>BSBM01000577.1:15092500-16435000 GCA_027924585.1 Larix kaempferi
CTGCACCACTGAGCATGCTCCTCGCCTTCTCCATCAACAACCCATTCATCCTTTTTGCAACCCTATTTTGTTGGGTTGTATATGGATTTGTATTTTTCCGTGCTATACCACACTGTTTGCAAAACTGATCAAACTCTTTAATGAAAAATTCACCTCCAGTGTCGGTTCTCATTAATTTTATTTTATTTCTAGTTTGGATTTCCACAAGAGCCTTGAACTCCTTGAATTTATTGAAAACCTCATATTTCTTTTTCAGGTAGGACAACCAAATATTCCTCGAAAAATCATCTATAAATGACATATAATACACAGATCCTCCCAATGATGGAATATGTATATAACCAAACACATCACTATGTATTAACTCAAGGATCTCATTTTCCCTTATAGCACCGAAAGGAAATTTCAGTCGATTCTACTTCCCATATAAACAATGCTGATAGAATTATAAATCTAGTTGGAAATTGGACATACCTTCAACCATAACTTTACCCTGTAATGCTTGAAGGACCTTCTCTCCAATATGTTCCAACCTTCGATGCCACAACATAATATCTCTTTTAGAGACATTAATGTCTTTAATTTATTCACTTTTTCTCTCAGGAACAATAGGGTTGTTACACTCATCAATGACAATGCTTTCCAATAGCTTATACAGAGTTCTGCAATGAAATCCCTCATCAAAACCATGCTCCTCGAACCATTTTGCATCTCTTCTCTTCAAATATAGTCTTTACACCTGCATCCTGCATTTTTCTAATAGGTGGCAGGTTTCTGGCCATATATGGAATGTGTAAAACACCAAGAAGGGTTCTAATTCTTCTATCCTTTAGCAATAAATTCACTTTTACACACACTATGATCTTAGCTATCGAATCATTCCCCAGGAGGACATTCCCTCCATTATACCTTTCATACTCACATAACCAATCCCTTTTTGGAGTCATATGAAAGGAATCTCCTAAGTCAATCAACTAAGCATCATTTCCTGGATCTATACCTGTAGAAGCAAAGTACACACCCCTTCCTTATTCAGAGGAAGAATTTCCTTCTGTGGATTGAGTATACTCTGACCCTTTACCTTTTTCAACACCTTTTGATTTATAATTCTTCTTATAATGCCCATCCTCACCACATTTCTAGCATAATCTCTTCGAAGATTCTCCTAGATATTTATCTCTTCCCCTAGATTTAGACCTCCCTCCTGTAGATTTGTTTTTCCGATATTTAGAATGACCTCTCACAGATAAGGAATCGGTGCTATGAATTTCCATGGATTTTCTCCTCATTTCCTTTGATAACGGGGATGCAACTACATCCTCAAAATTCAATGTAGACTGAGCAGTACTACCTATTGCTACAACCAGATTATCCCAAGAATCTATTAGAGAGCACAACAAGGTAATACACTTCTCTTCTTCCTCCATATTAATATCAAATAAGATCAGTTGACTTACTAGAGTAGTGAATGCATTTACATGCTCCGTCACATAGACATCATCTTGCATCCTGAGATGATACCATTTCTTCCGCAGAAATAATTTGTTTACCAAGGACTTTGGATGATACAGGTTGCCTAGATTGTCCCACAACTTCTTTGCGGTGTCTTCTCCAGAGACATTCAATGGAACCAATTCAAAGAGACAAAAGATAATCGTACCTATTTCCTTGCTATCCAACTTATCCCAATATTCTTTCTATGTAGCAGTAGGTTTTGGACTTGGATCCACAGCCTCCCACTGTTCGCTATCTACTAGAAGATCCTCCATATTGAGCTTCCATAGCTCAAAATTTTGTCCATTAAATTATTCAATCTCCACTCTAGAACTTCTCACCATGATTTCAGCAAAAGAATCATCCCTGTAGAACTCCCATTGAAACCATGTTTATTACAAACCCTTGGACCGAGCTAAACCCTCAACAACAAAGGAATCCCCTTGAATCCAAATATTGCTCTAATACCAACTGTTAGTTTTAAACCTGATTAAGTGTAACAATGCATACAATTCTCAAGCATAAATAGAAAGTAAAACAATTGCACACACACACACATTACATAGAGATTTTACCCTAGAAACCCTTAACCGGGAAAACCAGTTTAACTAGAGCTTCACCACTCTCTTTGTTTCTTTCATTGTATTAACTCAATTGTTTACAATACAATATATATAGGCCTTTACCAAAACCTATGAAACCCCACCAGAAGGGGGGTAGTCATGCAAAGAATATAACACATACCCAAAAAACATTATCAGAACCCCCCCTACTAATATCTTCCATCAGTCTTTCATGTTCCCAACTATTCTAAAGCCTTCTTTATCAATACCAATATCTGGACAATGTCTTTATAACAAAACTAAATTGTTCGTACCAACATACCTGGTTGTAATACCTCGATTGTTAAGACTCAGACTTATGGTCTTGTATTTGACTAAGGACTTATGTTCTATTTGTTAATGTGACTATGGACTTACGCTCATTTCTTTGATGAGGTGGTTATGGACTTTGGCATTATTATTATTAATGTTAATGTTGTCATTGTCATTGATGTTATCATTGAATGTTGTTGCTATTAATTAAATAAACAACTAGCTCAACAAAGGAAACTAAAAGAGTATGGGAGACCATAGATATCACGGTGTGAGGGGGGATGGGGAACATCCCTAGCACCTTAGAACTTGTTGTTGGATGGTAGTTTTCCATCCTAGTTCATTTGTGCCTTGGCGACTTTAGTAGTGTTAGTCACCCAAACATTGTACAATGGACCCCATTTTTTATTTTTATGGACTATGGAGTTATTATTGCGCCTTATACATACCTTAGTGGGCCTCTCTTTCCTAGTGCGTCCTCCTTGGGAGAAATTCTCTCCTATTTATGTGTTTTTATCATTTATGATCCCTCTCCCTAGATTCTAGGATTTGTAGGCTAGAATTTAGTTTCCACCTCCTTGATTTGTGCCTCCACCTCCACAAGTGTGCCCTACTCCTCCATTCATCCCTAGTTTTGTGCTTCTATGATATTTATGACCTTATTGGGTCCCCTATGTCACCTAATGCACCCTCCTTCATGTTTTGTAACCCCCTTTATGCATTAGTGTGCCTCCTTATGCTCTTCATGGCTCACTCGGTTATTGGTAACTCCTCCTCATGGTGTGTTACATTTTCGTCAGTTGTACAAGACCATGTGACTACATGTTTCCACAATCCCTAAAGCCACATCCATGATGAATGATCCTTAGCTATTTTTGCCCCGCAAATAACCTTTTTTGTGACTTCAGCATGCTTTGCTTCGTTAGAAACATGCGTCAAATTCCATCGATGCGCTTTGCTCTACTATCAACCCGCGTCGATGAATCAGTTTGTCTTCACGTCAACTCATGTCGAGCTCATTTGGTGCAGGTTGCTCAATGTCCAAGTCATGTCGATGTTTGTACGGGAAGGAAAAGGGGTTTTCGAGAAGTATCTAAAACAAAATATTATCTAGATGAGATTTCCTCCCTATTTGACAAGAAAAGGAAAGAGAATAAATTCCTTTAACCACTTAGAGTAGAAATACTTCAAGCTATTATAGAAACGTCTACTTATACTGACCTTTACCTATTGAAGGCCAAGCTAGTTCCTTCCTCCAATTTTACCAAAACCAAAAAATTGCTAGAACTGGGTCATCCAAAATAAATTGCACACCACAACGCTTCGAATGACCCACTACAAAATCTACTAGGAATCTATAATCTACTTGTTAGTAACTAGGCGAGCACAAACCCAGATCTCCAACGATCTCGAGACAAAATGGAAACTCGTTACAATGAAACCAAATATGGAACTGGATTTTGTGTTTTCTATGTGAAAAAAGGAAAATGAAGAATCCAAATGAGATGAGGGCAGTAAAGAGATGATGGATAATCTCCCCTCAAGAAAACAATTGCAGATAAAAAACGTGGAGGACACAACAACTAGAAGAAGGATGAACAATTAAAGGTCGAAGAGATCTTGTTGGTGGTTTACCAACCATCAACAATGACTCTCGATCTTCCTTAGTAAAAAAGCATAGCATCTACCAAATAAACAACACCTATTATGCTATAATAAATAATTTTAATAAATAAAGAAAATTAATATTAAATAACATTTTTTTTAATTTTAAAATTTTAAATAATATTTTTTCTATTTACTAAATTTATTACTAAATAAACATATCAAGAAACTAATAATATTATTATTTCCTTCCAAGGAAGGGATGTACTTTTTGATAGAAAGTCAAACTGCATTAGTTTGTTTTTTGAACAAAAACTTTTACAATGTTTTGTAATGTTCTATACAATTTGAATATTAATCATAATATTTTGAAAAATAAAAATAAATTTAACAATTTTTAAAATACATTATTTTAATTTTCTTATTAGTTTAGTACATTTTGGATGGGACATAAATCCCCAGAGGAGTGATTTTTTTATCAGAATTTAAAAATAAATAAAAATATTTTATATTATTAAAATTCCTCTATTTTCCACCTGTTATCTTGATTTATTATACACTATCTGAAAATATCAAAATGAAACCCCATGTCATTTATTATATCCTCCACTATTGATACTTTTTCCAAGATTGTGCAGAATGACGAGGATGGTCCCAAAGTAAAACCTAAAGATGGATTTTGATACCGCCTCGAACACATCAGATGTCTTTGTACTGAGAATTGATAATGTTGTAGACATATTGTGGATTCATGTTGAGACTTTATGCTAATCAAACATCTTCTCTTAGATGTCTTCATGAAGGCCTTTTTCCCAGTTATAGTAGCTATTATTTATAGGATTTCTCTCTTCCATGATTGTCTCCTCCACTTGGCAACAACAAATATTGTTGTGTTTCTTTGTTACATTCCCCCTTTTTTTTTCTTTTCAAAATTGTGCTATTATATTCACCTAGCATTAGTTGTAAGCATATTACAATTCACATATTCATACATTAGTTCGATTTTGGTGAAGGGAATTTCCTAATTATGACAAATATTATGGCACCTTACAGCACTATAGGCATCGTTTCAACATCAAAATATCCTACCCCATATATGTTGGGGGGAGTGGGTTCCATGGTTCTTCTCATAGGGTGTTCTTTAATCCTTGTTTTCTGTTCCTACTAGAGGAAATATAGCCACTATGATATGGAAGGAAGTAATGGATTAGAGCATACTAGGAATTGAAATACTGAATTCAGTGAGAAGAATGTGATGATTATAAAAAGCTCGCATTTTTTAGATGAGATGAAGGATAAATTTATGGTGAGTATGGTTGGTGATGAGAAACCAACATATATCACCTAGCCAACAAACTTCTTGGTTTATCAAATTAAAAAACACATTTTTGCATGGCACTGAGGTCCACAATCTACCATCGTGGTGAATTAAAATGATTGATATTCATCATCTCTAGTTGGAAAATACTCGGAACAAGTATAAGAGTAAATTTTATCTCTCACAGAGGCATTTGTTGGTAGTAGAGGCATCTATTTTGGGAGTATGGTCCTTGCATTGAAAAGCATTGCAAACTTTATTTCAATCTACCTAAGGTACAAAAGGCTCTTCATTCCAATGTTATAGGAATTCCTTATAGTTGGAATACTTGTTGGTTTGTGGTTTTATTATTTAAAAGGGTGACTTGGTTTTAATCTTGTGCTGCTACTTTTGCATAATTTATAAGAGGAAGTTCATTCATTAATTTGGTATGTTTTCTTTCTTATATAAAATGATGCAGTAGTCGATCACTAGGGAAGCTCCCCTAGATCCGTGTTGTCAATTTACAGAGAGCTCATAAAAGTTGAACTATGCATCTAGATGTTCAAGTCACAACTCACCATGCATATCATTTCTTTAAATTAGACCATGTCACATGAAACGAAGACAATGTTTCTGGATGGCCTTTTTCTTTTATCTTCAATCATAAGTCTGTTGTAAAATATTTGATATTGAATTGTTTGTTTGTATGCAATGGAGATGCAGATGCAGTGCTCCAGTAACATCAACCAAATATTCTATAAATGCCCTTAATCTTCACATAGTTACCCACTAGTATCCTTAGAATGATAATGGTCAAGTGAATCATCTATTTATGAATGAATGAATGGGAGTTGTTTGTATAACCTTCTATGAGTTAAGCAATCCTTAAACAATATACATGTCGAAATCACATGAATGTGAGATGTGAAGTCTTGATCACTAACAAATCTATCGATGAGTCTTTATCCTTCCTCCATTATTTTATGGCATAACATTTTGTCAATATTGTGCACCAAAAATAGGAGTTCCTCCATTATTTTATGGCATAACATTTTGTCAATATTGTACACCAAAAATAGGAGGAGAGTTTGGTTATTAATGTAAGAAGAAAAGAATGTGAATGACATTGACAAACGTATTGGTCATTTTCTACCATTATTTTAATTAGCACATTGATATCATAAATTAACCATCCTTATAAACATATGATCATTTGATTATCATGATCCTATACGTACCAATATACCATTAGCTTTCAATCATAAACATCCGGTGGAAATTTTTTAAGTATCAATATACCATTAGCTTTCAATCATAAACATACCATGAATGTTTCAAATTACTATCAGCTATGATGTTTCTGAGTAAATTCCGGTGGAAATTTTTTAAGTATCAACTGGTGTTGGAGATACTTAAAACTGAGGGATACGGTTGTTGAACTATAATCAGCATATATAAATAGTTGTAACCGCTCATCTTTTGGTCAAATATGGTTTAAAAACAATACTATTTTGTTATATTCCTTTCACAGTAAATAATGCTTTTTACTTTTTCATTACAATGTTTTTTTAAAGGCATATGTTTTACTTCAAATATGGTTTAAACAAAGCCCTTTTGTTATACTCCTCTCACAAGTGAAGAATGTTTTCTCCACTTGTGAAGTAAAGAATGTTTTTAAATTTTTCCTTACAATGTTTTTTTCAAAAACATATGTTTTACTAACATGTGTAATAACAATAATTATATATTTTTACAATAAATATAATCTTCTATCTTTTATTTTTATAGTTAAAGAAAAATTATACTTTTTAATTTATATTTTTAAAATTATTTTATAATTTTTAATATTCATTAAATTGTTATGTTAAATATCCAATTATAATTGATTCTTAATTTCATTGTAAAAACCATTCTATATTATTGATTTGTAAAGATATCTTATCATTTTTTTAACTTTTTCATTTTTTTCAAATAAATCTATATATTGAATTTTCATATGTCAAATTACATAGAACTCATAAATCAAATTACAAGTGAAATTACATAGAACTCATAAATTAAATTACATAGAATTTGATAAAACAATTTGTAATTATTTGTAGTTAATTTTTCATGATTATATCTCATGGGAAAATCTATATATTGAATTGTCATATGTCAAATTACAAGTTAAATTACATAGAACTCATAAATTAAATCACATAGAACTTGATAAAAACAATTTGTAATTATTTGTAGTTAATTTTCCATGATTTTTAAATATAAAAACCAAGCTTGAAAATGTATATTATTGTTGTGTTTTGTTTTTAAATTTTTATTATTCTTAAATTTAATTTAATTTTGGTTTGATAGTTAAAGTGAGAAAGCAATGAAAATGCATATTTTTGTTGTGTTCTATTTTTAATTTTTTATTATTTTTAAATTTAATTTAATTTTGGTTTGATACTTAAAGTGAGAAGGCAATAAAAAAACTTAAAAGTGTATATCTAGTATTGTGTTTTGTTTTTATTTTTTATTATTTTTAAATTTAATTTAATTTTGGTTTGATAATTAAATTGAAAATGCTTATATTAAATACGTATCTAAACTAAGTTTAACCATTCATTAAATGTTTATAGAAACCAATTTTATTTAGATGCAATTTTTAATACATTTTATAATATTTGATAATTATTTTTATTTATTTTTATCAAATTAAAGTTAAAAATTATCTTAAGCTAATTTCAATGAAATAGGGTACTAGCAATTCGCTTGAAAATTAAATGATATATTGTAATAGAAGTTGTGAGTTCAAATCACCTCGACTTACTTGTGCTCCATGCTTGCGGGCTATGTAGGTGCACCTAAGGGTATAATGATAGCGGACAAGATTGGACCCCTGGACCCCATGTCACATGAGTACCAACCCCATCTCAGTTATCGATTCCCCTAGTACAAAAAATATAATAAACAAAAAATCATAAGGATATTTAATTAATATAAATCTATCGATCTATGAACATTGCATATTTTTTTCCATTTAAATTTATGAGTGTTTGCATTTGTTTGTACATTTGTCAGATCTTAAACATAACTACCAAAGTGAGACACTTATAATGCATTTAAGGTATACACCACATAGTTACCACTCAAATTGTAAACCCATCCAAAACCATATATGTTTTGACAAAATTTTAATTTATAAAGTGCAGGGACATTGCCATCTTGTAGCTTTAGTTAAATCAAGAATTAATTTTATAAATTATATATTTTCACTCAATTATCATATGGACAAGATTTTGTGTATATATGTTTTTTTAAATAATTGATAAACTATCATATGATAGAATATTGTGTGTTTATATTTAGGATGTATGATACTATATAACTCACCTTTTAGAAATTTTAAAGATGTTTCAACTTATAAAATAGTTGTTTTTAGTCTTATAAAATCTTTTTATTTGTTTTGTTGGCAAATTCTACAAGTTATGTAAATTACTCATATCTTTATGTAGAAATAATCCTTTCTCTTTTACTGATTCATACATAGTAGATTGTATCATCACATGCACTTTATCATTAATTTTTCTTTGTTTGTAAAACAGGTTTAGAAGTTTTTAGGAATGCATTCAGGGCTAGGTGAATTGAGCTTAGTGTGAATTGACAAATTATATGTTTGAAATATGCATAAATATTTTATTTTAGAAGTAATGTTGTTCATTGTAAGTAATCATTGGAATGATCTCACATTGATATAATCTCATGGTTAATCAAACTAATTGATATAGTGACATAGTTGATAAAAAATAATTCTTCTCAAAATCTTACATCTAATTTGTAGTAAAATGGAAACAAACAAGTTGTTCATTTGAAGGGATTATTTGATCTACTTTTACAGCTAATTGGAATATGGTGAAAAAATATAAAATGTATAAAGAGATCAAATTAGCTTCCAAAATATATAGATTTTATTTGGAAGTTTTGTATGACTATGTCAATTTCATTTTTTTCTAAGACTAGTATGTTACCTTTCTTGCAAAATATTATGCATATGTTGACCTTAGTAGAGCCTGAGTGGGCCTAATGGCTAAGAATACACGTTTCCTCCTAGGAGGTCATAGTTTCAAATCCATAGGGGTGTAGGGTATGTACACCATCATAGAATTTAGCAGTCAAATCATTGTGTGGAGGGGGGTCCCTTGTCCCACAACCAAGGGAGTCTCATACACCTGTTAGAAAAATGGGATCACAAAATAATAGCATAAAATAAGATGCAGAAATAAAACACATAAATACAGTACATGAGAGACACCAATATAACGTGGTTCACCCAAGATGGGCTACGTCCACACAGAAATTGCCAATTCTTTCTATAAACCATCCAACAAAATGAAGGGATATAACCCGCAACACATCCGTGGCAATTTCCTCTTCACTCTCTCTCATTCTCTCTCACACAATCACAAATATATTTAAAATAATACAACACAATACACAACCGTATTACAATGCCTTCCTTTTATAGAGGGATTACCATGGGAAAATACCATGGGCCCGTAAATCAACCATTATTAACCAAGTCATGACTATGAAATTACAACATTTTACAAGGTATTTTTATGAAATTTTCGCTACGGAGGCGCTTCCCTCGAACCCCCGCTAGAGGGGGGCTCCCAAAAGTAGTCCCCCCCCTAGACCCCCCATGGAAATTATAGTGGGGGGGAATCCCCCCCCACACACACCCCCATCATGGGATGGGATCCAAAAACGGATGAAACACAACCTCTGAATCAGGAAGATCAACCTCCACAACCAACAACACCAATTTGGTGTATGGCTTGGTTGTGACGTTAAAAATAGATTATCATCATCATCATCATCATAATCATGTAAATAATTGAATTTCCTTAAAATAATTTACACAATTGTAAAGAATGCCTTGTTCTTGTGCACCTCTACCTTTAAAAAAAATTAATACTATTTTTTTTTAATTATGAAAGTCCTCATAGACTCAAATCCAGAGTTACTATAGGGTTTGAGGGTCTTAAGATGATCAAAAAAAAAATTTAATGGGTAAGGTGATAAAATAGGAAAACATGAATGAGAGATATATGTATTTTAAAATTCTAATAGATCTCAAGACAAAAATAACGTGAAAAATGGAGATATTGAAATATATTTGGAGAGAGGGAGGTTTTGTTTTTTTTTATAGCACAACACGTATGCGAAAATTCTCAATTATGCAAGGAAAGCTTTTGAATTTTAGGAACGTGCATGCATTATAAGAACATGTCCACAATCTAAAGTGTGTTCACATTCGAAAATACATGTAAGTTTTAAATTGCATACATGTTATTAAATGTGTGCATATTACTAAATGCATGCATGTTCCTAGAATGCACACATGTTGTTGTGAATAAAAATTCAAAAAATAATGTCATTCTTGCCCCTTTTCCAAATGCCCATGATAACATAGAAGATACCCATGCTATTGTATAATTTAAGTATACACAAAGGTTCCTCCTCCTTGCACCCCATGCATACCAATATTGAAACTTTGTACAGTGACAATATTTGTTTCTAAATGGTTTAAATATCACACCTTGAGGCTAGAGATACCTTAGAGAGGATCTCTATGTGGTTCTAGGCCTTGTTCATGGTCCTTGATCTTGAGAATATTTGTTTGGGTCCTAAGGTCCTTGTTTTCCTCCCTTGTGCATGGTATAGACCCCAAGATCCATTTTCAATATTGTCACAAAACCTTATGATAATAGTGCACATATCTCTTGTCAGAGGCCAAAGATATCCTACAAAGGTCCAATGTGGTTGTGTGTGGAATACATTAGGAATTTTAATTATGAGAAGATACAAATAGGGCCTAATATCCTTATGTCCATTGCTTGTTATGTATCTGATCTAGATGGATATCGATGGACACCCACCTATTCCACTAGCTCAAAATGATTTTCCATTTTGGGAATTTTCTAGTAGTTTTTGTACAGTTTTTCAGGTCCTAAAATTCCGGGGCCATTTTGAGGCCCTAAATGATGTCTTTTGGGCTCGTAATGGCCCAAATTATAGCCCTAATATCTTGTCTGAGCTCTATCCACTATTGTACTCCTCGACTATATCTTTCCAATGGTCTATGGAGTGGCTCACACAAAGATTGTAAGGAAACATTATGAACCTAGGAAGTTGATTGTTTAACTAACCACCTTGGGGCTCCAAACTTTATGATGGTTCATTTCCTCGGGTTAGGTTTTTGGATTTTTAGGGTTATTTCCCTCATACTTATGATAAATAGGCCCTTTCAGCCTCTTTTTGTATTCATCTTTTCATGAATGAGTGTAGTCATCACATTTCTTCTCAGAGATAAGCTACCACCATTCTAGCAACTTTATTTTACAGTATTTTCTATTTCCGCCATTTAATAGAATTTGTGTTTGTTGTATCACTATGTTCCTTGCAATATATCTATACATGGTTCTAAATCTGTTCTTTCATTTCATTCTCACATAAATATGGATCAGTGGTATCATAGTGGTTTGTTCTTTTATCATTTCTCCATGCATGTCCCCGAGGAGGTCGGAATATACACAATTGGGTCTTGAACTAGTTCAACTTGAGGAAAACTATCCACAGGGGCCAAAAATGCCCCCCATGCCAAGGACAAAGGAGATGATGGAGCAAGATATCCTATCAATATGTTTCTCTAGGAATCCCTCGTGTGACAAAGGAACGAGATGATGGATCGTTTCGCCCAAATCCTTCGATAGATTCCAACAGCATCAAAGGGATCATCAAGTAAAAGCAGTCATTTCGGAGGAGCCACACCCTTCAAGGTACAAGTTAAATTTGATATTACTATGTTTGAAATTCAGATAGATGTTGATGCACTAGAAAAATGGTTAAGTTTTCCAGAGGACTATTTCTCTATCAACAATTTTTCCAATACATAAAAGATCGTCTTTGCGCTCCTTAAGGCAATGCCCCATGTGAAAGATTAGCGGGACACTTATTGTGAGAAAGATGCCACAAACGAGAATGACATTTTTTGGGGTGATCCCACATGAGAATTTTTTTTGCAATCCCTCAAGAAGAAATACTGTCATGTTGGCAGCTATGACGACCAATACACAAAATGGACCACTTTAGCACAAGAGAGGGACCAAATGGCATTGGAGTACACTAAAAAATTCCATACCTTGCACATAAAGATCAATATTAGGGACTTTGAGCAACACCTAGTTTCAAAAAATTGCAGCTGCCTGCATAGGTACATATGAACGGAAATGAAGTTCCTGGAAATTTTGTCATTAGGCACCACTTATTGATATGCTGTCAAACTCGAGCATAAATTTAAGCAAAAGAATAAGCAAGAATTTGGGTCTACGAATCCATTGTAGAAGCAAGGCAAGGGAAAACCTAGGCCATAGATCAAAGAGAAGAGTAAGGACAACTAGCCCCAGGACACCCCCAGGACAACCAATCCAAATCACAAGCAAAGAAGGGTAACGGGAAAACAAAGAAGGACACTAGGAAATAGTGTGAGTTCCATAAGAGCCCTTAGCACAACACTGATGAATATCACTCAATGTAGTCATTGGTGGTCGAGATCAAGGCTCTAGAGTTAGATCCATATTCCAACTCTGATGTTGAACCAAACATTCCAGTCGTAGATAAAGGAAAGTGGATGATCGATACAGAACCTAGTGTTACCGTAGTTACCAAAATGGTCCATCTTGATGATCTAGAGGAGCTAGAGGAAGGAGAATTCATTTTCCATTCACAGATGTGGGTAAAGGGAACTGCACTACATTTCATTGTTAACAGTGGAATCGAAAAGAACCTGATTTTGACAGAGGTCATCAAACAGTTGAATTTTTCGATGACACCACACCCAAAACCCTACAACATTCGGTGGATCATCCAAGGATGAGACATCCACGTTAGTCATAAATGTCACCCCCCCTATGACATCAATCCCTCCAAACATGAGTTAACGTGTGATGTTTCCTCACTTAAATTTTGTGATGTTCTTTCAGGACAACCATATATGTGGAAACATCATGTTGTGTATGAATCTAGGCCTCGTAGTGTCATTATTACTTTGGGAAAGCAACTCTACAGGATACTAGAGACAATTCCCACCATTGCAATGTCTCTCATTACAACTAAGTAGTACAGGAAGGCAATCTCCTAGATTAGTAAATTTTTCCTCTTCATGATTCATTTTGAGGGTGAGCAAATGATCACATCAACTTCCACTACCTCTACATGGGATCCCTCTATACAACAAAAACAAGTGGAGAAGACCATGGAAGCATACAAAGACATCTTCACCAGAACTTCTAGTACATTTCCAGGTCAAACATTCCATTGATTTGATACCCAGGGTGCCTTTACCTAATGGATCGGTAAACGGGAATTCCCTCATTGAAAATGAAGAAATTGAATGTAAGAATCAAGAATTAATCTAGAAAGGGCATATTCGAACCATCTCCTCACCTTGTGGGAGTCCATTTGTGTTGGTACAGAATAAATGTAGGACATGGAGACTCTATATTTATTATAGAGCTCTAAAAAAATCACAGTATGGAATCGGTATCCCATTCCTCAGATCGATGACCTTCTTCCAACACCAATGGAAGCATTACATCCTAGGAAAGAGACAGTCATCCACATTGATCAAAATCCCCTATAGTTCATGCAAAAACAAGGAAAGTTACATAATGACTATCACCAACAGTGGTCCACATACTTGTAGCAATTCCATTTGATCATTAAATATAATAAGGGAAGAACCAATCGAGTTGTTGATTTCCTTCATCAACCTCCAGTCACAACCTTGACCACGGTGCTCAACTCGTGTGGCCACCATACCTTAGGAAAAGACTCAAATATATGACAGTGATCATGAATTCGCTCCCACCTATCAAACACTATTTGCAGGCACACAAGTTACATACTTTCATCTCTAGGAAGGATTGTTATGCCACCTGGGTCATCTTTGTGTTCCTTCAAGTGAGCATGCGAAACTGATTTGGGAAGCACATTACAGTTGGGTGGCATGGCACTTTGGCACCAAAAATACAATGGCATTGTTGCATAACTATTTTTATTGGCCCAAGCTCCTACAATATGTTGGAAGATACATCAGATCATGCACTACTTGTGCCATCACAAAACCTTCCATTAATAAGTAGGGGTTGTACACCCCTCTGCCTACTCCCAATGGGTTGTGGGAATCCATCTCCATGGATTACATGTCAGGACTACCTTCAACCAAGCATGGTAATGAATATGTGTTTGTGTTCATGGATTGCTTCTCTAAGATGGCCATTCTGACAGCTTGTAAGTAGAGAAAATATGTCGAAGCCACTACTAAGTTCTTCTTCAAGCATATTTGGGTTCATTTTGGGCTTCCAAAGACTATCATTTTAGATCGGCACAACATGTTTCTAAGCACCTAATGGTCTAGCTTATGGTCAATGATGGATACCAAGCTCACCAAATTGACTTCCTTCCACCCCCAGGTCGATGGATAGATAGAGGTATCCAACCAGATGATTGTGCATATTTTAAGAATGTACAATTCTAAACATCCCCGCACATGGGATGAGAGTCTTCCATATGTTCAACATAGATATAACAGAGCCCTTCATAGCTCTACCAGACACAACCCTTTTCAGGTGTGCCTGGGTTCCAACCATTGTCTCCAATTAATGTAGCTCTTCCCATTGCATCCACACAGGAGGAATATTCCCATGCTCAGAATGAGGCTGCTAAGGCCATTGGATTTGTTGAATGAATCCAGCACAGCCGCCAACAAGTCCATGATATTTTGGAAAAATCCAATACCAAGTACAAGTAGCTACATGACCCGCATCGAGTTACACACAAGTTCTAGGTGGGTGATAAGGTTTGGTTGCATTTGCAGAAGGAGAGGGTCACCAGAACCCATATCAAGCTTCATCCACTTCAATATGGGCCAGAAACCATCACTAAGGGAGTTGGTGATAATTCCTTCAAATTAAGCATTCCTCCATTCTTTGGCCTACACCTAGTATCTAATGTGGAGCTCCGTCGCCCATATTTTTCCACCATTGGTGGACACATCAGAGGTAGAAGATCAATTGAAACCTACAGATATTAACGCTGATTGCATGGAATAGGAAACCACTAATCGAATCATGGACACAAAGGTCAAATGGAACCTTCTAGCAGAAGATCCAACTATATTGGGTTGTCAAAGTAGGGAAGCTAATCCACCAAGGCAAGTGGCCCACTAGGATTCAAGTTCAACAAAAGTTTCCCCATTTTATGGGGGAACTCAATGAAATGGATACCATTGCTTCCTAATGGGAGAGGACTAATCTAGATGGATATCGGTGGCCACCCATCTATTCCACTGGCTCAAAACAGTTTTCCATTTTGGCAAACTTCTAGTATTTTTGGGGTCCTGGACTTTTGTGCTTATTTTGTCGTCTTAAACATCTTTTGGGATTTCATCTACCTATATGATAGCCATAGGCTCTTGTCTATGCCTCATCCACTATTTTACTCCCTGGATATCTCTTTCCAATATTCTACCGAGCGCCCCAAATGGAGATTGTATGCAAAAGTTATGACCTCAAGAAGTTGATTGTTCAACTAACCACCTTGGGGATGCAAACTTTATGACGGTTCATCTCCTAGGGTTAGATTTTGGTATTTTTAGGATTCTTTCCCTTATAATTATGATAAATAGTCCCTTTTGCATCCTTTTGTATTCATGTTTTCATGAATGAGTGTATATGTGTATCTATATCTATTATTTCATTTCATTCTCACATAAATCTAGATCAGTGGTATCAAAGCGGTTTGCTCTTTTTAATTTCTCCATGCACATCCCCGACTAGTTCAAAATATAAACAATTGCTCCTTGAACTAGTTCAGTTCGAGGAAAATTTCCCTCGATGGCCAGAAACGCCCCCCATGGCTAAGCAAAAAGTAGATGACATAGCAGGATATCCTATCAAGATGTTGCTCGAGGAATCCCTCATGCGAAAGAGGAATGAGATGATGGATCATTTCTCCCAAATCCTTTGACACATGATGGAAGCATAAGAGGGATCATCAAGCAGAAGCAATCACTTTGGAGCAGCCACACCCTTCAAGGTACAAGTTAACTTTGATATTCCTATATTTGAAGGTTAGATAGATGTTGATGCCCTAAAAAAATGGTTGAGTTTGTTAGAGGGATATTTCTCTATCCACAATCTCCCATACGGAAAAGTTCCTCTTTGTGCTCCTTAAGGAGCTGACCCATGTGAAATGTTGGTGGGACACATATTGTGAGAAAAACGCCACAAACGGGACTAATATTTTTTGGGGGAAATCCCACCTAGAAATATTTTGTGGAATCCCTCAAGAAACAATACTATCATGTTGGTAGATACCACAATCAATACACAAAATGGACCACTTGTGGAAGGGGAGGGACCAAATGGTGGCAGAGTACACTAAAAAATTCCATACCTTGCACACAAAGCTTAGTATTAGTGAATCTGAGCGGCACCTTTTTTGAAATATTGTAGTGGCATGGATAGGTAAATCCAAACATAAATGGAGTTCCTAGACATCTCATCATTAGGAGCCACTTATCGATATGATATCAAAATCGAGGAGACATTTAAGAAGGAAAATAAGTGAGATTTTGGGTATGTGAGTCCACACAGAAGCAAGGTAATGGAAACCTTGTGCCACAGAAAAAATGGCAAAGTAAGGACAAATAGCCCCAGGAAAACCAATCCAAATCACAAGAAAAGAAGGGTAACATGAAGACAAAGAAGGACATTGGGAAATGATGTGAGTTCCATAAGAGCCCTTGGCACAACACTAATGAATGTTACTTAAAGCAGTCATTGGTGGTTGATATCAAGGCTTCAAAGTTAGATCCTGATCTCGACTCTGATGTCGAACCCAAAATCCTAGTTGCAGACAAGGGTAATTGGATCATCAATGAAAAACCCAATGTTACCACCACTACCACAAAGGTCCATCCCGATGATCCAAAGGATATAGAGGAAGGAGAACACCTTTTCCACTCACAGATGTGGGTCAAGGTAACTGCACTACATTTCATTGTTGACAGTGGAAGCTAAAATAACCTAATTTTGACAGAGGTCTTCAAACAGTTGAATTTTCCAACAACACCACACCCGCAACCCTACAACATTGGATGGCTCAGCCAGGGATGTTACATTCATGTTAGTCAACAATGCCTCCTACCCTATGGCATAAATCCCTTTAAAGACGAGGTAATGTGTGATGTTTCCTCACTTGATTTTTGTGATGTTCTTTTAGGACAACCATATATGTGGAAACATCATGTTGTGTATGATACTGGGCCTTGTAGTGTCATTGTTACTTTGGTAAAGCAACTCTACAGGATACCAGAGAGAATTCACACCACTTCAATGTCTCTCATTACAACTAAGTAGTGTAGGAAGGTAATCTCCCATAATAAGGAATTTTTCATCTTCATGATTCGTTCTGAGGGTGAGAAAAAGATCACAACAACTTCCACTGCCTCTACACAAGACCCCTCTTCACAATAGAAACAAGTGGACAAAATTGTGGAAGCATACAGAGACATCTTCTCCATACCCGTCGAGGTGCCATTACATTGTTAGGTCAAGAATTCCATTGATTTGATAGCTAGGGATACTTTACCTAATGAGCCGCTATATAGGTGTTACGTTATGGAAAATGAATAAATCAAATGTCAGAATCAAGAATTAATCTAGAAAGGGAGTATTTGACCCAACACCTGACCTTGTGGAAGTCCAATTGTGTTGGTACAGAAGAAAGATGGGACATGGCGACTCTGTATTGATTATAGATCTCTAAACAAAATCATAGTCTAGAATCAGTATCCCATTCCCCAAATCGATGACCTTCTTGGCCATCTCAAGGGTGCCAAATATTTCAAGAAGATTGATTTGAAGTCTAGCTATCATCAGGTTCCAATTGAGCAGACCGATGTCTGAAAGACTTCCTTCAAATATCGGAAAGGCCTTTTGGATTTGTTGGTCATGCCTTTTTTCCTTTTGACTTGATTAATGCTCCAACAAATTTCATGAGGATGATGGACGATATTCTCCATCCATTAACCAATTATTTTGTGGTCATATATCTAGGTGATATCCTCATCTAAAACAAAACATGGGAAAAACATTTGTAGCATATCCATTGGGTCCTTAGCACCCTGTGACCTCACAAGTTATATGCCAATATAGAGAAGTGCTCATTTGGAATAGAGAGGATTCAATATCTGGGATACATCATGGATGAACATACTGTGCATGTGGATTTGGTGAAGACCCAAGCCATTCACGACTGGATGACCCCAACAATTCTCACAGAGCTTTGCAGCTTTCTAGGCCTTGCCAAATTCTATCGCAGGTTTCTGGTAGGATTCTCTAATATTTCTTGGGCCCTTAGCTAGGTGACCAAAGGTGGGTCTAAGGAAAAAAAAATTGGTCCAAGCCACAACAACAAGCATTTGAGGACTTGAAGCAATTCTTATGTTCAAATCCCATTCTTACCTTACCAGTTCTGCAATACCCCTTTGAAATCGAGACATATGCTTCGAACTATGATGTTGGTGTAGTCCTCACTCAGCATGGCTATACAGTGGTGTATCAGAGTGAGACGCTTTCAGATGCAATCCCAAAGTACCCCACCTATGGAAAGGAAATGTATTCCATTGTCCAAGCCTACCGCCAATGGAAGCATTACATCCTAGTCAAAGAGGCGGTCATCCATATTGATCGGAAGCCCCTGAAGTTCATCCAAACACAAGGAGAGTTACATAATGACCATCACCAAAAGGGGTCCACATACTTGCAGGAATTCCACCTAAACATTAAATATAAGAATGGAAACACTAATCAAGTCATCGATTTCCTTAGTCGACCTTCAATAGCAGCATTGGCTACTGTGATCAACTTTTGTGGCCAAGAGACCTCAGGGTGGCAACACTATATTATAGTGATCTCGAATTTTCTCCCACCTATCATGGACTATGTGTAGTAACACTAATGGAATATTGTCATCTCTAAAAGGGATTGTTATGCCACCTGGGCCATATTTGTGTTCCTTCAAGCGATTGTGATGCTGATTTGGGAAGATCATTACAGTTGGGTGGTAGGGAAATTTGGCACCGAAAAGATAGTAGTTTTGTTGTTGAAGTATTTTTATTGGCCCAAGATCTGACAAGACATCGGCATATACATCAAATCATGCATTGCCTATGCCATCGCGAAACCTACCATTAAGAAGCAGGGGTTGTACACCCATCTTCCTACTCCCAATGGGCCATGGAAATCCATCTCCATGGAATGCATGTCATGACTACCTTAAACTAAGCATGGTAATGGCTGTTTGTTTGTGGTCATGGATCGCTTCTCTAAGATGGCCATTTTGACAGCTTGTAAGAAGAGCATATCTGCTAAAGCCACTGCTAAGCTATTCTTTGAGCATGTTTGGGTTCATTTCGGGATGTCACATACTATCATTTCATATTGGGATAGTAGGTTTACTAAGCACCATTTGGCCCATCCTATGCTCATTGATTGATACCAAGCTCACCAAATCGACTTCCTTCCACGCCCAGACCGATTGACAGACAAAGGTAGTCAATAGGATGATTGTGCATATTCTAAGAATGTACAATTCTAAACATCCCCACACATGGGATGAGATTCTTCCAGATGTTCAACATAGCTATAATAGAGTCCTTCATAGATCTACTAGCCACAACCCTTTTTAAGTGTGCCTAGGGTTCCAACCTTTGGCTCCAATTAATGTAGCTTTTCCCATTACATCCACAAATGAGGAATCTATCCATGCTCAGAATGAGGTTGATAAGGCCACTATATTTTTTGAATGAATCCGGTACATCCACCAATAGGTGCATGACATTTTGGAAAAATCCAATACCAAGTATAAGCAGTGACATGACCAACATCAAGTTCCACACAAATTGCAGGTGGGTGATAAGGTCTGGTTGCATTTACAAAAAGAGAGGGTCACTCGACCTCATTGGAAGCTTCGTCCACTTCAATATGGGCCATACACCATCACCGTGGAAGTTGGTGATAATGCCTTTGATTTAAGCATTCCTCCATTCCTTGGCCTACACACAGCAATTAATGTGGAGCTCCTTCGCCCATATTTTCCACCATTGGTGGACACATCAGAGGTGACAGAGCAGTTGACACATACCAAGCTTAACCCTCAATACATGGAACATGCAACCATTGAACGAATCATGGACACACAGTTCAAGGGAAATCCCTAGAAGAAGATCCAACTATATCAAGTTGTCAAAGTAGGGCATCTACTACACCACGAAAAGTGGCTCACTAGGATTCAAGTTCAACAGAATTTTCCCCATTTAATGGGGGAACTCAACAAAATGGAGAGAATTTATTCCTATGGTGGGAGGAATGATCCAGATAGATATTGGTGGCCACCCACCTATTCCACTTTCTCAAAATAGTTTTCAATTTTGGCAATTTTCTAGCAGTTTTTCTATGGTTTTTCGGGTCCTGAACTTCTGGGGTTGTTTTGAGGCCCTAAACAATGGTTTTTTGGATTGCAATGGCTCAAAAAATAGAGTTAGGATCTTTTGTGGGCCCAATCCATCATTTTAATCTTTGTCTAGATCTTTCCAATGGTCTACCGAGAGCCCCAAACGGAGATTGTATGCAAAAGTTATGACCCCGGGAAGTTGACTATTCAACTAACCACCTTGGGGATGAAACATTTATGACGGTTCATCTCCTAGGGTTAGGTTTTTGGATGTTTAGGGTTATTTCCCTCATACTTATGATAAATAATCCCTTTCGGCCTCTTTTTGTATTCATATTGTCATGAATGAGCTACCAACATTCTAGTTGCTTTACAGTCTGTTCTATTTTCGCCATTTAATAGAATTTGTGTTTATTGTATCACTGTGTTCCTTGCAATATATCTATATATTTTGTTCTATATTTTTTCTTTCATTTTGTTCTCACATAAATCTATATCAATATCTTATTAGCATAATAGGATATTTAAAGTGGACACAATATAATATAACAAGATTTAGAATGAAATTTATAGAATTACCACATAAATAAACACTTGTAGAGAGTTGATTACCACAAATAAAGACACCATTATTGATGAAAGCAATGTTTACTTTCCCCTTTGAAGGGGGAAACCTCTTGTTGAGAAGGACACTGATTACAATATTCTTTATAGGACATCTCATTACATTGCTTCTACTTCTTTATATGGTTTGTATTCTCCTAGGAAATTTCTAATGAAAGAACTTCTTAGTAGGAAAACCTTCTATTAAGACTTCTTACAATACTTTCTATCTAACTTCCTAGGAACTTTCTAGTTGAGGAGATTTCTAGTAAGCCTTCTTACAAATATTGATTTTACACTATATATTAGTTTTTTGGTAAGCCTTCTTACAAATAAGTTATGAGGGTTAGTGGTGATTAATTATAAGGTATAGTTTATAGATGTTAAGGGTTATATTAGGGATTATAGAGGAATATAGGTGTGATATAAGTTATAATAGTTAGATTTAAGGGTTACATGGGTTAGAAATTAGGGGCTATAAAGAGTTAGGCATTAGAGGTTAAAGATGATACTTGTTATAATATTTAGTGATTCTATGGTTAGGGGTTATATAATTTGGAGGATAAGTATTATATGTTATAGGAGTTATAAGGATTACATGATATATGAGTCAGTAGTTTTCAATGGAATGCAATACATAGGTTGGGATTAAAGTGTTAAAGGTTTCCATATTAAAAGTTATGGGACATAGGGCTTAAGGCAGGATAAGGGTTAGGACTTATAATAATTGTAGGTTAGAATGTTTAATGCTTATATTAAGGGTCATTTGATTTGAGGGTGATAAAATTTAAATGGATTCGACATTAGGGTTAAGGAACAAGGGATTATAAGGGTTATGTCCTATAGTGTTCTGTATTAAAGGGTTGTAACATCCCAAAAATTTGTAAATTTAAAAAAAAATCTAGATATTAAAGTTAGCATTAAATGTTGTGCGGAAGTAATAAATATCTAATAATAAATGAACTTGATAATAATTTAATTACAACATGTATTTATCTTTAAGGATTTTTAATTGTCTTATTGACAATTAAAATGCATTATCACTCCTATAGCAGTTGTAACTGTCGCATCTACTAATTAGTGTCGTCACTTGTCGATCTACGTAGCCTATACCGGATGGTACATAGTATTGTGATAATATAACTATAACTTATTAAATTAATGTTCTTTGATATGGTGCGTGATAATTATGTTATAGTTCTATATGAAGCTGCGATCATAATACTATTTAGTTATACTTTGTGTTAAAGTCTGATAGTTGGTATTTATGATGTTATTTACTTAATGGTAAGTTGTTATGTAAAACATACTTCTTGTTGGTAGTTGGATTCTGGGTAATGATTCAGTGGCTTACTTAGCTTTAAGCAAAAGCATTGTTCTCTCTAACTATCCAGGTTACAGGTTGCACATTTCTGGTTTGATTAGATGGTGCGACATTTTTCTCTTAACCTTGTGTGAGAATATCACAGACTCTAACTTTATTAAAGTAGTGATTAAGTGAAATCAACACCAAGGTTACAATTCCATCATAAGATCAATAATTGGCATGTGAAGTTAAGAAGGGTGTTAATGTCCAAGGTGACCAACGCGATTCTTCATTGATCTAGTTAAATATGAACTTTCCCTAGTTGTGAGAGTCTACCACCTTAGCAAAAGACAAGGGCTAAGTTCTTAACTAAAGGTTGGCATATTAAAATCCAATGCAAAGGTGACTTGGTGTTTATACTTTGGGGTATTCGAAATATTATGGTTTAACTATATAATAGTGGGTTTTGTTTCCACCTCCGGAGCTACATTAAAATGTGTATTGGAGAACTAAGTTTGAACTATAGAGAAGTGGTTTTCTCATATACCAAGGTCGGGTGGCAGCTAGCACATTAATTAAGGCCATGTGAAGGTCATAAATGTGCCTTGATGCTATCAAAACCCTACTACGACTTTGTTGGCGTTTTGGTCTTTGGTTTTGTTGTTGTTCTGCATTATGGAGGAGGTTACTAGGCCCTCTCATCCGCCATGACTGTTAACAGTTCAATGCTCCACTCGTTGTATTAGTTAGAAGTTGGAGAGTGTAGGTTCGTGGAGAGTTATGGTTTTAGCAACATGTACAGGGTCTCCACTCTTCGGTTCCTTCCTCGGCTCTAATATTATTTACTGGTAAGTTGCGTTTACAGTTTTTAAACCCTTAACTTACAGTTTCTATGTTGAGATTTCGTTTCATATTTAACTTGGCTCTTGTTTTCGTCACAGGGATATATCATATTCACCACGGTGAAGTTGCAATTTATGAAGGGACAACCTGCAAAAGGTGTAACTCCACCGGTAAGCCTCGGTCAAACTCGGTTCCTCTGCCAACAAGGGTGAAATGTTTTGATTTCTCTTCCTCAGTGCAAACTCCACTGGTCAAATGGTTTTTCAACTTCGTTTTTGCAAACGTTGTTTCACTGGGTAAATACCCGAGTTGGTTTTTCTCTTCTAGTGTTGATAGGAAGGGTCTGTACAGGATTTTATTTATCCTACCGGCAATTAGACTGCGATGTAAACTTACATTATATAAATAACATGTTATATTTTTGGTAAATCTAAGTCTCAGTGTATAAATGTTTTTGATGTTCTTTTTCGTAGCCGGAAGGGATAAACCCTAATTCTGATTTAAGAAATGTATGATGAGACTTGCAGGATTTGAACCCCTGTGTATTTAAAAGTTTAACTTATAATTTTTTACTATCATTTGTATTTAAAAGATGGTACCTGGGAGAGCCGAGACTCGATCCCGTGACCTATAAAATCTTGTTGTTGTGGGTCTTACGAACCTAATTATAAGATGATAATGCTGTGAAAAAGGTTCTGCAATTTAATGGTTGAAATGTTCAGCTGTAAGGCTTTACAGCATGGTGAGCTCGTAATGAGACTCAACCCTTTGATTCCTTCACATGCTAGTTAACTTGTGTATAAAGCTATGCTTCATCAACTACTTGATGCTTGTATTTGGTTTTCAGTCTTTAAAAAGAAATGTAACCCGGTTACTCTACAAGGTCTAGGGTTTGGGTCTGACATTGCATACGTTTTTGTTTGTAAAAGTTTAAGAGAAACTTTACGCTCTGTGTAGGGTGAGCTCTTCCGACCAGAGACTCAAACCTCGTCTCTCAGTTGAAGTTTGTACAATTTTTTTTAAAGTTTTATTATTGTTCTTAAAGTTTAGGGTTAAACCCTTGGATGAGCCTGTACAGGTCTCGATCCTGAATGTTGATTAAGATAAGCTCGGTCTGTGTTAATGGTTACGGGGCTAAACTTCTACTGTGTGCTTATATAAATATACAGTAATGTTTTGCAATGGTACGATACTTGTATATATGGTTTGATCAACGTTTAAAATGTATATGATGTTATATGAATGTTTTGTATTACTGGGAAATCCAAACATTGTTTTATAATACTATTGTGTAGTTATTTCATAGATATTATTCTTATATTTATTCAAAGGGTTTGTAAAATGTAATTTCTATGTAAGAGAATACTGTAATATTTATATGGAAATATATTAAATGATAATTCTATAGTTTAGGGTTTTGGATTGATATTCCAAGTATGTTTGTCAAGTTGTCTAGTAGCTAGTAAGTTGCTTAAGAAATATATATTTAATGAGTAGCGTTCAGATTGTAAAAGATGTATAAGTAGAACTTTCAAATTGTTTTCTGATATGAAACCCTATATGTTTTCTGCTATTTGATTTCACAAAAACTAGCAAAAATACATTTGATATTGATAACACAACTTGAAATTGCTATGGTATAAAGTATAGATTTACTATGCTGTAAAAGTAGGTATTCATGAAAAGATTTCATTCTATTTCATTCTATTTCAAATATAAAACTACTACTACTATTCAATCTCATCTTCAAAGTTAATTATACACTTCCTGTACTAGAGTACATCGTCTTATGATGAAAGGAAAAATATAGGAAGATATTTTGTTCAATCTCTTTCATTATCTCAATCATTCAATAAGTCTGTAGAAACTAATTTATATCCAAATCAGAATATCATTCAATAGTTCAGCTAAGCTGATAAATAGAAAATAAAATATTTAAACAATCTAAATAGTATATCTTTGCTAGTTCATAGACATACCCTTGTCTTAATCTGCATGCTCTATATCTGTACAAGTCATGCATAGACAACATTCAAACAGTTTCAGAAATAGATAAATAGTTATAGAAATGAAAAGAAATAACAAGTAGAACTTGATAATTTTGTTAGGGTGGACAAACACCCAAAGAGGCCTATTCCTCCCAACCTTCTCCAGAAGAAGTAGCCAAATCACTTGCTCCCTTTGGACCCCCGAGCCTGTTTACTGAACCACTAGGAAGAAGACTCTGCGTAGAAGCAAGGCACTCAAGTTGTACTTCAACAATTAGTTGAGACTCGCATACACCTCAAAACCTCTGCACTCAGCAGGAAAACTCTACACTCAGCAGAAATAAGATAGCCTTACACTGCAACTCAAAACATAGCTTCCCCTCATCGAATCTTTTGTGTGGATACAGCAGAATGAAAAGGTAAATTTTCTCATCAGAAAAAGTGTGAGCCTCTGCTCAAATTTGATGGCTTATAAAAGATGCCTAGGTCTTTTAGTGGTTAGTTTCAATAAATGAGCCTCAAGCTCCAGTTCCACCTTCCAGGGAACTTGACCACAATTCAAGGGAGTTGTCCCATAACAACAGCTAGTTACTGAGTTCATGATGCTGCCACTTGTCCATTGCCTTCTACCCCAGATTCCATTACACCTAGTGGGTCAGTAAACACTCTTTCAACAGTCTCTTTGGGTGAGTGTCTCCTATTTTATTTTATTAAATAATAATATTATGCAATTACAGTCATCCTTGACCACTTGGTCAAATATAAAACTTTACAATAAAAGTTAAGACAATGTTTTTCCTCAAACATAAAATGTCTCAAGTATTGGGTATGTTACAAACACCCCCACTTAAGCTCAACATCGTCCTTGATGTTGCTTATTCTTCCTTAGAGCCTCCCTGGTATATAATTGGATATGTTGTCCGCATATCACTTTCCAATTCCCAGGTAGCTTCATCGGGGCTAAGGTGCTTCCATTGCACCTTTACCTTCCCTATGGTATGATTTTGGAGCATAATTTCCCTCCTGTCGAGGATACAGTCCGGTTCCACCTAAAAATATCCCTTGGGCTCCACCTAAAAATATCCCTCGGGCTCCACCTGTATGTCATTCCAATTTAGCACATGAGTAGCATCGTGCACATACTTCTTTAAAACAGAAATGTGAAAAACATTATGTATTCTTAAGTTAGATGGTAAAGCCAAATGATATGCAACTGGTCCGATCCTTGATAAGACTTCAAATGGTCCACAGTACCTTGGTGCTAGTTGAGCACAAATCCCAAGCTTAAAAGAAATTTTCTTGGGTTTTACCTTTACAAAAACATGATCCCCAAACTAAAATTCTCTTTTAGTCCATTTCAAATCTATATAACTTTTTTGTCTATCTTGTGCAATTTTTAAATTGCCTTGTATCTGTTTCATAGTTAGTTCCATCTCTCTTAACAAATCTGGTCCTAGCATGAATCTATCAACAAGATTATCCCAAGAAATAGGAGTAATGCACTTTCTTCCATATAAAATTTTAAATGGACTAAGTCTAGCAGAAACTTGATAATGGTTATTGTAAGCAAATTCAGCTAAATGTAAATCATCTTCCCATTTAGTTGGCTGATCTTTAACATACATTCTTAACATGTCTTCTAAAATCTGATTTACTCTTTCAGTTTTCCTGTCAGTTTGTGGGTGAAAAGAAGTACTGAAATTTAACTTAGTATTTAAACCTTTAAATAATGTTGTCCAGAAATTTCCAGTAAACTTAGAATCTTGATCAGAAATAATTAACTTTGGAATTCCATGTAAGTGAAATATTTGCTTCATAAACACATCAACAATTTTAGCATCTTTAAAAGTAGTCTTAACCAGAATAAAATGAGCTTCTTTACTGAGCTTGTCCACAACTACCACTATTGAGTCCTTTTGTTTTTTAGTCTTAGGTAAACTAGTTATGAAATCAATACTTATAATTTCCCACTTCCATTCTGGAATTGGCAATGGCTGCAATAGGCCAGCTGGGTGTTGATGCTCAGCTTTAATTTTCTGACATTCAAAGCACCTAGCTATGTATTCAGCCACTTCATTTTTCATGTTTGGCCAAAAGTAAACTTTTCTCGGCATGGTTATCATTTTCTGATAACCAGGGTGTCCCGAATAAAGACTTTTATGAATCTATCCAAAATCAACAACTTAACTTTGGACACATTAGGCACATAAAGTCTATTTTTATAAGTCATAAAACCCTTTTCGTTAATGTTGTAATTTGTTATTAAATTTTCAGATACATTTTCAGCAATTTTATCATGTAATTTCTGATAATTTTCATCTTGTTTAATTCCTTCTTCGATCTGATTTTCCAGATCTGTTTTATATGTGTTGATTGCTGCCACAAAATTTAATTTAGCGTTTCTGCTCAAAGCATCAGCAACCTTGTTTTCTTTACCCTTAATGTGTTGAATCTCGAAATCATATTCGCTAAGGAAAGCTAGCCACCTAGCTTGCCTTGCATTAAGATTTGTTTGATCCAACAAGTATTTTAGGCCTTTATTATCTATCATTAGTGAAAACTTCCTTCCAATCAAGTGATGGCGCCACATTTTTAATGCATGTATCATGGCTGCCAGTTCTAGATCATAAGTTGCGTAGTTCTTTTCGTGAATTTTTAATTTCATGGACTCATATGCAATGACGTGACCTTCTTGAGTTAAGACTCTACCAAGTCCATCATTGCATGCATCAGTGCATACAACAAAGTCCTTATTTGCATCTGGGATTTTTAATATAGGTGCTTTTGTTAATAATTCTTTTAATTTCTTAAAAATTTCTTTGCATTTTTTATCACAAAAAAATTTCTTTCCCTTCTTCTGCAAAGAAGTTATGGAATTCGCAATTCTGGAGAATCCTTCAATAAATTTTCTGTAGTAACCTGTTATCCCTATAAATGACCGTACATCAGTTACGTCTTTAGGGACAGGCCACTCGTTAATTGCTCTTATTTTATCTGGGTCGACAGAAATTTCGTCTTTAGATATTATGTGACCTAAGTATTGTATTTTATCTTTATAAAAGTCACATTTACTGAACTTAGCATAAAGATGATGTTCTCTTAAAACTTGCAGAATTATTCTTAAGTGTTCGTCATGTTCTTCTTTAGTTTTTGAATAAATTGGAATATCATCATTGAACACAATTACAAGCTTATCTAGGTACTTATGCAGAACATTATTCATTAAACACATGAAGACTTCCAGTGCTTAGTTAGCCCAAAAGGCATAATTACAAACTCGTAGTGCCCGTAACGGATCCTGAAAGTAGTTTTAAAAATGTCCTTGTCCTTTATTCTAGCTTGATGGTATCCAGACCTTAAGTCGATCTTAGTGAATATCGTTGCTCCACATACTTGATCGAATAGATCATCAATGCAGGGAAAATGATATCGATTTTTAATAGTCATTTTATTAAGTTGACGGTAATCTATGCACAATCGTAAGGTACTATCCTTCTTTTTAACAAAGATAACCGGTGCTCCCCAAGGAGACACACTTGGCCTTATGTAGTTCTTATCAATTAGTTCTTTTAGCTGAGATTTCAGTTCATTTAATTCTAGAATGTTCATTATGTAAGGAGCCTTTGAGTTTGGTAACGCACTTGGTAACAACTCGATGGTGAAATCTAATTCCGTTTTCGGAGATAGTCCTGGAATTTCTTTTGGGAATGCATCAGAAAAGTCCTTAAGAATAGGTATGTCTTCCAATTTTATCTTATCTTCCTTAGATGAATGTTTTTCATTAATCACATTTACAGGAAACATTTTACACCCTTTCCTTACAGCCTTCTTTACTTGTAAAGAAGAAATTTGTCTAATAGATGTTTTCCTAGAGATTCCTTTTACTGTTTTAGTTTTCCCTTCATTATTCAAACAAGTAAAAGACTTTTTAAAACAATTAAGTATTACTCTATGTTGTTCAAGCCAGTCCATGCATATTAATACATCATATGACCCTAATGGAAAAATATTCAATTTAACCTGCGTCTTCAACTGACTCATAAGCAAATCACAACTTTTAACAAACTCTACAACTTTTCTTTTGGTGCATGTTGCTAGCTGAACCAGCCATGATTTATCAAATTTTTCTACTTCTCACTTGCAACTTTTCACTAAATCAGGTGATATGTAGCTCAAACATGCACCTAGATCAATTAAAATGGAAATAGCTTTGTTTTGTATCATGCCTTCGATCTCAACCATAGTAGTTTGATGGTCTTCTTGTCGATTTTCCAGTGCTGCATTGATCTTGGGAATTTCTCTTGCTACGTCACCAACTGTCGGTTCCCCTTGCATGGTGTGAATGTTACTGACTATCTTTCTTCTAAGTGGGCAGTTTTCTCTGGTATGCGGTCCATTACAGTCAAAACACTTTAAAGGTGGTCTTTGTTCATTAATCCTAGCATTATTATTATTATTATTATTGTTATTAGGCACATTTCTTGCAAATGTGTAATTCTGTGGTGCATTACCTCTGTAATTATTACTTTGAAAATTTATGTTATTCAAATTTTTATTATTTCCAGAATTCTTGAAATTAAATTTTTTTTTTTATGCTCAAAGTTACTTGGTTTATTATTTCTCAACCTCAATATACCTTCTCTTTTCTTATTCTATTCAAAATAGAAGTTGGCCTTTCTCATGGATTCTTCAAGAGTTGTAGGATCATCATATTCAATTATGTCTTTTATGTTACAGGGCAAGCAGCTCAGAAACCTGTGTACCTTAGGTTTCTCTTCAGATAAGTAAAGTACATACCTTAACAGACTGAGGAACTTGCTGCTCAACTCGTTCATACTCATAGAACCCAATTTTAATTCATAAAACTCTTTTGCCTTATCTTCATAATATTGTTCGGACAAAAACTTTTTCTTAAACAGTTTCTTAAATGTACTCCATTTTATATTTCTTTCTTTAATGCTTTTAACCCTCTTACTGTCCTACCACCAAATGTCTTCCTTTTTGGTCAGATTGTATATGGCCATTTTAGCTTTTAACTGTGATGAGTAATCATAAATCTGAAAATACTTCTTCATACTGTCTTGATCAGAATTATATTTTCTTCAATAAGTTTTATCATCATCAGAAGAAGAAGAAGAGTCACTTTCACTTTTATAGTATTTCATTTTCTTATCTCTGTGTTTATAGGACATTGTTCCAGACTCAGATTTTACTTCTATTCTCTTATCTTTTTCATCATGATGATATTTTTCCATTAAAATATGGTTCAGTTCTTCCTGTTGTCTTAAAATCCTTTTGTTTTCTTCTTTAACATTTCTTATCTTAGTTTTTAAGTTTTTAAGTTTTTAACCGTACGTAATAATTCAGATGATTGATCATTCAATTCTACATAGATTCTTCATTAATATTCTCATGTTCGTTATTATTACGTTCATTATGATGAGATATGTCCTTTGTGGATCCTTCTGGTATGTCCATACCTGCAATTTAAATGTTAACTTGTTATGTACATAAACAAATTTAAACAAAAGTTGGTACCTACGTTTTTCTGTTTTGCGCGCGTGAGCCTATTTCAGGCCTAGATTTTGAATTCATGCTCTGATACCACATGTAACATCCCAGGAAATTCGTAAATTTAAAAAAAAAAAAATATAGATATTAAAGTTAGCATTAAATGTTGTGCAGAAGTTATAAATATCTAATAATAAATGAACTTGATAATAATTTAATTACAACATGTATTTATCTTTAAGGATTTTTAATTATCTTATCAACAATTAAAATGCATTATCAATCCTATAACAATTGTAACTGTCGCATCTACTAATTAGTGTCGTCACTTGTCGATCTACGCATACTATACCTGATGGTACATAGTATTGTGATAATATAACTATAACTTATTAAATTAATGTTATTTGATATGGTGCGTGATAATTATGTTATAGTTCTATATGAAGTTGCGATCATAATACTATTTGGTTATACTTTGTGTTAAAGTCTAATAGTTGGTATTTATTGTTGATGTATATGTAACTTCGGAATGTATTTCATCTGTGTATTATATATATATATTGTACCCTTATAAGAGATGTGTTATTCCTCTATAAGGAAGTGTTGTCATGTGGATTGACAAGTGTCACAAGTGTGTGTACTTGCCGATGGGTTATTAGACCACCATGTGGGGTCGGCCCTGAATTATATATATTATAATGTGGATGTACCTAGCTAGACAAGTCGGCCCCATAAGGTCACTGGGAAAAAAGGTTAATATAAATAGAGATCGGAGATCTCTATTTTACTCATTCGGAAAAGAAACTCACTCTCACTCAGAAAGTGGCGCACTAGTGAGGAGGAGGATCATCTGCTTCTAGGAGACTATCTCAGTGTTATTTGGTTGTACTTTGGTTGAGCCATTGCTCTCTCTATCTCTGAGGAAGTTGTGGGGTTTTTCACCTTAAGGTTTTCCCCACGGAAACTCTGTGTCTCTTGTCTCTTATGCTTTTGATTCTTGTGATGCTTGTTATATTGTGATTGTCATGCATTGATATACTGTATATGTTATTCTCTCAGCAAAGATGCTAGAGTATTGTGAATTAATGCTCAAAATTTAACATTTATGATATTATTTACTTAATGGTAAGTTGTTATGTAAAACATACTTCTTTTTGGCAGTTGGATTCTGGGTAATGATTCGACGGCTTACTTAGCTTTAAGCTAAAGCATTGTTCTCTCTAACTGTCCAAGTTATAGGTTGCACATTTCTGGTTTGATGAGATGGTGCGATGTTTTTCTCTTAACCTTGTGTGAGAATATCGAAGACTCTAACTTTATTAAAGTAGTGGTTAAGTGAAATTAACACCAAGGTTACAATTACATCATAAGATCAATAATTGGCGTGTGAAGTTAAGAAGGGTGTTAATGTCCAAGGTGACCAACGCGATTCTTCATTAATCTCATTAAAAATAAACTTACCCTAGTTGTGAGGGTCTACCACCTTAGAAAAATACAAGGGCTGAGTTATTAACTAAAGGTTGGCATATTAAAATACAATGTAAAGATGACTTGGTGTTTATACTTCAGGGTATTCGAAATACTGTGGTTTAACTATATAATAGTGGGTTTTGTTTCCACATCCGACGCTACATTAAAATGTGTATTGGAGAACTAAGTTTGAACTATAGAGAAGTGGTTTTCTCGTATACCAAGGTCGGGTGGTAGCTGGCACATTAACTAAGGCCATGTGAAGGTCGTAAATGTGCCTTGATGCTATCAAAACCCTACTACGAGTTTGTTGGGTTTCTGGTCTTTGGTTTTTTTGTTGTTCTGCGTTATGGAGTAGGTTACTGGGCCTTCTTGTCTGCCATGACTGTTAACAGTTCAATGCTCCACTCGTTGTATTAGTTAGAATTTGTAGAGTGTAGGTTCGTGGAGAGTTATGGTTTCAACAACGTGTACAGGGTCTCCACTCTTCGGTTCCTTCCTCGGCTCTGAGACTATTTACTAGTAAGATGCATTTACAGTTTTTAAACCCTTAACTTACAGTTTTTATGTTGAGATTTTGTTTCATATTTAAGTTGGCTCTTGTTTTCATGACAGGTACTTGGGCGAGCCGAGACTCGATCCCATGACCTGTAAAATGTTGTTGTTGTGGGTCTTACGAACCTCATTATAAGATGATAATCCTATGTAAAATGTTCTGCGATTTAATCGTTAAAATGTTTAGCCATAAGGCTATACAGCATGGTAAGCTCGTAATGAGACTTGACCCTTTGATTCCTTCACATGCTGGTTAACTTGTGTATAAATCTATGCTTCATCAACTACTTGATGCTTGTATTTGGTTTTCAATCTTTAAAAAGAAATGTAACCCAGTTACTCTATAGGGTCTAGCGTTTGGGTTCGACATTGGATACGTTTTTGTTTGTAAGAGTTTAAGAGAAACTTTGCGCTCTGTGTAGGGTGAGCTCTTCTGACTGGAGACTCGACCCTCCTCTCTCAGTTGAAGTTTGTACAATGTTTTTTAAAGTTTTATTATTGTTCTTAAAGTTTAGTGTTAAACCCTTGGATGAGCTTGTACAGGTCTCGATCCCAAATGTTGATTAAGATAAGCTCGGTCTGTGTTAATGGTTACGGGGCTAAACTTCTACTGTGTGCTTATATAAATATACAGTAATGTTTTGCATTGATACGATACTTGTATATATGGTTTGATTAACGTTTAAAATGTATATGATGTTATATGAATGTTTTGTATTACTGGGAAATCCAAACATTGTTTTATAATACTATTGTGTAGTTATTTCATAGATATTATTCTTATATTTATTCGAAAGGTTTCTAAAATGTAATTTCTATGTAAGAGAATACTGTAATATTTTTATGGAATTAATATATTAAATTATAAGTCTATAGTTTAGAGTTTTGGATTGATATTCCAAGTATGTTTGGCAAACTGTCTAGTAGCTCGTAAGCTGCTTAAGATATATATATTTAATGATTAGCTTTCAGATTGTAAAAGATGTATAAGTAGAACTTTCAAATTGTTTTCTAAGATGAAACCCTATATGTTTTGTTCTATTTGATTTCACAAATCCTAGCAAAAATACATTTGATAGTGATAACACAACCTGAACCTGCTATGGTATAAAGTATAGTATTACTATGCTATACAAGTAGGTATTCATGAAAATATTTTATTCTATTTGAAATATAAAACTACTGCTACTATTCAATCTCATCTTCAAATTTAATTATACACTTCCTGTACTAGAGTACATCGTCTTATGACAAAAGAAAAATACAGGAAGATATTTTGTTCAATCACTTTCATTATATCAATCATTCAATAAGTCTGTAGAAACTAATTTATCCAAATCAGAATATCTTTCAATAGTTCAACTAAGCTAATAAACAAAAAATAAAATCTTTAATCAATCTAAACAATATATCTTAGCTATTTCACAGACATAACTTTGTCCTAATCTACCTGCTTTATATCTATACAAGTAATGCATAGACAACATTCAAACAGTTTCAAAAATAGATAAATAGTTATAGAAATGAAAAGAAATAACAAGTAGAACCTGATAATTTTGTTAGGGTAAACAAACACCTAAAGAGGCCTGTTCCTCCTCCCAAAATTCTCCGGAAGAAGCAGCCAAATCACTTGCTCCCTTTGGACCCCCGAGCCTGTTTACTGAACCACTAGGAAGAAGACTTTATGTAGAAGCAAGGCACTCAGTTTGTACTTCAACAATAAGTGGAGACTTGCATACACCTCAAAACCTCTGCACTCAGTAGGAAAACTCTGCACTCTGCAGAAATAAGATAGTCTTACACTACAACTCAAAACATAGCTTCCCCTCACCAAATATCTTGTGTGCATGTACAGCAGAACCACAAGGTAAATTTTTTTGTCAGAAAAAGTGTGAGCCTCTGCTCAAATTCGATGGCATATCAAAGATGCCTAGTTCTTTTAGTGGTCAGTTTCAATAAATGAGCCTCAAGCTCCAGTTCCACCATCTAGGGAACTTGACTACAATTCAAGGGAGTTGTCCCATAACAACAGCTAGTTACTGAGTTCATGATACTGCCACTTGTCTATTGCCTTCTACCCCAAATTCCATTCCACCTAGTGGGTCAGTAAACACTCTTTCAACAGTCTATTTCGGTGAGTGTCTCCTATTTTATTTTATTAAATAATAATATTATGCAGTTACAGTCATCTTTGACCACTTGGTCAAATATAAAACTTTACAATAAAAGTTAAGACAATGTTTTTCCTCAAACATAAAATGTCTCAAGTATTGGGTATGTTACAAGGGTCATATGTCATATGGGTGAAATTTATACACATATTAGAGATTCAAAGTTATAAGTGTTAGTTATTAAGAGTCAAAGTCAAAAGTTATGGGTGTTAGTGGTTATGGATTAATGGTCATAAGGTTATATTAGGGCTTGATGTGGGTTAGTGGTACAAGGATATTGGAAATATGGATTATATATATTAGATGTCAGAGATTACATAAATGGCTATGAGCGATAGAGGCTATGGTTATAATTTTTAGGTGTCGAGAGTAATAATGTTTAAGGATAAAGGGTTGGGGGGATAGTGGTTATGGTTATAAGGGTTACATATTAGAAATAATAACATTTAAGGTTAGAGTTAAAAATTTATATGTATTAGGAGTGATAAATGATATGGATTAATATTGATGTTTTATAGGATTAATGTGGTTATATGTGTTTGGACATAAAAAACATAAGTCTGACATTAGTAATAAGGGCTCGGCTTATTACGGTTAGGCATGAGGTTTTTAAGGGTTAGAGATTATATGGTTTACATGTTGTGGGAATTAGTGATTATATATACTTTGCATATTGAAGTTCTTAGACTGGGTGGGGACTGTACTTTTTATTAACCCTTCACTCCTTCAGGTTAGAGAAAATTAATAAACAAAGATAGGAACAATGAATATCGGTTATTGTAGATTGCGGGATTTATTCTTGCAACAATACCACCAGAAAAGGTTTTAATCCTTGGCTCATCTTCTCCTCGTTGAATGATCTGAGAGTCCATTTCATTACTGGGGTATGCATCTCTATGGTCAATCTTTAGGAGTGCACTTCTGCAGTGTGTGTTTGAAAAACCTTTTTAATGATGGAAAACCTGAATTCATGATGAGAAAGCTCCATTTAGAATAATTATCAACAAGTAACTCCAATTAAAGTTGAGATTGGTTAGATCAATGTTTCTACAATGTATGAGTGCAGTTTCAAGCTTCAATAATCTTTTCATTATGTTTTCTCTTATTCTTTGAGGATGAAGCCTTCCTAGAGGATAGGATATGTAATATATCTAATATACAGTATATAACTAGTATATTAATATGAATGTTATCCTATTATGATAATATCTTATCAATTACTAAATAGCTTACTAATACGGTAGCTTTGATTCCCACATTCACAAGTAACATTTGTAATGACCGTTACAATCTATTTGTGTTATTCATCCTAGCATCTCAATTAAGATATAACAACAAATACAATTTCACCTTTCAAACATAGGTTGTCTTTTGGTCTCCACAATTATTAGATATGAAATCAAGTTCATGCAAATAAAACATGGGAGAGAATACAAATACTCAAAGGGTGCTCCATCAATTAGAATTTGTTGATTTATTAAAAATTTAAATAGTTTACTTGTAGGTGCAAATTTTATTGTTGGAAGTAGGGTAAGTTTCAATGTAGATTTCACTGTAGTTGTAAATAATATTTTCTTGGAAGGTGTACTTGTTATTGCATGTTTTTTCTTTGTAAGAAATTTTACATTATGATCAACTTGTTTAGGTTTGTTTCATCCTTTCATTTAAAGGTTGGTGAGAGAGGGATCAAGTTTTGTCCTTGTAGAGAATAATAAATATTAATTTCATGCAACTATTTATTTCTTCAATCTCTTATGTTAGTGACAGTGTATTTTTTAAGGATTCTAATATGATACTTAAGTATAGTATCATAGGTGATTATTTTGGATTGAAAAAAACATGTATATAGATAGGTAGGCGAATATTAAATATGAAACATACAATTTACTACTGAAATGTGTAAATTTTGGTGAATATTATGATAAAAAAAACATATTTTATGTAAATATAGGCGATATTAGAGACTAAAAATGACCAAATAGAAAATTTATTTTTTTAAAAAAATCCCCAAAAATAGCCAATTGATGAAATTTCGCCCCTAAAAATTACCCTGGTTGGTGAACTATCTGACAGGTTTTGGCTAGATTTTATCATAACCTTTAATTCATCCCTTCGAAGGGTGATTATGATGGTTTGTTATGGCCATAGTTCTGTTTGGGATCGATGTAGTTCTCTTACTTTGTTTTGATGTTGAGCATCACAATGATACAAAATTTTAATCTTAACTAGGTAATAGTGATTGAAAGGTTGCCTTAAAGCATCAAGATTTGTGCTTGCATGACTTCTGGCATATTTCCTAGCTTGTAGATGCAAAAAAAATCATTTTTTTTGCGAAGGATTACAATGACCATATGGCCCTTGTCCATGCTTATGAAGGCTGCACAGATGATGCAAGTGTAGGATTAGGCTATGAATACTATTGGAGTAATTTTCTGTCCTCTCAAACATTGCATGCCATAAATTCTCTTTAGAAACCATTTGGATTTCTGCTAAAATAAATTGATTTAGTGGATGTTGATGCAAATACCTATAATAAGCTATCTCATAATCAGTCACTGGTTCGAGAAATCACATGTGTTATCCTTTTTCTAGACATTATTTCCATTGTGGTAAGAGTTTTTAATTTGTGTAGAAATGTGTTTACTTTATGGTGGGTGAATTGTGTATTCCTCTAATGGGGAATTTCAAATATTCTGGAGGATATTACTAGGGAGCCAAAAGAGAGTTGGAAAATTTTTTATTGATGAGAGGCTATAAATTCTTACTGGGTGTTCAAATTGCATGAGATATCGAGAGGAAGTTGTCAATACCCACGTATATTCATTGAAAAGGACTAAGTGATGTATTCATGTATAATTTGGAAAGGATCAAATTTCGTCTAGAAACAGTAACTCATGATAATGGAAATCATACAAAATGGGTGATAAGTGAGTAAAAAAATGACTAAAAATTGAGGCGGTGACAATTGGTCATAAACTAGAAGTCACTTATCACCTGAAAAAATTGGTCATTTATCACCTAGTCATAAATTGATTGAATTGCTTTATGAGTTGGTCATATATTTAGTCATTAATTGTCTATATTTGGTCATTAATTGTCTCTCTTTGGTCATTAATCGTCTTTGTTTTGTAGTACTTTTAGTCATTTATTTAGTCATTGATTAATGTTAACTGGTCATTTATTTAGTCATTAATTGTTGTCAACTAGTCATTTATTTTGTCATTGATTGTTGTTAGCTGGTCATTTATTTAGTCATTGATTGTTGTTAGCTGGTCATTTAATTAGTCATTGATTTATGTAGATAGGACATGGAGAAATCGAACCACCAACTTTCTTCCTATAAGGAAGGTGCTCTTCCATTGAGCTAGCACCCTTAAATAGAATCAAAGTTCACACTAAAAATATATCACAAAATCTTACAAACATTAACACACTAGGATTCCAACTGTAACATAAAACATATCACAAACTGTTAAAAACCTTAACACACTATCACAAAGGGTATCTTTATGATATAAAGTGTGGTCTCCAGAAGTTAATAGTTTTGATCTTTCATTTTGTCATACTTTAGAAACTTGGTTGATTTGGATTTGAAAACATTGCATCCTCTAATTAGAGAAACCCCTTGTTTGATGGTAAACAATCCCTAAGATAAACTATTGTTTAAAATTTGGAAAAATGTAAATATGAGACCTTACACTAGTGGCTTGCAATCATAATACCTTGAGATAAGAAAGTTTCATGCTTCCATACACAAGTCCCAATGTGAATGCAGAGACACATGCTACTTGCAATTGAAAATACACTAAAAATCCAATTCATTCTTTTAAATTCTCATAGTGCTTGGTAGGTTCTGATCTACAGAAGAAAAACATATCAAATACATACATACAATATCATGGCACCTAATGCTACCATAAATTACATTTAGAGCTATGTTAGGGATAAATCCCCTTAAAGAAGCTCAATCTCCATCAATATATCTTGGAGAATATTCAAGAGATATTTACCAAGTGAAACCGTTTGGACCATGACACTAGACTATGTATAAGTAAGTTTTGCATTAGTTTTTAACAACATTTTTTTGTGAAACTTTGTCAGACTATGCTTATACTTCACAACAACCAATAAATAAAAAGCTATATAGTCTACTTTAAAGTGTGATGGATGTCTTTCATGATAAGATGCTCTGATTATTCAGATGTTTCAGTGGATAGGAGGAGTTGATAAATTCCAGGGTTGGCTAACAAAAGTTCATTGCCACCTGAAATGAGTTGCCAAAAGTTACCCCAAAACCCATATGGAATGAAAACTTCATATGCTCCATGGAATTATAAAGTATCACTGCATCCAAAAAAAAGCAAGACTAATATCACAACATAAATGTATCTTATTCTATAAACATGAAGTACAAACTTTACCAGTTTTCCATTAACTCAAAGCGCTTAAGGGTCTCCACAAATTCAAGTTCTTTGCTTTCAAATGTAGAAAAAAATACCATAGAATCCATCATCCTCTCTTCTCTAGTAACGAAGTAGCAACAAATATCTTAGTGTCAATCCCCTATACTAAAGAAAATATGACTTGTTATCCAAACATAACAGGAAAAAATTGCAGTGCAATAAATATTCTATTTACCCTCTTATTAATTAAAGAGAACGTACCTAGGATTTCTTATAAGATGTAAAATGAGCATACCAAGGAAGCTAGTTGTTGTGGAACTGCTTATGAACAATGTTAGTGTGTCCAAGGGTGATGACTAGGTCACAAGCAATACCATTATGAAATGCTTTACAAGAAGGGATACAAACATATTGTGCAGTGGAAAAATTGGAGAGCTTCAGTGTGCAACAGTGACCTATCTAGCATCCAATTTGCAAAACAACATTTTGCAACAACAACTTGTGTAGCAGAAAATTTGCAGAGAATTATTATGTAGAACTTATAATTAGGTAATGTAATTGCAATAGTGGCATTGTGAAGCCGCAACATTGATGTATTTGCAGTAGCAATATTGTTTAGTAGCATTTTGTGCCAGCGTTTTCGAGATAAATTCTATAGCATCAATTCAACAAGTAGTTTTAGGGCTTGGGTGGCAAAGTTTAGTGGTGTCAACAATGGCCATATACATAATTAAGTAAGAAAGAAAAAACTACCACATTTTCAGATTGAACTCCGTGAGACCATGCAGAATTTATGTAGCAATAAGAAACATTGCCCTAACCACAATGCGAGACACTGAGAATGGAGTATTATTTTATAATTTTCAAGTGAATAAAACATAATAAAACTAATTGCAACTTGTTAATAGTTAGGCATTTGTCATTAGATGGATAATTAAATATGGGATCACTATAAAAACATGTGAATAATAAAAGAGAAAGGATTGTTCACCCATAACGATTGTTCAAGCTTACGGATTCACACCAATATTAACACGCATATATTTAACCACATAATATTAGAGGCATAATACACTAATTCCATTAAATCAACTCGTGTAGGAAATTATGCACGTCTATTTTGCCTCTTGGCCTGATATTAAAATATTCTTGGCCGCCACCTATCTATGCCCGCAGGCTTACATTTAAAAGAAAAAATACAATCAAGTAGATCATCTCAGATCCATGATCTTCTCCATAAAATCGCTAACTAATCCCTAGGATATCTGACTATTGGATCGAAATAACAATTTCATGCCAACAAACTTTATTATTCTTAAATGCATTTCCTGCCATGATTTTCCTTCTTGTCAACTCGAATTTTGATAATGACCTAGGGGGGTTAATGCCAATCACACTAGGTTGGAAAGAAAATCGCACCAGTTTTGTCGATTCATTGTATCTTGCACAAATTATTAATTGGATCATTGTGCAAAATTCAGTGGAAAACTGTTGCAAAAAAACCATGTAGATGCTAGAGAGTGAAAGGCCCTATTTGGGAAATTGTTGGGTATTTGTATGAGGTTGAATTCTAGATTTGGTATTTGGATTTCAAGAGAAAGTAAAGTGCCTTGTTAAGAATGGCTATATGTACAACATCCATTTATTTATGCAGATACAAATCTGAGAGGATTGTTTTTATTTCCATCAATCTTTAAAGATTGCAGGAGATAACAGTTCCAAAGTATACATGCAAGTGTTAGTTTCAGAAGACTTACCTCTGTTCTATTCGACCTTATTTGGAAGAAAAATCATACATGAACTCTCTAGGGGTTGAATCATTGATGAACCAAACAAACAAATCTCAAATAGGTGTCCCAATTTCTAAATGGCAATTACAAGGTTGCGTCCTATTACACTAGAGATTTGATCCAAGATTGAATAGTTGGAAGTCCGAATCCAATAGAAACTTGGTGCCAAACCACTCATTCACAATAAGTATCATATTAATGACATATTTTCATTTATTTTCCCCTCTTTCCCCTTATCAATTTTTCTTTTTAATTTACCCATTTTCCTTCTCATTCCCTTTTCCCTATTTTCCCCCTCTCTATGTTGTTTGTATTCTTGTTTTTTTCTTTTTATTAATATTAATATATTACATATAATAACTATATTATATTAATATTACATATTATATAGTGTATTAATATATTAACTTTATATAATAACTATATTAACTATATAATATATTAACATATATAATAACAATATAATATATTAACTATATAGCATATATTATATATCTACTACAATGCTATATATTATTAGCTTAGATACATATATATATATATATATATATATATATATTGAGGCTTCAAGTTTTAACTAGTCTACCTTATATTGCACCATGAGTACCAAGGTTCTCTACAGACAAGTAAATGGAGTAGGTTAAATATCTTGGAGCATTCTTCCCTTTCGGTAAGTTATTTAACAAAATCCGATAATGGATAATTTCAATTTTGACAATGAAATTTTACAATTTCATAACGATACAAATGGATTCAAAGACCACTTTAACTTTAACGTTGTCTCTAAATCAATCTGTAGCATTAAAACTTATGAAATTGCATTTCTTTTTTTACAATTTCATAAATTTTAATGTTGTAGATGGATTTAGATACCTCCCTCAGAGGGCATGAAAGGATTATGTGGAGTCCTCTTCGAGTGGATGATGATCATGCTTTAAACGCTGGTGTTAATGATGATAATCGTCATCATTGTCATCATCACCATGATGATTAGTAGTATATTTAGCATCATTGTCATCATAATTGTCAAGATGACCATGATCATTATAAATTTATATTAACTTAAACTATCTAGTAGTATTTTTTATCCCATGACTAAATTAGTCATTTATTTTAGTCATTTATAGTTGTGATCACATAAAATTGCTTAAACTTGGTCATATTTCACTTATAAACACTGTGGTGACCAAATTTTGGTGGTTTAGTCATTTATTTCTCATGGTGACCAACTATTTTGGTCGCCTGTTCATTAATCATCTATTTTTGTACTAGTGCTAGTGTGGGTTAGGGTTAAGGAGGGTCTTTTTCAAGACAAACAAATGAAACAATCAAGTCAAAGTAGGAAGTCAGTTAAAGTGGGAGATGACTTGTACAAAAGTGATAAGAGAGGGTACATTAATATTTCACTAATTTCAATGAATTTCTCGTACTGTGAAATATATTTGTATGTGTCACTTTAGTTTGTTAGTATGAATGCAAAAATTCCTGATTACTATATATGCATCACAGACAAAGGTCAATGTCAATTAAGACAGGTAAGTTATGATTTATGTTGTATGTTTTTAACCCAATATCCAACTTGAATGGTTTATTCTTAACACTTGCTTCATGTGGATATATTCTTAACACTTGCTTCATGTGGATATGGGAATTGTATAATGTTTCTGTAACCCTATACTAGAAAGTGTATTCTCTTTCATTTCACACCAAATGTACGAGATATTTTCATGAAATTAAATAATTTTATATGAACCTTGTTGGTTCCAAGTTGCCATTTTTTAAACTTGTATGATGTTTTATTTGATTTCATAATTCTGCTATTGCTCGAGAGAATAATCCCTAGTTGGTATTCAATTAAAAAGTTAAAGTGAATATAGTATGTATTCGTGATTCAATAGGGATCTCAAATTCCATTTTACTTCCTTATGGTTGTGCTCTTTATCATGGACGGATTGTAAGATATTCAAATTTGGGCATTTTTTACACCCTTTAATATTATAGATCAATTTAAGGCTAGTATATTGTAATATCGTCTAGAAACATAATTTGAAATGGATACCCCTTTAATATTATAGATCAATTTAATGGATAGTATGCAATATTGTCTAGAAACATAATTTGAAGTTCTTGATTTTCATTTTCTCTTCAGGATGGTCAATTTAAAATGTTAAAAGGATAAAAGTTTTTTACACAACCTAATTTAGTTGAGACTTATTCGAAACTCAAGGAGGAGCTTGAAAAACTAATTTAGAAGAAAGTAAGTACTTCACATATTTTTTAATTAAAGTGGTTCTTCTTTGATGCTTGAACACTAATTTATACTCTTATTTCTAACGGCTTTAGAATCCAAGTTTGGAAATGCATAGGAATGGGTATCATTTATTGCTAGTTGTTCAAGAACTCATATAAGGAGATAGATGTGATGGAAGATTTTTCTTTGGTTGTGAGATTAAGAAACCTAAGGGAGACATTGAAGATCCATACAGAAAAGATGGAAAAAATCCCAAATCCTTATTGTAGGCTCTACTGATGAGGGTTAGATATAGTCCTCCCAAATATAAAACATAGCACCTAAAAACTAATGAGTTTAAACATGTAGTGAAATTTAAGGGAATGTAGTTTAATGTAAAATCATGTAAAAACAAATAACTAGCAGAAATAGATGTACCAGTTGAAGCATTAAACTAGCCAATGGGTGTCTCTAGAACTTATGGGAGAGAAGGGGATCCTTCACGCGAGGATAATAATATTTTAGCACTATTGCTAAGTAATAAGGGGAAAAATAAATGGAGGGGGAGGCAAATGGATTAATCATTTATCTATCATACTGAAGTTAAATAAATTATGTGCAATGCAACTGCTTGTATTCACATAAGCTTGATTCTTTGAAGATGACAAGGAACTTATGGGAGAGAAGGGTGTCCTTCACGTGAGGATAATAATATTTTAGCACTATTGCTAAGTAATAAGGGGAAAAATAAATGGAGGGGGAGGCAAATGGATTAATCATTTATCTATCATACTGGTAGATAAATTATGTGCAATGCAACTGCTTGTATTCACAGAAGTTTGATTCTTTGAAGATGACAAATAAGGATTTTGAAAATGTTTATAAATATGAGCTTGATCTAGAAAATAGGAATTTTAGTTACATGTTACTAGAAAACATGGAAATTTTGAAAACAATCTAGGAGTTCCATAATAGTTTTGATGCAGAAGTGCATAAACTAGAGTTAGATAGATGATATCTAGGTATAGAGACTGCACCCAACCTCTCCTTTACATATCTCCTTCATTGGTAGGTTTCTATCCTAATTGCATTTCACATTCCTCGTGGTTGGATTTCATCTTACCATATCATGCTTGGTTACATGATTCTATTTTGAGCATTGTGTTTGGTCGCAATGGCCTTTTGCTTTGCATATGCATCACAATGCATATACTTTGCTTGCTTTTACCTAAAGGATATGGTTGGCCCCTTCGATGACATATAGGTTAGCTAATCATAAAAAGAGAACTATTATGTACATAGTCTTATTTTGATTGTCCAGATCCCTGTCATGCTCCTACTTTATGGACATCATATGGTCTATTTTTTCTTGACCACACATATATTTATTGACTCTATTATATTTGGTTAATTATTGAAAGTCACAAGGAGTGCTACAAGGTTGCAAACTTGTGGTGGTCAAGGATAAATGTCTTCCCTATATAAAATGTAGAGGTGGATTTCCTGTTCATGTTTTATCGACGTATATTTTGTTTTTTGATTGAATATTATAGACTCAAGCTCCTTCGAATTCATTTTGAAAGTGTCCTTTCACCCCAGGAATAAAAAATAAAGCACGGGTACGAAGAAAAGACCAAAAACTCACTCTTTTTGTTGCAGGGCTAATTACTCAAACTGCCAGAACCTTGAGCATGTATTACTAAATTACATACTTCCAGGCATCGATTGTGACACAACTAATTAATAGTATTGTGTAATGCAAGTATATTTATTGCATATATGAATTTTTTTTTTTTAAGTATATAATTTTATATTTAATTTGTTTCAATGATATTAGATCAACATGAACATTGTATGACAATTTATTAAATTAATTTCATCATGCTAATTAATTTATATTGAATAACAATGATGAACGGAAATAAAATGAATATAAAACTATTACATTAATAATAAATATAATAAATATGAAACTACTAAACCAAAGATAAATCACTTTTACAAAATGACAAATTTGTGACTAAAAACAATTAAACTCTACATATAAATGATTCTTTTTTGAGGTGGCGACCACTAGTACCTAATTTATAGTCTATTATAACGAGTAATTAATAGTTTGATTTGATTCATCATCTTGTAATATATTTACTCATTTATTTGGTAATTAATTGCGACAATTAAAGACCAAATAAATGAGTAAATGTATTGCTCAATTAATGACCAAATGAGTGAGTAAATATATTACAATATGATGAATCAACGAAACCAATTAATGACTAAGCAAAATACAACTAAAATTTAAGAGATTTTAAATTACTTGTTATTAGTTTTCATCTAAAAATTTGTCAGTTATATGCAAATTTTAGTTGTTTTTTAGTCACTAATTAGCCATTTTGTACTAGTGTGTGTGATATTTATTATCACAATGATATATTAGGTATCATATGGTTTATATTAGGCGTACATGGGTTGAGATTGATAGTGGTTATAAATTACATGAGGGATGGTGCAAGGTAATGCTAGCCAAATTTTGACACGTTAGTTGCAATGGAAACTTTGAAAAATATAAATCTGATCACTAAAAATAAATATTAGAGGTACCTGCACAATGTTTTAGAACATGATGTAAAAATATGAAATGTAGAAAACTGAGTTACCTTCCGAAATATTTAACTTTTACTAATGGAAAATTAGTATAATCCACGAAGGTGTTGTTCTAAGATTGGTATGTTACCTTTTTTCTAAAACATAATGCATGTGTTCATGTTAGGCCCCGAGTTTTATGGGTTCTAGGACACAACAAATATTATTATACATAGAATAAATATAGAACAGTAAATAAAACCATAACATCATGCACATATAGAAGCCATGAATTATCCTAGAAATCCCTTAATCATGGGAAGACCTACAAAAGATCTGCATTATGCCCCTTGGCCAAATCCAACCAACGCATAGTCAAGCGTGGATCTAGTACCTCCATGGGTACCATCGAACATCAGTGAGAGTTATAGACATTATAACGTGGAGTAAAACCAACCTCTTTATAGTATTACATCACACGAATAACATGGGAAGATATTGTAGGGACCTCCATTTTGGGTTCCCCAAAAGACTTTCGACATAGAACTAACATCATATGAAGATTAAATAAAACTTGAAAATCAAATGTAGAACCATAAATAAAATTTCATAATCTCAACTTGTACATAAAAATGGAACATTATACCTTTCAACAGTAGTTGAGCACTCCGTTGGCGAAGTCCTTGTATGTACGGTCGTTGATCTTCCCCGAGTCGCTTCCAGCCTTGCCGATTTTACCAAGAGACCCCTCGGTTGACCACCCTACTGTATCGGGGTTACTCTCCTTCACCCCGAACCCCCGAGCTAATGAGGTCGTAAGAACACACTAGCCTAAACTTCCAACTGGGATCTCCCAATCCCCGATCAAGTTACGCCCAACTCAAAAGAACCATAAATCACTTCTCGATTCCGATGGCCATCCATCACTAGGGAGCAAGAGATGTCCTTCTCTCCTTCCCCTCCCTCTATTTATCATAAACGTTTGTGTTTCCCGTGTCTCCACATGCACCTCATTTATTTCAGTTTCAGATTTTATTAATTATTTACTTTTAGCTTACATGTATTTCTTCCTATTTGAGTGTGCACTTAATTCCTGAATTAATGCAAAGTGGGTGTTTCTATTTCGAGTGTGCACTTAATTCCTGAATTAATGCAAGGTGGGTGTTTCTATTCTGAGTGTGCACTTAATTCCTGAATTAATGCAAAGTGGGTGTAGCGGTCTTTAAGGGAAATATGGTTGTTTGTAGAAGACACATGTTTATTCCAGATTTCCTTTTTCATTTTATAAATAAATAAAAAATAAATATTTAATTAAAAAAGAACATTTTCTAATTTATTTCTTTTCTTTTCTTTTTCTTTTATAATAGTAAATATTTATTTAATCATTTCTCATTTATTTCCTATATATATGTTATAAAAAGAAGGTATTTTATTTAAATAGATTCATTTAGAACCTTTTCTTTTCTCTTCTCTTTATTGAAGAAAATATTTTGTTTATTTAAAATCTTTTTATTTTCATTTTTTTTTGAAATAATTAATATATATTTCCATTGATTATAAAAGAAAAGAACATTAACTTTTCCATTTTTCAATTTCCTTCCTTAACCATAAAAGCATAATCATCATGATAATAATAATAATAATAAATTACTGAATAATTTATTATTAAACTTCCTATAACTTCCACATGTATATTAATTAATTGTGTATGCATGAATAATTTCCTTTTTCCATTTTCTTCTGTCTAGCTACCTCTTCGGCGGGCCCTTCCGACAGTTTCATTTCTTTCTTCTTATTCTTGTTTAGGTACCTCTTTAGTGGGCCCTTCCAAAAATTTCTTTCTTTCTTATGAGGAGTACTGCGTAGTGATCGGGAATCTTTACTACGACCTTACAGCTACACGTTTTTGGATACTAAGGGCTGCTAGGGATAAGGTCCTCCTTATCGCGTGCCCCTCAACTCATCGTACGCGACCAAGTCGTTGTGGCCTCTCCTGTAGGGCACATGCTTCCTCGGGTGAGCTGAAACGGCTTCCTACTCGTGCGTGAATTTCTATTTCAGGGTCAACAGTCTGTCGTCATACCCCCTATGTGTTCTTTCCGTTCTTACGCCCCCTATAATTCCATTGTGGGTCAGTCAGTAAATCCTCTTACCTGCCACTACACACACACACTCAAGCACACATTAAATAGCACTGCAATATCAAACCATTTCATCATTCATTGTCACAATATCTCAGTCAGTTGAGTATCTCTATCATTCTTCATTTTCACTATCAAATCTTTTCACTAGTCATCATAATATCTCCATCGGTCCAACATCTATTTCATTCAATCATTTTTATTTCGTAATTTCTCAATCTAGCACGTATCATCTAATCACTTTCGTTTCCTAGTTTCTCAGTCATTTGAGCATATATTTTATTCATCATTCTATCTCAATCAGTTGATCATATCCAACACTCAGTCATTCTATCTCAATCAGTCAAGCATATCTAACATTCATCATTCTATCTCAATCAGTCGAGCATATATAACATTCATCATTCTATCTCAATCAGTCGAGCATATATAACATTCATCATTCTATCTCAATCAGTCGAGCATATATAACATTCATCATTCTATCTCAATCAATAGAGCATATCTAACATTCAATCATTCTATCTCAATTAGTCGAGCATATCCAACATTCAGTCATTCTATCTCAATCAATCGAGCATATCCAACATTCAATCATTCTATCTCAATCAATCGAGCATATCTAATATTCATCATTCTATCTCAATCAGTCGAGCATATCCAACATTCAATCATTCTATCTCAATCAATCGAGCATATCCAACATTCAATCATTATATCTCAATCAATCGAGCATATCTAACATTCATTTATTAAGTAAAGTATCAACTTCTATAAGTGTCATTCAATGCGTCGTTTTCGTTTATCATTTGTCGTCATGCAAATCATCATGCGTTCTTTAGTCATTCAAGCATTTTCAATATTCAAAGGACCAATTACTAGAGTTTATTCGATCGGGTCACTTGGCAAGTGTCCTCAACCCTACGGTTAGTCAATGCACCAAGGCGGGCATTACATACACCCCCTCTTATTAGAACTTCGTCCCGAAGTTAACTTTTGTTCTTGCAATTTCGATTCTAAGATTTTCTTTAGTTTCCATTTTCATCTTATTGTCTTTCTCTTCTATTTTTCTCAAACAATCATGGCCATAAGTGCAGGTGGTTCTAATCATTAGTTTTTTTTATTTTAACAGCATGGTTCCAATACTTCCCTAGGAACTCAATCATAATTTCGCGGAATGCAAATCCAATAATACCTTCATAATTGTTAGTCCCAACTTAGATTTTCTTATATCTCCTATTCATCTGTGAAGATCCATGGTTATCCAATCATCCTTTGCATAACAAATCTGAACAAAAATCCAAATCCATTGGTTATACCTTCCTCCAAGATGAGAAGGTAACGTCATACCATATTCAGTGAGATATTTATGGTAAGTTATAATCATAATTTAACAAATCAAGAGTGGTCACCCAAAATTCTAAAATTCAATCCACCCTAAATGTTTTACTTCTAACTACCGTGTCATTTCGCTAGTGTCGTAATGTACAGGTCAAGGAACTCATCATGTCCTTACCTCATTTCCGCATTCCCATTGTCATGTGACTCCTTTGGCATACTTTCCCTATATTATCATGTGTGGGTTGTCATATTCACATCAAGTCGTATCATGGGAATTAGTTGTATTTCCATTTAGAGTTCATCATTCTATATGATTAGCATCACCGTGTTTAGTTCATCGTGTTTATCGTCTACATATAAAAACTCCCTCATTTAAAACCTTCATAACATATTTATTCATCAACATGGACTATATATATAATGGTATAACTGTGTAACCCAAACTTTCTATCTAAACATACAATATTTAAGTAACCGTATTTATGACTTTATTCTTATGACCCATATCTTTTTCCCCAATTATACACGATATAAATAAAATTTAAGAGGTATGACAAAAATAGACCTAGCTCTCTACCGGGACAAGTGTATGGTTCAAAAGTGGTTTTCACAACCTAAACGAATAACAACTTGTCGAGATTCAGTCTCAAGATGGAGATGCCAAACTTAAATGTCACCAAAAGTAATGCCAGATGTCTCATCGAGAGTATTTTTATTTTATTTTTAATTTTTATATACATATTCAAAACTTATTTGAAGAGGAAAGAAGATTTCTAATCCAGATTCTTGTTCATTCACAATATATAGCTTATATATATACATAAAATAATGACTTCATCTGAGGGAAATTTTCTTAAAATTATAAATAGGGACATCTAACCCTATTTGAAATTAGGGTAATAAATGTTCATTTTTGAAACTCTTATTTAATATATATATAGATTTCTATATACCCAAAATGATCAACTTATTTAGTAGTAGGATAATAAAGCTTCATCATCAAATATAAACCTCTAAATTCATTTCCAATTCATTTAACAATTATATGGCTTTCAACTACTTAGTTTAAACCTTTGTTATAAAGACATTCTGAAAACATTCTTCATAACCACTTCCACTTGACGTCCTTAGGAAATCCTAGATATTTACTTCCACCTACTAATTTAAACAAGTCTAAGATTCTTACATCCACAACTAGATAACTCCTATATGCATAATAAATTTTACAAAGCTAAGATATAATATATTAATCCTTAACATATTACAAGTAGTATTATTTTTCCATAATATATATATGCAAGACACTAAATTCTATAAGGCTAAGATGTAGTATATTTAATCTTTAAACATATTGCAAGTAATATCATTCCATAATGCAAGATACATTCATTCTTATACGTAAGAAAATACAAGGTTGAGATGTAATGAATTAAGCTTTTAAGCATAAAACAAACATACTATCCCCATAATATAATTATTGAAGGACACATTCATAAAAGCCCCTTTTCCCAATGCACATCATATACATATATTGATGATGTATTTATGAAAACTCCTTTCTTTTTATTGAACAATATATACATATCCTATTTCGTAAATCCATCCCAATTAACATATATTTTGTTATATAATAAAATAATATTCAATTTCTTGACTACCATGAATTCAACATATCTCATTTCCTAATTTAACCATAATCAATATATATATTGAAAATATAATGTAATTGCATTCCTTTTCTAAACAACTATTACACAACCTATTCTATTTCAAAATTATACCACAATCAATACATTTGAATATAATATAATTGCATTTCAATCCTAATGCCATTATATACCCATATCTAATTCTTATTTTTTACTACCATCAATACATTGAAAAAGGATTGTATCTATAATTATCCATATATTCTTCTTAACTAACATACTCACGCAATAGTGTTAAATAATCGTAATTTTGACAATACCTATAATTATTAGTCCCTGCCAAGGCAGGGATATACTTTCCATTAGAAAGTCAATGCTCTTTGACTTGCATTAGTTTTGAAATTTTTTTGAAGTATTATTGTTATTTTCATAATGTTTCAAAAAAAAAGTATTAATTTGATTTTTTTGAAAATAAAAAATATTTATTTTAATTTTTGAAAAATGAAAATTCGTTTTTTATTGGTGAAGGACAGGTATGAAAGGACATAAATGCCTGTAGGAGATAGCTTTATTTTCAGAATTTAAAATAAAATTAAAATAATTTAGAAATTTAACAATTTTACACCTCCTCTGTCCTCTGTCCTCTGTCCTCTTACCCTATTAAAATTTAGAAATTTAATAATTTTATACTAATTATTACATAATTTGTCGTGCCAGATAGTACATTTTAATGTATTTGCCTTAATAGATTAAGGCGTAGTAATTTTCATAACAAACATTTCATAATCCCGTGTGTGGCCATATTGGCTTACGGTTTGGTGGTCTCAAATATTAATGTGATTATTTAACTTTGTAAATCATGACTTCATTTTCCCTCAACCTGGGATGCCTATCGAGTTTAGAATTCGTACACAGATTTATAATATATTTATTATTACCTTCAAATACAATCCATCTATCTGTCGGTCTGTGCATTGAGCATGCTCCTTGTAGTCTGGTATGGGGTTGTGATGGCCGCATGTCCATGTACCTGTACTTGTTAGCACCAAAAATGCGGAGGGTATTAGCAGCAACCATCAAATGCATGCATTTGGGAGTTTGGGAGTTTGACAAGATGTGGTTAAGAGCTCGGCTTCCGAAGGGTGTGAAGAACTCAGAACTTTGTCGAACTCAGAACTCTGTCTATCGAACTCAGAACTCTATCGAACTCGAGCCACTGTGCGTAGATTGGAACTGGTATTTTCGTTGGAACTGGGATTTTTGTGTTCACATCTGTCAATGACAAACTTGCACCAATAGGTTTTTACAGTGGCCCAATGGTTTACTTGCTCTTCATTTTTGCTTAAGTTTGATTGTAGATGCTCTGCATTATTTTTATTGCTTGCCCGCACTTAGTGTATTCACACCCAGCAACGTTTGCCATGAAGGGTTGGGAGAATGCCACTCCGCTGAGAGACTCTGCTTCCATAGTCTAGGTGGTAGGAATTCTTGCAGTTGCACATATTGTTGTGCTTGCTACTAAAGTGATCTTATTTTCATTTTTTTTTTTAATTTCCATTGGTGAGAACTTTTCCCTGTGCAAGAACCTAATTAAACACATCAATATTTGGGAGTTCATCTTGCTTCCATGTTTTATCACATAACCAAGAGTAGGAGGGGTGATTGGCCTTAGAGAATATAGGCAAGAGTGTGAACGGGTGCAATTACTCTTGAGCTACTTGCAGGAACCTGTGTGCCAATACCTTTATGTTTCATGCTTGACGAAAGTACTAGACCAATACATCAAAATTTCTAACACCTTGCCACCTGTAGATGATGAGGACCACATTATCCTAATTCCGGAACAAATTTTGGCCACGCCAGAGAAGAAATTGAGGAATAAAGTATTGTCAAGCACTTCATTGAATCATTCTATAAACTGAGTTTTTTAGAGGCTGCTACATAGGAAGGCCCAGAAATACTTCAATATGCAACACTTCGATAGCTTTGGGTCAAAGTAATTCAAGGGGATAATTATCCGCACATCTAAAGACCGTGTTATTGCTTCCATATGAGAAGAAATGCCAACACTCATCACCAATAATAAAAAAAATGAATTAGGGAAGGTTGGTTTGGAGTTAGAAGAGCTCACACGGGATTTAAGAGGAATGTAAGACTGTATGAGAGCATTCGAGAATCTAAGGCTGTATGGCATCGTTCAAGCAAGAGACAAATAGGCAAAACTGGAAATGATGGCTTTAAACATGCTTAATGTCATGCTCTACTCAGAGACTCTTAGGCCTAAGTTGAAATCTACACCTCCAGAAAGTTATTACTCATCTAAATTACTGTCTAAAATATTTTGTGATCTCATTGAAAATTTTCTACAAATATTTTGGTGTTTCTTGTTTTTGTTGTCAAACATTCTAGATTTCATTCCCAAATTTGGACATATTGTTTCATTTCATAAATTTCAAAAGAATTAACTATCTATGTTCCAAACTGAGAGAATATAGGCAAGAATGTGAACGGGTGCAAGTACTCTTGAGCTACTTGCAGGAACCTGTGTGCCAATACCTTTATGTTTCATGCTTGACGAAAGTAATAGACCAATACATCAAAATTTCTAATACCTTGCCACCTGTAGATGATGAGGACCAAACTCAATACTATACCTTCATGGCGAATAAGATAAAATAAAACATTCTTAAAATAAAAATAAAAGATATTTGGATGTAAATTTAATGCTTGTATTTTATTTTATCTTATAAATACTAAACATGAAATCAGATGCTAATAACTATAAGTTGAACTCTTTAGGTTACAAGTTAATACTAGTTTGTCTGCATATAGTTTGTCGATACTGGAAATTAACAGGCATATGCACATTTTTTTATTTTTGTTGAAGGGTTTTCCTTCATGTGCAATTTAAGAAATATATCGGAAAGATTATGTAGATATATACAAATTATTTTATGTAACTACTTCACCAATGTGCATTGTGAATTTTTTGTCATAACTTTTTTTACAAGTGTTTGTCCATTTGTACTTTGTATCTTCTTTATCTTCAGTCTCCGTTTTGGTTGGGTGCATCTGCATCTGCATATATTTGTTTGTGTATGTGCGTTTTCTTCCTATTTCTTCTTCTCATTTGAATTTCTTGTGTTGTTCTGGTCAATCTTGTTCCTATTCTTCTGCTCAGTCAATCTTTTGCTCGTTTCTTCTAAGCTTATGAATTTTTATGGCTCATACTTTCCAATTTCCTTCAAGTTGCATTTCTCTCCCAATGGAGCTTTCATGCATTTGTTGTGTTGTGGGAGTCTGCAGGGGTCACTTTTCAAGTTGCTTTTCTCTTATGTGAAAGAGTTTCAGGTTTGTAGGGTTCATGTTTGTTCTTGTTCTTCTTCCTGATAATTTTTGCAGGCTTTCAATGTTGGGGGCTCTTCTCAAACTCTTTGATAGACTTCGTTTTTCAACTTTGTAAAATATAAAAAAAAATCTAATGTTTTTAACTACATTGAAAATTAAATTCTTAACTTGTCTTTTTCATGGCTATGCTTGGCATCTTTTCTCATACTAACTCCTTTTTGCTTTGAACTTTCAATCATGGGGTCCAAGATCCGTATCATGCTTTGATACCATGTTAAAAGTAAAGATACAAGAGATAGATATAAAGGGAAATATTATTAATCAATGAGGGAGTTATTAATACAATATGATTACATTTTTTTTTGTGAATTTAAGTTTGTGGCTCAACCTAATCATTCCTAAGTGCCAGTAATAACTCTTATCATCAATCTAATCGGAAACTTAACATGTGACCTTTATTACTTGCCAGTTGTCCTTTTCATGGCTATGCTTGGCATATTTTCTCATACTAACTCCTTTTTGCTTTGAACTTTCAATCATGGGGTCCAAGATCCGTATCATGCTTTGATACCATGTTAAAAGTAAAGATACAAGAGATAGATATAAAGGGAATATTATTAATCAATGAGGGAGTTATTAATACAATATGATTACATTTTTTTTGTGAATTTAAGTTTGTGGCTCTACCTAATCATTCCTAAGTGCCAATAATAACTCTTATCATCAATCTAATCGGAAACTTAACATGTGACCTTTATTACTTGCTAGTTTATATATTAGGAATCTTAATATATATTATTAACTGTTACTTATCCTAACACTTACTCTTTCCATTTTCTTTTCCTGCTTTTCTGTTATGCCATTGTCCATGATAACAGTTTATTGTCCAACTTTTTCCTACTTGAATGAGCACTTAATTGAGCACTTGAGGAACTCACTTGTTGCAAAAATAAATACAAGTTCATTTAGTTGCTATATTTCTTTTCCTTTTATTTAAATAGATCCTTACGTAACATTGTACATTTGATAGTACATCTATGGGTGAAACCCTTATGTTGATCTCCTTAGCTAACATATGCAAGAAGGGATGCCATGTGAGCCTTACTTGTGATCTCGAGAGAATCTGTATTTGATCTAAAATTATCTACTCTAACTGCAACCTGGTCAATTATTTCATCCTTTAAAGCTGTCATTTTCCCTAGATCAAGATTGGAATAGTAACAAGTAAAAGTAGCTTCACATCCCCTTAGCAGTGATCTCTATAGAATCTGTATTTGATCTAAAAATATCTACTCTAACTGCCACGTGGTAGTTAATTCAACCTTAAAAGCTATCATTTCTCCTTAATCAATATTGGAAGAGTCGTCATTAAAAGTAGCTCCATATCAGGCCTTCTTTAAACGATCTGCCAAAATGATAATATTCCAAATTTCTATGCCATGTTGCCTGTTCTTCCAATTTTCACCAAGAATTGCACCTTGCCAGGAGCCCACAAAAGGAATTGACTGCTCTTGTTTTATCCATTTCCAACAAGCATGTTACACCTTACAGCTCCAAAATGGATGCTTTGGTCTCACTCTTCATGGAAAATCACAAAAGACATTGGACACCTCCACCGTTTGACCACAAGCACAAGATGCCATAATTTTTAGTGCTTTGATTGTTTCATTCTTCCTGCATTTGAAGAAACTGGTTTAGGCAGCCATATAGGATTAGTGCTATCATTAGTGCCTTGAGTGTTTAATTCTTCCGATAATTAAAGAAAGTGGTTTATGCAGTGATATAAAGCTTAAGCTTCTCTCTGCTAACCTATTTAGAAGTTTGTTACCCTTTATGTAGTAAGTACATTAATACCCCACCAAGAATTGCACCTTGCTAGGAGCCCACAAAAGGAATTGACTGCTCTTGTTTTATCCATTTCCAACAAGCATGCTACACCTTACAGCTTCAAAATGGATGCTTTGGTCTCACTCTTCATCGAAAATCACAAAAGACATTGGACACCTCCATTCTTGTAGCCTAGATTTCACTATGAAAGTTTGATACTGATGATTGATCATCTAACCTAGCACATGGGCTTTGAGTAACCTAACTTGCAAAGCAGTTTGGCATCTTTTTACCCACCTGTCCTTGGTGTCCTGTAGACCCCATCTTTATCAAGTCTATCCAAGATAGTAAGTCTTTGTTTAATTCTATTGTTCACTTCCTTTTTATCATAGCAGAAGAAATACTTATTAGAGCTCCATTGCCTGTCTTTCCATATAGGTCGTGGCATAACTTAAATGAGGATTTCTATCTAGTTTTAAACCTTGTAGCTTTAAATCTTTGCAAGTATTCGGTAGTGGATTCTTTTGTTAAAGCCTAATTGTTTAAGTATGATTTGGTTGCTTCAAGGAAATTCATAAAAAAAGTTGTTGAATTAAAAGCATGATAGCACTTCTCCTGTTATATGAATGTTTCATGTTTTTGCTTCTTTGTTGTTGGTGTTTTCTATCCTCTTCCTGCAGTCTTTCTTACAATCTAGCATTCAGAGGAGGACATTGATGGGTTATTGAAAATATGACGCTTGTTTTGAAATTTTATATTAAGTGTTGCCCTTACTAAATGACAAGTGATTTAAAAAAATTGACATTTTTATAAGGGTGTATTTTGAATTACCCTTCTTGGAGGAGTGAATCCATTGGAAGGGATAGGAAATGCTCAATTTTTTTATTATTGGTCATGACTCGTCAATTCAGAACTCAACAACAACAACTCCCTCCCATCAACGAGAGGAACCATCGCTTCTTGTGTCAAAAGTGTGTAGGATTCACTAGATTCGATGCTACAATTTGAAACTTAGGTAATTCAAAATTTCTCATTCTTGTAGTAGATTGTTGGGTGCACCATGATGTTGCTCATCTTCAATAAAATAATTTAGATATCTTTTATGCTACATAGTAAGTGTTGGAAAAAATTGATGTATGTATAAATTTTAATTTTTTTGCAATATATATCAGTCATTAACATACACCTACATAAGTAAGGATCAATGAAGGAAAGACAATATTTCACAAGATTACCTTGGGAAACCCAGCCAGAACATCTCTTTAGATTCCTCAAGAACGTACAATACCACTACAAGACTTTGAACTAACTAAGTAATGCTAAGACAATACCTTTGTTTCAGCACTTATAAACTTCACTTATAGTTGATAACACACTTACAGTAACAGGCTGATAATGATCCCAAAATCAACTGTGATGACCTGTTGTTGTAGTAGACTTATGGTAGACACTGTAGCAGCCTTATCTCCCTCCTTGTAGCAGTTAGTAATAGCAGTAGCAACTTTGACTAGTGGCAACCTAACATCAGAAGTATTTTTCCAAAATTGTGTGTCCAATTGATAGGGGTCAACCCCTTTTATACTTGGGCTTGGCTTCCCTAAGCAGCCCCCTAGGACTAAGTTTGACACTTGGCATGATCCTTTTGACACTTGACACTACCCAAGGCTTAGTTGATTTCCATGTTGTTCACACTACCAAAACCTGGGCTTTGCACCTTAGAACTCTTTGTCCATTGTTTCCAGTCAGTCCTAATTGATTGACTTCTTGAATGCCTTTGCACAATGGACGTGCCCTCTCTTTTATAGTGCAAGGTGCCTTACATCTCCTCCTAGGCGCCTTGCACCATGGTTCACATCCAAATGGACCCAAATGTCCAACACCTTAGGTCTTGGAACATTCAACACCTTAGCTCTACATGTCCATTTCACATCATGCTGATCCAACATCAATGCATCTTTGCAAAACACATCCAATTGTGTAGGCACTCTTTCCGATGGAATAAGGTGTTGTACCGACAAATCAAGGCATTGTTTCCTAGTGCACACCCATGAACCAATGAATGTTTATCATCTAAGCCAACGCATGACTTCTATAAGAAGCCCACATGACAACCCTCCTCTTGCTGCCATATTTAGCCAAATCACTTTGATAGCCCTTTGGCACTTAGGCATGCCTTGCCATCATGAAAAACTACAAAAGGTACTTCGGAAATAGTGCACCTCTCTATGTTATGTAAATTCTTTTGTATAATGGCTTTTCCAGTTTAAATAATACCCCTACATGTAATGGCCAATGAAGTTTACTTGTTCAATTTCTCATTAGCGATTCTCCAAAGAAGAAGATACTTTTGTTTTACCTATCCTTGTAGATCATCTTTAAAACTTCTTTGCCCTAATACATGGTCTCATAAGTACTATTTCCATACTCCATGAATTTTACCCAAGGATTTTCCTTGGCCCCATCTAGAAAGCATTGCACAACTGAGAATCAAATTTGGGTGGGATGGATACCAACACTCTGTTTTAAAAATTCACGAATTTGCTTTGTTTCGTTGTGATTGTCTTAGTGAAACAGCTTTAGTTGGTTTTGGTTTGGTTGTTGAGAATTTCATTAGACAGTGCTAATAACACAAAGAAACACCATGATTGATAGACTATTGGAAAATGTATTGCTATAATCATTTGTTACATAACTTGTTTTTAATGTATACGTATGTCGATGCAACATATCGGATAACTATATATCTAGTTTGCAAATGATTACTCTTGTTTTCTTTTGTTTCCTTTTTGTGGCAAGTCTTGGTCAAATGTTTAAAGTTACTTTGTTTTTTGTTTATTGATCGCTCATTCTTTTGTATTCATTGGGAATTCAAAGTCTTCTAGATTTGTATTGGTTATTGATGTTTTATGCTTTTTTACATTGGATTGAAGCTCTCTATTAGCATTTTCTCTACCAGTATACTCTTGTCAATGATCTTTATATCTTGAACAATTCAATGCAATATCATTTCTGCAATTAGAATTGAATGCTGTTTGAGTAAAGTCTATTGTTCTTCTCTATGTAGTGTAGCATTTTCCAATGTTCTATGTTTGTCCATAGGTTCTTGTATTGTATATTATGCTTTTACTAAAGTCGCAGTGGTGTTTCCCTTCTTTCTATTGATATTTGTTATGTTGTAGGACTTGAATTGATGTTCATATCGAGGAACATGGAAAGAAAAGAAATAGACGTTGAACACAGTGGAGCAATTGCTACTAGTAGTTGTCACATTGACCTTCATACTGTTTTACAAGCACATGGGTTGTCTCGCCTTGACAACTTTGTTTATGTTGTTGGTGATTGTATTTTTGACTCTTTCCATATTCTCTTAAACTATAAGTACACAACACTTGAGTTACGAGAAGAGACAATTGCGTACTTTTGGGAATGCTTGGTGGCAAAGGATCCAAATGCAATATCATCTTACAAGAATGACTTGAACACATTTTCTTTGATGGAAATGCACAATGTCAATAATCAAATGATTTATCTAGCTTAGATGTCAAGATCTGCATCGTTGTCTTTACCAGGAGAAGAACGAGGTCTATGGGGTGACATATTTTGCATAAAATGGCTTTCGAAGTGGCTTGCAATACCAATACGTGTATGGTCAAAGAAACGAAAGATGAGTTATCTCTATTTCAATTCAATTTTTGACAAAGATACTTTTGACATATTGTTCCACGATGAGAATCCACTCAATGGCCATTTTGAACCTTTGGTACGAAAACAACATCCTTCCAGATAATAGAACAATCCAGTTGTTCGATGTCATTCAATGCTATTCCGAGTCGTCACATTTAAACTTTGGATCACTGCAACAAGTAGAACATTCATTAACTGGATGTGCATCGCCTCCTTCTAAAATCATGGGTGTAGAAAACAAGTCAAGGTCTTTACGCAAATTGAAAAAATCCATTAGATCCAAGATTGTTGTACACGATGATGAATTGGTAAAAGACTCAAAGCTGTGCAAAAGAGATTACGTGAATTAGATCTTGGATTTTTCAAAGAGAACAATAGCATATTGCTATCGGAGATGGACGTGTCAAACAAGAAATTGCGAAACATGGAAAATGAAAATGCAAAAGAAGTTTATGATCAACAGTCCACTCTGACAAATATTGCTTCTAGTCAATGTAATGACATAAGAATGGTGGAAAAACATCTCCCTGTCTATCAAATCAAGAGATTTGTTAGAGCCAAGGGTTGCATGCAAATCGAGACTAGAAAAACTAGCACATGTTTACGCAAAAAAGGGTTGAATAAAGCAAAATGCGCAATTGATAAATCCAACAAATTGTTGAAGGTGCATTTGACAAAAGATCTCTGAAGCAGTCAAAGAAAAGAAGAAATTGTAAGAAAGAGAAAAATGACTGCATTTTGTTCTCTTGCTGAGAAAGAATACTATCGTCAAATTCAAGACACACCGATTTATGATTGTGTAGTATGCAATCGTACTTAGTTTAGAAAAGATGTAGTTCAACGGACTTTGTCTCAAATAAATAAATTTGTGGTTGAGACAAATGAAATCGATAAAGAATGTTGGACCAAAAACACTAGTCATATTGATTGGGTTTGCAAGAGCTGTGAGAGAGCATTTTCTCTTGGCCAGGTTCCAAAATTTGCAGTCCCAGAATGCATTAGGCGAAATAGACGAATACGCAAGGTGCAAAAGTTGCAAGAACTTGAATAAAGGCTTGTAGCATTAAGAATCCCTTTTTTGCAAATTAGAGAGCTTGGGCATAAGTACAAGAAACCACAGTTAGGCTTGACAGGAGGTGTTATCAATGTTCCAGCTGACACATCGCGTGTGCAACATGCTTTCCCACGTGACATCAAAGAAACTGACACAATAGCGGTGGCAATAAAGAAACGTTTACAATACAAGAGTGCATATGATGTTGGCCGAGTGTGTGTTCATGTTGTGATGAAGGCCTTGAAGCGTTTGTGTGACACTCCACTTTACAAAATGGAGAAAGCTATAATGAATGATGCTTGGGAGGAGAATTTCTACCAAGAGACACTTGCATCGACAAGTGATAGTGATCTTGAAAATACTGGTAATGATGATGAAATTGAAGAGGAGCCTATAACAAAAACACTTTTGCATGGTTTCACTAATTCCTATAGTATTTATGATCTCGATGGTTATCAGATAAATATTGCTCCAAGTGAAGGCTACTTGCCATTGGGCATTTTCAAAGACAAATATTCTGAAGAAATGAGCTTCCCCGTGCTTTTCTATGGACAAAAAAGACCTGATGATATCACCCAAAACTTTAGTTATCAAAGTACTTGTCAATGGGAGATTCTATACAAGGACCATGACTTTGCTTATCATACAACAAATCTTTTCTACAAAGCAGTGCGCATTATTCTGAACTAGGTTCTCTGTTGCATGTGGATAAGAATACGGAAAGGCCAATTAAAGGGAAGAAAATTGGTAGCAAAAGATGTGAAAAAAAAACCCAATTTGGATCGAATACTAAAATCCAACATTGGATACATGGATTTGCAAACAATTCGAACATCACCAGACTACCATTAACATTTACGAAAAAACTTATATGCAATGATATGTCAGTTGGGTCCACCAACTTTCTTTGTGACATTTAGTAGTGCAGAACATCGTTGGAAACCATTGGTAAAAGCATTGAGACAAATTAGAAAATTGAATACTATGTCTTATGTTGACAAAATAGATGATGGTGACATTGCGTGCTTGGTTATAAATGACCTAGTAACTTGTGTTCGCTATTACAAAAATAGAATGAACGCTTTGCGCCAGATTATTTGCAACGATCACAAATACTATGGTGAGATTACAAACCACTTTTCGTGACAGAATTCCAAAATAGAGGAAGCCAGCATGATCACGTCTTGTTATGGATTAAGGATGCACCAATATATGGAAAAAATAGTAATTCTAAAATAGAGAATTTTGTGGACAAGTTCATTTCTTTTGATTCCACAATGCTTATAGAAGAATTAAAAAAAAATCATAAACATCATCACACGATGGCTTGCAGGAAATGAAGGAATGCACAATGTCGATTCAACTTCCCAATTCCACCAATGAGAAGAACAACAATCCTTGAACCAATGAAAGCCTAAAATGAAGCTATCAAAGAAGATGTAAAATGCATATTTGACACTTTGCAATCTATTGTATATGATGACACATGCACATTTGATGGTTTCTTGGATAACTTGCAATTGACAGAAGACTCATACATTCATGCAATTCAGTGTAGTCTCACTAGAACAATGCTTTTGTTGCAAAGGAGACCATCAGACATTTGGACAAATAGCTTTGCTGGACATATTCCAACAGTATGGGAGGTGAATATAGATTGCCAATTTGTTCTTGATGCATATGCTGCAACAACATATTGTAGTTCTTACATGACAAAGCTATATAAAATAATAACTTCGACATTTAAGCATATACGAAATGAACAATAGAGGAAATATGCAAATGTCTGTGAAACAATTGGCAGGCTTGGAAAAGCTTTGTTGAATTTGAAACAAATGTCTACACAACAAACTGTTTACATTGTGCTTTCCCTGCCATTGAACACTTCATCTAGGAAGTGTGTCTTTATAAACACTTCTCCAAAAGAACATAGAGCTTTAATATTAAAAAGACCGAAACAATTGCAACAAGAAACTGATGACTCAGAAGACATATTTTGTGCTCCAATAATTGATTACTATTTGCAGCATCCAGAGTCAATTGAAGACATCTGCTTGCCAGAATTTGCTTCTAGCTATACAAAAAAGGGGAAGAAACGAAGGAAATCTGCCAAATCATGTGTCATACGAAGCATGCGATATAGTGAGAATAGAGATGTCAAGAACTTTTACAGGGAGCAACTTATGCTATATGTACCTTATCGAACTGATGAAAGTACTTTGATGCAACAATTTGTAAATTGGAAAGATGCCTACTTAGCAATGGAAGCAACAATACACTGAAATGGATGAAAATTCACATACAAAATGAATTTAGCATGGGGGGACCTCGATGATGCCACAAGTAAACTAGAAAATCGTGAAGAACAAATATTTAATGTGCCTATTGTTGAAGAACAAGAAAGTTTGGACAAGACAAATTCACATTCTAAAGACACATGTTATGAGCAATATGACATAGCTTCTGACGTTTCTCATTTTCAAAATACAAAAAGGATACAAAGCTCAATGGATAGACCTTATCAAATTGTTAAGCAACCAAATATTTTGAATAATGTGGAATTCAATAACATGAGAAGACAATTAAACACAGAGCAAGCAAGAATAGTGTGTGATATCTTGACTAAAAAAAAGAACAATCTAGATGAACCATTGCATCTTTTTGTGACTGGAGGTGATGGAACTGGAAAAACATTTGTTACAAGGGAAATCTTCCAATCGATTGTTTGCTTGTACACCAACAATGAAGAATATGAACCTACGGAACTTAAAGGAATAATTGGCTCTTACACAGGCAAAGCAGCTTTCAATGCAGGGGGTGTGACTTTGCATTCTGCCTTTTCCATGCCATTCAACAAATCAGAATACATTCCTTTAAATAGTGAGAAAATTGATACTTTTACAAAGCACTATCATGGATTACATGTACTTCTCATTGATGAAGCATCTCTTATAGGTGCAACATTCTTATATCAACTTGACAAACGGCTACGACAAATAAAGCATACTCCTGTTTCATATTTTGGAGGCATTGACATTATTTTCGTGGGTGATATTAATCAAGCACAACCAATCAAAGACTCTTGGATTTTTGAGTAGCCTATCATCAACAAGGAAACAGTGCCATATCATTTTTGGCAAGAAAAGGTCAAATGCTATGAGTTACACAGAACAATGCGTCAAATAGATACAGCCTTTGTTGCAATCTTGAACAGAATGAGAACAAATGAACAATCTCATGAAGACATAGAATATATCAACTCACATTGTTGGCGAGATCCACCACCAGATCCTTTACTTCCATATCTGTTCTACAAGAATACACAGGTTCAATTTCATAATGAAAAAATGCTCGAACTGGTGCATGAAGATCTCATAACTCTTGAAGCCATTGATCAACATGAAAACGATCAAATGGGATTTAGGCATTATGACAAAACTATAGCTTTGCCTATGAAAATATTGATCAAGTGAAATGTGTTAGTTGAGCTCTATGCTGGCAACTATAACATAGAAGATGGGCTTGTAAATGGTGCATATGGTATACTAAAGGCATATACACAAAAATCAAATGAACTATACGTAGTTTGGATAGAATTTGCAGATCGAAACATTGGGGGTTTGCAAAGGAGAAAATTTCATGAACTTTATTTTGAAGACATTTCAACAAATTGGACACTAATATTGCGTGTTGCAAAACCATTTCCAAATAGCAAAAGACAATCTAGCCTAATTGTCAGAAAGCAATTTCCAATACAAATGGCATGTGCTAGAACAATACATAGAGCTCAGGGTCTTACATTGGATAGACTTGCATTTGACCCAAATGGAATAGCAACACATGGGCTAGTATACACAGCACTATCACATGTGAAAACAATTGATTCATTGTGTGTTGTCAACGAACTAGAGCAAAAGAATTTCCGTGTTACAAAGAAAGTGACAAATGAGATGACACGCTTATTGAGTAGTGCCACATGGAAACTAGATCATTTTGACTGGTTCCCACCAAGTGCATCTACATTGTCAATTGCAACTTTGAACACACGTAGATTGCAAGCACATGTTTATGACATCTTGCAAGATGAAACATGATTTGCTTTCAAGAAACATGAACAAATACTTCACCAGCAGATAATGGATTTGCTCATTTCCATCTCAACTCTGCATACTTTTTCCATGGTATCCTATCATGCATACAAAAGGAAATTGATGTCATAAGCACTAAATCATTTGGCAACCAGAAAGTGGAATTTGTCATGTCATATTTCCATGCTCTTCAACCAATTTGTCTAATCAATGTATATGCTACTCCATTTGCATGTGTTTCAAACGTCATTGAGACAATTGTATTAGCAAAGAGTAAATCTGTACATAAGGAATGTGTTATTATAATCATCGGTGATTTCAACATTGGCATTAATGTGAACAACCATAGAAGCAGACAACTGTTGGAGTACATGCAATCAGAAGAGCTACACGAGATAACACATTGCCACAGACCAAAGACAAAACCTGTTATTGACCATATTTGGACAAATTTCCCTTCTGTGCATTGTAGCATAAGTACACTCGATGCATATTGGACTGATCATGATGTAGTCTATGAACTTTTACAATTTTTCTAGGGCTTTGTTTAATATGCATATATCTGTTTGTTGACATCTTCCTATGCTTGGAAGTTGCAAATTCAAGGTTCCAAAATATAGTTCGATTGCATAGTGTCAGTTGATGCAGCCAAGTAGCCAAGTAACAGTTTAAGCTCTTGATTTTGTATAGCATGAGAGATGAATTGACTTTTGAGACACTTATTTCCCATGTGAGGTGAATGTTAATGAAATATCTTTTGTTTGGATGGGCTCTACTTCAACATTTAAGACTGGATTTTAACTCACATGCTATTGTTTTTTGCCTTGATTGACCAAGGAACATATTTGAATTTTTTTTATCAAATAAGTTGATGCTTGTTTAAAAGTAGAAATAAATATTAATTTCACATTAGCAACTCATAATATTCCTTGATATCTAGATTCTTCTAAACAATTAAAACTTTTTTGCAACAATAGACATGAAAAATTCATAGGGAAAAGCTTTGCAAAATTGGAAACAGGGTAAAATGTATTTTGTAGCTTTCTAAAGATAACAAGATAGAGTTGTATTAAATACAAATTGCTCAACTATTCATAGTACTATACAAGAAATAATATGAAAATGAGTAAATATATAGACATACAATTAAAAATATTATAGAAAATAATGATATTGATAAAAATATACAAAGCAATTTCTATGGAATACAAAATATACAAGATACTACCTCTTTTAATTCATACATAATACATTTGAGAATTTGATTAGAATTTTCCACATGGAGCTATGCAAATATTTTATCATTGCTGGCATCCCACTTTTAAACTAGTGAATTACACTGTCAATGCTATTGTGCAAATGTTGTATCTACTTGAAAACATACTTTTACTGTTCTGTTGCAAAGGGTAGCTTATATAGATTTTTTTCCATGTTTAGTAATCATTGCTACAATGTCTTGCAGATGGACTTGATTTTAGATGAGATGCAAGAATCAAAGGCAATTTTGCCTTTGAGTGCTGCTACTAATGATGACATTGAAACTGAACAAATAGAGTGTTGTGCTTCTCCCAAAAACATTTAGCTTTAATCAATTTTTTTGTTGAACATTTTTAAATGTTGCCATTCATATTTGAGAATGCTTTTTCCATTTTTATATATGCTCTCTTAACGAAATTCTTCTTGCTTACAACCAACAATGCAAATTCTGTTTTTGTTGTTGCTAAAGCTGCTAGCTTACATCTGGACAGTGAAAATACACCTCAACAAATAAGGTATTGTGCTTTTATGCAACAATGTTAACTTCAATAAACTGTTCCATTATTTCTTTTTAACATTTTTATGCATATTTCAGATTGCTTCTGTCATTCAGCATATAGATATGTTATAATTAGATTCTTAATTGAATTGAAACCAATAGTGCACAATCTGTTCCAACATCTGCTGGACATGCTGGATTGCATGAAGAAAGCCAGAATACACCTCAACAAACAGAGTATTATGCTTTTTCCCAAAAGAGACTAGTTTGAGCCAATTGTTCTCACAAACTTTTTTAAACATTTTGATTTTTCTATATGCTATGTCAACAAAATTACTTTTTGCACATGGGATGAATAGTGCACATTCTGTTTATGCTGGAGATGTTAAGTTGCATGTTGATAGTCAAAATAGAGACAACTGGCACTACTTATGTTTTTAATACAATCATATTTCATACTGCTTTTTCCATTTTCTATATGTCTTGTTTAACCAAATTCTTGTTGCTTGCAACCAACAGTGCGAATTCTGCTCTTGCCAACGCTGAAGCTGCTGATTTACATGCAAACAGTGAAAATACATCTCAACAAATTCGGTAGTGTGCTTTCTCCAAAAATATTGAGTGGAATCAACTGTTCTATTGACTTTAGTTAAACATTCTATGAACATTTCACAGTTCTTTTGTCATCCATTATATATAATATATATGTTATATTCAGACTCTTTTTTTACTTCAAATCAACAGTGCAAAATCTGTAATAACATTTGGTGAAGATGTTGCATTGCATGAAGAAATCCATAATACACCTAAACACACAAAAGTACTATGTTTATGTGCAAAAAGACTAGCTTGAGCCAACTTTTCTCGTGAAATTTTTAAAGATTTTGATTTTTCTATTTGGCATGTTAACAAACTTCTTTTTTCCATAAAATGAACAGTGCATATCCTGCTTCTGTCTCTACTAAAGATGCTGAGTTGCATGCTGACAGTCAAAATAGGCAGAAGTGGTACTGTTCTTTCTAATATAACTATTTGAAACATACTTGGAGATGTCAATTATGCAATGTCTTCTTCGCAGCCCATGTCTTCTAGTTTTCTTATTTCTTTTACAATTGACCTTCACAGTCTTAATCCTACTGCACAACCACCATGTTTAGTAATTGAATTCTCACAACAAAGTTACACAAACGTGTTTGAGGGTGACATCTTGTCTATGTACAGGCCAGGCTGCAACAAGGATCCACATTCGCCCTGCAAGGCACAATTGATACACGTTGATTTGGTTGACAGAGATGGTCAGCTAACCATCACCGTGAATATTGGTAACAATCTCATACCGGTGTATTGGCCTCAGTTTCAAGTTGGCTCAAGTGTTCGAATAATAGACTTTCTGCTCAGACGAAAAACAACATATGAGAGAGGAGACTCATAATATTGTTTGCAAATCACTCCAAATACCAGTGTTGAGACCATACCTACAGTTTGCAAAGAAAGAATATTAGCACCAAATGTCAATATACAGGGCTTGGTAGAATAAAAAAATGCTTATTCTGTTGGCAGTGTTGCTGCAATTGTCACAAGATGTGAAGAGATTAGAAACTAGTTCCTCTTATACATAAAGGATGGAGAAGCAATGGACAACATTGAAATAGTAAGCACTGTCTATTTTGCTTTCCTGTGTTGTTCTTTCATTGTTTTGAAAGAACTCAGTGCATGATACATAGTGTTGAAATTGGCTAGAAAACTTCTCATGTTGCATATAGAGCAATAAGATCTATTCACTCTTCTTATTGCAGCTACAGCTAAATGAAGGATTCAAAAATTGTTTTTTGGAAACACAAGCAAAACTAGCTACTTGATGCATTCCAATGTTCTTGTTCAAGAACATTGTTCGACATGGACCGACAGGATCACGCACTCTACATTCTAGAATGTCAACTTATGTTGAGGTGCTAAATGATGAATGTGCAAAAGAATAGCTACATCTTCTTATGCACTTAAACATCCAGGTATGTATGAATATATTCTAACAATCAATGAACTACTTCTTGAAAACAATATCCTACGCTCACTCGTTCAGTGATAGCCTCACATTGCAATAGAAAATTACAATAGCATATTTCATGTTGCAGGTTCAAGGTGTTATGAGAGAAAAGAATACATATGCACCACCTTTTGCACCTTTTTGTATCAAGTGTCACCAGTTGGTGACAGGAACATGCCTTGATCACAATGGTTTGTGCTTTTGTGCAAATTGCCAAGCAAATTCAGCATTCAGCTATGAGCATTGTTTGCAGTGTATGCTTGAGAAAGACAACATAGCGATTGACCGTGTTTTGAGAAAACCACTACTTGAGGAGACTTTCCCAACACTTTCTGGAATTAGTTATCAGGAATACAGAGCATACATTTCCTTGACTTTACAATTGCTACGTACATTTGAAAGAAATGGATATTTCTCAATGACAATGGACAACATACTGACAGAAATTCGACTGCAGGACTAGGATGGACACTATAGAAATTCGGTAGAATGCACTAAGAAACATGTCCAGTTTTTTGCTCTCTACATAAAAGCCAAATTTCATTACTGCTAAAGTGTTTTTTGTTTGTTTGTGTGTCTATCAGCTGATCTTATTTGGAAATGCATCTGCAGTTAGCTGGTGGTAACTGTATCTATTTTTGTGTCTTTGTATATACGAATACCTTGCAGTACATAAAGCAAGATGCATATGAAACAAAGGGATATTTCCTAACAGCAATCTACAACATTCTCAAAGAAATCTGGCTATAGCAGTTGTTTGACTATTCAGAGTTGGATACACAATGCTAAGAAATGTCAACTGCATTTTGCTCTATATGCAATCAGCAAATAGCATCACTGTCAATCTGTTTGTTTTGTGCAACTACTGAGCAATCTCTTTTGCAATTAAGCATCATAGCCGATTGACTCTTACAACATGTATTAAGTCTTTTTGCAAATATGTACATCGCATTTTTCTATAAGAAACCACTTGATGCCTTAATATTGTCTATATGTATGTGGATACAACTTACCATATAAATATATATCCAATTTGCAAGTGAATATTGCTATTGCCTTCCGTGTTTATTTTTTTCTACTTTTTGGGCAAAAAATTGCTTGCACGTTTAAAATCAGCTTCCTATTTCTTTCAACATCATAGATTTATGTTTTTTAACTAATGGACATAGTATCATGTGCACAATCAGTATGCTGAGATTTGTAGGCTGTTGGAATGGCACTTGAACTGATGCTTTCCAAATTCCTATGTCATATAAAATCAAATGTGTAAGCAGAACAACAAGTGCAGATAGATATGTACTAGCCAATGTGTTATGAATAATCTATTGTTGAAAAGACGAAAGACAACTTGTGTGCATGTTAGCTATAATTCATGTGTGAACCTTTTGTACATTTTATAATATAATCTATTTTTTGTTTCTTTGAACCACCCAACCCTAGTTGTTTTTCAGTTTTGAAAGAGGCTTAAGCCATCTTCATGATCCTAAAAACTGAGCTCTTTCTCCTGTATTGCAGATTATGATTTGTGTCAGAACTACAAATTAATATCCATTAACAAAAGTGAAAAATGCTGTAAGGTAGACTGTCTAATGAATTTATAGATGAATGATAAAGTAATTTAACAAGAGAACTGGCTCTTGTATCAAATTCTTGATCTTAGGTGTAAATAGAGCATTTGCTATATTTGCGCTCTTATGCTCTTAATACTAATTTGGAGTAGAAACGGTTATTCGATTGGTTAACTTATGATCTTCCTAAAGCCAAATGTTTGTGTTCGGAGAGAAAGCCTGGAAATATTGGTAGAGTGGTTGGGTGATTTAATCATGAGAGGAAAAAATAATAGATATGCAAATATGAATTAACATTTCAATTTTTTTAATGTAGATTGTCCTAAAATATATCATGATATTAGAGGTTGGTTCATGTGGTGAAATAACTCAAGGGTTTTAGAAAGAGTATCATTCATAATTAATAGGTTCTATGTTTGAAGAAAGTGTTAGCATTTTCAAGCGTTGGGAGCATAATTATTGATGTTGTTTTGAATGTAACAAGGTCTAATCTCCTTATAGTGATTACATGCAATTGTTTCAAGAAATTCAAGACTCGTATTTTTCCTATTTTTAGCATAATCTACTGCATTTATAGTCATAACAGTTCAAAGCATGCAGTACTAAGGTTTAGAATTTGGTTCCTAGGTTGTGGTTAGGGAAAAGATGGATGTTTGTGGTGGCACAGTGATGCAAGAAAAATGGTAAAATATTTTGTGAGGATTAGATTAATTGGTTGCAAGGTTAAGAAAGTGAAGAGAAAAGAAGGATTGCACTAATCTTACAAAAAATAGAAGGTTGTTAAAGATTGGATGCTCCCTTTGAGATAAAATTGTTGACTTAGAACACATCATCATATGTATTAAGGAATGTCAAGTTGTATGCGATGGAATTTATTATGGGGCACAATGGGAAAATAGGTCATGTGCCTTTAGTTTGACTTGTACACTAAAAAAAATTAACTTAGGATAGATTGTGGTGTTGTGTATACAATATGGTACTCTGCAGGAGGATCTAATTTCTATGATTTATGCAATGCATACCCTCACACTTCCAACATATTTGATCTCCCTATCTCACTTCGCAACATGTTTTGGAAACACTTGAGGAATGCGGGAAAGTGGTCCATACTAATCTCTAGAGTTTGGAGAGGCATAATGCAAAGCATGAAATTTCCAGAGAATAATTGTGTGTGTGTGTGTGTGTGTGTGTGTGTGTGTGTGTGTGTGTTGGTTAGTATGGACCACATTCCTACATGCCTCATGAGATATTGCAATGGTAGGAAAAATGGCATCTAGACATAATTTAAAGATTGAGAAATCCAATGGCCACGATTCAATCTATGGAAGTTGAATATGGATTATATGCTTATTGAAAGAGAACATAGGGAAGTCGTCATGAAATTAGGGACACATAATTTAGGGACGTGGAACTTAACATTGTGAATCAAGAGGATTGGGACAAGATGAATGATAAGTTCATTGTCTTGATCAGTCCTAATATATTTTATTATGTGTTAAACAAGGCAGACATTTTTGTATATGGAATTTTTTCCTGATATGGATGGAAGGATTCTCTAGATAGAACACCTTTTTGTGGTTGTGTTGTAGGGGCCATTGATGGATGCCTCTACGTGTTGGGAGGGTTTGCTGGACACATTATGTTCAGCAAAGATTTTATCCATTTGTCATGTTAAACTTCATCTGGATTTAAGGCCCAGTTTAGGTCAGCATTATTGAAACTTTTGATGTTTATGTTTTGTTATGTTTAGAGCAAGATAGTGCTTGCTATGTCTTACCCCAAAAGCTAACACAATTTTGGTCCTATGTATCTTATACATATCTAATAGAAATATAGAATGTACATAGTGTGTACAGTTTGACAACCTAGCCTTCTCACTCCATGGCTGAAGCAAGGGTAAATTTTGTTCAACCTTTATGCACTCAATAGGTTAAAATATTTGAATAATTGAATGTGGAAAACCCCCCTAATCCATGTAATCAAGGTAAGAACAAACAACATAATCAAAATCTAGGGCAAGGGGATAACCCCCATACGTAGTCGAATCACAATGATGGTAACCAAAACCAAAACACAGGCACCGACAAACCAATGGAACAAGCCAAAAAAATAATTAAATGAACTTTTCTTGTGCTATGTGTGGTGAGTTTTTCCATTATGCTCATTATTTCCCATAATACCTAAATTTCAACAGATGTTGGAGGCCAAAAAAAAATAATCAGGCACAAATCCTATCCAAAGAAATAATGTCGCCCACACCCCCCCCCCCCAACAAGTCATGTTACAACACTCCTTTTCCAATCAAGGTGATCTTTCTCAACAAGACACTCAGGCACACGAAAAACCTCCTCCAATAGGAGAAAGTTCTTATAAAAAAATCTACATGAATACTATAGGTATCCATCTACAAACACACAATTGAGCCTACAATGTTCCAAAAAACCCAACCAAGCGGGAGGATTCCTTGGCTTCTACCGATGGTTCTTTGCAAATTCCACGTCCTAGTAATGACCCTATACCTAGTAGTGGGAATTCTACCTCCTGCAAAAGTAGATCCTATCAAACCAAAGAGAAAATAATTGTGCACTAATCAGGCATGTAATATCTTCTCTTAGTTTGGTCACTACACACATCATTGTTTGGATCTCGCTCGATTTTGAACTACCCTTTCCATTATTCATCACTCTCAAACAACTCCCATTAAATCTATCACCACTGAATTCATATCAACAATGAAGGAGGTGCTCTCTCCCCCACAATATTTAGTATTCCCTCATAGCACCCACATGCTCACATCTAACGTGGATGTAAGTAGGACAATAAGAACCATTCAATCTATGACTCATACATTGGCAACCGACCACCCTACATGCCCTTGTAGAAGTTGTGGATTGTTGACTCATTACTCGTTATGATGTCCCATCTTACAAGTGTTCATTGTTTTCATACTTGTGCGCACATGTTGAAAGGATGCAAATTCCATATAAGATTTTATTGATGCATTACATGTCATAACGAACACAAGATATGATATTTACTATTAACATTAATATTGGAGACCTTTCCAATCCTCTTGCACCTAAGAAAGGATTAGTGTTTACAAAGTAGTGTGTCCATGAACATACCTTATCAACGTGTACTTGGCACTACTCACAGAGGCTTTGTTTGAAATATTAACATTGATATCAATGACAAGAGCGGAAGACTTATTTCATGATAGTGCTTTGGGGTGATTGTCCACACTTTTCTTTGGTGCCATTTGCCACCAAACTTACTTGCAGTATTGCAAATGAGAAGTTCTACTGTTTAATCTTTTCAATCCATAGCAATGGTTACTTGGCATGTGATTCACTGCTCCATTTGGGTATTGATGAGGAAATATACACTTGCTCAATACAGTTGTAATTATGGCATTTCCCAATGACAAGAAAGAGATCAAATATACAAATTTGAATATCCAAAATTGCCCTTCCCATCAGCATTGCAGTTCACAACCCTAGCAGAGCAAGTCCTGGCTAATTTCTGGCCATCAATTCAGGATAGTTAATTCATAAATTTCATAATTATATGTGGAGTATGCATTATTGGTTAAATGAATAGGTTCTAGGCTATAGCTAAGTTCATAAACACCATATATATTAACTATCATCATTTTAGATATTAGAGAACTTTTATTTGTATCTTGATATGCTATAAACATTTTGAGCTTCCCAAAATTTCCAAGATTGCCAACTTTTTCCTCTGGCAAACCAAGATCCTTAGAGATGCTTGAATTCCATGCCTCAATTTAAGACTCGTCTTCTGCATATGGTGTTTGAGACTAAAGTGGAGGCTACCATGAACATTGAATTTCTTGCTGGTGTTATTGATTTTGAAAAATTCTCATTCTTCTATAAATAGCATGCAAAAAACACCTCTAGCGTTTAGTGTCTTATAAATTAAAATTCTCTTGGCATCTATTGTATAGGTGGAAATAAGTTTGAAACTTTGATACAATTGCCTTGATAAGTTTTAAAATGTTTTCACACTAGAAAGATAATCTTTTATATCCATCCTATCATACTTCTAAGTACTTCTGATTATTTTTATTACATCAAGAACAAAGAGTCACAATTTTTTGGGTGGCTTTTATGGTGCTCTGAAAGTTTGGATGGTTCTATATTGAGGTAGAGATTGTTTTTTTTGCTGGCAATTGATTATTCTGATCTCTGGTTTGGGAGTGATTTGGATGCATATAAAGCTGCATTTCATTCCAAGGCACCTTGCCAGATGATACTATATATTACACTTATCCAAAAAAGTGAGAAATATGATGGACATTTGTTGTCACACTCTCTATACCTCCATTTACTGCTAGTGCAACTTATTATAGATAGATACTCTTTTGCTACCTTGATATGAGCTTTGACAATTCAATCCTTTGGTGTAACATCCCTCCAATTTGACCCTAATAGTTATTATTATTTTTGTAAAATAATTATAATTATGTAAATAGGCCATGGTGAGGAGCTCAAGGCCAAGGCCCCACCAGTGGACCTCGAGTTAGTGCCATGATTATAAGTCTTAGATAAGACTACAAAATTAAGAAAAGTAAATGCGACTAAACGATAAACGACTGAACCCATCCAAAAGAAAATATGAGATGGCAGACAAGCCATGAGATCGAGTTTTCTAATGACTAGGGCAATATCCAACGGCTGTTATAAATAGATTAAAACAATTGAGTGACTGGCGACAAGTAACAAAGAGATGATCCCAAAGTAATATTGAATATCTCAAATCCAACACATGAGTGCCTGAGAAACACATATTACCACTTAAGGAAAACCCGGAAATTTATACTATTCTCATCCCTATTATTATTATTTCCATGACATGATAAGTAATTGAACACATATACAAGTAAGATGAATACTATGAAGAATATTATTATATTCATGAGTATAGAGCATAGGAAAAGCTTAACCTATTTCCATGTATATATATATGGGAGATTCACCTATGGAATGATAAGTGTTAATATTAATAATATGAACATTGTAAATGACCTTTTATTATTATTATTGAGAATAATTAAATATTAATACAAATGGAATTAATATGGTGACGATTTCACCGTTAAATATGGTAATTTTATTTAGAATAAAGTTTATTTATTTATATATATATATTAATCAATCAAGAGGTAAGTATTATAAGAATTGAGAAAATTAATAGTTCAAACATAAAACAATTATACCTTAGAGGCTTGGATGAGATTTGAAGATTAATATAGGACCTTATTTACATGAAGTTAAAAGATACATACTACATTTCATTTATATAAAAGTTATACGAACTAGAAAACAAGGTATATAGATTATTTTCATATGAAGATAATCGTTGTATTTTCCACATGCCATTTAGGAACTATAAACAAAGCACTTCCCACCAATTTTATTGAGATTCGCTTAGAAAATGGGCGACATGTCTTAATACATGGTTTGTTTGTTTGTTACTCATCGGAAAAGTGATGGATCCAAGCCTTTATACATAAATGATCTCTTAAATATTTAGTTGGGATGTTTGTTTCCGCAACCCATATAAAACTTGTGATGACAGTTTTGGCTGATCTCCACGATCGGATGGAAGGAGTGGAGCACTCCAACAACCATACTACCACCTACATCATCTATTTTTTGTGGAGCACTTGGCTCTTTTCCCTCGCCAATTGTTGAGAGAACTTAAAACTCTTCATGGCTTCCATCTGCCATTAGAGAAAATGCCAAACAAGTGGCATGGGAGTTACGTTGGTGTGGGAGTTGTCTTCTCCACGCGGAGGGCGATGGGCAGCAGGCATGCCATCTGCCCAACGGTTCCAGCATTATGGTCTCTTTAAATTATATACGGCCAAGAAAGAGGGGGGAGGCAATTGCCATTTCGGAGAGGAAGGTTAGCACTCTGCATGGAGTTATGGTGTAAGTCTTCTCAGCTACCCCGATCCAGGACGGCGTGGAGGGTAACATTAGTGGATATCGTGTTGGGACCATCGAAGCCACTCCGATCCAAGAGGTTGGTGGAACTCTGCACACAAATTCTTTTGGTACTTGCAAACCGAATCCCTATAGGAAGATTGGTAAGGGATCTCTATCGTTCAAATTATAGTGTTATCATTCACTGATATGATCACAGCCCAGCTCTATTTTAGTGTATGCATGATCGAGTAAGTGTTCGGGTACACAGGGTACTACCAAAGGACCGAACACCAAGAGCAACCACTTCACACAAACAGATAATAGATCAACACACCGATGTTTTTACGTGGTTTAAACCCTCTTGAGGGAAACACTCCACGGCCCCAGCCAAATAGCTTCTACGGGACAATTTATTATGCAAATAAAGAAAGTTACAAATGATCTTCTCATAATCGATCAACTAAACAATGACCCTCCATGCTCTTTAAATAGAGATCATGGACCAATCGGGTGTTAATCCACGGATCAAGGTTAGGTTTGATCTAAGAGAAGTTGAGCTGTCAGATCACTCTATGTCGGGAACATATCGCGACCGTCGGATTAAGTATTTACAAATGCATACTAATGCATACTAAAGAAACACACTATCCCTAACGGATATATTACACAAGTTGATCTTAACTAACTCATAAGTGTCTAAATATCCTAACAGTAAGGTTAGAGTAGTAGTAGGTTGAACTGCACGATGTTGGGCGTACGAGCATATAGAGAATTGGGATTTAATATCTCTGGTTTAGATCTGCATGTGATTCTCCGCACAGAATGTTAAGCCCTGCAAGAAATATTATATCGATCGGTGACAAAAGGGTGATTATGTTATTATATGTTGAGTGAATATGAATTAGATTGGATGTTAATCCCTACTAGAAATATTAGTTTGATCAAATCTTTATTTTAACATCTCAACAGGGTAGAACCCCGGTGAGGTTTTCTTTTATGAAGAGACGCAAGAATATTGTTTCGGTCTCTGTCGAGATCCTTTTATTAGGTTGATTCAAAACCTATTTTTTTTAGTCTTTGTCAGGTGCTGCATGGAGCCATAGCTTGAACTTGGTTGAAAATTGTTAGGCTGATCTGAAGACCTATTTTTCCCAGTGAATGATCAAGCCATCTCTGCCTGGTGACTGGCTTAAGTGATCTTTTAGCTTTCTTTTCGTGATAAATTATCGACCTCTGTCCTAGCTAGTTGTTTTGTTACTGGGTCCACGATAAATCTCTTGGTATATGTTTCATATTGCAGCAACATCGAACACCTTGGAAACAACAATTGATTGTTGAATCTTTATTGATGCCTGCATTTAGGGACATGTGATCACTATAAATAAACCTTTCTTGGATCTTTGTCATGTAAGGTTGTAAGAAGAATAGATGAACTGAATATCTGCATGTAAGTATTCTACCCAGCGAAATTGTATAAGTATTTTATTGGGGAAATGTGTGATCCAATTTGGATCTCCGCCTATAGTTATTGTAGTAAGAAAATGGTAACAATCTTTGCTGAAGTTCTGCCACAATCGAACCCTCTCACCTGCTTTAATGTTTAGCGATTACCTTGAATTTTTTTGGCACTTGGGTGATGCGATCGAAATGTCTCTACAACCTTTGTTATTAAACAAGGGTTTTGTATAGCTTGTTAAATAATGTATTAAATTTTAGATCTATAACTGTAGCATCAAACGACTTAAAGGAATAATGGAAATTATAATAATAATTGATAGTGGCACAATCAATGTTTAAAAAAGTTGACTTTGGAATACAAGGAGAGTTTGGAGTGGATCCTATCCCAATAATCTATCAAATGGGTAACTAAGTTAAATAATGAAACATGAACTTATGTATTCATGACATAAAAGTTATAGGAAGATACATAGGAAAAGACCTAAGTTATAAAGATTTTGAAGAATCTTATATTCAGATATACATGCTTATGTTAATGGAACATAATAAGCATCAAGATATTGAAGGCACTAATATTTATATGGAACATAGATATAAAGATTATGGATGGGCTTATATTATATATATATATGAGAGTGAAGACCTTTTACACGTATGTATTTTAATGTTAATTCAAGTGGGGAAACATAGCTAAGCACCCTTAATTTTAACATTTGTGATGAAAAGTTGTTAGTCAGGATATTAATAAAAGTAAATTCCATATCTTGGGATATTGGAGTTTTAGATACAAGTATACTTATTAATAAGTGTTATTGCATCTTATGGATCTCTCCAGGAAGAGTTTAATAATTAATAGGAGGTTCACCTATATGGTGTACTAAGCTCGGTATAAGTCCTAGCCGGATCATTATCTTAAACATTTTGTGGTTTTGATTTTTACAGCTGCAATTTACTTTATTTTTCTTGCTTATAAGATACGATGCATATATGTATGTATTGGAGAGGAAAGGTATAACCCTTAGACTTTGGGAATGAAGAATCCAATACTTGTACTAAGATTTTTTTTGAAGTTGACTTGTTATATGTATGTTATATTCCAAGATAGAACTCTAAGATGTCTTGAAGATACTCTCGGTGAGAGAGGTTAATGCAACTTCTTGGTTTCTGTTTGTAAACCATGAGTCTTGTCGTAGCAATTAAGTTTCTCTTGTAATCCTACCACTTCTTCTCTAATAATAAAAGATACACACACTTTTGTGAACTAGCCCATGTACGGGTGAACCACATTACTCTTGGTCTCCTTATGTTTTCTTATGGTGTTCCTCATTATGTCTATGCGTTTGAGCACTTAAATTCTTTCCTAAATGATTATGATAATGAAAATATGTCCACTTTATGATTATTTTAATATTGCTATCACTTATGATGTTCTCCTAGTTCGATCAACTGATAAAAGATGTACATGTGCATTTCACCTAGCCTGCCTATGTTGACTTTCTTTACGCAAGCGAATGTTTTAGCAATTGATAACTCCTAATGTACCTTTATTTTGTCATTAATTGCTTTATGGGATTGATGACGGCAAATATTCTATAGTTATAGCTAAATATGGGAAAACGGTTCAGTGAAAGTATAATCATAGTCATGCTATCCAACTAAAATGTCGCATGATGTCAAGGAGTTGTTTGGTTATGTAGACATACGTTGTCAAGAAAATAATTAAATTCTAAGATGTTGCTCTATTATTTTATAATGTTAAAAGGTGAAAAGGCGTTGCACAATTAGGTAAAGATACATCATCCAATATAAAGTTATGTCATTACGACATGTAGGGATTGACGATCGCAATTCTAATACTACGATATTTTCTATGTTGTAATTGTTTAGGCAATTAAATTATTGTGAGTTGTTTAAATGTCTTTTCATTTTTAATAGTAATTTAAAATGCCAAAATTTATACTTCCGCGTAGTAGTTAGGAGTAAATAGACCTTTTTTAAGGATTTTAAATTTTTATGAAATTCGGGTATGTGACATTTGGTGCTTTCTCCAACTAGGTAAATCAGCTCAGAGTTCTTTAGAAGATTCCTAACTTTAATGGTATTTGATATACTCAAGAAGGTCTGCAGAGTTCTCTTCACACATGTGTAGAGTTAGAATTTGTGTTTCAAAACTTGAAGGAATTTATTCCATTGCAGCTACAATATTGTAGAAATCATGTTTTTTATATTATGTTGTCCCATGTGAAAGGAATATTTGTATGACCAATCTAATGGACAGGTTGAAAATTGGTTCTTGTTCAACTTGAAACTTCTGTGGTAAATATTTTCAGAGGGTCTTGATAAAATGCTTTCTACTGTTATTCAGAGATTATTATAGGGTGCATTGGTCAAACAGTGACTAGATATAGGTTAGGTAAGTTAAGATTAGAGTCTAGATGTCAGCATGATATAGAGGTTAAGAGTGCCATAAAAGTTTTGGTTTCTTTTGTTTCTTTCTTCACTTAGTAATTCAATTGAATGTTATTCTTTATATTTTCATCATTTGTTTGAATTAAAATATGCTTCGGCATTTGCCTATACAGATTTGAATGGCCTCGGCTAGTACATTGTGATATTCATGTATTGCATTAATTTGATTTGATTACCATTCCTCCAGTTTCTTTTTGCATCAGATTATAAGCACTAGTGGTTACAACTCTCCATTATGTTTTGATTCTTTGAGGTTGCACTCATTGGAGATATTAAAAGAGTTGTTAAAAATGATTTCAGCTTACCAAACAAAATGCTAACAAAGACTTAGTGGAATAGATGTAGTCACCAAGTTTGTCTATTTTAAGATATCTCTTATCTTGCCAGGTTTCCCTAAACATGGGTGTTTGTTTAAACCATCTAAAAAATTGGTATTACATTTGCAGCTATCTGGTGGAAATTGCAAGAGATTGATATCTTTAACAAAGGGATTACATAAGTTTAATGACTTGCAATATAGTTCTCATCTAAAGAGGAACAAGAGCACTTAATGAAGAGGTTATCAATCTTTAGCATTGCAAAATTAGGTTGCAGTAGGGATTTGCAAATTAAGTTGCACTAGGGGGGTTTTAGGGTGTTGAATTTATTTATGTTCATTAAACACAACGACTCCAACAATCCAAAATTGTATTTCAGCAAAGATTGGCTGGATTCATGTGATGGCAGACTGGAACTCAGTAGATGGAAAAGGTAAAAAATATAGGGCATTACGCCTTCTTACATAATAATAATATGTCACATCTTTTTGGATTGATACAATTGCTTTTGCATGGACTCTTTATGGGATGAATTTTCATGTTTTATGTTGAGTATTTAAAAATATCGTGAAAACTCATTTAAATAAATTTCTAATTTGCTTTAAAAAATATTATATCATGAAGTGGGATGCAAAGGGTATTTTCAATCTAGCACTCCATGCTACTTTCCAGGCAATTTGTGTAAATTTTTAAATATTCATGGCATATATCCCTTATAGAATCTTAACTTCCATTCATGCTTAGGTCACCAACCTCTGACTTTGTAGTTTGCTAATGTCAAAATATTTCTTTTTAAATTTCCTCCATTGTTTGAACTTTGAACACATATATAAATGTTGTTGATGTTAGCTTCTTTTAATGTGAATTTACAGACAGGAATTTTATATAAAGCTGACAAATTTTCAGACAAAGATCTGCAAAATATTAAGCTGTTGATACAAAGCAACCTATACAAATACCCTAGTATCTTGCTACAAGCTCACGAGCATTTTGAGGAAGAAATCTTGACAAAAAGAGATTACGATCCACAGGATCAGCCAATTGCATCAGATGTGCTGATATCATATTAAATAATAAAGTTTGGTTTGAGTGGAATGTAATTGGCATAAAATGATCACTTGTAAATCAACAAAGTTGAATATGAGTATCAGACACTATATGGCACAAGGTACTCAAAGAGAGACACAATATCTATACTGAGATTCCAAAGAGAGTTTCTTTTGTTAAAAGAATTCTGGACAAGACTAAACTTGTGTCATTAGTTCACAGGCATTTTGAAGCAGGCACAAAGCATAGAAGTTGTGGATTTCAAGCTACAGATGACTGGCCACTGCAAAAGTTGCAGCTACTCTAGTTATACCACAAAGACAGATTTCAGCTCCACGATTTAACTTACAAATTGGAAATGAAGGGAGAAACTACATCTAAATTCTGAACCCTAACGAAAACCTGTAATTGGAAACTAAAGAGAAAACTTGAATAACTGCAGCAAATTTTTTTAATAGTTTCAAGAGTACTAATGACAAAGAGATTAATAAAAGTAACAGCAACAAAATACTTAGACAATTTAACCAGAAGTGAATACTTCCTTTGAAGAGAAAAAGTAAATGTTAGCAGGAAGTAGTTTGTAGCTAAGTAACCCAGAAAATAAGTACATTAAATAGAAATTCTCCTGAGAAGGTATGGACACCAACACGGGCCAAATTCAAAGCAATATGGATGTTGATTTGGCCCCAGTTAGTCTCTATTGATGTGAACCAATCCAGAATTCTGCTATTATAACTGAAATTTGAAATCCAAAAATTCTGGAACTAGATCTAAAATCTGAAAACTAAAGAAAACCTGAAATCAAAAACTGAAGCAAAAACATGAATAATTGCAGCAAAAAAATTGAATAGTTTCAAGAGTACTAATAGCAAAGAGATGAACAAAAGTAACAACAACAAAATAGTAAAATACTTAGAGATTTTAATTTTCAACCAGAAGTGAACATTGACTTTGAAGAGCAAAAGTAAATGTTAGCATGAAGTACTTTGTAGCTGAGTAACCCACAAAATAAGTACATTAAATAGAAATTCTCCTAAGAAGGTGTGGACACCAACTGAGGCCAAATTCAAGTAGTATGGATGTTGATTTGGCTCCAGTTAGTTTCTTCGAGACTGCCTGCAATAGCACACTTCACATAAAGACTTTACAAGGTATGGATGCCAACTCAGGCCAAATCCAAGCAGTATGGATACTGATTTGGCCCCATTAAGTCTCTTCCACACTATCTGCAATAGCACTTCACAAAAAGGTTCTACACTAATGCCTAGGAGTCATGTTATAGTTAGTGATTGCACATTTTGTTGAAATGAAGAGGTACAAACTACTTCAAATGAGACTCCTTTGAGCAGACAGTCAAACTCAACTCAGACTCATGAATCAACCAGCCAAAGACTATGCACCATGAAAATACAAAAAATATAAAATTTCAAAAAAAAAGATTTTTTAGATCGTAAATGGCATTAGTTTGACTTGGCAGTTTTTTTGGTTTGACTCAACAAGTTTAGTTTGACCCAATAGTTTTTGCTTGGACTCAACGAGTTGTGCAAGATTTTGGCAAGTTCAATCAAGTCAACTATGGCTGAGTCAGACCATTTGGATGCAGGTCAAACAAACCAACCCATTTTGGCCACAGATCGGGTATACTCACTGAGTCCTATTATTATGTTCCTTACTAATGACTATTATAATCTCCATGTGTATGAGAAGACATTAAATAGTCTTTACCTTGTAATTATAAACAATCCTTTGTGCAAAGTTCAATGGCATGCAGGGTTTGGCACATACAAAAGGTGTCATAACTTTGATCCAATTCAAGGTAAGAGTTGACATAAACAATCTATAAAATTTACCAAACATACTAAAAGCAAGAGATTGAATAGATTGGAAGGTTACGTTCTTACATCATCAATGTAATTCAAAGCTCAATGTCAAGCACTTTGGTGAATATAAAGCTTCTATTAATTTTCAACCATCATTTCTTTTCTCCAGAGTTCAGTCTCAAAATGTTGGGCAGCAATACTCAGTATATATAGGTTTCCCAATTCAAATGTACTTCTTGTTGTACACTATGGACAAATTCTGGCCACAAATCCGGATGTTGTGCTTCTTTGAACTTTACCTTAGAAAGAAAGAAATTATTATAATATCCACTAGTGACCATATATAGGTCTCAATTCAGCAACTCATCCGAGAGTATTTCACTGGTGGCATCAATGAGTTTTTGTGAATGCGATGGAACCAAAGTTTTAGACCATCCTTTTCTTTTCGAAATAATACTTCTTGTATTCACATAAATATATTTACATCACCAAAGTAAAAAACAAAGGGCAGAAGCGACATAAATGACACTTATGAATCTTGAGTAACTGAACATAGGTGGAGTAAGAAAGGATCTTATGAGTGAGAGGGACATAAATGTTAGCTTTTGGGGATACTTTGAAAAAATTTAGCAACTAGCATTTCCTAAAAAAGAATGTGCATGTTAGAGCCTTCCAAACATCCACCCTTTTCAGTAGTTTCACTTTACACAGTCCTAAATCAATTGCTATGATATTTACTAGAAGTAATATTTGTCTGGTTGTACACTTAAATAAAACCATGAACTGTGAAGCAATTCATATCACCCAAAGGCTTGTACGCTTAAATAAAACCACCAACTATGAAGCAATTCACATCAGCCAAGAGTATCCAGAAGTGTCCTTGGATACAGATGAAAAAATTAGAATTTATGATTGTCAAGGAAAGTTGATTACTAAAACTCTAGAGGTTCATTGATTTTGTTTCATTTATGTTTGAAATATTGGTTTCGGTAAATTTCTAATAAGTTATTTAGCACTCACTATTAGCATTCTCCAAGGGGTTATCAGATTTTTGTTGTCAACACATCACACTGGTAAATTCTGATAAATTATGTTAGCACTTTGAAAACTGGTAAGACAGAATTTACAATTGTCTATTGCAGGATATACAATGCCACAGACGATGTAAGCTGTCTACAGGTGGACTAGGAGTACTCAGTCAAAAGGCAAGAGGTTGCGGTTACAACCAACCAAATTGTATAGGACAGTCACACTGCCAGATTGTATTAGACAATCAGACAAGCTTGGAAACAAGCTTCTCAAAAATATCAAAATGCTTAAGACTCAAACTTACATGTAAAAGCACAGGACAAGTAACTCACCTTGAGATGTGAAATTCAAGATGCATTATGAGCACAATCACAGTTTCCATGCAAAAACAACCTTCACCAGAGAGGCTTTGTATTCATTTCACAGAAATGGTTTTCACAAAATACATCTTTGTGATCTAAATGCATAAAGAGCATAGTAAGCTAGGTCCACCTAAATTTTTTCATTTAAGTTTATGCATAATAAATCTTTGGCATAGTGGTAAGTAGTAAGTGGAAAGAAACAAGAAAAACATATTTATAATTTAAATGAGTAGAATTTTATAAAATAAAATAAAATAATTTAAATCTTTATCATTTATATAACTAGTTTTTATATTTATAATAATAAAAATAATAAAATTTTATAAATAAATAAACCATTTTCATCAAAGTTTTTCTATATGTATGGCTACTATTTTAACCTGAACCCTCACAATATATATATAGAAGAAGCTCGAAGAACATTTTCGTAGCTTATAATATATTGGTAGAAGCCATCAAGAACATTTTTTAATTTAAATGTGTAGGATATTGGCCATTTTCATCTATATTCCTACTGAATGCCTTTGTAATCTAAACTCATAGTGGTAGAAGTTTATATGCATTTAGCAAGAGTTTATCGTAGATTTTATTAAATAATGGTGATGAGTCAATTAGTATTTGTTAATAGTAGTCAATAATGACTGTATTCACTACCAGTTTGATTTCTTTGAATAATGATTACTTGAATAATGATGAGTCAATTAACATTTGGGAATAACAGCCAATAATGACTATAGATTTTGTTGAATAATGATGAGTCAATTTGAATAATGATGAGTCAATTAATATTTGGGAATAACAACCAATAATGACTATCCTCTCACTACCAAACTACCAATTTGATGACTAAATTATGATAGATTTTGTCTTTATTTTTTTTAACATACAAATTTACACTAATATTTGCAGCTATAAACAAACAAATAAGCAGAGAAATTCAATCCAAACACAAACACTCTTACAATATACAGTACTCAACCACTCAAATGAACCCATCCTATGTTTTGTGATTGTTATGTTGTTTTGAGTTAATGTCACCATAAGCCCGGGATTAGAAATCAGTGACCATACTCTGTCACCTGTGAAAATAATTTATGTTTTGCATACAATGCTTTATACTTAGCAGTGCTAGCTAAGGGTGTTTGATTGTTCATCCTCTGTTTTCGGGTTTAATATCAGCGACTTCATTACTCTGTTCTATTTGGCATCTCTGTTCTATCTCTTTATGTTCCTGTAGGTTGCTATTCTCTTTCCCTTTTGCTCAATTTACATCTTGAAAAAATTATTCAGTAATGACTACCCATATTCATCAAGTCAATTACTCTTCCGCTGACAACAAGTTTCATAGTATAATACTATAACTGAGTTAAAGCAAAAAAGACAAAAACAAATTACATCTCATGACTCTCCTTGACTCTTTATAAATCAGTTCCATACATCACAATTATAACTCGATGGCTTCTTTCCTACATGGAACAACTTCGACACCTTTCCCTTTACCCATTTTCTTATCCAAGTCCTCCAAAGTCTCCACCTGTCTATAGATTTCTTCTTCCATACATGAATCATGTGCATAAGGCCACTGACAGAAAGTTTCAAGTCCTCCAAAGTCTCCACCTGTCTATAGATTTCTTCTTCCATACATGAATCATGTGCATAAGGCCACTGACAGAAAGTTTCAAGTCCTCCAAAGTCTCCACCTATCTATAGATTTCTTCTTCCATACATGAATCATGTGCATAACTGAATGCCTTTGTAATCTAAACTCATAGTGGTAGAAGTTTATATGCATTTAGCAAGAGTTTATTGTAGATTTTATTAAATAATGGTGATGAGTCAATTAGTATTTGTTAACAGTAGTCAATAATGACTGTATTCACTACCAGTTTGATTTCCTTGAATAATGATGACTTGAATAATGATGAGTCAATTAACATTTGGGAGGAATAGCCAATAATGACTATAGATTTTGTTGAATAATGATGAGTCAATTAATATTTGGGAATAACAACCAATAATGACTATCCTCTCACTACCAAACTACCAATTTGATGACTAAATTATGATAGATTTTGTCTTTCTTTTTTTTAACATACAAATTTACACTAATATTTACAGCTATAAACAAACAAATAAGCAAAGAAATTCGATCCAAACACAAACACTTTTACAATATACAGTACTCAACCGCTCAAATGAACCCATCCTATGTTTTGTGATTGTTATGTTGTATTGAGTTAATGTCACCATAAGCCCGGGTTTACAAATCAGTGACCATACTCTGTCACCTGTGAAAATAATTTATGTTTAGCATACAATGCTTTATACTTAGCAGTGCTAGCTAACGGTGTTTGATTGTTCATCCTCTGTTTTCGGGTTTAATATCAGCGACTGCATTACTCTATTTTATTTGGCATCTCTGTTCTATTTCTTTCTGTTCCTGTAGGCTGCTATTCTCTTTCCCTTTTGCTCAATTTACATCTTGACAAAATTATTCAGTAATGACTACCCATATTCATCAAGTCAATTACTCTTCCGCTGACAAAAAGTTTCATAGTATAATACTATAACTGAGTTAAAGCAAAAAAGACAAAAACAAATTACATCTCATGACTCTCCTTGACTCTTTATAAATCAGTTCCATACATCACAATTATAACTCGATGGCTTCTTTCCTACATGGAACAACTTTAGCACCTTTCCCTTTACCCATTTTCTTAGCCAAGTCCTCCAAAGTCTCCACCTGTCTATAGATTTCTTCTTCCATACATGAATCATGTGCATAAGGCCGCTGACAAAAAGTTTCACGGTATAATACTATAACTGAGTTATAGCAAAAAAACAAAAACAAATTACATCTCATGAAGCCCCTTGACTCTTTATAAATCCGTTCCATACATCACAATTATAACTCGATGGCTTCTTTCCTACATGGAACAACTTCAACACCTTTCCCTTTACCCATTTTCTTAGCCAAGTCCTCCAAAGTCTCCACCTGTCTATAGATTTCTTCTTCCATACATGAATCATGTGCATAAGGCCAATGGTACTTGACAAATGCACAATGATTTGCTACTGTTCCTTTTCGATCATTCCTTCTATACCGAGCTTGTCCAAATTGATATTTTTCTAGATCCTATGTTAGTTCAACAACATCTTTCACTTTTAAAAATGTATACATTCCAACTATGACTAGAAATGGTGGCCAGGATGCTTTCTTGCAATTGTTAAGTGAAGATCCAATCCCATTTATAAATGCTTGATAAGCTATTTCCTTCAAAACCATATAATCAGTAACATACCTTGGCAAGATGTTAGGTGCTCTCGACCCACCATATATGCGCAAATACGTGCCATCTAGAGTCAAAAACCAATCTCCCAATTGTGTCATTGTTGCAATGCCATTGTCTGACATGCATTTTGCTGGTGTCCCGTGCAACATGGTATATAGCGGCCGAATGAAATCCTCGCAGATTTGATTATAACTACTAATGTACTTTTGAGACCAAAGTACTTTACAACATACATTGATAGGTGTCTTATCAGGAACCCAATCCCATCCCATTCCTGGGAACTGATTTGATGCGCATACTGCATCTACAAGATACGAAGACATGAAGAAATTTGCCTCTTGCTTAAAACCCCCATCTTGTACACTCAATACTGCTTCTTCCATGTTTTTTGACAAAATGTCACACCAATTGAATCTTGCACCATGAATAGTGACATAATATAGCAGAGGGCACCACTCGATCTTGAAGTGTGTTGCATCTGGTTCTCCATGCAAGCGACATAGGAGTGCAACAGTCATTCTGTAGGCCTGCCTCAATGACTTGCTGTTGTATATACCAGTATCAATTTGCCGAAAATGCTTGTCTGGAAGCCAAGCTTGCTTGAGAAAGGTCACATAGTTCAACTGAATTGATTGCATCCAATCATTAGACAAGATTATTTCTGGCTTTGGGAATTTGTAGTACTTGCTCATAATTCCCAGCTCAAAAGATGCTATGGGCACTCCAGCAACAGTATTGATAACTCGTCTCTTTGCATCAATCAAAGGAATGAGCCACTCTATTATTTCTGCACAAGGGAACAATTCTGGTCTTGCTGCCACCTTATGGAGTGCAGACCGTTTTATGTTCTCAAACAACCAAATATCATCTATGCTCTCTGTCTGGTACTGTTCTTCTTGCAAGAATTGATACATGTCTCCCCATCTATACTCACGTTCAGTCCCTGTAATGCTTGACGTATCACCAAACTATAACATGGTAATGGGTTCCGAAAGTGCCAAATATCAATATCAATAGATGCAATGTTATCTTATTGCTAAGTGAGGTATACCACCCTTTTATACACACCTAATGAATTTGTTTGACCTAACATCCTGTAATCCTACAACCACAATCCATTACACACATTCCTCTAACCCTCTTTGAAATCTTCTTGTCTTGGTTTACCATCCCAACCCAATTGATGACAATGGAACCCCTTCCCTAGCCTTCATCAAACAACTGTTTTAAAGATTGTAGATCTCGATCTGGATTAGTGTGGCATGTATCTATAATTTTTTTTAAATGTGTAAGATCATAAAAAAATTATAGTAAGAATGAAAGGCGTTATTTAATTATTTTATATATGTCAGATAAACCAGAAACAAGAATGTTCACTATATTATTTTTCCATCCCACACAAACTCATAATTTGGGGATCAAGAGGATTTAATTCCACTAATTGGTAGATCTAGAGATTAAATTCTTGTATCTGCTGAGATCAAGTGCCGATCTGGTGAATACGAATGTGGATACGTTGCTTTTCAATAAATCAAATTTATTTCATAGTTTTTGATGAACAGGAAATAGTGAAAGAATTTGAAGGCCACATATAGAACGAATATGAAACGCCCAACTTGATTCGTCGTCATAGATATGGATGCTGGACCGCCGGTGTTGAAATTCGCCATCACAGATATGGATGCTGGACCACCAGTGTTGAAATTTGAGTAGTGATTTTTGCTTGAAACAGCAACCCGAATTAAATTTTCCATCGTTAATGCTTTGCGTTAATGTTCATATGAGAATGACCATGGATACAGTGAACCTTGGAGTGCCATTAATTAGCACAAGCATGCCCATTACCGTACCCATAATAATATGCCTGCTTTGGAAGGATACGCTGCAATTTCCAATAAATTTTACACAATAAATTTAAATAGTACTTGCTTATTAATAGCACTCCACTCCAATTTTCTTATCATGTTCGTGTGTTCATCTCCATGGCTCTAATGGCAGCAACACCCATTGTCGGGCAGTGCTCTCTGCCTCATTCCTCTGTTTCAGGTCAGCCTTTGACGGTTTCCCTGTCCATTTCTCCACCAAAGCAATTCTACCCAACCCAACAGGTAAGCCAAAAAAACGACCACATTTTTAGTCCCGGCCTCAATTTCTGCTTCTCCTTGCCAAGAAGAGTTGAGGACTGTTCGGAGATCATTTTCACCAAAAGTAGTGCCACCTCTATACAGCTTGATAAAAAAATTCTTCTTTATTATGCATATTCGTGCAAATCTTATCAACAATAATATGCATTTATAGCGTAATCTTAAAGCATCACAAAGTTTTTTAACATTGATAAATGATGAAAAAGTTGTGTTTTTTTTTTTTTTTAAATTCAATTCTTAAGAACTTAACAATTAATGAAACATAAAGCAATTAATGGAATAATAGATTATAGTAGTTATTAACTAAAGTGTACATAGTTAAGTTTTATAGAAAAATAAGTATTACATATTTTATTTGGTGACAAAAACACATTATTTTTAATACCATTTAATTAAAAAAATTAATCATAACTTAGTATTTAATAGTTTGAAGGTTTAATAATGCAACAATATCTAATCCAATTAGATTTTTATATTTCTATTTTCTTAAAAAGAAAACAAAACCACCAACTTTATATTTAGGTTTTCGGATTTCTAACATGTCCCTTGTTCACAAAAATAAAAATCATTTACTCTTTAAGGAAGTCAACAAATATTCTATTTAACTAGGCAATTTCAAAAAAGGAAGAACCAGCAAAACATCAAAATGAAAAAAAAAATATAATATGAAAGTTTATATAAAATTTTATATTATAATCTAGGCAATTTAAAAAAAGTAAGAACAACCAAAACATCAAATGAAAAAGAAAATATAATGTGAAAGTTTATATAAATTTTATATTAGAAAAAAGATTATAAGAAAGAAATTAAAGTATGAGAATCAGAATATTAGAAGGCATTACTACATAATCAATATTCTAATATATGCTTTCAGACTATCAAAAAAACATATATATAGCAAGTAGGACTTTCAGCTACTTTAGCCTCCATTTAGTTTCATGCTTCTCAAAATCTTTATATTAATAGCAGAGTTAATATATATTCTATGATTGATTACCAATCCCTTGCCAACCCCTTGTTCCAAATAAAAATGACCAATTCCTTGTTCCAAAAATTACTTAAATAGATATTGTGGTCGTAGAATAATATCATTTTTCAATTCACCAATAAAAGGTTTGGTCATTGAAGTTCCAATGGTAAGATCAAGAATTATTATTAGAATATTTTTACTTGTAGAGGACAAAGATATTGTTGAAGAAGTCAATAGAGACCGTTGTGTTAATGAACCATAGTGGCATCACTATAACTAAGAGGAATCAATCATTGAAAGTTTTGCACACAGCATAATGCACTTGGGGCCTTGAACATTGTTAGGTGAGGATTATAAGGTGATAAGGTCCTATTTGAATCTTCTTAGGAGCAAGATTCATCTAATAATCCTAGAATAACCACAAAAGAGCTTTGTAAGGGATGTTGGGCCTCTTTGGGAGAAATGTTGCCTCATCAATATGTTATGCACAGTATTAACAAATGTTAAGACCTATATCATTTTCAATGGAGTAAAACAAGGGCCTTAGAGACAAAATAAAGATTCGCGATCTCAAGGATTCCTCCGTTGATCATGGTATAGGCCCTTACTGCCATATTTGTTGTGTATAAACTTCTATTGGAACGTAAATCTCAATCCAAGGCCATAAAAGAATGGCATCAAGACCAAAACAAAGTTTCCATATGCTTAATTAATGGCCATGATCAAGGAATCCAATTAGGAATATGGGTATTTTTAGTACGAGATTTACACAATAAGGATGGGTCTCGAGACCCCTACAATGGTCGGGGAGGAAAATGATATTCTTCTAGGTCATACAAAAATATTGTTAATCTCGATGGCCATGAACAAGGCATAAAACCATTGCAGATATCATTTCTAAGGGATATTTGACCTCTAAGTACTTAATATGTTGCCATTCACTATTTTTTAGCACCACATTTGGGCTTTAATTCATCTAGGGCTTTGAACATGGATACCGAAGGAACATAAGATGTCAAGGCCCTATTTGAATCTACTCAAGTTCAAACTTCATGTAGTAGTCATCGAACAACATCACTGCTAAAACTGTTATGCCAACACTAAGGAACGAAGAGGCAATGAACAGTAACAAAAACAAAATTTGTGGGAACGTAATGTTCTGCAGTTGGTTTAGTTCGTTTTCATGAGAACAAGAATTTTGCTAATTTGATCCCAGCTGTGTATTAATAACTTGTCTTTTGGATTGCATATTATATCATTTTCAGCTTATCCCAACTGGTCTTAATAGCTTGTCTTTTCGATTGTATATTATATCATTTGCAGTTATTGTTTCTAGTACAAATATTTTGCATTTAATTATTGTTCTTGCCAATTGAATTCGTTATTCTTTTATTTAAAACAACCCATTTCCAGTATCATTTTTTAAACTACTTATTTTTCATCCAAAGGAGCGAAAGATACCATCAAAATTTACTAACAGTTAGCTTGCAATTGGGAATTGGTTTCTTTTCTTAGCTCAATCATTTATTTGCTAAGTCTGTGTATTTTTCTAAGGAACTGGGTTCTTTCCAAATCAAATTCTCTACTAAGCATTGATGCTTAATATGGCTTTTTTCTACTAATGTTAAAATAATTTCTTTGCCTTGTTTATAATACAAAGTTATTTAAAATTTCTTAAATATACTTCTATACTTTCCATGCCTCTGTCAAATATTGTATTTTTATCACACTTTCCTGATAGATTTGGCTTGAACTCCATCCCAAACTACATTCTAATTCAACCAATGTTACACATAAATGCAAAAATTCCAAGCAAACTTTATTCTGTACGAACATGTCATTTTGTCGAATTTGCCATTAACTACATATACTTGCTTAATTAAGCACAACTTCTGCTTCCAATTTTCTCATCTAGTCATCCACAATAATGAAATCAAGACATACAATGTTTACAAGCAAAGTATAGACTATATACTGTTTCGAGAGATAGGATTTATCTGAGATTATATTTTAAAGAGATCAACAGGCACATTGCAAAGAAGTCTAAAGAAATTAATGGCTTCTATGTGTCCATATGCACCACAAATATAAAGTTTCTACTTAATTGGTTTACATAGGTAACAACCAACATCGTGAACAACTAGGTTATCAATAATTTCTTGAATATTTTCCCTTGCAATTTTTAATCTTCTGCAAACTCAAGTTAATAGTTCAATCACAATTGAATAAAGTCCTCTTCAATGTTGTCAATTGAAACAATTTCATTGTGTCGTCCACTACCATGCTCGGTTCATCAACATTACCTAAAATACCATTTGGCAGGGACTTAGCTGCATCGCAGCTATTACCCTGGTTTATATAAGTCTTTTCTTATTTCCTTACAACTAGCATAAACACGTAATAACACTGATTAATTACAAACAACTGACACAAGACATATAATATTGATATATGTCATTTCCTAGATTTCTTACAATCTAACATATATGAAAAGTATAATTATTATGGTCTACTTCATAGTCCTCCATCATTGACAAACTCATGCCCCCTTTTAGTATTGCCACTAACATACTTCAAAACTTTTAGATATATATATCACATTAACAATTAAAATAAGAGGCATAACGTTTATATAAATTTTCTTGTAACTTTTTAAATAATTAGATATATATTTATATACATCAATATATATACCATATTTAATGTGGCTAAAAAGACACATAAATTTTCTTCGTAACTTTTTGAACAACTAGATCTATATTCACATACATCAATATATAAATCATATTACCAAAAAAGATGAATTCTAAGGATACATAAATAGCTGTGTAAATTTACTTACAACGCACTTACTTTAATATCATTACAGCCAGAATGGTCCCTTTAATTTTCTACTGCCGAGCAGGCATAATTTCTACAATTATATGAGAGGGAGTGGATCTAGGCGATTAGGGTTTAGGGCTATGGAGGTGATGGTGGCGTTTAGGGTTTACTCCCCACTGGTTGATAGACTTTGGCGGGTGACTTGGGCGCTCATGGGGGACTGCAGCTGAGACTGGCGTTATAACCATTACCGTGTTTCGTTGTGAGTTTCATAGATTTCATTTGTTTCATTTGGTTAACTGTCATAGAACCTGTGGACACGGACTGGTCGACCACTATCTCATGGGGGATTTTTATCAGGGAAGTGAATTGTCAGTGATTATCACTCCCCTGGGGACTCATTTCCGGTTATTTGATTCTTCCTGAACCTAGGACTATAACCTATCTCCCGACTATTAACAGCTCTGTAAAATGGGGGAAAACTTGCAGTTTACACACTCGTCGGCAAATAATAACCTAACGGTTTCCAACTATCGGTTAGAAGAGGCGGGTTTATTCAAACCGAACTCCTTCTAAAAAACATGCTAAAGTGGAGACGAACACTTGGTCAGGGTGAGCGGCATGGGTCTCCACGTGCCATGTTGGTTACAAAGAAGGGTCACCTGTCTTTGTCGGGAGCTCCCGCTGACAATGCTACTTCGGACCCTTCAATTGATAGTTCTCGAGCTCTGTCGCGCCTGGCACTTAGGGGTAAACCATAGGATAAGTCCCGGTCGACCCAACGACTGAAAGAAAAATACTGCTGTAGACCTGGGGAGGCTTGGATTATGATGGGAAGGGACATAGGCATTGAAGAACTGGTGGAATTTAACGTGAACGATATTGGTGGGGAAATTCTCCTATTTTGCCATGCATTGAAAGGACATTATGGGATGGGTTAAACAAAAATGGAGCCCCATATGTGGTTATACTCCACAGGTTTTTGCACTGGCTCGTGGATGGTATGGCTTTAAATTTGAACAAGAATCTCACTGCTCCACCATTCTTAACAAACTATGGCTTTATGGGGCGGGTAGTTTGATGCTACAAAAATGGAAAACGGATTTCGACCCTAACACGACATCTGTGCGTCTGCGCCATTTTTGGGTGCTCCTACCTAGTCTTCCTCTTGCTCTTTGGAACCGTGGGGCTTTTGAAGCTATCGGTAATAGTCTTGGTCGCTTCCTACATGTGGAGGATGAGCATCTATTTGGTTTTGACCGTCGAATGGGTCAGTTGCTGGTGGAGGTGGACATATCTAAGGGGCTCATTGATGTACTCCACATAGATTGGCGTGGTCACAAGTTGGCTCAGATTATTGATTATTGGGGTATACCATTCCGTTGTTCTAATTGCAAGCAGGTCGACCATTTGTGGCGACAATGCATGGGGGTTTCGACATCTGGTCGTTCGGTTGGGGTGGAACCTTTCTGGTCTTCCAATGATGGTAGCAATAAAGAACTGGATGCGACGGGTGGGCTCGATGGTTTTTCCAACAGGGTTACGCTCCCCACGGCACCAGACTCGGCTTTATTCCATAAGTTGGAAAAAAATGACCTGTCTTTCTATCATACTTTGAATGAATTAGATATCTCCTTTATTAATTCATTAGATCTAAACAATGGCAATAATGGAAATTATTTGGGTCGCCATCGTGTATCTCCCCTGCTGTCAAGTGCCTCTGGTTCTGCGAGGGACTCCCTAGAACATTCTGAAAATGACTCCCCTGTTACCGACGATGCACCTCCTGTTGTGGGGACATCATGGGATATACCAACGGACACATCCCCTATAGTGTCGGCTTCTCCTGCTGTCCCCATTTCCCCTGCATCGACCATATTACTTTCCTCTGACACCGAGCCGCCATTAATTGACCATTTTCCCATTGTGGTTGGGGGGAATGATACCTGTGATCCGTTGGATTCTTATGACCCTCCCCCTGCTCCCAGTGAATCGGTATTACACATTCCCTCATACTCAGAAATGGTTAAAAAGACACCTATACCGGTCTTTTTCAAAAATAGGATTGTGGAGGAGACGATCCCGGCCTCTGATACTGTGGGCGATCCCACGGAACAAAATACATTGGATCTGAGGTCAAGGGTTGGAATTAATCCATTATCTACTACAAATGATACATCTTTGGGCAAAAAAGTTGTCTCAAAGGGGGCTCGCATGGGGGGTTTGGCCCCGAACTTCTCACCTTTAAAGATGCACAGTTCCCGAAAAAACAAGAAGGTCCATTGGGGGTGGATGACGCTTTCAAATTATCGAGTTCCCCCATTTCTCCTGATACCAAGGCTCTTAGAGGAATCAAATCCCTTGCTAGGGGTCATTAATGATCTTTTTCTCACTAAACATTCGGGGTGTGGGGGGCCTTCCTAAACAATTGGCCCTCAAGCGTGTTCTACATATTATTAATCCTGATTTAGTATTCCTTCAAGAAACTATGGTTAGTGGTGAAAAGGCCCGTATTTTCTTTAACAAAATCAAACCTGGTTGGCTAGTGTGCATGGTGGATGCTATTGGCCTGTCTGGTGGGCTCTTAGCGGCTTGGAACCCTAGGGTTCTGAGACTTAATCCCTTTATTATTTCATTGGGTATACTACTTTCTGGAAACATCAGAGGTTCTGATAAAAACATGAATATTGTAAATTGCTATGGTCCCTATTGAGACAGGAAGGCCTTCTGGGAACTTCGTGCTCGGGGCACTTACTGGATCTAGAAAATTTGATTCTTGTAGGTGATCTAAATTTTTCTTGGTGGGCTGAGGAAATTTGGGGACAATCCGCTAGAAGAGACCCCCTAGGGACATATTTCAAGGACCTCTTCTCTAAATATCATCTGATTGATGTGGCTCCTCATCCTTTGGCACCAACTTGGACAAATGTAAGGAAGGATGGGAATTTGATCTCTAAGCGTATTGATCATTTCTTAATATCGGAACTACTCTTAAACTGCTTTCGGAATTACCGAACATGGATTCAGCAGATTCATAATAGTGATCATCTCCCTATTATCCTACAATTTGATATTGAGTTATCACACCATCCTTACCCTTTCAAATTCAATTCTACCTGGTTAAATGATCCGGATTACACATTGGGTGTGAGAAATCACTGGTTATAGATCGATGCCGATGGTGAACGATCTGCGATGGATAGGCTGGCGGTGAAACTGCGATCCTTGAAAGACCATACTATTCGATGGGAAAGAAATAAGAAAGTTGCGCTGGCTGCAGAACTCATTGAGTTGGAAAAGGAGATTGGTAACTTGATGGAACTATCACTGCGGTCTAGTCTTTCCCCCATTGGACAGTCCAAACTATCAGTTTTGAAGGAGAGAAAATTGAAGATCCTACTCTTACATGAGGAAACATGGTGCTTAAAAAGCCGTGCTCTTTGGCTCAATGCTGGAGATTCGAATACCAAATTCTTTCACCATGTTGCAGATTCTCGCAGAATTCAAAACACAATTTGGGATCTTAATGACCATGCTGGGCGGCGGATTCGGGGAGATATGGATCTCATGACTGAGGCCACTCAACACTTCCAGAATTATTAATGTGATCCTAAAAATACTACATTGTCATAACAATTCAAGATTATCAAGGAATGCCCAAGGATGTTTAATGACGTGGAGGGAGACAATATTTTTTAGGTTGTCACCCTGGTGGATGTAGAAAACATTTTACGGGGTTTTGCTAAGGATAATCTCCTGGACTGGATGGTTGGACTGTGGAACTATTTCTGCACTTTTTTTACATTATGGGGGGGGACCTTCGGGATGCTGTGGATGAGTCTCAGAACATGGGACTGGTCTCTGGGGCACTAAATACTACCTACTTGACTCTCATTCCAAAAATTTCTCATCCGGAGAATTTTGATGAGTTTTATCCTATTGCCTTGTGCAATCTGGTCTACAAGATTATATCCAAGATTATTGCTGTACGAATTAAGTCGATTCTCTCGAGACACATTTCTATGGAACAGTTTGGTTTTTTGGAGGGCCGACAGATACTTGATGCGGTGGGGGTGGCACAAGAGGTTTTTCATAGTATTAAACAGAAGAGAATTGATGCACTTATCCTCCAATTGGATTTGGTGAAGGCATATGACCGTGTTGATTGGAATATGCTCAAACTGATACTGATACAAATCGGACTCCCCTAGAAGGTGATGAAATGGATTATGGCATGTGTTACTTTAGTTAATTTTGTTGTGCTCATTAATGGTCAGCCGACAAACTTTTTTAAGGCCTCTAGGGGCCTCCGACAGGGCTGTCCTCTCTCGCCCCTCATATTCCTGTTGATTATAGAAGGCTTGAGCCTCACTATTCATAAGGCTAAATGTGAGGGTTCCATTGTGGGAATCAAGGTTACCAGTGGTATATCTATTACTCACTCACTCTTTGTGGACGACGTCATGCTCTTTGGTTTGGGCATACTTGCTGAATGGATACAATATAAGAAAATTCTGGACTTCTTCTGCTCGGTATTGGGTATGATCATCAGCTTGCTCAAATCACACTTTTTGAAACACTCAGTGGAGACTGATGTTGAACAGTCGATTGGCATGCTATTACCTCTGGATTTGAAGGATTTGGCGGGTGGCACAAAATATCTGGGAAATTTTGTCAAACCATCGAATTATTTGTTAAATGATTGGTCTTGGCTATTAAGACGTTTTGACTTAAGGATTGGTCATTGGAGTATGCGACATTTGTCCATGGGTGGCATACTTACACTGACAAAAGCGGTTCTGCAGAATCTGGGGGTCTACTGGTTCTCACTCTACAAAATACCTAAGACTATACTTCGTCTATTACGCAGGAAGTTTTTCAGTTTCTTATGGTATGGTGGGGTGGATAATGGAAAATATCACTTGATTAAATGGTCTTCATTGGCTCAGACCTGGGATTTGGGGGGCTGGGATATCAAACACTTGGATCATTTTGTGACTTCCCTACATGCAAAGAGTTTGTGGCAGGCTCTATTTGTTGATTCTGTGTGGGGCAAGATTATTCGGGCTAAATATTTAAAAAACACTTCGGTGGTAGATTGGTTTAGAATGGGACAGCCTTCGTCAACCGGAGTCTCTAACATATGGAATGGGCTCTTGGGGCCGTTCAATACCATTGCTCAATGGCTCTCATGGGTTCCTGGTAATGGGCAGGAGATAAGGCTTGGAACTGATCCTATTTTGGGGGGATCCTCTGCATTTCTTCTGTCTCCAGCTTTGATGTCACATCTTTGGGTAAAGGGTTTCTATACTCTGGCTCATGCAGATTGCCAGAATAGCGGTGTGGGCACTAAATGGATATCTGTGCCTCAGCTGGGTCTCTATGGTGCCTTGGGAAAGGAATGGGCTGAATATATAAGATCATTTTTTCAAGCTAATATACAACTTTCTGAGACTCCTAATCGTCTGGTTTGGTCATGGGATGTGGCACATGGTTTGGTGACTACAAAACTTGCTTATGCTTCTTTATTTGCTGATATACAACCTGAGAATCATTGGTGGCATCACAATATTTGGAAACTTGCCCTCCCATTAAAAATCAAATGCTTCATTTGGTTGGCTTTGAGCAACAGAATCCTCACATGGGATAATCTATGTCTTCGTGGATTCGTTGGTCCTGGATGGTGCCCATTATGCTGCCTACAGGGAGAATCTGTAGATCACCTCTTCTCCACATGCTCTTTCATACAGGATCTCTGGAAAATTATTGCTACTTCCTTCAGCTTACAGATAATCTAGTGCCCCACCACTCTTATCGACTACATCGGTTCCTGGATCTAGCATTCCCACTCCAAGATGGAGCTCCCTTGTTTTATGCTGTGGGAAGTTTGGAAGGCCCTTAATAACCTAATTTTTGAGGGCACTATACCACATCTGGATTGGATTTGTGGTCGAACTATCGCTACTTACAAGGAATTCATTTCACACTCTGGACATGGAGGTGGCCATCTTAAAAAAATCATGTTTTATCCTGGACGTCGGTTGACCCCTCCGGTCTTGCTATACCCTTGTGGATTTTTTGATGGGGCTGAGGCTGGATGTCCTGGTGTGTGTGGGGCCGGTGTGGTATTGCATCTATCTATTTCATGGTTTTTTCGCATCCATTTAAATTTGGGATTCGGCTCCAACACTCGTAGTGAATTGTGTGCACTTTGGCTCCTTTTGTATTTTGTTCGTTCCATGAAGATAACATCTCTTTTGATCCTGGGTGACTCCTCATCCATCATCTCTTGGGCTTTGGGTACTACTCCACTCAAGGTGATGTTACTTTCCTTTTGGTTGGTGGCGGTCCGGAAGCTTATCAACGAATTTGATCACTCACATTTCTGCCATATCTTCCGAGAGGTTAACATTGAGGCTGGCCAGCTCAAAAAGTTGGCTTTGACCTCTCAGTTGGGGATCATCCAGTGGGAGGAGTGGTAGGGGGACCTTCTTTTCTCCTGTGGCACAATTGACATGCATTGGTCTTGATTCCTTTGGCTCGGTCCTCTTGTTATGAGGTATTTTTGTTTTACTTGCGGTTAATATATGTTTATATTTTGCGATAATATATCTTTGTGCAGGTCCATAGCTCTCCACTCCATCAACTACTTGTTGATCCGGTTTATGTTGCGGCACTATTTTTTTGCGAATGTATATACTTTGGGCAAACCACCTGTGGTTCCGTCACTCTTTTTTATGTTGGGCCTCATGATGGATGCGTCCGTGTGTTTTGGGCGCTCTTTGCTGGGTCTGTTTATTTGATGCTCGTATTTATATGGTTATGTTAGGCCTCATCTTTGTGCAGTTGTATCTGCACTTGGTTCCCTGTTATATGTTGCGTCTTGTACGTTGTTTTTTCGATCTTTATGGCACATATTTGGCACTTCGTTTTATTGGGACAGTTTATCTTGTGCCCGTGGGTTGTAATATTTACTTTGCTATGCTGGACATATTCTTCTATGTTTCTGTGACATATGGAACATTTACTATTTCACATTATTAATAGTAAGGTAAATTTTTCGATGGAAAAAAAATTTCTACAATTTTAATCTATTAATACATTCTCATTACTTTTCCTTTGTTTCGTCAACTAAGAGGATTTCTTATCCAACGGTAATGCGGTGGCAGAGTAAAAGGGTTTGATGCCGATTATCTAAATTATAGCCCAACTGACAGAGTGTGAATGAGTAGAATGTACTGGGTAATATCTCAGAGTTAAATGAGCTGAAATTTCGGAGCATAGTGGTGCCAAGTGCAGTCACCGTGAGCTGAAATGAAGGCAACCACCGTGAACTGGAGGTTGGAGGTCGCAGTATTGATTCTTCAATAAATAAATAAATAATTGATATGCAGGGACAGAGGTTTCGACCGAGCTACCTTCAGGTTTTAGGAAAGCATTAATCATTACCAGGATTTAATAAATGAGAGGTCTACCTCAGAAATTAATTTAAATACCCGATCTGGGCGTTTAGTCAATACAAGATCCCATTTCATATTTCTGAATAATTCGAATTGAAATCAATACTCTTAAAACGGAGAGGGATACGGTCTTGCCCTGGAGATTAGTTTCACCCACGGAAATGGGTGCAATTTAAAATCGATCTGGAGATTTAATCTTCACATACGGAGATATACGGAGATAGATGTAGATTAAAATAGATCTGGAGATTAGCTTACACGTACAGTGATGGGTTTAAACTTTCTGGGCAGCACCCGAATTAAGATTTAAGCAAATAGAGTTGAGTACAAGATCCGGCCCTACTCAAAAACCTTGGAATGAATTCGATTTGGTAAAACAGAGATCTAATGAAGATACACATAGGTAGGATATCGGCTTCTTGATTTAGCACCTGAAATCTAATATCAGTAATTATTCATTTAATTTAATTAAATTTTTAATCAAGGATCTCATCAAATACATATACATAACGGATTGCCGACCCAATTGGAAGCGTCGGGGTCGTATTCAGAAAAATACATAAGTAGAGTATCGAATTACTTGACAAAGATTAATTTAAACAACGTTTTGAACAAGGATCTCATCAAGTACTCCTGTAACAGATCTCACATTCAGAAAATATAGTTGTATACGTAGAGTATCAAATTTCTTGCCAAAGATTAAATTTGAAACAGAGTTTTATACAGGGATCTCATCAATTTCTTATATAACAGATCTCACATTTAGAAAATATATGTATATAGACAGAGCATCGAATTTCTTGCCGAAGATTAAATTTGAAACAGAGTTTTATACAGGGATCTCATCAATTTATTATATAACAGATCTCACATTCAGAAAATATATGTATATAGGCAGAGCATCGAATTTCTTGCCAAAGATTAAATTTGAAACAAAGTTTTATACAGGGATCTCATCAATTTCTTATATAATAGATCTCGCATTCAGAAAATATATGTATATAGGCAGAGCATCGAATTTCTTGCCAAAGATTAAATTCGAAATAGCCTTTAGAAGATGGCACATATAGGATTCAGATCCAATAGTAAACTAGAACAATTGGTCTACCATGAAATTGTAGATAGATCTTAAATGTGTGCACCTATAGGGTTCGATTCCCGTCACAAATAGTTTTTTGAAATATACTACAGAGTTTGCTGTCCTTGCAAACCTCTGAAGACCCCTTTTTTTTTAATTCCCAACAAACTTTTAAAGGTAAAGACAGACAGAGATATAACTCTTCTGATAAACTTGAATGCGTATTCCTCCATCTCGGTTGCATTCAATAATTTTCAAAGATTTAAACATCAAGCCTAGTCAACATTTTTCAACTACAATATTCAGAAAGATATGGTAGAAATAGCTCTAGATCTATCTATTCCAGCCAAGATTCCAGTAAATAAAATTGTGCATTCATATTCACTTATTCCCAATAGAGAAATCATAGGAAAATAAACTAGATGATCAAACCTGATTTCGACGATCAGTTGTACGATGATGAGCGCATTGATATGTCATTCAATCCACACCAATTTTTGTTGACGATCTACCAAAGACCCCTCAGTATAATTACGAGTTCGGTGCCCTCAAGGTTCAACCGGCCCTGATACCAAATGTAGAGACCCCCATTTCGGGTTCCCCAAAAAGACTTTCGACATAGAACTAACATCATATGAAGATTAAATAAAACTTGAAAATAAAATATAGAACCATAAATAAAATTTCATAATCTCAACTTATACATAAAAATGGAACATTATACCTTTCGACAGTAGTTGAGCACTCCGTTGGCGAAGTCCTTGTATGTACGGTCGTCGATCATCCCCGAGTCGTTTTCAGCTTGCCGATCTTACCAAGAGACCCCTCGGTTGACCACCCTACCGTATCAGGGTTACTCTCCTTCACCCCAAACCCCCGAGCTAATGGGGTCGTTAGAACACACTAGCCAAAACTTCCCACTGGGATCTCCCAATCCCCGATCAAGTTACGCCCAACTCACAAGAACCTTCAATCACTTCTCGATTCCGGTGCCCATCCAGCACTAGAGAGCAAGAGATGTCCTTCTCTCCTTCCCCTCCCTCTATTTATCAATAAAGTTTGTGTTTCCCATGTATCCACATGCACCTCATTTATTTCACTTTCAGATTTTATTAATTATTTACTTTTAGCTTACATGTATTTCTTCCTATTTGAGTGTGCACTTAATTCCCGAATTAATGCAAGGTGGGTGTTTCTATTCTGAGTGTGCACTTAATTCCTAAATTAATGCAAGGTGGGTGTTTATATTCTAAGTGTGCACTTAATTCCCGAATTAATGCAAAGTGGGTGTGGTGGTCTTTAAGGGAAATATGGTTGTTTGTAGAAGACACATGTTTATTATAGATTTCCTTTTTCTTTTTATAAATAAATTAAAAATAAATATTTAATTCAAAAAGAACATTTTCTAATTTATTTCTTTTCTTTTCTTTTTCTTTTATAACATTAAATATTTATTTAATCATTTCTCATTTATTTCCTATATATATTTTATAAAAGAAGGTATTTTATTTAAATAGATTCATTTATAACATTTTCTTTTCTCTTCTTTTTATAGAAGAAAATATTTTATTTATTTAAAATCTTCTTTTTTAATTTTTTCATTTTGAAATAATTAATATATATTTACATTGATTATAAAAGAAAAGAACATTAACTTTTCCAATTTTCAATTTTCTTCCTTAACCATAAAAGCATAATCATTATGATAATAATATTAATAATAAACTACTGAATAATTTACTATTAAACTTCCTATAACTTCCACATGTATATTATTTAATTATGCATGTATGAATAATTTTATTTTTTCCATTTTCTTTTGTCTAGGTACCTCTTCGACGGGCCCTTCCGATAGTTTCATTTATTTCTTTTTATTCTTGTCTTAGTAGCTCTTCAGCGGGCCCTTCCGACAATTTCTTTTTTTCTTATGGGGATTACTGCATAGCGATCGGGAATCTTTACCGCAACCTTACAACTACACTTTCTTGGAGACTAAGGGCTGTTGAGGGATTATGTAGTGCCCCTAGACTTGTGTAGACATTGAGGGCACCTGCTGAGTGACCCAGCTGATTGAAACATTAATTAAATAACCTTTTGACCTTATTTTTTTGAGTATGTGTATCTGAACTGTTGAGGTAAATGAATAATTGCATATGTTAAACGATTAGCTATGACTATGGAAAATTATGTTGATGGATAATGCTTAACGACTAGCTATATGGTGATTATGTATTTGGCGACGAAATGTATATTTGATAAGATGAATGAGCAGTTTGAATAAATCATAAATGTTTAACAATGCTAGAGTTAGAAACCAGATGATGATTGTTGAGAACAGTGCTACTAATAATTTGTTGCGAGAAGTGTGTGTAGAAACAAGTGAGACGGTTCACCAACGGACACACAAAGGAACATGGAGGGTCGTAGAGTACGGGTAAATCACACACAGGGGAAGCGACGACGATGTCAACTTCCGACAAGAATACCATGCATGAGCAGATAAGCATTGATCCGCTTGCTCAAGGGAATGCGTGAGGACGTACGAGGTGGGCCATGACGGAGCTAGTCACGTACGAGTTGAGGGGCGCACAGTGAGAACGGACTCATTCCTCAGCGCCATTAGTCCCTAGATAGCATGTAGACGGAGGATGGATGGTAACGATTCCTAAAATCCCTACAAGAGTTCCCACAAGTCAAAACAGAAAGATGGTGGCAGAAGGGCCCGACGATGTGGTACCCTGTCGAGAACGGAAAGAATGGATGCAAGGACCCAACGATGCGGTACCATGCCAAGGAATGGAAACCATGGATGACTGGACCCGACGGAGAGGTGCCATGTCAAGGAATTAAAATTAAGGAACTAGGAGCCCAACGGCGCGGCACCGTGATCCTAGTGAGTTTGATTGTTAAATTTAACTGCATAAAAACTTATGAGAATAACTCTAGATCATTACTTAGCAAATGCATAAAAATAATTTAGGCATTTGCACATGAATAGTTATTTTTGTTGAGCATTTAAAATAATAGAAATCATTATTTAGGAGCAAAATAGAATCCTAATATTAGACACCTAGTCAACTAAAAGCTATGAGTTAATTAAAATATCTGGGGGACAAACTGGAGCAAACTTAGGGGTGTTGGTGCACTTCCTAGAGAAAATGACACTTGGATGGGTGAGTGTTTTAATTAAATAATTAATTAAAAATATTTAATTATGCATGAAGCGACATGTGTCGCATGAGATTTTCCTTTATAAGGAAGACTTGGGGAATGGGTAAAAGGCCCATAATTTGGACGATTGTCGTAATTTTCGAATGCCTCAAAGACTTGCTGCTATCTAAGGGTTTGGCTTAAAAATCCTGGTGGGAAGGGAAGCCCAAGCTGAATTTCTGTAATACTTGTGTGAGCTCTACGACCCAAAGCTCGGGGGAGGCCATGCGACTGAAAGCATGAGCCTATGGTTGGGTGGCGAAGCTAACGGTTGCTTCGCCTATGGTTAAACGAGCTTTGCTGGAGGGATCCTACGGAAGACGCAGACAACAATGGACCAGCTGGATCGGGTTGACAGGTTAAGGTTTTGCTTATTTTTGTTAAGTTATTCACTCTTTTATTTTATTTTTCCAATAACTATAATGGCTAATTTGTTTGTATGAAGTTGTTAAAGTTTCAGGTTCAGTTCAAGGGGACCCTAAAGGAGGGGTCTTACATTTGGTATCAGAGCCGGTCGAGCCTTGAGGGCACCGGACTCATAGAAAATAGGTTTTCTTCTATGAATCATCAAGCAAGGACTAATACGGATCGGACGACACTCCAATGCACTTGACGCCATGCGAATGATCATCAAAACAGGTTTATCTATTTAGTGTATTTTTTTTTTTTAAATACTTCTGGCTGAATATATGAATATGAAAATATAGAGATTTTGTGTTACATACTCTGCGGGAATGCATAGATTCTGATCTAGAGCCATTCTATTCTTTTTAATAATCATGTTGAGATTTTCGAATGGGCTTATTCTTGAAACTTATGGCTGGAATATCTGGGGGCAGTAAAAACACTTACATACATTCAACCTGATCTCTGTGTTTTTAATTATTTAAAAGCTTCTATTCGCAATACTCGTGGTCAGTCACAATGCTGCACATACAGTCATCATGATCTATCTATATTTATTTATCTAAAATCTTGTTCGCAACCCTGGGGGTAGTCCAAACGTTCTAGGTTCTTGAGTAGAGAACAAATCTCTATATTTAAAAGACGCTGTTTGTGAAATCGTGGATGAAAACACTCCAGTTTTAATAGAAGAAACAGATCTTGGTATGCATATTAGTTTTAGGAGACTGTTTGTGAGATCGTGGGTTACGCCTTTGATTTTCTTCTGCTTTTGTATAGTGCGTCTGATTCTCTGGATCTAACAGAGCTGTGGAGTTTTATACCTCGGTTTATTTTTCTGTTTATACATCGACCCTATCCATACAATTTGTGTGCGCTGTGTAGGTTTCTGATCGTGTGTATCGAGTAACCTGTGTATAGAGTAACTTTGCCCAGTATAAGCAAGAAATCAAACTCCGTATTAAATCGTGGCCCGATCCATTAGATGATTCCCATTCCGTATCTTATTGTGAAGAAATCCTAGTTTATTTAAACTCTGCCAATCTGTAAACCAGTTTCGATCTGGAGATTTGAGTTAGATCCAGAATCTGTCAATCCTTAAAATAAGCTTCAATCTGGAGATCGACTCTAACTCTGCTAAACCGTATGAGAGATTCGATCTGGAGATTAACATTCTAACTCCAGCGAGACATCACATTAACTCAACTGGTGATATGTACCTTAACACCATTAAGCGATGGATACGCGAAGGATCCGCGATTGATAGCTACTTCACCCGAAATTCTTGAAGGAACCTTCCACGTAGCTGGAGTTGGTCGCCACTATGTTTGTATCGAGAGTGAAATGGGAAGCGTTAACCTTAGCTTCTTATGCCTATGTGTCTTGTTCTTTCTTTATATATTCGACTAACTTTAGGTGATAAACGATAACATATATTTATTGTTCCATGTTAGCTATGTATTGAACTTGTTATCCCCAGAAGTAGCGTGTCTAGTATATACTAGAATTTCAATTTATGTCAATGCTAAACTTCTGTATGATTCGAGTTTTACGGTATCACTGTGTGGATTTCGGCCAGAGAGAAAGGGAGAGGGGGCTCTTGACACCATGCGGGGGAAAAAGAAAAAAAAAAGATGGGGAGAGTCTTTCAGGAAGAGGAGCCAGAGTCAAATATATTGTCTGATGGAGAATGGCTAATTTGCTAGACGATGTACAACTCTGTATTTCTATATAGACTATTTACTAATTTATGTTTCCAGATCGGATAAGGTAATGCGATCTACTACTCGGTATTTTTATATACACTGCTAACCTCTGTTTGCCAGATTGGGTGAGGAATTGCGATTCACAATTCCGTTTGCTGTTGATTTTTTTTTTAAATCGCCTGATCACTGCACACCTGGCTACCATGAAAATCGTGGTTAGGTCTGCGAGTGCAGTAACCCTGTTTGGTGCTCAATTTTTATAATGTTTAAATTGCTGGATTACTGCATACTCGTGGTGAGCTCTGCGATTTCAGTAGCTCTAGTTGATGGTAGTTTTATATGATGTTAAAACGCTTGACCCCCAGTTGGACTTCTGTTTCTCATATTATTGTAGAATGAAAATGTTTGTTCCAGGTTGTGGATCTCTTTTGTGTGCTATTGTACAATGAAATCGTTTTGATTCAAATTGGGATCTCTGATTTTTGTATTGTAGAATGAAATGTCATATACCGTGTTATTTGTTGTAAGAAGTATAGAGAAGGGAGAAATCAACTATAGGAGACTCGACCCATAGTATTTCGAGGATTGATGGCGGCATATAAATATCCGATAGCTGGAAAATCAACCACCGATAATGTCCAGGCTTTGATATAAACCATGTTGTGTATATATATATTTTTAATTATGTATATTTTAATGCGTATGTGTAATGTAATAGCAGGGCAGCCTCTTCCATGGATTTATGTGGTGTAATGTCACAAGGAAAGGTGCGATCCAGTTTGGATCTCTGTGGTATCCATGTGTATTTATGATGTGGAAGATAGGTATTTGTGATGGTTTCTTGTTAAATTCATGCACTTATCATTAAGTTCCTTTCAATTAAGCTATTTTAAGTTCGTGAGGGTTATCCTACGAATAAATGTTGTAGTAGGAGTAACAATGTCTATGAAATTATTAGGTTCGTCAGGGTTAAATTATTAGGTTCGTGAGGGTTATCTTCAACATCCCTATACTTGATTTTAATAGTCATTATGTTGTTACGAAATGGAGGTCTCATACCCAAGGAATTCCCATATTAAAATGGTATAGGTCCTCTCTCTTTATTTGAACACAAATAAGAGTTGGTTGGAGTCACTGTAAGAATGTGAAGATACCGTCCATTAGAATCAATGTTAATTGTTCATATTCATACAACACTTATATTGAGAGACCTTGTGTAGAATTTATTATTCTTGTCCTTAGAGTTTGCTATAAAGGTGTGTTAATATGAAGAGCATTGTCTATACGAAGGTAGTCTATGATGTAATACTATTATTTTTTTTTCTTTTTGTAAAGAGGACGATTATAAACTTGGTTACAACTTTTATGGAATTCGAATCAGTGGTTTTGTATAAAGTACTAGCAGTAGAGTTTAGTGAATTTTCCTAAATCTAACTGAGAGTTATAGTGGGTATGTTACGGCCACATTTGTCCAGCTTTCACGCTCTGTTCCAACCTCTCCCAGCGCCGAGTTACCATAAATTGATCACGCCCATGGTGGACATAGTTATACGCTGTCCCCGCAGCTGTCATTTTTTTTTTTTTCTTTCGACTGAACGTTCTCTACTGCTTGAGTATTAAAACACATTTAATTCATATCGCTGGCAAATGCCGTAATTTCCTTCATAACCGATCGCTTGGATCACGCTATCATTCTTTTGTTTTTCTTTCTGTTGACTGCAGACAGAGTGCACGTCCACTTATCAATCAACGGAATGAGATATTTTAGGAGGCCGCTATCTACTGTCTGATCTGCTCTTAAATAAAGAGTTTTTATATAACTTTTGAATTTACATTGTTTTACCTTTCCAATACCTTCTTTTATGGTAAGCGTTAATTAAAGAGAAATCCAAATAACTGATTAGACAAAAGTTAACTTAGCTAAATTTATAAAAGAAAAAGAGAATGAAGTAAAATAAGTATATATATATATATGTTCATACTTCGAAAGTCTCATAGGGGTAATGAAGGCAGAATGGAAGTATTTGTTTAACTTTTCTTTCTGCAATCTAGCATGCGACATAATTAAACTCGAGTTGGGAACTCCATGAAAATAGAACCTCAGTATTTGTTTTATTTTCCGCCATTAGTAATTGGTTATAAAATTATACAAGAGGTATGTCTAGGAGTTAATAGGTCCTATTGATAATACCCTCAAATTTCTGTAAAAATTATTGATAACACCCTCAAATTTCTGTAGGAATGATTAAATTTCAGAAGTGAATTAGCATTGTTATTGCTCCATATCAATGGAAATGTTTGTTTGTTTGTTTGCAAGTTGGATATATGCATTTAATAGAAATAGTAAAGATGACTTTAGACTTACCAAAAGCTTGTAGTGGAGAGCGACTCACATCATATATGAAGTAAATAGGTAGGTCATACTTTTCCCTATCGGCACCATAGAACTTAATTCATTAATTACTGAAATTTTATTATGTACTAAGTTATACATTACTTATTGTGTAAAATGGTAAGAAACAAATACCGACATAAGACTATATAGAAAGCTACCCAGTATATGTAAGAATATAGTGTATGATGAATATCCTTTATAACAGGAGAATTGCTTCATAGGAATTAGTTTAAAAAAAAAAAAAAGGAACAACGAAGGATTACAAACACAACTTAACCGTGACCACAGTAAAAGAAGAATTCTCACTTGAGAAATTCCATCGAAGGGACCAAACGAAGACAATCTTTAGGACGATGTGTGGAGATGATTAACACAATAAGTGAACGTAAAAGAAGCCAACCCAAGAACATAGTCAACCCTTGATGGAAAGATGGCTGGCCCTCGAGATGGAACTCTATGAGGTTGAGAAAACACACCTGGTATGACTCGATGAGTCTGTCGAAGTAATCCTGTGACAACAAAAATGATGAAATGAGGTAAGGATGTGATAAGCTTATTAACCCGGACATGATGATACTGATGAAATGACTAAGAGTTCATTTTTAATACGTTCGACTAAGTCACTATGTTTTGATACCTCGAATCCTATCAAATTGAGAACGAACATTATTGAAACATTTAGAGGGATTTGGAAGTAGTCTTATGGGAATTGATTTTGGAATGTTTAAGGGTCTCTCTTGTTTTGTTAAAACTGAGATTATATCTTACCCATATACTTTTGACTGAATATTTTATGATGTTTACCTTCTCTCCTTGGATGGGAGGATAACAAAATAGATTTAAATATTTGAATCCTTGCTTGGATTTGTTATGTTGATAAATTATTTGGTGGTTATTGATGCAATGAAACTTGTTGAAAATTTGATCGTAGACCCGTGTGAACGAATAAGAGATATAGAAAATCCAGTTGGAACTAACAATTATGGAATGTATTATCGGATTGATATGAGACAAAGTTACGATTAAGTTCATGAGGGTGTATTGTAACTATACTAGATGATATAGGAGCTAATGACTTTATCCACTTGTGCTTATAGCCATTATTATTGGAGAAAACTAGAATACAATGACAAGAGGATGAGAATAGAAAAACAAGATAAAGCCTAGCGTTGAAAGTACAAGAACAAAAATTAACTTCGGGACGAAGTTCTATTTATGAGGGGGTGTATGTAATGCCCCTAAAATGACTGTGGAATTTAAGGGCACTTGTCGAGTGACTCAGCGGAACAGACTTCAATAAAGTGTCTCTTCGAGTTAGGATGTGTCTTAATAAGGGAGAATCACCTGATGATATGCATGACTACAATTGATAAATGAATTAATGAATTATAATGATATGTGTGGAGTAGGATAATTGATTGATTACATCTTGATTAATGATTAGCCCTGATTGATCAAGTCAAAGTGCAGTAGGACAATTACAGTCCTAGCTCTGCAACTTGGGAGGACGCAACTGAGATGCATCGTAGCTTTCCATTTTATTTTTTTTCTGAACTTCGGGACGAAGTTCTAATTAAGTAGGGGTGTATGTAGTGCCCCTAGACTTGTGTAGACATTGAGGGCACCTGCTGAGTGACCCATCTGATTGAAACATTAATTAAATAACCTTTTGACCTTATTTTTTTGAGTATGTGTATCTGAACTGTTGAGGTAAATGAATAATTGCATATGTTAAACGATTAGCTATGACTATGGAAAATTATGTTGATGGATAATGCTTAACGACTAGCTGTATGGTGATTATGTATTTGGCGACGAAATGTATATTTGATAAGATGAATGAGCAGTTTGAATAAATCATAAATGTTTAACAATGCTAGAGTTAGAAACCAGATGATGATTGTTGAGAACAGTGCTACTAATAATTTGTTGCGAGAAGTGTGTGTAGAAACAAGTGAGACGGTTCACCAACGGACACACAAAGGAACATGGAGGGTCGTAGAGTATGGGTAAATCACACACAGGGGAAGCGACGACGATGTCAACTTTTGACAAGAATACCATGCATGAGCAGATAAGCATTGATCCGCTTGCTCAAGAGGAATGCATGAGGACGTACGAGGTGGGCCACGACGGAGCTGGTCACGTACGAGTTGAGGGGCGCGCAGTGAGAACGGACTCACTCCTCAGCGCCATTAGTCCCTAGATAGCATGTAGACGGAGGATGGATGGTAACGATTCCTAAAATCCCTACAAGAGTTCCCGCAAGTCAAAACGGAAAGATGGTGGCAGAAGGGCCCGACGATGTGGTACCCTGTCGAGAACGGAAAGAATGGATGCAAGGACCCAACGATGCGGTACCATGCCAAGGAATGGAAACCATGGATGACTGGGCCCGACGGAGAGGTGCCATGTCAAGGAATTAAAATTAAGGAACTAGGAGCCCAACGGCGCGGCACCGTGATCCTAGTGAGTTTGATTGTTAAATTTAACTGCATAAAAACTTATGAGAATAACTCTAGATCATTACTTAGCAAATGCATAAAAATAATTTAGGCATTTGCACATGAATAGTTATTTTTGTTGAGCATTTAAAATAATAGAAATCATTATTTAGGAGCAAAATAGAATCCTAAGATTAGACACCTAGTCAACTAAAAGCTAGAAGTTAATTAAAATATCTGGGGGACAAACTGGAGCAAACTTAGGGGTGTTGGTGCACTTCCTAGAGAAAATGACACTTGGATGGGTGAGTGTTTTAATTAAATAATTAATTAAAAATATTTAATTATGCATGAAGCGACATGTGTCGCATGAGATTTTCCTTTATAAGGAAGACTTGGGGAATGGGTAAAAGGCCCATAATATGGACGATTGTCGTAATTTTCGAATGCCTCAAAGACTTGCTGCTATCTAAGGGTTTGGCTTAGAAATCCTGGTGGGAAGGGAAGCCCAAGCTGAATTTCTGTAATACTTGTGTGAGCTCTATGACCCAAAGCTCGGGGGAGGCCATGCGACTGAAAGCATGAGCCTATGGTTGGGTGGCGAAGCTAACGGTTGCTTCGCCTATGGTTAAACGAGCTTTGCTGGAGGGATCCTACGGAAGACGCAGACAACAATGGACCAGCTAGATCGGGTTGACAGGTTAAGGTTTTGCTTATTTTTGTTAAGTTATTCACTCTTTTATTTTATTTTTCCAATAACTATAATGGCTAATTTGTTTGTATGAAGTTGTTAAAGTTTCAGGTTCAGTTCAAGGGGACCCTAAAGGAGGGGTCTTACAGATAAGGTTCTCCTTATCGCGTGCCCCTCAACTCATCGTACGCGACCAAGTCGTTATGGCCTCGCCCGTACGTCACACACTTCCCTAGGTGAGCTGAAATGGCTTCCTACCCGTGCGTGGATTTCTATTTCAGGGTCGACAGTCTGTCGTCGCACCCCTATGTGTTCTTTTCATTCTTAAGACCCCTATAATTCCATTGTGGGTCAGTCGGTAAATCGTCTTACCTGCCACTGCACACACACACTCAAGCACACATTAAATAGAATTGCACTATCAAATCATTTCATCATTCATTGTCACAATATCTTAGTCAGTCGAGTATCTCTATCATTCTTCATTTTCACTATCAAATCTTTTCATTAGTCATCATAATATCTCCATCAGTCCAGCATCTATTTCATTCAATCATTTTTATTTCATAATTTCTCAATCTAGCACATATCATCTAATCACTTTCATTTCCTAATTTCTCAGTCATTCAAGCATATATTTTATTCATCATTCTATCTCAATCAATCGAGCATATCCAACACTCAGTCATTCTATCTCAATCAGTCAAGCATATCTAACATTCATCATTCTATCTCAATCAATCGATCATATCTAACATTCAGTCATTCTATCTCAATCAGTCGAACATATCCAACATTCAGTCATTCTATCTCAATAAATCGAACATATCTAACATTCATCATTCTATCTCAATCAGTCGATCATTTCTAACATTTATCATTCTATCTCAATCAGTCGAGCATATCCAACATCAGTCATTCTATCTCAATCAATTGAGCATATCCAACATTCAATCATTCTATCTCAATCAATCGAGCATATCTAACATTCATCATTCTATCTCAATCAGTCGAGTATATCTATGTTATATAAAAAATATATATAAACTTATTAATAATATATATTAACATTAATATTAATATTAATAATATTAATATTAATATTAATAGATAATTAGCAATTAATAATTAATAATTATCAAAGAGTCATGACTTTACGTTGGAAAGTCACGAAGAGACTTATATAATTCTGACCATTGTAAATGTAAATCAGCATCTATTATTCATCAATATCAAATATGTAGTTTTTCATGAATTTGTGGGAGTTATAGAATTATTTGTGGGTTTCAGAAGTTTATATCACTTCAGTGGTATCAAAGCCCCTTCTTGGGCATTTCGTTGATTTGGATTTTGGCCAAATAATTCGGGAGTTTCTCCAAATTAGGTCATTGACCTAAAACAAATAAAAAGAAAAAGAAAAGAAAGATAGTGAGAAAAAAAAGTAAAAGTAAAGTTTTTCTAAAAAAAAAATTTAAAAAAAAGAAGTGAGAAGAAGTAAAAAGGAAAAAAAAGAAGAAGTAAAAGTAAAGTTTTGCTAAAAAAATAGGATGTTGTCCTAAGAAAAAGAAAAGTAAAAAAAAGAAGTGAAACCGCACGTGGTTTCTTAATAAGTGGTTTTTGTTTTTATTCTCCAACAACAAACAAAAAGTGAGATTTGAACCTAGGTGGGGAAGGTAACACTCATTCCTCCCAACCACCCAATCTACACCATTTTACATATATTAAGGGGAAAACAATATTAGAAGAAGAATCATATTGAATATTGTTTATTATAAAAAAGGAGATATTGAATAAATTTCAAAGAAAAATCAAGAAGATGGGTTTTAATGTTGAAAATAAGGAAAGGTTTCCTAGCACCTCAATGATGAACATGTCTCAATACTATTTACAGTTAAAGGGACACTTGCAGGGAAGGATGTCACCATTTCTATTTCCCCTGGTGAAATAAATAATTATATTAGTGCTGAATTTGCTAACCATTTAGTGATTCCTGAATCGAATATAAGTGAAAGGATAGACCTTTGGAACAGGAAGCAATTTCAAATAAGTGGATTAGAATTGAATGTTGGAGATTATATGGTCATATCTCAATTCACTGTTAGTTCCTTATGGAGTTTTGATGGTGACATAGTTTTGGGGTTACCTTGGATTAAAACATTGGGGACCTTCATTTTAAATGCTGAAAAGAAGTTTCTTACTTTTTCCTATAAGCAGAAGAGAATCACATTTCAATATATTACAATAAAATCAGATTTAGAAGCTCCAACATCTGAAGACTTCAAGGATATATCAAAGATGATTTCACAGGGTAATTAGAAGTCAGAACAAAAGAAGTAGGAAGAAGTTGAAAATATTGTCATAGATAAATAAGAAGAGATCTCTCGTTTAAGAGATCATAATCAGAAATTGCTTCTTCAAATAAAAAAGGCGAAGGATAAAGCACAATAGAATCAAAAGCTAGAAGAGGAGAATCGAGATCTTCAGTAGAAACTATTAGAAAACATTGACGAAAATGGTCACCTCAAGAAGCACAAACAAGATCTAATGGATCAAATTCAGGAGCTTAAAGATGATAAGAAAGCGCAAGAATAAATGACCCGAAATCTTACAAAAGAAAAAGACTCGTTAGACAATAAGTTGGAGCAAATTCAAAAGAGGAAATGAAAGCCCTTGGACTCAAAAATAAACGTTGAGAAAAAAGAAACAAATACAAATTCAGTCCCCGTCACAGTTCAGAAAGAAGACAATCTAGTTAAAAAAAAAACAACAATAACTCCCTATCGACACCCCAACCATATAAACCAGTATCCTAAAAAGTGGGAATTGTCGAAAGATAATGGTACTAATGTGCTCAAAGCTCCTGACGACAGATCAATAGAGAATCCCAACAGTCAGCAACAAATCAATTTTGGCTAGATTGATCCTTCAACATATTGGAAGTTATGTTCTACACTGAGAAGTTTGTATCGAGATGTTTCATCAGCTATGACGTCACAAGGAATGGTGCAACAACATTATAAGGCTTTAAGGACAAAGCCTTTCTAAGAGAGAGGCAATGTTATATAAAAAATATATGTAAACATATTAATAATATATCTTAACATTAATATTAATTTTAATAGATAATTAACAATTAATAATTAATAATTATCAAAGAGTCGTGACTTTACGTTGGAAAGTCATGAATGGACTTATATAAGTCCAACCATTGTAAATGTAAATCATCATCTATTATTCATCAATTATCAAATATGTAGCTTTTCAATAATTTGTGGGAGTTATAGAATTATTTGTGGGTTTCAGAAGTTTATCACTTCAGAATGTTATATAAAAAATATATATAAACATATTAATAATATATCTTAACATTAATATTAATATGAATATGAATATGAATATGAATATGAATATGAATAATATTAATATTAATAGATAATTGACAATTAATAATTAATAATTATCAAAGAGTCATGACTTTACATTGGAAAGTCACGAAGGGACTTATGTAAGTCCAACCATTGTAAATGTAAATCATCACCTATTATTCATCAATTATCAAAATATGTAGCTTTTCAAGACTTTGTGGGAGTTATAGAATTATTTGTGGGTTTCAGAATTTTATATCACTTCAATCTAACATTCATTTATTAAGTAAAGTATCAACTTCTATAAGTGTCATTCAATGCGTCGTTTTCGTTTATCATTTTTCATCATGCAAATCATCATGTGTTCTTCAATCGTTCAAGCATTTTCAATATTCAAAGGACCAATTACTAGAGTTTATTCAGTCGGGTCACTTCGCAAGTGTCCTCAAGTCTACGGTTAGTCAATGCACTGAGGCGGGCATTATAGATATTCCAATACCATGGGTCCTAACAATAATACCCAATGTCAGTTAACTTGCTCTATGATTGAGTCAAGATTAACCCAACATCCCCCCCTTAAAATTGATTCGGGAATGACACCTTCCCCCCCTCAAATTTATCAACAGATAATATTACATGCTTCCCTACCCTTATTATTTAACACAAGGGTATGCATGCCTTTATTGGTCTTACAACCACATGCCCATTTACAGTGATTACAACTCCATTAATGAAACATTGTGAAATACCCAAATAAAAAAAAAATTTGTAAGTGTTCTTTTCGACTTTATGAATTATAACCCTTTTAGCAATTGCTTCATAACTGGGTAAAAATATTTGCAAAATAACTCTTTACTAACCATAAACACTAGAAACATTTAGGGGATTCTTTCTACTTGCAGGTGGATGGAATTAGTTGATTTATTGTTTACTTAGCTCCAGCTAACCCTCATAATCTATCATGGCAGGTACAATCAACATGATTTGGAACCAGAGTTGCTTGCAAGTAAGAATCCATATCATTAAAGTCATAAGGTTTTTCTTTTGTAAATAAAAAGACAATAAAACCATTATAAGGATTAATCTTTGATGTAGGTATCCCTTGAGCAAAACATGGGATTATATACTATACCATTAGAAGATGGACTCCTTCTCCTAAGGACCTCCACTTAACAAAGGTTCACCCAGTCTCAATCAACCTTGGTATATCCCACTATAATTCAGAATTTAAAAGGTTTGGAATCCATCATGTTAAAGAAAATATCGAATGGTACAACATTAATCAAAATAATGTAGTAAGGTCTAATCCCAAGTGGCACGTGGAGTAAGGTATGAGTCATCAAGCTACTGTCAGGTGGTTTCATTATGATTATGATGATATTGACAGAACCTTGTACTGCACTTGACCTTTGGTTCTGCGAATTAAGGGTCTTTCCCATGTATTGGCAATTACTCCTCCCATGTGATAGTACCTTTCGAGCTAAAAGTGTTGGTGGCGAAAAAGGGCTTGGGTCAGTTTTACAATTTTCATTTTGATACAGAGAGCCTCGGCTCAGAGGTTCTACGTAACTCTTGATGCATTTGAAAACAAGAAACATATTTTAACTACAGTAGGTTCCTTACGAGCGATGTTCTAGTTCAAATATCAACTCATGGTTTTTTCTCAACTTAGTCTATCACAACAATGCATCCTCACACCTCTGGAAGCCTGCGATTTTGATCATTGATTTTTTGGTAAGCTTGGCTACTGTGTTCTTACCTATATTCATAAATTAAGTTATTTTGAAGTTGTTAATTCATCCTGGAATAACTTAGGTTTTTAAAATGATGATAGGGTGCTTTCGAGGTCTTCATCACCGTAGCAGGCAACCTTCACACCCCAGTAAGCAATAAACTGACTACAAGCTTCTTTCTTTGCTAGTTAGGAGGAACCCCAGAAGAAAATATTTTTCGGTTGAGGTCGGTGAGGGAAAGGCCAAGAGGATGTAACTCGTACATATCTCGTCGCAGGGTTTAACTTGGCATTGCATGCCATGGAAAACGCTATTTACCTTAACTGAGAAATTTGTATTATTTTTCCTTAGTGTGTTCAATGCTTGGTATGCAATACCTACCAGTTGTGGATTAAAACTGGGGTCAACCCAGTGTTAAATCAAAATTTGAGACTGTGATCTTATATACAGAAATTTATGGAATTGGTTTTGTAATTTAGAAGTTGCTCATACCAATCGTATTTCTCAATATGCATGATAATTTGGGCATTTTTAGCTTTTTCGATTCATTAATTCTTGATCGCGCTGTTAACCTTTTAATTTGAAATGTAAGTCAATAGGATATCATTACTTCCTATATTTACCCTGTAACTGCCATATGAAGATTTCGGTGGGTGGTTTATTCTTTCGGTTAGCTCTTATTTAATATATTAAAGGTCCAGAAGGTTGTTCGTGGTATAAAAATAGTTTTTCCATTTATCTCTTACTATAAGGTGCTCAATAATCGCGCCAATAAATCTAGTAGCCGTAGATTTTGGGTCCACCTAACTTCTTGAAAAGAAAAACAATCATTCTTGTTTTCTCTACTTACAGTGTGATTAACTAGCTTTGCAATTTAAGTGAGATGTCTCATAGTTCATACTATTTTATTTGTAACTGTATACTCCTTTTATCTTGTATATACTTATGATATGGGTGATAATTTATTTACTACATTACTTAAAGCGAGTATCGCAATTTTAGGGCACCCGCGAGACCAACTCAGAATTTTATGGTCTCTTAGTTAAATCCACCAAAAAAAGGTTCTGCTTTAATCGACCGTAAGGACATAATCACTCTGTCTAGATACATAACCTAGGATCTATTCTTGGATTCACGGTGCAAGTTTTCAGATTAACCTTTATAGGTTTTTAAACCATTTTAACACTACCAAAAATGGTTTTGTTTTAATCGATCGTAAGGACATAATTACTTTTTCTAAATAACTTAGAATCTCATCTTGGATTCACGGTGCAAGTTTTCAGATTAACATTTATAGGTTTTTAAACCATTTTAACACTACCAAAAATGGCTTTGTTTTAATCGGTCGTAAGGACATAATTATTCTGTCTAAATAACCTGGAATCCCATCTTGGATTCACGGGATCGATTTTCCGATTTACATTTATAATACTTAGCCAATATACAATGAAATATCTCTATCAAAAACTCTTATACAATTCTAACATAAATGAATAAATAATCCCAGGATATAACCTAGATTCATGGGTTCGAATTTCAATACAGTGTTGCCATTTCATGATCATTATTTCTATAAAGGGAATAGCGGAAAAACAATATCGATCCTCCATTATCAAAATAGAGCAAATAAACTAGGGTTAGCTAATGCTATAAAAAGAAGTTTAAACACTAAAGTTATCGCAAGTTCTGTCAATAAATTGTATATTTCTGTAACCCGATATTATCAATGCTATGCCTTTCAGTCCACTATACATTGTATAATATGATATGATTTTGACTATTCAGGCTAGGATTTACTACTGGATATAGTATATATGATTCATCTGCATCTATCTTTATAGTTCATAATATATCTATATATGTATTAAATCCATGATATCAGTTGAAATTAACATTCCAGAATCCATCTTAATAATTTAATAAATAAAAACATAAAACATATTGAATGTAGAAGCTTTTAGAAACTTGCAATAATCAATACTACAGAAAACTTGTAATATATGATCCGAATGCAGTAGGAATAGTCACGTTCCGCCCAACCAAAGATTAGGCACAACTAAAATGTCTGCCCTTAATCACCCCCGAGCTAGATTCATGCCATCCAAAAAGTAAGGACAGTCAACCTCAGTTCCAGTTCTCTGTTATTCTTCCATAATTGTCTTGCCTAACACAGAGTGCTCACACAGTAAGAAATCCACTCTCTCTAGCATACTAAGCATCATCCTACCTCCCACATATGCTTCCTTCTTATAGTTTTGTTTTTGCCTAGGTCTTTCCACTAGCATCCAATTCCTCATGGAATTTTCACAACTAGTAAGATCCCTGATTTTCAGGGCATGTCTAGTGCCATAAATGCACTTCTGACACTTGTTTAAACTTCCCTGAGGTTAACTCTCACTTGTCTCTTACTCTTTCATGCATGATCTCCTCATTTAACATGGTTGTTTCCCTTCATTCTTTTATTAAAATTCAACCACAATGTTTTATTACATTAGTCCCTCTAGGACTTCAGCAGATTTCATATCCAACCATTTTATTGAAAAAACAACAATTCGAAAATAATTAAAAATTATTAATAAAGTGTTTTATTCTTTGAGGGATGTCACATCCTCACCCCCTTATTGTGAACACTGTCCTCAATGTTTTTAATCCTCTTCCATCGGTTCTGGTAATAATTCTAGATACTTTCCTCATATCTCTTCTTCCAATTCCCAAGTCGCCTCCTTAGGGCTAAAGTGCTTCCATTGCACCTTTACCTGAGTGATGACTCGGTTCCTAAGTGTTGTTTCTTTCCTGTCCAGAATGCGTAAAGGTTCCACCTGAAATTCTCCTTCTGGTGCCACCTGTACCACATTCCAATCAATAATGTGAGCGGGATTATGTATATAACCTTTCAATAACAACATATGAAAGACATTATGAATTTTTAAATGAGCTGGCAGTGCCAGCTTATATGCCATGGGTCCAATTATTTCCAGTATTTGGAAAGTTCCACAAAATCGCGGTGCTAATTTGGTGCAGCTCCCTAGTTTGAGAGACCTCTTTTTCGTTTGACTCTAGGTATACATGGTCTCCAACTGAAAATTCTTTATGCTGTCTTTTTAAGTCAGCATAACTCTTTTGGCGGTCTTGTGCCTCCTTTAAATTTTTTTGCACCTTCTGAACAACTTGTTCCATGTCTTGTAGCAATTTGGGTCCTACCAGTAGACGATCCACAAGGCTATCCCAACGAACTGGGGTAGTACACTTTTTACCATAAAGGACTTCAAATGGGATCATCCTTGATGAGGCCTCATAACCATTGTTATATTCGAACTCTACCAAATATAAATACTCCTCCCATTTATTAGGTTTTTCCATAACGTACATCCTTAACATATCTTCAAGGATTTGGTTTGTACATTCGGTTGGTCCATCAGTTTCAGGGTGATAACTGGTGCTGAAATTTATTCTGGTTTCTAAACCTGCAAACAAGGATTTCTAGAATTTTTACGTAAATTTAGCATCTCTATCTAAGATTACCATTTTAGGCACTCTATGCAACCGAAATATTTCCTCTAAAAATATTTATGCAATATTAGTTGTTATGTAAGTCGATTTTACAGGAATAAAGTGCGCAAATTTGCTTAATTGATCGACTACTACCATAATAGAATCATGTTGTTTTTGCGTTCTTGGCAAACCAGTGATAAAGTCTAGGGAGATAACTTCCCATTTCCACTTAGGAATTGGTAAAGGCTGTAACAACCCAGTGAGATGTCGATGTTCTACTTTCACCTGCTGACATTCCAAGCACTTAGAAAAATTTTGGACTAAGTCAATTTTTAAACTTGGCCAAAAAAATTGCTTCCTGAGAGCAGTTACCATTTTCTAGTATCCGGGATGACCTACAAAAGGAGGTTTATGCATTTCATTTAAGATAAACAGTTTGCCTTTCCAAAACATTAGGTATGAACAATATGTCTTTGAACCAAATAAGTCCCTATTGGTCAATCCTGAAATCTGTCCCATTTAAATTTATTTCATTGTCTGTATTTTATTTAGCAGTTTTACATATTCAGCATCTTTCCCACTTTCTGCTTTTACTTTATTTACGAGGGCACTCTCGGGTTGACTCATTATTATTTCATAAACTTGGGGAGTCCTTTGACTAAGTGCATCTTCCCCCTTATTTTCCTTACCCTTAATATGTTTTACTTCAAATTCAAATTCGCTCAGAAAGGCCATACATCTTGCTTGCCTGGCATTAAGTCCTGGTTGAGTGAATAAAATCTTCACGCGGGTATTATCAGTTAATAAGAGGAATTTCTTTCCTAGCAAGTAGTGACGCCACATCTGCAATGCATGCACTACTTCCGTCAATTACATGTCATAAACCACATAATTGCGTTCACATTCCTTCAGTTTATGGGACTCATAACATACCACGTGTCCATCCTGAGACAACACTCCTACTACTCCCTCTTTACTAGCATCCATACAGACTGTATAGTATTTGTAAGGGTCTGCAACATTTAATATATGTGCCTTGGTTAATAGCTCTTTGAGATTTTCAAAACTTTCTTGACACTTTGAAGACCATACAAATTTTATTCCTTTCTTTTGCAACAAGGTAATCGGATAGGCAATATTTGAAAATCCTTCGATAAATCTTCGGTAGTAACTGGTGAGTCCCATGAAGGATCGAATATCAGCTACATCCTTGGGAACTGGCCAATCGGATATAGCCTTTTTTTTTGTGGATCCACCGTGATTCTTTCCTCAAAGATAACATCACCTAAATACTGAATTTATTTCTTAAAAAATTCACACTTTGCAAATTTAGCGTACAACTGATGATCTCTTAAGGTTTGTAGAACAATTCTTAAATGTTTCTCATGCTCTTCTTCTGTCTTGGAATACATTAAGATATCATCGATGAAAATTAATACAAACTGATTTAGATACTTGTTAAAGATACCATTCATTAGACACATGAATGTGACATGAGCATTAGTTAAACCGAAAGGAATCACTACGAATTCGCAGTGTCCATAACGAGTTATGAAGGTTGTTTTGCTCATGTCTTCATTTTTAATTCAGATATGATGATAGCCAGATCGTAAATCTAGTTTTGAGAAAACTTTGGCTCCCCCTACCTGATCAAACAGATCATTAATTCGTGGTAGCAGATACTTATTTTTAATGGTTACTTTGTTTAATTGTCTATAATCGATACAAAGTCTCAATGTCTTGTCCTTTTTCTTAACAAACATAACTGGTGCCCCCTAGGGTGATACACTAGGTCTTATATAACCTTTATCTAACAGTTCTTGTATTTGAATCTTTAACTCAGTCAATCTAGAATGCTCATTATGTAAGGTATTTTTTATACCGGTGCGGATCCAGGTAAAATCTCGATGGAGAAATCTATTTCTCATTGAGGGGGTAATCCTGGTATCTCTTCCAGGAATACATATAAAAATTCACTTAAGACAGGATGTTCACTTTCAGATGTTTTACTTTCATTAAGGAGTAGGTCGGAAAACCGTACAACATAAATCTTGCAACCTTTTCTCATACACTTCTTCAGCTGCATAGCATAAATCTGTCTTCAACAATATAAGTAAATTTTTTCGTGAAACTGTTTAACACTAATTTATACTTCTCTAACCAATCCATGCCAATTATCATATCATATGACCCTATAGGCAAAACATTCAGGTTAATTCTAGTCTTATGACCTTGTATTTCAACTTCATAATCAACAATAAAGTTAGTTACCTTTCGTTTAGCTCTAGTGGCTAGTTGAACTAACCAGGATTCTGAATGCTTTACCTTAGTGAGTTGGAAGTGCTCCATCATCTTGAGAGTGATGTAGCTTAAGGTGGATCCTGGATCAATTAATATAACCGGGGTATGTTTAGAAATTGTACCTTCAATTTCTATGATTGCAGATTGATGATCTACCTATCGATCTTCTAGGGCTGCATTAATTCTGTGGTAATTTTTTCCAATTTCCCCAACAGTAGATGCTTCTTGCGTGTTATATAAAAATCTATTCTCTTCGTTGAAGCGTGGGAAATTTCATCGTAGATGGGGTTCTCCACACTCCCAACACTTCAGAGGTTCTTTAGGGGTCCCAACAGCCCCTTTTGATCCTAGGTTAGTGGGTTTAACACCTTTCTGCTACACCTTTCATTTCTGTTAAAGGGATTTCCTTGATATTTTCTTGGCATATTCCTGAAAGGTGGTGGTTTGAACCCTTTCTTCCGCTGGTTAAATTTTTCTTGCTTTTTATCCTTCCATACTTTGGAGGTTTCATTCCTCTGTTTATATTGTTCAAAGCATAACCTTGCTTTTCTTAGTACTTCATCCAATGTTTTTGGATTATCAAATTCGATACGATCTTTATAAGACTGTGGCAGATAGCTTAGGAACCTCTGTACTTTCACCTTTTCTTCCTTAATGTAAGGGATGAACCGCAACAGATCCAGAAATTTATTTATGAGATCTTCCGTGGTCATTTGGCCAAGTTTTAACTCGGAAAACTCATTTGGTTTTCTCTCATAATAACTTTCCAACATATATTGTTTCTTAAAAAATTTCTTGAATTCTAACCCTTCTAGATTCTTTTCCTTCAACCCATGTGAAACCGTGAGGTCCTGCCACCAACTGCTAGCTTTCCCTTTCAGATTGTAAACTGCCATTCATACCTTCATGTTGCTGGAATAATTGTAAATTTGGAAATATTTCTTAATGTCCAGCAACCAAGCCTCTGCTTCTTCCCCGGTCTTCAATTCCCCATCAAAATTGGTGGGTTTAATTTTCTTGAATTCTCCTTTCAGGTGGTCAAATTTTCTTTTCTCGATAGTCTTGACCTGATGCTCAGATTTTTGAGTCTCATTAAAGGAGTTGTCTTTTCTTTCAGCACTTTCTCCAACTTATTGGTTCCCCCTAGTTTCTGTCTATTGTTCTTTACCATTCTTCTTTTCATGTAAATTCTGTAAGAATATTTCATTGATTTCCTGTTGTTTCTCCTGAACCTTATTCAATTGTTCATTATCTTCCTTGAAGCTATGTATTTCCATGATCAAACTTCTCATTGTTTCAAGTACTTGACTAGCTTTAGAATGTTCTTCTTCTGCTTGCGTTGAATGTGGTTCCTATTCATATTCTTCATGTTGGCCCTCATTTTCATTATGTGAATTCATTGTTGTATCCTAGAAGAACAAAAAATTGATGCATGTATACAAACATCCCAAAATTTAATGTTAGACTAGTGTTTCCATGTTTTAGCAGAAACTAGATGTTCCCAAAAGGTGATGGGGTTGAACCTATTTCTCTGATACCATATGTGAAATACCCAAATAAAAAATAAAATTGTAAGTGTTCTTTTCAACTTTATGAATTATAACCCTTTTAGCAATTGCTTCATCACTGGGTAAAAATATTTGCAAAAGAACTCTTTACTAACCATAAACATTAGAAACATTTAGGGGGTTCTTTCTACTAGTAGGTGGATGGCATTAGTTGATTTATTGTTTACTTATCTCCTTTTAACCCTCATAATATATCATGAAAGGTACAATCAACAAGATTTGGAACCAGATTTTCCTGCAGGTAAGAATCCCTATCATTAAAGTCATAAGGTTTTTCTTTTGTAAATAAAAAGACAATAAAACCATTCTAAGGATTAATCTTTGATGTAGGTATCCCTTGAGCAAAACATGGGATTATATACTATAGCATTAGAAGATGGACTCCTTCTCCTAAGGACCTCCACTTAACAAAGGTTCACCCGGTCTCAATCGACCTTGGTATATCCCACTATAATTCGTACTTTAAAAGGTTTGGCAAGCAAATATCGAATGGTACATCATTAATCAAAACAATGTAGTAAGCTCTGATCCCAAGCAGCGCATGGAGTAAGGTATGAGTCATCGAGCTAAAAGTGTTGGTGGCGAAAAAGGGCTTGGGTCAGTTTTACAATTTTCATTTTGATACAGAGAGCGTAAGCTCGGAGGTTCTACGTAAATCTTGATGCAGTTGAAAACAAGACACGGATTTTAACTACAGCAGGTTCCTTACGAGCGATGTTCCAGTTCAAATCTCAACTCGTAGTTTTTTCGCAACTTAGTCTATCACAACGGTGCATCTTCACACCTCTAGAAGCCTGCGATTTTGATTATTGATTTTCTGGCAAGATTGGTAACTGTGTTCTTACCTATCTTCATAAATTCAGTTATTTTGAAGTTTTTAATTCATCTTGGCCTAACTTAGGTTTTTAAAATGATGACAAGGTTCTTTCCAGGTCTTCATCACTGTACCAGGAAACCTTCACACCTCGATAAGCAATATACCGACTACAAGCTTCTTTCTTTGCTTGTTAGGAGGAACCCTAGAAGAAAATACTTTCGATTGAGGTCGGTGAGGGAAAGGCCATGAGGATGTAACTGGTACATATCTCGTAGCGGGGTTTAACTTGGCATTACGTGCCATGGAAAATTTTATTTACCTTAACTAAGAAATTTGTATTATTTTTCGTTAGTGTGTTCAATGCTTGGTATGCAATGCCTACCAGTTGTGGATTAAGACTGGGGTCGACCCAGCGTTAACGCACACTTTGAGACAGTAATCTTATATACAGAAATTTATAGAATTGGTTTTGTAATTTATAAGTTACTCATACCAATCTTATTTATTAACATGCATGATGATTTGGGAATTTTTAGCTTTTTTGATTCATTAATTCTTGATCGCTTTGTTAGCCTTTTAATTTGAAATGGAAGTCGATACGATATCATTACTTCCTAGATTTACCCTGTAAGTGCCATATGAAGATTTCGGTGGGTGGTTTATTCTTTCAGTTAGCTCTTATTTAATATAGTAAAGGTCCAGAAGGTTGTTCGTGGTATAAAAATAGTTTTTCCATTTATCTCTTACTGTAAGGTTCTCAATAATCGCGCCAATAAAGCTACTAGCGGTAGGTTTTGAGTCCACCTAATTTCTTGAAAAGAAAAAAAATCATTCTTGTTTTCTCTACTTGCAATGTGATAAGGGAAAATTTTAGGGGCTAATCTTAGCCCATGGGCTAAATTTAGGGGGTTTAATTTTTTAGTGGACTATTTTTTAAATAAATCATCATTTACTACGATTAGCCCAATCTTTATATATTTATTTTTAATAAATGGAACATTAGTGCCATAAAATATATAAAGAGACAGTAAATCTAATCATTTAGCCATTGTTTGATTAGATTTGGAGCTCCCATAGCCCGTAAAATAAGTCCGTTGCCTCTAATTCGCCCAAATCTGTAAAAATGGTAGTTGCTGAGGGTAAATTCGCCCTTGAGCGATCATGGAAATCAAATTTTTTGGTAAATTCGTCCTTAAGTGATCATGAAAATCAGGTTTTTTTGATAAATTCATCCATAATATATAGAGTGAAATCAATTTTTAATCTTAATTTACCCCAAATCGAGATATATATGTAGTAAACATTTTCCTTTGTATTTAAAAGTTATGGAATTCCCCAATTCACTTTTTGTTATGGTTATAATTTGGGAGTAAGGATTTGAATATGTTGCAGAAGAAGTAGGTTTTAAAGATTTAGTTTATAAATCAAATCGATGAGGAAGATGTACTTTTGACTTACCTAGTTATTTAAATGTTGAGAATGAAGTAATTCTTTTTCTTTTGTTTCATAAAGTTGGAATAGTCCCATATATATATATGATGTTTTCCATTAAGTTGTTATCATAGCTTAACTATTTTGGGTTTGTTCAAATTTCAGGATTTCGGGTCTGTGGAGGAAGCAGTCAAGGAAGGCGTACCCGAATAATTTCGAGACCTTTCCATGCGACCAGTTCGAGGTAGCATTTCAGGCAGTCGAGCTGTGAATAGTCGATCGAGCAGTTCTTCCTGTGGAGAACTCGCTCGGTGGGAGCATACATAGAAACTATGATCATAAAGCAAAGTTCAAGAAAGTCGAAGCTGCCATTGATTTCGTCCCTATCGGCAACAAGAAACAAGTGGTAATAGAGATAATCCCGTGAAGTTTACACAGAGACAGTCTATGTATCCAGAACTAAGAACTAAGAATTTCATCACACTACGCGGATTTCGTCTAGAAGAAAGTATGCTATCTCGGCATAACACTATGGGTAAGCCCATTAATAAATTCTGTTTCTTTATGTATGGAATAGGAATAAATTTAGTTCCTAATGATTTTTAGGATAAGAGAGTGATTGGAACTAGGACTTCCTCCTGCGGTTCTGCTATAGTAGATGGATTGGATTTCATTGCTGAGGGCATTTCTTTTGAAAACTCGGCGCCTCAGGCATGACTGCATATAGTAATTAATAGATCCATGCACGTTTTAACAGTTGTTATGGCTTGATGTATTAATGGCAGGATCTGGCGAAGCTATAGTTATCAGGGTATCAGGAGATATATGCATTGTCTATGCTTGGAGGGCTGGCAGGTATAGAAATTTAAGAAATTGTGGAAAACAGTAATGTTAATTCCTCGGCTGGAAGGTGTAGCTTAATTGTTTACAAGTTCTTAATTGATCGTGATTAGGACACTGCGCATCTAGACCATGGAGAGCACTATTTGAGAGATTGCTATATCGAAGGCATTGTCGACTTCATATTTGGGGATGCATCAGCACTGTTAGAGTACTGCCACATTCCTTGCAAATCTCTAACATTGATCACTGCACAGACCAGTAGATCTAAAGATGATTCAACAGGATACGTGCAGTGTCTCAGGTCTAATAACAATATTGTGAATGGAATGAGATTGTTCAAGCGCTTATGTATGACGCTTCTAATTTGTTTCCTTTACTCATTATATATTGAACAAATGACCATCGCGCAGGTATGTTATTACTGGTAACGCTTACAGAAATTATGCGTATCTAGGGCACTGATGGAAACCATTCGTCAAATTTGTATGGATGCTTTCATCAAGCCAGAGGATTGGCATAACTGGGATTGCAGGAAAAAGAAGGGAAATCAGGCATAACTGGGATCGACCACAAGTTCTCTTTTTCACATCACGGTTGAAGTATTCATTAGATCCTAGTTGTAAATCGGGTAGTTCGCGAGTCGACATCAAAAGCCCTATTCCTGTACGACTGACGATCTCTTTTCGGAGATCTCGAGCTTCAATTAATGAGAAGGAACCAAGTAAACAGCACACGAGCACGACCATTAAAACATCAACAGTTCTGCCATATAAACCACTCTTCATTCTGTAACTGAATTCAAAACTAAAATTCTTTTCGTCTAAGAAAAAAGCGATCAACCGTTTATATGTGACATATAAGCTTGCAAACTATCAGCTAATGCTCTCAGAAGACGAGACTCTTTTGAGTTATGCACTTGCTTCTCAATCCTATTTATCGTGGAGATTTGAGCTATGGGCTTCAATCAGCTCCACCATGAAATTGAATAAGAAATTTTCTTCGTTATTAAAATAATGCTTATAATCTGAAAGCTACACTCAATATGAAGTACAGGCAGTTTCTCTATAGCCGAGATGCTCTCCGCTCAAGTTCAAATCGTATGGTTTTATTATTTGGTCAACTTTAATTTTTAAGCATATTTATATTTTTTTTTATCTTTTGGGTATTTTATCAATTTTTATGTAAGAATTTTAATTTTAAGCTTTTGAAAGGACATGTTTATTGGACATTCAAAGTTAATGTTTATTGACCATTCAAAGTTTATTTTATTATATTGTATTGGTTGTCTTTCCAAAGGAAGGTTTGAAAGGGGCAATCCTGAAAGTGGAAAGGGCTAAGTTGCATGTGATATATTTATCAATTCAATCATTCTCAATGTGATGATAGAATGCGATGTGTTGTCGAACATTGTGAATGGGATGATGGGATTGTAAAGATTATTTTATCTTTATTGTTTACATTTAATTGATTTATCTTTTACATTCAAGTGGTATAGTATATTAAATAATAAAATATAATATTTATATTTATATAAGAATTTATATAAGAATTTATAATAAATAAAAAAACTTTGGAGAATTTATTTAATTTGATTTATCAAATATTTTCAATAATTATATTCATTAATTCAAATTAAGTAATATTGTGCAATAATATGCGTAATTGAAATTTAGGGAAAGTCCTTCCTTTCAACAAAACTCACAATCTAATATTAAGAACCTAAGCTATACCAAGGTTATCTTTCAATATCCAACAATCCAATCTTCATTAGAAAAAACAATATCACATCACTTATTCAAATTTTCTTTAAATAAGGTAATTTCATTGCATCAAGCGCCAAGAGGGATCAAATCTCCCAAGGTGCAAACCTCTCTTCGAATAGCTCCTTGAGTGCAATACCTGAGCCGAGGTTTGCACCTCGTGAGATTTGATCCCTCTCGGTGCTTGATAGAGCCTAGGACTAAATAGTTTTTTTGTAGCTTCCTAGCTGTTAAATTGTGATTATGTAGTTTTTATACATTTTTCTATAGCTTTAGATTAGATTGCATTACATTTTGATTAAATTTCATTTAGAATTTAGAACAACTTAAATGATGAAGTCTCCTGTCGAGGGGAACTATTTCTTAGTGGAAGCATGTAATACCCCATTTTGAATACAAATGTTTCAAGGCACAGTGCGATACGTCTGGGCAATTGAAATGGGAGAGGCAACTGAAAGATGATAGACATCGAAAAGTGTGTTGGGATACTTTCATCGACACCGATTCGAAGAATGGCTGCATATTTTAAAACAAAGTTTCAGTTAAAAAAAAAATCAGCATAAGCAATCTTTGACTCTTTATCCTTTGTGTGCTCTTATACGTATTTTATATGTATTCATGTTGTTTAAAATTTGATGGATGTGTGTACTTTAATACGTATTCATGATGTTTAAGGTTTGATGGCTTGACAAAATATTTTAAACAACAATTTATTTATTAAATATATATACATGAGAAGATAGAATTTGATGGTTATTATTTAAACATATATCCGTGAAGATGAACTTTGATGGTTTTGATTTGCCATCATGAAGTTCCCAATAGGTTTGCATCTCATGATCAATGTGTCCTTGTTTTGTTTGGTAACCAAATACAAGGGAAAAATATTTAACATTGATAAAATGTTAAGGTGGTTATATTGGATTTATGATTTCACATAAAATTTCACTTCATCTCATATTTAGAGTAGGATAAATAAGCTCTTTAGAATGAGCATTTAATTTCATTCATTTCATTTTATGTACTTATGAATGGTAGTTTTTATTTGTTAGTTAGTTTCATTTTCTAATAATGCAATTGGCATTTCATTTTGGATAGCTTTTATACGAACATGTGGTACTAAAGGTTTTCCTATCATGATTGAAATGTTTTGATAGGTCATAGATTGAAAATTTTGGATTATCATCTGCTTTCCAAATATCAAGCACACGTCCCCAAGTAGGAGCCAATTTTTACCACCCAGTTTGCACATGTTATTCACTAGATAGAAGGCTTCATTCAAATTTTAGGGGTCATTTTGTATCTTCTTTACATACAAAAAGTTTAAACGATATGCAAATTACTATTTTTGACAATTTGTTTTATGTCAACATCCTCAATTATTGCTTGTTGTTGTTCTCAACCAATGTAAGGTTTTCCTTATTTGCATCATGCTGCTTAAAGTACATTTCCCTTTTGTAAAAGCTAAAGCTGCAAAGAAACTCTTCCAAAGTCACGCCACATAAAGTAGGGGAGAGGGTCAGGTGGTGGGGAGGGATACCATTGCAACCACATCAACTCTTATAAAAACCAGCAGAGCATTCATCAGTGACTTCGAAGTTAAAATATTTAGCACATTAATGACTTAGGTTTTCCTTATTTGCATCATGCTGCTTAAAGTACATTTCCCTTTTGTAAAAGCTAAAGCTGCAAAGAAACTCTTCCAAAGTCACGCCACATAAAGTAGGGGAGAGGGTCAAGTGGTGGGGAGGGATACCATTGCAACCACATCAACTCTTATAAAAACCAGCAGAGCATTCATCAGTGACTTGGAAGTTAAAATATTTAGCACATTAATGACTTAGATTAGGGTTCAATCTCAATCATTAATCTTAAGTTGAGATTAAGGTTTTGTTACAAAGCATAAATATAGACAAACAAGTGTAATATCTTACTTTTGACCCTTGGAATGTATAAAATTATAATATGTAAAATGATGCAATACGATATTACCTAGAACATTGTTTTTTAGTGGAATTAGAATGAGACATTATTTATTGAAAGTAGAAATTTTATCTGTACACAAAATTCCATTTTTTACCTTTTGCAACTTGTTATTACACAAGATTTAAATTGCGTTGGCCTCTTTGGTGCTCGCAGATTGATGCAAGCATTGTTAAATGAGCTTTGAGATACCCATTGAAATTAATTGAAAAGAATGTTGGAGTTAATGGAAGTGTCGTGTCTGGACAAAACCTGCCATAATTGCCAATTACTTTCGTGCTTATTAGATTGGTGCTCATTTTTAATGCAGGAAAACTAACTTTTGTTGAGTGTCATCCTAATTGCAGATGATTTTATTTGTCTATTGACTTCACTTTTTAATGTATGATAGATTTAAATTATATAATTTTTTTCTTGGCTTCTCCAAGTTCTTTCCAGTCATAATCCCATATATGGTCACAATGCTGCTACAAGCAAGTATGAAGATTTGATGGAAGTTGGAATAATTGATCCAACTAAGGTAAGATGTTCGATCCTTTTTTTTCCTGATATGAGGAGTTGTACTAACATTTACATAAATATATTTGTCAGGATGTCTGGGTTATATTTAGCTTTTAGAGCTTCATGGATTTTATTTTGCATTTTTTAATTTTTTAATAATTTGTGTTTCTGATATATATGAAATTTAACGTAAATGGCTTCTGTGAAAGTGAACTCTTCAAATTTTAGTCGCAATACAATGTGCACTGAAACATAATTAGCCATTATCTTAAACATCAACACACATAAAAGCATAATTATTTCTTGTTTGTGCATATTGTTGGCCATCATTTCTCTTTCTTTGGCCATTTGTTGGTATTTTATACTTGCTATGGCTATATGTTGTTTTTTGGTGTGTTGTTAACTGCATATATGCCAAATTCTATAGTATCTTTGCTGCAAAACATTCTCAATTGTTGTGCTTGAAAGTGGGTGATTAGGTGTTGCTTTGAGCATGCAGAATCCATGGAAAATACCTTCCTAACATCAGATGTTTTTGTGGTTGACATAAACGAACCAGAACCTGCTACATCTCCAAACCCCATGGAGAACTCAGGTCTAGCATAAGAAACATTTGATTTTGTGCCTATTTTTTCAATTATTATTTCTTCAAATGAAGGGATTGCATGGGTTTAGCCATGAATTTTATCTAATAGTGAGAATATGATTTTGTTGTAGGTTATGAGTACTAGATACAAATATGACCAATTAGCCAAAGAAAACAATTTTTTGATGTTTTTGTTTGGAGATGAGCCCTTATTGAAGGGGGTTCTTTAATTACACAGTGAATGTTGTGCATGACAAACATGACAGGAACTGTATTTCGGCCAAAAGCATTGAAAATTGACATTTTGTAGAAAGGGGATGGGTAGAGTATGGCTCCTTGCATTTCTTTGTCAAGTGCTTTCTATTTGAATGGAAATTGTATGGTTATAATATAGTTGGGGTATGATACTTATAAGTTGCAATGTCAAATGGAGTGTGGTTCTATTGTTGTTTTTCAAGAATATTCCCAAAGTATGGTGAATTTCTATGTACTGTGATAGTTAGAATGAGGTACCAAACTACCACCGAAAGAGATCTTGTTATGTGATGATTTATCAATATTTATCTCCTATTAGTATTTTTTAAATATGTTTTCCTATTACTATATATGGTTTTAAACTTTATTGAAAAATTCGCCAAGAGTTCACAATATTTTATAATTTAGTAAAATATTCGCCAAGTCTTTATAAGGTTTTATGATTTTGTGAAAGATTCGCCAAGACTTTACAAGGCTTTATAATTTAGTGAAATATTCGCCAAGATTTTACAAGATTATATAATTCAATGAGAGATTCGCCAAAAAATTATATATAAATATTATAACATTGATCAAATAGCCTTCATATTTTCCTGTATATCATGGGGATTCACCCAATTATTATATATAGAAATTTAGGGGGGTCTTAAAATTTTCCCTGAGTGTGATTAACTAGCTTCGCAATTTAAGCGAGATCTCTCATAGTTCATATTATTTTACTTGTAACTGTATACTCCTTTTATCTTGTATATACTTATGATATGGGTGATAATTTATTTACTGCATTACTTAAAGCGAGTATCATAATTTTAGGGCATTTGCGAGACCAACTAATACTTTTATGGTCTCTTAGTTAAATCCACCAAAAAAAGGTTTTTCTTTAATCAGCCGTAAGGATAGACTCACTCTGTCGAGATACATAACCTAGGATCTATTCTTGGATTCACAGTGCAAGTTTTCAGATTAACATTTATAGGTTTTTAAACCATTTTAACACTACCAAAAATGGTTTTGTTTTAATCGGCCGTAAGGACAAAATTACTCTGTCTAAATAACCTAGAATCCCATCTTGGATTCACGGTGCAAGTTTTCAGATTAGCATTTATAGGTTCTTAAACCATTTTAACACTACCAAAAATGATTTTGTTTTAATCGATCATAAGGACAGAATTACTCTGTCTAAATAACCTAGAATCCCATCTTGGATTCATGGGATCGATTTTCAGATTTACATTTATAATACTTAGCCAATATAGAATGGAATATCTCTGTCAAAAACTCTTATACAATTCTAACATAAATGCATAAATAATCCCAAGATATAACCTGGATTCATGGGTTCAAATTTCAATATAGTGTTGCGATTTTATGATCATTATTTTCTATAAAGGGAATAGCGGAAATACAATATCGATCCTCCATTCTCAAAATAGACCAAATAAACGAGGGTTAGCTAATGCTATAAAAAGAAGTTTAAACACTAAACTTATCGCAAGTTTTGTCAGTAAACTGTATATTTCTGTAACCCGAGATTATCAATGCACTGCCTTTCATTCGACTATACATTGTATAATATGATCTGATTTCGACTATTCAAGCTAGGATTTACTACTGGATATAGTATATATGAATCATCTGCATCTATATTTATAGTTCAAAATATATCTATATATGTATTAAATCCATGATATCAGTTGAAATTAACATTCCAAAATCCATCTTAATAATTTAATAAATAAAAACATAAAACATCTTAAATGTAGAATCTTTTAGAAACTTGCAATAATCAATACTACAAAAAAACTGGAATATATGATCCGAATTCAGTAGCAACAGCCAGATTCCACCCAACCATAGATTAGGCGCAGCTAAAATGTCTGCCCTTAATCACCCCTGAGCTAGATTCATTCCATGCAAAAAGTAAGGACAGTCAACCTCGGTTCCAGTTCTCTGTTATTCTTCCATAATTGTCTTTCCTAACAAAGAGTGCTCACACAACAAGAAATCCTCTCTTTCTAGCATACTAAGCAGCGACCTGCCTCCCACATATGCTTCCTTCTTATAGTTTTGTTTTTGCCTAGGTCTTTCCACTAGCTGCCAATTCCTCATGGAATTTTCACAGCTAGTAAGATCCCTGATTTTCAAGACAAGTCTAGTGCCATAAATGCACTTCTGACACTTGTTTCAACTTCCCTGAGGTTAACTCTCACTTGTCCCTTACTCTTTCATGCATGATCTCCTCATTTAACATGGTTGTTTCCCTTCATTCTTTTATTAAAATTCAACCACAATTCTTATTACATTAGTCCTTCTAGGACTTCGGCAGATTTCATATCCAACCATCTTATTGACAAATCAACAATTTGAAAATAATTAAAAATTATTAATAAAGTGTTTTATCCTTTGGGGGATGTCACAAACATCGATTTAAAAAAATATACTTGAGAATCTACCTGCTCACACAATAATAAGCCAAGCGCTCGTGAACTGAGTACTCAAATTATGTTGCACAATCGTAAACCTAGTCGACATGTATGCACAATCAACTATAAACTCCATTGTTTGCTTTATTCTATGTTCTCTAACTAGTCGACTATAGACCCCACCGTCTTATCTAATCGATCTATCTATACATTCAAATATATACTCCATCCTCTACTCTAGTCAATCTATCTTCATGATGCCCCAACTATTTCCTTGGTTTCCATTAAAATGTCCTCCTCGATCATGTCTGCGTCTTCCAGAGGAATCACAACATTTTCCAACAAATTATAACCCTCAGCTACACATGCATACCTCCTAAGCCAAAAAAACTTTGTTTTGTAGTTGAACAATTGAATAATTGACTACCTAGTTGATTTTAACTGTGACTAGACAGTTGACTTGAGATTGTCCACCTAGTCGACCTTTCGTAACTCCTGAGTCGATATTGACCTTGACTATCTTCTTATTAATCTTGATCAATTGGCAATAATAAATTGACCCATCGACCATATCCTCAGTTGACTGAGTCGACCATATCCTTAGTTATCCCAGTCAACCAATATATGCTTAGTCGACCAATCCCCGGTTGACTAACCGATCCCTTCGAATACCTAGTTGATCACTTTCTATCGTTCATTCATAGAGATATTGACCACCATTCAATTTGTATTCTTGTTGACCTTAACTGTGATATACCATAACTCATATGGTCACTCCATCAACTACACCGAGTCGACCATTCGCAACTCTTATCGATTTTGACTACCTCAACAACAGATATATCGCTTATATTTGAACCTTCTAGATAATACCACATGAAATCAAACTGGATCATGCATACCACAGTTCATGCTTCTTCATGCCATATTTAAATGGTTAAAAACCACAACACAGACCAAAAAATGGACCCTTTTCTCGAACCGTCTATTTATTCATTGATCTGGCATTATTCTGAGAGTACCCATAAACAACATGCTCCAATTTTCCAAGGAGAAAAACAAGTATGTATACCTGCACTCCATGTTTCTTTAGCAAACCTTAGATATGGAACTATTGTTTCTTCCTAGGCCGACCCATCACACCAATGGATCCGACCACATTGATTCACACTCCACCATGCAAATCTAGGTGACTAAAAAATTGTATTCAACCAATATCACATAATAGTGACTCAATCTCATTGTACCATGTAGATCTAGTTGGTAACCTAAAATCGATCAGAGAGCTCTCCTTGGAGAGTGAGTGTCTACCAAGATCTGATACCAAATGTTGGTTCCAGGATGCAACAAAAATTATTGTACACAAAATAATTATAGAACAATAAATCAAACCATAACATCATGACCATCTAGACACCATGATTTATCTTGGAAATCACTTAACCCAAGAAAAAAAACAAAATATGTTTATTATGCCCCTTGTCCAAATGAGACCAATGCATAATCGAGCTTGGCTCTATTTCCACGCGTACCCTCAACCATCATTGAGAGTTTCAGTTAGACATTATACAATGGAGTATGACCAACCTTTTTATAGGATCACATCACAAGATAACCATGGTTATATCTCCCAATACCATGGGTCCATAATAGAAATAACCAAAGTCGGTTAACTTGCTCTATGATCAAGTCAATATTAACCCAATAGGCTTGGTAGGTAAATAATGTTTTTTTTTAAAACAGCTTGGAGAGTTGTAGATAATAGGTGGTTCTTATAAGACATTATTTTCCCATAATTATTAATGAGATTTTATATTTTTCTAAATTTAAGAAATTCATTGAATCCCTGGAATCAGAAGGTGGAGTGTTAGGCCCTGCAATGAGGTTCTTAAAAAAATCATTGAACTTTTTTTTAGTGTGTAGGCCTTCATCTATACTTGTGCAGGTTATTTTTCAATTTCAAAATAGATGAACCAATCAAAAGTTACAAAGAAAATAAGATACCTATGTTTTTTTAGAAGTTTGACATATGACCAAATAAAAATGAATAAAAAATATAAAACAATATTGTCTTCCTAAAAATATATATATATTTGAAATTTGTACACATAACACTATAAGTTTGTGAAATTTCATTAGCATCAAACATAGATCATATGTAGATTCGATATTGAAAAACATGGAAGTAAAAAAATGGATGTGTTTTGTTATTTGTAGGCCCAACCTACAGGTTTGACAAACTGAACCTAAAACCAAAGAGAACAACACATCCACCACATAGGTGGAAAAAGTAATTCACGCAATTCCTTTTTGAAAAATAAAGTGTGCACATTATATTGCCTTATTATCAAAGTTAATTTTGGATGTCTAGGAACCCTAGCTTGAAATGGTTTATCTCCTCACACCCTTATGTGATTTATCTATAATATGTCATCCTTTAATGTGCTTGTGTGTGAGTTAAATTAACAAATCCATGTATATTATTAATGCGACAACATAAATGCTTGCTTACTCTTGTTCCATCAATTGACAATGGAGGGCCTATGATGGTAGACTTTCTCCTCCCTCAGGGATCTTTCCTAATCTTCCATTGAGTTAGGTGGTAAGACTATTTTGATGATTGTTTCCATCATGACAAGACCAATGGAACTCTTGGGTCTATACACCCATTTGGATTATTTCCTTGTATGTAGAGGAACGTGACTTTAATAAGTGTAATCGACCATTGTTATACCCCCCTTGACTATTTTAGAGGATGGGTCCTCATAGTAATCAGCTATGGTGTTAAGGAGTATATATCTCTCACACCCTATCCCTCTCTCTTGCTCACAACATTTCCCAATCTATTCCTTCTACATCTATCCCTATCTATCTCACACACCCAAACCCTTTCTCTCCGTTTGAACATTTCCCAGTATATCCCTCCCACAATCATCCAATCCATCCATTCCACCCTACCCATTATATCTTTCCCTCTCCCAATCTATCCCTCCCACACGACATCCCCTCTGTTACTACCCACATCTCTCTCTCTCTGGAACCCTACAAGATCCTCACTGTCATGCACTTCAGATTTTATGGATGAGAGAATTGTGTACATTTCAAGTTGTAATGGACTCCTTTGGTCCACCACATTGTTTCCACAAGGAAAGTATTCAATTGGGCCTTGATTTTCTCCATCGCTGTGAAAGATGCAATTGATCATGTACAGAAGACACCAGCTGTCAGGAAGCCCTGGTTTTTTATGCCTTCCTATTTAGTAGATATAATGTGTAATGCTTTTGCATTTCCCTCTAATCGAATTGGACCACAAAGACTCCCCCTTGTGCATATCTTCTGTGCTATTTTATGGAAACAAAACTATAGGCCTAATGTTTATGACATTTGCGATAACTTTTTAGGTGTTGTTTATTTGATTATATTTTAAACTAATGCACCTAGAATTTCCAAAGATGCCAGAAATATGGTAGCCTTGACGGGTGACTGTTATTGCCGTGAATTTTTCACCTATGTAAGGATTTGGGGCCATAACTCAGTTCATCTTATTCCTATATTTATTCCCAACATAATGGTTCTGGAAGAAGTATCTTTCCAAACCGTGGTGGATGGAGCTCATGCCCAGTATTCAGAGTTGAATATAAGATATTGGCCTAAATTTACTTTATATATCGGTTATTTGGTCATTCAATATGCTTCCCACACTCATGTTTTGATCGCTCAGTTGAAAGAATTAAAATTGGTATTAGGTATTAAAAGGATCCATGACCCCAATAAATTCATTGAACAACATTTCCTTTTGGCACAGCTCAAGAGTTCCTACATTCATGGGACTCAACCTGATGATTTTATCTATCAAGTATCTCTAAGTTTCAAATAAGCATTGGGAAAATGATTAGATCTAGCATAAAGAAACATGATTCATGAGTCACAAATGCATCATAAGACATTGGTCATGGGAGAAAGGGAAAGAGCATTTTCTTCCCAAGAGAAAGCAAGGAAATCAAAATAAGAAACAAATAGAAAAGCTCTAGTTGTCAACACAATTCAGCCTAAGACTTTGGCAAAGAATAAATTAGAGAAACAATAGGGGAAGCAGCCTATGGTAGCCACTAATCCTTGGAACCCCATACAGAATTTGGTCAGGTTAATGCATCAAATAGAACAACTGCAAGGTGCATTATCACAACCTATTTCCCCATCTACTATTGTTATAACTTCCTATGATTTATTCTCTGATTTAATAGTTCAGGGTGAAAAAGTAACTCTTACTACTACTCTGAAGTCTAAAATACCCAACTATATTGTTAAAATCATTGATTTAGATGATGAGAAACCATAAGAATCATTTCATTCAACTCTAGTTGTTGAGGAACCTTCACAGACACTTCCACCTAATATCTTGTCCCTCCCTGTCAATGTCCTACCAGGTCCTAACCCTCGGTTTCCTCCTAATACTGATGTATTCACTACTTCCGATGTCATCCAAACTACCTCAAGTCTTGTTCATGATCCTATTCTTCCTTTATCATTTCCTATTATGTCTTTGAACCCTGGGTCAAAGCAAGTTGCTTCCTCTATTTATTCATAGGTAGATGTCTCATCGGATGCACACCAAAATCCTCTGTCTGCACTCAGTCTTCAGGACCAATTGTTCAAGACATCGTCTTATTTCCTGATCCTGATAACACCCCTCCTATTCAATATCCTACTCAATCATGAGTAAATGTTCCATTTGTCCCAATCCCTACTCTTGTTTATACAAACACTGAGTTTTCCAGTCCAAACATTGACTCTATTTCCACCTTAAACAAGATGTTGAAGGGAGAAAAGACTAAGTCTACTACTTTAGAAGTAGAGAAAGCTTCCCTACAGACATTTGTTAACAAGAAACTAAATGATCTCAAAACTCAACAACAAGAAGAAATCCAGAATCTTCATAAGTAGCTCTAGGAACTTGCTGATAAAAAGAAGGTTTCATATGAGAATGTAATAAGCCAAGCAATTGAGCTTAGGGATGTAAGGGGAGAGTTTAAGCAATTTAAAGTTCAATCTGTTGTTTCTTAATTTTTTAATATAACTGTTCATGAGTTATAAAATGAAACTATTTATGTTAATGAAATTTTCCAGCAATCCCAAAAGTTATTCTTTTAAGGCTTGAATGAAATCCAAGACGATTTTAATCTCTTTGAGCATTTGTCGAACCAACTAGCTGAACATTCTAACAAAAAGAAAAAAAGGTGATAAATCCTTAAAACAATGGGGAGTTGTATGTGAAGATATTTCTAGTTTGATCCTAAAAGGACAAAAAAATTGTGGAAGATTTTGGGCTTTAACAAATAACCTAATGGAACTCCTTTGGGATGTTGATATTTGTTGAGTTGGTTGATCTTGTGCCTCTAAAGTTCATAATTTCCAAAGTGGATCAACAAAGGGATGAGTCGGTAGAGTTAATACGAGCTACATGATTCGGGTGGGTTTACCTCTTCTCTGGTCATTTTTTTCAGGGCCTGCTTATCAGAAAGTTGTTTTAAATAACTTCCTAGAGATTTGGGCTAAAACAAGAAGCAAGGATATTCAATCATATCTATGCAAAATCCAACTCCAGCTAGAACATGCCAACTATCTTGATGTAGCACAAATGTTAGATATCTATCATAATTGGAAAGGCTGTGTGACCAATTGTGATAAATTTGGTTAGGCAATCCCTAGGTTTAAGGAAGTCTTAGTCTGATTTTGTGGATATTTGTTATCCACTTAGTTGTATTCATATATTTTTTTTCATTTTGTAAAAAGAGAGGTCAGAACTGTTGATGAGATGTTTTCCATCAGATCTTGTAGAATTCTTTGTGTTCCTTGATGAGTTCTGTAATATTTTTCAAACTAATTAATGAAGAATTGAGGATGTTCTGCGATTTGGCTTCAACTTGAGTAAAGTTTGATTTTGTTCAACTTTAATGTGTTTTCAATTATATTTCTTCATTTCCTAAAATTGTATTAGTTATGTTTTGTAATTTGATTTTACATTACAATGGCTATAGTTTGTATTTGATTTTATTCACTAATCAAATATGTTATGGATAGTATATGATGAATGTTTTTCACAGACTCTGTTCAAGACATGCCATTGTTGATTCCAGGTTAATTAATTAACTTGTTAGTTTAAGACATTCATTAGTCCATTTTTTATTTAATTTGTAAGGGTCTCTGTCATTTTAAACGCATGTGTTTTTAATAGTGTTTTATTGAGATTACATAAGTGATTAACTATGTTATTGTTTGAGGATTTATTATCAATTGTTTACAATATTTTATTTATCAGAGATCATTGGTTTTCCTTAGTTTCTTCTAGATTAACTTTGGTTGACAGGTTTTCCTATTAACCGATGACTACTTAGGTTTTCCTTATCATATCCGGTATTACTTTAACCTAGAATAGGATTGATTAATTAGGATTTCAGCTTAATAAAACTATTAAGTCTCCTTTCATGAGAAAAAACACTTGTCGCTAACAGGTCCCTAATATTCGTCAGAAGCAATCATCCTGAACGATTGGGAACTACGAAGAGTCTTGTGCATGGTTTTCTGACACTCCTGGATTGGATTGCTATCCTTTGCATTGACGAGTGGAATATTTTTTCTCATCAACACTACGTCCCCTTTCATGGCCTCTAGTTTCTTCAGCTTGAGGTTATGAGTTGTCAAATACTTGAAAATAAGTTATGTATAATCTATTAGCTAGGAAATCCAGGGACATACACTTATCTATATTGTGTGTGTAAGTTCCAGATATTTCATAATATATTGTATTAGGGACTAAATGATACTTCTACAGAAATGGAAAATTCTTGGGAGGGTGCCCATATGTTATGAAAGTCTCATAAAACCCCCAAGATTGACCATTATGAACATTTGGAAAGACAATATATTGTACCGGGATATGAAATGGAGTTGAGGTAGCCGCTTTCACACCTCCTGTAGATTCTCTTCCTAGAAAAGGTTCTATGAGGGAATTGGAAGGAGACCCTTTCCTCAACCTAGGAAAATTTGATGGTGCTTTGAGGCACGATGCCCCTTAGTCATACATCATGTGAATTAGACTTGATCCTAACCCAACTTTAGTGTCATCATATCTTGTATATTTCTTGTGAGAGAAATAATTTGGTTATGGAGATGGGATAGCTCTGGATCTACTCTTGGCACAAAAACTATGGTAGTGCTAGGGTACCTGGACATATGCTTAATCTTCATGGTTTTTTCTAACACAAATTTTGGAGTATCAATATTTTGTTTTGTGAGTGGGATTCTCATAAATGGAAGCAATCCTTGAATAAACCATTCCTTATGATGAGTATCATGGAAGGGGAATGAAATCCTGCCCATCAAATCTTGAAATCTTTGTGCATTCTTCCAAGCAGTTTCTCTTTTGAATTGTCTAATTATAACTTTGCAATACCTTGTTGTTCCAACTTAGGTAACTAAAATTATGCAAGAAATTGTTTATTTACCTCCTATAAGGAAAGAGGTGCAACACTAGGAAGGTGTTCCACAAACTTCATATACCATTGTAAATATTTTCCCCTTCAAGTTTTTTTAAACTCTATCGATTTGGTGGCATCATGAACCCCCTTTGACCTCCAGATGGTTTCAAACATAAACTAGTGTTGCTATGCATCTTCTTCAATTATCTTTCCCCATAATCCTAGGTATATCATGGGAGATCCATAATGGATTCCCACCATTCTACTAGGTTGAAACCCAACTAAGATAAATCTAGTGGATCCTAGTTGTGGAACCAGATTTGAACTCACTACCAAAGCTAAATTGTTGTTGCTTAGAGAACTGGATGACAATCCTACACTAAGACCACTATTGCTTCCTCCTAAAAATGCTCCAACTTAAATACTACTACTCTTACTACTGCTAATATGATTGTACCATGGAAAACTCAATTTAGGATTAGAAGAAGGAAACGTTGTATGATTCAAGGGCACTAAAGGAGTGGTTGAGTCCAAGCTAGTTCCATTTTTTTTAGGTATCATTTTTGCAACTTGGGGGGATTTGGACCATTAAAATAAACTTCATACATCTAATAGAACATCATTAGGGTCATCTTGATTTTATACCTCAAATGGGTCACTTATCTTGGGCCATTTCACAGCCTCTTCTAAAATTAGGTTATTGCATCAACTATTTGGACAACAACATCCATATTTTCCACCTCATTATCTCTCTCTCTTCAGACTCTGTGTAAACTCCATCTCCATAGCTTCCTCTTGTTTGGATTCCTTCCATCATTACCCCTTATTCCTTCCTTTGGAAGTTGGCCACCTATCCTTACCTATGAAATTTTTCAACTCATTCAACATTCCTTTGTGACTCACTTTCTCACTTATCTCTAAATATGTAATTGTCCACTTCTCATGGTTTCCTACATCTAATTTATCCACCACCATTCTCTAACATCCTACCTCCTAAGAACATGTCCATCCATTGCACTATTCTCTAGCTCCCCCACCATTTGGTAAATATTTCATAATTTGAAACTCATTAGAACCTTTTCAATCCACTCCCTCTTAGTGTAGGGTATTTACTCGACCATGGAAACAAGATTTGAATGGAAAAAATCCCTCTTCCACCAACCGAATCTTAATCCAAAGTGGGATTTCTCTTATCGATCTTCCTCGGTCTCCTTTCTTAAAAAAAATCTCCACTTTAGAGAAATATTAGTGATTTCCCAATTTCCACCCAAAAATATGCTATTGATGTCCCCTGATGGTCAAGCTGATGCAAATTCATAAGGTTAGGATAGGTCCACTAAACATGTTTCTTCTAACGATCACTATATTTTGGGGCTTTGTTTGACGAACAATCTACCAAGAGAGGACTTGATGCCTGATCTCCCTAGTTTAATGTAAGTCTAGAACAAATAGGACAAAATATGAATCTACTTCCCTAGATCAATTACAGATTGAGTACTTACATATCGTACCTTTCGGATCGATGATCCTTTCTCCTTGATGTTTTCTCCAAGTCCCGCGGTCGTCAGATCTCCAGCTGCAATACCTGTCAAGACAATATGGAAACAATACAAGCAGTATAATATATCTAAACAATAACTGATCTAAACTAACAGTTGAGGAAGAAAGTTCCAAACATCATCAATGAGACAATATTCATGGAAAGAGATTATATTAACTGTATTAAAAGGTGGGAATACATAGAAAGGATGAAGTTGCAACCAAAGCCTCGACGTTGCATCCTCCATCCAACATGTCCAAGCCAGACCTCCAAGGTGGTACAAGCTTCCCAATCACCAATATGGATTCTACCAGCATAAGGATACCATAGACCTTCCTCCCTTCCCATGGAGAGAGTGGGTTTTTATATAGGGATAAAGAGATAGGGTAGGTTGAGTATTAGGGGGAGATGGTTAAGGGATCCTCCCATTAGGTTAGGAACTAAAATGCCACCTCACCTAGAGCCTAGGGATAGGCCTACACCTCAACAAACTTCTAGAGAGACCTCGAGACTCCCCAAAATAGCCTTTAACCACCCTCGGCGCACCCTAGTAGAGGACACAGAGCGACAAAAGGGGTTGTCACACCTTGTAGAAGGACAAAGTGCGACAGTGTCTCACTCCAGCTGACCAAAAACTGCGACAGAGGGGGGTTGTCGCACCCTATATGAAGACAAAGTGTGACAGCCTACTCAAGAGATCAACTAGGAAGTTCTCAGTTGGATGTGTTTTAGCCCAGAATGAGTTTAGGGGTCATAGAAAAGTGTTTACACAATGGTCAAGATGACGACACTATCACAATACTCATGATGATGACACTTGGTCATAATGATGACACTTGCAACAATCATGGTGATGACACTAGGTCACGATGACGACACTTGCGACACTTGCACAAGGGTGACGACATTTTGGTGAAAAAGAATGCCCCCCAAAGAATGAAGCTGAAAAAATGAGACAGGTGAAATGCTTTGTAGTAAGAAAAATGGCAAGGACTTGCTAGTTGGAAGGAGTTGCTGTAGAAATGACCTGAGATCCACAAATCTCATATAACACAAAACATGGCTGCCGACCAATACACTGCAGATCCATGATAGTAAAGACCGACTGAACACAATCATGGCTACTAGACACAATAGTAGATCCATGATGAGATGATAACACAGCCACAACCAATACAAAGTGGATCCGTGTAATATGACTCAAAACAATCTCCATCGCAGCCTGGGTACAATATGACTTCCCCAGGGTCTTCAAGTCAAACCCACAATTATACGAATCTATCCATGTGATTACAATGTTTTGGAGTCGAACATGGTAGAAACCACTTGATTACTGGTCATTAATGTATACCGTTAACAAGCGCGAGGGAAATCACCATTGATGTCAATGATTCCCAAGGTATCATAGTACATATCACCAAGCGTGAATAAATGAGTTGAAGTCGAACGCATGATGAAATCTTTCAATCAAGAGTCAATGATGTAAACTCATGTTGAAAGCGAGGTAACCTGCCATTGAGGCATGCAGGCCCAAGGTACTTGGTTGGTTTCTAGATTCAATCCTCAGATGATTTGTTGACGTCGACAAGGATGAAATCCATCGAAGGAGGGCCATTATGAATCCCCCATCATCAAAACGAAACACGACAACAAATGTTTAGAGTAGATTGGATGGTACAGTAACATGCAAGAATGACTCAGAGTAGACCGACATGATTGAAGGTGTACTGATTGTAGATAATGAATAACAAATGTCTCTTGAACATGGGCATGGCATGACTAGGCAGTATTGACATGATGAGAATGATACCAACCCCTAATGCAACTGATGATGGAAGCATTCTTTGGACAACCCAAAGGAGTGACAAGACTCACGGAATTGATAGGAATCGGAGACAAATGGATTACCCAAGTACGGAATGCAAATGCAAACCAGTGCCATGTTCAAGAGTGACTACGTACTACCGTAATTAAGATGTAACACAAAATCTTCCCTTTTTCCCCATCATGATTGATGAGTACCTCATGTGTTTTTTATGAGCTTGATGAGGGTAACCATATGTTTGGTATAGCTCACCTCATAGATGAGTCTAATTCCACATGTTTTACGAACCTGGAAAAGGAGGGGTTCGTCCCATAGCGGGCCCTTCAATGTTAAACTTTAGCAAGTCTGTAGAAGGTAAACTCGATCGTCATTTCATGTTTAGAGAGTCTGAAAAGAGCTAAAGAAGACTCCAAAGGTCCTTTTTCGTAAGGTTAGCCTCTTCGCCCAGAAAAGGGTAAAACAATGCAAGAGAGGACTCTTCCAGTCATGATTAGCTGGAGTATTCCTTTTTTGTAAATAGTGCCCCCCAGGTCCAGAAAAGGGGTAAACTATCGTTAGGGAGATGATCATTCAAATCCTTTTACAAGCATGAACGAATCAATTTCGCTTGTCCATCTTTTCCTATTTTAGGATTCTAAAAAGAGCTTAAAGAGGACTCCATGAATAACTTTGTCATGGTTGATAACCGAGTACGATAAAGGAAAAAGTAAACTCGACACAGTTCCTTTTCCGTAAATAGTCTAGCGAGGTCGGATAAAGTGATAAACCTATACTCATTAGACACACCTTTTTACTCAAATTTTTAACGAGCATGATAATGGTATCAAAAGCACTCAAAATATTTTTCATATTTGAACCAGAGCACGAAAAAGTAAAAACTAAGCTCAAACCACTTTTCATGTTTTAACCAGAGCACGAAAAAAAGTGAAAAGTAATCTCAAACACTATCTTACTGTTTTTAACGAGCTCAAAGACAGGTGAAAAGAATGCTCATGATGTCTGGTTCATTTTTTAACAAGCTTGTAACAGAAAATGAACTATGATCGGGATTATTTTCATGGTTTAGCGAGCTCGAACCCAAAGGAAAGTATGCTTGAAAAAACTTCCCATTGGTGGACTCTTTCCAAACATGGTATCTAGAGGTTGGTACATTCCCCCAGCATGATTGCTGGAAGTAAGTGACTTAGCTCCAACATAATGTGGAGAGGAGATCAAGTTGACTTCAACATGATGTCTAGAGGTTGAAGACACGTCCCCCAAGCTTCATTTCATTTTCCTAAGGCATAGGCGGATAAAAATAAGGTTCAAGTACTAAGTCTATGAGAAGACTCGACTCAAAGGGAAAGGATCTATTTCATTTTTTAACGAGCTTGACACAGGAAAAGAACTCTGCTCGTAGGAACTTGTTTCATTTTTTAACGAGCTTGACATAGAAAGGGAACTATGCTCGTGGGAACCTATTTCATTTTTTAACAAGCTTGACATAGAAAGGGAACCATGCTCATAGGAACCTATTTCATTTTTTAACAAGCTTGACATAGAAAGGGAACCATGCTCATTGGGCACTGTTTCATTTTTTAATGAGCTTGACACAGGAAAAGAACTATGCTCAGAATTAAAGGCACTTATCCAACATGATGTCCAAAGGTTAGGAGTGTGCCTCCCCAGCATGATGTCCAGAGGCCTCTTGGTAGATTCTCTGTCAAACAAATCTGGCGACCATACTGGGGACTTGAGGCCTGATCTCCCTAGCTTAATGTAAGTCTAGAACAAATAGGACAGAATATGAATCTACTTCCCTAGATCAATTACATACCGAGTACTTAGATATCATACCTTTCGGATCGCTAATCCTTTCTCCTTGATGTTTGCTCCAAGTACCGCGGTCGTTAGATCTCCAGCTGCAAGACCTATCAAGACAATATGGAAACAATACAAGCAGTACAATATATCTAAACAATAACTGATCTAAACTAACAGTTGAGGAAGAAATTTCTAAACATCATCAATGAGACAATATTCATGGAAAGAGATTATATTAACTGTATTAAAAGGTGGGAATACATAGAAAGGATGAAGCTGCAACCAAAGCCTCAACTTCGCATCCTCCATCCAACATGTCCAAGCCAGGCCTCCAAGGTGGTACAAGCTTCCCAATCACCACTATGGATTCTACTAGCATAAGGATACCATAGACCTTCCTCCCTTCCCATGGAGAGAGTGGGTGTTTATATAGGGATAAAGAGATAGGGTAGGTTGAGGATTAGGGGGAGATGGTTAATGGATCCTCCCATTAGGTTAGGAACTGAAATGCCACCTCACCTAGAGCCTAGGGATAGGCCTCCACCTCTGCAAACTTCTAGAGAGACCTCAAGACTCCCCAAAATAGCCTTTACCCACCCTCATCGCACCCTGGTATAGGACACAGAGCAATAGAGGGGGCTGTCGCACCCTATAGAAGGACAAAGTGAGACAGTGTCTCACTCTAGCTGACCAAAAACGGTGACATAGGGGGGTTGTCACACCTGGTAGGAAGACAAATTGCGACAGCCTACTCAAAGAGGTCAACTAGGCAGGGAAATCTCTCAGTTCAATGTGTTTTAGCCCAGAATGAGTTTAGGGGTCATAATGGTCAAGATGACAACACTATCACAACGGTCATGATGACAACACTTGGTCATAATGACGACACTTTCAATGGTCATGGTGACGACACTAGGTCACGATGACGACACTTGCAACACTTGCGACACTTGCACAAGGGTGACGACATTTTGGTGTAATAGGTTTCTATAAGTATTTACAACCATTTATACAAACTTACAGGGAACGTGTACCAAAAAACATCATATTGATCCAAGGAAGGTCCATCATATAACACAAAATCCCTACACATAGTTGGGTTCCATTCCTACAACTCTACCTCTTGTAATGAATTCCTCAAAAGTTAGAAACCTCTTCCACCACCAATTTTGGATCCTATAATTATAAATTCCTTTGTCCACCCTACTAGTATTCCCCATTTAGGAAAGTTCCCAACACTTGAACTATTTGTTGGTGTCAAATTGAAATTGGGTTTCTCATGCAATGGCCAACAAAGGTTTGTTGTAGTCCATACACGCAAGCATTATCAATCCCCCTTTAGGCAAGAAGTTCTCACTCAAAGCATAGACAAGACTATAGAAATATGGGGGCATAATCTTAGAGGATGTATGCAACCTTTAGACATACTAATGGATCAACATCTAAATATTATTGCTATTTAAGAATAAGAAAAATGTGAAACATAAATAATTTCAACCAAGATATAATACATCCAAATAGATATAGTAAGCCATACTCAACATGTAGAAATATACACATAAAATTTAAAGGGGGTCCCAACTTTACTCTCTTTTCATTCATAACCTTCACAATACAACCAATATAGACACATTACATTAGAAAAGCTTCAAATAATGCTCACCACATACATCCCACAAATTCTATTACAATCAAGACTCAATAGTAGTAGGAGCCCAAACATGACTATGAACATGATCACTATACTAGCAAAAGAAACCCATTTTGTTTAGCCTCCATGGAATTTTATACAAAATGAGTTGTTAACATTGAACTTGTCGAGATGATTATAAAGGGATAAGGACAACTGGGTCAGTCCACTACCCCTTGTTGGTGCATTAATTGCATCATATCATTTTTATTGTTGGTATCTTACTTGTACCGCATCCCCTTCATGTCTTTGTTTCATCTATTTGATTGATCTTGAAGCTCTTCCTAACTATCCATCTTCCACAACACTTACTTAAAAATGAAGGACTGGCACTTGAGACCATATTCTCTAATTTTATGTTATTTCAACTAATACCATTTTCGACATTGGGTGTTATGTGGACAATGGAGCATTGATACATATGACTTATGATGTGAAGATATTCGACAAGTTTCCAGAGAAAAGGGAGGAATGTGTGTAGATTTGGATAATGATGCTACTTATCTTGTGAATGGATTTGGTTTCATCTATTTGTTAGATGCCTTTAGGTAATGTTCTTGAGTTGAATTTTGGTTTGATGAAGAAACATCTTTCAATTTATTGCATAACAAATCTAAAATGTATGGCCAAGTTTGATGCCTAAAAGGTCATCATTAGAGGCCAAAACCATGTTGTGGAAAAATGGGTTCCAATTGATGGCCTTTATAAACTATAAGGATATCCATATTTGAGAAAATAGAGACAAGGAAGGTACCTCCTTACCCTCTAACTTAGCTTGCATGAAGCTAAAATGACTTACTTAGACATTATAAGATGCATATGCACATGTAGGAGAAGCTAAATGTTTTGTTAGAGAAGGTATTCCTCCTAGTAGATTTGACAACCATGTTGCATTAATTTCTTCCATTGGAGAGCCTTCTTGTTTCACAACATATGTGTGAAGTGATTCCATGATGGAGGAGAGAGATGTTTGGTACATAGTTCAAAACCTTTGGTGGGATCAATGATTGATTACAAGGTTGTATCAGACTTGGATTTGCAAGTTGCAAGTAAAATTGAGGTATAAAAGGAGAACATTGGTGTTGGAAAAACAATTTTCTCACAAAGAGGGAGTGTTATCTTTTGGTTTCTCCAAATGAATTGTCACCTAGCTAGAAGAATACTGGTATAGCATATTTTTCCACATCACTGCAAAATTATTTTTGTTAGCTGATTTACATCTTTGCAGACTCCCTTGTTTTTTTATGGTTCAATCCCCTTACCTCTTCTCAGTTAAATCCTTCAAAAAATCCCAATTTCCCACATGTACGCATCTTCTATATGTATGACCCCCATTTATGCAATCTTATAGTGTTAGACCCATGTACGTCCTCTTGTGAAGGTAAAAAATAAAAATTTATTTTGGGAAACGTGAAAACAATTTCACGATTCCTTAACCGTCCTTTTCCCATGAATAACTAATCAAACTTCCCTAACTGCCTCCCTAATAATACAAAAGAGTAAAATGAAAGAAAAATAAGGGAGAGAGAAGAAGAAATCATCCTTATGATCCTCTTTTGAATATTGAATCCATAAACCTTATTCCCTGGTCAACAATAAAACCCCCATATCCAGATATCCAAATTTCTCGGATTCTCCATTGCTTTCTTGCCAAGAAACTATCAGACTGTTTTCTTTGGGCGTGTTTTTGGAGTATTGAAGAGGTGTGTATGTGTATGACCCGAGACGGAGGAACTCAACATCCAATTTCAAAACAGTTCCATAGCCAAGAGCAGGTGAAATCTATCTTGTATCTTGTTATTGTTTTTAATAAAGAATTGTCTTTCCTGTCCAAAAATGTGTTAAATTTTTGTTATTTGTTATCTTGTAAGTTTAGCACATTTACTTGCAATTGAATCATTATATCCGTAGTTGTTTTCTTATATCTTTCTCTATGTTTGTGGTTGCATATTGTTAAAGATACATTTGGAGTGAGATTCAAAAAAGGGATCTTCTACAAACATTGGACCCGAGGTAGGAAACTTATCCTTGTTTTCTTATTTCTATTTGAACTATAAATTTGTTTATATTGCATTTTGTTGGAAGGAATTTTTAATTGTTTGTGGGCACCGCTCTGTGGTGACTTAGCCCAAAAGGTCACTAGGGTTGTTAATATACCCAAAACATTTACTTTAAGGTATGTGAAGGGATTACGATCTCACAAATGATTTTTTTACTTTGACTTACATTTGGAGATCTTAGATTGGTTGTATGCTTTCCTTGGGATTGATGCTAGGAAGGTGCACTTCTTGATGTGGTAGTTCGAACAAATGGCATATTTGCAATCTTTTACAAGGCACACTTAATGAGGATGGGTTCTTGGGACATGTGGAGTAACCATTTTGGAGGAGAGATTCAAGCACTTGAAGTTTAGGTTTTTATTGAGGAGTATGTAACCACCTTACATAGAGTTTGAGGAGGAACACTTGAGTTGTGAAGCCATTGATTGGAGAGCACGCCACCTTAAAGAAGAAGTAATTAGCATGTAGACACCTAGATTTGAGGGTCAACTAGCTTGTGGGTTGGATAAACCCTAGTGTGACATGTGGACACCTTACCTAAGGAGCACTCCATTTAGAGCGCCTTTGTTTGATGTTGACATATACAAGGGTTTCTTATGGACTTAGCCCATATATTATTGTTGGAATCAAACCTCATATTAGTTTATATAAAGGGAGAGAGTGCCTTTGTTAAAGACACCTACTTTTTATCTTAGTTATTGATACTTGGTGTGATGCTAAATGGAATGAATTGCTTAGTCTTTGTATTGCTGGTTAGGATTTGTAGTGATTATAGATTCCCAAGCTAAGGTTTGGGATACATTGAATCCCTCTTTGGGATGAGTTTAAAGGATTTGTTGTACAAACTTGGGATGAGTTCAGGTATTGTACTTTATCTTCATTACTTTAATAGTATAAAGTGTAACATTACTGTCATGAATTTGTGATTGTAGAGTTGATTTCAACGCTGATATTTCTCATGTATTAAGCTAGTTTCATGGTTGCAGTACTAAATTTTTCTAAAATAAAACTATGTTGAAGTCTTAATATGTTTCCAACATTTCAAGTTGACACTCCACTCATCATGAAGAAATAATCCAAAAATTTCATAGCTGTTTTAGTATGTTGATTTATTAAGACTGAAATTAAATATTATATTGTTAAATAACATATTAAATGTAAGTAAACTGATATGAATTGTTTCTAATATGCTTCCACTGTAATTAAAGTCATTTTCACTAGATCAAACTTACCCTAAAAGTTATTACATATTTTCATTATTTCTACAAACCCATACTATAATATTTCAAATTGAATTGAAATCGTTCTTAACTATCTTAATTTAAATAACTAATTCTTTAAAAAAATAATAATGCTTCCAAAAAAATCTTTACACATTGGCTTTTACAATAAAGTCAACATATAATATTTTATAATTATATGTACATGTAAAATTATAACTCATGAGAGTTATTAACGTCCATTGAAACCTACTTTGGTTTATTAGACCTTTGAATAAAAGCATTCTTAAATCATCATAGATGTCAACTTTCTTGGTATCACAAAGATGAATATCTTAATTCTCTCTTATCCGCTAATTCTTTATCACACCACATCTTCTCCTTAAATTTAGATGTAATCTCGTTTAAGGGGTAGTTGATAGCACTTTTATATTTTCTTTATCCTTCTCCATGATTCTTTAGAGATGTTGTAGCCCCAAACTTCACATCCATTTAAGATAACAAATGTGACTAAAATCTCAAAGAAAAATTTTCCCCCACTAATCTTTTTTCTCAATACTATAATTTCACTTGAACTTATGATCAAAATCATTTTATACTACTTATATATACATGCATATATAATATTTTAAAAATGTCTAAATATGAAATTATAACTAATTTCAATATATAATCTTTTATGCTTAGTGTGCATGTATAATCCATTTGAATGCATAATCTTGTTATAACATACGTGCACGTATAAACATGGAGTGCTATAGTTAGCTAAAAATCCAAACTACAATATTACATATAGAATTGAAATTTTTACAAGTATATTAAAGTTTAGACAATCTTTATAAGAGAGGGATATTGTTTTCAACAACTTAAATAAAAAATGTATGTGTCTATACGTGTGAATATATAATTTTAAGATTAATTTAGTATATAGTATAACTATTATAGAAATTTTAAATTGTAAATGAATGAAGGAATGAATGGGTATATATATGTGAATAGTTTTAAAGGTTAGTGTAAAGCATTTGAATGCCATGAATTATAAGTGAGATTGTGAGTTCAAGTCTCTCTGCTATGATATCTTTGATATATTTTTTTTTTGTAAGTTAGGGTAGATTTTTATATTGCTATTATTAAAATATACAATGTTTTACAAGTCCTTCTATAACTGAGAAAACCTACCCAGAATAAAATTTAAAGGGTTTATAAGGTCCTCCCATAACTGAGAAAACAGAACCAAATCCAAAATTACTATGTCTTTCTATCAGTCTTTCATAAAACCAGAAACTAAATATCAGCAAAGCCTACAACGCTATCATTAAGAAAAGAAACAAAGGTTATCTAAAACTAGTCTACGAGTCTAAACCAGTCAGTTCAGCATGACATTTGGCCTCCCTGGCGAGCTTGATGCCAAGCCGGAGGGGAATGTGCTTCTGGTTCTAGAAAATTTGCTTGAGAAGAAGCACCATCTCATCCTGCTGCAAGAGAATCTCAGCATGCTCTTCCCCTCTCTCAGACAGAGTCTTTCCCAACACCGACTTCTGTAGCCAGTGGTAGTCCAGGGCCCTCTGATACAGGGTGGTGCAGCCTCTTGTATTCCCTGGGTCCAAGACCAAATCTTCGAATTATCCTCTGATTTCAGTGTCTGAAAGACAACCACGGGGCACTTAAGCATCTTCCTTTGCCTCTTGGATTTCCTCCTGGACGTCTAGCGGGATTTCCTCTTTAAAGCAGTGGGCTTTCCCCACCACACCACGCGTGAATCGCACCAGCGGACAAGGAGAGGGGCTTGTTAGTTTTGATTTTCTCTGAATGTAAGCTCTCTTTGCGGGCGGCATCCCTTCCATAGCAACAATCAAACTGCAGGATAAACTTCCACAAACCGCATGGAAGAGGGTGATTCGTCGGGCTGTGAGACAAGCGTCTTCCCAACTCCTGCTTTAATTCCAGTTACTCTGTAAACCATGAACCCTCTTCCTCTTGTTGTAAATGCTAACAATGAGCACAGGCGTACCATTCCACTCATGGCCTTCCAGAGGAGTAATGGCATTAACTCGTAGTCGAACGATGACACAAGGATAAGACAATTCAATATACTCTAGGATCTTTACTGAGAGAATAACATGTATAGCAAATCAATCACAACAAGCAATCATAAGAGACAATAGACACACAGAGTTTCCTTGGGGAAAACCATAAAGGTGAAAAACCCCAATAACTTCCTCATAGGTAGATAGAGCAATGGTACAAAACCCAAGCATAAGAGATAGACTCCTAGCAGTAGCTTCTCCTCCTCCACTAGTGCGCCACTCTCTAATGAGTGTATAACTGAGAAAGTGAATGATCAAATAGAGTGCCTCCCGCACTCTATTTATACTTGACTTGACTTGCCTCATAACCTTTAATAGGTCGGCCTCAACTTAACCACTTAACATAATGCTGACTGGGCCGACCCCCAATAGGGTGGTCTAATAACCCTTTAATCCACATGACTTATATAGGGCCGACCCCATCAAGGTGGTCTAATAACCCATCAAGTATAAGTTACGACACTTACAATATAAATGACGACACTTCTGTATAGAGGAATAATAACATCTCTATAGGAATACAATAAACATTTATGAAATACATTCCGAAGTTACAAATACATCAACACTCCCTCTTAACTAGGACGGTATTTCTCGACACAGATCTGCTAGCACAAGTCTTCTTCTCAATCAATCTCTGAACTACTCGTCATAGGAAGTTCTACAGAGCCAGCCCTTTTTCATGCTGGATGTAGGCCCACCACCTATAGGTCTTCATCATCACTGGCCATACTGTGGAATCCTCAGGACTTATTACATGCGTCAACAAAAGCTCGCAAGAGCATCCCAGGACTGATTACGAGCACACAGCTCAACCTATCGGATCTCCCATGACCTTTTACATGTTACTGCACAACCTGTCCACAGCCACAGGGTATCATCCCGATACTCATGATCATACTGATCATAACATTGTTCATGAAGCACAACCCAGATGCACATCACACAACACTTACAATCACCGGCATGGGAAGACACACTTCAACCATCCATGAAAGGCTCAACACTTATATCTACGCCATGGGAATACACACTTCAACCATGCGAGAATGGCACATCAGTTATATCGCAGCCATGGGAGAACACATCTACAACCATGCTCGAATGGAACAACACTTATATCGCAGCCATGGGAGAACACATCTACAACCATGCTCGAATGGCACAACATTTATATCAAAGCCATGGGAGAACACATCTACAACCATGCTCGAATGGCATAGCACTTATATTGCAGCCATGGGAGAACACATCTACAACCATGCTCGAATGGAACAACACTTATATCGCAGCCATGGGAGAACACATCTACAACCATACTCGAATGGAACGGCACTTATATTGCAGCCATGGGAGAACACATCTACAACCATGCTCGAATGGCACAACACTTATATCGCAGCCATGGGAGAACACATCTACAACCATGCTCAAATGGCACAACACTTATATTGCAGCCATGGGAGAACACATCTACAACCATGCTTGAATGGCTCCAGCCCTTACATCTGCACCATGGGAGAACACATCTACCACCATGTGAGAATGGCTCCAGCAATTACATCATGACCATGGGAGAGCACATCTGCCACCATGTCGGAAAATCCCAGCAATTACATCGCAACCATGGGAGAACACATCTACAACCATGTCCGAAAATCCCATGTGCATCTGTGTCTTCGGAACTCGTCACACATAATCCAACTGATTATGCAATGTATCCACCTGATACATATCATCACATATGATTATCCTGATCATACAATGCATCCACCTGATGCATACCAAGTATCTACCTAATACATATCATCATACATGATCCACCTGATCATACAATGTATCCACCTGATACATATACAAATGCATGATAGAACTGATCATACAAAGCATCCAACATGATGCATATACAAATACATGATCCAACTGATCATACAAAGCATCCAACATGATGCATATACAAAGCAGTAATTGGAGCATCGTCCTGATGCTCATCATCCAACGCTTACATCCACAGCCATTGGAAGGATCCTCCTCTCACCATGCTTGGAATTACTCCTGTAGATGTGTCCCTTCTTCCTCGAAGTATCTTCTATCTTAAGAAGACCAAGCCTCTCTTTGAAGTACTCAAACTTCACTCTGGCTAGTGGTTTCATCAACACATCTGCAACCTACTCATCCGTCGCAAAATATAGGAGCTTCACTACTCCTCTCTACACCATATCCCTGATATAGTGATATTTGATCTCAATGTGCTTCGACCTGTCATGGAACACCGGGCTCTCAGACAGCTTCACACAACTATGGTTGTCACAAAAGATACCAGTAGCCTCCATCGGGATATCAAATAACTGAGACAGTAGCTTCCTCAGCCATACTACCTCACAACTAGTCGAGCAAGCTGCAACATACTCTACTTCGGCCGTACTCAGTGCTACGCAGGACTGCTTCCTGCTAAACCAAGAGATCACACCTAATCCCATATTGAAGCAGCACCCAGAAGTGCTCTTCCTATCTACAGCACTGCCTGCCCAGTCTGAATCAACATAACCCTGAGGTTAAACTTTTGATTCGCATCATACTTGAGCCCATAATCAATTGTACCCTTCAGGTACCTCAGAATATGCTTTATAGCAACCAGGTGAACACCTCTGGGATCCATCAAGAACTGGCTCAATGTGTTCACTACAAAGAAAATATCTGGTCTTATGTTCGTCAGGTACATCAAGGACCTCATCATCTGACGATACATAGTAACATCAGCCAGATCAGATGAAGCATCACACAGAATCTTCAAGTTCGATGCAATAGGTGTTGCCATGGCCTTGCAGTCCATCATCCCAAACCTCTTCAAGATCTCTACTGTATACTTCCCTTATCCAAGGAATATTCCATCTACACTCTACCACACCTGCATGCCTAGAAAGTAGTGCATCATCCCCAAGTCCTTCATCTCGAACACAGCAGCAAGCTTCCTCTTCGTGTCGGCAATCAATCTATCCTCTCCTATTGCAAACAGGTCATCCACATACAATAAGAGTATCATAGGATTGCCTTCCTCAACCTTGTAGTAAAGGTTGGAATCCACTTTACTCTTGGTAAAGCCCAAACTGGATAGAAAGCTTTTTATCCTACCATACCAAGTCCTAGGAGCTTGCTTCAAGCCATACAAGGATTTCTTCAACTTGCACACATATGACTCCCTGTCATGTGTCTCAAAACCAAGTGGCTTCTCTACATACACTTCCTCCTCGATTACACCATTGAAGAAAGTTGTCTTGACATCCATCTGGTGTATCTTCCATTTCATCACTGCAGCCAAAGCAAGTACTGATCTGATGGAAGTGTACCTGGCTACAGGTGCAAAAGTCTCTTCATAGTCAATCCCTCTTTCTGGGAGAAGCCATGACCTACAAACCTCGCTTTGTATTTCTCCATGCTACCATCTGCAGCATGCTTGATCTTGTAGATCCACTTGGAAGTCACAACAGACTCCCCTTCAGGTCTTGGGACCACATCCCAAACATCATTCTTCATGATCGACGGATCATGGCATCAATACTTCATCCCAGATCCTGGGAACTTCAGATTCTTCAATAGATAGATTTGTTGCTGAAAAAATGTTGTAGTCCTTCTTTTGTAGGTACTCGTATACGATCTTTCCTACAAAACAAGTTAAATTGCATGATTAGAAACATCTCATAGTTTTCAAAACAAATTCTTACACATAAAGAAATATGTCATATAGTCATGCAATTATTTTAGCTAATGCTTCAATACAACATTTATCCATATCCCGTGACTTTCTAGATGCCTTCCAATCTCTGCCAGAACATTGTTAATAGTGTGCACAACTCCCAACATGTCAGCTAAGAGGTTTCATTCTAGAGAAGTAGCAATGGAATGTTGTACAGTGCCATAGGCCACTTACCCATTACATGCATATTAGTGGTATACTCTTCATTAATGCAATTATTCTAATATGCATGATACACAACCTAAGTCTAGGAACATAAGTATATACATCATTGAACAGTATTATTTAAACAATCAAATATACAAGAAATGACAATTCAAATACTTATCTTTGTTTGTTTGTTGGGTGGACTCCCTCTCAATCTTTGCTTCCTTACAGGAATTACTGGAGTGTGCTCCCTCTTGATCTTTGCTTCCTGGATTACTTGTCCTTAAACTTATATCCATCCTCTATCACTATGCATGCTTACTAGTATCATCATTGTGTTATCCTCGAGATCTCATACATAATCATACATTAATTAGTATAATATTAATACTATCAAAACACAAAAATCTTAAACATGTATAGTCATGATCATTTCACACACAGATAATAAGCATTAGCATTCAAAGTTTCAGGGAAGACTTCTCTTACTCATGCATATTCATATTTGACCATAGAACTCTTCTGGTTAGTCATATCATCAATCAAGGTAAGAGACATGATATGCATAACCCGTAGATTATTCAAACTTTTAACTTCATGAGTAATCATTATCAATCATACAAAAGTATAAGATCCTTTGATATATGAAAAACATACCTGGTCATCATATTTGCTAGTTATGTCTAGCAATGTTTTCTTGTTCTCTTTAATGACCTGCATAACTCATAATTTAACCATTGTAGAACCAAATTATACATACCTCTATGTGATCCATGACTATGGATGAGTTTTTGTCTTCATGTCATCATGGTCTTGATCTAGAACTTGATTTGTACCTTTCATGTTAGCGGATAAGATTCTCCTCATACAACACCACAGTGCATTAGTACAATCATAAGTGTCATAGCCCTAATCAATGAATGTCTTCTATCATGCATTCATACGTTTACTAGGGTGATAAGACAAGTCTAAATTTAAACAAGATTGTTACTAAACTCAATAACATGAGGACAATCATATTATAAACTTAATCATGAACAAATTTCAAAACATACCTGTAAGTCATACCTGTCAAATTGCTTGTAGTAGTTGTTGTTGTTGTTCCTTTTGTTCTGAGGACAATCTGAGGAAAAGTGTCCTCTTCTTGGTATGTGTTGTGAGAGCTTGATCTTCATTTCCCATCTTTTCTTCTCGAGCTACAATCTGAGCTTCTTCCTGTGAGCATTCTTCCCATAGCCTGTTGAATGAGATAAGTTTCTTCCTAGCACAAATTCCTTGGATGAGGGAATCCCATGACCTATGAAGGCCATTAAGAGTGGTCATTACCACTTCTCCATTCTCTATATCTTCTCCCACAGCTTCAAGTTGTTCATTTATCTGGGAGACCCTTGAGAAATAAGACTGCATGGTCTCCACATTCTGGAACATGATATTCTTCAATTGATTCCTCAAGGTCATCTTCTGATTTATAATCTTCCCTTCAAATAGCTTGGTCAAGGATTCAAACATCTCCTTAGGTGTCTTCAGGCATGAGATGGTATTTGATAGAATCAGCAATGATCCTCTTAGCCTTGACCAAGTTCTTCTTGTGTAAGGCCTTAGCCTCTTCCCCTTCTGGGACAAGAACCCCTTCATTTATGTAGGTGTCCAGCTCACTCTCTTCTAGAATTAACCCAATCCTATACTTCCAGGCTTGGAAGTTATCAACCCCTTCAAGCTTATCCTCAAGCTTGGTGTGGTGAGACATTTTCAATGAGAAACTTCAAATGGAAATAAAATATTTAGGTCTTACCACTTGGTTTGCTGAAAACTGGATCTAGAGCTGGATTAGGGTTTGTTAGAGAAACCCTAAAAATTCAAACTTTGAATTTCAAACTTCTGAAAGGATAGAAAGATGCGCCTTGATGAGCTGATCAAGGTGGTATAATTAGAATTTGAAAACTGCAAAGTTTCACCCCTCAAAATTGCCTTTTAGATTTCTGGATTCACTAGGGAGGACCCTGAATTAGGGTTTGATTTTCCCGGAGCTTCACCCAACCAAAAAGTTCGATCTTGGTCTCTAAACTTCGATTTTTCAGAGGAGCTTCCATCCATGGTCTCAGATTTCAGAAATTCCAACTTTTGCAGAAACCCTAATTTTCGGCTTCACTGGACTGACCCCAAACTAGGGTTTGATTTTCCCGAAGCTTCACCCAACCAAAAAGTTCGATCTTGGTCTCTAAACTTTGATTTTTCAGAGGAGCTTCCAGCCATGGTCTCAAATTTCAAAACTTCCAACTTTTGCAGAAGCCATAATTTTCGGCTTCACTAGACAGGACCCCAAACTAGGGCTTGATTTTCCCGGAGCTTCACCCAACCAAAAAGTTTGATCCAAAGCTCTAAACTCCGATTTTTCCAAGGAGCTTCTAGCCATGGTCTCAAATTTCAGAAATTCCACTTTTTGTGGAAACCCTAATTTTTAGGGCCAAAAATGAAAGTGCCCAGAATTGAATTCTGATTGGACAGAAAGATGCGCCTTGATGAGGAGAGTCAATCTACCCTACTTCCTTTCAATATCTATGGATGGAAATCCAAAAAAAAAGAAGCCCTAGCTTCCGCAACTGCATAGTGTCTTCTTCTCAGGTTAGCTCTGATACCATGTTAATTTTTTAGCATCAATTCAATATACTCTAGGATCTTTACTGAGAGAATAACATGTATAGCAAATCAATCATATCAATCAAAACATGCAATCACAAGAGACAATAGACACACAGAGTTTCCTTGGGGAAAACCATAAAGGTGAAAAACCCCAATAACTTCCTCAGAGATAGATAGAGCAATGGTACAAAACCCAAGAATAATAGATAGACTCCTAGCAGCAGCTTCTCCTCCTCCACTAGTGCGCCACTCTCCAATGAGTGTATAAGTGAGAAAGTGAATGATCAAATAGAGTGCCTCCCGCACTCTATTTATACTTGACTTGACTTGCCTAATAACCTTTAATAGGTTGGCCTCAACTTAACCACTTACATAATGTTGATAGGGCCGACCCCCAATAGAGTGGTGTAATAACCCTTTAACCCATATGATTTATACAGGGCCGACCCCATCAAGGTGGTCTAATAACCCATCAAGTATAAGTTACGACACTTACAATGTAAATGACGACACTTCCGTATAGAGGAATAATAACATCTCTATAGGAATACAATATACATATATGAAATACATTCTGAAGTTACAAATACATCAACATTAAGCATCTTCCTCTACCTCCTAGATTTCCTCCTGGGCGTCCAGCGGGATTTCCTCTTTAAAGCGGCGGGCTTTCCCCACCACACCATGCATTAATCGCACCGGCAGGCCAAGAGAGGGGTTTGTCAGTTTTGATTTTCTCTGAATGTAAGCTCTCTTTGCAAGCGGCATCCCTGCCACAGCAACAATCAAACTGGAGGATAAACTTCCACACACCATATGGCAGAGGGTGAGTCGTTGGGCTGTGAGCCAAGTGTCTTCCCAACTCCTGCTCTAATTCCAGTTACTCTGTAAACCATGAACCCTCTTCTTCTTGTTGTAAATGCTAACAATGAGCGCAGGCGTACCGTTCCACTCATGGCCTTCTAGAGGAGTAATGGCATTAACTCACAGTCGAACGGTGACACAGGGATAAGACTGCACACACGAAGGAACCAGCAGACGACTGGATGCCCAGATCGTAGAATGATTTAAGCCTCTCGATATGCAATACATTGAGCTAAGCATGGGATGCATGGAAGGTTTGGGCTGGCACATGCCCAGCCTCGTGGCTAGCATCAGCGGGCGCGTGTCCAACTTCTAGTCCGGCTGTCCTTTTCGTGGGATGGCCTACATTCAGAACCCGTTGTGGGGGATATCTTTGATATCTTGTTATATATTAAATTATTAGATTTATTTATAAAAATCCAACAAACTTATCGATATATATTTACATATAAATTTAACAAAATTTTCTATATAAATTTAGATATGTAAATCCTTAAACCAAACGATCTTTGTTAACAACGTATTTTTATTAAGCATGAATCAGGTATTTATAAAAATCCAACAAACTTCTCGATATACATTTACATATAAATCCAACAAACATCTAAATATATAGCAACCCCAAAGAGGAAAACTATCATTTCCAAAAGCACCTGATATTCGATAAAAATAAAACCGAGCTTTTTCTCCATGATTTAAAAAATGATTTGCTTCCTTTATTTAGTATGGAGAATATATAAAATCTCTACTATAATTTTACTACAACCTTCTCGTCGTCCATTAGCAAGTTCTCTATTGAAGTCTCGGTTAAAAAGAAAGATAGTAGAACCAACCCTTGGTATGATCAAGAGTGTAAGAATGCGAGAAAAGAAATTAAGCAAGCTAGTGCATAATTGATAAAAATGGACAAGATAAATCACTACAAAACCCTAACTAAAAGAGAAAAAAGGCACTACCTTAGTAAACGACAGGAAAATCTCTACTTCTCCAAGGTGGCTCCTAAGAAATTCTGGAGGCAAATTCTAGCTCGCAACACAAAAGAAGATAATAAGATTCCTTTAAAATATTGGAATTCCTATCTTAGAAAGCTTTACGAATCCCTGGATATCAGAGATAACATTCAAACCCTTCTTACAACGAAAGAATTTTTCTCGTTAGAAGACATAGATTTCGGGGTTAAGCGCTTAGCAAATGGAAAAGCCAAAGACATTGAAGGCTACCAAACAAAAATCTTAAAAATTGGGGGGCCTGTCATCATCTCGCACAACCACAAAATATTTAATCTGGCGGTCAAGCAAGGGTTCCCTACACCTTGTACTTAGAGCCTCATTATTCTTATTTTCAAAAGTGGGGATAAAAATAACCCCTCTAATTATTGGACGATTATGATTATCCCTGTCCTAGCCAAGTTATACAGTATTATATTAGAAAAGAAGATCAATGAATGGCTAGAAATGGAAGGTAAGCAGGTTTTAGAAGGAATCATTCAACCACAGACCACCTCGTTACGCTTAGGATCATTGCAGAGGAATGTCATAATAATAAGTCTGAAATTTTTTGTTGTCTTGTGAACTTTAGGAAAGCTTTTCATATAGTTCCTAGAAATAACTTGTGGAATAGGCTAGAGGACCTTAATGTTCCTTTTGAGTTGAGAGCTACTGTGATAAGGTTATACGAAAAGGGCATTGCCAAATTTAAGAATAATGAGGGCTTTTCAATGGATATAAACTGTAATATTGGAGTTAAGCAAGGTTTCCCCCTTTCCCCTACCCTTTTTGGCATTTACATCGATAAACTAGAAAGATGTTTAGAAGAAGCAAGTTGTGTCGTCACGATCTTAGCTAGGATAGTTATCATCCTCCTTCTTTATGCTGATGATATTGTTCTTATGGCAAGGTGTCCCTTTGATCTCGATAAACAATTAATAATTCTCAAATATTTATGCTCTAACATGGGTAAGACTGTTAACACCGACAAGACAAAAGTTATGATTATAAAATATAACAAAGACACCTACGCAAATTTTATTTATGATAACAGTAAACTGGAGGAAGTGACTTCTTACAAATATCTTGGAATTGATATTCATCACAAGCTCAATTGGAACATAGCATTGAGAAAATGATTAATGGAGGATGGAAAGCTTATTTTGGTATTGAAAATAATTGTAAATCAGCCAACCTGGTCATGTGGGATAAAAAAAGTTCCTCTTTGAAACTCTTGTCATCCCTATTATCTTATACGGTTGTGAAGTATGGGAGTGCAGAATTTATAGAGAATCTTGGAGAAAGATTGAGCAAATCCAGAAATGGTTTATAACTTATAAACTCAAAATTAAAAGCAATACACCTTATCCTATTCTCCTCATAGAAATGGGTCTTTCCCCCATCGAGAGCATGGCTATGACTAGGTACCCGATATACAAGCACAAGATAAATAACATGGGAAACGAGAGAATTCTAAAATTGCTTTAAATTCAAGTCAAAACCAAATATGCCTCAAGCGGAGTTGGTGTAAAGATATGATGGCTTGGTTATACCATTGGGGAATTAATGAAAATGATACTTTACAAAATATCGATAATGTCAAAAATATTATTACCTTTAAATTTAAAGAGAAATTGTGGTGTGAGGAAAATTTAGCGGTTAAGAGAAAACTAAGATACTATATAGATTTAATTATCCCTAATTTGGAAGATCGGAAATATCTCTCAATAGTAACTAGTTCAAAGAAGAAAATTAATAAATCCAATATTAGAACGAACTCTCATGAGCTTCATAGTGAAACAGGGCGTTGGTCTATTCCAAAACTCCGTGGGCGGAAAGGGTTTTCCATCTTTGTGAGTCTATGAGCGTTGAGGATGAAAATCCCTTTCTCTTAGAGTGCCATGCTTACACCCACATTAGATATGAGTTTCATAGTATTTTCTACAATACAAACCTTGCTAACCTCCTAACTTGCCAAAACTATAGTGAGCTTGGAAAGCTTCTTACCAATCTTTTTGAGCATGGGAACAAAAGTTTAAAGAAAACCAAGTAATAAACTTCTTAAGGTCGGATAGACCAAAGTTGGTCTCAGTGGACGTTAATCATCATCATCATCATCATCATCATATATATAAATCCTTAACCCAAAGGATCTTTGTTAACAATGTATTCTTATTAAACATGGATCAGGTTTTAATTGCATTTTAAGAGATTTAAAGACTAAAAATGCTCAACTAATAAACCAAAAAGATATCATAACTAACAAGGCGAGCTACTAAGGGCAGCAAGTCCCTGCCTTTAGAGTTATAGATTGTAGGTCTCAGAGATTTTTACTCTAGCACAATTATCACAATCATATACATGCATTTGCAAATGCATGGATAGGCCTCTATAGAATCATATATCTCAAGTTCTCAATTGCCACCCAGCCTTTCAACAGTAAAGGCAGGCCATCCAAGTGTACAAGTGTTAAATTCATGCATGCATCTGCACCGACAAGCCACATTAGTAGCTCTTCATGCTTCCTTTTTGACCTTTTGTAACTTTTACAATCAAGTATTAGTAAAATCTTGTTAGTTTTGAAAAGTAAAAAATAAAAAAGAATATAAAGCTTCAACTCTCCATGCCACCTTTGTGACCTTTTGTAACTTTTACAATCGAGTATTAGTAAAATCTTGTCTAGTTTTGAAAAGTAAAAAATAAACTACATGCCGAGATCTGTTGATGGGTGCAGGGTAGGAATTCGGGAAAAATACATTCGTTTTACTATTTTCTTCATTTTTTTATGGTTAATATGAAATATAGACCATATTTTTTGCTTGAAAGGTAGGTGGCATTTATATGTTGGAAAAGCTAACCATTGATCTCTTTACATGTGAAAACCTGAATGAAATTATATATTCTATCAAAAAAATGTAATTATTCCATGATGCCTTCAGTTACAAGGTCTTTCGATTTGTTATTTTTAGCAAATAATAGAGACAACTATATTTTAACTCATATTTAGCTCTATTTGCAGTCTATTGGCCCCTCTTGCTTCGATTGCTTGCTTGAAAGAAAGCCTTTTTCCTGTCAAAGCATACCATTTGCATGTGATTATGTGCTATATCTCCTCAAATCATTGTTGAGGGAAGTTTATAGTGCTATACTGAGTTAAGCTAAGGCATGGACCTTCTTGCTTGGATTGTTGGCTTGAAAGAAAGCCTTTTTCCTTTCAAATCATACCATTTACATGTTATTATGATCTATATCTCCTCAAATCGCTATTGAGGGAAGTTTATAGTGTTGTACTAAGTTACTCTAGGCATGAAACGAGGAGTAAGAGTGGAAGGAGTAAGAGGACGTGTCTAGAATGCATCCTTTAGGTGATGGTTGAGGAATTAGGAAATAGAAAAATAATAAATATGTTTGAAAAATACATAGGAATAAGTTTGATGAAGATAACAACTGCATTAATTCTTGAAACAATCTCGATGTTTCGATCCCCACTCTGGGATCATCATCAAGAGATGAAGTTGAAGCTCAAAGAGAGTTAAGTTTCCAAAGACGTTGAATAAATAGGGATGAGGAGAAAAATTTGTTACCGAATAGTGAAATGTGTGAGAGATGTCACCTAAGTTTACTAATTGGTGTGAAGGGCAAAGAAAAAGACAAATACCAAGGTAAAAAATGATCAACCCTAAATTGATACCTTACATGGACTAAAAGGAAATTGATACCTTATATGGACTAAAAGGAAATATTAGAAATGAATAATCTTAAGCATAAATCATTAATTAATTCTAATTAATACTTCATATAATAAATTTAATAATATATTAATTATTAATTACATTAATTATAAATTGATAAAGTAAACTACATTGAAGTGCTAAAAGTGTTTCTTTATAAAGATTAAAAAGGGGGAAATATATAATAATACTAGCAAGGTCGAGTTGCAAAGCAACTTAGTCCCTGCTTAAGGGATAAGGGATAGATATAACCAGTTGTCATAAAACAAGCTAGAAAGTCATAAAACCGGCTAGTGTAGCCTTAAACTGACTTGCTGCAAGCTCCAACTATTGATCTCATAAAACCTACCGTGACAAGTTTATATCCAATTTGATCCCCCGATTTGAGGGCTTGAAAGTTGGTTCCTTATGTTGAGGTAGTCCTTGCTCACTCCTTGCTTCTTATGTTGAGAATAATATAGTGTGGTGTTTAGTGCTTGCTCATTAAGATATTCCCTGTGCTAAGTGAAGATTGAATAGATGTAAAAATACCTTGTATTTTGAAGATCCTTCTTTTTAATATATAGCAATCTCATCACACAAGCATTTGACCAGCCCCTTCAAATACCACCGTAAGCATTTCACCAGTCACTTCATACACCACCAATTTCAACCATGCTATTGTTTAAAAGGTGATTTCATTCCTAAGTTATTATTACTTGACACTTGTGTTTCTCCAGAATATATCTATCCAAAGTTTAATAAGAAGTTAATCCAAGCGACTTTGTTCCCTTTCTGTATGTTCATGATTGACAATTGCCTGAATTGCACACGTTTTGGACCATTTTGATTGTGAATCTTGTTAAATCTGAATTATGCTCAGAGTTATGAATATCATGCTTATTGTGTTAGAGTTGTATGCTATGTTATTGTATTTCCTGTATTTTGCATGGTTTGTCATATGCTTGCATTTAATAATTAAACAGAGGTTTAAGCTTCCAGCTGCATGAACAAGTTTATCCAGTTGGATTAAAATGATAAGGTATCAAAGAATTGGTGGTATTCAATGTGAGCAAGAACGAATTAGTGAGCCCACCATCCCATGGTTGGATGGGCACACTAAAAACTAAGAAATTGCTTTCTATGCTCTCAAATTCATTGGTTTGGTTGTCTTTCATCAAATTTGACATCCTATGCTCTCAAATCCATTGGGTTGGTTGGCTTTCATCAAATTTGACATCCTACAGTAGATATTTTATTTCACCTTATGATCAAGAATTTAAGGTATTCCATAAAAATAGCCATCTCTCTTATTCTTGTTGATTTTTCAGCATTTTTTAGGTTGTTCGGTAAAATAATTCACTCAAAAAATTTCCAGCCAAAAAAAACTTGATTAGGGATGAATTTAGTTGTAAAAAGGTTAAAAATTAGCATTATTTAGTGGTTGGAAATGACTTAGGACAACAACAATGTTTTGCAATTATGTTCCATATCTATTCTTCATCGTTCTTTTTGGCACATGCATAAGAAATTTCTCCATGAAAATCAAAATTTGATACGGATTCAGAATCATACAATGCACATGGCAACCTCATGACCCCATGATATACTAACGACAAAGAAACCATATAAATAAAGCAAAATCAACCATCCACATATCGATTAAAATGACTTCGGGCTCCCTTTAATTTGTTTTCATGCCATAAATCTTGTTAATGTGCAGCCTTTAAAGCTAGGACCATGTAGTGGGAATGTGTCAGCTAACCATTAAGAACGATCACAGGAAAACAAAGTAGCACCGTGGAGGCACCAAAGACAGCAGGCTAACAAAGAGCAGCTTGTAGCATGCAAGGATATGATGCCCACGAGTTGGCACGTAGAGAAAAAGTAGGCATAACATAGAACAGTTGGTAGGCAATTAGAAAATGATCCAATGTTGCACGAGGGAGACAGAGACAGAGCCCTAGGTAGGGCACGATGGGCATAAATCAATACCATCACCCAATCGCATACAAATGATTGTTTCATGTTAAGAAAATGATATATTATATAGTGCACAAGTGTCCTCCAATCAGTCAATGTCATGCATGAAGGTGTAAGCACCTGTCCTCCTTTGAAATGTACACGGCCATGTATCTTTTTCCCAGGTTCATCTGCTACCGTCCATCACTCTAGCTATCTCCATTTCTTGGAAGGTAGACTGGAAGGAAGGTTGATGCTTATATTTATGTTCTGCTCATCAATCAATCTAGCTTATCCAACACTACCAATAGCAGATCCAAATCCAATTGTAGATCCACCAAATGCAAATGCATATCTACTCACAAGGCCCACAGAGGCATACAGAGTTTCAGATTCACCATCAAAGGGAGGATCAGCGGATCGAGTTGCAAGGTCGTCAGTAGCAAATGGAAATCGAATTCCAGTTATATTTTGAGGGAGGTGAGCTCCTCTCATAGTAATGGAACGTTTTTCTCTCCTATCATCTCGTGACTTGGGCATAGTTTACTGTCAATTTGCAGGTCTTTATCCATTCACAACCAAATGCAAGGATTATCAACCCAACCCCCAAAATAGAAAATGTTCTTGCAAATTCTATCCGCAGAAATACCCAAATACCGAGAATAGAATTTCTGACAATGATATCAGTCATGGTGCATGTATTATAAAATTAGAGAGTGGTTATTTTAGTACATGGTGTTGGCTCTCTAAGTGGAAGCAATGTTGTTGGCTTTTTATGGGTTGTGTATGGCTTGATTTGTTTGGCTAGTCCATAAACCATAGCTTCCTCTTGTTCTTGCCCCGGAAGAGACAAATGCTCTCTTCCTTTTCCCTTTACATAATATAATAGGTTTTGCTTCTCAATTAAGCAAGGTAAGACCATTAAGCAAGACGAATGGCCTCATTGATTAAGATGGATTTGAAATAAGTTGAGTGGGATTCCTCTTGTTCATGACCAGATTTATTATTCTTACTCTGGTTCTTGGCCCGCAGGAGATGTCCATAGAAGAGTGTGGCTCAATCTAAATTATCTTATAGAATGAGGGCTTGTCCTATTAATTTTTAGGTTACCAATGGTCCAAATAAAATCCGATCAACAATGCACCACATAACAAATTCATGAATTTGGCTTTGATTCAATTGTTAGATGTGTTACAAGTAATAGAGTTGGACAAATTGAAAGATATGATCATTCCAGGTAGTAGGTAATCCTTAAAAAACTTATTTTTAATCCATGAATTTTTTTAATGCCTAGTTACCAACTATCGAGTGTGCTATGTGTTGTCTGTCAGATTGCACACCAGCAGCAGAAATCTTTCGAAAGTTGTCTCTCTCACTGGAAGTGGGGAGAGGTGTGGCCTTGGGGGCAAGCAATGAGCTAGGTACTGTCACCTAAATACCAACTCCTCCATTTAGGCTAACTCCTAACGAAGCCAAGGGGGGTAGTCCCTACAAAGAGTTGACTATGGCTCAATGTGTTTTAATGTTTTAAGTGTATGGTATGATGTGGATGGGTGTTGTTTAAGAGAGTTTTGTGATGAGACCAAATTATAAATAAGATAACAAGATAAGACGCAATCCATGTTGCTAAATAAGATATCAAAAATGATAGTACTTTTCAAGATTTGGAGTTCAAATTATGCATCCACAAGATGAAGTAAAAACACAAGGACAAATGGTCCTGATTAAGATATAATATTTAAGATAACCAGTGCCTTATGGAGTCAAAGAATAATAAAGATGTGATGTTGAATGTGTGGGTCTTGAAAGGTACTGTTCATGAGATCGTTGTGCAAATTATCTTGATAAATTTCAAGTTTTTAATGGTCTTGATTATTAGGCTAAAAACAAGGATATCAAAATTCCGAGAATAATACTGGTAACCTCTTAGATGATAGGTCGAAGCTGCCCAGATTGCAAAAAGGGTAAGTGTTAAATTAGCTTGACCACCCTTGAGTCTGACAACGGGATTTCGGCACCACCTATTTCAGGAAACAACCTCAGTATTTTTCGAAGGGCAACACCAGTTCGTTGGTTGGGGTAAAGTTTTATTAAATTATCACTTGTGAGATTAGCAAATCCAACACCTTTCTGAGTACTAGCCCAACCCTTTCAAGTTGGCAGAGCATACGGGTATTGGATAATCAACCAAGATAAATTAATTATGAAGGGGTGTGAGTTGGAATATTTTATTATTAGAGCACAGTTCAACTCTCAGATAGAGAGCGCTCTTGACTTAGTTTTAAGACCAAAGTTCAAGAGACTTTAATTAATCTAAATGCTTAATGCAAGGGAAATGCAATGACTAAATGCTCTCCAACAGAGAGTGCTCTTGACTTGTATTTGGCCAAGTTCAAGAGACTTTAGTTCCTTTTATGAAAAAGAAGCAGTTGTAACTTGAAGGACCAATATGAAGCTTTAAAAGACTGAAAATAAAAAGATGATAGCAAAATGTAACAAGATACTTGAAATAAGCTGAAAACAAACTTAATGTTCTACCAAACAATACTAATCTAAAGGTGGGATCTACTTCCGAACAAGGTTGATCACTAGAACCACTAGTCCTTGAGACTTAGGACATGACCAAAACCTATTATAATAGTGTCTAGTAGGCTTATATACATTAGTTAGACTCTAATAACCCCCCATGGCTAAAATTTTCAAAATCGGGCATTCCAGCTTTGGAGGAAGCGGGAGAAAACCTCATCGATTATAGCTCGGCAACATGCAAAGTATAATTGACAAGAGAAAAAACTCCCTGGAATACCTTAGTTTCTTAATCCAGTCATGGGGAATCGAGACACTCAAAATCCTACTAGCACACTTTATTACAAACCCCGTGGGGCCATGGTCATGTCGACTGAAAACAAAAACTGGCTAGGCACAAAGGATGGATCATCTAATACATTGGAACAAAAACATTTATTATGTTTTCCAATGGCGGCTCTTCAGATAATCCAACTATGGTACAAAATAGGTGATAACACTATGTCTAGTTCGTATCACGCAGATCCCACAAGAACAACAAATGGATATTTATGCACGCCCTCTACCCACTCTTCTTGCAATTTTTTTACAAAGGAATTCCCAAGATTCTCTAACCTCCATGTTCAAATGGATATTTATGTATGCTGCTCCTTTTCAATATTTTTACAAACAGATGCCCAAGATTTTTTAGCCTCCATGTTCAGTGAAGCGGTCAAATTTGAATAAGAAATGTTGGCTTGCAAGGAGAGTCAATTAGCATCTTAAAAAAGGAAGATGACCAACCAAAAGCATGGAATTTGATTGCAATATCTTACAATCGCCAAGCAATCGACAAAGGTATGTCGCCCTGCTTCTTCACAATACCCATGTATAAATTTAAACACCAATTCACAACACCTATAATTAGAATAGAAAGAAGGAAAATGACTACCATATTTGCAGAACAAGCAAAACTATGATCCAAGAATGATCAGAATAAACAAACAAGTAACAACAAACAATGTTTCTTAAACTCTCTTCCTGGGAAAAGTTAAATGCCTTAAATATTATAGCATTAATGCAAGTACAGACTATAGATGGTTGATATTAGTTTCTAACATGGATTTGAACTTGAACATGAGATCAAGCTCATAGCATACCGAACATGATTCGTGAGGATATACTCTAGGATTTCGAGGGCAACCCTTGGATTGTATTTAACAAGGGCGAAGTCCAGAAAGGGCCCTTTATCGTTGCCACTGTGCATGAGCCAGCTGGTGCGCCTACCGTAGGAATCCATGGCCTCCATCACAGATTTGGGGTTGCCCCTCTCTGTCGTCTGCAGGACGTGGTCAAGCAACGCTTTCTCTCCCCCGTCCCCCGCTTGCCCTGTTTGCACGAACGCCTTCATGTTGGTTATCCCCCGGATGAATGAAAAAAATGTAGCCATGGAAATCAACGGGCTGTCCTCAAAGCAAAGCAGAAGGGAAGTTGTTAATAAATTTTAAAATTTTATTATTTTAAACTTGGAAATTTATATACTAAAATAAAATTGTTCAATGATTATTAATCATTTGTATCATATCAATTTAATTGTCATCGAATGTTTTACAAATTAAATTCCACATATCATGTATCATATGTTCCACGTAACATGTATCACGTTTTTCTTTAATTATGAAAAGGATCATTAGTTATGAATTATTAACATAAAACAATTAGATAAATAAAATCCAAAATAGTGCAAAGTGTAAGATGTTGAATTGCAACCACGTCATTTTGGTATTAAACTATTTTTTATTGATTTAAAGTTTGACTTCTTGAAAAGTAGGAAACATGGTAATGGTCTAATCCATAAGCATTTTTTTCACACAGGAAACCAACTTTTTATTAATTAAAAAAAGTTGTATCAGAGGATATACAAAAAGACATGTAAGGCAAAAGCCATTCACAACCACATGTCCAACTCATATTTTACATAAAAAGAGTGTTCATAATCACACAAAACGGAGACCACCTGGAAAGCTAAAGTCCGATTAACAGGCCCAATGTAGTAGAGTGTATTGACGTCCGGATTCATAGCAAATACAATAGGATGCACAAAACAAGAACTGTGATCAGTTCAGTAGTACCTCAGCGAATACTGAGAGCCTGAACATCCACCACATGCCCGTTCACCAGCTGCTCCACGTGTAGGATCCCATCCATATCAGTCGGTGACCACTTGGAGAGGGAATTAGCCAGGGAGTTGTGGTCTCTGTAAACATGAGTAATGGAAAACTGAGCGAAAGCATTAATCAATGCCATGGTCTTCTCCATCCATGGCTTCAGGACCAACGAGTGTAAGGTCGACAGTCCACGAGCCCAATCCACAATGCACAAGGAGTCACCAAACACTCGAAGGGAAGAAAGACCTTTCCGAGTAGCAAAAAACAAGAGTCCCCACAGTGCTAACAATTCAGCACGCATGTTGGTTCCAATACCAGCCGAGAAGTAAAGCTTGAACCAATTCCACGAAGATAACTTAAGAACACATCCAGCCCCACAGAGAGAGTTTTTGCAAGCACCATTAAAGTACCCCAATGGAAAAAGAAAGGTATCATCATTAAAACAGTTATGCTTCAGTCTCGGCAATGAAGAAATGGACACATGTTCCTTGAAACATGCAATGATGCGAGCGATAGTCAGTGCAAAAGATGGAATCAAGTGATCAAAGATAAACCTGTTACGAGCCAGCCAAACACCCCAGATAACAAAGGAAACCAAAGGAGCAAGATAGTAGTGTGAATCCAACCAATGGATAAAGTTTGTCTTAAAGCCGAGGTTACTTCACTGGAAATAAAAACCATAGTGTTTTTCCAATAAGAACCAGATACAAAGAAAGTAAGAACAAGAGCCGAAAAGATGATCCATCGATTCAACCTCAGTAAAACAAAGAAAACACACACCGGGACCCTCAAAGCCCCGCTTCCTCAAGTTGTTCCAGGTCAAAATTTTATCAAAGAAGGCCAACCAGGTAAAGCACTTAAGTTTCAACGGCATCTGCCCAGTCCATAGCTTCTTGTTCCATCCAGTAGCAAATCCATCAAAACAATCACCCAACTGAAGATGATAAGCCAGCCGAGCAGTTACAACGCCAGTAGTACGATTATGAGCCCAAACCAATGTGTCCTCACAGTCAATGAGGAGAATGCAAGCCCGAAACAGTGTCAACACGAAATGGTCCCATTCAGCCAAAAGAGTGGAATAAAGATAGAGATCCATGGAGGACTTCCACCATGTGCAGCCATCTGAAATACAATCAGCTACCTATTTAAGAACAACAATATCCCACCGATGCAATGCAGAGACCAGAGTCTACGATAACAAACAATCCTCCATACCAAGAATAGGATCTACACCCACAAAGATCGAGACTCCATTCCCTACAGACCAGGCAATGGAATGATTAATAATGGGCATGGATTTTAAAAGACTACACCATAGTGGGGAAGCGTTAACAGTAGTCCAGCGATGTGTACGAAGCCAATACGAGGTAGGGAGCCTCTTCAAGTATTTACATCTAACAATAGTACCCCAAAGCCTAGTGTCGAAGATACTTCGCCATAGACTCTTCGCACAAAGGGATCGGTTAAAATAAGCCATATGCTGAATGCCCCAGCCCCCCAACTCCAGTGGTGGGGCCAATAGGTCCCACACAGCAAAATGGTACTTATGTGTACTGTAGTCATCGGTCCATAAGAAGTGAAAGAGAAGCTTACGGATGGACTCAATAACCAAAAAAGGAACCTCAAAAAGTGAGAACCAAAAAATAGGGATTCCCTGTAATACAGACTTAGTCAATGTCAGCCGCCCCCCGAGGGAGAGGTATTTAAATGACCAGCTGGAAATCTTCCTCTGAACCTTAATAACAATCCATTTCCAGTCAAGATATTTGTAACCAGTTGGCTTAAGAAAGAACCCAAGGTACCGAAAGCCCTCAATTGGTGAAGCTCTTTTGTAAGGCAAGAAAGTAGTAACCTGATCAACCACCTCATCATGTGCATTGTGAAAATAGTAAGACGATTTATTCTAGCTCACCACCATGTGAGAGGCTGCACAAAAGGTTGCAATGATGGAAGCAAAATGTTGCCAAGTATCAACAGACCCCTAACCCAGGAGCAATACATCATCAACAAAGAGAACATGGGTAACCAACAATGAGTTAGAAATATTGATACCTTTAATCAGATTGTCATTGGCAGCCTTCCTAATCAGTAAACTCAGTCCTTCAATGGAAAGGACGAAGAGATATGGGGACAGTGGGAACCCCTGATGGATCCCCTGATTTCCATGAAAAAAAACAGTGGGCGAGCCATTCATAAGCATCGCAAAACTAGCTGATGTGATACAGCACATAATCCAGTTAATAATCTCTAGAGTTAGGCCCGTATGCAATAGAATAAGCCGAAGATAGTCCCAGTTGATTTTATCATAGGCCTTCTCCAAGTCTAACTTGAGAACAAAAGCAGTGAGATTCTTCAGCTTGATAGAGTGGATACATTCCTGTGCCACCCCCACAGGATCCAATATTTGTCTCCCCGAGATATAAGAATTTGACAAGAGTGTTAAGTATGCCCTATTATTAATTACTACTTGGTTATTTTAAGTGGTTATATTTTTATCATATACAATGATGCAAGTGCATATCAAAGTCTATCATTAAAATATAAGCTTATAAATTTGAGTATTGTATATCATAATTACCAAATTAGGTAGAAAAGACCAAGCCAAATAAATTCAACCAATTTTTTTTTAAAGCTATGCACAAATTAGAATGATAGATGAAACATTTTGGAACCTTCTTCTATTATGCAAGGCAAGCCCTTCCAATATTTGGACTGGAAAGCCCTTCCATGTTTTGTATTTTGGGAATTTTGGTGTGCTCGTAACTCTGTTATCTTTGATGGTGTGAGGCCCAATGTCATGGTTTATGGTTGTCGGGCGTTGTCATCCTTTATGGATTTTAATACCCCGGGTCAGCTAAGGTTGGGCAAGGGGAGTGGCCATGCTCCATACATTTCACAGGTTCATTATCTCTACCCCTATGGTTTCTTTGATGGGACTTCTCAACTTGGTGGGACTATCAGTGGGATTGGCGTTGTTCTCTATATCAGTAACAACAGATTTTTTAAGTGTTGGATGAATTGGGGGATGGAAACAAATTCTTGCAGTGAATTACTTGCTCTATCGATGCTCCTCCGCTTTTCCAGTTTCAAAGAGGTTTCTCATCTTCAGGTTTGGGGCGATTCAAAGGTTATCATTTCTTGGGAAAAGGGTTCGGCCTCCTTCAATGTGCTCTTGCTCACACACTGTCTCTTGGAGACTCGCTCATTGATTAAGCGTTTTGAGTGCATCACCTTTCATCATTTGCGTTGGGTTCATAATCAATAAGCAGATGATCTATCCAAGAGGGCTCTTTCTTCTCCCGAGGACATTATTTTTTGGGAGGAATGGGTTTCAGATCAGTTGGTTGTTGTTGGTTCAATGGATCATCTTCTGCTCTAGTTTTTTTTGGCCTTTTCCTATATATGCAATTTATATATTTGCGGCTATTATTTTTTTTGCAGCTGATTAGCTCTCTTAGGTGGCCAACTACTTGTTGGGTTTTTGCTAGTGTTGGATACTCTGTCGTTGATTCAGAGTTGTTTATTTTTGTCTTTTGATATGGGTTATTGACATTTTCTTTGGTATCAATGTGGTTCTGCAGTATTTGGTTTTTGGCCACTATGGCTTGTGCCTCACATATTTTGTTATTTCAGTTATGTTTCTATGACTTTTCCTTGGGACTATCTGTGCTCGGTGGGGAGCTAGTTTTGTTTGGTGTTATGTTTGGACATGGTTTTTGGCCATGATTTGGGCCCTATTCTGTGAAGGTTGGTTGGAGCCTTTGTCTTTTGTAATCTTTTATATTGTTTACCTCTATTAATAGTATGCTATTTTTTCGTGATTGAAAAGAAAACCGCAAGGCAATATAGATAGCCTCTTCCATTCTTATTAATTTTCTATAGGTATGTATCTAAGTGAATCATATGTCTACCAACAAGACATATCTAAGCAGAAAATTCCCTCTTCCACCAACAAAATCTTAATCCAAAGTGGGATTTCTCTTATCGATATTCCTCAAGCTCCTTTCTTAAAAACAAACTCCACTTTAGAGAAATATTAATGATTTCCGACAACGAATTCCAATATATATATATGTTAACAACAATGTCCACCCAAAAATATACTATTTGCGTCCTTTGATGGTCAAGTTGATGCAAATCCCTAAGGTTAATATAGGTCCACTAAATATGTTTCTTCTGACGACCACTATATTTTGGGGCTTCTGTAAGTCTTTTCAACCATTTATACAAACTTACAGAGAACTCATATCAGAAAACCTCATATTGATCCAAGGAAGGTCCATCATATAACAAAAAATCCCTACACATAGTTGGGTTCCATTCCTACAACTCCACCTCTTGTAATGAGTTCCTCAAAAGTTAGAAACCTCTTCTACTGCCAATTTTGGATCCTATACTTATAAATTCCTCTGTCCATCCTACTAGTATTCCCCATTTAGGAAAGGTCCGAATACTTAAACTATTTGTTGGTGTCAAGTTGCAATTTGGGTTCTCATGCAATGGCCAACAAAGGTTCGTTGTAGTCCAGACACACAAGCATTTTCAATCCCCCTTGAGGCAAGAAGGTCTGACTCAAAGCATAGCCAATACTATAGAAATATTGGGGAATAATATTAGGGATGGATGCAACCTTTAGTCATACCAATGGATCAACATCTAAATATGATTGCTATTTAAGTATAAGAAAAATGTGAAACATAAATAATTGCAACCAAGATATAAGACATCCAAATAGAGATAATGAGCCATACTCAACATGTCAAAAAATACAAATGAAATTCAAAGCGTGGCCCAAATTTACTCTCTTTTCATTCATAACCTTCACAATACAACCAATTGAGACTTACATTACATTAGAAAAGATTCAAATAATTCTCACCACATACATCCCACAAATTATATTAAAATCAAGACTCAATAGGAGTAGGAGCCCAAACATGCCTATGAACATGATCGCTATACTAGCAAAAGAAACCCTAGCATCCATGGAATTTTATACAAAATGAGTTGTTAACATTGAACTTGTCAAGATGATTATAAAGGGATAAGGACAACTGGGATAGTCCACTACCCCTAGTTGGTGCATTAATTGCCTCATATCCTTTTTATTGTTGGTATCTAACTTGCACTGCATCCCCTTCATGTTTTTGTTTCATCTCTTTGATTGATCCTAAAGCTCTTCCTAACTATCTGTCTTCCACAACACTTACTTAAAAATGAAGGGATCAACACTTGAGACCATTTCTCTATTTATTTTCTTTCAACTAATACCATTTTCAACATTGGGTCTTATGTGGACAATGGAGCATTGAGACATATGACTTATGATGTGAAGATCTTCACAAGTTTCAAGAGAAAAGGAAGGAACGTGTGTCGATTTGGATAATGATACGACTTATCTTGTGAATGGATTGGGTTTCATCTATTTTTTGGATGCCTTTAGGTAATGTTATTGAGTTTAATGTTGGTTTGATGAAGAAACATCTTTCAATTTCTTGCATATAACAAAGCTAAATTGTATGTCCAAGTTTGATGCTTAGAAGGTCATCATTAGAGGCCAAAACCATGTTGTGAAAAAAGGGGTTCCAATTGATGGTATTTATAAACTATAATCATATCCATATTTGAGAAATGAGAGACAAGGAAGGTACCTACTTACCCTCTACCTTATATTTCATGAAGATAAAATGGCTTACTTAGACATTATAAGATGCATATGCACATGTAGGAGCACCTAAATGCTTTGTTAGAGAAAGTATTCCTCCTAATAGATTTTCCAACCATGTTGCATTAATTTCTTCCAGTGGAGAGCCTTCTTGTTTCACAAGATAGGTGTGGAGTGATTCCATGATGGAGGAGACATATGTTTGGTACATAGTTCAAAACCTTTGGTGGGATCAATGATTGATTACAGGTTTGTAGCATACTTGAATTTGCAAGTTGCAGGTAAAATTGAGGTATAAAAGGAGAACATTGGTGTTGGAAAAACAATTTTCTCACAAAGAGGGAGTGTTATCTTTTAGTTCCTCCAATGAGTTGTCACCTAGCTAGAAGACTACTAGTATATCATATTTTTTCCACATCACTGCAAAATGCTTATTGTTAGCTTATTTACATATTTACAAACTCCCTTGTTCCTTTATGGTTCAATCCCCTTACCTCTTCTCAGTTAAATCCTTCAAAAAATCCCAATTTCCCACATGTACGCATCTTCTATATGTATGAATTGTGTATATGTGACCTTGTAATGTTAGACCTATGTATGCCCTGTTGTGAAGGTAAAAAAATAAAAAACAAAAAATTGGGAAATGTGAAAATAGTTTCACAATTCTTTAACTGGCCTTTTCCCATGAATAACTAATCAAACTTCCCTAACTGCCTCCACGTCAATAAAAAATAGGCAAAGGAAAGCAAGAGAAGGGAGAGAGAAGAAGAAAGCATCCTTATGATTCTCTTGTGTATATTGAATCCGTAAACCCTATTCCTTGGTCTGCAATAAAACCACCATATCTAGAAATCTGAATTTCCAGCATTCTCCATTGCTTTCTTGCCAAGAAACTATTAGACTATTTTCTTTGGGCATGATTTTGGAGTATTAAAGAGGTGTGTATGTGTGTGACTCGAGACGGAGGAACTCAACATCCAATTTCAAAACAGTGCCATAGCCAAGAGTAAGTGAAATCTATCTTGCATCTTGCTATTATTTTTAATAAAGAATTCTCTTTCTTGTCTAGAAATGTGTTAATATTTTAATTTTTTAGCATTGCACGGATATGCGATTAACTCCAGCGACCAAACACAAACCAGATCGTGACAGGCGTTGGAAATGGATGAAGGAGGAGGATCATTCCCTCGTCTTCCCCCTCCATCATCGCCTCATGTTCCTAACGAGATCGTTGACTTCAGGAAACTGGTAGCAAATCAAAGGAAAAAGCACGTGCCCTCGAGCTGGCATAAGTTCATGAAAAAAATTGTTGAAATCCCTACTGTGGCTTTTCCAGCATCGATGCCTTGCAGGACGGATTTGAATCTCTCAGAAAGGGCTTTGATAGGCCAGTTCATAGGCTTATGGCCTTCACCAAAAGAGATTGAAGCCTGGGTGAAACGGAACTGAAAACCGTTGATTAAGGAAGAGGCAAGCAGTTTCTTTGTTGGAAGAGGATATTTCGTATTTGTTTTCGAGATTAAACTGGATAAAGACCTTATATTCATAAATGGCCCCTATTTAATGAGGCCTCAAAGGATTTATTTGAACAAATGGTCTCCAGATTTTGACCCTACCCAAGAGGTCCCTTCAGCAGTACCTGTCTGGGTAAGGCTCCCACATCTCCCTCTGCACTACTATAATCCTAAATCTTTGGAATTTATTGGCAATACCCTGGGAAAATACCTTCATGTAGTAGACATGAAAGATCAATATTCTTGTGCTTGGATCTGTGTAGAGGTAGATCTAGAAGAGGGGATACCAAAGGCAATCAAGATCACGGTGGAAGACTGGTATCACATTCAAGAACTAGACTACGATCAGATACCCTTCAAATTCCATCATTGCCATGAATATGAAAATTTTTCCAAACATTGTAAGTGGATGAAGCAGATGAGGGAGGAAAAGTAGAGCAATGGCAAACAATTCAAAGAAATTATGGTCCAAAAACGAATAGAAAAGTAAGAGCAAAGAGAGGGATAAAAGGAGCAGGGGGGCCTCCAAAATATACTCTGATCCCTTAGACACCCTTGAGCCCTCAGAAAGGACCTCAAAAGGAAACAGACAAATTAAAAAATAAGTTTTCTATCCTAGAATCATAGGGAGAATCACAGGAAGAAGAAGAGACGCAAGAAGAGCAAGAAGAGGGAGAAATTACTCAAAAGAAGGAAGAAAAAATAGCAGAAACCCCCAAATCAAGGTGAGAATTCTCCCTAGAAATCTCCCTCTAAAGGAATGTCCCCTTCTCCCTCCTATGCAAAAATGACCAGGAGAAAACCTCTAGAGGTAGCATCCTCTTTAGAAGAAGAATTTTTTGATAAATCTTCAAAAAACCAGGAAAGGAAATCGAATAAGGAAATAAGAGAAGAAGAAGCAGAAAAACAAAAAATGCAGGGCAATCAAGCTACCTTGGATACGGCCTTTACTAGAAGCTCCAACACACACAACAATAGAGGAGGTTCTGCCTCCTTCCAAAGTAAATAATGAATCTGGTCTCTTGAAATTGTAGAGGGTTGGGTAACCCCACTAAAGTAAAGGAAGTAAAATATCTTTTAAGAATGGAACCCATCAATGTTATCATGCTCCAAGAGGCCAAATTAGAGGAAGGAAAAGTCCTCTCAATAAGTAGCTTGAATTGGAAAAAACAAGAAGGTTTAGCAGTAAATGCTAGAGGGGCCTCAAGGGGTTTGGTTGGGCTTTGGAACAAAAATTCATTCTCTCTTCTCAAATCCTTTGCCACACAGCACTGGATTTTCACATAACTTCTCCATCTGAAAAGTAATGTTAGTATCTCCCTGTTCAATGTATATGTTCCAACTCTTTATTCAAAAGAAAAAAAACTGTTGGAATACTCTAGCAGATTTCCTAGAAATTTAATCCCCTCCAAATATCATATTCGTCAAGGACTTTAACTTGGTTATGAAGCCAGAAGAAAAGAAAGGTGTCTCTTTTTGGAAAGACACCTTCAGGAATCAACTAGAGGAGTCCATCCAAAATGGGGATCTAATAGATATCATGCCCAAACAAGACTGCTTCACCTGGACAAACAAAAGAGTGGGATTGAACCATATTGTGGCTCGCCTGGACAGATTTCTAGTTCAAATTTCTCTACTCCTTGAAGGGAAAATCCTAATCTCCCAAATTTTGGCCAATCTAGCCTCTGATCACAAGCCTATCCTACTTTCCTTAAAATAGGTAGAAAATTTGGGTCTGATCCCATTCTGGTACAATCCACAATGGCTTCTCAATCGAGGGTTCACTGAAATTGTAAACAAGGCATGGAACACCCCGGTTCAAGGTTCCCCGGGCTATGTGTGCGAACAAAAACTCAAGAACACTAATTTTTCTCTCAAGGACTGGATCAAAGCAATCCATAACTCCCATTCAAAGTTGAGACAAGAAGCAGTAGATACACTCCTAGCAACCCAATTAGAAATGGAGCAAAAGCAACTTGAGCATGAAGACTTTGCCGATGAAGTAAAACTCCAAGCCAAGACCTTCCAAGAATTTCAAAAGGAATAAAAATACTGGAGAATAAAATCAAGAAGCACCTGGTTACAATCGGGAGACAGGAACACTTCCTTTTTTTGCAAACAGGCAAAGGCACAACAATATTTAAATCATATATCACACATTTGTAAAAGCTCTGGAGAAATAGGAAAAGGTCAAGACCAAGTCAAGCAGCTCAAGAGCAATTCCATAATTTGTTTTCTGAAGATGGAGAAACAAACGAGGAGATCACCAAGGAGTTGATAGATCATATTACAAACCTAGTTCAGCAGTCGAAAAATAATGAACTACTAAAACTGTTTTCAGAATCAGAAATTATCAGTGTAATTTGGGCAATGGATCCGAATAAGGCGCCTAGACCAGACAAATTTACTACTCACTTCTACAGGGCTTGTTGGCCAATTATCAGAGAGGACCTTCCCAAAATGATAAGCAATTTTCAAAAGAAAGCTAAAATCGAAGGGGGAACAAAATATGCTTTCCTTGCTTTAATTCCTATGGAAATCAATCCGGGATCATTTGCTTGCTTCAGGCCAATCTCCCTTTGTAACACCTCCTACAAAATATGCACCAAGTTATTGGAAAATCACATCAAAATTATTTTAGGCAAGCTTATATCCCCGAATCGAGGATTTATCAAACGCCGTCAAACCCTAGATAACATCATTCTTGTTTAAGAGACTATACATGCCAGCAAGAATCGGAAAGACAAAGGTATGATAATAAAAATTGATATGGCTAATGCATTTGATAGAGTGAAGCATTATTTTCTCTTCAGGGTCTTGGAGAAATTTGGATTCAGCAGCAACTTCATCAAGCAAATCAAAGCATGTATAGGGAACCATTGGATAGCTCCGTTGATCAATGGAAGACCAACCCATTTCTTCCAAGCCACTCGAGGTATAAGGCAAGGCTACCCTCTCTCCCCCTTCTTGTATATTTTAATGGCAGAATCTCTGAGCAAGAAACTCCTAGCAGAAATAAATGATGGAAATCTTCCAGGAATAAAAACTGTACAAGGAGTGCAACCCCTAAACCACTTTCCTTTTGCGGATGACTCGTTTTTCTTGGGAGGAGCCTCATTGAATATTTCCAAAGCGTTCAAACTAGTTCTCCAAAAATATAGTGTGGCCTTCGGAGGACTAATAAATTTTAACAAAAGCTCAATTTATAGCTGGAATGCGGATCAAATAGCCCTCTCCCGTATAGAAAGAACTCTTGGAATGAAAGGAATAGAAAATTGGAAAAATTTTAAGTATTTGGGGCTCCCATTATCAGCAGGTTACTCTAAAGAAAACCACTGGAACAAAGTCGTAGACAAAATTCAAGCGAAAATCAGATCCTGGGGAGGCCGATGGCTAAATAGAGCCGGGAAGTTAGTTCTAATTAACTCTGTTCTCACCTCTCTCCCAATATATCAGGCCTCAATTACCTTGGCTCCTAAGTTAATCACTGGAAAAATCTCCAAATTAATAAGAGATTTCCTGTGGAGAGGAGGCAAAGGCAATCAAATAAAATGCACCTTGTCAATTGGAACGTTGTAAAAAGATCAAAACAGGAAGGAGGGCTACAAATTCGAGATCCACATCTGAGTAAACTTAGTTATGGGAGGAAAAATACTGTGGCAAATAATCTCCAATAAAAACCACTGGGTAAGCAAAACTTTGAGAAATAAATATCTCGCAGGTCGTGGCTTGAGATGCTTAGAAAAAGAAAATAGCTGAAAAGGAACTTCCCTGTGGAAACTATGCAAAACCAGTTTGCACTTTTTCTTGGCCCACCTGCACTGGATACCGAGTAATGGAGAAAATATTCTCCTTTCGACTGACAGAATTCTTGGAAATCCGCCGCTCAACACCATATCAGAGCTAGAAAATATTCATAGATGGACCTTAAAAAAAGGAATCAAAACGCTGAAGGATATTTCTAGCTGTAATGAAGATGGATTATGGAAATACTGGGAGTTGTCAGACTTACCTGACTGCCTGGAACAGCAAAAAACCCTCATGCTTGATAAACTCACAGTGTGTGCTCCTATTCAAATATATTTTAAAGATAAAAGAGGGTGAGGATACACAGGCGAATACACCTCTGCCTCAGGTTATAAACTAATCTAGAATGAGAAAGATCCCCTGTCTCATCAGAAGCTCTGCAAATTTGTTTGGAATTCCTTTGGTTTACCAAAAGTGAACTTATTTTCCTAGCTCCTGGCCCATAGGAAAATCCTTACTGGTGAAAATATGGAAAAAAGAGGCATTCTAGGTCCTCATAGATGCCCTCTCTGCTGCCAGACCCTTGAAACTATTAATCATCTATTCGTGGACTGTACCTTCTCCGCTCAGGTCTAGCATATCTTGTTAAAAGACTTAAATGTTCCTGCTCCTTCTGATACACCTATTTCCCAGGTTTTCATTAATTGGAAAATTCGGTATCCTCTTCCTCTAAAAGATAAATCGGCCTGGAAGCAAATTTGGTTGACTCTTCCAAAATTTACCTATTGGAAAATATGGCTTGCGAGGAATAGAGTCATATTCAACAATCTCAGCCTCACTCCTCTCCAAGTAGCGGGGCAGACTAAAGCCTTTATGTTGGAAGTAATAAAATTCTCCGGTAAGCAGATGGACACATCCACCACAAATATGGAAAGAACATGGATTGGCTATCTCCCACCTATGGAATTTTTCTATATGCTTTCCCGTCCCAGAAAGAAACAACATTGGAAAATCAGAATCTCATTACAAGAATTGCAATGTTGGAGGAAGGACTAGAATAAATTAGGCCTCTTCTTTGATGGATCATCCAGAGGTAACCCCGGGGCAGCAGGAGCGAGTGAGGCAATCATTTCCCCTGAAGGAAAAACGAAAATAAGCTACAATTGGGGATTGGGAAGAAAACTAGTAATCAAGCTGAAGCTCTAGAACTACTCAAAGGATGCCAACTGGCTCTTCAAATGGGATTCCACATTATTCAGATATCCAGAGACTCGTTGTTTCTTGTCAGGATCATACAGAATGAATTGAGCTCCAAAAATGCAAAACTAAATTCTTACTTAGACCGGATAAAAATTATGTTGACCAAATTCACTCATTATCGACTGTTCCATGTACTCCTGGATATAAACGATGAAGCAGACACAACAGCAAACGCAGGAGTCACCTTGGCTCAAGGAATGCTCTCTTCTACGCTTCACCAAGATGAAATACAACCCATACCATGAAAAAAAATAAAAAAAAATAAAACAAATGGTCACAAAGTAGAAGAAGTTTTTGGCAGCTGCATCCAGGAAGAAAGAGCTCAGGAAAGCTCGCTGGAAACACAAGGAGGCCACCGGTCAAGCATGAAGACATAGAATAGATCGCACAGCAAAAGGAAATATCAGGCTTCCCACCAGCGAGATGGCATGGAGAAAAAAAAACCAATAAAAAGTCGGCCATTCACCTCAATCGTGAAGAAGTTAATGAATTAAAGGATGTTAATGAAGTTTATGAAATTTGTATTCCTGTTCGGAGCACACATGCTGGCTCGATGAAGATCGTATGCATGTGGCGGAGACAGTAACACATTGTGGCAGAGTTTCATGGAGAGAAGGCAGAATTTGGAGGTTGTAGGAATATGAGTGAGTAGAATCAAATTCTTTCTGTAATAGAAAGCTGATTCTGGCATTAGCCACGGCACCCACTTTATAATACAAATCTTAACCGTTATTGTGACAAAAAAGAAACATGTTAATATTTTTGTATTTGTTATCTTGTAAATTCAGCACATTTATTTGCAATTGAATAATTATATACGCAGTTGTCTACTTGTATTATTGTCTATGTTTGTGGTTGCAGATTGTTAAAGATATATTTGGAGCGAGATTCGGAAAAGAGATCTTCTACAAATGTTGGACCCAAAGTAAGAAACTCATCCTTGTTTTCTGATTTCTATTTAAACTGTAAATTTGTTTAGATTGCATTTTGTTGGAAGGAATTTTGAATTGTTTGTGGGCACCTCTCTGTGGTGACTTAGCCCAAAATGTCACTAGGTTGTTAATATTCACAAAACAACTACTCCAAGGGATGTGAATGGATTACAATCTCACAAACTCTTTGTTTACTTTGACTTACATTTGGAGATCTTAGATTGGTTGTATGCTTGTCTCGGGATCAATTCTAGGAAGGTGCACTTCTTGATGTGGTAGTTGGCACACATGGCATATTTGCCATCTTTTACAAGGCGCACTTATTGAGGATGGGTTCTTGGGACATTTGGAGTAACCATTTTGGAGGAGGGAGTCAAGGACTTGAATTTTAGGTGTTTTATCGAGTATGTAACTACCTTACATAGAGTTTGAGGAGGAACACTTGAGTTGTGAAGCTATTGGTTGGAGAGCACACCACCTTAAAGGAGAAGTACTTAGCATGTAGACACCTATATTTGAGGGTGCACCACCTTGTGGGTTGGATAAACCCTGGTGTAACATGTGGACACCTTGCCTAAGGAGAACTCCATTTAGAGCTTTGTCTGATGTTGATATAAACTAGGGTTTCTTATGGACTTAGCCCATATCTTATTGTTGGAATCAATCCTCATCTTAGTCTATATAAAGGGAGGAGAGTGCCTTTGTTAAAGACAACTACTTTGTATCTTAGTTATTAATAGTTGGTGCGATGCTAAATGGAATGAATTGCTTAGCCTTCGTATTACTGGTTAGGATTTGTAGTGATTGTAGATTCCCAAGCTAAGGTTTGGGATACATTGAGCCCCTCTTTGGGGCGAGTTTAAAAGATTTGTTGTACCAACTTGGGATGAGTTCAGGTATTGTACTTTATCTTCATTACTTTAATAGTATAAAGTCAGTAGCATTACTATCATAAATTTGTGATTATAGAGTTGATTTCAATGTTGATATTTCTCATGTATTAAGCAAGTTTCATGGTTGCAATACTAAATTTTTCTAGAATAAAACTATGTTGGTGTCTCAATATGTTTCCAACATTTCGAGTTGACACTCCACTCATCATCAAGAAATTATCTGAAAATTTCATAGTTTTTTTAGTACATTGATTTATTAAGACTATGAAAATAAAAATTATATTGTTAAATAACATATTGAATGTAAGGAAACTGATATGAATTGTTGCTATTATGCTTCCACTATAATTAAAGTAATTTTCACTAGATCAATCTCACCCTAAAAGCTATGACATATTTTCAAAATTTCTACAAACCCGTACTATAATATTTCAAATAGAATTGAAATTCTTCTCAACTATCTTAATTTAAACTATAATCAATTCTTAAAAAAAAATGTTTTATAATTATATGCAGATGTAAAATTATAAGCCATGAGAGTTATTAACGTCCATTGAGACCTACTTTGGTTTATGAGAACTTTGAAGAAAAGTATTCCTAAATCACCATACATGCCAACCCTCTTGGTATCACAAAGATAATAAAACCTTTCATCTCATGGAGTTTTAGGAATTTCTCAACCCCCTATTTCACTATGGAGATCACGAGGGCTTGCTCTTATTTTAGCAATATTAATTTTTTTTAAGCTAGTTAAAAGGAAAGATACTTTTGATCTTCTAAATTAGGCTTAATCACCTACTTATAATATTTTAATTTTCTCTTATCCTCTAACTCTTTATCACACCACATCTTCTCCTTAAATTTAGATGTAATCTGATTTAAGGGGTAGGTGATAGTGTTTTTTTGTATTTTCTTTATCCTTCTCCATGATTCTTTAGATATGTTGCAGCCCCAAATTTCACATCCATATAAGATAACAAATGTGACTAAAATCTCAAAGAGGAGTTTTTTCCCACAATCTTTTTCTCAATGCTATACTTTCACTTAAGCTTGTGATGAACATCTTTTTATACTATTTATATATACATGTATATATAATATTTTATAATTATACGTGGATATAAAACTATAACTAATTTCAATATATAATCTTTTATGCTTAATCTGCATGTATAATCAATTTGAATGTGTAATCTTGTTATAACATGCGTGCACGTATAAACATGGAGTGCTATAGTTAGCTAAAAACCCAAACTACAATATTACAGATAGAATTGAAATTTTAAGTATATATTAAAGTTTAGACAATATTTTTACGAGAGATTAAATACAAAATGTATGTGTCTATGCATGCGAATATATAATTTTAAAATTAATTTAATATATAGTATACCTATTTTTAGAAATTTTGAATTGTGAAGGAATGAATGGGTGTATATATGTGAATAGTTTTAAAGGTTAGCGTAAAGAATTTGAATGCCATGAATTATAAGTAAGATTATGGTTTCAAGTCTCCCTGCTATGATATCTTGTTATATATTAAACTAGCAATTATCTCATGAAATGCAAAGGAACGTTGAAAGGTAAAAAAATGGGAGGTAAAGTAGATAAAATGAAGTGAAAAAAGAGAGTAGCAAAAGAAATGATATAAGAATATTGCTATGTGATTTAGTTTGAGTAGTATAAGGGTGGTTCAATTAAAGTTTTCTTAAATATGATGGTAACTCATTTGCAATATATGTTGTTTTCATGGTCATATGTTTGGTTGAAGGCCATCATCTTATTCACATTAGTATTTTGAAGCATGGGCACCTTTTATTTTAAAATGGTTGATTCCCCTCTCTAGTTATATCATTTTTCCAAATCCATCTTCGCAATGGGACAAAAAATTCTATATACACCATTCCCCCCTTGTGTTCTAGCCACCCTTTTAGGTAATAAGATTCTTTTCTCTATCAAGTTCCAAGCAACATGGCTCCTAAATAGGATAAAAATTATCATATCTAATTTGTCATTGAAGTTCATTAGTAAAGTGTAAATGATTGAGCTTGATTAAACTCAATTTTGTCACTCACTTTATTATTAGGGTGGGCCTTGTGTAATCTAGGAAAAAGTCTCCAACTTATCCGATGACCCTATCCCGTCAATAAAGTCAATCTCATCTAGGTTGTGGCCAACATAGACATGATGTAATGCACACAATTTAAGAACATCGTAACCAACACAACAATTGGTTGTGATTCAATGATCATTGCCCCACCTTATTCAATGATAAATTCCCACATTTATCACTTAACAAATCTAAGACCGACAAAAATTCTCACATGAAGGTGATCAATCCATGAAGGTGATTAAATTAACATCCTTAACTTCTACTAACCATGAACTTGATTTGCTCAATCTTGCAACATTTACATGATGTGCTTATTCTTGTAGTGAATAAGGTTTTTTTTATGCTTGTAGGGGCTAGAAGAAATAGTATGCAGTTAAGGATTAACAATATCCTCAATCATTCATAATTAATAATCTATCTCTCTTAATCAATTTTCCATAAAAAATTATTCACAATCATTCATACACATTCTACCTATAGAAAACATATTCTACTTATAGAAAACATACATAGAGTTTTTGAACTCTTATTCTAAAACTAATATTTTGAAATTGACCAGTGAAATGGAGAAGACAATCACCCAAAATCTGCAAATAATGATTTCATTTAAAAAAAGAACTTCCTTCTACATCACGTTTTTCTTGTATGCGCTTGCTATTCACTATATCTGCTTTTTTCTTTTACTACTCAACTTTGTTTTTCTATTAAACTATATTTTGTCAAAGAACACATATGGAACAAATTGAATCCTTACCAAGATCGGTTCAGTTACTCTTAATCTAAAACAAACTTCCTAAAATTTCTCATCTACATGATCAAAATAGAAATATGTCTAATTACATGTCATCCTATTCTTATCTACTCAAATTCAAATTAAAGCAAATATAAATTGAAGGAACCCACTCCGATTTTGTAAATCTGGAAGGCCTTCTAGAGGTCAAAATTTGTTTTGAAATGATGCCCCTGCATCATGATATGACACAAAGCAAGGTTGATTGAGAGAATAAGATATAACGTAGCATTAACATTTCAGGTTAATGGGCTCTTTATAACGCATCCCACATGAATCAACGTGGGTCATTTCTATTCTTAGTCTCCTTCAACACTCAATCATCTTAAATATTTTTCTAAATATTGAGTTCTTGTTTAGGTTTTTAACTCTTCTACAATGTTGTACCTCTAGCTTTACACATGGCGGTGTGTGGGGATTCCGATCAGACAACACTTGTTGTGGGTTCGATCCCATGTGTCAAATGCTTGCACTTCCTTCAAAAGGAAAACCCTAATGCTTATGCTTTAGAGTTGTGGGATAACCCTAATATTTTATGTCTGGCATCAGAGGGTTATGTAGAAGCTAGGGTTTCCTCTCCTTGTTCTGTCAAGGGTAAGTTACCAGTAGTTCAGGGTGGGGAGTTTGAATTCCCAGGGACTAGAATCAAGGAGAGTTTGGGTTTGGATCAGTGCCATGAAGTGTAACAGTCTGCTCACCTTGGTTGTAAACTAACATGTTATTAAGCTCGGAATAAACAAAGACTAAGAGTGTATAAGGTTTGAGAGGGTTTGCAACAGTTTGTTCTGGACAAAGATGTAAATATGGAGTGGGTAGGTTTGTTTATTATCCGGGTGGTGGTAGGAAATGTGGAATCAACCAAAGTTAACAAAATGGAATTTATTGAATGGGTTGTATCTAACTAGCGAATGGAATTTGTACTTTCCCCCACATTAACATGCTATCCAATGGCTGGTTGTGTTTCACTTTTTCTAACGATAAGATGTGGTGAAGGTTCTGGATAAATTGTGGTTGATTAAAGGGAATTCTTTAGTTCCGAAGCAATGGCATACTACATTCGATCCCCAAAGAGAAAAATTATTGATTCGGTACATGTGGATGATATTGTTGGGTTTCCCCATCGAACTATGGACAGAGAATGTTTTTATTTGTATTACAAATATAGCGGGTTGTTTCATCATACTAGATAAAAATTGGTTTTTGGTGTGGACAAAAAAATGGCGTTCTATGATGGCGGAGTTGGATATTTCCAAGGGTTTGACTGAGGAAATTGAAATCCTTTAGGGTGAAAAAAATTTCAGACAAAGACTGGATTATTTACATATACCTTTCTGATGCCATTGGTGTTGGGAGACAGGACACGTGAAGGCAAAATTTCCATATATTATATTCGGTAGTGCGGGAGGCAATACTGCATTAGTTTCAAAAATTGAGGATGTGGATGCGGAAATCCCAACTCATGCTTTTGATGCCCTGATTCAACATGGTACATCTTCTGCTTAGTTGGATTCCTTTGATGAACAAAACGGTATGGATATCTCTGATTCCACTACCCTATATGAAGGTGTTACTAAGGAAGAATTAAATTTTTATTTGTCGACTGAAAAAGGTTTATTTAAGGGTGGTAATTGTTTATCCTTAGGGGTGGATAATCTTAGGAGTGGAGAAATTACTCAAATTGATAATTCATCCGTGAATAGGGTTTGATACTTCGACCATTTTAAAAAACCATAATTTGACTACTAAACATCAAAGAAGATTATCTTTTGAGTCTGCTAAAACCATTATTTCGCCAAGCTCAAATAATGCAGATCCTCTCCTTTTATCCAGGTCGATCCTATATCCTCTTCCCCTTCGACTGAGTTGTCAAATCCTCCTTCTTAGGATCTATTAAATCCTTCTATGGTCGATGCTAGGAATCTTATTCAAAAGTCTCCCTTGTAGATTTTTTCCAACAATCTGACCTCAAATCCTAAAGTAATCCTTGTTTCCTCCATTCGCCATAAGAATGTTACTATTCGCAGGGAAAAGAAAAAAGGTAAACAAAATATTACATCCTTGGAAATGTATGGTGATTCATGTATCCCCCTTTCTGAGAGATTGGATTCAGGCAGGGCCCTTAGAGAAGTGCATCCCAATCAGGGGGGTAATTGATGTCTATAACCTCCTTCAATATCCATGGGGTCGGGGGGGATGCGAAGGTTAGGGCCCTCTCTAGACTCCTTAAGGTTACTAACCTGGACATTGTCTTAATTCAAGAGACGATGTGTTGCAAAGATAGAGCTATTGAGGTTTTCTCCAAACTTTTGTCAGGATGGGAGCTCTGTGTTGTAGACTCAAACAGGTAATCTGGTGGGATTCTTTTTGGTTGCAATACTTTAAAAGTGAACTTTAAACATTTTTAAACCAGTGGTGTTATTCTTATGGAGGGGAATTTTAGAGGTAGTGACCTTCAATTAGATATCCCAAATTGCTATGGTCCTTATCAGGATAGAGAATCCTTTTGGGTTTCTTTGGAATATAGTGGCTTGTTGAGGACTCCCAATATTATTTTATCCGGAGATATAAACCTTACTATGTTTGCAGTTGAAGTATGGGGTCACACTGCTCGGTTGGACCCTATATTTGATTTATTCCCCAACCTCTTTCAAAGATCAAAGCTGGTGGATTTTCTTCTCATACAGTTGGGACCAACTTGGAATAGTGGGAAGGGTGGCTCTGTTGGCATCAGTAAGAGGCTGGATAGATTCTTACTTTCAGAGAATTTATCTCAGTCTTTCAAAGAATAGTGGGAAGGGTGGCTCTGTTGGAATCAGTAAGAGGCTGGATAGATTCTTACTTTCATAGAATTTATCTCAGTATTTTCACATATTTCTAACTTGGATAATCTCCTCTTCCATCTTAGATCATTTTACCATTATGATACAAATTGGTGGATGTACTTTCTAGCACAAACATCCTTTTAATTTTAACAATACGTGGCTCCAGGATAAGTACTTTTTCCTCCTTGTGAAGAATATCTGGAACCATTTTCCTGTGCCTGAGGGTGCCAGCTATGGAAAGCCTGGTCACAAAACTTAATGGACTTAAGAAAATTGTTATGCAGTGGGAAAACGAGAAGAAGAAGAAGGCTAGTGAAGATATTGTGAGAATTGAAAAACAATTGGATGATTTATTCACATCAAATCCCTCAGAGATTTTTTCAGAGGAAGATAAGGAAAAATTATTGGATCTAGAAGGGTGTAAGATATTTTACTTAAACAAGAATAAATTACTTGGCCTCTAAAGAGTAGGGCTACGTGGGTTGCTTTGGGGTACAAGAATACCTGTTTTTTCCATAATTATGCCTCTTTTAGAAGGAATATAAATTTCATATGGGATCTGAATGATGTAGATGGGAATACTGTTCATTCATGAGAATATTTGGAAGATGCTACAAAAGATTATTTTTTCAAACAATTCGAAGATCCCAGTAACAATGAGATTGATGCACAGGTAAAGGTTATTATAAATATACCTTCTTTATTTTTTGTGTAGGAGGGTGTCGCAATTGGTGAGCCTATTACTTTATTGGAAATTGAAGGGGTTCTAAAATAGTTTTCCAAGGATAAAAGTCCTAGCCCAAATGGTTGGTCGGTGGAATTGTTTATTGCCTTTTTTACACCTTAGGGAATGAGATTTTGCAGATGGTAGAACAATCTAGGTTGGAAAGATATGTATTGGCAGCTATGAACTCTACTTTCATTACCCTCATTGAAGGTAAATTGAAAGGAATCAAACTGGCTTTAGGTGTATATATTATCCACTTATTATTTGTTGATGATATTCTTTTTCGTAGAGGATTTATGGAAGAATGGTCTCACTTATATGAGATTATTAACCTTTTTTTGTGGACCTGATGGTATGGAGGTTAGCTCTACAAAATCTACTTTTCATACAAACAGATTTGCGGAAGAGGCCTTTAGTCAAATTTGTCGTTTCTTGTCTTTTAAGAGGACTTCCATAACTGAAGGTTTTTAATATCTAGGTTATCAATTAAATCCAAATTGCTACAAACTCTAAATATTGGCTCTGGTTGGTTAAAAAGTTTGAAAAGAGAATCAAGAACTGGACATATAGATTACTATCCTTGGGTGGAAGGTTGACTCTCTTGATGGTTGTTCTCACTGGTATTCCTATGTTTTGATTATCCTTAGCCCAGATCCCTCAAACCATTCTAAATATGCTTCGGAATTTGATGTTTAAATTTTTTGGTCTGGGAGAGTTGATGGGGGAAAATACACTTGGATAGCTGGGAAAAGTTGTCCAGGCCCTTCTACTTAGGTGGCTAGGACATAAAAAAATCTGCAGTGGTACGACACAGCTCTTAGTATGAATTCTTTATGGCGTGGTTTATTTGGTAGTGGGTTATGGTGTGATGTCCTTAAAGCAAAATACCTCAAAGGTGATACCTTAAATTGGATCAAGAACCCATTTAAGAGTGTTATAAATGCTTCAAATTTCTAGTCCAACTTTACTAAGGCTTTCAAATGGATTAGCAATGACCTTACTTGGAAAGTTGATAATGGTCTTAATGTGTTGGTGGGAGTTGATCCGATTATTGGGAATGAAGAAGATTATATGGTATCCTCTTACCTTCTTGATTATTTATCTGAATTGGGGTTTCTCACCTTTGCATAAATAAAAGAACTTCTTGGTTACAACGCGCTGAGTCTTATTGGTTAATTGCTCAAGATTTAGGTCTTAGGAATATATGGGCTGGGGAGTGGGACAAATATATCTCTTATCTTAATATTGCATGGATCCAACTTAATGCAGATGAGGATGAGCTTATTTGGATAGTGAACAAGTCCAATTGTAGGGTTTGTGCAAAATCCACTTACGCAACTATTGCAAATTATGTTATACAAGTTGAACCAAAAAGGTGGTTTAATAAATTATGGAAGTGGCATGTTCTTTTGAAGCTTAAATGTTTTATTTGGTTGACCTTTGAAAATTTTCTTCTTACTTGGGATAATTTATTGCACAGAGGATGGGAGGGTCTGAATATAGCTTCCTTTGCAAAAATGATACTGAATCTATTGACCATATATTTATTGGTTGTGCTTTTAGTAAGAAACTATGGAACGATGTATGTGATGCTATGCACATTGTCCAGCATTGGGGAATTGGTATTGTTGAAGAAATTTTTTTAACGTGGTATAAAAGTTGTCATCATCATAAACTTCTGCATGTCTTTATATGTTGGATTATTTGGAGGACTCACAATTCGCTCATCTTTGAGAACATACCTGTTAATTTTTATTCATGCTACTTGAAGACAATCGACCTCTACAGAGAGTATGTATCCAAGGAAATAAAAACCAGAAGAAGGAGGCAGATTAAAAATCTATCAATCTCTCCTACTACTATAGGTTTCTTTGATGGTGCAACTCAGTGTGGAGAATGTGGTGCAGGTGTTGTCTTAAAAAATAATGAATACCATATTTTCAAGCTACATATGAATTGTGGTTCAGGAAAGAATACTAAGGTTGTACTTTTGGCATTCTGGTGCCTTCTATCTTTTGCTTCTACTCTTGGTATTGACACTTTGTAGATCCTTAGTGATTCTTTGGTAATTGTAAACCAGGAAAATCATAAATATGCTCTTCAAATTATCTCGCTTTATCATTGGTATTGCATGGCTAAACCTTTGATGGCCTCCTTCCATGAGCTGAAAAATTGATCATATTTTCGGGAAACAAAACACTGATGCAAAAGATTTTTCTAAGAAGGCCCTGGAGGGTGATGCTAGTTATCTTCATATTGAAGAATTATTGGATGGATGTGTAGATTTTGAGGATACGGTCCTCTATCTTTGTTAATGAAGGTGTTGTTAATTTTGACAGGACACAGTTCTCCCTCTTGGTTGATGATGTGCTTTTCATTGTATTTGTGTTCCTATGAAGGGTTACAGTCTTATAGTTTGTGCTTTTGGTATTGTTGGGAAGGATTTCTATTTTTGAGATATGTATGATTTGAAGTCATCCAGAAGGTTATGTTATGATGTTTCATGGCTCTCAAGATGGACAACACAGATATGTACTTTTTGATTCTATGAATAACAAAAGTATGTTTTTTTCTACTTAGAAAAAAATGAATAAGTATATATTTTATTATGAAAATGAATAGATTGATATTTGGATATGTTTCTTAATAATTAAGGTTGAATTTAATATATATAATCTTGAATATATAGTTCTAGATGATTTATTACTTTTAATATTTATGTATTTTTCAAATGATGAAGTAATAAGATAAGATTTTAAAGAATATTATATAAAAGTATAAATAAATAAATATTTTAAATAAAAATGATATATTTTAGTATTTATAATAAATTTTAAATTTCAAATTTTATAAATATATAATAATTTATTTCACAAATTTTATAATAGGCATTTTAGTATTTATAATAAATCTCAAATTTCATCTTTTATAAATATATAATAACTTATTTTACAAATTGAATAATTCATTTGATTAGTGATTAGAGTACACTATTATATAGCTTATATCCAAATCCTAGGCTCTATCAAGTGGAGCCACCTAATCCTAAGCTCTAAAGTCTCTAGTTTAAGTCTCATATTTACTTTTTACTTTGTATTATTTTTTTTGTTTATGGCCGACATAATATTTATTACTTTTTACTTTGTATTATTATTTTTTGTTTACTTTGTATTATTTTGTTACTGGACAAACACACTCGATAAACACTCTAAACTTTCATATTTACTTTTTACTTTGTATTGTAAAGTCTCTATTTTAAGTCTCATATTTACTTTTTACTTTGTATTATTCTTTTTTATCTATGGCCGATATAATATTTACCACCTAATCCTAAGCTCTAAAGTCTCTAGTTTAAGTCTCATATTTACTTTTTACTTTGTATTGATCTTTTTTTGTTTACTTTATATTATTTTGTTACTTGACAAACACTCTACTTACAAAATCTCCCCCATACTGAGCTTAGAGGCGCAATAAGTTATTATGTACATGAAACGTATATATAACAATAATAACATATTTATGAAAAAAATCTTAAATTATTTATAATTTAATTTAATTTAAACAAATATATAATAATTTATTTTACAAATTTATTAATTAAATAGATATGAAAATTAATAATTTATTTCATCAAATCATGAAATATATAATTTAAATCTCATCCTACGAGAAAATAAATATGTATAATTTTTTTTATTTTAAAAATATGAAAAAAATAAATATAAATAGTTTCTTTCATCCTAATTATATATATATAATCTTTATTTTTTTTATCTTATATAATTTAAATACAAAATTATAATTGTAATTATATATATACGAAACTTAATTTAATTTAAATATTAATGTTCATATCTCTATTCCAAAGAAAATCTATGATTGGAAATAAAAGTAGATTGTTGAAAACACATTCCTCTTTCATCAAAATAAGAACAATAAAAAATACTCTAAATTCTTAAAGCATACTTTAATTTAGATTTAAGTATTCAAAGTAAATGAAATCGGGAAAAAGAGTGGTGTTGAAAACACGTTAGTCTTTAATAAAATAAGAACAATAGAAAATACATAGAATTCTTGAAGCAATGAAACAAGTACTAAATAGAAAAAATGGATAATATATTGAGATCAAGTTTTGAAAGTTGAAAACATTATATGTCATTTAATATGTTGTATTTGATGATAAAATAAAAATAATGGTAAGATTTGTTTTTCTTTTTAATGGTAGTTGTTAAAGTTTACTTTGTCTCATCTATTTGAGATTTGACAAGATCTGTTTTGAATTTATAAAGTAAAGAGTTTGAAATTAACAATGAAAATTGAGTTGGAATGAAATTTTTTATTCAAAGTGAAATTAATATATTATGTGAAAAACAATACTTTATGACCTTGGCATTTGATTTGAGATTTGATAAGATCTGTTTTGAATTTATAAAGTAAAGAGTTTGAAATTAACAATGAAAATTGAGTTGGAATGAAATTTTTTTATTCAAAGTGAAATTAATATATTATGTGAAAAACAATACTTTACGACCTTGGTATTTGAGAAGATCCATTTTGAAATTATAAAGTTAAGAGTTTGAAATTATGACAAGATTTATTTTGAAATTATAAAGTTAAGAGTTTGAAATTAACAATGAAGATTAACTTGGAATGAAATTTTTATTCAAAGTGAAAATAATATATTATGTGAAAAACAAGACTTTACAAAATTTAAACTCAAGAAATTTGATCTCTCTTGATTGTTGATAGATCCGGGTTTAAGTTTTAAGTTTTTTTTTTTTTTAAACAAAAAAAAGACCAGTATTCTATTAAGATAGGATCAACAATATATTTGTCATCTTTACAAAAAGCTAGGTGTTGAAACTGCCACCCCAGATATCAGACCAGAACTTATCAGCATAATCCCATAACCATAACCAAAGATCAACATCAGTAGCAATATCCCCATAATCCCATAACCACAACCAAAGAGCAGCAGTATTACAAACCTTATCAATGGTAAAAGACCGGATCCACTTACAGTTCATCATAGGAAATCTACCAGTAAACATACAGCTAAAATTTTTACCCCAAACCCCCATTACAAAAACGGATGTCGAGAAGACAGACATCAGATTGAGAAAAAGAAAACAAACACTAGAGCCGAAAGCAGAAAATATCGGAAAGACAGAAGTAAGAAACAACAGAAGAGAGCCGAAGCTGGAGCCAGTCAAGGGTCACCAAGCCGAAACAACAAAACTCATGCAGGAAACCAGGTACAGAAGGAATTAAGCAGACGGACCATCCTCGTCTTCAATAATCACCACCGGAGGCATGTCAGCAGCCTCCCCTTTTCCACAGAGGTTGATCTCCTGTGGGTTCTCCACTTTTTTAGGACGGGTAAAGAATAAAATCCCCATGTCAGCCGCTAGTGCATCTAATTTCATATGAATCCACTTAGATTCTTCAGTGTGGTCCTTGCAAAGGTCCTCCAATTGGGTCATCCTTAAAGAACCAGACAAAATATCAGCCTGGGTTTCCATTACCTAGGCAATGAGAGTTTTGGTCACCCACAGCATCACAACAGCCCGACCCCTAGTATTACCGGGGTCATGAATCCACTCGGACATGGAAACTGTCTCCGTTGGTAGTTCCTGCACACCCACCCTGTGCCACAGTGTTTCTTCCAAATTCTCCACCACCCTCTGCACGTTCTGAGGAAAGTAACGACGGAAAAAAAGAGCAGTTGCAGCAGCATTCCACTGATCCCGACTGGGACCGGCCTGGGCTACATTCCCCCTTTCCCCATTATCCGGCTCCACATGAGCCTGTCTACCTCTCCTAGTAGGTCTCCCTCTCGGCGGCATAATCTTAATACCCTTACTATCACTCGTCACCCCACTACTAGAATCAAAACAATACCACCAGACACCAGCAGAATAAGGAATATTGCCACAGTTACTATTGTCATCCCGAAACTCAGAATTTAAAGGAAAGCCGCCACCTCTGTCCATTAAATCCATCATAATTAGCCACACTGTGTAATAAATCATCCCATCCTACACTCTCGTCATCGTAGCAGACATCAGCTCCAAATGACCCATCCAAAACGTGAGAGGCTGAGCGCCTTAACCTTCGCACGCGCTGTATCTCCTAACATAACAATTACAGACGAAGGGAGATCTGCGGAAGGCCAATCCGTGGCACAATTAATAAGGATACCTGAAAAACACCTATCCTTACCACCCTGCAGATGGTACCAGCTGTTATAGCCCATCGAGATTAGTAATTCTCCTGTCGCCTCCTAAAGGCGCCACACCACCCCTATCACTTTTAGCAATCATTAAGCAATGTTGACGACACCTGACCGACGGTATTTCCAGGGAAACCCCTTCCCAACCGTCATTATAGTTACCAGCACCATGATTAGCTAATGCGTCAACCAGACAGTTGGCACTTCTCCTAACATGCTAGAAGGTGACAGAGTTGAATGAAGTGGTGAGTTGGCCGAGACACGTCAACCGCCACGCCAGTCTCCATGACTGTGCCAACTTAGCAGCCCGGGTCCCATTGTTAAGTTTTATGGCCATCTGTATCAGCATGTGTGAATCCCCTTTGACAATCAAGCAGCTAACGCCACATCGGGCTACCATGCATAAACCTTGTAGCATGTCTTTGCATTCAGAAGCATTGTTGGTTTCACGTCCCAGGTGCCCAAAGTAGCAGAACATAACCCTGCCATGATCATCACATAGAACACCTCCATACCCGGCCTGCCCTGGGTTACCCTTAGATGCGCCGTCGAAGTTCAACTTAATCCACCCTTGTAATGGCGGAGACCATACCGTCGGACTTTCAGGGGATCTACAACCAGACGTGATACGACCAATATGACGAGGGAGCACAGTAATATCCCAGGTATGAAGAATTTTTAACTCATTTTCAGGGATGTTCAAATCCTATTCGGTCCACAGGGTTAATTGTAGAGTTTAAGTGATGCCATGTTGAATATGCCCCCACACCATCTTCCAGGTGTTGGGATTACCAGTGAAAATCCATTTATTTCGCTCCTTCTAGACTTCCCATAGGAGAAATCCAAGAAAGAGTTTCCATACCCGATTTATAAGTCTCCCTTGGAAGGGGTCTTCCTTCCACTGTTTCTTCTGGTGCATTCCTGACTCTATTCGTCATGCAGAATTTCGTTGCTCCTTCATCCCACAAAACCGACACAAAACTGCAACCATCCAACAGGTGTGCAATGGTTTCGTCGTTATTGCCACAGAGGACACATAGATAAGGTCCTTCAAAGCCCCGCTTCACAATATTATCCCAAGTTAAAAAATTTCCTTTCAGGACTAACCAGAGGAAAAGGGTGATTTTGGGCCATAGTTTAGCTCCCCACAAATGCTTCCAAGTATTGACCCCCTATTGATTCGTCGAGGTAGTTAACATGATATAAGCTTCCTTTATGGTGAACATACCTTTGGGACGGTGACCCCAATGGAGGATATCCTTACCCCTTTGAGTTTTAATAATACAGGTCGTCAAAATGTCATAGATTTTCCCTCCAGTGTCACCCCCATAGGTGAGTTTTAAGTTTTTATTTTATAAACGAACATAATATTTTATTTTATGAGCCAACATGGATTTTTTTAAATGCTTTCCATAATTTTTTATTTTATGAGCTGTAGAGCACCCAAACTCGGTGCAAAAATTAATCACTACCATATTTTTAAAAACTACCCACTTTTACGGTCACTTGTTAGACCACTCCCTTTTCCCACTCCTTCCCCTTAACTGGTTCTAATGGTTGTATTCTTTAGCAACAATACCACATCTAATGGTTTGAACCAAACTAACATTAGTTACACTGTGTCACCGTGTCCCATCTCTGCACAGTTGTAAACTTCCTATCACGAAATCTGAGCAAGTTGGGGTAGGTCTTACAGCTAGAGCGACCTTACTTACTTCCTCCATGCCCATTTTTGAATTTTCCAAGCCTGCTCTATATATGCTATCAACCAAGCTGCTGCCGAAGAAACAAGAAAACAATATTGTTTACTCTCTGATTCTGTCTTCAATGGAATGGTGGCGGATTCGAAATCTGGAACCTGTCACAGTGCAGTGGAAAATCAGTTAGATTGGAAGCCACCTGTAATCACTGCAAAACTGGCCATGGAGGGGAATGGGGAGTTTTCAGGGTTAGATAATTATGCAAAACTGGCCACCGGCCACGTGCAAACTGAGAAAATTGAGATCGTATCTCAGAAGCCTCTTCTGAAGAACCATAAATATTTTTGACATCGGTCATAAACCCCTTCACCACCTCTATATCTTGGGAAGGAGGCCTCCTTTCTGTTGTGGAATCATACCATTTTGGATTTACTGCATACGCTGCCATATGAAGTGGTGTGTTCAATTTATTCCACCTCGCATGCATAAATGATTGCAACTATGGCCATAAAGTAGGATCTCTCTTATCTGTGATGGATTGGATCCTCTCACACATAGATTCCATGTTCTCATAAATCTCACCTAAACATGGAGCATCTGTGTCTGCATAGCGAAGCATATCACAAATTGGCTCTACAAATTCCACAACGAATTTGACATCAGCCCAAAACCGATCATCCAAAATCAACCTCTTTATCTCCATATTTGTATCTGAGGTAGATTGCTTCCATTGCTCCCACATGTCACTAATAACCCTTCCATAGTTGTATCTTTAGTTGCTAAAGACCCTTTCATCTCGGCAAGCCTTCTAAGCAGAATGTAATAAGAGGCAAATCTGGTATCACCGGTTTAAGAAGCTCCATTTTTGCATGCCTACGGTAAATTGCTTGTGAATGGTGGTGGTTGCATATGAACATTTGAATTTTACGGCCATTTTCAATCAACAACCGAATCCATTCAATTTTTGCAATGTCTTTCAGTGCATTATTCAAGGAATGCACTGCAAATGGCGTCCAAAAAATATGCCTACATAATATAGAACAAATAAAAAAGAATTAGATTACTAATTTGAAATTTCTAATTTTATTTTATGAATAAACATGAAAATTAAAAACAAATCAGACTTGTAATTATTAATTTAAAATCTGATTTGTAACTTATGCACTAACTTCAAAATCAAACAAACAGCACAAGAGGCCGTGAGCTATGCACGCGATTGATCTGTTGCTAGGGTTTCGCGTTGTTTGGGATGGATCCTCCTCAGGATCCAAGCCCTGAGGATCATCGGCGATTACTCGATGAGGCTTTCAGGGCTCTTGTGGTCGCCTCCCTTGCTCCCCTTGCTACTTCGGCATCTAGTGATGGCTTTATTCGACTCTCAGAAGCCCCCAAGATATAGATCATGTCGGTTGCTTCAAGATTGAAGGCTCTTGCTCTCAGTGAAAGAGGTTTGATTGCCCAATTCACCAGGATTTGGCCGTCTCCGAAGACCATGGATGTCTGGATTAAAAAAAACTGGATGCCATTGATCTCTGGCTGAATCCAACATTGCTTCTGTGGAAAAGGCTTCTTCACATTTTTATTTGAAGCAAAAGAGGATAGAGATCTCATCTTTTGTAGTGGACCATATTTTATGGGCCCTCGGGGGCTCTACCTGAACCGATGGAGTCTTTCCTTTGACTCGGAAAAGGATGTGTCCTCATTTGTTCCAGTTTGGGTCTGATTGCCCCACCTCCCCCTTCATTGCTGGAACGATGAATCCCTGCAAGCAATAGGGAACTCTTTTGGGAAATACATTGACAGAGCGGAGCCGAAAGGCCCCTTATTCTCTTGTGCAAGAATCTGTGTGGAGGTGGACCTGGAGAAAGGCCTCCCGGAGGTTGTTAGACTGTGCATGGACGGCTAGGAATATGCACAGAAAGTAGATTATGAATGGTTACCGTTCAAATGTAAAAAGTGCCATGAATATGGACACTTTGTCAAGAACTGCCCAAAAATGGCAAAAGAAACCACGGAGCAACCACAAGCAGCTGAATGGAATCAGGTGAAGAAAGGGAAGACTGCTCCCGCCTCAAAACCTGATCTAAAAATAAAATCCATAGAAAAAGATAAAGAACAAACTCAGCCATAAATTGAGATCCCAACAGTTAATCAGTTTGACGCCCTCAATATGGAAGAAGGGGAAATAGTTGAGCCTGAAGCTCCTGAAACTGATCCAACAAATAATGAGGAACAGATCAACAATGTCCGCACTTCTTTTCCTGACAATGATAGTGAAACCCCAGATCTGGAAAGATCTCTGTTAACACCCCAAAAGTGCTCACTAGCTCATTTCCTTATTCACATGACCCATTTGTCCACTTTTCCATCATTTAAGCCTCTAAAGCCACCAAAAGGTCACCAAAAGACCTTAATACACCCCTTTTCCATTCAAAATGAATATTTTTCCTCAAAAAGCATAAAAAACCCTAAAAAAGGGTCCATAATTCCCAAAAATATTAAAAAGGGAATAAAAATATTCAAAATATTCAAAAAAAGAAAAAGGAGGGACAAGGTACCTAAACCATGTTGGTCAATACCATTGGTTTCCTCAAAACCATAATGGTATTCCCCACCACCAAAAACTATAAAAAGGTGGTAGGGGCTCCTCACTTTCCATCCATCCATCATCCTATCCTCATGCTGCCAAAATCACTTTTGAGCATTGCCCACCTTTTTTAGCCTTGCACAAACCAGAAAGCATTGGAGAAGAAGGGACCTTTGGAGCTTGGAGCTGCTCACCCTTGGAGCTACTCAACAATCTTCACCACTTGGATGTATTACCATTGCAAGCACTTGCTTGCCCCTATTCTTAATACAAAATCGTTTCTTTTACATATTGTCAATTGTTTTTGCTTTCTATAATATTTCTATTATTTGCTTATTTACTTCACATAGATCCATGATTAATATAGTTTAGATTAGTTTGTTGTTTATTTCTATTGAAACTGCTGCTACTAGTTAGCAGGTGCCCATTGCACTAAGCTTGGTTGCAAAACCAAGCTAACAGTTTTTGGCGACTCCGCTGCTTTCGAATTCTTAGATCTCACTTTTTAGCTTTAGATCTTAGTTTTTGGTAGTTTTAATCCGTTTAATTTATAGATCTGCCATCCTAGACAGCAGATCCATTGTTGTTCTAGATCTTGGCCCATTCTATTGCCATTAACAGCCCGAATTGCCATTTTTGGGTTCGTTTTTCGGCGTTCGCTTACGGCTTTCGCCTTGCGGATTTTTGCCCAACAGTCGCGCGGCTCTTTTCCGCGCGGCTCGCCGCGGCTTTGCGGCCAATTTGCGCGCTGCACATTGCGGCTTCGCGACCAATTTCCGCGCTACACATCGCGGCTTCGCGGCCATTTTCCGCGCTGCACATCGCGCTTGTGTGACGAAATCCCGCGCTGCCCATCGCGGCTTATCGTTTGAAACCCACGCTGCCCATCGCGACTGTGTGACAGAAACCCGAGCGGCCATCGCGGCTGTTCTGCTAAAACCCGCGATGCAAGTTTTTTTAATTCGGCCAATCCGTTAAGAAATTAATTTTTTGCTCTATTTTCTGCCCATTTAGCACATTTTACAGTATTAAAATTCCTGGATTTTTTACAGCCATAGAAATCTTTTACTATTTAGAATGCTCCTTTAAAAAGTCTTTTTAAAAATTTTGAGAAATTGAAAGAAGGATTTATTTGCATTTTATCTAGATAAAATTTTTACTGTTTACTTCCTTGATATTTTGCCCATAGCAATTTTTAAAAGAAATCCATTTATTTCTTGAAGTATTCATATTATTTGCTTTCCTATTTCAAAGATCCTTTGTTTTTTGAATAGTTTTGTGCAAAGCATTTACATTTTCAATTTCAGTTTAAAATACCACACGTGCACCCACTCAAACACATAATTTAAATTGAGCCTTAAAATTTACCCTAACTTCAACCAACTTTTAACCCCACTTGGGGAGCACTTAAAAGAACTTTGTAGCTAGGTAGAATTGAGGGGATAGGTGTTCCAATAACACCCCTCAGTTATTACATTTGAGACATAGCTGTTGTCCATTAGGGAACCAAAATCTCCTAGTATTTTTTGGCACGGTCACAACCAGTTTATCAGAAGGCCTCTCCCCTAGGAGGGTTGAAGTCGCGAGGATAGTTCCGGAAGCCTGAGTGGAATACTGAAATCCATTCAGTAACCGAAGGCTACCATTCGCAGTTCTCGGGATATCCTTGTATAGGGGTATTGCGGTAAAAGGGCCAAACGACAGATTTACCTTTTCTGAACGTGTCATGAACGTAGTATCCTAGTTGCCATTCTTTAGGATTGATTACCCGGTGTCCCTCCCGGTAGGGGGATATCTAGCCGTTGTTTCAACACTCAATATTGTCTGACTTGGATTTCATCACCTTGTAGAGAATATCGTTTGTTGACTCACAATACTTCTAGTTAGGTGTTTTCATGATACAATCCACCTTTGGTCTAAGTAGCACCTCTTTTTTCTAGAAGCTGTTTGACTATTGGTATTCTGACCATTTTTGTTGCATCCCTCTACTTATTATAGCACAGCTGCTATAATAAGTGATTTTTGAGGTTGATTTTTTGGCCTGAGAGCCTTTATTTTCACTCCCCCTTTTGCACCCTTGGTTGCATTAGGGTTTCGAGTTTTTTATACATTACCATCTCACACTGAAAATTTTTACACAAAAAACATATTTCTCACCATTGAAAATTTTAGACGATCTCGTCGTCTTCAGGGTGAACCCCCAAAGTTCAGTCTACTTGGCTCTCCACGTCACCGACGTCGAGCCTTATCCCTTGACTCAACATGTCATCGGCTAAACATACAGTCATCTGATTCTGACACGCCTCGCTTCACATTTGATTCTAAGGCTAAATCCGAAAACCCTACTCAATTATTACCAACCAACCTCATGGCTGGAACACCATTCGACCCACTTTTTTCCAGTACCATTGGAGATACATCCACAAACCCTTCCACTACTATGCCATCCATGGTAACAACAACCCCTCTAGGCATGCCTAATATGGGGGACACTCCACCTTTAGGAATACCCAACACAGGACTACCTCCTATTATGGGTATGCCAAACATAGGGGTCACACCCCCTCTCATTACCACAACCCAGATCCCAGGAATTCCTGGTACTATTCCTAACCCTAGTGTAACCCATGTTGCACTTGGAAACACTGGCCCATACTAGACCACAGCAGTTGGAGGACACATACCTTCAATACCTAGCATACCCTTAGGGGCTACTGGACCACTACATCATGCCACCATGAATAGTCATGTCCCAGTCACTACGCCACATCCATCGGCTAGTTTACCTTACATGGCGAGTCTGAACTTACCAGACCTAGCCAGGCTAACCAACGATCCTATCAGACACGACCCTACGTGGCCTCACATGCCCACCAAACTCCCCTCCGACATCCCTAAGTTTGAGGGAAAGGCAGGTGAGGACCCCCAGAACCATATTATGTCCTTCCATCTATGGTGTTCCTCCAAATCCATAGTGGACGACTCTGTCCGTCTCCATCTGTTACAGCGCACCTTCACTGGCTCTGTAGCTAAGTGGTACATTGAGCAGCCCCATGGGACCCATGCCACCTTTACCTCCCTTGCCTCGACCTTCCTGCAGTTCTTTCAGTTACCTGTCCGCTATGATGCGGGAGTCAAGATCCTACTGTCTTGTAGACAGAACACGACCACCCACATCACTGACCACATTCATGAGTGGCGTCGACGCCGAAGCCTCTGCAAAATTAAGTTAGACGACCGTATCTTCTTAGATTGGTTTCTAAAATCCCTCCTCCCTCTCATTGCTAAGGATGTGGCATCCGAACGACCCCAGTCTGAAGAAGAGGCCATCCTCAAAGCCCAACAATTTGACCTCATTTACGCCCAGTCGGGTTATCTGTATATCATTATACCGGACGCCCCTCGGGGCGATTCATCCCAACACGATGCGCTGGGGGCATCCCATGCCGTAGATGGAATCATTGGTCGTATTGCCTCGCATCCCCAACCCTTTTCCATTGCACGTCCTAGCCATGGCCCCGACCTTTCGCGGGCTACATCTCAATCTGGAGCAACCAATTCATATGCTCCCATGGCACATCACCACCATACCCACGGACCCTCATGTCCACCTCAGTGCTTTGGTCATGCACCACCCGCGTACGCCCCCCCAGCCGCACCTCAACCATATTACCACCCACAGGCTGCACCAGCTCCTGTGTCTTCTCAAGCCCAACCTGCTTATTACCCACCACATGCAGCCCCTGCAGCAAAACCTACAACTCGCTCCGCAGACATATCAGCAACCCCCACACATTTCAGCACCTGCGCAGCCTCCCCCTACTTATTATCCAGCACAACCTGCTCCCGCACCTGCGGCAAACCAAAGTCCTCCCACTGCTCAAGGGAAAGTGTACACACAACACAATCAGCCCCTGCATCAAAACAACCAGCGCAACCAGGGTGGGCAACAAAACCGTGGAAGAGGACGTAACCGCGGCAACAACCAACAACATCAGCAAGGTCCACCACCTCCCAATCCTCCGCATAATAATAACGCTGCTCCTCCCAACCAGAATCCGGATCGTCATCCCAAGCAGCCTAAAAACAATAACCTCAGAACAAACCACCCTTGTTTTATATGCGGGGTCTATGGCCACTACACACATGCTTGCCCACATTTGGAGCGAGCTCGACAACTCTGGACTGATGATGCTCGTCGCCAAGGAAACGCGGCTCCTCAGGCGCCACCCAACCCCCCACCCCCTCAGCAGCAACCCATGGTATTACAAAACCCCTTACCAACCCAAGGCGTAGTGAACACTCAGCCGTTGGCTCCCCCTCAAGGAAACGCGCCCCCACAACAACAGATCACTTATGCTGCTCCTGATCAACCCATGTTCGACTCAGGTACCCACCACTTGTTAATGATGTCATCCACTGATGTCAACCTCCAAACACGTCGGAACCAATATGGATCCACCCCCGAAGACCCTCCCGCCGACAAAAACACGAACGCTCATCCCACTGATCAGACGTTACGTATACCTCTGGTTACACTCGATGGCGCTGCTAAAGCACCTCGCTTCCCACTTCGTCGCATCAACAATAACCCCAATGCTCGCGCCGCGTCAAATTACAGCATTGTAGATGACTTAGCCCAGTCTCCAGTAGCCATGTCTGCTTTAGAAGTCTTAAAAAATTGTCCTTCACAGTGCAAGACTTTGCTCTCTGCCATTAGTGCCATTGACCCCAATGATTCACAACTGATGGCATTCGACTCGGACTAGTCCGAACCACGCCTACCTTCCACTTTAGCATTCCAAGTTTCTGTTTCTGTTCGGAATCTGGTCATCCATCGGTGCATTATCGATGAAGGTGCCTCTACATGCGTTATGTCCACATTCGTTTGGCAGAAGTTGGGATCCCCTACTCTCCAGCAGTCCACCACTGCGTTGCGAGCCTATGACGGCCGTTCGGCTCAACCCCAAGGTCTGTTAACTAATGTCCCCATCCAGCTGGTGGGTAAAACCGTGCTCATTGACATAGAGGTCATCAACGCCCAACTAGATTATAACCTCTTACTTGGTCGCAGCTACATGTATGCCATGCGGGCGGTTGCCTCATCCGTTTTTCGTACCATGATGTTTCCCCATGACAGACGCGTGGTCACGGTTGACCAACTCACCTATTACGATCCCAAGGCCCCCTCTACACCCGAAAATGTTCTCCCCATGGTTGAACAACCTGTTTGTGGTGCCACTACCTCATTTGTATCCTCCGTGGGACCCGGACTTTACACAGAGTCACTTATGACTTCCACTTTTCCATCAATCTCACCACCTTTACCGATGACAAAAACATCGGATTTGTGCACCTTGTCACACACCACATAGCAACCTTCGTCACTTTCACAAGCACCTACAGTGCCTACTCATATTGGCACAACGCCAATTCACACCATCCCGTTCTTGTTCCCATTCTCCGGAGTTGTTAGCTCGCCAGTAATGGCTACACTCAACCTTCCTGGCTTAACAATAGGGATACATGTATGGTACTTACCTACTCCGAGCCCCCCGCCGACTCCGACTGTTATTTTACAGCTGGTACAAACCTATCTCTACTACCAACCACCCACCCCCTCCCGTCACTCATCTGCAAAACAGACCTCCCCCAATAGTGACTACGGCATCAACATCCAGATACGCTCCACCTCCGTTACGGAACACAGGGGGAAGAGGTCCACAAACCTACACCACTGGACCCACAACTCACACCCCCCCAGCAACCTCCAAGTTGGCAAAGAATCCCCCAACAAACTGCATACCCCCCAAGTGCTCTTTGTGCGACGACATAGGCCATGCCACTCATCAATGTCCACAATTACCTGCACTCCAGGAACACATGAATATGTTGGATGACGACACCGGAATTCCAGTAGTAAGACTTGAGCCACCTCCTCAGCCTCACAACAAAACGCTCCGCACTAACCACCCTTGTGCGATATGCGGCATTTATGGCCACTATTCACACCACTGCCCTGATCTCCCAGATTATAGAGCAGCCTTATACGAATTGAATAATGCCGACCTAGAGATATTCCCTCCTAAAATTGAGGAAATTCATCCCCCACCATCTTCCTCCTTGGAAGAAATTAACACCATTTACATGGTTTCCACTGGATACCCCTCTGTCCAGTCGGCCCTTCCATTGATCCCTTTGACACACATGTTCAACCCTTTCAAATCGACGAGGAAACCACATGTCCACAACATGGGGGCAGGCCCAAAACCTTTCCTACTCATCATCATCATGATTCTCGTCGGAGATACTGGGGGCATCCACCCCACAAAGGGAATCCCCCATCATCATATCATCACTTCAGTATGTCACCACAGCCCACAGCCTCATGGTATAACACCCCGCCAACAGTTCCTCAATGCCCTATTGATCTCTCTCTAAGACAACATCTGCACCACATTGACACCTATGAGTTAGGGGGCATAATAGATTACCTTGACCCCGGGATAGGGGGCATGATCAATCATTTTGAACCTTCCCCATCATCTCTATCTCAACACCTCAATGAGCCCATCGTTCAAACTAACACATATGTGATCCACAATCACAAACCCCATGCACATAGCATGGGGGCAGGTCATTAACCCTGCTGACTTTTTCACATGCGTGATCTCAACCATTTTTTGAGGTCACATATCACTTGTATATTCGATTTGATTTGATAAACCTAGTATTCTCCCCCCGCTGGTCATCATTTCTCCCCACCACTACATCCTTGGCTTGGTGGGGTCACCTTCATTTGTAGCCATTTTTTAACCTAGTTATTTCCTTTGACCATTCCGGAGTCCTTATGACCTTCGTTTTTCGCACCATTTGCACTGCAGGATTCATATTTCCATGCCCGTGATGATGCTTGAGACCATTTCTCGCTCTCACACCCAGATTTTTTAGTCATTTTTTCCATGCCCCCTCGTCACCTCGGTTTGCGTGCCACATCGGTCGTTCTCCATTTTTGACAAGTCTTATATCACCGGATTCGGTTTTCCATGCTCGTGATGATGCTTGAGATCATTTCTCGCTCTCACGCCCAGATTTTTTGGGCATTTTTTCCATGCCCCCTTGTTGCCTCGGTTTACGTGCCACATCGGCCGTCGTCCGTTTTTGACAAGTTTGATATCGTCGGATTCAGTTTTCCGCGTTCGTGATGATGCTTGAGATCATTTCTCGCTCTCACACCATAATTTTTAGTCATTTTTTCAAAGTGCCACTCATCACCTCGGTTTGCGTGCCACATTGGCCGTTGCCCCTTTTTGACAATCTTTATGTCACCGGATTCAGTATTCCGCACTCATGATGATGCTTGAGACCTTTTCTCGCTCTCATCAATCCTTTTTGTTCGGTATAATTTTACCCCTTTTTCAGGCCGAGCAATCCCTTTTACGAAAAAGGCACTTAGGGAGTTTCTGTTAAGCTCTTTTCTGACTCCTAAAACAATGAAAAGATCTCCGAGCAACCTTGCTTCCTTTCATGCTCGCTAAACGTATCTGAAAGGGCGTCTACCTGGTATAAGTTTACCCCTTTTCTGGACCTTGTAGACTAATTACGAAAAAGGAATACTCTAGTCACATCGGCTAGAAGAGTTCTCCATTTGCATAATTTTATGCTTTTTCGGGCCTTGGAGACTAACTTACGAAAAAGAACACCAATGGAGTCCACTTACCGCTTTCAGACTCTCTAAACATGAAAGCGACCACGATCAATCACCATCCTGGGCTCGTAAAAACCAACAGGACAGTACTCACAACCACTACAGAGTCTTCTTATCGTTTTCAGACTCCTTAAAAATGAAAGCACCAATGAGCACAAACAGTCCTGGGCTCACAAAATCCACAGGATAGTACCATTTCAGAGCACACTTTTATCCCTTCTTCGAGCTCATTAAAACTACGAAAAAGGACCCAAGGGTGCTTCTCGGCGCCAGAACAGATCACGTCTACTCATATACCAGCTTCCCCATTTTGGTCGCCTTCGTTCAGAGTATTCTGCAGTATGTCACCCTGAGAATCTCTCGACAGCACCCATCAGCTTGACCCCCCCCAGAGTCAATACATATCCCCACACCTACAAGTCAGTTCCCTACGCTGCTAGGTCAACCATGTCATCATGCTCTGAACAAAGGAAGTTTGAGTCTACCCACTATATGACCCCAGTTACTTCCCATCCCCAAAAGTATATCAGTCCTACCATCAGTACTACCACACTTCAGCTCTACACCTCGCGCTCCTATCAAGGAAACATCATTGCCTTGTTAGTTGCTGGTCTCCCTCTGTCGATGACAACCAAATTTATTCCAGAGGATAGACCCAGAGGTCCCTGTGTCTTGGACTCATCACCATTTATGATGAGTGCCTACGAACCATTTCGAGAAGAGTCCTCAGTGCCTCTCCAAATGGTTGTTTCTCACATGCTCGACTTCAACACCTTGATCGCATCGTTGAGACTCGCACAGGGTATTGGTCCGTTCAGTTATTTGTTCAAGACCCCGGATACCACCTGACTCTTCCACATTTGAGAGTCTACTTATGGAAACAACCAGCTACATTTTTTCTATAGATATCCGGGTTGCGCATGGCGACAGTATTCAGATGTACCCCAGTTTTATACTCCCTTGAGTATACAGTTACATGTACTTCTCAGAGATGACTCACAGTCATTGAGTCCTTACAGATGTTGGACACCTTCAGTTTCAGCAGTTCATCAACCCTTCTGAGACCTTATTTCAGAACGATTGCTGCTTTCCAGTGTATCAGTTATTGAGATCAGTCATGTTATGATCATGAGTACATCCCAAAATGATGTCCCCTCTGGACAATTATGATGTACCATCAGATTTTTTATATTTTTCAGGTCCCCCTTCTTGGGACTAATTGTTATGTATATGTCTTGATACGAGCATGGGTATGCCCGCCTCGTCCATTATCAGAGATTATCCCTCATTCATATTGAGGCCATGTAATATTGTTTATTTTTGCAGCTTCCAAGGGCCATGGATCCAATCTCCAATCGGTCTCTTCTCCTCCCCAAACCCCATAAAAAGGACAAAAGAACTATGATGTCTATCGGCCATACGATGCTCCTGCCCTCACACATCAGGGGGCAATCTGTTAACACCCAAAAAGTGCTCACTAGCTCATTTCCTTATTCACATGACCCATTTGTCCACTTTTCCATCATTTAAGCCTCTAAAGCCACCAAAAGGTCACCAAAAGACCTTAATACACCTCTTTTTCCATTCAAAATGAATATTTTTCCTCAAAAAGCATAAAAAAAACCCTCAAAAAGGGTCCATAATTCCCAAAAATATTAAAAAGGGAATAAAAATATTCAAAATATTCAAAAAAGAAAAAAGAAGGGAAAAGGTACCTAAACCATGTTGGTCAATACCATTGGTTTCCTCAAAACCACAATGGTATTCCCCACCACCAAAAACTATAAAAAGGTGGTAGGGGCTCCTCACTTTCCATCCACCCATCATCCTATCCTCATGCTGCCAAAATCCCTTTTGAGCATTGCCCACCTTTTTGAGCCTTGCACAAACCAGGAAGCATTGGAGAAGAAGAGACCTTTGGAGCTTGGAGCTGCTCACCCTTGGAGCTACTCAACAATCTTCACCACTTGGAGGTATTGCCATTGCAAGCACTTGCTTGCCCCTATTCTTAATACAAAATTGTTTCTTTTACATATTGTCAATTGTTTTTGCTTTCTATAATATTTCCATTATTTGCTTATTTACTTCACATAGATCCATGATTAATATAGTTTAGATTAGTTTGTTGTTTATTTCTATTGAAACTGCTGCTACTAGTTAGCAGGTGCCCATTGCACTAAGCTTGGTTGCAAAACCAAGCCAACAATCTCCTCCTCCAGGAAACTCTTGGGCAGATGCAGTTCAACAGAGAAAGGTTGTCTCTCCATAATCTTCCTCCAAAGGTTCACAAGACTTCATAGAAGCTGGTCCAACCATAAATACTCGAGGAAGAAAATCCCAACGATATCATAGGGAGCAAGAGGCAGAGAGGGAACTCAAACTAGGAAGACAAAGAAGCATTGATGAAATGAAGCTGCTGCAAAACAACAAAGGGAAGATAGACAACAGGGCCCGAGCAGGCCAGCAGTCAGGGAAAAAATGATAAAGCTCATCTCTTGGAATTGTAGGGGTCTCGGGGGAACCGCAAAAGTTAAAGCAATGAAAGATCTAGTTGCATCCAAGAAACCTGATATCCTACTAATCCGAGAGACGAAAAATGAGTGATGTGGAAATTCTAGCCTCTTCACATCATTTCTGAAAAAATGGTCAGGGCCATGCAATAAGTGCAAGAGGAGCTTCCGGAGGCTTAGCTTCGTTCTACACAAGTAAGTATACTTTCACTGTATTGCAAGAATGTCATTATTGGACTTTAGATGAGCTTGTTAATAAGGAAGACAAAGCCACTATTCTTATTTGCAACATTTATGGACCCACGCATTACAAAGATAAACAACCTTTTTGGGACAGTCTCTTCAGTCTCAAAGATATTGCAAAAGATAAAGAAATCATTTTAGTCGGGGATCTCAACACAACAACCTCCCAATCTGAAAAACGTGGAGGAACTAGGGTAAGGGATCCATTTGGTGAAAACTTGGAAGACCTGCTCTTAGTTCTCGATTTGGTTGATCCACCTCTCAAAAATGGAAACTTCACATGGAGTAATCACCATTTGGGATTGGGGCATATAGCTGCAAGACTGGATCGATTTCTCTTTAGCTCCTCCATCCTCCAAAAAAAATTAATCCCTTCCTCATTTGTCATTCCCTTTGCAGCTTCGGACCACAAGCCTATCTCTCTCACTCTTTCTTCTCCTGAAAATCTAGGCCCAATCCCTTTTCGATTTAATCCCTTATGGCTTAAAGAAGATCAAGTCGGGGCTCTAATCATCACAGCTTGGAATTATCCCTGCTATGGTTCACCGAGCTATGTCTGGGAGATCAAGCTCAGAAATGTACGCTATATGCTAAAACGCTGGGCAAAATCTGAATATAAAAGTCCTGGATTTGTCAAAATCTCTCTGAAAAATGAGCTTGCTATTCTTCAGGCTAATATGGAAGCTACAGACATCACACCAATTCTCCTATGCAAAGAACAAGATCTAAATAGCAAAATTATGGCAGAGGCAAGCAAGGAAGAAGAAGTCTAGAGGCTAAAATCCAGGCAGCTTTGGCTTAAGGTAGGGGACAGTAACACTAGTTACTTCCATAAGCATTCAAAAATTAGATTAAGTCATAATATGATAAAGGAAATCAGAGATAGCAGTGGATCGAACCTCCTAAATCAAGATCAGATTAAAGCTCATGTTTTACACCACTTTCATGATTTATATTCAGAGAAGGATGAGGCAGACCCTCGAGCACAGGCTGATATGCTTTCGGAAATACCCACTCTCATCTCTTATGAGGAAAACCGAGAACTTTATAGACCCATTTTAGAACATGAAATCAAGGAGGCAATTTGGTCTCTCCAAGTGGACAAATCTTTGGGACTTGACGGGTTCACAATTAATTTTTATAGAGCTGCCTAGGACTCTATTAAAGAGGATCTGAGGAAGATGTTGAACTAGACTAGGAAAAAGGAAAAGGTTGGAAGAGCAACCAATTTGTCCTTTCTGGCTCTTATCGCTAAAGACAAGAACCCCCTCTCTATTGACCGCTTTCGTCCAGTTTCCTTATGCAACACTTCATATAAAATCTTGGATAAAATCCTAGCCACCAGGATGAAGAAGATCATGGGACGCCTTATTTCAGAGACAGAAGGTGGATTCATTGCTGGAAGGAAAATTCTGGATAATATCATAATTGTTCAAGAGGCGATCCATACTAGTATGACTAGTAAGCAGCAAGGCATGGTTGTCAAGCTTGACATGGTGAACGCATTCGATCTAGTAAACCACTTCTTTCTTTTAGAAATAATGATCAAATTTGGCTTCTCTCAAAAATTTTCAGATGGATAAAAGCCTGCATCAGTAGGCCTTGGATAGCCCCTTTGGTTAATGGAAGACCAACTGACATTTTCCAAGCCTCCCATGGCCTCAGACAGGGATGCCCACTTTCCCCTTTTCTCTATATCCTGGTGGCTGACTCTCTGAGTCGAAGACTTCAAAGACTTCAAAATACGGGCGATCTTAAGGGTCTCAATATTGCTAGGGGAGTTCGTGTTGCTAATAATGCTCAATTTGCTGATGATACTATACTCCTTGGTGGGGCATCCACTGTCATTGCTCACCGCTTCAAAAAAGATCTCAATATCTTTTTAAATGCTTCGGATGGTAAAGTTAATGAGTTAAAATCAAAAGTGTATGCAAAGAATTGCCAGCCGGCTAACATAGCTAGCATTGCCAAAAAATTTGGTTTTGAAGGAGTTTCACTATGGAACTCTTTCAACTATTTAGGAGTGCCAATATTTAAAGGAAAAAAAAGGAAGGAAGACTGGCAAAGCTTCCTGGATAAAATAAAAAAGAAAGTCCTAGGATGGGGTTTTCAATGGATAAACCTTGCAGGGAAGTTAATCCTGATCAAATCTATCCTGTCAGCCTACCCAATCTATGTTTGCTCCATTTCACTAGCCCCAAGTTACATTATTCAGGAAATAAACAAAGATCTCAGAAAATTTCTCTAGCAGGGGGGAAAAGAGAGCAGCACAAAGAAGTTTCATATTATAAGCTGGGATACAGTTTGCAATCCTAAAAACAAAGGAAGAGCAGGCGTCAAAGATCCAAGTATCATGAACCTTGCCCTTGGGACAAAATTTTTGTGGAGAGTTGTCTTGGGAAGTGATGCCTGGTGGAAAAAAGCCTTGCAGAAAAAGTATATGAGAGGTTCTAGAAAATGTTGCAATGACAACATAGATATGAATAAAAAAGGCTCACCTATCTGGGACTTGTGCAGGAAGGCTGTGTTCATTATAAAAGAAAAAATCTATTAGCTAGCTGGCAATGGTGCTCACATTAAAATATGGCAAGATAAATTGGGAAGGAGCTCCCCCGTCAACTATCAGTAGGAACTCAGGTACCTCAAAGATTGGATGGATACAAATCATTTACATTCTTTATATGACATCTCTAATTGGTCCAGCAATGGTCGCTGGAATGGTTGGAAGGATTTAGAACTCCCACCCAATCCGCATGAAGACTATAACACCCTTCTTCTTATCCTTCAAGAACAAGCCCCAATAAGCAATAAGCTTAATGATCGGCGTGGATAGGGAAGGTCAGGAAACTACACAGTGAAGGAAGGCTACAGGCATGTTCAGACAGGAAAGGAAAGAGATGCAGGTGAAATAAATTGGAATAAGGTTTGGAGCATTGACAGGATCCCTAAAATGAACATCTTTTACTAGACTCTAGCACACAGAAAAACGTTGAATGCAGATAACCTGAGGAAAAGAGGTATCGAGGGGCCTCTCAGGTGTGTTCTTTGTAAAGCTGTTGAAGAAACTTTGATCATTTATTTCTTAATTGCAATTTCACTCTTAAAGTTTGGGATATGGCTATAAGTAATCTGGGAACAAGTTTGGTAATGCCAAAATATGGAGTGATGTCTTTAACTGTTGGAAGGATTATTATTATGGTTCTTTCTACAGAAAGCCCAATTTTGCTAGAGCTTGGGAAAACCTCCCAAGGTTCATCAATTGGAAAGTATGGACAGCATGAAATAAAGAAATTTTCGAGGGCCTGACTGCTGATCCTAGACGAGTTTATATTGCTACAAAAACTCTTTGGATTGAAGTCTTCTCTTCGCGCGGATTGCCTAGCATACAGCAGGAGCCCTTGACAGTTCTTGAAAGAAATTGGATGGCAGATTTCCTTCAACAATCTCACTTCTCTTCCCGCTCGACATGTACAAAAAATGAAAGACAGGTGAATTGGCAGCTCAGAATCAATAAAGATGATCTTAAGAGGTGGATGACTCAACAAGATAGCAGCATTTTATTCTTCGATGGTGCCTCGAAAGGCAACCCAGGGTTAGCAGGTGCGGGGGAGTCATCCTAGACTCTCTGGGGAACAAGAAGAAAGACTTCGCTTGGGGCATTGTAATGTCCCCTCCCATCATACCAGCATGATAGAGAGGACGTGATGCTAAAACTGGGCATCTAGCCCCATGAACTTTTAAATAAGCATTCACATAATATAAAAAGACATATGGAAATGTGTAATTATAAGAAAACACAACGGAAGTAATTTCAATTACACATCCATCATACATTCAAGATATTCATCAAATAAATAATTGCAAGGTTAACACAAGAGAGTACTTATCTTATAACAAAGTAGCCCCGAGCAACTGGCTATGCAACTGCAACGTTCCACCCAACCATAGGCCAGTTGTGATCATCAATATCTCAACACACTGCCACCCCCCGAGCTGGGCATGATCTCTACAAGGAATCAGGGAACAACAGACTCACACATAGCCCAAAGATACACCAAATCAGCCAAGCCAAGCTACAGTTGGGTTTATCAGGCTGTTAGGCAATGGAAGGAAGAATTGCTAAGCTAGTGGGATCATCCATAGAGATATGGGCACACTCTGCAAGATCTATCTAGCTTGGTCCCCACAATACCTACACACCTGGCACAAGGAGGTATTCCCTTCACTAATACATAGTCCCTCAGGCCATACCTTCCATTCTAGTGTTCTTTAAGGTGTGCATAGAAGAGCAACCATCCCTTTTGATACTTTTGAGAGGTTACCTCCTCACTAGGTTTATCAAGCCAATTATGGTCCACTTCCACTCCTAATTCTTGCTCATAATTTCCAACCAACACAGGGATGCACCCTACAAGAAAACACAAGTGCTGAAAAACGTGGGCAACCAAAACGAACTGGTAGATGGGGAATAAACCCTGGGAGAGAAAATTCGTTTTCAGAAAACGTTTTTCTGCATTTTAGGGGCAAAAACGACCTCTATAAACCCCCAAAACGTGACTCCCTTTCTCCCAGTCACTGTGCAACACAAAAATGAGCTCCCAGCTATGGAAAAATGTAGGAAATTGGTAAAAACGTGATGAAGGAAAGACCCAATAGTTCAGACTGCGTGAGAGAGGAAAGACTATGGGTTCAGAATGGCTTTGGGCACCATTTCGTGGGTGTTTTCTTGCCCCAGAAGCAAAAGTACATTTTTCCAGGTGGATGGCTTGCCCATGCACGAAATTGGCTGCCATACCTCTTCATTCCCAAGGCATTAACTGCCTCAACCAATTTCTGGAAGAATTAAATGATTGGGTCCATAAGTCAGAATGGGTAGTTGAGGGTTTATGGGTTTTCTCATTGACACATGGATTAACACCATTGGCTCAAGGGTTTGAATAATTTCCCTCCCTATTCCATGTAGAATCATGCCCCCATCTCTTTGTTGCATTGCATAGCCAGTTGTGGGTTTTTCATTAAAATTCGTATTTACATGATGTCTTAATTTACATTGTGCCTATCTAGCACAAGAACCATAGGCATCTATTTTTTTAATTGCCGATACATAAAACGCTAAATCAATGGTGGGGCCTTGGCCTTGAGCTCCTCACCATGATTAAATAACAATATTTACATCATTTACGATTTAATGCAAAGGGGGTCAAAATGGGGACATTACAGGCATTGGGAGGAAGACTAACAATGCAGCCGAATGGCTGGGCCTTATCAAAGGCATGGACATATCAGTTAGCCTTGGAATCAAGAAGCTCTTCATCCTTGGAGACTCTCTAATCATAATCAAAGAATCCAGGTGTATCGTAGCTAAAAGAAAAGATTCGTCAACCAAAATGCACTATCTCCTTCAATGCATCAGTACTGAATTCCAAGAACTCAACTTCTTCCACATTCTGCGAGGGTTGAATGAAGAAGCAGATGGGATGGTGAACCTAGGAGTGGGGCTAAATTATGGATTACTAAGGAATGGGAATGACTCCATTGAAACCACTTGGATACCTTAGTCCAATTACAACATTGTGCTATAAGATTCTAGTTGCTCTTATCATTCAAAAATATCTTGATGGATGTCAAACATTTATTTTGCACTCTTATTAAAAATTCTGAGAAATCTCCCTTGAAGATTTGACGGCTTATTTTAGCCTCGATCTCTGCCTCCACATGCTCGAAGTAATGGCTCTTCAAAGCTCGTCCAGCTGGTGGCCATTCGATCGCTTACATCAAATACCTGTCTTTGTGTTCATTCCAGAACACTCTTTGTCTCGGTTGGGTTTGTGTATTGATCCCGGTAGCAGAACAACTTCTATCCATTGTGCAGGTTCAGGAATGGCGTATCATGGCTCTGAATTTAGGGATTAGCATTATTGCCATGGAAATGGATGCATTAAGGGGAATTATTCTCATGGAAGGCATTGTAAGAGGGAGTGTGGTTGCAATTCTGCGTGTGGTAAGGGAGACAAGTAGAAAGAAAGTTGGGGCGACTCAACAGGGTATGAACCTGGACATGGCTCCTGTCGTAGGCACGCAGGGGTGGGAAATGCTATCAATCATGAGGAGAAACGCTCCATTTCGAAATTTGAGGTTGAGTTCTTGGACCGACTGCAAGATTTGGAGCTGCAAATGCGACTGGTTCGGGGAGAGAACATGGAATTTAGGAAGGTAATTTCTCAGATGTACAATTTTTCCTTTACTGCACATAATGAGATTAAGGTCCAGTACAAAAGCTTGGCAGGGAAAATTGAGAATATGGAGGAAACTCTGGATTTGGCTTATCCACACAAGAACAAGAAGAAGTAGGCCAAACTGACTGACAGTGAGCTTGAGGTTATTAACAGAAAGTTGGGAAAGATCAAGAAATATATGAACACAGCTGGAAACTATGTGGATCTCTGCTCTGAACAGAACTTGGCTGCGAATGATGTGGGAGCAGCCCAGGATGTTGGCCCTTGTTAGAGGTTTTTATTGCCCTTTTTTGTTATTCCGAACAAGACTTAGACACTCTGTGGTTTGCAGTATAGGATTTAGAATTTTGATGGGTCTCTGGTTGGTTTTAATGCCTAGTTTTTGTAAATGAAAGACTTTAAAAATGTTTTTCTTTTGCATTTTAGCTCTGGGTCAGTTTATTGGAAGCTTTAGTTCGCTCAGAACAAGAAGGGAGTTTGATTTCTATCAGCAGAAACATGAAGATGGTGACTTGATTGTTGTTTCTCACACAGAGAAGCAATTTGATCAGTCATACTTAATTGCAACTCTCTTTTTTATAAATTATCAATGATATTAACCGTTTCTATTAAAAAAAAAATCCGATTTGTAATTCTAATTATTAATTAGTAATTGACTAATAGTCTAATAGTAATTTCTAATTCTATAATTCATGTAAACTTAAATAAATAAATAAAAATCAGATTTTTCCTTTACATGTACTCTTTTTGGACCATTGACCCCGTTGCTTTGCACATCGGGGCCGCATCGGTAATAACTTCGACGACATTGGATGGCCCCACCTCAACAATGGCATCACATAATTGATCTTTCAAGAACATAGTGTTCTTTTCTTGACCGAAACAATCAATGGCCTTCAGAAAGTATGGACGAGAGATGGAAGAGACAATTATGTTTATCAATGGATGATTCCTACAATCAGTCCAACCATCCATAACAATGGAGCATCCATCTAGACTCCAAGATGCTTCCAATGGTGACATTGTCTTTTCAAGGCGTGCTTTCTCCTTGTCCACCAAAACAGTTCGGAGCTTCTCATAACCTGGTGGCTTGTACCCCATAGGTCCATTATTAATTGCACGGACCATTTGCTCAAAATATGGTGAGCGGGCTGCATTGAAAGGAATGCCACATGCAAGAAAAAATCGTCCTATTGCAAGATCAATACCCTCCCTACCTTTCACATCAAACATGTCAGAAAGGCCACCAAGTTTTGGTTTCTTGCATGCTTGAGTTGTAGTGCTTTTGATGGCACGTTTTCATCACCAAATTGAACTTCATCTTCAGAAGGGTTTTCATCACCAGAGTCAATGGACTCATCATCCATATCAGCACGGGGATTACAGAAAGTCCTTGATATTTCCTTACATGCCTTACCCTCAGCTTTTCGTTGCTCCATTTGTGCATTAGAGAGTTTATTGGTATCATCTGGGTCTCCATTACAAAGCTCAATACCCAACCTTGGGATTTGTATAAAATGGGCCTTAACTCTTGTAAAAGTACCTTTCCATTTAGCCTTACAAAAATTGCATTTTATCATGGTTGTACCCCCTGCACCCTTTGGTTGTTTTGTCCTTTCCACATATTTCCATAGTGGATATAGAGGATTTTGCTTTGATGAAGACATCTTGGTGATTTTGGAAATGTGGAGAGATAAATAAATTGAAAAACTTGAAGATGGAAGTGAAATCTTCAAATTTGGAAATGAAATGGCCAAAAGAGTCAAATGAAAAACAAAAATACCTTCAAACACTTCTCACTGCTGATTCTAAACTGTGTTTTCACTTGCAAATTTGACAAATATGAGATATGACATGTGAAATATGTCTTCACTATTCAGTGTTACTGTTCATTGTTTGCTTTCCAACTGGTTCAATGGTCTGAGGTCTCGATTCTTAGGTTTGAGTTTTTTTTTGCTCTCCACAGTCTGTTGTTTGCTGAACTTTTCTCCACCCGGCCACCCTGTTGCTGTACACTGAAGCACCAACATTTTCTTGCTGTTTGTGTCTACTTAAAGCCCGAAATAGTGAGCAGTGGAATGTTGAGCTTCCCTGCTGTCTACTGCTAGTGCTACATTGCTGTGTCTGCCGTTGTTGTTCGTTGACGCTGCTGTCCCCTGCTATCTGCCACTGCCCGCTACTATACTCCACTGATAGACTCTGGGCTGAAGTATCGTGGTCGAGCAGAGGTATAGAGGGCCGTGAGGGGTTTGGTTCGATGTTTATGTGGGCAGCGGGCCCATGTTTTATTTTTTTTTTATGCCAAGGATTAAATTTAGCAGGTCACACATACCCTAGGAGTACCCAAAATCGGGGTACATCGTACCCATTTGCTTGGTCGTACCGCAAATTGTTTTATGGCGTATCGGGTATGAGAAAGTACAAACAGGTACATGGGGGTACATTTCATTGTCGTACCCAAGTACCCGATACGGGCATGCGTACCCTACCCCCAGGTACGGGTACCCCTTCTACGTCGGTTTCCAGTCAGGGATCAAATTTGAAGGCTGATCTTAATTTCTGGTAGAAGGGTATATATTCCTGTTGGCCTTCAATGATGACAAGCTTTAAAAAAATTACACTTCAATTGACAATAATAAATTAACTCCACGCTTCATAAAAAATATTGCTAAGTTAATTATTACATTTTCAATCCATTTATTCAATTAAAGAAATTAATAAATCCACACTACATTTCTCTATGTAAATCTCTCTTTAAAAGAGCTTGGAAAATCAGGTGAGGGTACCACCGACAGAGTTAAAATTTTCAATCAATTTATTTAAGAAATTAATAAATCCACACTACATTTTTGTGGGTAAATCTCTCTTTGAAACAACTTGGAAAATCAGGTGAGGGTACCACCAGAGGAGTTAAAAACGAGGAATGGGAAACCATTACATTTTTTTTAACTTTCCTCTCTCGATTTGTAGCTAGTCACACTATATACAACCTACGGGTTGGACCTACAACCTATGATTTCACACGTCATGGTGCTTAGATTTTTCACATATTCACCAGGTTTACCATTAGGTGAAGCACATGGCACATTCACGACATTTTATTTTAACAAAATTGTATTTTGGTAAAGTCATAAAATCGAGTCTATTAAACCATCACCAAGTAGCCCTGTTTCCGGAGAATATAAACATAATAAAAAATGAAATATGTTTGCGCTTAATGAATAAATTAATAATCAGATGACAATAAAACATATTGATTTATATTTATAAAATAGAAATTCACACATAAATTGATTTATATTTATAAAATAGAAATTCACACATAAACATTCAAACGTTGAGTTCAACAAACTCAAAAAAAAAAAAAATGGAAATGAGATAACCACGTACCTTGAATCCATGTGTGGACAGAAATGAGCAGATCATCTGAAATGTCATCAAAATGATTAACAATAGGTGGACGACCTCCATGCCCATTAGATATTCCCTCCAAATGTCACATGATAAGATATTTCCTCTAAATATCGCATGTAAAGGAAGATTTTGATATGATGGGCAGCTTCAAGAAGACGCCGTCGTTGCTATGTTGATTAGAGATTTCGTGAAGCCCGTGAAGGTAGCACTGATATTAAGAGAAAGCCTCGGATTCTTCGTCTGCCATGCTGCCATTGGAATCTTGTCGAGGCCATTTTTTATCCATTTCCTCTCTGGTTCCATTTCTACTTACATTTATCCATCATGGATTCAGACGGATAACAATCTGCTTTAGTTCGCGTCCTCCCTTGGTAAAAAGAAAATCGATTCTAAAAAAATGCACAGACAAAATCCATACGGCAACTCAAAATCCCCCAAATAAAAAATGCCTCAGTAGGATTCGAACCTGGCCATCTCAAAAACCAAAAGGACAATGCCGCAACTCAAAATCCCACACATAAAAACACCTCAGCGGAATTCGAACCTGACCATCTAAAAAAAACCCCAATATGAAAAGGGCCAACGCTGAGAGATTATCGCCCAAAAAGTGTAGTCCAAAGAGCCATAGACATTTCTCAAATCAGGAATAATCTTCAATCTTCAATCGCCTGCCTGCGTCCCTCAAGACAAGACACCCACAAAGGCACCAGACGTATCCATTTATTCCACAATATTCACCATTATTATTACGATTTAATTCACATCACTGCTGCTAATTTTCTCAGACAGCTTGCGAAAATGAATTTAGTCTCTATATATTTCTCCCAGCTCGCACATGTGAACTTAATGTATTTAATTAACTTATGGCGCAGGTGGATTAACCGATGGGAGAGCCCATCCCATCTAATAGCGTCTGCCCTTAAATGACAACAGCTCCGGGTTCCTTGGCAAGTTGGCAGACGTTCTTACTAGTTGACGTGTCCATGGTTCAAAGAACCATGTGGAGTGGAGACTGGATTCGGCCCATACATTTGCATATGGGTGCCGCAGTAAGTTGTTACTTGGAACTCACAACTAGGATTAATGTTTGACGGCCAATTTTTAAGACAGCCCTTTAAATGAAGTTTTAATATTAATCTGCCATTTTTTTTAAAATGTCAAAAATTAACATTAACATTTTTTTTTACGTGCATTTTTTAAACTGCACTTCTGGGACGTGCTAGGACCTCTTTGACTGGCTGTGATGGGTTCAATTTTGAACCCTGTTTCAAGTGATATTATTTTGGGTTCTGTCAAGATTACCATGGTCATTACATTCCCAGTGATAGGCTCTGTCAAGATTACCATTTTGAGCTCAAATGTAGTTCAATTTCAGTGATTTTACAAATTCCAATGAATACGAATAAAAACACATTAAAAATAATCTATAATGTAAGAGTTATCCATAGTTTATTTTATTTTATTTTTAGTAAATGATTAAAAATGGAGTTTAATAAGATTAATAATAAAAGAATTAAGTACATAAAAAAAGTAATGAGATGCTTTCAATTGGTAAATGAGAGATGTTATTACATAACTTAAATATAATAGATGCAAAATATTTTATATAATCTAGAATGCCATAAAATTCGTTCAATAATGTTGATATAATTATATAATTAAAATATAGAACACTCCATAATATTGATATAATTAGAATAGAATAAAACAATAAAAATATATTTATCCAAAAAACATATCCATATATATAATATATTGTAAATTATTTTTATGTTTAAAATTATTTGAAAATAAAACAAAAACAAAAACTAATATATTTAATTATATAAAATTGAATTAATTTTATATTAAAAAAAAATTTCCACAGGTTAATCTTATCACTTCTAAAAATATACAATATTTCATATATGAAACAAATTACCTTCCATACATTTATAACAAACATTTTATATATATACAAATTTTATATATATATACAAAGTTTCATATATTAAACAAATTACCTTACATACATTTATAACAAACATTTTATATAGTTAAAATTATACTAAATATTTCAGAGTTAAAATTAGCAAGCATACATAATCCATAAAAAAAAGGTTAATCCCAATTACTTCATATATTAAAAATAGATAAAATTTAAAAAATACAATGAAAGTATCCATTCCTATAACCCATTAAAGTTAAATATATATAATGAGGTCTTTTCTATATTATTAACTGAGAAGAAGAGGATAAACATATTATCACTCACAGGATAAACATATATGGTGAGTCATCAGCTATTATAAATTAGGGTAGTTGTTGATTACAGATTTCAAATTTGATATTTTGGAAACAAAAGATTGTGTAATTACACAAGACATTTGAACATATATATTATAAATATTTGAGCAGAATCTATAACATGCACATAGACAGGTTATCAAAAAGTGGTGTCGTTATGGAAGAAGGAATGGCTCATATCTGTATTTATCACCAGCAATGGGTTTTGGATGAATGGATGAATATATCTTAAAACATATACTGAGCAGGGAAGGCTTTTTCTCACTTTATTTTGATACTTTACTTAAGATAATCGTATGATATGGCAAAACATTAACTTACTGCATAGATGATAACTATGTTTTTGGAAGTTTAGGGAAGTTTCAGCTCTAAGCTGAACTATAAGTTATATGATTTGCTTGTTATTGTTTATATTTGAAAATGGTTTAATTCATCGTCTTTTATATTTATTTGTTTAGAAACCATAAACCAATTTTAAATATTTATATTTATTTATTAATAAAAAACAATAAACCAAGTTTAAACATTTCAATCTTAGACATTTATACCCATTTATGTGTAAGAAAACAATTTAAACCATCTTTAAACATTTCAATCTTAAATGTTAATACTTATACACCATTAAATATTAATATTGATAACTAGAAGTTAACAGTAAACATCAACGTGTGAAGCATTGTTCTTCACACATTTTTAAGAACAGAGGATATACATGAGTGGAGCATTTTTAATAACAGAGTCAACAACAAACCATCCATGAGTGGAGCGACCCGCCTAACAATCACTTCTCTGACTAGACACAAAATCGAACTAATTAATTGTAAAAATGTAATAAATACCTTTCAAATTTTGCAAGTTGAAAGTAAAAATACACCTTACAGTTCCATTTAATTGTAAAAATACACCTTACCATTTCATATAAACCTTATAAACCTTACAGTTCCATATGATTGCAAGATTGAAAGTCAAACCTATCCCAATTTGCTCAGATTTATAAACAGAACTTTACAGCTATACAGAGGCAGGGATTTTGGTGGAGGCCTTAAAGATCCTTTTCTCTTGTGTGAAACAACTCAGGGCCATCATGCTCACCCTGATCCATATGCTCTCAAAAATCTAGATTGGCATTTAAATAAGTTCAAACATTCAAATATGTCAGCATTCCTTGTAAATCATAAACAGAATGACAACTACGGGATAATGCAAATCACAAACAAAATGATAGCTTTGTGTGAAACAACTCAGGGCCATCATGCACCCTGAACCTCGCGCTATCAAAAATCTAGAATGGCATTTTAATCATTTCAAGCTTTCAAATCTCTTAGATTTCCTTGCTGTAGACTAGTGCAAATCACAGACGGAATTTGCTGTAGGCTAATGCAAATTTGGCGGAGGACAAAGATGCAGTCAACTAGCTCGATTAAACAATGTCACCAAAATGTTGGAGGCGTGGAAAGTTTTAAATGGTCGAAAATATGAGGAATCTGCTACAATGGAGAGAGAAGGTGTTTGTTGAATCAACGTCTTCCACATAATTACTAAATTTATTTATAAAAATTTAACAAACTTCTTCATATATATTTACATATATATAAATTATTAATCCAAAGGATTAAAATACTCAACTAATAAACCAAAAAATATAAATCTTTGCTTACTTTTTTAGAGAAGAACTTATAAAACCACCCAGCAAGTCTGCTTCATTTTTTAGAAAGGAACTTATAAAACCACCCAGCAAGCCTGCTTCATACAGATCACACACAAATCACCCTGGACCAACAGCCAGAGATTTGAATCAGGACTATATTTTAAAAATTTAACAAACTTCTCCATATACATCTACGTATGTAAATTGTCAATTCAAAAGATCTTTGTTAACAAAGTCTTATTAAACATTGTTCAGTTTTTAATTGCAATCTTGAAGAAAATGCTCAGCTAATAAATTAAGAAGATATCATATCAAAAATCTTGAAAACTATATACACAACTTTTTTTTTAAATATCATATAAAGATCTCTACTTTCTTTTTTGGAGAGCTTACAAAACCACCCAACAAGCCTGGGTGGTTATCTTTTACTTGTTTTTCACAACTTACAAAACCACCCAACAAACCTGGGTGTTCTTACAACACCACCCAACAAACCTGAGTGGTTATCTTTACTTAGTTTTTTGGAGAACTTACAAAACCACCCAACCAGCCTGGGTGATCTTACAAAACCACCCAACAAGCCTAGGTGATATGAGACCACCCTGAACCAACCTGCAGAGATTTGAACCTGAACTTCCCTTGGAACCGTTAGTCCCTACAGCTCTCTCCTAACCTCAACCCCAAAAATCCTTACTTAATTGAGAATAATGTTTAATCTTTTTTTGGCTTTGCAGATGCAGGGCAGTTTAACCTCCTTGTCTAATGGAGGCCTGTGGGTTCGACCCTGTTGGGGACCAAACCCCACTCAGGCGAATCCACTTACAACATTGGGGATTACACACTGATCATGAGACCTCGATCGCCTTGTGACGAATCCCATTAACACATTTCCTCGGAGACCTGAAGAAAATTTGGTGAATCTTTCACATTCTGCCCTGTTATTCAATATCTGTGGACATTTTAAAAACTAATACCACCCGAAGTTACTGGATTTAACAATACAAGAAATGAAAGCATTGCAAGAAATATAATAACGAGCGAGCTCTATAAACGTGAACGGCACTAATGCCCAGCTAGGTAGTCTAGTTTATAAGTAGAAACAGTTACACTGTCGGGCATCCACCGCATATATTCAGTGTTGCTCTTAAATTCCTCCGTCTCGAGCTCCTCCGGATGGGTTTTGATATATTTCTTGAAGTCTGCGGGTCCCACGAGAAAACCCATGTTGTCTGCAAATATCCCGCTTCCCTTCCCAATCTTGCCATGATATTTGAGCAGCAGATAATCTGGCATATAACGATCCTTCCAGTGATCCAGGAAGACGAAATCGAAGAAGGGAGCGTCCATGTCTTCCAGAAACTGCCTAACAGAATCCAAACGCTCATCGAATTTTCCTTCAACCACTCGCACTTTGGACAGTAACCCTGCAACCAACAACAAAGTGATTAATACTATTCAACATATCAGTATTTGCGATTGAATTTGAGTCAGAAGTGAACCAAGAGCCATGAAATGAAATTAATGGTTTCTTGATTGCCTGCATGGTCGATGATTTGTGTGGCGATTTGGCAATTGAGAGGGCTCATCTCCACTGCAAGGAGCATACTCCCAGGTCTCTGCAGCTGCGATGCGATCCTCACCGCAGAGTAACCACAATAAGTGCCGATCTCGAGGGCGGCCCGGGGATTGTATTTAACAAGGGCGGAGTCGAGAAAGGGCCCCTTATCGTCGCCAATGTTCATGAGCCAACTGGTGCGCCTGCCGTAGGAATCCATGGCCTCCATCACAGATTTGGGGTTGCCCCTCTCTGCCGTCTGCAGGACGTGGTCGAGCAACGCTTTCTCTCGCCCGTCCCCCGCTTGCCCTGTTTGCAGGAGCGCCTTCAGGTTGGCCATCGCCCGGATGAATGAAAAAAATGTAGCCATGGAAATCAACGGGCTCTCCGCAAAGCAAGGGGAAAGAAGACACTGAAGAATATATTGTAGTTGGGAGCAGCGATCAACTCACCTTAAGAGCCCTAAATTGTTTTTCATTCCCATCTCCTAGTCTTTAACTCAGAGAGCCCTAAATTGTTTTTCATTCCCATCTCCTAATGTTTTAACTGACTTAATCATAACATTGGTGGAAGGGACGAGTAGCATAAGAAATAACCTCCAAATTAAGTGAAAGGACATGGCTAGGTATCACACACTCCGTCATCTCGACAACTTTAGGGATTTGAAACCACGAGGAAGCAAAGGTGGTTTGCATTGGGATTCTTAGTTCAAGGGTTAGTCTCCTTGACAAAGATGGTTTTTAAGAACTAAATCATTTTATTCTTCATATGTTCCAGTATAGTTACCAAGGGATCTAAGGAGAATTTGGCTTAGCCTTGGGGCATCGAGGTCCACTTCCTCCCACATTCTAGTTGTAGTGTTTTGGGGTGAGAGCCTTGGAAAACAAACTTGGGCACAAGTAAGTTGTGGCCTCCTCTTAATGTGATTCACAACTGATTTCGAATTGGGTGCACAAAGCAATGTGTTGTGGATGCATGAATTATTGGTGTGTACTAGAAAATTGATTTTTTCAATTGTATGTTGAAGAAGACTCCTTGGAGGTTGCATTGTGTTGTGGTTGCTTGAATAGCTAGGGTGAATTGAGAAATTGGTTTTTTGAATTGTATGTTGACCTTGTGAGTAGAATATGCTTAGGAAGTTTGAGTGGAATTCCTTAAACATTAAGTTGTGCCCATTGTAATTGGAGAAGAGGTCATATTGAGAACGAATTGTATTCGTTAAGGAAAAACATGGACAACAATTCTTATAATCGTTAGAGAGATATCCAGTAAGAAGATTGTTAAGGAGACAAGATATTTAATCCTTGGAAATTGAACATCAATATTTTCTATTACTACTAAGACCTATGAGCTAGAGAGCTCTATAGACCTCCCAAAATGTTATCATGATGAATATTCTTGTCAAACAAAAGAGATAATTGCAATATCACAAAATAAGACAATGCCAAACTCAAATCCATGGTTATTTCCCTCAGTTAGGAATTTACTTCTTCTATGGCTAACATGAACACCTTAGTTGGCTCATGCCAAAAGTTGTCCATTAGCTTCACGAAGGTATGGAGATTGACATGTGATACTCACTGCCCTCGAACCAAGCCCATAATGATGCTATGAACAAGTGTGCTCATTTTTTCAACCGCTTTTGTGAAATATACTTGACTTGATGTATAAGGCATAACTATGCAAGAATAAGAGGCATTGGCCTATCATGTTTATATTTTATACTAAAATGTTTTTCAACTATAGTGCACATATTTTTTTAATATAAATCTTCAATCATTCTTGTTTACATTTTTTTAAGTCGTTCATTGTCCTTGTGTCATTGTGTTTTTGGATTTTCAATGTTGCATATTTCGAACTGACGTTTCAAGTTGACACTCCACCCATCTTCAGGGAATCAACAACGAAAATGCAAATGGATAGAAAAGAATGAAGCTATCTTTCATAGTCCTTCGCATTGAGAAATTTAAATTAAATAATTATTTGTAATTCATAAAGTGAAATGATTCTATTAACTTTTATAATAGAGCATAGAAGAGAATTGATTATTAGTGTCAAAATTTCATTTGTCATGGTTATATGTTATTTTTTTGTGTTGTATATTAGTATTTTTCATTAATTATAATCTTGCATTTTATGTGAGGGATGGATATGATGATGGTGGTGGTGGTGGTGACTGTGGTGATGGTGGTGGTGAATGTCCACTAAGACCAACTTTGGTTTATTAGACCTTAAAATAAAAGAAAGGAACTACTTGGGTTGCTGTAAAATTTTATTTCTATGCTAAAAAAGAGTAGAAAGAAGCGTTCTTAGGTCACCATAGTTTTGACATGTTAGAAGGTTAGGGAGGTTTGTATTGTAGAAAATATTATGAAACTACGATCTAATGTGGATGTATACATGCCACTATAAAATAAATGATTTTCATCCTCAATGCTCATAATTTTACAGAGATGGCATATCCTATCCTCTGACGGTGTTTTAGAAATTTCTCGACGTCCTATTTCACCATGAAGCTCATGAGAGTTTGTTCTTATCTTGGCTATATTAATTTTCTTCTTCAGACTAGTTAAAATAGAGAGATACTTTTGATCTTCTAGACTAAGGTTAATGACTTCCTTATAATATCTTAATTTTTTTTAACCTCTAATTCTTTCTCGCCCCACATCTTCTCTTTAAACTTAGATGTGATAATACTCTTAATGTTATTAATATTTTGCAAAGTGGTATTTTCGTCAATCTGCCAATAGTTTAACCAAGCCATGGCATCTTTATACCAACCTCTCTTGAGCCGTAGTTGGTCTTGCATGGATTTTAAAGCAATTTTAGGAAGTCTCTAGTCTTCCATGTTACTTATCATGTACTTGTACATCAAGTACCTAGTCACAACGATGCTCTCAATGGGGGAAAGACCTACTTCTATTAGGAGGATAGGATATGGAGTATTGCTTTTAACTTTTAGGTTATACATTATAAAATGCTTATGGATTTTCTCGATCTTTCTCCAAGATTCTCTAGAGATGTTGCAACCCTAAACTTCACAAATGTACAACATAATGGGAGTGACGAGAGTTTCAAAAAGGAACTTCTTTTTATCCCACATTACAATATTTGTTGATTTACAATTGTTTTCAAGACCAAAATAAGCTTTCCACTCTCCATTAATATTTTTCTCAATGCTATAGTTCCAATCAAGCTTGCGATGAATATCAATTCCGAGATATTTGTAAGAAGGCACTTCCTCCAAGTTACTATTGTCATATACAAAATTAGTGTAAGTGACCTTCTTGGACTTGATAATCATAACTTTTGTTTTGTTGATGTTAATGGTCATACCCATATTATAGCATCAATCCTTGAGAATTATTAATTGTGTAACACCCCATATCTTGAGAGTCATTAATTAAAAACTCTAATGTGAATTATCTTAGCATTGTATTTACTTATTATCTGTTTGACGAAGATAGATTGATTAAGATGATTGTTATGCGGACATGTGGAGCCCCTTGAGGTTGTATGGTAAATGGAATTTACTGTTTAAATTATTAATGGCAATGAATGTGTTACTTCATATTGAACACGCAATTGAATATAGAATATCCATATGTGGAATGCTAATTTAGTAATTTGCAAAAAGAACTTATGTGATTATATGTAAATGTCATTTTAGTAATGTGCATTAACACTTGAAAGAGCTGGGTATGTCTATATATGAGTTTCATGTTAATGGTGAACTATTCCACATGTTGATTGGCTATGAGATAAGCGTATTCCTATAGTGCTAAAGGGCATGAGATGTCTTGGACATCACAAGGATAATGATGTTATATCATTTTTTCATGCTATTTAAATGTGAATTCCAATATTTGTATGACTTGTGGGTGAGTGTGAGTTTTGACGGGAATTGTACCTTGCCCAAAGTGATTGTTTAATGACGAGACCCCTTAGAACAGTGATGGCACAATATGGTTGATGTAGGGTGTTGACCCTAGTACTATCACGAGGGTGGAGGCAGTTCCCACCATTTATCCCCTGAAACCTAGAGTCGTGGGAGGGTTGTGTTGTGCACACTCCCCTAGATGTGTGATGACGACTAGCGGATTCCTGCTGAGGAAGCTTGGTCGATGTAGTCAATCGACACTTCCACTTACGAGTTCTATATGTGGTTAGGTCATGTAGTTGACGCCACAATATATTGCAGCAGAGGATGGGATGGTGAGGTCAGGAGATGGAAGTAGTGGTGATTAGTGGGTTGGATTACTAATGGGATGGATGGGACCAATGATGGATTGGATGGTGTTCTTGCTTGTTATTAACCATCGTGATTATATGATGGATTTCATCATTATATTTATGTAATTATGTCTTATTGCTTACGTATGAATAATTATGAATGATGAATTTTGCATTGTTTAATTGTTCTTCTGTATTTTGTTTGCGGGCATGTAATAATGATCTATTAGGAGCATTAAATGTGATTATTAGTACCCATGTTTAAGACGTGTGCATTGGCCATGCATATGCCAATTCATGAGTACAATACTATGATTGGTCAATCAATGAATAAATTAATATGATTATTAGCTAATAGTAGCTTGGTTGATGAATTGTTGAAAGTATTACTTGTGTGTTAAAAGCATGAGTTTGTTGGCTTGTCAAATATGTTTTAGATTTGTATAAATTGTTTGTATTATTTAATGACATATATAATTATATGCATATAATATAAAATATGATATAGTATAATATATTATATGAAAATATCTTATTTGAATTATATGAATGAAAGGATAATATAAATAAATTGATAGATAGGATTTGCACAAATTTTTAGAAAAGAGTTGTCATAGTTGCATTAAGATGGAAGCATGACAAGTGAGACTTTACAACCATGTTTATTAATATTTTAATTATTTGATTCAAATTTCTATTTTTTGGAGAAAATGAATCTATTGATTGCTGATTATTATTTATTGGAATTTATTGATGGATGGGGAAGATGATGAGGAGTTTTGATATAAATAGGAGACTTGAGAGTGGAAGGAGGGAAGTTCTTTTGCTCTTGGAGGATATTTTGGGTGAGAGTTTTTCTAGGAGGGGAAATTTTCGATATTTTGGGGTATGAGAAGTTGGAAGAGTTGGAAGAGTTTGAGAACTCTTGGAAGATTTGATACATAGCCTACTAGTGCATCATTGTTCTGTTCTCTGGGGGTCTTAGGAATAGAGGGCCAGGAGGCCATTTGGATGGGACCATTCAATGGCTTCCTAGGGCTAGGGAGCCAGCTAGGCCCCTAGTTGGCTGGGAGGTAAAATTGTGGTTCCACTTTGGGAAATGAAGATGGAAGCAACTCGAGGAGAAGAGGGAAGCTTGCTCAGTTTGGACTCCGTCACCATTCTTATAACGAGATATTTTTTTTGTGATTTAAATTGTTTATATGTTGTTGTAAACTTCTTATATGCTACTAGGGTTACATGATGCTTATAGGCTATTCAGTCATACATTTAAGAAATCCACCATTTGAGGTTGTATTAATATTCTTATGCATATCTAGAATGAAAAGAAAATAGATGCTTTATTAGATTAAAATTCTTAATGCCTTTAGACGCATTACAAATTGCTTATCAAGATCAAAGGGACACCTTGCCACAAGGACAATATCATCAACATAAAGAATGAGGATGATGACTAAGGTTGTTCCAGCACACTTGCTTCTTCTAAACAATCTTCTAGCTTATTGATGTAAATGTCGAAAAGGGTAGGGGAAAGGTGGAAACCTTGCTTAACTCCCATACTATAATTAATATCTTTCGACCACCCCTTAGTGCTCTTAAATTTGGCAATGACAATATCATACAACCTTATCACGAAAGCTCTCGACTCAAAAAGAACCTTTAGCTCTTCTAATCTATTCCACAAGTTATTTCTAGGAACCGTATTGAAAGCTTTCCTAAAGTCCACAAAGCAACAAAATAGATTGTATTTACTATTACGACATTCCTCCATGATGATCCTAAGCGTAACGAGATGGTTCAGGGTAAAGTGATGTCTTCTAAAGCCAACCTGACCTTTAGCCCACTTACTTTCACTCTCTAACCATGCACTGGTTTTCTTTTCTAAAATGATAATGTAAAGCCAGGGTTAAGAGTTGGCCAATCATAATGGTCCGATAATTGGAGGGGTTATTTTTATCACCGCTTTTAAAGATAGGAATAATCAGGCTCTGAGTCCAAGGATTATGGAAACCTTGCTTGACCGCTAGATTGAAGAGTTGATAAATGTGAGGAATGAGGAGAGGCCCTCCATTTTTTAAGATTTATGCTTGGTATCCTTCAATGTCCTTAGATTTTCCATTTGCAAGATGCTTAACTTCAAAATAATATCTTCTAACAAGAAAACTTCTTCTCCTATAAGCCTGGGTTTGAATGTTATCTATAACATCTATGGATTCATAAAGCTTTTTAGAATAGGAAATCCAATCTTTCAAAATAATTTGAGTACAAATTTTGTTTAAGAAAGCTAGGTCAAAAATATGTAATATATATGAACTAATTAAAACTTTTAAATGTTTTTATTAGTTATAATTAATTATAAATAATTGTTGTAAAAGAATATGTATGTTTCAAATAATTGGTTTCTAATATCAACAAAAGTATGTTGAAACATAAAGTGCAATCTGATTATAAATTTTGTTTAAGAAAGTTAGGTTAAAAATATGTAATATATAAAAACTAATTAAAACTTTTAAATGTTTTTATTACTTATAATTAATTATAAATACTTCTTGTAAAATAATATGTATGTTTCAAATAGTTGGTTTCTAGTATCAAAGTATGTTGAAATATAAAGCAATCTGATTATGATTTTTGTTTAAGAAAGTAGTGTCAAAACTATGTAATATATAAGAAATATTTAATATTTTTAAATGTTTTTATTACTTATAATTAATTATAAATAATTGTTATAAAAGAATATGTATGTTTCAAATAGTTGGTTTCTAATATCAACAAAAATATGTTGAAACATAAAGGAATTTGATTATAAATTTTGTTTAAAAAAGTTAGGTTAAAAATATATAATATATAAAAACTAGTTAAAAATTTTAAATGTTTTTATTACTATAATTAATTATAAATAATTGTTGTAAAAGAATATGAATGTTTCTAATATCAACAAAAGTATGTTGAAACATAGGTTTAAAGAAAATGTTACATCATTGTTGTAAAAGAATTTCATTTTTCTTTTCAATATTTGGTTAATTTGATTTAAAAAAGATTTATTATAATTTAATGCAAAACAATTTTAATCTTTCATTAAAATAAACATCTTCATTACATTAAGTACTTTATGTTATTATAAAAGTGTATTAAATATAAATAATGAAATTTGAAATTGAAATACAAGTTGTTAATGAATTTTAAAAATTTATTATTTTAAATTTGGAAATTTATATACTAAAATGAAACTGTTCATCATTATTAATCATTTTTATCACATCAATTCAATAAAATTTAATTGTCATTGAATATTTACAAATTAAATTCCACATGACATGTATCAAATTTTTTATCATATATTATAAAGTATTAACATAAAACAATTAAATAGATAAAATCCATTCAAGACAGTTCAAAGTATAAGATGTTAAATTGCAATTAGGTCATTTTGGTCAAATGCACGGTTCAAGCTCGTCCGTATGTGACTGGAAAGAAACCATCAGTGAGTGCGATTCCTTTGTCCGTATATTGAGTCATTTCATTGATCACGCTATCTTTTGATATTCCAAATTTCCCTCATCAAAGTTGGCCCCTCAACAATGAGGATGGTTTTGTATGTTATCACAAAATTTGGACATAAGTCAAGGGTTACTAATAGTTAGGATAGGTGGATGGTCTCTAGTTAGGGTCTTAGGGTCTTACTCTAACAACTTTATTTATGGGTATTTAGGTTGTTAGAAGTTAGTTAATTAATGTATATAAATGGTCCTTTTTTTTGAATAAAGGCCCATTAGGTAGTTCATTTGTCGCTAATTATTGTGGAAGACCATCCTTATTGGATAAGGTTGGTCAGGTAGGTGGTATTGATTAATGAATGTAGCCTAGTCATTTTTGCATGGGCCATTGGTCATTTGGAGGTTGACACCCTAAAGAGGCATATCAACATTGCTCACCTTTTGAAATATCAATAAAGTGTTATTTATTTTGGAGGTTCATTGAACTTGTTCTATTTCATTTATTTTTTGCAATTTGAATTTTCTTATATATTGTTCCTAATTCTCTATTTCGATAATATAAGTACATTACAAGTGGTATCATAACACTTTCTTTCTTTTGCCAACATGCACAAAGGCTTTAGAGATTTTTTCAAGGGTAGAGATGTGTTCAAGTGTCTATTGTAGATATATGTCATTTACCAAGTAAAATTGTGGCTAGGAACCATACATGCAACTATTACAAGTGGGGTCACTTAATCAAAGGATCTTGTACACCTCTATTTTTACCCAACGAGTAGTATCACATTAGATATAATATCTTCATTGATCTAGGAGGATATTGGTGGTCAACCACATGTTCCACAGATTCAATAATAAATACGGTTCCACATCTTGGAGTTCTATTATAGTTTTTTTGGTCTTGAACTTTTGACCTATTTTTTGACTATTTCCCTTACCTTTTTAGCAATTTTTGTGGTCCAAACAATCACATAGAGCACGGATTAAGATTTGTAATTGTCAAGAAATTCCCTAAGTAAAGATTGTATTGAAAGGTTACGGCCTTGAAAGGTTAATGTCTCAACTAGCCTCCTTGGGGTCCACATTCTTTCACCACATCATTTCAAAGGGTTAGAGTTTTATATCATTAGGGATTTTGCATCTTATGGCATCGTAATTTATGTTAAAATACAACTTTGGATTCTTGTAATGTATTCTTGTAAATGAGTGTAGTCGATGCATCTCTCGTTGGAGAATAGTTACCACCATTCTACCTAGTTTGTATTGTTTTGCAATTTATAGTCTTTTTCCTTTTCATTCATTAATAGGATTTGGGTTTTGTTTCTATTAATATGATCTTTGCAACATCTCTGTGTGTTTCCATTTATATTTCTTCCTTCATTTCATTCTCTACTAATCCAAAACAATGGTATCAAAGCAATATTCTCTTTGTTGTTTCTCATGCATGTCTGTGATAAGGTCGGGGTATAGGGAATTGGATCTCAAATCAATTACACTTGGGGAAAACCACTCTCACTGGCCCAAGTGGTCTCCCATGGCCAAAGAAAATAAATATATTGGATTAGGAGATTCTATTAAGTTGTTGCTCAAGGAATTCCTCAGGCGAAAGAGGAATGAGATGGGGGATAATTTTGCCCATATTCATCAACAATGGATAATGATGTCAGAGACACATTCAACAAGAAACCATTTTGGAGGTTTATGCTAACTTTGACATTCCTTTATTTTAAGGCTAAATAGACACAAATTCTATGGAGAAATGGTTAAATCTATTAGTGGGTTATTACTCCATTAAAAAAAATTCAACAATGAAAATATCACCTTCAAGCTTCTTAAGTCCCTTCCCTATGTCAAACATTGGTGGGATAGTTATTGGGAGAGACGTGTCAGAGATGAGTTTGGAACATTTGGAACAAAACCCACTTGGGTAGGATTGTTTTACGTCCTCAAGGGGGGATTCTACGTTGTTGGAAACTATGATGAATAATGCACAAGATGGAGAACTTGGTGCCATGGGAGAGACCATATGGTGTTGGTGTACACCAACATATTCCATATCTTGTGCTCAAAGGTTGGTATAAAAGACACTAAGTGGCACTTTGTTCAGAAGTACCCAAATTGCCTGCATAGGTCTCAAGGGGTTTACTCTATGAACCTATGACATAGCACATGTGATCATAGGATATTAAAGAATTATACCCCAAATTTCACTATATATTATGGAATGCCTCCTAAAATCCTTTGGTCATTGAACCCCTCTCCCAATACATCTTTCCAATTAAAGAAAACCCTATTTTCACTAGATATCCTAGGTATCCATTTTTTCATTAAATTTTTAATCCCCTTTTTATTTTTACCCTTGGTATGGTGACACATCACAACTATTATAGCCCCTAAAAACCTTGTCATAATGAAATATGAAATCTTAGTGAAAGAAAATATTTCAAAATGGGGAGCAACCCCCTAAAAATAGGTCAACTTCATACATAGTCATTCCAATTGACTTCACACCATATCCACTCACAAATCATACATATTCAAACACCACTCTAAATCCAAATGGAATTGGATTCACGTCACCTTCACACATAGAGCATACTTATTCAAACACTAATATGACTTCACACATAGTTGGATTCGCACCAACTTTAGGCGCAGAGTACAAACTCAAAACCCCTAATACCCTATTTAAGCCCCTAGATATATAATTCTAAACCCCCCTAATATCTACATGTTTTTAATATATTAAAAATACCCCTTGACCCTTATATACTAGGAAATCTATTGCTTCTATATTTTATAGTATTAAATCCCCCAATATGATTCACATGCTATGATATAGCCTACCCAGTGAATCCCCTGTGGCACAGGTACACCCAAACATAGATGGAGTTCTTGGACATCTCCTCATTGGAAGTCACTTATCGACTTGCTGTGAAAATCTAGCAAAAATGTAAATAGAAGAATAAGTGGGAGTTCGGGTCTGCAATTTCACCATAGAAAAAGCATGGTAAAGGTGACCTAACTCATAGAAAAAAAAGAAAGCAAGGATACCCAATTTTAGTACAACCAATCCAAACCATAGGAAAACGAGGGTAATGGGAAGTCGAAGAAGGACACTAGAAAGTGGTGTGAGTTCCAAAAAATTCCTAATCAAAACATTGACGATGGTGACTCAAAGCAAGCATCACTAGTTGAGCTAAAGACTCAAAGCTAAACGTTGGCTTGGCCTCTTATTCAAAACTAGATAATGTAAGTCAAATCATCAACACATAACCCTGTGCTACCATTGTAACTACAAAGATCTAACCATAAGAGCCAAAGGAGCTTGAGGAAGGTGAGTGTCTCTTTCATTCATACATGTGGGTGAAGAAGACACCAACACATTTAATTGTTGATAGCAATAGATAGAAGAACTTGATCTTAGTTGAGGCGATAAACAGATTGAAGTTGTTGAAAATACCACACCCCCAACCAAATGTTATTGGTTGGTTGATCCAAGAATAGGACATCTAGATAATTCAATAGTGTTGCCTACCCTATGACATCAAGCCTTTTAAAGATGAGGTATTATGTGATGCTGCCCTACTTGAATTTTGCGATTTCTTTTTAGGATAGCCCTATATGTGGAAACATCATGTTTTTTATGAGTCTAGGCCTCATAGTGTCATTTTTTCTTTGGGATTTCATCTCTATAAAGTTTTAACTACCACTAGTAGAAAAAGTGAGATATATGACTACATGACTAAAAAAAAGGCACAACAGAACTTTTAAACTAAATATGACTAAATTTGAGTAACACGCCTAAAAATGACTAAATTAGTCATCAGATAAAAAATACAACTAAATAATAAGTCACACAAATAAAAATGACTAAAACAATGACTAATTACTCCTATAGAGTAGCATTTCAATATCAATCACTAGCTTACTTATAAATTATCTTGCTCATTAACTAGTACTTGATTTATATAATATTCTCTTCATGTACATAGGATGATTTTCATTTCTAACACTCTCATATTGAATAATAATAATTGGAGGTATAAGTTCAACCATATTGAAACATAATACTGGCCCAAAACGTCGTTGATCTTATATATGAGTGATATATATATATATATATATATATATATATATATATATATATATATATATATATGAGCCTTTGTGACATTTTGGTTTGTGACTGAATGTACCCTTGGATCTTTTTTTTTCATATAGTAGAAACACACCCACCTGCTATTCCTAAGGGAATCAACGTGGGGAAAGTACAATCTAAAAAATGTCAAACAACCATAAGAGTGACTCGAACCTAGGTAGAGAGGGAGAAATGATCATGATGTCCCAACCACACGACATCCTAAGCTTGCTCAACCAATGAACCCTTGAATCTATGTTAATGAATATATTACCTTTTGATATATTTGAACTACATACCAAGCCATTAGGTTGGTGATTATACTATATGCTTTTGGTACTAGAAGATCCACTTTGTAACACATTGTCAATATACCATATTGAAGGTAACATTTATAAGGTTAGTTAATATATAATTATATATAAATAAAAAATTGTTTTAATAAATAAAAATCTTTTCATAAATAAAAATCTTTTACAAATTAAATGCAATTTCATTTGCAATTACATTATGTTACATTTGGGGTATTGGAATGGCATTTGAGATATTGGAATGGAATTTGGGTGCCTAAGAGGGATGGGAGTCGGAGTTCTGCAGACATCATTGGGGGAAGTTGGGTCGAATATGCGCTAGACTGGAGGGAGAGCTACTCAGTTTTATTACTCGTGTATATGCAATTAGATTGGCATTCGAGCCAGGTGGGATGGGAGTGGGAGTACTGCAGATATCATTGGGGGAGTTGGGTCGAATTTCGTGGCATACTAGAGGGAGAGATACATAATGATATTATTGTGTATATGCAATTACATGCTCCAACATTGCATTCGGGTTGGGAGTGGGAATATCACAAACTTCATTGGGGGAGTGGAGCCTTGGAGCTGAACAGACCAGAGGGGCATTGGATCCGGAGGTGTAGTTGGCCCTAAGGTGTACCGGTTGTGAGGTGACGTAGTTGGATTGAGAATTGGATCCATAGTTGACCAAAGGGTAATTGGAGCTGGAGCTAACCAGATAGTTGATTAATGGGTCCGTTTTTATTATTGTAGAATAGAGTGTTGGAGTTTATATAGATTTCCATGGTTGATAAAAGCTTCCATGGAGAGGATATGGAGGATTCTTAAGAGGCGCACAAGGCATTCAGAGTTGGAGAGGCCTTATGTAGAGAATTCACAGGTAAGCATTTTTTTCCAAACCCTCGCTGATATATTTTGCATTGATGATGTACTTTATTTCAATGATATTCGATTGTGCTAGAGTTTACCTTTTGATAAATTGTATTTCTTGTCTAGTATTTTAATCTATGAGTGGTCATGGTTTCATCTACGAGTGGCCAGGGTTTTCATCTACAAGTGGCCAGGGTTTCTTTTCTTGTTTAGCCACCATTCTCAGTTATTATAGCATGTCTCAAGGCTTGTTCCCGTCATCTTGTGTAGTTTTAGATGGGGAAGGACCACATAGGGTCTGTGATCTATGTTGTAGCATTTGTCTTGTGAAAAGAGATAGGCATTTCTCATTTGGATAGTGAACTTGTTTCTTGGGATGGATAGTGAAAAGATCCCATCTATCTTCTTTCTCTTACAATTTTGTACATATTGATACAATTTTATCACTATTGTACTGGAACCAGGGTAATTTTTAGGGGAAAAATTTCACCAATTGGCTATTTTTCGGTCTTTTTTCCAAAAAATAAATTTGCTATTTGGTCATTTTTAGTCTCTAATAGTGCCTATATTTACACAAAATATGTTTTTTTATCATAATATTCACCAAAATTTACATGTTTCAGTAGTAATTGTAGGTTTCATATTTAATATTCGCCTACCTATCTATATATATGTTTTTTTCAATCCAAAATAATCGCCTAGAATATTATACTTAAGTATAATATTAGAATCCTTAACATAACAAATGATGTAATGGTTCCTCAGTACTAGGATAATACATCTCTTTAGCTTCCTCTTTACATTGATGTTGCAATATTATAACTTCTGTGCATGTTGATTTTTTTTTATCCTTTGCAACCTATGGGGCACAAACTTACAACCTTCATGGTGTTCTATAACCTTGTGGTTTCAGTCTTTCCAGGTGCCCACAAACTTTGGGTTCCACTCTTGTTGGGTGCCTGCAACCTTAGGTTGTGGTATTTTCAAAAGCATTGTAAACTTCCTTTATTGGGCTCCTATAATTTGGCCTTGTGTTTATTTTACAACAATGCCACTGATGATTGGTGGGTTCTGCAACTTATTCCCTTGTGCCTTTTTATGTTGTGAAGTTTTCATAAATTTGAAACACTGTGTTACAATACTTTTAACATTCTACATCATAACCTTTATGTTAATCAATGAAAATGTAGTAGGGACACTCCAGACACATTACTTAAGGGGTGGAATTTTTTTCCAACAGTGCCAGAGGTACGTTGGGTGGTTTGGTTGTAAGATGGAAGCATACATGTAATCTTACGAGCCATTTATTTATAGAATATACAATCATATGCTCTCTTACTATTTTGGATTTGAATAGATACATCAACTTTGCTAATCTTATGGGCTAGAGTCATAAACCTTTTGTCTATGGTTATTAGACTACATGCAAATAGATGTTCACCAGGTTGCAGAGGGAGAGTATAAAAAATTATCCAATAATTAAAAATGAAATATGTACAAGCCTCTCAGAGGAGATGACCAACCAAAACAACTACGTCACTGACCACGTTAGGTTTAATCCATAATTAATGCCTCAATAATACATGTCATGTATTGAACCCCTTTATTACTGCGATGTGACTCTTTATTATCTAATGCTAACTCTTCAAGTCTATGACACATTATATCTTAGTAGTTAGTTCTAACATCTAGTCTTAACACCAAATAAAATACATTAATATAATAATTACTTAATGATGTCACCTTTTTCTAATGGTCTTATCAAATTAAATGTTTGTTCCAAAAATTCACAAACTTTTTTAGGACCAAGCACATCGAAAAATATGTCTGCAATCTTCTCTTGACTATACAATTACTGATGATGAAAAACAATTCATAATACAAGCTCTGTTGTATAGCTTTCCTACTTCCTTTTTCAGTCTTCCATATGTTCCTTCATGACTAGGTTGTGGAAGCTCATCCTCCACACCTAGGGTGGATTAATATTTTGTAGGCCTCCTTCTTGCTATTATACCATTTGAACCAGCCCAATGACCTACTTCTCCTACAACATTTTTAGCATATACAACCTCCTGTGCAACCTGAACATCAACACATGATGTCTTCAATCACCTTTCATCTATTATTCCTACAGAGCAACTAATTTTTCAAATTCAAATTAGCAACCATCATCAATTTAAGCCTGAAATAACTAGGTTCAAATATGAACATTCATCTACCATCACATACCTACATACATTGATTCAAATTTTGCTAGGATCTAGAATCCTATATGCCTTTGGTTGGTTGGAATAATGGACAAACAAATTTTTTACACCCGGAATCTCATTTACTCCTATTTTCTTTCAAAATTAATGAATAAAAAATATAACCAAAGACTTTGAAGTGGCTTACCTTGGTTTCCTTTTGGACCATGCCTCCTTAGGTGTGAATCCTTTCAATGATGAATTCAATTTTGACAACATTCTCAATGATGAATTCAATTGTAGGTGTTTTCGACGTGATTAATATGCCTTCCTTTTGTTATTGTCTTGAGTTAATCTAGTTGCTTGAAATCAAAACAAACATGATCCATGCAAGCATCATTAGTTCATATACCCAATACGAGTACATGGAAGTAGAATCAAAGTCTAATTCAAGCATTTCTTGTGCTTGGCCCTTTAGTTACAACCATGCCTAATATATATATATATAGGCATGGGTTTAACTACAAGAAGAAGTTCTTGTGCTTGGTCTTGTAGTTAAACCCATGCCTATATATATATATATATATATATATAAGTTCAAATTTAGGTCTTTACCATACCAAAGCCTTGGTATATATGTGCACAAGGTTGACATATCGAAGGTAACCCATGGAAAACATATGCACATGGAAACAAATATATAATAAGTTTTACCTACCACTGGAGTGATTGTCTTGGGATTTTACATAATGGATGCTCGATGTTTGTGGTTCCACATTTCCATCCCATACAAGGCATTCAATGTAGATTTATTAAGAGATGTGCATGCATGTGTTCGCTTATATTTCTAGAAACAACATGCCTATTTGGTTGTCATATGTTGACCTAAAAAATGGTAAACATAAGTATGATTAAAGAATTAGTAATCAGGGATAAGTGGACAATGTAAAAATTCTTGTCAGGTCAGGTTGACCTAATTAGTAATCATGGATAAGTGTACAATTCAAACATTTTTTTCAGGTTATTGTATCTAATGTTAAAGTATCTATCATTTGTAGTTGAAAAGGTCTAGTGATGGCTTTGGTAAACTAATATATTTTTCTTACATCCATGATAATATCAATACATGGGCATTAATATGATCATTTTCTATTTAGATTATGGTCAACAACAAACAACGAAGTGTTAAGTAAATGTCCTAAGACTTGGCATTTTATCCTATTAAGAATGAATAAAACCTGCTTGTGATTAGCGATTGAGGTAGCCCCATAAAGAATCCTTGCGATATAAATAAATCTATTTTCAATAAGAGGAAGAATAAGCAATAATACGAAATGTATCTTATAACAAAACTAATATGAATGGATCATACAAAGAAACTATTTCTATTTCCAAGAGGTTACAATATGATAAGATAGGTGTAAAAACTTTATTGTAAGAGTTTGCATGATTGGGGTATAAGTATCCATGTTTATTATAATGGTTGCATTTGAGTCTTGAAAAATTGGCACTGTAGCTCTCTCTTAACAATGAAAATCTGCATGGCCAACATTCAAGTCTTATAAATTATTGTAGCGCTTCATTTGACTCCTTTAATAAAAATGGAGCAACTTCCCACTAAAAAATAAGTCATGGTCGTTGAGATTATTGTAGTGAGCATTGAGTTCAAAATTGAAGGACCAACTTCCCACCAACAAATAAATAATGCTTGATAGTACGTTATAAAGGGGAAATGGCCTATGGCTCACCTATGAGTAGTTCTAACTTCACAAGTTAAATTATTCAAGGCTTTTATCAAGCCTTAGATTTTTTAGGGAGTTGGATCTCTCTTAGGATAGTGGCTTTGTAATATGATCAACTCATATTGCATTTCATATTAGGAAATTTCTTTTACTCAAGAATATGGTTGTGTTTTAATTCCTCGTTCAACAACCTTTCACCAACATATTAGTGTAATAGGTTTTGTTTCCTTTTTGGCAAATTACTTAGCTTGATATGTCCCTTCCTTGGGATTTCCACTTAATCATGTAGTGCCTTTCAATGGTGTTTGACTCCAATTCATTCTTTGTAGGGCCTTAAGAATACCCCCAACAAAGCACCTCATGGTAAGGATGTAGCATCTAATTGATTATACTTTTTTGACACAGTTGCTCTTAGCAGTCAAGAATATTGATACTTTTCTACTATCATTCTGATTTATGAGTTCTCCATTAGCTGCATCATCCTAAGTTATTTCTATTAGTTGCATTAGTCTGATCTATTTCTATTAATTACATCAGTTTGAGTTATTTCTACTTAGTACTTAGTACGTATTTCTATTAGCTTCAGAAGTTTGACTTGTTAGCAAAAGCAATACTCTTTCTTCTGTTTGTTTAGTAGGAGTCTTTGTTCCAGTTCCAGTAATATTAGTGGAGCCAATTTAGTTTGAGCTGCTCTTTTTCTAGTCCCAATATTGGAACAAGTCTTATCTCTGAGTTCCTTTCTCTGAGCAGTGGTATTCTTTCTTCAACTAGTTGTTAGTAGGATCCTTTTCTCTTTATCTCATTTCTCTATTATCTACTAATATAGTATTAGCTTTGTTTCTACAACTACATGTTGTGCCCTAGTTTTCCACAACAAAATCTCTATACCCCTTCCTTTTTGTTGCATACTTTACCTTCACCTGTATAATTGTTGCATACTAGCTTAGTTCCTTGACAATGCTGCTATTGTTAACACGAATGAAGCTGATTTTTTTCCCTTGTACTATGTTGGCACAGGATTAGTCCGCATGAAGTGTAGAAGTCGATAGCTGTGAAGAAGGACCATCCGCGGAAGAAAGGGTTATTCACGGAGAACGAGGAAACGCAAGATTAGTTTAGGTTGTTAGAAAGGGTTATGTGGGCCGTTTTGTAACCATTTAGGTTGATATAAATAAGAGTATGAATGTAAGCCTAAGGGCATCCTAGAACCTATCCAAGATCCAATTATAGAATCATTGTGATTATGCGGTTCAATTGTGTTTTTCTCTGTTTTCGCAGTTTTGTATGTGTCCGCGATAAGATGTTTTGACTGTTTCTGCGAAGGTTATACCACAGGTTTTGATGAATGCGTGAAGATGTTGAATTATGGTTATATCTTTGTCTCTGTTTCTGTTAAATGTTGAATACAAGTGTTTGCGAAATGTTTAAATATCTGTATTTTGGTGATTGTTTTTAATGCGAATGATTAGTTTAAACCATGTTGATGCAAATGTTGTTTACACACTGAATATGCGAAGGGAATGGATAGATGTATGAATTATTAGCATAGTGCGAAGACATAATCTCTAGTTTCTGTAGTTGTAAAAGTGTCATTTGGTGCATGTCCTTTCCGCACTACGGAAACTTGGTTCTTGCAGCACCCTTGACCATCTCAGGTGAGACTTCACTTGCTCTGCGGGTGTTGCTGAAAAGGGTAACACCTTTCTGGGCTAGTGTTAAAGGGAGTTTGGTTGATGTTTGTTGACAGCAATGCAAAGTGAACCCCTGTCGACAGTCATTGTGTCAACAAATGGTTCCATTGTCGGGACCCTAAAGAGGAAAAGAAGAGGACATGCTGTGGAACCCGACGAAACCGGAGATTCAAGAGTGGTTTGACAAGAAGGCAGAAGAATTCGCAGAAGGAGAAAATCGGAACCCTGGACAAATAGTAAGCAGTTGGTTGCAGAAGTATAGCTATTTGGATATCCATGAAATATTCTTCTTCAAATTCCCAGTGCTATTGCACGAGTGGCTGGTGCAGCTGACGTTTCAAAAGAATCACTACCAAAAGACTGAGCCTGACAATTGAACTCTAGAACTGATCCGACAGCTAAAACGAGTCGACAATAAGGTAACAAGGGATGTCGACTTCTGGGTGGATAGTATCCTAGAGGGATACATTACTGAGTTCACAGTTGACACAATTAAATCATACAGCGACGCAGAAAGGAACTTTTTCAAAGTACCTAGGGGACGATTCTTACTGTCGCTAAAGTTGTGGATTAAGATGATTGTCTGCGAAAAGGGCATATTGAGGATGACTTCCGACGAGTAGAATATTAGTGTGCGGAGGTTGTGGGTATCACGTGAATGTGGATCCAATAGAAAGATGCAGGGTAGATGGACATGAGCGACAACGAATTTCTAAGGAAGGCTGAGGAAGATTGTGGTACCTTGAGGAGTGGGGCGATATTCCGGTGACCAGAGAAGAGGAGGAGGACTGAGAGAGAGTCTCCTGAGGGGACCATAATGGAAGACTGTGAAACATGACTATAAGGGACAGAGCAACTTTATTACAACGAAGGAGATAGTGACTAGGCTACCCTAGAAGCAGAAGAGGGACGAATCGTAAGTTACAAGATACCTTCAACCCCGCGCACTACTTTGAATTTCACAGGAAGAAACATAAGCTATTCGCAGAGCTGTCCTACGTGCAACTGTAGAAGTAGCGCATCAATAAACAATACAGTAGGAATGTAAGCATGCCAAACGACAAAAAAATTCCCACTTTCTAGGGGAACAGGACTTAAGATACCGAGCAGTATTGGTTCGAGCAGTATTGTTTCCTGTGCGAAGCAGTATGGACTGTGAAGCAGGTCCAGGATGAAGATATTAAAAAGGGACATCTAGAGACGACCCTTAGGGGTCGTGCGCTATATTGGTTCATGAATTTTACGAAGGTACCGACAGGGAATCTAGGAAAAACATTGGCACAGATCAAAGCAGGAATGATTGACGAGTTTAGAAAGCCAAAATCGGAGTCGCAGTACATCACCGAGATCAAAGAAATTAAGCAATACCCTAATGAGCCGATATGGGAATTCGATCAACAATATAAAACATTGATAGCGAAAGTGAGTTTCGGGATAAATGATATGCAGCACAAGGAGTGGTTTATCATAGGATTGGTGCCACACATCCATGGACCACTAATGCAACAGAAGGTAGCAACCCAAGCCGAAGCGCTGGATATTGCGATGAAGCTGGAGGCTTCACCGATCGACCTAGCTGGTATAGGAATGGATAGGATACAAGCGCAGTTGGCCAATCTGACACTCCAATTGCAAGATTTGAAGAAGGGGAAAGAAATCTGCGAAGACATATGGTGCACCAGATGTAAAACAAAAGGACACCATAAGGATATTTTCCTAGAGTTTCGAGAATATTTGCAATCAGGTGCACTGAATCCCCTTAGTCAGGGAGGGATGCCTTGGTGTCATGTCTATCAGACCAGAGGACATCGACCAAAAGAGTGTGTGTACCTACAAAAGATGGTGTCGAAGACAGTAAATTTATACTGCAAATTTTTCCGATCAGTTGGCCACGATGAAAAAGATTGCAGGGCCTATGACCTACTCAAAGACTGGACTACTGATACATACTTTATGAAAGGGGAAGAGCAGCCGGTGGTACAGCAACAACCACAGTATACCCAACAACAACCTCGATTTAACCAGCCACAACAGTATGATCAAGGGCAGTATGGGAAACCGTAGTATGGCCAGCCGCAGTACCCGCCACCGTAGTACCCATTATTGTAGTATGGGAAACCGCCATATCAGCAACCGTAGTACCCACCATATGGGAAACCGTGTGGAGGTTTTAGAGGAGGATTCCACGGAGGTCGAGGTGTCGGCACAGGACGAGGACGAGGACCAATTATACGTTACAATTGTGGGCAGCAGGGGCATTGTCAGAGGGATTTCTTAAATCCAGTACCATAGTGCACTTATTGCAGCGCTGTGGACCATGGATTCTAAGACTATCTGCAACTCATCGCAAAATGGAAAACCAAGAACCTGCCCCCACCTCCATAGAATCAGAATCAAAATACGCCACCGATGGTGCAGAAGATATCAACAGAGGTCAAAAGTCATACTGTGACTGTGGGAGTAGTGACACGAGGAGGAGCTATGACAGGATTCGACAGGTCACAAGCTACCATCCGACCAACAACATGGAAGCATGTCACATTTGATGTGGAAGTCGAAAGGGATGTCTTCTTGAAAGCACATGAAGCGATGAGACAGAGGAGGCAGTTACCTCTTTAGGAAGAAGTTACCTATGATATGCCATCGACGTTCGACACGACGAAGTCACAGAGAAAGGCTAACACCTTAAGAGCCTTCTTGGAGAGTTGCCTGGAGTTGGAAAAAGATCAGGATGCGTTGGAAGAAATATTCAGTTTGTTGCATCGACGGGAGGGTGCACGCCAGGAACGTACAGTCAATCGCATACATAAAAGGAAGAAGGGAAGAGAGATGCAAATGTCGGCACAAATAAGAGCATTTGATGTTGACTCAATTATATTGGACCTAGGTTCGGACGCCAACATTCTGACCAAGAATACCTGGGAAACAATGGGAAAACCACAGTTGGCCTAGTCAACGGTACAACTGCGATTAGCGAACCAAAGTAAGGTTACCCCACTTGGTCGGGTGTGCCAGCTTCCAGTTGAAATTGAAGGACTCAAAAGCTACGTATACTTTGATGTAATAGAGATTGTTGACAACACAAGCCCCTATCTAGTGCTGCTAGGGATAGACTGGGTGATGGAAAACCAGGCCATCATCAACTTCAAGAAGCAGACTATGTCGTTTGAAAACCGCGAGATGAGGGTCGTTGCACCTCTTGATCTTGCAGAAGGGCAGCAATATGTTGAACCAACAAGAGATGAATTCATGGAGGGATGGGACATTTTGTACAACATATCCGAATATTACATTAATCCTACTACAGATGGAGAGTTGGGATGGCGCAGTGTTAGTTCGACATTATCAGATTCAGATGAGACGTTGGAAAATTGGCAAAATCGGTTACATGAAGTATCATTCAGAAGGTGTGCACTAATCACACAGTCACTGAGATGGGTAGCCACAAAGGAGTGCGCACTTCCAACATATGAGGGATTTCCCAATTTGAGTACCTTTCTTACCGAATTTGAGGAAAAAGTGGTGGAACCACAACGTCTACTAGCCTTGGACAAAGCCATGAAGGCTACTCCAGCGCGATGGTGGGCGGCACACAAGTCTAGTATCACAAACTGGCCACTATGTCGACACCTCATGGAGGTTAGGTTTGGCGACACTACGAGATACGACGGAAGGAAGTATGACGGCAGAGGAGATCCGAAGGAACATGTGAATGCATGTCAAAGCCAATGGGTCTCACGGGTGAAACAAGAATGGGTCCATGCATTTGTTCACACACTGGATGAAGTACCGTGGAGTTGGTATGTCACAGCAGAACTACGATGCGGGACAACCTCTTGGGAACAATTAACAATTGGATTTAGCCAAAAGTTCAGTTTCTCAAATGAGAACCCCTTCATCCATAGCGCATTATAGGCGATCCGTGAGAAGGTATTCGAAGCAGTCCCGACTGCGCAACCATTGGAACTTCGGTGGACTACGACACCGGAAATGCTGATGGAGTGCTACAATATCACAAGAGAAACAAACGATGAGGATGACCCGAGGGCCATCTATGTGCCGGAGTTAGAAGGAAGTCGTAGTGTTGAGGCACCAGGAATACCTTCCGACAAGTTTCAGCAACCGTTGAAAATCAAGAAAGTGAACATTGGGTCGGAGGAGAATCTGAAGTTCGCAAGTATTTGAGATTATTGGAATGACTCAACTATTGCGAATATGATTGATCTATTGGATGAGTTTTAGGATTTGTTCCCAATGAAATTATCGGAGATGAAAGGAATTTCCGGGGACTTAGGTGAAATGAAAATCCCCCTAAAACCCAATGTGAAGCCAATCAAGCAGTGACCCTACCGGTTGAATCTCAGGTACAAGGAGCGGGTGAAGGCCGAGATTGAAAGAATGTTGGAAGCAAGAACTATAGAACCAGTAGAGGAATCAGAGTGGATTAGCCCGATGGTGGTCCAGGATAAGAAAATCGATGAAATCAGGATCTGTGTCGATTTAAGGAAGCTAAATGATGCATGTCTAGATGACCCATTCCCGACACCATTTACGGATGAAGTATTAGAAGGAGTGGGCGGTTAGGAATTATACTCCTTCACCGATGGATTCTCCAGCTACTACCAGATAAAAATTGCAAAAGAGGATCGACATAAGACTACATTCGTCACAGAATGGGGATGTTTTTAGTATACAGTGATGCCATTTGGACTGAAGAATGCTCTAGCAATTTTTTCAAGATTAGTAGTTTCAGCGTTCAATGATTACATTCATAAATTTCTTGCAGTCTATATGGACGATTGGACAGTGTATAGGTTGTTCAAGGATCACATCGTGAACCTAAGGTTAATGCTGGAACGATGTCGACAGCACCAGATTTCATTGAACCTAAAAAAGTACATCTTCTGTGCTCCGTTTGGGATTTTGTTGGGACACATTGTTTGCAGGGAAGGCATGCTAGTCGACCCCGCAAAGATCGTAATTATTGTTAGCCTCCCACCGCCGAAAACAATCAAGCAATTGAGAGCGACGTTGGGACACACGGGCTACTACAGGAAGTTTATTAGAGGGTATGCAACAATCACAGCACCAATGGAGAAGTTGTTGAAGAAAGATGCCAAGTTTGAATGGAATGAAGAGTGCCAGAGGAGTCTGGATATATTAAAAGAAAAGATGGTTGCAACACCCATAATCGCATGTCCAGATTGGACGAAGGAGTTCCACGTTTGCGTCGATGCATCATCAGTCGCATTAGGAGTCATCTTGGCCCAACCAGGAGAAGGTGCCATAGACCACCTGATAGCATTCGCAAGTAGGAAGTTGTCTACTGTAGAGAAGAATTATACGACCACAGAAAGGGAAGGGTTGGCGATGGTATACGCCTTATACTAATTTCGATACTATCTCTTAGGGGGGCATTTTAAAATGTTCACCGATCATTCAACACTAAAATACCTAGTGAACAAGCATGTGTTAGGGGGAAGATCTGTCGATGGCTGTTACTCTTCCAAGAATTTGATTTTGAGATAATCGTAAAGCCAAGACAACTGAATGTAGGACCGGACCACTTGTCACGGATAGAGTATGGGGAAGAACCAAGGAGCATTGATGAAGGATTTCCGGATGCTCAGCTGTTCAGGGTCGGAATGGTCGATGACCATTACAAACAAATCATTCAATTTTTAGCGACAAGGAAGGCACCAGACGGATTCACCACCAACCAGAAGAAGCAACTAGTCGTCAAAGCTGCGGATTTTCAATTAATTGCTAGGAAATTGTATAAGATGGGACCAGATGAGATACTTCAATGATACGTCCTTCTGCATGAATAGGAAAGGATTTTAGCGGAAGCTCATGATGGGATCACTAGAGGACACTACAGAGGACGTGCCACTACTAGGAAGATCCTTCGAGCAGGACTATGGTGGCCAATGATGCATGGAGATGCTGCGGACTATGCCAAAAGCTGCGATGTATGTCAAGGAATAGGGAAGCCGTCACGAAGGGATGAAATGCCACTAGTACCTCAATTGACACTGCAGGATTTCGACAAGTGGGAAGTTGACTTTGTGGGACCCTTCAACCCACCAGGAAAAAGAATAGGGTTGCGCTACATAATAACTGCAACAGACTATTTAACGGGATGGGCAGAAGCTGCACCATTTAAATATTGCTTAGCTACGACTGCAGCAAGATTCCTCTTCGACAATGTGGTCACTAGGTTTGGGTGCCCAAAGATACTAATGAGTGACCAAGGGACTCATTTTGTTAATCAGACTATAGCAACGATGATGAAGGAGTTTCAAATTCAACACAGGAAGAGTACCCCATATCATCTGCAAGCTAACGGGACAGTTGAGGCATTCAACAAAATCTTGGAGCATGTGCTCACGAAGGTATGCAACACAAATAACGACGATTGGGATTTGAAGATTCCAGTGATACTTTAGGCGTATTGCACAACTTGCAAATGATTGACTGGCCAGACAACATTCAAGCTTGTCTACGAGACAGAAGTTGTAATGTCGATGGAGTATATTGTCCCAAGTCTGCACATCGCAGCAGCCACAGTAATGAGCGATGACGGGGCATTGGAGGAATGGTTGGAAAAGATGGTACAACTCGATGAGGATCGGTTCATCGCAAGATTTCATCAGAAGGTAGAAAAGGATCGACAAAAGGCTTGGCATGATCGCCATGTTAAAACAAAGCACTTTCAGTGCAGAGACATGGTTTTTCTATATGACAGTAAGTTTGCTAAGCACCTAGGTAAGTTATAAATGCATTGGTTAGGTCCCTACATAATAAATTTTGTCACTGACGGAGGTGTGGTGCAACTACAAAGTTTAGATGGGGCATTGTTGCTTAAGCTAGTAAATGGGAATCGGTTGAAACCCTATCTCCATGATCAGGCGCATAGTAGTTGAGAACCAAAAAAAAAAAAAAGAGCAATTATGACAAAAAGTGGAAAGCATGGCCAACTGGGTTGCTCGTTGATGCTTCGCATGTTTAGCACGCGAGAGTCAAATCCGAGCATGATTACCACAGCTAAGCATCACCGAAAGACGACGGAGGAATATGATGACAAAATCGGATGGCTATGGGAATGATTTCACAAATGATTCAAGAATCAGGCGTCAAGGACATGAGGAGCAAGTATAAATACAGGCGTAGAGACTGAATAATGTCAGTTAAGTAAAGAAGTATCCGTAAGTCGGAAGAGGAGGCTCAGTAAGTTCCATGACACAAGTTGGTAAGGAAGATGCAGAGAGTTAGTGAGTTGAGTAAGAAAGCCCAAGGAAGCTATGGAAAAGGGAAGTGAGATAGTTGCAATGGTGCATTTCATTTCGAGCGGAAGCACTCCAGGTGCACTAAGGGAAAGAATGATGAGTGTGCATGAACAACCAGCGAAGGAAGCAACACAGATAGTAGTGAGGAACAGAGATGAGGTATTAACCAAGATGTCTAAGAACGTGGCAGTAGTTAGAAGAACCATGGTCCTTGCGACCACCCGAACACTAGGGGTGGAGGCATGCCGACCCCAACAGCGGACGGTCAAATGTGCAAAACAAATGTGCCAGAGCAGCGAGTCTGTTTCACAATTTGATGATGTTGATGAACGTTTCCCCATCCTAACACAAGCATGAAGCACACCAGCAGGTGCAAAAGGGATAGATGGTGAAGGTTTCGAGAGGATGGAGGATGAGTTCGAGAAGTACATGACAACGAACCAGAGGCTTGAGGATGAGTTCGAGAAGTACATGACAACGAGCTCCAGACAGCAAGAACAACTTCAGAATTTTAGCACAACGAAGGATGAGAACAATACCAGAGGTGTCCAGATGAGGTGGCTTGAGGGCAAGCCACAAGTTTGTGTTGCGGGCCTGTTGGCACGAGATTAATCCACATGAAGTGCAGAAGCCAACAGCTGCAAAGAAGGACCATCCGCGGAAGAAAGGGTCATTCACGGAGAACGAGGAAGCGCAAGATTAGTTTAGGTTGTTAGAAAGGGTCATGTGGACCGTTTTGTAACCATTTAGGTTGATATAAATAAGAGTATGAATGTAAGCCTAAGGGAATCCTAGAACCTATCCGAGATCCAATTATAGAATCATTGTGATTATGCGGTTCGATTGTGTTTTGCTCTGTTTTTGCAGTTTTGTATGTATCCGCGATAAGATGTTTTGACTGTTTTTGCGAAGGTTATACCGTAGGTTTTGATGAATGCATGAAGATGTTCGATTATGGTTATATCTTTGTTTGTTTCTGTTAAATGATGAATACAAGTGTTTACGAAATGTTTAAAGATTTGTATTTTGGTGATTGTTTTTAATGCGAATGATCAGTTTAAACCATGTTGATGCGAATGCTATTTACACACTGAATAAGTGAAGGGAATGGATAGATGTATGAATTGTTAGCATAATGCGAAGACATAATCTCTGGTTTTTGTAGTTGTAAAAGTGTCATTTGGTGCATGTCCTTTCCCCACTACGGAAAATTGGTTCCTGCAGCCCCCTTGACCATCTCGGGTGAGACTTCACTCGCTCTGCTAGTGTTGCTGGAAAGGGTAACACCTTTCTAGGCCGGTGTTCAAGGGATTTTGGTTGATGTTTGTTGACAGCAGTGTGAAGTGAACCCCTGTCGATAGTCTCTGTGTCAACATACTATCTAAATTATTTGGGATTTATTAATTAACATATTGGATTAATATTGGAATGCAGAACATCGAAGATGGATCAACGTTAAAGGTTAATAATGGGTGAATACCATGCATATGATGAGATAATATCCAATGAGAAGGTTGTGGATAGATATCTATGTCCATGTAATGATTTTCATGGTGGGAAGGTGAGAAAAATAAATATGATTGAGAAACATATGATAAGATATGTACATAGTGGTATAAGCCCTTAGGATATCAATTATTATGAACATATGATATAATTGTATAGCATGATAGATGAAGAGGCACCAAACATAGATGAAGTGGCACCAAACATAGATGAAGAGACAACAATGTGAGATGAAGGGTTTGAAGTTGATATAATGTTGAATGAGGCTCTAAATGATAATTGGGCAAAGTTGATGGAGGATGCTTTAAAACCTGTGTATGTGAATTGCAAGTTAAGTCATTTGACGACAATCCTTCAAATTCTTAACTTACAAGTGGTGCATGGTTGGAAAAATGAGAGTATAGATGAGTTATTGGGATTATTAAGTCGGTTGTTACCAAGTGACTCCACATTGCCAACAAAACAAAGTCAATGTAAAAAGCAAATTTCTAAGCTAGGATTAGGGTATGAAAATATCCACACATGTGTGAATGGTTGTGTATTATTTCGCAAAAATCTTGCGAGTGAGACTGAATGTCCAAAATGTCAAGAGGGAAGGTACATAACAAAGTTGAAATCAGTTGTGGTTCCTATAAAGGTTCTTCGCCACTTTCCACTAATCCCACAATTACTCCAAATGTATAGGTGAGGAGACATTGTTGAACTTATGCAATGGCATGCCCAAAATAAGAGCACTCAAGAAAAGCAAGGATAGCAACAGTGAAGAGGATCTTATATATAGATAAAGAAGAAAGACTCACCAACAATCCAGGGTTGAGTATAAAAAGAAGAAGAGTCTATATTCCAAAGAGAACAACATCTCATCTGATGAATATGATAGTGATGATAATTCAAGAGAGGTACTCTTCATGGAAATGGTAGAAGATATTGAATATAAAGGATCAAAGGAGAAGTATAATTGCTTCTCTTCCATCAAGAAGGAATCATAAAGTGAGGCATTCAATAATAAGTCACGTGGAAGAAAAACAGATCTTACTACAGGAACACTCTGTAAATATGTCTATAATGGGATCTGCTTTTCACCTTCAAAGTCTTGTGCTAAATATTACAATATACCTGACATGAGTAATTATTAGGTAGAGTTTGAGAGAGAAGAAGAAACCCTTGACTCTGAGAATGAATAAAATGCAGAAGTTGACTGGGAAGGAAAACTATCTTGTGCTCTTGATGAATTAAGGAAACTAAGAAAATAACATTGATCTTTGAAGGTTAGCCTACAAGAATCTCAAGAGGATCAGTTACTCAAAGCTTAAAGAATAATCGATTGTTTGAAAATTCAAGAAATTGATTCCAAAAGAACCAAAGAATTACTCACAAACAAAGCACTTGAAGAGGAAGAGTATGAGAACAAGGAACTTAAGAAACAACTAGCATGCGTGCATAATGCAATTAAGAAGCTTGAAGAATAGAATATCTTGTTGGAAGCATCTTTGGAAGAAACAAAATAAGAAAATGAGTTGTTGAAAAAATAGATAGCCGAATCAAGAAAATAAGAAAAGCCTCTGAAGAAGCCAAGGAAGCTCTCTTTTGAAATGAATGGGTTTAAGAACAAAATTCCAGACTGTGCATATCCAAAAGATGGAAAAGGCCTTTCTAACATGAAAGATGAAGCTAAGTTTAAGAACAACTCTTTAATTTTGGATGATATATTGAATAGTCAAAGGTCACCATAAGACAAGTCTGGTTTTGGCTACAATAAGACAGAAAGAGTCTGCGACAAAAAGCATGTTCCAATCTCAAATCAACAAGTTGGGTCATCTAAGCAAATTCAATTCAGGTATGATAATGATTATAATGTTCCTTGTTATAAGAGAAGGTTTAATTCATAGAGATGCTTAAGATGCAAGTATTATGGTCACACTACGAAATATTGTATAATATAAGATGTTATGTCTATGGTGGATTTGAGCATAAAGCTCAAAATTTCCAAATATCAACAAAACAATCAGATGGGAACAATGCACATATTGCGAGAAGTAAGAACAAGTTTGTAGAATATCAACAAAAACCCATGCACACAAAAAAATGGGTAAAGAAATGTTCACAGACATGCACAATCGATGACAACATTGAAAATAATTTTCTTGTAGCAGAGAATTGTTGCTTATTCTAATGACTCTCAAAATGTGTAAATAAAAACCTTGAATTCAAAAGGCTATGTGGATTCAAGGAAACTAAAACAATGTATCTAGAAGTCACATAATCATGTTCAAGTAATATTCATATATGAAAATGTTAGAAAAATGGTGTACATATATCAGCCTCAAGTGGCAGGCATTGTTTTCAGCATCAATACAGTAGTCTGCCATTCCTATAGAAGAAGCCAAAACAAGAGTGCAATGAGACTAAGGAGAAGCAAATATAACACAACATTGATATAAGAAGTTATATTTGATTTAATCGCACAATACGAGAAAGGAACATAAGATCAAGGTAAAGAAGAATTTTCAACTACACATGGGGAACATACCTTTAGTAACTATGATATGTGTACACATTGAATGAGACAGTGATACAGGATGAAGGGGAACACAACACAGTGAAATAGATGCAACAAAAAGGAAAGGGAATGAAATCATAAAGATAGGGGGAGTATCCCTTTTCCATTGATGTCAAAGGGGGAGAGATACTATGAAGCATGTATGAGTGACATAGAAATGTGCATTAAGCATGAGAAGATGAAAAACAACAGAGAAATATTGATCAAAGGTTGTGCGACAGAGGAAAGGATCAAACTAGCTTGAATACAGGGGGAGCACTATATTGTGTGCAAGCAGAATAAAAGAATTCATGATCAGGAGGAGCATAGCTTCATAAGGTGTTGACATCAATGCCAAAGGGGGATATTGTTGAACTTTAGTGTTGTCATTGATGTCAAAGAGGTTGTTGGACTTGGTGTCTATGTTCCAGTTTGAAAAAGTATATAAAAATATGTGCGCAGGTCCTTAATCCCACCTAGTCATGGTACTCTAGTGCACAAGTCCCACTAGGCCAATGAGCTAGTGTGCACAAGACTCACAAAGTCATGGTACATAATTCACGCAAGTTAAGACAAGTGACAAATTTTAGGTTAAGCCTGACTGTAAAGAAAGGAAGAAGGAGTGTTACTGTTTAGAGAATCCCCAACATGTGGACACATTGTTTGAACAAGTTGAGTATAAAAAATAGTGAATTTAATGAATGAGAAGTAATCTTGGAAGAAAAAATGGAGTAATATTCTGAATTTGCAAGCTTCAGATAGATGAAATGCTCAGGGGAATCAGAGGAAATATGATTTGAAGAAGTGCGTGAGGCTACAAGAAATGCATAGAAACAATAAACGACTGCACAGACAAAAGGATCATTTGTGAGAAAGGTGCAAGAAGCATGTGAAGATATATGTGCACAGAATCTTTACTATAGAACAAAACTGTAGCAAAATATAGTGTAAGAGAAATAGGGATCATATTTGAACCATAACACATTAGAAGTAAGTACAACAGTTATTGAAGCATAGCGTAAATAATAGTGCACGTTGTCAGAAGCAGAGAAAAGAAAAGATTATAGTAAGAATAATATGCACAAATCTGAAGTGAGAATACAACAACATCTGTATCTCAGGGCAGTTGGACGAGGCGAGGAAAGGAGATTAGAGTCTCCACTCAGGTTGGTTCCTGAAAATTGTGAGTTGGTACTTACGTAGAGGATTTGTGTCCTCGTAGGTTGGAGCTTGAATCAACAAGTTGGTGCTTGCGCGGAGGATTGGTGTCCTCACAGGTTGAAGCCTGCAGTATGCAAGTGGGTGCTTTCCAGTGGGATTGGTGTCTCAATCAAACATGTGTCTATGTAAGTCGATGCTCACACCAATGAAGATTGGTGTCTCCCATATTTTCATGTAATTTCATTTCATACATACATACATACATACATACATATATATATATATATATATATATATATATATATATATATAAGTTTCTTTAAATATATGCGCACATATTTTTTTATTGATGTGGTTTTAAATAGAAATTGGTGTATCATGTTTTAAAAAGTGAATTATTTGTAAATATGTGCATGATACTGATTCACCTCCCCCTCAGTATTGTTAAGAATTCCAACATCTTCATATGTCCCAAGTCCCTTTTGAGTCCTTGAACATGGTAAAATTTGTAGCAAGAAATATCCATATTCCTAAAGTAGAAAAGTGATCTTGGACATAGTCTACTCATACCAATAGTCTCCAATAGATGAGAGTTTAGGTATCTCCTTGCTTTCAATGTTCACCTTTCACAACTTCGAGGACTGCATATATGTTGCATTGGAACCATCCTTATCCTTCCATTTATTTTTCTTATATCCTTTAGATTCCTTGAATGAAAGATTCTTCAAATCCTCCTGTTAACACCCAAAAATTGTTCACTAGCTCATCTCCCTAGTCACATAACCCATTTGTCCACTTTTCCTACATTTTTGGCCTCCAAAACTCCAAAAAACCCTAAATTGGTAACCAAATGGACATAAAATCATTATTTCCCTCCTCAATTAATGAAAATCCTTCAAAAAAGGTTGAAATCCCTAAAAAAGGGTCCAAATCCCCAAAAAAGAGAAAGAAAAAGGGGAAAATTCAAAAATAAAATAAAAAAAAGAGGGAAAACATCAAATACCACTAGCCAATATTTTTGGTTTCCAAAAACCACGGGTCACTACATCACCACCCAAAATCACTATAAAAAGGTGATGGAGGCCCCCCATTTCACATCCATGATCACTCTTCATACCCTTATGCTGCCAAATTTCCTACAACACTCTAAACTACCCTTTTGAGCTTTTGTGCCCACCTAGTTGAATCTTGGCCACCCATTGAGAATTTGGAGAAGAGAAAGGAATTATGGAGACCTGGTATGCTACTCTTCATAATGCTGCAAGGACCCCCATCACCTCTTCTTCAGAGGTAACCATCTTTGTAAACCCTTGTTTGCAACATAATACAAAAAATATTTTATGGGTTCTGATCTATTTGTTCTCTTTTACTGCAGTAATTAGTTAGGATTATTTTCTGTTGTTATTTGCACTCACATGTATCAGTTATCATTTATCTATTTTTATCCATGTTTATGAACTACTACTAAGGTTTCCATAATCCTTAGTAGGTGCTATTTAGCATGAGCTAGTGTGAAAACACTAGCTACAGATTTGGCGACTCCACTAGGTCAATTCCCATCGATATTTGGTTTAAGTTATTTTTTAATTTTGTACTTGTTATTTTCATTGCATTTTATAGTTCTGAGCTACCCTTTTTCCCCCATACTTGTAGATCTGGCCCTTTCTTTCATAGTGCCCTTCTTCAGTCCTGTTTTTATGGCCTGGCCTGCGACTTTCTGCCATTTACTTGCCACCTGAGTGCGACTTCTGGCTCGAAACGCATGCTCCCCAACGCAACTTTCGACCCACAACTCCCGCCCAGAGTGCGCTTATTTTCCTGTAAAATGCACTTTTAGTGTGCCTTAGGCCCTCAAAGTCGTTCCCTCTATGCGCTTTGCAACCTGAAAGCCGCACTTTTAGCGTTCCTTAGTCCCTTAAATCCGAGCCCTCTGCATGCAGTACAACCCGAACATCGCACTTTTCGTGCACCTTCGGCCCTGAAAGTCGTGCCCTATGCGTTCTTAGTTTCCTGAAACCCACACTTTTTGTGCGCCTGCTTTCCCGAAAGCCGCGCTCTCTGTGCACCTCTGAGTCTGAAACCTGTGCCCCATCCACGCCCTTTCCACCCATACTCGCGCTCTTTTTGTTTTTTTTCAACACGATTTTTCTACAGTCTGTCACACCTGGAGTGCAAATTTTTTCCTCACAGCCGCACCCTGCACCTGTGTTTCCTTTTTTCTTTCCCTTGGTTGCACCCACAAACCCCTATTCTCTTTCACCCATTTGCCATTAGGTTTTCTACTGTTTTGCTTGTTGTAGAATTAGAGACATTTAAGTGTGCATGTACCCTTCGTGTGTTGCTATCTCTTGCATCATATTTCAGTAAGTTTATTTCTTGCATACCTATTATCACAATTGTATTTTTTATTTTGAAAAGTAAAAGAAAAAACTTTGTATTTCAGTCTCAATTGTTTCTTTCAAGCATTTACTATCGGGCGATCTTGGGTTCACAGCACTTGTGCACACACACTCTCCCCATAATTCAAGAGAGACTTAAAATTAGCTTAATTAAACCCACCCTAACCCCACTTGGGGAACACAAAAACAATTTTGTAGCTAGGCAGGACATTGGGGTTAGGCATCCAAATAACACCCCCATTTTCATACACATTTGAGACATAGTTGTTGTCCATTAGGGATCCAAAATCTCCTATTACTTATTGGTATGGTTGACACTGATTTGTCGGGGGGCCTCTCCCTTAGGAGTTAAAGTAGCAAGATTGGTTCCGAGTGGAATACCGCTCTCCATCCTGTATTGAAGGACACCAACTCGTTGTTCTTGTCGTGCATACTAGCGCCCATACCAGGTGTGCGACGACCAAAGAACTGAAGCTGCAGGACACCTTTCCAAACATGCCATGAATGGGGTAGCTTAGTTTCCATTCTTCTAGGACTCATTTACCCGGAGTCCCTCTCAGTAGAGGGGTATCCTTTATCCATTTAGTTCTTCATTTTGTGTTGCCTAACTACGGATTTCATCACCCTGCAGAGGATATGATTTGTGTGAGCTTTCATATCTTTTAGATATGTGTTTGCATGCTCCTATACCCCCATTGGTTAGTGAGTCTACCTATTTATTTCTAGGAGTGTTTCTTGTTGGTATTTTGACCATTTTATTTCCGCTTCGCTTGTTGTAGCATGTTGTTGCAGCAAGGGTTTTTGAGCTAGTTGTTGGCCTGAGTGCCATCATTTTTTAGCTATCCTTTTGCACACACGGTTGCACTAGGATTTTTGAGCATTTTATCTAGCATATCCCCTCAACACTTTTACACATGTCACCATTGATTCATTGAGACACTCTTGTTTCCTACAGGGGATATCCCCGCAGCACGGTCCACTTGACCTCACCCATCACAGATGCACAACTTTGTCGTCGGATATTCATCCCGACGCCCCTTATTTTACCTCCGATTCTAAGTCAGAGTTACCCATTTACACGGCTCCGTTTATCCCCATGGTCGACGTGAATCCTAACCCCTTTTATGGCAATATTGTTGGTGGTGGCTCCACCACTACCCCAACCACCATTTCAACATCTATCCTTTCTATGACATCCACAGGACATACACCTAGCATTCTAGTCACTACTTCCATACCCATCGGTAGTGGATCTGTTCCAACTACCGTCCCTTTGGTCACCAGTAGTACACTTGGGGGCACCATCCCTTCCTACATGATTCCCCCACCCTTTACTGATGGTCCCTCGATCCCCTTTATGACTCACGCCATTAATCCACCCCTCGGTGGAGGTGGCCCCATGATCGCCGCCATGGCTAGCACGCAGGCCCCTTCAGCCGTGTCACATACTCTTTCTATTTTTCCATTCATGGCCAGTCTCAACCTCCCTAATCTAGCCTGATTGACCAATGATCTTATCTGACTTGACCCTACATGGCCTCCCATTCCTACCAAACTTCATTCATACATCCCAAAGTTTGAAGGGAAGGGTGGTGAGGACCCCCAAAACCATATTATGTCCTTCCACTTCTAGTGTTCCTCTAACTCCATAGTGCATGACTCGATCTGCTTATGCCTTTTACAACAGACACTCACTGGATCTGCATCTAAGTGGTATATTTAACAACCACATGGACGCACTCCAATTTTACCTCCCTTTCTTTGAATTTCCTGTAGTTCTTCCAGTTACCCATCCGTTATGACACTAGTGTTGAGATTTTACTATCTTGCAGACAGAAAATGACTACCCATATCACTGACCATATTCATGAATGGAGTAGACGCCGTAGTTTGTGTAATATCAAGTTAGACGACCACATCTTTTTAGATTGGTTCTTGAAATCCCTCATACCAGTTATCGCCAAGGATGTGGCATCCAAACAACCCCAAACCAAAGAAGAAGCCATCCTCAAAGCCCAATAGTTTGACCTCATCTACGCACAGTCGGGATACCTCCACTCCATTTTACCCGATTCTCCTCATGGCGATTTCTCCAGGAAGGACGCGCCGACAACATCCCACGCTACCGACGGAATTATCAGACACATTGCATCTCGTAGTCAAACATATGTCCATATACCTCCCACCACCACCCCAATGTATAATCCAATGCCTAATCACACCATGAGTGGTCCTGACCTTTCACGCAACAAAACCCATTCATGCGCAACACCCTCGTATGTTCCCCAGGCCTAATCCCCCCATATACATGGACCTTCTTGTCAGACGCATTGCTACAGTCACACCTTGCCAGCATACGCCCCTCCTGCCGCACCACTTTCCTATTACCATAAACCAGCTACACCTGCACCCGCACAACCACAAGCACCTCCCGCTTACTGTCCGCCACTGACTTCCCATACACCGGCTCAACCGAAAACCCCCCCTGTTCCCCAAGGGAAATGTATGCTCAACAAAACCAACCTTCCCAACGGAACCAACAAGGACAAAAAAATAGGGGACGAGGTCATAACCGAGGCAACAACCAACCTCCGAATAGAGGTGGTCCACCACCAAACCCCCCAAACAATAATGGTGTTGCACCAACTATCCAAAATCCTGATCAACCACCTCAGGAAGGGAAAAACCCCAACTTATGCACAAACCACCCATGTTCTATTTGTGGGGTTTATGGCCATTACACGCACAATTGTCCTCATCTAGAGCAAGCTTGCCAACTTTGTAATGATGACACCCAACGCCAAGGACATGCTACACCTCCGACACCACCTAACCCCCCACAACCTCAAGCACAACCTATGGTATTGTAGAACCCCATACCCACACAAAGGGTAGTATCCACCCACCCTTTGGCTCCCCCTCAACGAGCTGTTGCACCATAATAGCCACCTAATTACGTTGCTCCTCGTAGTCAACACGTTGACCCAGGTACCCACCACAATGATGGTTTCGGCTGATATCAATATTCAAACACGCCGTAACCAATATGGTTCTGCCACTGAAACCATTCCTGTGGATAAAGCTGCTACCACTCTTCCCACAGACAAGTCATTATGCCTACCCCCAGCACTGTTTGACTAGGCTCCCAAATCTCCTCGATTTCTGTTACACTGCATCAATAACAACCCCAATGCTTGAGCTTCCCCCAACTATAACATCGTGGATGACTTAGCCCAGTCCCCCATTGCTATGTCAGCCTTAGAAGTTTTAAAGAACTTCCCGGTGCAGCGCAAAACACTGGTGTCCACCATAGGTGCATAGACCCTTTTGACTCACGAATGATGGCATTCAATTTAGACCAATTTGAACCATGCATGCCTTCCACCTTAGCATTTCAAGTCTCTGTGTCAATACAGAATCTCGTTATCCATCGATGCATCATCAATGAGGGTGCCTCTACATGTGTTATGTCTAAATTCTGTGGAAGAAGCTTGGATCCCCTACCCTACAACCATCCATGACCTCCTTACGAGCTTATGATGCCCATTCATCTCAGCCACAAGACCTTTTGTCTAATGTTCCAGTCCAATTAGCTGGAAAAACTGTCCCGATTAACATCGAAGTCGTAAACACACAACTCGAGTACAACTTAATCCTAGGATGAAGCTACATGTACACCATGAAGTATTTTTCCTCATCGGTTTTCCGCATCATGATGTTCCCCCACGAGGGTAAGGTTGTTAAAATCGATCAAGTTACTTACTATAATACGAACACACCAGCTACACCAGAGAATGTTATCCCCATGGTTGAACAACCTGTTTTTGGTGCACCCACCTCTTTGGTTTCCGCTATCGTCCCGGGACTTTATTTAGAAACTCCAATGATCTCCACTTTTCATTCCTTACCACCTCCTCCGTCGACCGTTGAGATATCTGACTTTTGCACCATTTCGACAAATCAATCGGTTCCTAACCCTCAACCACCACTATTTCCTCAACTGTCATCGGTCCCCACCTGCGTTGGAGCCACGCCAATCCACACAATCCCGTTCTTGATCCCACCCTCAGGAGTAGTAAGTATGCCCGTGATGGCCACGTTGAATCTCCCCAGGTTAACACTAGGACTTCCTGTTTGGTATTTACCTACTCCTAATCCCACTCCGATGCCATAAGTCGGCCTTCAACCGGTCCAATCAATCACCACTACCAATCATCCACCTCTTGGTGTGGTGACAACATCTTCATCCAACACTATCTCTCAATCGTCCAACAACACTGGGGGCAGGGCCACGCAAACTCATACTGCACCACATGCGACTAAATCCGTGAACCCCCCCCCCCCCCTCCATTCCGTGCACCTCCTAAGTGTTCTTTGTGCGATTATTTGGGTCATGCTACCTATAATTGTCCACAATTACCAAACCTCCAAGAACACATGAAGACGTTGGACGATGAACCCAATATTTTGGTTGTCGAACTACAACCCACCCCCACCCGTGTAACAAATCATTGCGTACCAACCACTTTTGCGCCATATGTAGAGTCTACAAACACTATTCCCATCATTGTCCTGACTTACGTAAGTAAGTATGGACTGGTTCTCCACAAAATGAATCAGTCCTCTTTAGAGTCATCCATTACTACCATCGTGGAGATTCACCCACCGAAATCCTCCTCCTCAAAAGAGATTAACACTATCTATATGATTTCCACAAGTGGCGAGCCAAATTTTCCCTCGACCTCTAGCTTTACCTCTTCTAATCTGTCCACACAATGTTTTCGTAGTGACGAAGAAATACTCGAAGCATTAACCGCACCTAACTTCCCTTTGGATGATATGCATCATCGATCCTACTTCATTCCCGAGGAGTCTACCCCTATTGCAGCCAACCAAATTTCGGTCGCGTAGAAAGACTTCATCTATAGCCAAGTGGACCCGTTTAAGAACTCCATCCTAGCTCCCGATGCCTTCGAGGAAGGTAACATGGATAACATCTCGCCTACCATTCAGGTCGATATTTCCATCACACACGATATAGTTGAGAACATTACTATAGGCGCTTCCTGTACTCCAGATGAAGTCAATGCCTATAAGAATCTCTTCCAAGAGTTCTATGATGTTTTTTCTTGGTCATATATTGAGATTCCTGGTCTTGACCTCACCATTGTTGAGCATCGTATCGATACTTGGCCTGAATTCCCACCCGTCCGCCAAAAGCAATGACCCATTCACCCCTCTAAATTACCAGCAGTGAAGGCCGATATTGAAAAATTATGCCAAGTTGGGTTCATTTATCCCATTGCTTACACCACATGGGTGTCCAACTCTGTGTTGGTTAACAAAAAATAGGGCACCATTCACGTCTGTACCGATTTTTGTGATCTGAATTTAGCTTGTCCCAAAGACAAATTTCCTACACTCTTCATCGATCAGCTCATTGATGCATGTGCAGGCCATGACATTCTCTCCTTCATGGATGGTTTCTCTAGCTACAATCAGATTCAAATTCACAAAAATGATCAGTATAAGACTGCCTTCACTACTCCATGGGGCACCTTTTCCTATTGAGTTATTTCGTTTGGTCTTAAAAATGTTGGTACCACATTTTAGCAGGCCATGACCTTTTTCTTTCATGACTTGGTCCCTATTATCCTTGTATACTTGGATGACCTCACTGCTTGATCCAAAAAGCGCTTTGACCACCTGGACGATGTCCAGCAAGTCTTTTTATGTTGTCACAAATACAACATTCGCTTGAACCCTCTCAAGTGTGTTTTTTGCATTCCTACTGACCAATTATTCGGTTTCAGTGTTTCCCAAAACGGGATCATAATTGATCCTTTGAAGGTCCAACCCTTTCTTGAAATCCCTTTTCCACATACATTAGTCCAATTGCAAAGCCTTCAAGCGAAGCCTGTTAGAGAAATATTATACCTTAGTACCTTAATCATTAATTAATTGATGATTATTTGGTGCTAAATTGGTTAATAATACATCCCTAGGTGTGAAACTAGGTACTATGAAGTGGTTTGGACTTATCTGGATAAGTGTGAACAAGTTCCCAAGTGTATGAGCCAAAGTATGGGCCAAGGGAGGTCAAACTAGTTGTTGGGCGCTCCCTCCCATGCATTTATTGCCTCCAGCATGCCTAAGGCACCCTCTTTCCCTGTTTTAAGGAAATACATTGACCAAGGGCGCTCATGCACTACATGTGGACAATTTCCACTCCCTAGGCCATTTTTGGCATGCCTAAGCCTAACCAACTTCTACCAACCACCTCCTCCACATGTGTGAACCCCAGTTTTGGTCTCCCATGCTCACTCAGTGTTCACATTCACATTTCAAACCTGTTTGGGATATTTTGGATCCATTAGGTCAAACCTAAGGGGGATTGAGGCTAAATCTAAGCTAGCTAAGTGTGGACACTCTAAGTGGATATTTTTCCTCCTGTTTGTATATAAGGATGAACCAACATATTTCATAAGGTTGGACAGTTAATAATATCTCAATATTTGATCATTTGTGTTTTCTGGAAAGTTGATCATTTGTTCATTCTGTAACATGTTTGCACTTGTTTCTTTCTAAAGGAGTGAAATATTTCAGCTGTGAGGAATCCATGGTAGCTAGATCCTATTGTGTCATAGATTTTACATGGTATCAGAGCTCTTGGAGCTACTATTCAAACTAGAGACTGTTTTAGTGGTGTGCCAGAAGCAGTGGAGAAACCACAGAAGTCCCTGGAACCATTGCATTGAAGCCATTGGAGAAATCCATTGGAGTCTATCCAGGGTGTGATGCTCTCCCGAATGTACCCACTATCAAACAGAGTTCGAATCTGTTGAGTGTAGATACCTCCTAAGTGTTGAGAGTTTTCATTAATTTGCAGTTTTTCAAGAGCACCATTGACGCCTAGTGCGTAAGCAATAGAAGAAGATGGAGCCATCTCACCCAAATCTGCTCACTCCTTTCAACTATTTCGATTGGAAGGTTGAAATGGTGATTTTGTTGAGATCCAACGGTCTTTTCAGGATCACAATGGTCACAAAGGTTGAGCCAAACTCTGCTATGGATAAATCGAAGTTTTTTAACATAATGGATGAAGCATTCGGCCTCCTTTGCCTCAGTATTTCGAGAGACCTCCTGTTTCATGTGGAAAGTCTAGCTACACCCAATGAAGTTTGGCTCAAGCTTGAGTCTCTATCTGGGAAGAATGATGAGATGAGAGGGAATCAACTTGAGAATGAGTTAATCTCACTGAGTCCAAGCAATTTCGAATCCATCGAGGATTTCTTCACCAAGTTCAATAGCTTGGTCTTGCAAATCAAGCAATGTGGTATTGACAAGAAGGAAGAACTGTTGATCTTGTCCATTCTCTCAAAACTGGGTCCTGAGCACTCAGTTTTTGTCTCTACATTCAAATCCACAAAGCTCACAGTTAGAAACTGGAAGATGCCATCTTTGGCTGATTTCATGGAGATTGTAACCCAAGAGCAGGACAAGTTGGTCTTGATGGGCACCATCAAGCAAAAAGACCAAGTACTTGCAGCTGGAGATTCGAAAAATGGAAGAGGCAAGCAAAAACCCAAGGGGCTAAAACCACAAGAGAAGAAGAAGAACGATGAGAGACCCAAATCCAGTGATGGGGGTTCGAATCCTGTCAAAGAAAAAGGAAAGAAGAAGGAGAAGACTAAGTGAAGCTATTGTCAAAGGGGCTTTCATCCAGAGAGCTCATGCATGAAGAAAACCATAGACATGATGACCCATCTCCTACAGAAAAATAACATTCCCCTTCCTGAATGTTCCAAGAAGAAAGAGGGTGTTTCTGAAGACAAGGAGAGGTGCCATGCTTTGGTGGCTAGTACATCTCAGTCATCCTTGTTCATCATTGATTCAGGTGCCTCAAGGAACATGGCTTCTTCAAGAGATTCATTCTCTACTCTTGCTCCTTACAGTGGTCCCTCCATTAGTATGGAGATGACTCAGAAATCCCTGCTCATGGCATTGGGAAAATCTCTATGGAGAATGGGTATTTCAGCAATGTGCTATATGTACCTGATCTTGCAGCCAACCTACTCTCTGTATATCAGATGACACACACTGGTGCAGCCAAGAGAGTGATCTTCACTCAGAATGATGTGGAGATATCAGAAATTTCCACTGAAAAAATTGTTGCAATGGGTGTTGCAGACCATGATATGAAGATGTACAAGTTCTCACATTTTCTTTGGTTCTCTTCCTCAAATGCACTTCTGTCACATGGAAATGAAGTCAGCAAGCAATGGCATGAGATATTTGGGCATCTCAACTACATATATATCCAAGCATTGAGCAAAGAAGAGATGGTTGAAAGGCTTCCACAAATCAGATTTTCCAATGGCACTTGCAAAGGGTGCATTGTTGGGAAGCATGCTGAGAAGAAGTATGAGAAAGGTAAGGAAATGAGAGATTCTGAACCTATTGGTTTAGTACATTCTGATCTGATTGGTCCACTCCCCACTCCCTCCTATGGATGCAGAAAATATGTGCTTACCTTCATCGATGACTACTCAAGGTATTGTTGGTTGTATTTTCTCAAGCAAAAATATGAAGTTTTCCAATGTTTCAAAGTTTTCAAGAACATGGTGGAGAACTTTAGTGGGAGATCCATGAAGGTCTTGAGGACTGATAATGGAAGGGAGTATGTCAATAAGGACATGCAGCAGATCTGTGAAGAAAATGGCATCCAAATCCAACATTCTGTGCCCTACACACCTCGGCAAAATGGTGTTGCAGAGCGCAAGAATAGAGCATTGAAGGACATGGCCACTTGCATGATGGAGGCTAAGTATCTATCTCCTAATCTATGGGATGAAGCTATGAATTGTGCTGCATATGTTTAGAACAAAGCACCGCATAAATCCTTGGAAGGTATGACTCCATATGAGGCTTGGATGGGCCACAAACCCAATGTCTCTCATTTCAGAATTTTTGGCTCAAAGGCTTGGGCTAGAATTCCTCTAGAGAAGAGAAAGTCCTTGTAACCCCCAAAAAAGGAGTCAATCATGGTTGGGTATGTAGAGGATTCCAAGGGATACAAGCTCTTTGATCCATCCACTCTCAAAACTTTCATCGAAAGAAGTGTCCAATTCCAAGAAGAAGAGCTCATGCAAGCTATAGAACAAGGTGATGGGGAATGCACATATCCTCTTCTTGATGAAGATGTAAGTAGTCAGTTCTTCCTCTGATATTTTTGATTCTGATATATCTAAAGATGATGATGATATGGATTCTGATCATGACCCTCCCTCAAGGCCCAAGTGGGATGAGAAAACAATACAAGTTGCTGGTGAGCTTGCCGGTGATCCTCAAGATGCTAGGAAAACTGGATCTCAGTTTCACAATTCCTTTGCATGTTGTGATTCTGTTCTGAGTAATGCATGTTATTTGATGGTTGGATCTGATCCAAATTCATACTCAGAAGCATCTAAAGACCCAAGGTGGAAAATAGCCATGCAAGAAGAGATGAACTCACTCCATGAGAACAAAACTTGGGATTTGGTCCCTCTTCCTCCCAAGAGGAAACTAGTGCAATGCAAATGGGTTTATAGAACCAAAGTTGGATCTGATGGCTTTGATATGAAGTATAAGGCCATGTTGGTGGCTAAGGGTTACTCTAAGGTCAAAGGAGTGGACTATACAGAGACATTTGCACTGGTGGCAAAGATGGACTCCATAGGACTAGTTTTGGCCATTGGGGCTTCCAAGCGAAGGGAGGTTCATCACATGGATGTGAAGAGTGCCTTTCTTCATGGGGATCTGAATGAGGAGATCTATATGCAACAGCCTGAGGGATTTATTTCTTACCATACACTTGTGTGCAGGTTGAACAAGTCACTCTATGGGATCAAGCAAGCTCCTAGAGCATGGTATGCAAAAATGGACAATTTTCTGTTGTCTTTGGGGTTTGAGAAGTGTAAGGCTGATCCAAATGTGTATATGCAGCATATTAGTGATCTAATATTGATTATTGTACTGTATGTTGATGATCTCTTGATCACCAGTAGCTTCATCAAAGAACTTGACTCAGTTAAGAGTGCATTACAGAGTGCATTCTCCATGACTGATCTAGGATTGCTGAAACAATTTATGGGTTTGGAGATAGACCAAACTGTGGATGGGATATCTATACGCCAGTCAAGGTATGCTTCAGATTTTCTACAGAAATTCAAGATGGCTGAATGTAAGCCTGCAAAATTCCCATTCCTTTCGGGAGTTAAGCTTACAGATTGGGGTACTTCACCACTAGTTGACAGTTCACTGTATAGACAACTAGTTGGGAGTTTGTTGTATCTTACACACTCTCGACCAGATTTTTCTTATGTTGTTGGCGCTATTGCAAGGCACATGCAGGATCCTCATGAGGTCCATTGGAAGGCATCCAAGAGGATCCTTCATTATGTATAGGGTACTAAGCATTTTGGTATCCACTATGCAGTTGGTTCATCTCTTGAACTAGTTGGTTTTACTGATTCTGATTGGGCTGGTGATAGTGCTGATAGGAATTCCACCTCTGGTTAAGTGTTTATGCTTGCACATGGTCCCAGTTTCTGGTCAAGCAAGAAGCAACACACAATATCCTTATCTTCAGCTGAGGCCGAATACAGGGGAGGAGTGAATGCAGCTACACAATGTGTGTGGTTGCAAGGTATTCTTGGAGAGTTTGGCATTGTGTTTCATTCACCCACAGTCATTTGGTGTGATAATCAAAGCACAATCAAGATCTCCACTGATCCAGTACAGAGACAGAGGACCAAGCACATAGAGATTCACATGCACTACATTCGAGGCTTGGTGCATAACCAGATCATAGCATTGCAGTATTGCCCTTCTGCTGAGCAAACTGCTGATATCTTCACCAAGAGCTTTATTGAGAAGACCTTCACTTACCTTAGATCACTCCTTGGAGTGAGTGATGCATGGTGAAGATGGGTGTATTTTCATATGTGCCACATGTCCATTGGCACATCTCATGACTGACTTACCATCTTCGTTAGCGTCACATCCCATCATCACTAACTTACCCGGCGATCACTTGTTCCCCATTTTTTTGGATGACCCATGGTATGGTGACATCCTGGTATACCTACAAGCGCAAACATTTCTCTCCAACCTCGGTCGTGATGATCGACGTTGCATACGCCATCACGCTTCATGGTACGTCCTTCTTGGCAGTGTCCTTTATCGATGCGACGACGACACCATTTTACGTCAATGCCTTACACATGAAGAGGATGAATAAGTTTTGAATGATTTTCCTAGTGGAGCCTGTGGTGGCCACTTCTCTTAAATGAAAATTGCCCAAAAGGTCATATGCAATGGGTATTTCTGTCCCACCCTTTTCACTAATTGCATAACAAAAATTAAACATTGTCGAAATTTCCATCTTTTTCCCCCAAAGCTAGGACCCCTCCTACCCCTCTCCATCCAATCATCATTGTTATCCCTTTCTGTAAATGGGCCATTGATTTTATGGAGTGTAACCCCCCCTCGGCGAATGGCCATAAATACATTATTATGGTTGTCAACTATTTCACTAAATGGGTTGAGGCCATGCCCACATTTAACTACCAGGCCGAGACTGTGACACATTTATTTTTTAATCATGTCATTTCTCGGTTTGAGGTCCCGAAACAACTCATATCCGACCATGGAAAACATTTCGAAGACACCGTTTGGAAAGAGTTGTCAACCTTCTTGAAGTTTGGCTACCAATACGCCTCATACTACTACCCTCAATGGAATGGCCAAGTTGAGGCTATCAATAATATCTTGAAGACAATCCTCCAACGAACAATAAACCAACACAAGTCCAATTGGCACCATATGCTCTTTCCTGCACTTTGGGCTTATCGCACTTCCACTAAAACTACCACGGGTTTTACCCCTTTTCATTTGGTTCATGGCATAAATTATGTCCTCCCCATTGAGTGTCAAATCCCCTCTTTACACATTTCTATTGAGTTCCTCCTGGACAACTCACCTCTTGAGAAATGCTTACTCCTATTGGAATAAGCTGACGAAGTCCGACGAGTAGCTTTACAAATCACCGAGGCTACTAAAAATTGCTCCAAAGATAATTATGACAAGCATGTCCACCCCCGTACCTTCCATGAAGGCGACCTCATGCTTGTTTATGACAAGGATCATGACAAACACAACAAAGGAAAGTTGAAATCCATGTGGCAAGGCCCTTAGATTGTCCAAACCTAACTCGGCAAGGTGGCATACATCCTTACCGATTATGAAGGAAATCCCTTAGCTAACCCTCGCAATAGGTTGTATCTCAAATGATTTTAACCTTAGCACTTTACTCAGACCCCATAGTCTGTGCTGTACAACTTTATTCCCCTTTTTTGTTTTTTACTTTTTTCATTTTGAACCTTATAGTTTGCTTCCATGCGTGACCATAGATGTATCTTGCTCCACCACTCTATGTCGGTTTCACCGACGGCGCAAGTAGATGGTATCTAAACCTCACCTCCGCATCTTGGGTACTGTATTCCCCCTCACACCAGTTGATCTACCTCAACAAAGTGTGTATTGGTGCTGCCACCAATAACCAAGCTGAGTACGATGCTATGACAGGTCTCTTGTCTGTTTCTCTCCAATGGGGCATAAGTCACGTTCATGTGTTTCTTGACTTCCAGCTCCTTGTCGCCCAACTCAATAATTTTTACCAGGTACGGGATTCGTGCCTTTTTACAAATTTCCTATGCACGAAACAACTGATTAGACAATTTGAGTTCGTTACATTCATCCATGTCCCACGAAGTCAGAACAGTGTTGCAAACCAAATGGCTATAATATTCTAGAATGGAATATCGATCACAACATGTAGGAAGTAAACCACAAGCATGCATCATCACCTCATCGACATGCATATGTACATAATATAGGCATACATCATCATAAAAAACAAAAGAGGACCATCATCATAATAAACTGCATCCACGTGCATATATATATATATATATATATATATATATATATATATAATCAAAGTGTCATAGTGCTTACATCATAACATAACCATCAATGCATTGAGGATCCCCAACAACATCCTCATCATAAAAATAATCGTCGAGTACAAAAATTCCCCATGCTCATCGCATTGGGGGCCAGTTCCATCAACTGCCTAGTCATCTGGGTCATCCCCATCGTCGTCATCTTCGTCTTCCTCCTCTTCTTCCTCTTTCTCCTCCTCCTCCTCCTCCTCATCCGACTCAGTCTCCTACTACTCATCATCATATGGGGCATGACCCAGCACCATGGCCCTCATTACCTCAGCTGTCATCGTAATCCGCCGCATCACTGACCTCCACTCTCGTGGAGCATCGTAGAAAATGTCGATCAGGTCCTAATCTAGACGCTTCCAACCATCATCAATCACCCCATCCATTAGATGACCAATCCCTACACATAGCATCTCCAACGTTGTCGAAGCACTCCGCTGTCGACGGTGCCTGTACGTGGGAGAGTACAACCCCTCCACTCGACCCCTACTAGCCCAGTATCCTGCCGGCGGCTGTGGCCCCACATATGCACACAAAATCACGTCATTAGTCTTAGTATCATAAAAATACTCTAGCTATCACATATGCTATCGAGTAGATATAGAATTGTACTGTAAATTGAGTAGATACATACCATATGGTCCCCATGCCTGGATAGGAGGTCGTAGTAGATCTACATCTCCCCTGTAGTCAATCTGTACATAAGGGAAGTCCTCGATCACCACTGGAAAATGCAGCCACTATGTGAACAACTCTCGAGTGAAAAACTGACCCACCAGTCCCCCACCACCACGAGTCATAATCTCACCCCATCGCCGCATCCGCAGCTCAGGCGGTCCACCATTGCACACTGCTCTATGAGGTTGCAGCATCGACACTCGCTTAAAGAAGAATGAGCATAAGAATGAAGGGAAACATAAATCCCCTCCTGTGCAACTGACCTTATTCAGCTCTCGCCAAACAACAGTTAGGTACATCTGTCCCCACCCGAGGTAGGCACCTCTTAAACCCTTCTCAACCAATATCATCTTCCCTCTATAAATCATATGGGGTGCCTTCGACTGCAGTATCTACACTACCAGTGCCACTATAGCCCGAGTCTCCAAACTCTTGATGTCAAAGATCAATATAGCATTGCCATGCACATACGTTGTGGCATAACAATGGCACTCCAGCAAGTCCTCCATAGACACATCACTAGGATTCCTTAGTTGGGTGTTTGAAATCATACCCAATTGCGGGAGCCCTGCCAGAAAGTACACATCTTTGAGGGATATCTCTATTTTCTCCCCCTGTATCACGAATTCCCCCACATCGACATCCCAAAACTCCACCAATTTGTTCAGCAACAACTTTGTTGAACGCATTGGGGGCACCTTGGTGAACTTCAGTAAACCACACCATTCCAATGTATCTTGGACATCATCATCATCCAGGATATCATCACGCAACCGCACGGTCTCTCGCTCTCGCCAACTCACTCTCGACATCTTGTCAACCAGAAATCAAAACCCCCATAAGCTCCATATAAACAAGCATCGGTCTCCTTCAGGCCGTCAAACCTAGACTTAGTCAAAAGGGAACGCTCCATAGTGCGTATTATTTCCCCTCATATGCACCCTGGAGCGTGCTTTTCCCCTCGAAAAGTGTGCTCCTCGAGCACGCCTGTGGAGCCCACAGTCATGCTTGAAGCGCACTTTTCCAAAGAAAAGCCGCGCTTCAGGGCACAACTGTGAGGCCCACAGTCGCGCCCCAACCGCATGAATGTATGGCACAGAGTCGTGCCCTAAGTGCACTATTTCCGTCAAAAAGCACACTCCACCACTGTGGTGCCCTAGCCTTGCTTGGCACGACTCCCTAAAGGACCAAATCCAACCCAAAATACATCAAAAACATCAAAAAACACTTAAAGACTTACCTGCAAGTCACAAAACTCTATTCCACCGGAAAGACTGAGAGAAATATGAATTTTATCTTTTGGACCCCTCCACACTCCTCCCAATTTGCACATTGGAAATGACATGTGGAGGTGGGCTCATTTGCTATTTATAGCCATTTTTACCCTAATTTTTTCTTTGACCATTATGGGGTCATTTGACCTCTATTTTCCGCATCGTTTGCAACGCTAGATTCAGAATTATGTGCCTGTGATGATGATTGAGATCATTTCTTGCTCTCACTCAATATTGTTTTGAGCATTTTTTCCATGCCCCTCACCGCGTCGATTTGCGTGCTAGACACATCGTAGTCATTTTTTCCCAATTTTGGCCATTTTGTTTATCGCAGCCTTTTCATGAGCCCTCCGCTCCTACCATACTGTAGTTATTGCATTCTTTTTCCACCATACATCTACCCGCAATGAGGCCCCATCAGTGTTCCCCCCACATCTTCTTTCTTAGTTCCCATGTTTGTCCCTTGATTGAACACTTCCTCCTTGTTTTGCTTTCACATCTGTTCGGTATACTTTTATCCCTTTTTCAGGCCAAGCAACTCCTTTATGAAAAAGGCACTTAGGGATTTTCTGTTAAGCTCTTTTTTTACTCCTTAAAGAATTAAAAGATCGTCGAGCAATCTTGCTTCCTTTCATGCTCATTGAAAGTATCTGAAAGGGCATCTATCTGGTATAAGTTTAACCCTTTTCCGGACCTGGTAGACTAATTACGAAAAAGGAATACTCTAGTCACATTGGCTAGAAGAGTTCTCCATTGCATACTTTTATGTTTTTTGGGGCCCTGGGGACTAACACACGAAAAATAACCGCCTTGGAGTCTTCTTATTTCTTTCAAACTCTCTAAAATTGAAAGAGACCAAGAGCATTCACCATCCCGAGCTCGTATAAATCCACACGACGGAACCTTTCCACCATTTTTGAGTCTTCTTATCGCTTTCAGACTCCTTAAAATTGAAATCACCCACAAGCATACACTGTCCTGGGATCGTACAAATCCACATGACGGTACCATTTAGACAACACTTATATCCCTTCTTCGAACTCCTTAAACCATGAAGAAGGCCCAAACGGTGCCTCTCGACACCACGAAAGATCACATCTAGTCCTATTGTTACGGAAGCACCCCCACCTTGATTGCCTTTGTTCAGATTATTCTGCGATGTGTCACCCTTAGAGTCTCCTAATATCACTCATGAGTTTTCCCCCTCTGAGGTTCCCCCATTGCAGTCACAGTCCCTGGTCCCTTAAGATATGATCCATTCAATCCCCGAGGTCAAATTCATATGCTTCCAGGTCACCCCTTCCATCATACTCTGAACAAAGGAAGTTTGAGTCTGATCACTCCCCGATCCCCGTATCCCCTCCCCACGGTATGTCAGTTACACACCTAGTACTATCACCTCTTGGTTTTACACCTCACGCTCCTATCAAGGAAACATCATTTCCTTGGTAATTGCAAGTCTCCCTCTATCAATGCCAGCCCATCTATTCCAGAGGATAGACCCAGAGGTCGTTGTATCTTGGACTCATCTCCATCAGTGGTGAGTGCATCTTAGCATGGTTTGTTCTCACGCGCTCAACTTCAACTCCATCATAGCACTGTTGAGATTCGTATAGGGTATTGGTCCCTTTTGTTATTGTCCGAATACCTTGGATGTCCCCTAACTCTAGCACATTGGTAAGTCTATTTGGAACCCCCAATTGTATGTTCCCATGGATATCCGAGTTGCACTGGCGACAATGTTCGGAATCCCTTTAGCTACGTGCTTCCTTGAGTATCCAGTTCATATGCAGTGCAGTGTACCTTTGATATCTTGAATCTCATTTGTTGAATCCATACAGTTGTTGGACACCTTCAGATCCAGGAGAGCATTAATTGTTGTGGTACCGCATTCAGTATGAATGACATTGTTTCCATATATCAGTTCTTCATATCAGTCACGGTTGGACCATGAGTATGTCCCAGATTTGTGTCCCCTCTGGACCATTATGATGTACACAACAGTTCTCTATGTATTGTTCAGGTCCCATTTGGGCCCCACCATTCTTTGTATATCTTGATACAAGCATGGGTATTCCTTCCTCATCCATATATTTGAGATTATGTTCCTCATCCATTATTGAGGTGATGCATTTCCATTTTTAGCCCTTGCAGTTTGTATGAAGCATGTTTTCCGGTCTCCAACTAGTTTCTGCTCTCTGCCATCACAATACTCACACCCCTGGAAGAATACAGAACCTACGATGTCTATCGGCCATACGATGAGCTCCTTGCCTCAAACATTAGGGGGGAATCTGTTAACACCCAAAAATTGTTCACTAGCTCATCTCCCTAGTCACATAACCCATTTGTCCACTTTTCCTACATTTTTGGCCTCCGAAAACCCTAAATTGGTAACCAAATGAGCATAAAATCATTATTTCCCTCAATTAATGAAAATCCTTGGAAAAAAGTTAAAATCCCTAAAAAAATGGTCCAAATCCCCAAAAAAGAAAAAGAGAAAGGGTAAAAGTAAAAAATAAAATAAAAAAGAGGTAAAACATCAAATACCACTAGCCAATACTATTCGTTTCCAAAAACCATGGGTCACTACTCCACCATCCAAAATCGCTATAAAAAGGTGATGGAGGCCCCCCATTTCACATCCATGATCACTCTTCATACCCTTATGCTGCCAAATTTCTTACAACATTCTAGCCTACCCTTTTGAGATTTTGTGCCCACCTAGTTGAATCTTGGCCACCCATTGAGCATTTGGAGAAGAGCAAGGAACTCTGGAGACCCGACACGCTACTCTTCGTACTGTTGCAAGGGCCCCCATCACCTCGTCTTCAGAGGTAACCATCTTTGTAAACCCTTGTTTGCAACATAATAGAACAAATATTTCATGGGTTCCGATCTATTTGTTCTCTTTTACTGCAGTAATTAGTTAGGATTATTTTCTGTTGTTATTTGCACTCACACGTATCAGTTATCATTTATCTATTTTTTATCCATGTTTATGAACTGCTACTAAAAGTTCCATAATCCTTAGTAGGTGCTCTTTAGTACAAGCTAGTGTGAAAACACTAACTACACCTCCAAACCATCTACATCCTCCCCATTCTAATCAATATTCCTACTATACAAAGGAGAATCCAACTAATTAACAAAGGTGTGTAAGCCAACTAGTCCCTAGTGATGCAAGACGATGGTGGGGTTATGGGAATTCTACAACTTGCAGTAAACAATAGTTCCTTAACTAATTTTAAAGCTTCAATAACCTCAGGGAACTTTCCTATAAAAGAAAAATGCTCACAAAATTGGGTATCAAGGATAGACCAAATCTTGGTCTGTCTTCTTGCATTTGTATGTAAACACAAGGCCTTTAGAATAGATCCCAAACTATTAAAAAAATTGTGAACCCAAAATTGAGGTTGCAATCCTTCTCTTTGCCATTGCTTAGTATAACTCTCAACATGGATAAAAATATATATTGTTACATTTTATAGTCATAATACCTTTATCTTTTTGAAGATATATATCTAAGCAATCAAATTCATAAGGGGAGACAAACATGCATGCCATTACTTTCTATACTAAGATCTAAGTGGGTAGATCTGATTTATGTGTGGTCCACCATCTAGAAAGGGTCCTTCATATATTATATCCATTATAGGGTTTTCTAATCGTCTAGAACTATAATGTTCATGTATGCAAGGAAGTCTTCAAAATTTACATTTCCATCTTAGACAGGAATGTTTGTTACCTCAGTCCAAAAAGTTGTGTAGTGTCTAAAAGCGATATTGTACCTCCTATGTTTCCCCTAATTCAATGATTCTTTAGAATATATATCAAAATATTGGATACTCCTCTATATGACTAATCCATCCGTTGTAGGATTAAAGTAATCTTCTCTTCTTCCTATAGTCATGTTATAAATCTTATTCAAGACATTCTTTTCCATAGTGTCCATGGTAGACTCAATGTACCCGGGCCCTTAATAATGATCTAATGGTAGGTTACCTTCATACCAGCTACCTCGAATGTTACGGTTTCCTTCTTTAAATTAATATCAACATAATTCTCAATAGCCCAATCAATCCTCAACAAGGATGGGTAGGGATATTGTTTTGTCCATGATTTCTATCACTTCAAAACCAGCAAAGGTTTTGACTCTAGCTAAGCCAACCTCTATGTTTTCCAAGATGTAAATGAGGAATATTTTATATTGGTTGGTCATATGCAACTGGATGAGACAATAAACCAAGCGAGGGCTCCCTATTCCCTCCCAAGGCTTCTTTGGAAGGATATTGACATATGACCCAAGATTCAACATTACGTATTTAATGTCATACCCATCTACTTGGGCATGCAACCTAAACTCTTTCCCATTTTTCCTTTTGTTTAATCTCACTCTGGGTATTTCTCTCAATAATATTAATAGAAATCAACTCCACCTCTTATTTGGTTCTATGAAACATGCAGAGAGTGCTACACAACTTTCTAGTCAAATGTTCATCTTCTAAAATATTAATAAATAATGTGACAAACAAATAAATAAATTATTCAAATTACTCGATGTTATAGATTTTCTTCAATCCCAGAGTGTTAGGGTAGGACCAAAATTTTATTCCTAAGGATATTCTATAACTCCAAGTGAAGAGGGCACTGGTAGATGGAATAACATCTCAACTACTTCCTTAAAGAAACCTTTCTACTGCATCGATTCAAAACTTAGACATATGCAGTCCTACTTTCATAATTTTCAAAAGGTCAAAATTATTACTATCATCCCTAGTCCATGTTCCTCATATGGAAATAATTTTGATAGTAGGACCTATCTCTTCATTACCATATCTAGGTTCTGAATTGATTATATTTGCATGCCTATATCTCGCATAATCCTCCCGTTTCACAATCAATTTTAGACCATCTTCAATACCATGGGTATTCACTCTAGAATAAGAATGTCATGGCCATGATCTATGTGATGGGAAGTATCAAGAGAGTTGTCCCATCTCATCACAATTGTATCATCATATAGGCCCACTCCTTCCACCATTTCTACCTCCTTGATATCTATGTGTTGTAGCCACAACAGATCCCACCATTTTTTCCTTTGAAAAATGATGGGATCCCCTTTAAATTTTGCTTTTCTTTTGAAAATAGGTATTTTTTATTGAAATTTTCATTTGGATAATAATTGTTTTCATCATTTAATACTTTGGAGTTAATCCCAACAAATTTCCCTTCAAAACTGTGTCTTTGTGACATACCTGATGCCTATATTTCAAATTCTTGTACGGATATTGGATATCGGATTTTAGAACTTTCGGGTTTCAAACTTTACATTTCCAACATTCTGACTCCAATTTATTTTGTAACTCTCAGATATTAGAAGTCAGGGAACCTTATAATTTCAAGTTTTATTCCCAACGTTCTGATGCCAACATTTTCAATTCGATAATTTACCACAGATGTCGGAAGTTGGAAGCTTTATTGTTTTAGATAAGATAACTTTACTCCCATCATTTTGATGTCGATATTTTATTTTGTCAGATGTCAGAAGTTGGAAACTCAATTGGTAAATTTGTCAATAAACAACCCATGATTCGAGGCCCAATGATTCTTAGTGGGCCCATATCGGAACCATTTTCTAACACTGGAAATTCTCTCATCTGACACATGTGTGAACTAACCACTTCGAAGAACCAATCAATTCATAAAGTTAATTTGTAAATATGATTTAACCACCATTTTTGCATGGCACATTTATAATTGATTGTAAGTTGATTGAGTTGTAAATTTGCATATACTTAGTCGATTTTTTAACCAGTTTCATCACTCTACTATGTTTTTCATCTTGGCTACAAATCACAAGATGATCAACATTCATAGAGAAAACTCACCCTGCATCGCATAGTAGTTCTTGCATTTTATTTGAGGTACTTTTAGCTGCAAATTTCTTTTTCGCATTCATTGTTAAGATTTCAAATTAGGTTATATTTGTCATCTTTTGCATAATTAATTTCGAACGCCATTGCTCGTAGAACTAGGGAAAAATGGTTTAAGATGAAATCAAGTTTAAAGACCTGAATTTTGGTATATACTCAGACATGGATGGTCAGAACGACGATGTAGAATGCATGGATTGGGATACTCTTTATAGTATATTTGATAATCATGACTTCTCTGAGTTTAGGGAAGACACCCAAATTTATCAGAACATCAGCAAGTCCCACATGGATGCTATTGCAGCTCTACTAGCTATCATGCCACACATGGACCTCATCAAATGGATGATAGATTACACAGACATATTGGCTTCTACTTTCTGGGATTCGAACCAGGTTGTGTATGCTAATTTCAAACTTGATACTTTCATGAGGATGTACGCTCTGAAAAATCCCTAATAGTTTCTCACACAAGACTTCATGAGGGATTTTGAACATAAGTATGAAGCGGAAACACTGGTGAAAATATGGTGGTTCGAACCAGATAGCTTTGTTTTAAGACCTAACAGATTGTACCCTGCTTGGTATATTAGAGAACCATATAATATCCTCGCTTCCATGCTCTACATATTTTATGGATTAGATAATTATGTGCATTTCAAGATGGAATGGACTCCATTGGTCCAGCACATTGTTTCCATATGGAAAGTATTCAATTGGGCCCTTATTTTCTCCATCACTATGAAAGATGCAATTGTTCATGTATAGAAGACACCAGCTGCCAGGAAGCTCGGGTTTTTTATGTTTTCCTATTTAGTATATATAATGTGTACTAATTTTTCATTTCCCTCTATGAAATGGAATTGGACCACACAGAACCCCCTTGTTCATATCTTCCATGCTATTTTATGGGAACAAAACTATAGGCCTCATATTTATGGCATTTGTGACAAATTTTCAGGTGTTGTTTATTTTATTACATTTAAAACTAATGCACCTAGGATTTCCAAAGGTTCCAGAAATTGGGTAGCCCTGTTGGGTGATAGGTATTGTGGTGAATTTTTCACCTATTTAAGGATTTGGGGCCATAACTCAATTCATATTCTTCCTATATATGTTCTCGACGGAATGGTTCTAGAAGAAGTATCTTTCCAAACCACTATGGATGGATCTCATTCCTGATGTTCAGACTTGAAGAGAAGAAATTGGCCTAAATTTCATTTATATATCGTTCATTTGGTCATTCAAAATGCTTCTCACACTCATGTTTTTGTCGCTCAATTGAAAGAATTAAAATTGGGATTAGGTATTGAAAGGATGCATGACCCCAATAAATTCATTGAACAACATTTCCTTTTGGCACAAGTGAAGAGTACCTACATTCATGAGACTCAACCTGATAATTTTATCTATCAGGGAGCTCTCAGTTTCAAATAAGTATTGGGAAAAGTCCCAGATATAGCACAGAGAAACTTGATTCATGAGTCACAAAGGCATCAGAAGACATTGGTCATGGGAGAAAGGGAAATAGCATTTGTTTCTCAAGAGAAATCAAGGAGAGAAGAATTAGAATAAAATAGAAAATCTCTTGTTATCAACACAATTTATCCCAAGAATTTGGCAAAGAAGAAGTTAGAGAAACAACAGGGGGAGAATCCTATGATAGCCACTAAGCCTCAGAACCCCATACAGAATTTCGTTAGCCTAATGTAGCAAGTAGAATAGTTGCAAGGTACATTGTCACAAACTACTACCCCATCTACTATTGTTAGCACTTCGTCTGATGTAGTATCTGATTTAATAATTGAGAGTGAAAAGGTTACTCTTACTACTACTCTAAAGTATAAAATACCCAAGTCTACTGTTAAAATCATTGATTTAGATGAGGAGAAACTAGAATAATGATTTCATTCAAATCTAGTTGTTGAGGAACCTTCACAGTCACTTCCACCCGATATGTCATCCCTCCCTGTCAATTCCCTACCAATTTCTAACCCTCAATTTCCTCCTAATATGAATGTATCCACTACTTCCTATGCCATCCAAACTAACTCGGATCATGTTCATGATCCTATTCTTCCTTTATCATTTCCTTCTCAGTCTTTGAACCCTATGTCAGAGTAAGTTGCTTCCTCTGTTTCTTCACAGGTAGATGTCTCATCGGATGCACACGAAAATCCTCTTCCTTCACTTCAAGTTCAATCTTTAGGACCAACAATTCAAGACACTGTATTATCTCATGAACATGATAACACCCCTACTATTCAAGAACCTACTCGATCACAAGTAAATATTCCATATGTCCCAATCCCTACTCTTGTTCCTACAAACCCCGGGGTTTTTCAAGATCATGCTCAAATCCCACCTATTCCCTTAGACATACCTATGCCTATAGCCACTTCTATATATTTGTCAGTATCTTCATCAAAGAATACTATTGATTTTGGCGAAGATGCATTAGTTTCTTTAGGAGATTATTGTTTCACTAAAAGGAAAAAGGCAGTGATGAGTAAAGGTCTAAGAGGACTAGGGAGGGGGAAATGGTGGTAGGACCAATTCAGAATCAGGTTACCTAGAGATGTTGGCAGGTGGTTTGGATGAGTCAGTTGCGCAGCATCGCGGATGCTGCAAAAGGTCAAAAGATGCCGCGCAAGAGGGAAAACAATGCACAAGTTGGAAATAATAATATTTTATGTATTTTTGGGTCATTTTGGACCGCATTGTGCAGGTTAAGGGTCATTTTGTTGTAAATATTGTTAGAAATTAGTTAGGCGGTTGACTAAGTGGACAATGAATGTAAAGGCGCAAGCCTATAAATATATGTAGCATTGCAAGTGTTAAGGGGAAATCTGAAGAGAATTGAGCACCTATGATAAGAGCGAATTTTGCTTGTTTTTGTTTGTTAATCTGGGTATGCGACGGAAGAACTATATTGCTGTACCTAAGTTTTGTTGCAAAGGTTAATATGACATGATGAATTTTTGAGCAGAATTATTGTGTCTTTTACTGTTTTCTGTTATGAATGTGATATGCGATATGAAACTGTGAATGATGTGATGTTTCTTTGTTTCAATTGATGCTTACCGCTAGATCTTTTGCACATTAATGGCTTTATTGATAATGAGATCTATGGAATAATGATGCAGTTCTGCTTAAATGCATAAGTTGAAATGTTAGATCTGTTAGATAATGCTACGATAAGTTGATAAGTAGACACACATGGTCCTCCTTCTTTCGGCGGAAACGTGGTTCTGTCAGCTCTGTAGGTGTTGCTGGATAGCGTAAAACCTGTCTGGGCCGGTGCTCAGGGAGATCGCGGTGGTTCAGATGTCAACAGAGTGAGGAACCCCTGTCGACTGGGTTTGTGTCAACAAATGCTTCTGTTGCCGGGACCATAGCACGAAGTTAAGGAAGGACATGTTGTGGCATTCGACAAGATCGAAAATTCAAGATTGGTTTGACCAAAAGTTGTGAGAGTTCGCTGAGAAAGAGAATCAGAACCCTGGGTTGATGACGGATTGGTGGCTGGCGAGGTACATACACGACGGTCCACACGAATATTTTTTCTGCGAATTCCCGATCATCTTGTATGAGTGGTTGGCGCAATTGACCTTTTGCAAGGTAAATTTCCAAGGCAGTGAACCAACTTCCTGGACCCCAGAATTGATCTAGGAGTTGCAGGAGGTAGACAACAGAGCATCACGGGCTATTGAAATCTACCTGAAAACATATTGGAGGGCTACATCACCAAGTTTTCCATTGACACAACGAAATATTATAGCGAAGCTGAAAGGGAATTCTTCAACGGACCGAGAGGTAGGTTCTTTTTATCATTGCAATTGTCCATTAAGATGATCATTTGTGAAAAGGGCATACTGAAGATGATCCTAGAGTAGAAGAACCTTGCTGGGTGGAGGATGTGGATACCATGACGGTAGGGGGGATGTGAATGAAATGATATGGGGTAGATGGGTGCAAGTTGCGACGAGACTGTGAAGGAAGACGAGGAAGAGGGTGGTCTTACGAGGGGAGGAGCAAGGTTTCAACAAGAGAAGAGGCAGAGGACAAGAGAAGGTCCTGCTACGATCAAAACAAAAAACCGTGAAGGAATACCACACGGGACAAAGAAACCTCACAGTGCCGACAAGGACAACCGAACTATGCCCAGGATAGAGGCAGAACCAACCCCCAGCAACAACGTACCCACACCTCCACTAACTATATTACAACCAGGAAGAAACACGAATTTGACACCACCGTGTTTGACGTGTCAACAACACTAAAAAAGTAGCGGATCAACGACTGCAGGAAGAAGGCCCAGGATGGTGGGAGAAGATGTGAAGTTACCTTTGTTCCATGGAAATGGAATTAACAACCCAAAACAATATTGGTTCTTATGCGAAGCTGTGTGGACTGTTAAACATATTACGGATGATGAGGCCAAGAAAGGTCAATTGGCAACGACCCTTTGAGGTCGCGCATTGGATTGGTTCATGAAATTTGTACAAATTCTTGCGGGAAGTCCAGAGAAGACATTGGATGAAGTTAGAAAAGGATTAATTGAAGAGTTCATAAAATTGAAGTCTGAAGCGCAATACATTACGGAACTAAAAGAGATCAAGTAGTATCCGAATGAAACTGTTTAGGATTTTGACCAAAGGTTTAAAACACTACTGGTAAGAATCAGCTTTGAGATGAGCAACGTTCAGCATAAGGAATGGTTCATCGCGATGCTACTACCTCATATTAGACTCTCATTGATGCAGCAAAAAATTGCGACACCGAGCGAGGCTCTGGAGATCGCGATGAGGTTAGAAGCTTCCCCTGTTGGTGAGAATGCAGTCGACATGTTTCAGATCCAGATGCAACTGGCCAACCTGACAATTCAATTGCAAGACCTCAAGAAGGGTAAAGAGCACCGCGAAGAGGTTTGGTGTACTCGATGTCGTGCAAAGGGACATACCATGGATAACTGCCCAAATTTCTGCAACTACCTAGTATCAGGAGTGTCGAACCCATTGAATGGTGGAGGTATGCCATGGTGCCGCATTTTCCAAGTCTATGGGAATCGACATTAGGAACGTCAATACATATAGAAGATGGTCATGAAGTCGATGAATTTGTACTGTACCTTTTGCAAGTCTATCGGGCATGAATATAAGGATTGCCGTGCATATGGCCTACTCCATGAAAGAATGTACGACTCATACTACGTAAAGGGCGATGACCATCGTGTCATATAGAAACTGCAAATGCAACCACAGGTGGCCCAGCCGCCACCTCAACCGTAGATGAAATTTGTACCGTAGCCACAACCACAACAATAGTTTGTGACACAACCACAGTATAATCAAATGCAAATGGCTCCGCAGCAGCCACAATACATTCAACCAGCGCAGTATGTTCAGCTAGGGCAGTGTGTTCAGCTGCAACCGAACCCTCTGCAACAACAATTTAATCAACCACAATATCAGCAATAGGGAGGATTCCGAGGAGGACGAGGTGGAGGCTTTGGTCGAGGAGGAGGATGAGGTCACAAACCTGTGCAATGTTATAATTGCAGAGTATTGGGACACTACCAGAGATTTTTCCCACAGTTGCAAACACAGTGTACATATTGTTTTGTTAATGATCACACTATTGAGAACTGTCCACAACTGATCATGAGATGGCAGGAAGGAAATGTTCCGCAGTTGCGGAACCAAAACTAGAACTAGTTTCAGAATCAAAATCAGTTGCAGAATCAACAACTAGTGCAGAATCAGAATCGGATGCAGAACTAGAATCAGCGTCAGAATCCGAACGCAAATCAGAACGTGAATCAACCTGCGAACCCACCGTCGAACCAAAATTAGGGATCAACTGTTGAGACGATTTCAGCAGAACCGAGAACGCAAGATGCTGCCGTTGCTGTTATCACTCGCAGAGGTGTGACAACCGGAGAAGATGGTCTGCATCCACTGATCCGGCTGGCTAGGAAAACGAAGGTGCAGTTTGATATTTATGCTGAGCAAGATACATTCTTTGAAGCACATAATGCAATGGGACGAAATCTTGGTAAGGAAATTATTTACGACATGCCCCCTGCTTTTGACTCAACTTTGGAGGTAGGACCATCACGACAGTATGGTACTTTGCAGAATTTATTCGAAAGTTGCTTATCACTGGCATGCGACCCTGATGCTCTTGCCGAGATTAAGAGTCTGTTGAATCGATTGGCAAAGGGACAGAGAGAGTCCACGGTAAACTCTCTACAGAGGAAAAATACAGGAAAAGAGATGCACATGAATGTCCAGATTGGGGACTACGAGGTAGATTCAGTCATTTTGGATCTAGGCTTAGATGTCAATATTATAACAAAGCAGGCATGGCAGAAAATGGGGATCCCAACGCTGAACTGGTCTCCCATACAACTACGACTGGATAATCAGGCCAAGGTAACACCAATTGGGAGAGTTCCGCGCCTCGTTGTGGACATTGAGGGAATGAACTATGCTAATTTTGATGTTATCAAAGTTGTCGATGGAGGAAGCTCCTATCCCGCATTGCTGGGGATTGGATGGGCCAATGACAGTATGGCCGTAATTAATTTCAAGAAGCGGGTGATGACCTTTAAAATCAAGACCTTAGAGTCATAGCTCCGCTGGATCCAACTAAAGAGCGCAGGTATGTTGAACCAGTAAGGGATGAAGTTGTAAGCGGATGGGATCATGCGTATAATATTTCTGAAGACTACATCCATCCGACTGCCGATGGTGAACTCGGTTGGCGCAGCTTTAGCTCTGTGTCTTTCGACTCTGGTGATGCTTTAGAGAATTGGTAGAATCGCTTGCATGAGATGTCGTTCCACAAGTGTGGGTTGATCACATAGTCATTGTGCCATGTCGTGACTGAGACTGTTGCATTACTAGTATACGAAGGATTTCCTGGGTTGTCTGATTTCCTAGTCGCATTTGAAGGTAAGGTTTCAGAACCAAAACGATTGCTGGCATTGGAGGAGGCGCTGAAGGTTGCTCCAGCACGTTGGTGGGTGACCCATAAAAAGTCAATTACCGGGTGGTCGCAGTGTTGCAGACTAATGATGGTTTGCTTCGGCGACACAGAATTATAACACACTGGAAAGTATGATGGGCGGAATGACCCTGGTGGTCATCTGATTGAATGTTAGAATTTGTGGGCCTCGCGACCAAAGGATGAATGGGTCCATGCCTTTGTCCACACTTTGGATGAAATGCCGCGATCTTGGTATGCCTCAACTGAGTTGCGCGGGGAGATTACCACTTGGTTAGAGTTGATGGTTTGCTTTACTCATACCTTCAATTTCATGGATGCCAATCCAGATGTTCACAATGCCCTGCAGCTCATTCGTAATGTTGTTCTGAAGGTGGTTCTAGTTGCATACCCTGTGGATCCGCATACACATTGTCAGATGTAGTCGATGATGGAATGCTATAATATTACTGGAGGGACAGAGGATGGTGATGACCCGCGGAATATCAATATTCCGGAATCAGAAGGAAGTCGGGATGTCATAGCACCGAATGCACCGACCAATCCGATAAGTTATCCATTGAAGCTTAGGAAGGTCAACATTGGGACGGAGGAGAACCTAGAGTTCACAAATGTTGGGGACTACTGGGATGAAGAAATGATGGCAAAGGTCACAGACCTGTTACATGAGTTCCAATATTTGTTCCCTACGAAGTGACATGTAGTTTGCAAACTAACATGTCAATCAGTGAAGTGACATGTAGTTTGCAAACTAATTAACTACATGTCAGTCGGTGAAGTGACATGTAGTTTGCAAACTAATTAATGAATAATGGAGGATTTTTTTCATGTTGGCTTCGACCTGAGTAAAGTTTGATTTTCTTCAACTTTAATGTGTTTTCAATCATCTTTCTTCATTTCCTAAAATTTTATTAGTTATATTTTGTAATTTGATTTTGCATTACAATGGATATAGTTTGGCTTTAAGTTTATTCATTGATCAAATATGTTATGGATAGTATATGATGAATGTTTTTCATAGACTCTGTTCATGTCATGCCACCACTGATTTCAGGTTAATTAATTAACTTGTTAGTTTAAGACATTCCTTAGTCCATCTTGTATTTAATTTGCAAGGATCTCTACCATTTTAAATGCATGTGTTCTTAATTGAGATTACATAAGTGATTAACTAGTTATCGTTTTCAATTATTTACAGTATTTTTAATTATCAGAGATAATTGATTTTCCTTCATTTCTTCTAAATTAACTTAGGCTAATAGGTCTTCCTATTAACTGATGACTGCTTAGGTTTTCCCTATCAGATTTGATATTACTTTAACCTAGAATAGGATTGATTAATTATGATTTGGGCTTAATAAAACCATTAAGTCTCCTTTAATGAGAAAAAAAACTTGTGGCTGACGGGGCCCTAATATACGTCAGAAGAAGTCATCCCGAACGGCTGGCAACTAGGAAGAATCTTATGCATGGTTTTCTAAAACTCCCGGATCATATTTTTATCCTTTGTGTTGATGAGTGGAATAGTTTTTCCCATCAACATTACATCCCCTTTCGTGGCCTCTAGTTTCTTTAGATTGAGGTTCTAAGTTATGTATAATCTATTAGCTAGGGAATCCAAGGACGTACACTTATTTATATTGTGCATGGAATTTCCATATATTTCATAATATATTGTATTAGGGACTAAAGGATACTTCTATAAAAATGGACAATTCTTGGGAGGGTGCCCATATGTTATGAAAGTCTCATAAAACCACCAAGATTGAGCATTATGAACATTTGGAAAGACATGATATTGTACTGAGATATGAAATGGAGTTGAGGTAGCCACTATCACAACTCTTGTAGATTCTCTTCCTAGAAAAGGTCATATGAGGGGGATTGGATGAAGACACTTTCCTCAACTTAGGAAACTTTGAGGCACCTTTGAGGCATGATGCCCCCCAGTCATACATCATGTGAATTAGAATTGATCCTAACCAACCTTTAGTGTCATCATCTCTTGTATATTTTTTGTGAGAGAAATAATTTGGTTATGGAGATGGGATAGCTCTGGATATACTCTTAGCACAACAACTCTGGTAGTGTTAGGGTACTTGGCCATAGGCTCAATATTCATGGTTTTTTCTAACACAACTTTTGGAGTATCAATATTTTGTTGTGTGAGTGGGATACTCATCAATGGAAGCAATCCCTAAATAAACCATTCCATATGATGAGTATCATGGAAGGGGAAGAAAATCCTACCCATCGAATATTGAAATATTTGTGCATACTCCCAAGCAATTTCTCCTTTCAATTGTCTAATTATAACTTTGCATACCTTGTTGCTCCAACTTAGGTAACTGAAATTATACAAGAAATTATTTCTTTACCTCATGTAAGGTAAGAGGTGCAACACCAGGAAGGTGTTCCACAAATTTCATATACCATTGTAAATCTTTTCCTCTTTAAGTTGATTTAAACTCTATCAATTTGGTGGCATCATTAACCTCCTCTGACCTCCATATGGTTTCAAACATAAACTAGTGTTGCTATGCATATTATTCAATTCTCTTTCCCCGTAATTCTAGGTATCTCATGGGAGATCCATAATGTATTCCCACCATCTTACTAGGTTGAAACCCAACTAAGATAAATCTAGTGGAACCTAGTTGTGTAACCAGATTTGAACTCACTACCAAAGATAAATTGTTGTTGCTTAGAGCATTGGATGACAATCCTACACTAAGACCAAGATTGCTTCCTCCTAACAATGCTCCAACTTGAATACTACTACTACTGCTGCTAATATGATTGTACCATGGAAAACTCAATTAGGATTAAAAGAAGGAAACATTGTATGATTCAAGGGAACCAAAGGAGTGGTTGAAGCCATGCTAGTTCCATTTATTTTAGGTATCGTTTCTACAACTTGGGGGGATTTGGGATCTTAAAATAAACTTCATACATCTACAAGATCATCATTAGGGTCATCTTGATTTTAGACCTCAAATGGGTCACTTGGCTTGGGCCATTCCACAACCTCTTCTAAAATTAGGGTTGCATCAATGATTTGGACAACAACATCCATCGTTTCCACCTCATTATCTCTCTTTTCATGCCTCATGGAAAATCCATATCCCTAGCTTCCTCTTAGTGGGATTCCTTCCATCATTACCCCTCGTTCCTTCCTTCAGGAGTTGGCCATCTCTCCATACTTATGAAATGTTTTCAACTCATTCAACCTTCGTTTGTGGCTCACTTTCTCACTTATCTCTTTATGTAATTGCTCACTTCTCTTTATGGTTTCCTACATCTGATTTATCCACCGCCATTTTGTAACATCCTACCTCCTAATAAACTATTCATCCCTTGCACTATTCTCTAGATCCCCCACCATTTGGTAAATCTTTCATATTTTGAAACTCAATAGCACCTTTTCCAACCAATCCCCCATAGTGTAGGGTATTTACTCAGCCATGGAAATAATATTTGAATTGAAAAATTCCCTCTTCCACCAACCAAATCTTAATCCAAAGTGGGATTTCTCTTATCAATCTTCCTCAGGCTCCTTTCTTAAAAACAATCTCCACTTTAGAGAAATATTAATGATTTCCCATAACGAATTCCAATATATATATGTTAACAACAATGTCCACCCAAAAATATACTATTTGCATCCTCTGATGGTCAAGTTGATGCAAATCCCTAAGGTTAATATAGGTCCACTAAATATGTTTCTTCTGGCGATCACTATATTTTGGGGCTTATGTAAGTCTTTTCAACCATTTATACAAACTTACAGGGAACTCCTACCAGAAAACCTCAAATTGATCCAAGGAAGGTCCATCATATAACACAAACTCCCTACACATATTAGTTGGGTTCCATTCCTACAACCCCACCTCTTGTAATTAATTCCTCAAAAGTTAGAAACCTCTTCTACCGCCAACTTTGGATCCTATACTTATAAATTCCTATGCCCACCCTACTAGTGTTCCCCATTTAGGAAAGGTCCCAATACTTAAACTATTTGTTGGTGTCAAGTTGAAATTGGGGCTCTCGTGCAATGGCCAACAAAGGTTCGTTGTAGTCTAGACACACAAGAATTTTCAATCCCCCTTGAGACAAGAAGGTCTCACTCAAATCATAGCCTAGACTATAGAAAGATGGGGAAATAATATTAGGGATGGATGCAACCTTCAGTCATACCAATGGATCAACATCTAAATATTATTGCTATTTAAGAATAAGAAAAATGTGAAACATAAATAATTGCAACCAAGATATAATAAGTCCAAATCGAGATAGTGAGCCATACTCAACATGTAGAAAAATACACATGAAATTTAAAGTGCGGCCCAAATTTACTCTATTTTCATTTATAACCTTCACAATACAACCAATAGAGACATACATTACATTAGCAAAGCTTCAAATAATTCTCACCACATACATCCCACAAATTCTATTACAATCAAGACTCAATAGTAGTAGGAGCCCAAACATGCCTATGAACATGATCACTATTCTAGCAAAAGAAACCCATTTTGTTTAGCATCCATGGAATTTTATACAAAATGAGTTATTAACATTGAACTTGTTGAGATGATTATAAAGGGATAAGGACAACTGGGTCAGTCCATTACCCCTAGTTGGTGCATTAATTGCATCATATCCTTTAGATTGTTGGTATCTGACTTGTACCGCATCCCATGTATGTCTTTGTTTCATCTCTTTGATTAATCCTGAATCTCTTCCTAACTATCCATCTTCCACGACACTTACTTAAAAATGAAGGGACCAACACTTGATACCATCTTCTCTATTTATTTTCTTTCAACTATTACCATTTTCGACATTGGGTGTTATGTGGACAATGGAGCATTGAGACATATGACTTATGATGTGAAGATATTCACAAGTTTCAAGAGAAAAGGGAGGAATGTGTGTTGATTTGGATAATGATACTACTTATCTTGTGAATGGATTGGGTTTCATCTATTTGTTGGATGCCTTTAGGTAATGTTCTTGAGTTGAATGTTGGTTTGATGAAGAAACATCTTTCAATTCCTTACATAACAAATCTAAATTGTATGGCCAAGTTTGATGCTTAGAAGGTCGTCATTAGAGGCCAAAACCATGTTGTGAAAAAAGGGATTCAAACTTTATAAACTATAAACATCTACATATTTGAGAAAAGAGAGACAAGGAAGGTACCTACTTAACCTCTACCTTAGCTTTCATGAAGCTAAAATGGATTACTTAGACCGTATTATAAGATGCATATGCACATGTAGGGAAACCTAAATGCTTTGTTAGAGAAAGTATTCCTCCTAATAGATTTTCCAACCATGTTGCATTAATTTCTTCCATTGGAGAGCCTTCTTTTTTCACAAGATAGGTGTGGAGTGATTCCACGATGGAGGAGAGAGATGTTTGGTACATAGTTCAAAACCTTTGGTGGGATCAATGATTGATTACAAGGTTGTAGCAGACTTGAATTTGCAAGTTGCGGGAAAAATTGAGGTATAAAAGGAGAACATTGGTGTTGGAAAAACAATTTTCTCACAAAGAGGGAGTGTTATATTTTGGTTCCTCCAAATGAGTTGTCACATAGCTAGAAGACTACTGGTATAGCATATTTTTGCCACATCACTGCAAAATGATTATAGTTAGTTGATTTACATCTTTGCAATATCCCTTGTTCCTTTATGGTTCAATCCCCTTACCTCTTCTCAGTTAAATCCTTCAAAAAATCTCAATTTCCCACATGTACGCATCTTCTATATGTATGAACTACGTATATGTGACCTTCTAGTGTTAGACCTGTATACGCCCTGTTGTGAAAGTAAAAAATAAAACATAAAATGATTTTGGGAAACGTGAAAAGAGTTTCACAGTTCTTTAACCGCCCTTTTCCCATGAATAACTAATCAAACTTCCCTAATTGCCTCCATATCAATAGAAAAGAGGCAAATGAAAGCAATAGAAGGGAGAGAGAAGAAGAAAGCATCCTTATGATGCTCTTGTGTATATTGAATCCACAAACCCTATTCCTTGGTTTGCAATAAAACCCCCATATCTTTGCCAAGAAACTATCGATTGTTTTCTTTAGGCGTGATTTTGGAGTATTAAAGAGGTGTGTATGTGTGTGACTTGAGACGGAGAAACTCAACATCCAATTTCAAAACAGTTCCATAGCCAAGAGCATGTGAAACCTATCTTGTATCTTGTTATTATTTTTAATAAAGAATTCTCTTTCCTATCTAGAAATGTGTTAATTTTTTGTTATTTGTTATCTTGTAACTTTAGCACATTTACTTGTTATTTGTTAGCTTCTAACTTTAGTAAATGTGCTAAAGTTACAAAGTCTTATTAAGCATTCATCAGTTTTTAATTGTTATATTAAAGATTTAAAGACAATTTTTAATTGCTATCTTAAAGATTTAAAGACTAAAAATGCTCAGCTAATAAATTAAGAAGATATCATATGAAAAATCTTGAAAAATATTTACATAACATTTTTTCTAGATAACATAAAAAAATCTTTACTTATTTTTTTATTTTTTTTGAGAACTTACAAAACCACCCAACAAGCTTGGGTGGTTATCTTTACTTACTTTTTATCCAAAACTTATAAAAAACACCCAACAAGCCTGGGTAGTTATCTTTATCTTTACTTACTTTTTTCTCTAAAACTTAGAGAAACACCCATTATTTTTTTTTAGAACTTACAAAACCACTCATTTATCCAAAACATGTGTCTATCTGGCCTTCAAATAAAGGAATGTCAAAAGTGTGTCTTGAAGGGAACCACACCTCCAAAGTGGCTACTCATCAAAGATTCCTCCATCGCCATTGAGAGTTGTAAAAGGATATTGGTGAAATTATCTATCATCTCATTAGTTTGCTACACAAAGGCTTTCTTATCATCTCATTAGTCTGCTACACGAAGGCTTCATTAGTCTGCTACACAAAGACTTCCTTATCATCTCATTAGTCTGCTACACGAACGCTTCCTTAAGCAACAATTTAATATTAGTCTGCTACACGAAGGCTTCCTTATCATCTCATTAGTCTACTACACGAAAGCTTCCTTAAGCAACAACTTAATAGGATCTCTTACTCTATCTTTATTTTCACCCACCATGGGAGCCAACAAACCTAGGTGGTCTTAGAAAAGCATCAAACAAGCTTAGGTGGTATGAGACCACCCTAAACCAACCTGCAGAGATTTGTACCTGAACTTCCCTAGAGATTTGAACTTGAACTCCCTTGGAAACGTTAGTCCCCACAGCTCTCTCCTAACCTCAACCCCAAAAATCCTTAATCGAGAATAATGTTTAATCCTTTTAAGGCAGGCTGTGCAGATGCAGGGCAGTTTAACCTCCATGTCTAATGGAGACCTGTGGGTTCGACCCTGTCTGGGACCAAACCCCACTCAGGCGTGAGGCGAATCCACTTACAACATCGGGGGTTACACTCTGACCATGAGACCTCGATCGCCTTGTGACGAATCCCATTAACATAACATTTAGTGAATCTTTCACATTCTCCCATGTTATTCAATATCCTGGACATTTTAAAAAGTAATGCCACCCGAAGTTACTGGGATTTAACAATACAATCGAAATGAAAAACATTGCAAGAAATATCCTAACGAGCGAGCCAGCTAATGCCCAGCTAGCTAGTCTAGTTTAAAAGTAGAAACAGTTACACTGTCGGGTATCCACCGCATATATTCAGCGTTGCTCTTAAATTGCTCCGTATCAAGCTCCTCCGAATGGGTTTTGATATATTTCTTGAACTGAGGGTCCGCCGAAAAAACCCATGTTGTCTGCAAATATCCCGCTTCCCTTCCTAATCATGCCATTCTCTTTGAGCAGCAGATAATCTGGCATATAACGTTCCTTCCAGTGATGTAGGAAGACAAAATCGAAGAAGGTAGCGTCCATCTCTTTCAGAAATTGCTTAACAGCGTCCAATTGCTCGTCGAATTTTCCTTCCACCACTCTCACCTTGGACGATAACCCTGCAACCAACAAACAAAATTATTGATACTATTCAGTAGTTATCACTATTTAAGCTATTGAATTTGATTAATAAATGAACCAAGAGCCATGAATTAATGAATTTAAAGGTTTTTTTATTGCCTGCATGGTCGATGATTTGTGTGGCGATTTGGCAATTAAGAGGGCTCATCTCCACCGCGAGGAGCATACACTCAGGCTTCTGCATCTGCGACGCTATTCTGACAGCAGAGTAGCCACAGTACGTCCCGATCTCGAGGGCAACCCTGGGATTGTATTTTCCAAGGGCGGAGTCCAGAAACGGCCCCTTATCGTCGCCAATGTTCATGAGCCAACTGATGCGCCTGCTGTAGGAGTCGATGGCCTCCAAAACAGATTTGGGATTGCCCCTCTCTGCCGTCTGCAGGACGTGGTCGAGCAACGCTTTCTCTCGCCCGTCCCCCGCTTGCCCTGTTTGCAGGAGCGCCTTCAGGTTGGCCATCGCCCGGATGAATGAAAAAAATGTAGCCATGGAAATCAACGGGCTCTCCGTAAAGCAGAGGGGAAAGAAGACATTGAAGAATATATTGGAGCTGTGAGCAGCGATCAAATCATTATCGTAAGCAGTCATCAAATTTGAAGGGTATATCGTAAGCAGTCATCAAATTTGAAGCGTTGGTGACGGGTCTTTATTTCAATTGGAAGGGTATTTGAATTGGAAAGTCATTCAAAGAGCAATATAAATAATTGTACTTAATTTACAAGTATAAATTAATTTAATTTTTTTCTAAAAAACAAATATTGTTCATCCACATTTTTACAATCTTAAACAATTGAATGCTCCTTAATATCTATCTAAAATTATATATTTTCAATGAAACTTAATTTGAAAGCATTAATTTGACATATATGTAATATTAATTTTATGGTTCATTAAAATAACAACTACTCTATTGTATTTTTCTTGGTTGGAACACACTTCATTATACATAAAAACTATTTAAACTATGCAATAACCATATTGGGGCGTATGCATGATCTTATGCATAGTGCAGGATGTTGTAACTAGATTTAGTCTTAAAATAAAACTAGAACCATGAGAATATTACTTACTGTTAACTATGTACAACAGGAATCCACTAAGCAAAACGAGGCTATAATAAACCTACAACCAAAAAATACATATAAAAAATCAATCGAAAACTTAATTCAAATCGAAGAGAGGGTAGTCATTCAAGCACCTACAACCAAAAAATACATTTAAAACCAATCAAAAACTTAATTCAAACTGGAGAGAGGGTAATCATTCAAGCGTGAGAGATGTAAGAATGATGGGCATTGGATGCCTAAGAAAAAATAATACATAGCTCAGAAAACATTAAAAGAAATCCTCCATACCAAACAAGTTAGTGACGCTAGCATCACAAGCGTTGGGGCATCAAATTTTGTTGTTCAACACTTGTCGCGACACCATACAGGTATGGGATGGAGGGGAAATGGAATCAAGCCTAAGTCCACTGGAGCCTTGCAACTCGCTGCATGTTTGAGTCTCGACAATCTGCCTTTTAAATTGAACCAAAACACCGAAAGAAGTTTGTTAATGGATCGATTTGAGAAAATTATAGATATGAGTAATTAAGAGCTTGAAGCTCTAAAATTTGTTGTGTTTTGTACCAATCCACGATTCAATGAATTCATAGTCAGATGCATGAAATTTAAGTTATTTAATGAAAATAATTAATGTATAGATTACCTCTATGTCAAAACCATTTTCAATGTTGATGTGGGCCACTACCCTCCTTATTGTCTTACCAAAAGGTATGAGAATGAGGAAGACGACTTAAAATTATGGACTTCACCTTGAAAGATTGCCTTACAATCAAATTGGTAAGGAACGATAAGAAGTTCACAACAATCCAATGTGTCAAATCTCAGTTGATAATGTCAATTAAAGACTTATATGGTAAATTTAATATAAGTCTTACTTATAGGTGTCTCTTACTCTTTGCATCTTGACACATTTGATATTTAATGGTTGTCTCTGCGCCTTGAGCCAATTGATATTATAAGGTGAGGATGTGCATGCATAATAATCCTTAGTTGTGACTATGAGATGAGGATTTAAAGAGAAGAGGATGTAAAGACATGTAATTTTTATAAGTATTTTGGTGGCGAACACCGAAGACAAATGTGGTGAGAAAACACATATGTTCGGAAGGACAGAGGGAGATTACATCATGATCATGCCACCCATGAAATTGAAGACTATTCCTGAGCCAAAAATTGTTTTTTTTTAATTTTATTAATAACCATTATGGTGCTTTGGTCCAAATGTTTTTTTCTAACTGATTGTTTCTCCATATCATTTTCCTAGTGCTACTTCTCTATATCAATGCATAAATCGACCTTTGCATGGTTTGTGGTCCTAGTTGCATGCCATTATTTGTAGTTGCATGCCATTGAGTGTTGTTTAGAGTTGCTGTGAGTCCATGACATTCATGCAAGAAATGAAGTCTTGTAGAGGAGAACTCATCAAACTGAGCATTTGAATTTCATTTTGATGAAAAACTAGTGGACATTGGTAGCCAAGTTCACATAGGTAGCAGGCACAAAGTTTCGGGCTCGTTTTGGGCCTGGTAGTAGACTAGTAGTTGTTCCCTGTTGTTACAACCATATTCACTGACACATTGTCACACCTTAGGTCTCAGTCCAAAGTGACTAGGGATTTAGAGTGTAATCCCGGTGGCCAGTGCCTCATAGTCGTCAGTCATCACTCGTCATCTTGCACAACTGAGCATGAATGAGTGTGTGATGTGAGTGAGTTATCCATTCCAGTAGTTGGCATTATTGTCAGATGCTAACATCAACTACAACAAGTCATCGAATTCGACACAACTTCCACAAGTTCCGAACTCGACACGACTTCGACAAACTTAGCAACTTCGACAAGTTCAACAACCTCAACAATCTCGCGACATCGACATGTAGCATCGACTTGTGACTTACGACTACTGAACTTCGACAGATTGTCTCTCTGTCTTCCAGTCGACTGTAATGGTTGAACTTCTGAAACCATTCTAACTTCTCTTGTAACTGAACATAACGGGCAGGAACCCAAGCGTCTCACCATTCTATATAAGCATGTAAAATATTGTAATATACATCTTATGATCTTTACATCCAATAATAGAGAAATCATTTCGCATTCCTACATATTGTTTGTGCATGTATGTTTAGGTGCATAGTGTATTCTTGCTCTGCTTATTCTATTTCTTATGCTTCTGCCATAACAGATCTGGCTCATTCAGTCGAACTGTTGTCCCCCTCGTGCACCTGGGCACGTGCAAATCAGTGAGTGAGTGATTATAATTTACGATATTCCAATATTTTGAATGGCGATTCGAATTTTATAACATAGGAATTTCAACATGGAAATTGAGATTTATATGGATGGGTAATTTCAAATGTTTCCCTTCTTTTGAAATGTTGATATAAATTATGTCCTTCTTAGTTGGAAGGGTAAAGTTCAGATTTTAAATTTTTTTTGAAGGGAAATTTTAACTTTACACTTCTAGGAAGGAATAGAACCCTTTGGAAGGGTTGGTAAGGGTTCAAATTTGAATGATGATCGTAAGATGAAACTCACCTTAAAAGCCCTAAATTGTTTTTCATTCCCATCTCTTAGTCTTTTAACTCACTTAATCATAAAATTGGGGGAAGAGAGCCCTAAATTGTTTTTCATTCCCATATCCTAATGTTTTAACTCACTTAATCATAAAATTGGTGGAAGGGACGAGTAGCACAAGAAAAGATCTCCAAATTGAGTGAAGGGACATTGCTACGCATCGCACACTCTATCATCTCGACAACTCTAGGGATTTGAAACCATGAGGAAGCGAATGGAACTAACCCTTGACAAAGGTGTTTTTCAGGAACTAGATCATTATATTCTTCATATGTTGCAGTATAGTTGCCAAGGGATCTAAGGAGAAACCAACTTAGCCTTGGGGCATCGTGGCCCACTTCCTCCTACATTCTGGTTGTAGCGTTTTGGGGTGAAATCCCTAGAAAACAAACTTGGTCACAAGTAAGTTGTGGCCTCCTCTAAATATGATTCACAACTTTCGAATTGGGTATGCAAAGCATTGTGTTGTGGATGCATGAATTATTGGTGTGCATTAGAAAAATGGTTTTTTCAATTGTATGTTTAAGGAGACTTCTTGGAGGTTGCATTGTGTTGTGGTTGCTTGAATAGCTAGGGTAAATTGAGAAATTGTTTTTTTGAATTGTATGTTGACCTTGTGGGTAGAATATGCTTAGGAAGTTTGAGTGGCATTCCTTAAACATTAAGTTGTGCCCATTGTAATTGGAGAAGAGGTCATATTGAGAACAAATTGCATTCATCAAGGAAAAACATGGACAAGCATTCTTATAATTGTTAGAGGGATATCCAGTAAGAATATTGTTAAGGAGACGAGAGGATTTATTCCTTGGCAATTGATCATCAATATTTTCTATTACTACTAAGACGTATGAGCTAGAGCATCAATAGACCTCCCGAAAGATTATCATGATGAATATTCTTGTCAAACAAAAGAAATAATTGCAATATCATAAAATAAGACTATGCCAAACTCAAATCCATGGTTATTTCCCTCAGTTAGGAATTTACTTCTTCAATGGCTAACATGAACACTTTAGTTGGTTCATGCCAGAATTTGTCCATTAGCTTCACGAAGGTATGGAGATTGACATGTGATACTCACTGTCCTCAAACCAAGCCCATCGTGATGCTATGAACAAGTGTGCTAATTGTTTCAACACCTTTTGTGAAATATACTTGACTTGATGTATAAGGCCTAGCTATGCAAGAATAAGAGGCATTGATCTATCATGTTTATATTTTATACTAATTTTTTTTTCAACTATAGTGCACATCTTTTTTTAATATAAATCTTCAATCATTCTTGTTTACATTTTTTTAAGCCATTTATAGTCCTTGTGTCATTGTGTTTTTGGATTTTCAATGTTGCATATTTTGAACCTACATTTCGAGTGGACACTCCATCCATCTTTAGGGAATAAAAAACAAAGATACAAATGGATGGAAAAGCATGAAGCTATCTTTCATAGTCCTTCACATTGAGAAATTTAAATTAAATAATTATTTGTAATTCATAAAGTGAAATTATTCTATTCACTTTTATAAATTAAATAATTATTTGTAATTCATAAAGTGAAATTATTCTATTCACTTTTATAACATAGCATAAAAGAGAATTGATTAGTGTCAAAATTTCATTTGCCATGGTTATATGTTATTTTTTTGTTGTTGTATATTAGTGTTTTTCATTAATTATAATCTTGCATTTTATGTGAGGGATGGATTTGATGATGGTGGTGGTGGTGGTGAATATCCACTAAGACCAACTTTGGTCTATCAGACCTTAAAATAAAAGAAATGAATTACTTAAGTTGCTATAAATTTTTTTGTATTGTAGAAAATGTAATGAAACACCAATCTAATGTGGGTGTATGCATGGCACTATAAAGGAAAGTGATTTTCATCCTCAACTCTCATATTTTTATAGAGATGGAATATCATATCCTCCCACGGTGTTTTAGGAATTGTCCAATGTCTTGTTTCACCATGAAGCTCATGAGAGTTTGCTCTTATCTTGGCTATATTAATTTTCTTCTTCCGACTAGTTAAAATAGAGAGATACTTTTGGTCTTCTAGACTAAGGTTAATGACTTCCTTATAATATATTAATTTTATTTTAACCTCTAATTCTTTCCCACCCCACATTTTCTCTTTAAACTTAGATGTGATAATACTTTTAATGTTATTGATATTTTGCAAAGTGTTATTTTCGTCGATCTTCCAATAGTTTACCAAGCCATGGCATCTTTATACCAACCTCTCTTATGCTATACAGTTGGTCTTGAAGGGATTTTAAAGCAATTTTAGGAAGTCTCTGGTCTCCCATGTTGCTTATCTTGTACTTGTACATCAAGTACCTAGTCACAATGATGCTCTCAATGGGGGGAAGACCTACTTCTCTTAGGAGGATAGGATATGGAGTATTGCTTTTAATTTTTAGGTTATACGTTATAAAATGATTATGGATTTGCTCAATCTTTCTCCAAGATTCTCTAGAGATGCTTGAACCCCAAACTTCACGTACAAGATAATGGGAGTGACGAGAGTTTCAAAAATGAACTTATTTTTAGCCCACATTACAAGGTTTGTTGATTTACAATTGTTTTCAAGACCAAAATAAGCTTTCCACCCCCCATTAATCTTTTTCTCAATGTTATAGTTCCAATTAAGCTTGTGATGAATATCAATTTCGAGATATTTGTAAGAAGACACTTCCTCCAAGTTTCTATTGTCATATACAAAATTACTGTAAGTGACCTTCTTGGACTTGATAATCATAACTTTTTTTTTGTTGATGTTAACAGTCACACCCATATTAGAGCATAAATCCTTGAGAATTATGAATTGCTTATCAAGATCAAAGGGACACCTTTCCATAAGATCAATATCATTAACATAGAGAAGGACGATGATGACTAAGGCTGTGCTAGCACATCTTGCTTCTTCTAAACAATCTTCTAGCTTATTGATGTAAATGTCGAAAAGGGTAGGGGAAAGGGGGAAACCTTGCTTAACTTCCATATTATAATTAATATCTTTCGACCACCCCTCATTGCTCTTAAATTTGGCAATGCTAGTCTCATACAACCTTATCACAGAATCTCTCGACTCGAAAAGAACCTTTAGCTCTTCTAATCTATTCCACAATTTATTTCTAGGAACCGTATCGAAAGCTTTCCTAAAGTCCACAAAGCAACAAAAGAGATTGGATTTACTATTATGACATTCCTCCACGATGATCCCAAGTGTAACGAGCTGGTCCATGGTAAAGTGATGTCTTCTAAAGCTAACTTGACCTTTAAATCCCACTTACTTTCACTGTCTAACCATATGTTGATTTTCTTTTCTAAAATGATACTATAAAGCTGGGGCTAAGAGTGGGCTAATCATAATGGTCCGATAATTGGAGGGGTTATTTTTATCGCTGCTTTCAAAGTTAAGAATAATGAGGCTCTGAGTCCAAGGATTATGGAAACCTTTCTTGACCACTAAATTGAAAAGTTGATAAATGTTAGGAATGAGGACAGACCCTCCATTTTTTAAGATTTATGCTTGGTATCCTTCAATGTCCTTAGATTTTCCATTTGCAAGATGCTTAATCCCAAAAAAATATTTTCTAACAAGAAAACTTCTTCTCCTGTAAGCCCCAATTTGAATGTTCTCTATGATATCTAGAGAGTCATAAAGCTTTTTAGGATAGGAATTTCAATCCTCCAAAAACAATCTGACTATAAATTTTGTTTAAGAAAGCTAGGACAAAAATATGTAATATATAAAAACTAGTTAGAACTTTTAAATGTTTTTATTACTCATAATTAATTGTTGTAAAAGAATATGTATATTTCAAATAGTTGGTTTTTAATATCAAAAAAATATCTTGAAACATAAGTGAGAAGAAAATGTTATTTCATTGTAATAAAAGAATATGTATGTTTCAATAGTCCGTTTTTAAAAGAAAATGTTATTTCATTGTAATAAAAGAATATGTATGTTTCAATAGTCCGTTTTTAATATCAACAAAAGTATGTTAAAACATAGGTAAGAAGAAAATGTTATTTCAAGTAAATGTTTTTTTTTCAATGTTTTGTTTAATTTGATTTAAGAAAGATCTATTCCAATTCAATGCAAAACAAATTTAATCTCTCATTAAAATAAACATATTCATTACATTAAGTCCTTTATATTATTATAAAAATGTATTATTTGAAATTAAAATATAAACTGTTAATCAATTTTAAAAATTTAGAATTTTATAAACTAAAATAAAATTGTTCATCATTATGAATCATTTTTATCACATCAATTTAATTGTCATCGAATGTTTTACAAATTAAATTCCACGTAACATGTGTCACGTTTTTCTTTAATTATGAAAAGGATCATATATATTATGAATTATTAACATTAAACACTTAAATAAATAAAATCCAAAATTAGTTCAAAGTGTAAGATGTTAAATTGCAACCACGTCATTTTGGTATTAAACTATTTTGTATTGATTTAAAGTTTGTCTTTCTTGAAAAGTGAAAAGTAAGAAACATCGTAATGGTCTAATCCATAAGCATTTGACAAGAGTGTTAAGCATGCTTTATTATTAATTATTACTTGGTTTATTTTCATATACTAGTTTAGATCTAAATTTTAAGTTCTATTAAGTTTGAGAGGAATCAAATCGCCTAAGGTGTAAACTTTTCCTTGAATAACTTCTTGAGTGCAATACCTGAGTCTTATATTTACTTTTTACTTTGAATTATTATTTTTTGTTCATGATCGACATAATATTTATTACTTTTTATTTTGTATTTTTATTTTTTGTTTTGTTAGTGGACAAACACTCTAAAGTCTCATATTTACTTTTTACTTTATATTAAAAGTAAAAAGTAAAGTCTCTAGTTTAAGTCTCATATTTACTTTTTACTTTGTATTATTCTCGACATAATATTTACCACCTAATCCTAAGCTCTAAAGTCTCGAGTTTAAGTCTCATATTTACATTTTACTTTGTATTATTCTTTTTTGTTTATGGCCAACATAATATTTATTACTTTTTACTTTGTATTATTCTTTTTTTGTTTACTTTGTATTCTTTTGTTAGACAAACTCGACAAACACTCGACTAACAAGATCTCCCCCATAGTAGGCTGTAGAATGCTTCTCGACGCAACAATCATACAAATGCATATCAAAATCTATCATTAAAATATAAGCTTATAAATTTGAATATTGTATATCATAATTACCAAATTAGGCAGGAAAGACGGAGCCAAATAAATTCAACCAAATTGTTTTTTAAAGCTCTGCACAAATTAGAATGATCGATGAAACATTTTGGAACCTTCTTCTATTACGCAAGGCAATATAGATAGCCTCTTCCATTCTTATTAATTTTCTATAGTCAACCAACCAGACATACGTCTCCTTATCTGGGAAAATAATCATCTCATGTCTATGGATGATGCAATCTAGATAAAGACCCTAGGTATGAGTGTCCTCCAATAATTCCTGAGAGGGAGTGGAAGAATCTAATGGAGGATTTAAAGGGGAAACGAAGAAAACAAAAGGAAAGATGCCACCTAGTGGTGCAGGAAGGTATATGATATATTTAAATTTATATGCAAAATTTTCTTTGGTTCTGAATAAAAATTGTGATCTATGAACTAGTCAATGTTTATTGATAGACTCCCATATACCTTGAAGGCCACTTAGGTAAGATTAGAAAAACATGATCAACATAGACTTGGCTAGGGTGGTTACGTTAAGTTGATAGCTATAATTGTAAGTGCCAAATAATTAAACAATATCATTACCATCATGATCCAACTATTATTTAATTACATCCAATAAAAAAAATGTGATGTTAATATGCAACGCATGGTGATAGGTACAAAACAATGGCCATCAAAGAAGATGTTTACCTTGGGTTGAAGCTCAACTTTAAAGCTATGGTTGAACATCGAGAAAAATGGGGAAGACAAAATATGTTCCATTGAATTACATGGTAGATAAAATCAATTGAATATAATTGTTGATTATTTGTAAAACCATTCATGATTGATTTCACCCATACATTATTGTGTATGTTTTGTTTTAAGCAGGAGAGAAACAACAATAATGAGGCCATCAGTAGAGTGCAACCCCATGACAATGGAGTGTATCCCCATGATGGTGGAGTGTACCCCCATGATGGTATTATGGCTATAACATTAGATGTATGGATTTATAATTATGAATATTTAGTTGCATCTGGTATACTTATAACTTTTCTTGTTTCAACAATAGAGCCTATATATGAGGATGCTTAGAGGGAAGAGGAACATATGACTTCTCAAGTCATGCTCTCAACTAGTCTACTAGGTAAAGAAAATTGTAATCATATATTGTAGTGATGAACTATTTGTATCAATAATAACTAACCATATCAATTTAGACATTTTTGTTCTTGTAGTCAATGCTCATTTTCCTTAGCATGCACACTGCAATACATGACTAGATGTACATTGTGTGATAGGAGGAAACTTGAACCAACACCATAAGAACACCCACCAAATGAAGGGGGAGAAAATATGGATGTGCCACTCAAGCAATTTTTAGGAAGAAAGGAAAAAAAAAAGAGAATCGAGTGTATATATTAGCATACACTCATGTTCAATGACAACATATTTTAATGATAAAAATTATTTGTTGCTATAATTGTTTTTGCTACCTTTTATGCATGAATCATATATGTCTTGTGATGTTATGTTTTGTGATATTATTAATTTGTCCTTCTTATTCTTAAGGTTAATGAGTGTTTAAATCACTAAATATTCCTGAGGAGGATTGAATCATTAGGTATAGGTCTCTTGGAGCAAGAATATTTACATGAGTCATGAACAATAGTGTACGTGGCCATATGATATTGTATGGATTCATGGCAATAATGTTTGGAAAATGAATATTATTCACTGTGATAACATACAACCACATACATTGTTCTTCACCACTCACACAATTTCAAATTTACAAGGAATTCCCACACTCTTATGTATGAGCAAATCATTTTGTGATAATCTTTTTGGTTCATTTTCTTTGTCTCAGTAATCAATACCAATGAGTAATTAATAAGATAACTATTTGAATATGTATCATATGCTGGAAGAAGTTGATTGATGTCAAATGGGTGAATATATATGTAGTGTTTCCATTGGTGTCAAGGTGATAATGATGATGTAGTTGTACTAGAGATAGATTGTTTGGGAACGTTTGATAAATCCTTGAAGCACCTAGAGAAGAACCTAATAATACCAAGGAATCCCTTGAAAAAGAATCCTCGTCACAAGTGTACATAACTCCAAATCGGTCCCCTTATGGTGTAGTGGTTTCCCATGGACCTCACAAGAAGACACTTTGAGTTGTACACAAGTGGTGCAAAGCTCATAGTGACCATGATGATGTGGAGTGTAAAGGAGTCCCTAAAGTTTCCCAAAGAGGTGTGAAGAATTTCCTAAAGAAATTATGTTGGGTCCACATGACCATGATAATGGGTCAGATGACCATGATGGTGGGTCACCTAACCATGATGATGAGAAGTCTAAGGAAGTCTCTAAATTTTTCTTGAATAAATGTCATAAAGAATTGTGAAGAAATCCCTAAAATAGTGGTGTTGGGTTGACATGACCATGTGGTTGGGGTCACATAACCATGGTGAAGAAGGCCCTACAGAGTCCCCAAAGTTGGTATGAAACAAGTTGGTTTGAAGCTTGAAGTATCCCCAAAATAATGATGTTTGGTCCACATGACCCCGAAAGTTTTGGTACTTTGGACCATTGGACCACATGAAGTGGCAAGGATCCCCACAAGAAATAATTATGTGTTAACGAAGTATGATGATGTGGAAAATACCTAAGGACCTTTTGAAAAGATATGGAGTGATATTGAATTTTTGGTAAAGTGTCATGATGGATCCTTGAAGTGGGGTACTAACATCCCTTGAGACCCCCCTAAAAATTGGAAATCATTTTTTTAAGGAAGAGTAAAATGTTTTTGGAAAAATGAGTTGGAGTCCCCTTGAGGAGTATAAATAGGAGATGGAAATTTCATTTTCAAGCAATCAAAATTGATTATCTCACACACAAGAGTAGAGGACCGAATTTCAGGGGTATATGAAGTGAACAAGGTCGAAATTCTAGTGGAAGATGAAATCTTGTGATGATTTCTATTTGGGTTTTTTGTTGTGAAATATGTTTCAGGTCATATTGGCATTTTCACTATATCTTCTATTCTAGGACGATTTAGAAATTGTCATTTGAATGAGATGAAGTAGACATATTGATGAACTTGTGCTAGAAGCTTCATATGTCAATTCACTATATTTTTTAATACATGACCTAGGGAAGTTAGGGTTTCTGAATAATATTCAAACATGATGTTTCATAGAGTGCTTCTTAGAGGCGATTCAGTATATATCTTGAAGAACAAGTAGTAGAAGTTTCAAATTCGGATTCATTATAGGTTTGGATTTATACTTGTTGGAATTCAGGGTTTGTGACAGTGACAGTGATAGTGAAAATTCAAGACAAGAAGGTTAAATAATTCTTGCGTAAATTTTGCATATGGTATCAGAATCATAAATTTCTTGGCTCATTCGAAAGCTTGTTGTAAGGGATATGTGATGACATGATATAGGGTTTATTTTGGTTCCATCTTGTTGTCTTGAAAAAGGGATGAATTTTTTGCATGCTCTAGTGCTTCTCTCTTGGCATACTTTATGATGATCTTGGCACAAATCTTGGTGATTATCTTGGCATATTGTTGGAATAGATCTTGGTAATTTGTTGGCATAGATCTTGGCTATTTTTTGGTATAGGTCATGGTGATTATCTGGGAACATTGTATGATGGTCTTGGCATAGATCATAGTGGCTATCTTGGTATTGTCCATGGTTATGTTTTGGCATATGGCTCATCTCTTGGAATGTTCAATGTCCTGAAAATGTCGATGATGTAAAATTTGAGGATGCTAATGAAATTGATGGATGATTATTTTAGGCTATAGATTTGAGGCATGTACAAGATGATATACTGTGATAGATATTAACACAATGTGACAGTGACTGTGGCAATGTGACATTAATGGTGGCATTGTGTCAGATCCAGTGATTGTGGCATTGGGATAGAGACACAGTGATTATGACAGGTTCAATGATGCAAAGATAGAGATACAAGTTGCAGATACAGTGATTAGGGCATTGTGTCAAAGATAGTGATTGTGACAAGTTGACAGAGACAGTGATACAATGGTATAGGTTGATCGAGGAAGTGATACAGGTAAATATTGAAAGAGATAGTGATACAGGTATAGGTTGTGATAGTGATACAATGAAAGTGGCATATTGATCTTCTTATTCATATAAAGGTGGCAAGATGGGGAAAGGACATGTTGGAGCCTGTGATATCAGGGAGTTAGAGCCTCTCTTTGTTAGGATATTTAGACACTTATGAGTTAGTTAAGATCAACTTGTTATAATATACCCATTAGGAAAAGTGTGTTTCTTTAGTATGCATTTGTAAATATCTAATTCGACGGTCACAATATGTTCTAGACATAAAGTGATCCAACGGTTCAACTTCTCTTAGATCATAACTACCTTTGATATGTGGCTTAACAAACGATTGGTACATCATATCTATTTAAATAACATGGAGGGTCACTTGATATTTGATCGATTATGAGAAGCTCATTTATAACTTTCTTTCTTTTGCATAATAAACTGCCTCAAGTAGCTATTTGGATGGGGCCGTGGAGTGTTTCCCTTTCGAGGGTTTAAACCAAGTGAAAACATAGGTTTGTTGATATGGGATTTGTTTCTGTGAGAAGCTACTCTAGGTGTTCGATCTTTTGGAATTATCCTCTGTATTCGAACATGGTATTAGAGCCTTTTTTAAGAGGCGCTTCTATTGGTGATCTAGATCTTGAACCAGTGTTGCTGAAGCTGTGAAAAGGTTTCTGGTTCTGAAATTTCTGTGCATTTTTTGGCTATGAGAGGTGTCTCATTGCGTCTAAAGTGTCATTTCTAGTTGGGAACAATTTTCGTTTAATTGAAAAAGGATTCCATTTTCCCAAGATACCTGCATTTCATCAAATCTAGATGTATATTGTTACAATGACGTTTTTTTATTTAAAATAATTTTCTCATTTTCTTTTTTAGATCTAGTATTTTTTTAGTTTCGGGTTGTTACCTTCTCTTTCTGCGTATTCTCTTTACCCTGCACCTTGTGCGATCTCGACAAATCAGAGACAAAAGAAAATGAGTTTTCTTTACTGCGTATGCTCTTTTCCACGTACTTCGTGCGACCGTGACAAATTAGAAACCGTGAGAAAACATATATAGTCCATGAAAGCTAACGAGGTCTAACCTCAAATTGGAGGCATATTTTTTTGTTTTGTTTTTGTTTCGCTTTATGTGAAGTGTTTTGCAGGAAAAATGTGTTTTTCTAGTAAGCACGAAGTTCGAGACAAAAAGTTAAAAAAAAAAACCTTCCTCTTTTCGATCTTTTACATACCTTTTAATATTAGCTCACTTGGTTAAAAGTTGGTTTATTTAATAAGGGGTCTTCAGTTCAAGTCTTCTTGTTTGTTACTTTTCTAAAATTGCATGTAATTTCTATTTTTCAGTAACTTTATTGTAAAAGTGCATCTCCCTTAAATTATAAAAGTGAGCCACTTAAAGTCTTTTAGTTTTTGCATGCAATATTTAAAGTAACATTATTGTAAAAGTGAAATTCCACTTGTTTTACAAAAGTGGTTCACATAAAGCAACATTATTGTAAGGTGAGTTTAAAAGGTTAAGATTTGGAAGAGGGGGGGTCTTTTTTTTTTTTTCAGTTGGGTCAATCCTTTGCTTGTCTCGTATTTGTTGGGGTCACCTGCAACCATTTTTTCAATCAAGCATAACTTCCTCATCCGAAGTCATTTTTCAGTGCTGGTTTTTTTTAAACAACCTGGTTTTTCGAGATATTTGCATCCAAACTATTGGTTTCAATCTTTACGACCTTCATTTTATAGTATGGCCACCCCATGTGATATTCTAATTACTAGTTCCAACTATTTCTCATGGAAATCTCATATGGAGAATGTCCTACGAAGTATGAGACTTTACCGAATTACCTCATGGAAAGAAACAAAGCCCACTGATGCTGATAATAAAATAAAATGGGCCAATAAATGTGATGAATCTCATGTATTTATTGGGATGTCAATCTCTATTGATTTACAATTCCACATATCTGGAATTGATGAACCAGATCAAGCTTGGGAAAAATTGGAATCTGTGTTTCGTAAACATAATGAGATTTGAGGTCACAAACTAGAAAATAAGTTCATTTCTTTAAATCCAACTAATTTTTCGTGCATTCAAGATTATCTATCTAAGTACAAAACTCTTAGACTCTTATGTGCATAATGCAAAATTAAAAGAGAAGACAAGCAATGCATTTATCATATTATTTTCAAACTTGGACCTGCATATTCTGATTTTGTATCTACATTTTACTCCATGAAAGAATCCTTGGATCCAACTAACGATAAAGAGCCTAATCTTGAATCCTTTTGTGATTCTTTGATTAGAGAACAGGATAAGCTCATACATCTTGGAATGATTGGCAATGTAGATACATATGGTAAATCCTCGGTGACACAACAGAAAGAGAAGTCCAAGCATCCCAAGAAGCAAAATATTTGCAATAATAATCCAAACAAGGGTCCCAAACCCTCTCAGCTAGCTTATTCTTCAAAAAATGATAAAGGAAACAAACCAAAAGGTATGAAGACTGACCGTCATTGCAAATTTTAAGGGAAAGATAATCATGATGAATATAAATGTTTAAAAAATATGGCATCCTTGGAAGCAACAATGAAGAAGAACCACATCATTCTTGATTCATCTTCAGAATCTTCATCTCGCGGACATGCACTTTGTTTTTCTAGTTTTTCTTATAATGCATCTTCTTCTTCTACTTCAAATGAGTGTCTAATTGATTATGGAGCATCTTATCATATGGATAAGGATAAAGCCATATTTTCTATTATGCATGAATGTAACACCAAGCAAATATTTGTTGGTGATGATAGATCTCTTAGTGTTGTAGGATCTAGAACAATTCTTGTAGGTAATGGACAACTTAGTAATGTACTATGTGTTCCAAGAATTTCCTGCAATTTGTTGTCAGTCTATCAAATCACTAATTCTGGTGAAGGTAAAACTGTAATGTTTACACCTCACCAAGTTGTAATCAAGGATTTTAAATATCCTAAACTTTTCCTAGTCACTGGAATTGTTGATGATATTACCAGGTTGTACAAGTTTAAAAACTTTGGGCCATCACCTTTTCCCTCAGTTTTTGTTGCTCATAGTGATGACTTGAGCAAACTTTGGCATAAACGATTTGGTCCCTTAAATTATCGCTCATTGAAACAACTATGTAAATAAAATATGGTGACAGGTATTCCGATGGTATCTTGCAGGGATGCTGTTTGTTCCGGTTGTGTACTTGAAAAATATCATCAGTACAGTTTTGACAAATGTACCTCTTGGCACACCTCAACCCCCTTGGAGCTTGTGCATAGTGACCTGTGTGGTCCTATTCCATCTCCCTCATTTTCTGGTTTCAAATATTTCTTAACTTTAATTGATGATTACTCTAGATGCACTTGGATTTATTTCCTAAAACCTAAGAGCGAAGTATTTAACATGTTCTTAGCTTACAAAGCCCTTGTTGAAAACAATCTGGTCATCAAATTCTAAAGTTAAGATCTGATAATGGTGGAGAATATGTTAACAAAAGTTCACTACTTTCTTCACTGAATAGGGAATCCAACAACAACATATTCTTCCATATACACCACAGAAAAATGGTGTAGCTGAACGGAAGAACCGCACTTTAAAAGAGATGGCTAATTGCATGATTCTCTTGAAATATTGTAACTTCTAAGAATATTATATTTGTACTTTATTATTCTGGAGATGTTTCATTCCTCCGTGAAGACCTTATTGTATATCCGAAGATGTTTTATTCCTCCGTGGAGAATGTGGTAACTTGGGTTATTAGACTTCCCTAGTGGGGGTCGGCCCTGTATGAGTCATGTGGGTTAAAGGGTTATTAGACCACCCTAGTGGGGTCGGCCCTGTCACATTATGTTAAGTAGTTAAGTTGGGGCCGACCTAGTTAGTGTAAAGATCAAGTCAGAGTTGTGTATAAATAGAGGAGGTGTGTACCTCATTTAACACACATTACACTCAATTGTGATTGGCGCATAGGTGAGGGAGAGATTTGCTATGGAGGAGAAGGAGCTCATGTCTAGGGTTTACATCTTTGTATTTGCTGGTCATCTTTATTGAGGAAGATTTGTTGGTTTTTCTACCCCTTGAGTGTTTCCCACGATAAATCTGTGTCTCTTGTGTTTATGCTATGATTGTTGTTCTTTTAGTGATCCTGTATATGCAATTGTTGTGAAATGGAATGTAATGCTCATATTTTCTGTCTTAGCATATTAAATATTAACATGGTATCAGATCTGACCTGAAGGAAGGCAATGTATGGCACTTACCACACCTTCTTCACTTGCGACAATTTGAAGGTTAGGGTTTTATATAGAAAAAACCACTCATCATGAAACTTTCGCTATAAATCCAATTTGGCGAAGGTTCAGGATCTAAAACCTTTACAGGTCATAGACAGCATCCCTCTGTACCTTGATTCCAAAGGATAGCCTCTAATTCATTGTACTTTGTGATTTATGATCAGTACAAGTTAGGGTTTCTGCCTCTTCCAGATCCTAGTCATAAACAGGTGACCTAGTAAAAAGGTCACAACTTGGGATAGGAAGCTCTAAATGAAATTTCATAAAACGTTATAGGTAGAGCATGGACTGTAGTTGCTTAGGTAAGTTTTTCAAAGGCCGAAGTTGAACCAGTGACATGTGGCACGCCGTACAAGTTCGCTCTCCTGTTTTATCCCATAAACAGGTCACGTTGCGACACTTGGCATAACTCTCTCTCAAAAAATCCAATTGAGTTCAGACCTATGGGGTTGAAAAATTGACAGGTCAAGCTACCACAGGAAGAAGTTTCAGACCCTGTTGATTTGTAATTTCGGATATGCACCAAAAACAATCAGGTGCATATTTCTGTCAAAACATAATTGTTTTCTGAGCACCTTCATTCTTGGCTTATCACTGTTGCGAGAATTTAGGGCTTCTGAGAAAGTTGGAATTTTTGGAATCAGAGTCCACGACTGAATGCTCCTCATCAAAATCAAAATTTAGAGACCAATATCGAATTTTTTGGTTGGGCAGAAGGCCGGGCTTGATCAAACCCTAGATCAGGATTTTGATCTGAAAGGTGGAAAATTAGGGCTTATGCAAAAGTTGGAATTTTTGAAGTTTGTGACCATGGCTGGAAGCTCCACAAAAAAATCAAAGTTTAGAGCTTTGGAACAAACCTTGTGATTGGGAAGAAGGGTGGGATTTATCAAACCCTAGTTTGGGGTCCTGTCCAATGAATCCAGAAGTTTCAAAGGCAATTTTGAGGGGTCAAATTTTGTAGTTTTCAAAATTGAAGTATACCAGCTTGATCAGCTCAGCAAGCCACATATTTCTGTCCATTCAGAAGTTTGAAATTCAAAATTTGATTTTTTTAGGGTTTCTTTGACAAACCCTAATCCAGCTCCAGATCCAGTTTCAGGGGGAGATGAGGCTAATGCCTTACATAAGAAGACTACAAGAAATCCCGACATGTATGTGTTGAAATCTGTTCATGATTAAGTTTATGATATGATTGTCTTCATGTTATTGAGGTTAGTACAATTATGATTGTTTGATCATAAATGAATGTGAATGATAGAAGGCATTCATTGATTAAGGTTATGACACTTATGATTGTACTAATGCACTTGTGGCGTTGTATGAGGATGATGTTGTCTGCTAACAAGATATAGGTACATCAAGAAAGACAAATCAAGTACTATGACCATGATGACATAAGGACAAAGACTCATCCACAGTCTTTGACCACATATAAGATCTAGTTACGAGGTATGTATGACTTTGTTCTACTATGCTTAACCCATGAGATATGCAGGTTCTAGCACAAGGTCTCTAAATCATTGAAGAGAACAAAGAATATATTGTTTGGGTATGTTAAGACATAACCAAGTTTGATAATCTAGGTATGTTTTCCTATATCAAGTTAGAATCCTACTTTGTTAGGATCTTAGGTAGGTATACCTATATATGAAATGATCATGACCATACATACTTAAGATTATTTAGATTCATAATGTTTTAATAGTGTTGAGATTATACTAATGAATGTATGATTATGTATGAGATCATGAAGATGACACTAGTGCACACTTAAGCATGCATAGTGGTACATAATGAATAGAAGTTCAAAGACATATAAGAGATCAAGCGGGAGGCAACCACTCAACATAAAAGATAATTATTTGAGTTGTTATTTGAATCTCTGAAATAGTAAATGATATTGCTTGTATTCATATTTGTATTCCTAGAATATATCATGCATAGTGTGAGCATTCATATAGCATTGAACAATATACTACTAATATGCATATAATGGGTAAGTTGGACAAACATTCCATTGTTGTTTATCTAGAATGAAACCTCTTTGTTGACATGCTAAGAGTTGTGAACGCTCTTGATAGTATGTTATGGTAGAGATGGAAGGCATCTAGATAGCCACTGTATGCATACAGGATATGGAAAAGTGTTGTGCCAAAGTATTGGTCAAGATAGTTGCATAACTATGTGAATCATATCTATATGCATAATAGGTTATCATGTCAACATGATTTGATGATTATGAAGTATTACTAATCATGTAATTAACTTTGATTTGTAGGAAAGATCATGTGCTGTGATCTACAAAAGAAGGATGATGAACACCTGTTCCAAAGAACGAGTGATGGATGTTCAACAAGAAGACTTACAAATCAAACATACTATAGAAGGCTCACGGCTAGAAAATTCTCTTAGAAAGAAGAAGAGGATCATGATGAGATGTTTGCTCCAAGTGGCTAGATAAGACCATTCTCTTAATGGTGTAATTGAAGAAATCTCTGTACGAACACCCAGGATCGATAGTCATTTGATGAGCTTAATGATCACCATGGGTGATGCAAATTTCAACCTTTGCTACAAGGTTGAGGATGGTATCTATATACAGATGACATTCTTAGATGAATGCAAGAAGGAACTCACCACAGAGTTCGAATGATCTTGAGGCTCATATCAGTAAACCCATCTGATGGGAGATGGCACAGATAGATATGAAGAAGATCACTCAATGCAGAGTGTGAATGATGTTCAGTCACAAAGGGAGAATTGATAGCTTCTTGACATGCTTGGGCTTTACCAGAAGTAAATATGATCCTAAACCTTTACCTCAAAGTTATGGATGATACTATTATTGTATGTGGATGATCTCTTTCTAACATGGAATGAGAAACAAATCATCGAAAGCAAGAAGAAGCTAGCTACAGAATTTGAGATGATAGATATCGGATTGATGCATTACTTCCTAGGTCTGGAAGTATGGCAAGGCCCAGAAGGAATCTTTCTCAGCCAGGGAAAGTATGCTGTGGAAATCTTGAAAAGATCTAATATGTTGGAATGGCCACTCTCATGGAATCCAACTTGAAGTTGTTAGCTGGTGACTCATCAGAGTTAGTGGATGTAACTCTGTACATATAGATTATTGGGTCATTGATGTATCTGATGAACACTAGGCCAGATATATGCTTTGCTATGAACACCTTGAGTCAGTATCTAGTGGAACCTAGACATGTTCACTTAATAGTTGCAAAGCATGTGATGAGGTCCTTGAAGGGTATGATAGACTTTGGTCTATGTTATCTTGGGGATCATGACTTCAGATTGTATGGCTACACAGATGTTGATTGGGAAAGAAGTGTATCAGATAGGAAGAGCACATCGGGCAGATGTTATTGTCTGGGATCTTCCATGATCTCGTGGTTTAGCAGGAAGCAGTCTAGTGTGTCTCTCAGCATAGCTGAAGCGGAATATATAGCTGCTTGCTCTGCTAGTTGTGAAGCTATATGGCTTTAGAAGTTGTTATCAGGATTGTTTGACTTAGAGATGGAACCCATTGTGACCCTGTTGTTCGGATATCCACATCATCTTTTTCAGGATCTTGCATGCAATTAGGGTTTGCATGTAAATTCTAGGGTTTTCATGCACTTTGCATGCATCCCAGTCACCAGGTTGATGCCTCCAGCACCTTAGCCACCTTATTCTAGCACCCGAGAGCTTCTTACATCAGTTCATTAGCCTTCCTAGTCAGGAAGGCACCCACTTCTCACCTACTGCCAGAGAAGGGTGCACTTCTTCACCTACCATTGCAGTTACACTTAGTTAGCTCCTATTCTCCCTAATTTGAGGCTAGTTTCACTCCCGACTGACTGTTTCACTCCGTTGGACCTCCAGATTGACTACATGACTTGTTTTGACTTCAGTTAGCCTCCCATGCACCCTCCACTGAGCCCACTTCCCTATATCAGTGCTACACACTTCAGTTACACATGTTACACTCAGTTAGACTTAGATTGACACCTGGATGACTGGTTCTTGTGCATTGATGACCACCACTGATTGATGATGAGGACTCCTAGTTGGAGTCAAGCTACTCCATTCAGTGATTTGAATGACCTCCTTAGGCAATTCGAATTGCTCAGTCATTGTTACTATATTCTATTGTAATCATTCACCCTTACTGGGATATTGAGCACTGCTGCATGTTTTGCATAGTTTTCTATGTTCATCTGTTGTGATTGATTTACTTGTTCATTAGATCTACTATGACTAATTTTACATGGTATCAGAGCCATGGCAGGGACAAGACTTCTTTTCTATAGGTGTTCTACATGAAGATTGAGTGAATTGCTCACCAATATATTTCAGCAGTGGCATGCAAAATCTGATGTGCATTCGCTCATGTGCATGCAAGGCTGAAAACATAGTGTTTGTTTGTGTGTGATTTGAAGGTTTCTTACTTCCTCCATGTGCATTCGCTAATGCAAATATGGAGACTTCTTCTTCACAAAATATTCTTACTCCATTCAACTATGATGAATGGAAACCAAAGATGATTGCATTCTTGAAGAGACAATGTCTTTTTGATATGTGCATTGGTAATACAAGAGATTTTGATTCCGATGAAGAGGAGAATGATTGGCTCAATGATTGTGACAGAGCTTTTGGAGCAATGTGTCTTGCTATGTCTCCTTATATGCACTACCTCAGTAATACTACTGAAAATCCAAGTGATCTATGGGTCCAACTTGACAGAGAATTTGGAAAGCAGGAAGAAGAGGATCATGCTAGCCTTTTGGAGAACAAGCCCAGTGAGATCTCCTTATGTGTTCTTTTCGATCATGTCTTGGCCTCAACAATTGTTCAATATGAAGAAGAAACTGTAGATTCAAAACTCACTCTCTCAATGTCTTCTATTTCAAATTCTGAGCAAGATAAACCAGCTCATACTCTAGATTCCGAAGAGGTTCTTGAATCCTCTCCTTCACATGAGTTTGCCGACATGTAGAATAATGATCTACTTGAAGTTTTGGAGGTAAAATCTTATTTTCGAGGTGAAGCATTCTCCCTCCTTGATTGCATGCCATTTATAAACTTATGTTCTATCATTTGCAAAGTTTCTTAGAGTTTTAATGAAGATGAAGAGCACTACCATTTGCTTGAGTTCAATTCTCATGCACTTTTTTCTGATTTTGGTTTTGATCTCACCCTTGTTGGTTCAAAGGAGATCTCAAGAAACCATTCATCTATTTTTGGAGCTGATTTAACTTCTATTGATAAGAAGTTCAAGTTTCAAGATCTATTTGATCCGATTGGAGCTATTCCTACCTCACTTGGTTCGAATGACAGGTTCCAGGATCATCCTCATATTTTTAGATTTGTTCTCACCATTTTCGGTATGAAGAGCAAGTTCTTAAAGTCTCCACATTCGCTTGCATCCACTGATGGAGAATTCAAGCACATGTTTTTGGAGCATGATCCATTTACTCCCAAGAGTAAGATACCTCCAAACATATCTACTTGATTTTGGAGCAGTTAAATATTTTGGTGTGCTACAGTCTATTTTCAGGGGGGGTATTTTTCCCATGAGGTTTTCCCCATTTCCTCGGTTTATTGATTATTATTAGTTTGGATTATTATTGTATTGGGGTGACCTTTGGTCTTAGTTACCATGGCCCCACATTATTTCTTGCACATCATAGTCTAGCTTGAGGGGGGGTGTTCGGATATCCACATCATCTTTTTCAGGATCTTGCATGCAATTAGGGTTTGCATGCAAATTCTAGGGTTTGCATGCACTTTGCATGCATCCCAGTCACCAGGTTGATGCCTCCAACACCTTAGCCACCTTATTCTAGCACCCGAGAGCTTCTTACATCAGTTTATTAGCCCTCCTAGTCAGGAAGGCGCCTACTTCTCACCTACTGCCAGAGAAGGGCGCACTTCTTCACCTACCACTACAGTTCCACTTCAGTTACGCTCAGTTAGCTCCAATTCTCCCTGATTTGAGGCTAGTTTCACTCCCGACTGACTGTTTCACTCCGTTGGACCTCCAGATTGACTAGATGACTTGTTCTGACTTCAGTTAGCCTCCCATGCGCCCTCCACTGAGCCCACTTCCCTATATCAGTGATACACACTTTAGTTACACATGTTAGACTCAGATTGACACCTGGATGACTAGTTCGTGTGCATTGATAACCACCACTGATTGATGATGAGGACTCCTAGTTGGAGTCAAGCTACTCCATTCAGTGATTTGAATGACCTCCTTAGGAAATTCGAATTGCTCAGTCATTGTTACTGTATTCTATTGTAATCATTCACCCTTACTGGGATATTGAGCACTACTGCATGTTTTGCACAGTTTTACACCATATTTTCTATGTTCATCTGTTGTGATTGATTTACTTGTTCATTAGATCTGCTGTGACTAATTTTACACCTGTGTGACAACCAGAGTTGTATCAAGATGATAGAGAATCCAGTGCTCCATGATAAGTCAAAGCACATAGTGATCTGATATTTTTATATACGGGATATGGTGCAGAAAGGAGCTATCAAGCTCGAGTATGTCAGCACTGACGAACAAGTTGTTGATGTATTGACCAAAACCTCTGTCTCGAGTAAAGTTTGAGTATTTCTTCGACAAGCTTGGTGTAATTCAGAAGGACCCTCCTCGAAGGGGGGAGTGATGTGGTCGTTGATGATGAGATTGCCTGCATCGATGGTGAGGTCGATGATGTGGATACCTGTATTGGTGATACCGACGATGAGGTCGATGAGTGGTCCTTAGACTTGGTCTAAGTTGACAAGTGGATTGTATCATCCTTGGACACATGTCCTAAAAGAGATCCGTAGACATATGTCTCCGAGAACGTAGTCCCTTGTGGGCATGATGGGGATTGCATCATCCCGAAACCCTTGGTTCAAAATGTACGTGATAGGACTGCATCGTCCCTGGACATTTGGTTCAACATGTACATGATAGGACTGCATCGTCCCTGAACATTTGGTTCAAAATGTATGTGATAGGACTGCATCGTCCCTGGACATTTGGTTCAAAATGTACGTGATGGGATTGTATCGTCCCTAGACATGAGACTTGTCTTAAAAGGATCACGGATTGTATCGTCCCTAGACATGAGACTTGTCTTAAATTGATAAGGATTGATCATCCTGGAAGTAGATCTAGATTGCATCGTCCATAGACATGAGACTTGTCTTAAATTGATAAGGACTGATCATCCTGGAAGTAGATATAGATTGCATCGTCCATAGACATGAGACTTGTCTAAAATTGATAAGGATTGATCATCCTGGAAGTAGATCTGGATTGCATCATCCATAGACATGAGACTTGTCTAAAATTGATAATGATTGATCATCCTGGAATTAGATCTGGATTACATCGTCCATAGACATGAGACTTGTCTAAAATTGATAAGGATTGATCATCCTGGAAGTAGATCTAGATTGCATCGTCCATAGACATGAGACTTGTCTAAAATTGATAAGGATTGATCATCCTAGAAATAGATCTGGATTGCATCATCCATAGACATGAGACTTGTCTTAAATTGATAAGGATTGATCATCCTAGAAGTAGATCTGGATTGCATCGACCATAGACATGAGACTTGTCTTAAATTGATAAGGATTGATCATCCTGGAAGTAGATCTGGATTGCATCGTCCATAGACATGAGACTTGTCTTAAATTGATAAGGATTGATCATCCTGGAAGTAGATCTGGATTGCATCATTCATAGTGTTGTGAGGAAAATACACCTATAGTTCAGGGGAGAAACTACCAACTTACAGGGATGAAAGATAGACCTACAAATGTTCTACAAGTACAACAAGAAAGTGAAGAGATTAAGGTTAGAGATATGTGCACATTGTTCAGAAGGTTGATCCAAGCCTTCTCTTCCTCACTCTTCAATACTATTCAGTGTCACAAGGCCCACACCTGCAAAACAACTTCGTACCTTTCTCAAATCCATTTGACCACATATATAAGAATGATATTCATGACAGAAAAATACATCAACATATAAGCAAACTATAATCAAATCTGAGACACGCATGAATAGGTCATATTTGGAAAGGAAAGAATGTCTGATATTTATTAATGAATGAAGAAAGTACATAAAATTATACCTTCCTTCAAGCTTGGCACTTCATGAAACCTAGATTCAAAGTCTCTTGCTTTTTTTCTCCAAGGATCCCAGCCTCTAATAAGCTGTGCTAGGGTTTATCAGAAACTGAGGCATAAGAGAGGGGGATGAAGGTCTCCATTCCTCTAGCATAACATTGTTATGGGCTTGGTCCTCTCTCATGACCCTTCTACCTTCCTTATATAGTCAATGAATAAGAGGAAAAGCAGTTATAACTGATCACGAAGTTCCCAAACCAACTTAATTTGACCAAAATTCGAGATTTTGACTGATTTAGGAAAATACTCTACTCTTCCTACTGCAAACCAACATATTTTTCAAGGTGGACGCTACTCTAGTGAAGTAGAGTTCCATATTTTTGGAAGCAAATGCTACTATCATGCTTGTATACCAGCGTTTTTGTGGAAATATGGCAAAAAATAGGGTTTTCTGATAATTTCAGGAGATGGTTTGGTCTGGAGAAGCGTTCCTAAGGGTTATGACCATCAAATAGACCAAGAGTGAGGTAATTTCAACCATTTTAAGTGTCCCAAATGACCCTTCAATCCACAAGTGTCCTATTGTGTGACTAAACTTGATCTCAAGAAGTGTTGTCATGCGACCAAGCGATGCAAGTGTCGTCACGGACGGAGAAGTGTCATTTTAAGCTATAACAGATGCCCCCTAATTTGTGAGGTCAAAGGGAGTGAGGGAAACGATGGCCGAAATACATTATAAATAACAAAGAGTTAAATCACAGGAGCGGAGTAACCGGAGAAACCAAGAATCATAGGCTCAAATGAAGTACCTGAAAGCAAAGGCAATCTGGTTGTTCATCTTAATCCACAGTTTTTATATTCAGTGAGAGGAAATCTGCGGTGAGCATTTATCAAATCGATAAGTTTCGAACCTATTAAGCAGGTTCATTCTCAGGAGAACAAGAATCTCACTCTTTGCTTTGCACCTGGACGAGAGATAAATACCCATTTTCAAACAATTTTTCTTTATGGATCTTGGTCGGTTCAATTTTTTGTTTTTTTTTGTTTTTTTAGGGTTAGGGTATGGGAATGGTAATTTAATTTTTAATTTTTAACAATTATTAATAGGTGATTAATTAATTTAATTGATTTGATATGATAAAATGTGTCTTGTTTTAAATTTTTTTAATAGAATGAATGTGTAAAGGTATTCTTTAGTAATGTTTTTAAATGTTTTAAATTGATTATTATATATTGAAAAATAGTTTTGATTTAATAAATTTTTTAAATTTCTTTAAAAAAAAAATGTGGAATTTAAATTTTTATCACAACTGTATAGGATCAAATATATAATTAATTTATTTAATAATTTGATTAGCTAATAATTATTTTAAGATAATTAAATTATTTAATTGAATCTATATTATTAAAAAAGTTTTGTAAACTATTTACCTCCTATACATTTCTTATTAGTATGTATTTTATAAAAATATTTTTTAATTTAATATTAGGTATTAATTATGATATTTACTGTCTACAATTTTTGTTATTATTTTTATTATTAAGTATGTATTGATAAAAATCCTTTTAGAATAATGTTAGGTCTTAAATATGATATTTAAATTTTATAGGTTTGTTTTAAATCTATGTTTAAACTTTTTTTAGTTTTTGGATGACAGGTTTCCAAGCCTCCTTCAGTTTCAATCCATCATTCAGTTTCAAGCCATCATCACGGTTGAAGTTATGCACACACTTCTCAATTTCTATGGCTTCACGAATCTTCCTTTTGTAATAGTTAGGGACAATCGCTAGAACTTTCGAATCTTCTAGGCATATGTGATGTTTAGTGTTGTGAGAGTGTTCTGCTATGGCTGAGTTCTTAATCCTATCATGTCTTAGATCTGCACTGTGCTCTTTTAGCCTAGTTGCGATTGATCTTCCAGTTTCACCTATATAGGCATCCCCACAAGAACAAGGTGTTTCATAGACACCTTTTTGGTGTTTAGGATCAATGGTATCTTTGGCTTTATCGAGCATTGTTCTTAAAGAGTTAGGTGGAGAAAATGCTACCTTTATGTTTTTCTTCCTTAGTATGTTCGCGATTTTGTTTGTAGTGCCATGGATAAATGGAAGGGTGATTGTCCATGTTCAAATAGTGGAAAATGACCTCCAAGAGGATACAATAATGATCCAAATACTGATGCATATATCATGGCCACTAGAATACAAGCGTGGATCCATGAGGAACATAAGTGTAAACATAGCCACATAAATACAAGGTGGATCTATGTCAAAACTGGAGAACATAGCCATAGAGAACAAGCTGGATCTATGTATCATCAAGAGCTAAAAATAGTGTGGCTTAGTCTTGCGCAACTTGGGCGATAACATAAATAAGGTGATGCTATCGAGGATCCCAAGGTCTTCATCCAAAAACAACCCAATGTACAAACCTATCCATGCGAATAAATGAGTTGATGTCGAACATGGGAGGTATCGTTTGATTATCGGTCATTGATGTATACCATTAACAAATGCGAGGGTGTCCACCAATAATGAAAATGGAACCCAAGGTACCTAGTACATTCAAGCAAGTGCGAATAAATGGTCGTGTCGTCGAACACTTGAAGAATCCATCAGATAGGAGACATTGATGTATTCCCATCTATCCAATAGCGAGGGAAACTGCCACTAATGACTGCAATCCCCAAGGCACTAACCGAAACTCTAAACTTTATTCCCAAAGCACAATGAGTTGAAGTTAATGGGAAGAAGTCCGTTGGAAGGGAGGCCTTAAAGAATCCTCCATCATCCAACACGAGGTACCCTCAACAGGTATGAGCTGATTTGGAGTAGGACTGAACACATGATGAAACATACTGACACCAAGGAATGGCCAACGCATGAGGTCAAGGAAACTGCAGAATGGCTAACATAGGTTATATCCTTGAACAGTGAGCACGACACAAGAGTGACTTAGGCAGCTTTAAACACAAAGAGACCATGATGCAAATTTGCAATGTAGGAGACATTAATAGATTCTCCATATGATTGGAAGACTAACCAAACGGAGGAGTAAGAAATCTGAGATCAGGTTTATCCTAAGGCCAACACTAGAACCCAACTTGTTTGATAGACTCAAAACATGTGCTTTGTTCAAGGAGATAGTTGACTTGCTACCATCATATTGAAAGATATTTTAACATTCTTCCCTTCCCTTTCCTTTTTCATTTTTTAACGAGCTTGACAAAGAACTAAAGCATGCTCGACGGTGTTTTCATATTTAAGGAGTCTGAAAAACCTAGAAGAAAACTCCACACACCTATCCGTGGATTTTATATCGAGCCCGGGTTGGTCTATGCTCGGTGGTGTTTTCTTGCTTATAGAGTTGAAAAACTTAAACAGTCCTCTATCAACCATCTCATGGATTTCACAAAGAGCCCGAGTAGGTGAATGCTCGCTTGGTATTTTCACATTTCGAGAGTCTGAAAACCCTAAAGATGACTCCAAAGGTCCTTTTTTCGTAAAATTAGTCTCCTTCCCTGAAAAAGTGTAAAATAATGGAAGAAAAACTCTTCTAGAGCATACCAGAGTATACCTAGAGTATACCTTTTTCGTAAATTATCCACCAAGGCCCGGAAAAGGGATAATTCTATACCTAAGTGGATGTCAGTTTAGTTATTTTAACGAGCCCGAAAAGACAACTATGCTCGGCAAACTTTTCCTATTTAAGGAGTTTGAAAAGGGCTTAAAAGAACTCCATAGGGATCTTTTCCGTAAAGGTTTAACGAGCCCAAAAAAGTAAACTCGTGACCTCCTTACTGCTTTGAACGAGCTCAAAGGAGAGACAGAAGAATGCTCAAAACCTACTTACTGTTTTTAATGAGCTCTAAGTAAAAGTGGAAGAATGCTCGTAGCTTCCTTACTGTTTTTAACGAGCTCGAAGTGAAGGTGGAAGAAATACTCGTAAACTCCTCACTGTTTTTAACGAGCTCGAAGTGAAGGTAGAAGAATGCTCGAAAACTACTTACTATTTTTAACGAGCTCGAAGTAAAAAGTGGAAGAATGTTCATAGCTTCCTTACTGTTTTTAATGAGCTTGAAGTGAAAATGGAAGAAATGCTCAAAACCTACATACTGTTTTTAACGAGCTCGAAGTAAAGGTAGAAGAATGCTCGTAACCTATTTACTATTTTTAACGAGCTCGAAGTAAAGGTGGAATAATGCTCGTAACCTACTTACTATTTTTAGCGAGCTCGAAGTAAAGGTAGAAGAATGCTCGAAATGGGAGGAGACGAGTGTCAGGGACATGCAAAACTAGCTCCAAGTGCATGGAACAAATCTATGCCTAATGCAAGGAACACTAGCAAGATAAGGACACTCAGGGTATGTCTCCTCCAAGTAAAAGGTGTCAAATTGCAAAGGCAAAATGATACAGGGCTTAGCGGAAATGAAATTAGAGATGGAGGCTTATATAACGAGCTAAAAGCGTGGAAGCTGGCATCAAGCTCATTAGCATAAGTGGGATCATAACAGATGCATATGCAATTTGAACACGAAGATGGGAGCCTTATCAGGGATGGCCAGAAATATATGAGGAAGAAAGATATGAGGCTTCTTCTCAAAGTCATGGTAAATCTAAAAAGGCTCCCGAGCCTATGAGAAAAACTAAGCATGGTAACCAGAATGGCATAAGGGTGCTGGCTAGGGTGACCCATGTTAGGTAGGCTCTGCTGTCGGATTGGTGCACAATGCATAAAGAGATAGCTAACACACCAATATCCAACAGGTTCGATCCTATGGTGAATTCGGATGGCAAAAGGTTCAAATGCAACATAACAGCGGGGAAACCTAAACCTATATGCAAGGTTCCGAATATACCTGACATGGTCGCACAAGGTGTCAAAAAGGACCAGTAAACAAGTATAAATCCAGCTAAGAATCCTGTCTCCAAGAAACATTAGTACCAAGATCATATCTAAAACATATGTAAAGAAAGACCCGATACAAGTCACTGTGGTAGAAATACTTTCAACTTCACTATCATCAACAACAAGCATAAACAAGGTAGAGTTTTCAAATGAAGACTCTATGGTACCCAAGCCCGAGGACTTACAATCAACAAGATCGACTTCAAGATGAAGATCAAAGTTGAAGGACATGATGGAATCTGCAGAAACAAATTCATCATCACGGGAGTTGAAAATTCTAGAAGCAGAATCAAACTTAGCAGGAACACTAATTTGTGGATCTATAGGAGAGTGCAAAGAATCAGCAGTAGGAAGATCAGACTTTAAGGTCAAACCGGGGCTGGACATAACTGCGACTAGATCAACATCCAAATGAATGGAAAACTGTACCATGGACTCTAGGAAAAATTCATCGGAAGGAAGTATATCGTCCTAGATAGAACACGTATCTAAACATTCAGATGGAGGTTTCCCTTGGTCAAAAGCTGGGACTAAGTCTCGAGAAGGTAAGCATGGACCCAGAGACTTCTTCTCAGTAGCAGTTGAACTCAAGGAACAATATGCCACATAAGTCCCATGTGACATAGTAGTGCCTAATGACGAGGGATCTGACTGGTCTACAGTTGGGAAATAAGGAGGATCAACAAATGCAAGTTGGTCGATAGTGACGATGCTTTCGTTATGAGGAAAATGCATCACACGAAAGAGCGTAGACACCACAACATGCATAGCATAAACGTAATCATGCCCGAGGATCATATCAAAGTCCACGGGGTCCTTTAAAACCATAAAATCAACTAAGATTGTTTTTCCACCTAAAGTAACAGGTACCTAACGGAGGAATCCGAATGGTTCACTAGGTCTTTTATTGAAGGTCAACGGCTAATTAACAGCTGGAATAACATTAGGGAAACCAAAATCTCTCCAAGCATAAGCGAACAAGATAGTAACAGAAGCTCCTTCAGCTACAATGCATCGATCAACCATATGGTTCCCGAAATCAACCTTTATTTGGAAAGGTGTCGAAGAAGGAAGACGAAGCTCGGCTAGACTATTCCAATCAAAGGAAACGATCCTAGGGCTTGGTAGGGGTTCACATGACATAGATGAAGTGCCCCTTTTTTCAGGAACATCCAAACTGGTAATGCAGAAGAATTCCGCAGTAGGTGCATCAATCTTTGCAGGACTGATGGGATCGTTCGAAGATTGCAACGATTCGATCACTTCACTCTCCAAAGGAAGGGTGGGGTTGACCAAAGATTGCATTGGTTCAACTACTTTATCAACCAAAGGTTGATATGACTGTAGGGAATCTATAGACAACTCAGGAGCAGAGATTCTTTCAGACATGGACCACACTCTTCATGCCTCTAGAATGGCAGGGCATCGGTGAGTAAGGTGATCTCCCTTACAAAGTTTACAAGGGAACTTTGGTTTTCGTCCTATAGGTTGAGAATCCTTTACAATGTCAGTACTCTTAGCATGGCTAGCATTGGTTGACAGCTTTCCCCCAGCATGATTTGCAATGGCTGGTTGCTCAGAAGTACAAGACTTTTGAACTAAGGACCACACTTTTTTCACTTCTGGAAGTACAGGGCACAAGTAAGGTGGTCTCCCTCACAAAAATTGCAAGGGAACTTATACTTCTGTTTATTGGGTTTGTCGACAATGTCAACTCCCTCAGCATGACTTGTAGTGGCTGATCTGGTGTCTCCAGTATGACTCACAGGAACTGGTGACTTGTCATTAATATGACTAGCGGTGATCAATGACGTGTCCTCAACATGACAAACAGTGGTTGAAGACAAACTTTTAGTGTGAGTTTCAGTGACTAAAAGTTTTCTTCCAGCATGACCTCCAGAGGTTGGGTAGGTGCCCCCTGCATGATTTGCAGAGGCAGGGTGCTTTCCCCCAGCATGACTTGCAGTGGTTGGGTTGCTGCCCCCTTGTTTTGGCATCTTCTTCCTGTTCTTCCTCCGTCTATTCCTTTTAGACTGCTGGTTACTAGTATTGTTACTTTCGCCACATGAGGTAGAAGGAGGAGGAGAAGATGTTACTGGCAAAGAAGGAACAGGGTTTTGATGCTCTTGATTTGAGGTGCTTACAAAAGAAGCGCCACGAGAATGCAAGGCATTCAGAGTGGAGAACAACCAAACCGGTAGCCCTATAGTGAATCCAGGAAGATTTAGAGTAGCCATTAAGGGAGCACCAATGTTTCCAATGAATGGAACAACACAAGGATCCCCTGGAACAGGGGTACCTTGATTGGTGCTCACCGGAATGCTAGACATAGTTTCCTGCTCAAATGAGCAAGAAGTTCTCTAAGGAAAACTAAGACAAGTAGCACAAAGAGCACACCACTAAAAAAGGTCCTAATCAAATCAAACCAGGCAAACAGATGCCTTCCGAAGAAGGGTCTGGGATGATGAGGGCCCAGAACAGATCAATGAAGGAAGAAGGACAGTTACTTGGGGTCCACAATACAATGACTAAGGGTGCAAGCGCTGGAATCACCCAACCACCCTCCCAAAGACCTGTAAGGGATTTCCTCGCACGTCTGTCCTAGGTACAGTAGATATAACCCTCCACCGTCACCTGTGTATGATCCTATGGTTAGATACTAAGGATACCACCACGCCGAAAACTCCTGGGGGAATAGTATCTGGTCGAATCAGAAGGCGTGGGTAGGGTAACTGAGCCCGAAACTCAAAAGAGTCCCCAAACGCGATCTGATCCTGGTATATGCTCGAAACATAAAGTAGCAGGTTTATTCCCAACAATCTGATCTCACAAGACCTACTACATAGATCCCAGGCAAGTTTTGAATGAGGTGGGTTTACCTGTGATAGTCGAACTACGATTTTTGTGTAATGTGTGATCTCGGGTGGTTTAAGGTGTTTTAAACCCAAGATCCTAACCAAAACTAGTTGGTGAATAGTGTAACCTAGAAATGAAAATGTTACTAGTACATTTTATTAGGATTCATTTTAAGGGTTACTTGCTTACTCAAAAAGGTAGTGGGTGTGTGAGAGTGGTTATAACAAAGATAAAATATTGAAATGAAATGTTTACCACTAAACAAATCTTTTCTTTTCAATGCAAGTCTTAAAGATACGATCTAGAATGCATATGTGAATGCAATTTTTAGTTTTTTCGAATGCAAAAAGGTAAAAATAAAGTCTAAATTTACAAAATTAAACTCAAAACCTAAGAATGCAGCTACCTAAACAAATAAGTATGCAAAAGAAAATTTCTTCTTTTTAATGCAAAGCACTCTTAAATCCTTTAAGCCACTTGCAAGGTACTCTACTCAAAAAATAAATCAAAATTTTTTTCATGCTTTTCAAAGGTGAGAAACAAAAAATGAAATTGAAGGTAACCTACTATCAAAGTAAAAGCAAAGAACTTTCAGGTTTCCTTATTGAAACAGTAAAAGCTACCAATACGACTTTCAGATTCTTATTGATGTAAGCATGCCAACCATTGGGAAAAGCATACGAAACCTAATTTTAGACCCAAACAAAGCAAATGACCTACAAAGAAGTATGGTTTTGTAAATTCAGGTCTGCACATAAACAATGCAGTCAAGGTCCTGAACAGCAACAAAGACACTTGAGCTTTCACTACAAAAAGAAAACTAAAAGCATAAGGGAGGATAAGAAACCAATCTAAAGAGAAATTTCACTTAAATAGATACAAACAGGGTCAAGTAGACTCAATAGGTTTCAAATCCAGTGGAAATGGAGCAAGCAGATTCAGTCAAACTCAAATCAGGGTACAAAACACCAAACTGGTCCACGACCCCCCAACTTGGGTCAACAAGCCCCAAAACTTTCCAAACAAACCCAAATTGATCAAATAAGGTCCAAATCATTAACATAGGATCAGTACAAGGATGGAGACCACTTACAATGGCTTAACTTAGACCTAGGGTCATCAGGGACCTCAAAAATTGCAGCCACATCCCCCCCCAAATAGGTCAAAACCCAAAGAACTCAATTCCAGGATGTGTGCGCTACTATCTATGAGGTAAACCAGCGCCCAAAACAGGGGAAAATGCTATTGTGCTTCACAACAGTAGTGTTCATGAGGGAAAAGTTGAAAAAATAGGGCCAAAACCCCCCACACCTAAGCCAGTAAAGGTCTGAAAGAGCTAGGAAGGGTCTGTAAGAGCCAAGGAGGGTCCAACAGAGCCTAATAACTGATTCTAATCAAGAAATTGAACAAAGACCTTCAAACAAAACTAAAGAAATGACCTTGGATACCCCTAAGCAGATAGGCTTTCCCTAGCGGAGTTGCCATTCTATAGTGAGGAAAATATACCTATAGTTCAGGGGAGAAACTACCAAATTACAGGGATGAAGGATAGACCTACAAATGTTCTACAAGTACAACAAGAAAGCGAAGAGATTAAGGTTAGAGATATGTGCACCTTGTTCAGAAGGTTGATCCAAGCCTTCTCTACCTCACTCTTCAATACTATTCAGTGTCACAAGGCCCACACTTGCAAAACAACTTCATACCTTTCTCAAATACATTTGACCACATATATAAGAATGATATTCATGACAGAAAAATACATCAACCTATAAGAAAACTCTAATCAAATCTGAGACACACATAAATAGGTCGTATTTGGAAAGGAAAGAACGTCTGATCTTTATTAATGAATGCAGCAAGTACATAAAATTATACCTTCCTTCAAGCTTGGCACTTCATGAAACCTAGATTCAAAGTCTCCTGCTTCTATTCTCCAAGGATCCCAGCCTCTAATTAGTTGTGCTAGGGTTTATCAAAAACTGAGGCACAAGAGAGGGGGATGAGGGTCTCCATTCCTCCAGCATAACATTGTTATGGGCTTGGTCCTCTCTCATGACCCTTCTACCTTCCTTATATAGTCAATGAAGGAGAGGAAAAGCAGTTATAACTAATCAGGAAGTTCCCAAACCAACTCAATTTGACCAAAATTCGAGATTTTGACTGATTTAGGAAAATACTCTACTCTTCCTACTGCAAACCAGCGTATTTTTCAAGGTGGACGCTACTCTAGTGAAGTAGAGTTGCATATTTTTGGAAGCAAATGCTACTATCATGATTGGATACCAGCGTTTTTGTGGAAATATGGCCAAAAACAGGGTTTTCTGATGATTTTCAGGAGATGGTTTGGTCTAGAGAAGTGTTCCTAAGGGTTATGACCATCAAACAGACCAAGAGTGAGGTAATTTCAACCATTTTAAGTGTCCCAAATGACCCTTCAATTCACAAGTGTCTTGTTGTGTGACTAAACTTGATCTCAAGAAGTGTCGTCATGTGACCAAGTGATGCAAGTGTCGTCACAGACGGAGAAGTGTCATTTTAAGCTATAACACATAGACATGAGACTTGTCTAAAATTGATAAGGATTGATCATCCTGGAAATAGATCTGGATTGCATCGTCCATAGACATGAGACTTGTCTTAAATTGATAAGGATTGATCATCCTGGAAGTAGATCTGGATTGCATCGTCCATAGACATGAGACTTGTCTTAAATTGATAAGGATTGATCATCCTAGAAGTAGATCTAGATTGCATTGTCCATAGACATGAGATTTGTCTTAAATTGATAAGGATTGATCATCCTAGAAGTAGATCTAGATTGTATCGTCCATAGACATGAGAGATGTCTTAAAGTGAGAGGGATTGATCATCCCGTAATTGGATCTTGTGTGTTGTAGGGTATGTTGTTATGATGTTGTAGATCGAGATGATCCAGATGCTGTAGATTGAGATGATCCAAATGTTGTAGATCAAGATGATCCAGATGATGTTGATGGGTAGATCCAGATGATGAGGGTGTTGATCGGGTGATCCAGATGATGATGATGCTGTAGCTAATTGAGTGCTGCAGAAGATGAAGATTCAACACTGACAATGTTGATGTTCTAGTATTGATTATGTTCCAGTAACTAAATGAGTTACTCATGATGATGTATAAAGAAATATTCCAATGATTTATAGATGTATCATGTTTCATGTAGTCGATGACTCCTTGCTCTTGTAGATGTTATAATATCCTTCTCGTTAAGGGGGAGTGTTGAAATATTGTAACTTCTAAGAATATTATATTTGTACTTTAATATCCCGGAGATGTTTCATTCCTCCATGAAGACCTTATTGTATATCCGGAGATGTTTTATTCCTCCATGGAGAATGTGGTAACTTGGGTTATTAGACTTCCCCAGTGGGGGTTGGCCCTATATGAGTCATGTGGGTTAAAGGGTTATTAGACCACCCTAGTGGGGTCGGCCCTGTCACATTATGTTAAGTAGTTAAGTTGGTGGCAACCTAGTTAGTGTAAAGAGCAAGTTAGAGTTGTGTATAAATAGAGGAGGTGTGTACCTCATTTAACACACATTACACTCACTTGTGATTGGTGCATAGGTGAGGGAGAGATCTGCTATGGAGGAGAAGGAGCTCATGTCTAGGGTTTACATCTTTGTATTTGCTGGTCATCTATATTGAGGAAGCTTTGCTGTGTTTTCTACCCGATGAGGGTTTTCCAGGATAAATCTGTGTCTCTTGTGTTTATGTTGTGCTTGTTGTTCTTTCAGTGATCCTGTATATGATATTATTGTGAAATGGAATGTAATGCTGATATTTTCTGTCTTAGCATATTAAATCTTAACAGCTTCAAGCTAAGGGACTAAGTCTTCAATTTTGGGTTGAAGCCATAAATTATGCAAATTACATAGTTAATCGCACTCCCACTAAAGCTTTACAAGATATCACATCGGAAGAAGCATGGAGTAAAATTAAACCATATGTAATTCACTTTCGTGTGTTTGGTAGTGAAGCATGGGCTCATATTTTGGATGAAAAATGGAAAGCATTGCAGCCTAAAAGTGAAAAGTGCATATTTGTTGGATATTCTGAAAATTTAAAAGGTTATAGACTTCTTCAGCCACATTCTCATGATATAATTATTAGAATAGATTTTAAATTTGATGAAAATCTCTTGGACTGCGATCCTAACTCAGCGTTTGTGCCATCTTTGGCTTGAGATCCCAATTCAGCGCTTGTGCCTTATTCTTATCCCAACTTCCTTGAAAACATTCCAATTCTAGTTTCCGATTATCATAGTGAGGATGAAAATCCACCTTCGGCTGCTCATTTTCCTCCAATTGCAGTAGCACAATCGCTTCCTTGATGGGTCCGTTCAACATGTGAAGCAGTTGGTGATCTTGTCGATGATCCTAGAGATCAACGATGAACTTGTTCTCAGTTCCAGCGAACCTCTTCTCTTTTGGCTCAAGTTTCCAAGAATCATGATCCAGATATTTTTGCAGAAGCTTCAGGGAATTCAGATTGGGATGCAACTATGGATGAATAATATCATTCCTTAATGGAGAATGATACTTGGGATCTTGTCCCTCTTCCAAAAGGAATAAAGCTTGTCAGATGTAAATGGGTCTACAGAACTAAGTATGCCTCGGATGGAAGTGTTGAAAGGATTAAGGAAAGGTTACTTTCCAAAGGTTTTTCCCAAGTTGAAGGAATTGACTACAATGAAACCTTTTCCCCTGTCGCCAAAATGAATTCCATCCACCTTGTTCTTTCCCTTGCATCCTTACATAAATGGGAGGTCCATCAAATGGATGTCAAGTCTGCATTTTTACATGGTGATTTGCAAGAGGAAATTTACAAGGAACAACCTCCTAGTTATGTTCAAAATGACTCTAGCCTTGTCTGTTGCCTTAACAAATCCTTATATGGCCTTAAGCAAGCCCATAGAGCCTGGTCTGCCAAAATGGATAGCTTTCTTCTTGACACTGGTTTTTCTAGATGTCATTTGGACCATAATGTCTATACCAATAAAGTAGGAAACAATCTCATCATCCTTGTTGTTTATTTTGATGATCTTATTCTTAGTGGTAGCGACCCTAAGCTTTTAACCCATGTGAAATCCAATCTTAAGCAAAAATTTGAAATGACAGACTTAGGACATTTGCATTATTTTATTGACCTCCAAGTCTTTCAAACCAAAGAAGGAATATTTCTTTCTCAGCCTAAGTATGCGTGTGGCCTTATTCGTCGCTTTCACATGGAAGATTGTAAACCAGCCCTCTCTCCCTTCTAGTTTGGAGTCAAACTTTCTACAACTTCTACTTCACCCAAAGTTGATGCCACCTTGTATTGTTAGCTTATTGGTAAATAAGGGAGTTGGAGCTTCCTTCAGGTTAGAGCCTGTAAATTAGGGTGTTGGAGCCTCCTTCCATTCGATTCTAGTAAATCAAGCAGTCGGAGCTTCCTTCAGGTTGATGCTTGTAAATTAGGGGGTTTGTGCCTCCTTCCAGACGATGCTGGAGAATCTTGGAATTTGGTGCTTCCTATGAATGTAATCTTGTTATTATATAAGAAAAGCATTATGTGGTTTTCTCCCATTTGGGTTTCCATGTTAAATATTTTATGCATTGTGTATGGTTTATGTGATGATGAATGACATTGTTAATGGTTAATGTTTACATGATATAATTAATGTTTGAAATGGTAGAAAGTGCTCAATAGTGATTCACCTCACTCTCAGTATTTCCAACAATTGGTATCAAAGTAGGATCCTCCAGGATAGTCTAATAGCTATAAGGAATATCTCTAGAGCACATGGATGAACATGAAAGTATTTACTCTGTAGATGGGGTTCCTCTTTTCTATGGATCAAATTTTGATCATTGGATTATAAAGATGAGACTCTATTTATAGGAACAAGGTCTTGATATATGGAAATATGTTGTGAATGGTTACATCGCTCCAAAAAGACCACAAAAAACAACAACAAAGAATGATTTAAAGAAGAATAATGCAGTGGAAATGGATATCATCTTGCATGGACTATATAATCCTATGAAAGACAGAGCTGGAAAGTGTACACCAGCTAAAGAACTCTGGGACAAGATACAAAACCTCTACACAAAGGAATCTCTCGATCAAGAACATGAAGATAATCAAAAGGAAAGGTCGGATACAGAAAATGAAGAACATCCAAAAGAATATGATAAATTTTCTAAAAGTGATGCTTCTAAAGATAAAGAGGATTTAGAAATTGAATGGGTTGTAGATCTTGAAGCAAAACCGATTAGTTCCCTATTTGACTTGACAAAAAAAAAAAAAAAAAAAATGCTAGTGGAACAACTACATAAGTATCAAGAAGAGAATACAGTGCTAGTTAAAGAGGCTAAGAATACTGAAGAAACATTATCAACTCAACTAAAAGAGAAGGAGGAAGCATGCAAAAGAAAGGAAAATTCTTGTCAAACACAAGAAGTTTAAATTGGCTCCTTAAAGAAAGAATTGAAGAAGTTGAGTTTGGAAAACATGGAAATTGAAGAGCTTATAAATGAGAATCAGTTACTAAAAGGTCAGCTGCAAAATATCACGAGGATGATCATAATTCAAAAGGACATATGGAAGAAAGTATTAAATAATCTGAAAGGACCATTGTTGGTCTAAAAAGTCAGATAGAAGAAGCCAATAAAGTTGAATAAGACCTGACAAGTCAACTTCAAGACAAGAAGGAAATTTGTCAAAAGCAAGTGTAGCTAGTGTTTTCACACCAACTAGTGCAAAAGGGAACTTGCTAAGGGTTATGGAACCCTTAGTAGCAGTTCATGAATGGATAATGTGTGAGTTCAAATAAAAGTAAAAAACAACCAATCTAAATTATTATTGGAGCAAGATAACAAATAAACAAGAACACATGAATCAAATGTTGATTTTGTATTATGCCCTAAAAATGGATTTACAATAGATAGTTACCTCAAAAGGGGATTAGATGGGGCCCTTACAGCCGTACGAGGAGTGGTTCTTCGGGTCTCCAAGGTTCCTTTCTCTTCTCTAAATGCTCTAATGGTGGTCGAAATTCAACCAGAATGGGGAAACTCAAGCTCAAAGGGAGGCTATGGTTTTAGTGGTAATTTTGGACACATAATAGTAGGGAAGAGTGAATGAATGATGTATCTTGTAAAAATGGGGGTCCTCCACAACCTTTTGATAGCAATTTTGAATGGTGATGTATTCTCCCATGGTATTGGGTGGCCAATAGTATTGGCCAATGGTGTTGGGAAATGACTAGTATTGGCCAGTGGTATTGGGTAGGCACTAGTATTGGTTAGTGGTATTGGGAAACCACTAGTATTGGCCAGTGGTATTGGACAATCAATTGTATTGGCCCGTAGTATTTGATGGTTTCCCTCCTTTTTATTTTATTTTGACTATTTCCCCTTTTTCTTTTTCTTTTTGGGGATTTTGACCCTTTTTTGTGGGATTTTAACCTTTTTTGAAGGATTTTCATTGATTGATGAGGGAAATAATGTTTGTTTTTCCATTTGATTACCAACTTAGGGATTTTTGGGTTTTTGGAAGCCAAAAATGTAGGAAAAATGGATAAATGGGTTATGTGACTAGGGGGATGAGCTAGGTGAACAATTTTTGGGTGTTAACAGATTTTCACCTAATGTGTGAGGGGAGGAGCTCATTGTATGGATGATAGACATCATAAGTTCTGAATTTTTCCAAGGGTGTGAGCATTGTGATGGCGGAGAGTAGAAACAAGTTGGAGACCAGAACATGTGTTTCATACAAACTGCAAGGGATAGAAATGGAACTATATCACCTCAATAATGGATGAGGAACATAATCTCAAATATATGAACAAGGCAGGAATACCCATGCTCGTATCAAGATATACAAATAATGGTGAGGCCCAAAGGGGGCGTGCACAATACATAGAGAACTTCTGTGTACATCATAATGCTCCAGAGGGGACACAAATCTGGGGCATACTCATGGTCCAGCCATGACTGATCTGGAGAACTGATACATGGAAACAATGGAATTCATCCTGAATGTGGTATCACAACAATTGATGTTATGTTGGATATAAAGGTGTCTAAAAAATATATGGACTCAACCAATGAGAGTCGAAATCTCAAAGGTACACTGAAATGCAACTGAACTAGATACTTGAGGAAGCATATAGCTGAAGGGCTTCCAAAAACTATCGCTAACGCAGTGTAGATATCTACAGGAACATGTAACTGGGGATGCCAAATAAACTCACCAATGGGATAGAGTCGAGGGACATCCGGGGTCTTTGACCAATAACTGAAGGGACCAATACCCTGTAGGAATCTCAACGGTGCGATAATGGAGTTAAAGTCGAGCACGTGAGAAAAAAAACATTCTAAGAGGCACTAAGGACTCCTCTCAGATGATCCGTAGGAACTCACCACTGATGGAGATGAGTCCAAGGTACAGGGACCTCTGGGTCTATCCTCTGGAATATATGTGTTGGCGTCAACAGAGGGAGACCTGCAACTACCAAGTTAATGATGTTTCCTTGATAGGAGCGCAAAGTATACAACCAAGAGATGATAGTACTGGATGGGAGATTGAGACACTGTGGAGGGATGCGAGGGTTGCGGAGTGATGGGACTCAAACTTCCTTTTTTCATAGTATGATAGTAGGGTTGACCTGGCAGCATATGACACTAACTTCGAGGGAAGGGGATCATAGATTAAGGGACTAGGGACTATGACTGCAATGGGGGAGACTTAGGGGGAAAAATTATGAGTGATATCAGGAGACTCCAAGGGTGGCAAATCGTAGAATAATTTGAACAAAGGAAACCATACTAGGGATGCTTCCATAATGGTGGTATTAGATTTGTTCTATCGGGGCGCCAAGAGGCATTGTTCGAGCCTTCTTCATGGTTTAAGGAGCTCGAAGAAGGGATTGAATTCTGATCGAGATGATACCGTCGTATGTATTTGTACGAGCCCAAGATGATGTATGCTCGTGGGTGATTTCAATTTTAAGGAGTCTGAAAGCAATAAGAAGACTAAAATGGTGAGAAGATATCATCATCTGGATTTATACGAGCCCATGACGATGAATGCTCATGGTTGCTTTCAATTTTAGAGAGTATGGAAGAAGTAAGAAGACTCCGAGGGAGTTATTTTTCATGTGTTAGTCCCCAAATCCCGAAAAATCATAAAAGTATGAAATGGAGAACTCTTCTAGCCGATGTGACTAGAGTATTACTTTTTCATAATTATTCCATGAGGTCCGGAAAAGGATTAAACATATAGAAAATATATGCCCTTTCAGATACTTTAATGAGCATGAAAGGAGGCAAGATTGCTCGATGATCTTTTCATTATTTAAGGAGTCAGAAAAGAGCTTAGAAGAAAATCCCGAAGTGCCTTTTTCGTAAAGGAGCTCCTTGGCCCGAAAAAGGGATAAAAGTATACTGAACAAAGGAAAAATCCAAGCAAGTGTTCAAACAAGGGACAAGTATGAGAACCAAGAAATAAGGTGATGGGGGAACACTGATGAGGCCTCTTTGCAGGTACATGAATGGTGGAAAAATAATGAAATAACTATAGTATGGAGGGAGAGGAGGGTTTGTGAATAGACCGCAATGGATAAAATGGTTAAAAGATACCAAGATCCATCGGCGTACCCAGTGGAATGAAAATCGAGGTGACAAGTTGCAGGAGAAGCAACCGGATAAAAGGGGAGGTGAGAGAGAGAAAAATGATCTCAAGCATCATCATGGGCACATAAGTTTGAATCCGACGGTGTGAACGGTGCGAAAAACAAAGGTTGGAGGAATCCATGATGGTCAAAGAGAGAAAAAGAGGCAAAAAGGGCCATAAATAAAGGTGATACCATCGAGCCAAGGATGCGGTGGTGGGGAGAAATGATGACCAGTGGGGGAGGAATACTAGGCATTTAGAAAGAAAACCAAAAATACAAGTAACATGTGACCTCGAAAATGGTCGAGATCAGGCATGTGAAAAAGTGAGCAGGGTTAAGGTCTTGCTCCCATGCTATGGGCATGGGGTTTGTGATTGTGGATCACATATTTGTTGGGTTGATTGATGGTATCACTAAGATACCAATATATATGTGACGGGGCAGGGTCAAAATGATTTAGCATGCCCCATATCCTAGGGTCAAGGTAATCTATTATGCCCCCTAACTCATAGGTGCCAATGCAGTGCAGAGGCTTGCTCTAAGAGGGATCAACATATGTTGGCGGAGTATGACCGTAGAAATGTGCCGGACAAGAAGGTCCATGGATGTGAGCGGATTGGGCTGGTGGAACATACGGAGGTGTTTCTCCCGAATGGGACATGGTGCACGAAAGGTCTCGACCACTGCTCATGGCAGGTGGTGTGGAATTGGGTGTAGGATTATAAGAGGGAGTAGGGGCGGGAGGAATATGGATATATGGTTGACTGGTAGATGCAATGTGTCCAATGATTCCATCTGCAGTGTGGGCTTCCCCCAGTGTGTCCTTCTGGGAGGAATCACCACAAGGAGCATCAGGTAAAATGGTGTAAAGGTATCCCAACTGTGCATAGATAAGGTCAAACTGTTGGGATTTAAGTATGGCTTCTTCTTTGGTTTGGGTCCATTCGTATGCCACATCCTTCGTGCTAACTAGTATGAGGGACTTCAAAAACCAATCTAAAATGATACGGTCATCTAACTTGATCTTATACAAACTACGGTGTCTAAGCCATTCATGGATATGGTCAGCAATGTGGGTAGCCGTGTTCTGTCGGCAAGATAGTAAAATATTAACACCAGCGTCATAACAGACTGGTAGTTGGAAGAACTGTAGGAAAGTCGAAGCAAGGGAAGAAAAAGTGGAGTGCGTCCCATGGGGCTGGTCAATATACCACTTGGTTGTAGCGCTAGTGAGTGTCCATTACAAAAGGCGTAGGCGGATCAAGTCATCCACTATGGAGTTGGAGGAACACCATAAGTGGAAGGAAATTATGTTGTTTTGGGGGTCCTCACCACCCTTCCCCTCAAACTTTGGGATGTATGAAGGGAGTTTGGTAGGCATGGGAGGCCACGTAGGGTCGTGTCAGATTAGATTGGGTATTTTTAGACTGGCCATGAATGGAAAACTAGCAGGAGGGTGTGACATGGTCGAATCAACCTACGTGCTTGTCATGGTGGTGATCGTGGGGCCACCTCCTCCAAGTGGTGGTGCAGTGGTGTGAGTCATGACGGGGATCGAGGAACCACCCATAAAGGCTAGAGGGATCTGAAAAGAAGGGTCGGTGACCCCAAGGGTACTGCTAGTAACCAAAGGGACAATGGTCATAATAGATATGCTACTGATGGGTATAGAGGTAGTAACTGTAATACCTAGCGTAGGTCCTATGAATGGCATATCAGGGATGGATGTTGAAGTGGTAGTGGGGATAGTGGTGGATCCACTGCCAATAATAGATCACCATTCCGCACACCAGTAGACTCTTGTGAAAGAGAGGAATTGACTTCCTCTTCAACTTCTAGAGCATGAGCTGACTTATCTTGCTTAGAATTCAAAATAGAATACTCATAGGAGAACATGAGAGAGAGATGGAAGTCTTCATCTTCAACAATTGTATGTATTGAAGAAATTTCTTCAATTTATTCTTCTTTTCTTTGAACAACTTCTTCAGAGAGAGTTGAGGCTGATACACTAGGAGCGAGAGCACATGATGAGGTGCTATATTGGATCAAGGCATTATCTTCTTCTTTCTGCACTCCAAAATCTCTATTCAGATTGCTCCAAAGATAAAATGGATACTCAGCAGAATCTATGAGATAATACATATTTGGATACATGGCCAATCACATAGATCTGAATGCTATGTCACAGTCATTTAGCCATTCATTGTTCTCCTCAAAGGACTCAGGTTCGCTCACAGCACTAATAGACACATAATAGAGACATTGTGTCTTGAGAGATGCAATCATCTTTGGCTTCCACTCAACATAATTGAATGGAGTAAGAGGAGGAACAACTTTTGAATCCATGAAGTTGTACCTACATAAAAACCTGCAAAAAACACTCAGGAGTAAATTCAGTTTTACAAGGCTCTGATACCATGTGAAAATTTGAGCATAATATAGATCTAGTTCACGGAAAAATCCTCACAATGAATTTACAAGAATGCAGAGAAGAGAGAAAATTTGAACACAAACACACGAGAAAAGAAACTCAATTGGATAAAATTCCATCTTGATATTATTGAACAATAATAGTACAATAAATAATACATCTCAAGAGAGAAAATTGAATGCACTAAAGGAAATTCAAAAATCTCACAAAAGGCAGGCTTACTAAAAGCAAAAATTCCCCAAGGTGGAAAAATCACTTTCCAAATCAGCCAAGGACCTCACAAATTGGCTAAATCAGCTATGGCAGCTAATGGGTAATGAAAAAGGAATGTGATGATGTATTTGGGTGAGAAAAAGATGGAGGATGAGTTTTCCACAAAGAAGACAGCTTCCCAAGTCCATAAAAGCACCTAGCTTTATCCTTATCCACTGAAAAGAAAAACAAGCAAGACAAAATTGTGTAAAGGAAAGAAAGCACTCTTACTAATTTAGGATAGTCATAAAAGCAGTAGAATCTTATCCAAAATATTTCTAAGTGTGCTCTTGTGGATAATGATGGAAAGTGTGAGCCAAAAGAGGCAATATGTTGCCATTCTACATAGTCAAACACCTAGGAAAGTATTAAAATGATTAATACTTTATATATCTAAAGTGGGTTTTTAATATTCTAACACACTCCCCATGCCATTTAGCATGTAGGATGTTGCTCTGGGCGCACATTTGGATGAGGCGTGTGTGTGTCCCATGGTTTGACACCCATCGTGGGGGAGAATATTTTGCTAGGCTGTGTTGGCCCAATCCTCTCGGATTTGTGGTGGCACATCAGCTTTCCAGTCTTGGTCAAGCTTATCCTCCAGATGGTCAATCCCCTAATTTGAAATCTTGTATGCTAGCTTGTTGGCATTGCGGTGAACGTGATGTGGCAGGAGCACCTAAGTTAGCTTGATTTGGGCATCTAGGTTGTCCAATTTTGTTGCCAGCCACTAGCTTGGATTGATTTGGCAAACATTGGATCCAGTCAGGAGTTGAGTTAGAATTTGGATCATGAGCTTGGCATATCCTTCCATGATGAGTTTATGATAGCCTGATTCTTATACCAGTTGGATTCCTTTCAACATTGGAAACAAATAATCTGTGTTATTTCTTTCTGTTCCAAGTGATCCCATGAATACTTTTAAGATACTCCCTTGACCATCCCTGAAGGCCCCACCAAATCCTATCAAGCCCGGGTTACCTCTATTGACTCCGTAAAATTTAAGCTTGACAAAGCCCACGTCCCGGGGGGACCAAGATGAGGGACTATTGTTTCTAGTACGGTTTCTAGAATACGATTGAGGGGCTTCTAGAGGCTTTATGTACTGGAATTGGAGGATTCGTTGGTCCTAAGTTTGAATGCCCCAATATTCAGAGGACCATTGGGAGATAGTGATCGTTTCAATGATGTTGGATTGAATTATTTTCCACATGTAGTCTATGGTTTGTATTTGGTTCTTGAATATGCGTATGTTTCCTTCTTTACATACTTCCCATATTATGAATCCTAGAAAAAGGTGCCAAAGTCTGTTAACAATCTTGTTCTCACTAATGTGCTTTCACGATTGGGAGATGGTATTTTTGATACGGTATCTATCACTATCGTACATCCTGAAGATGCTGGCTCCCCTGTCCCAAATATGCTGGGAAAATGGGCGTTGGTTGAGAATGCGTTCCTACAGTCTCTTCTAAGGAGTGACATAAGTGGCAGATGGAGGGTCCTTGGAATCCTTGTTTGATGCGATGATCCCAGCTAAGAATTCTATTCCAAGCTACCATCCATAGAGATATTAAGACTTTTGGATAGATATTTTGAGTCCATATTTGAGACCATATGTCATCCTATGGTATTTGATTATGTTGGCTGAGGATAGTGCATGCCCCCTTCAGGGTGAAGGTGCATTTACTAGTGTGTCCCCGTCGTAGGATGTATTCTCCTTCTTGTGTGATTATTTTTCCGGATTCGAGATCCTTCCCAAGTATGGTCCATTGTTCATCAGTGGGGTTTGGATGCCATTGTTGCCTATCAATCCAATCCCTCCATTGAGCTTTCCCCTCCTGGGGATTCCAAAACTGTGCAACATGCATCCTATTGGAATCTATAGAATCTTGTCTTAGGGGTTGATTTTGGTCTAGAGAACTAAGTCTTGTGCGTTGTTTCCAGGCATCATCCCAGAAGAGGGTTGTGCGGCCATTGCAAATTTCCCAAAAGTTGTGATCTTGGATTAGTCCCTTGTTCTGCCAAGCTGCTTTCCAGATTATAGACCCCTCTCGTGTGTCCTAAAGTCATATGAGATCTTGGTGTCGCACATCTAGGGCATATTTGTGCTAAAAAATTTGGTCCCAGAATGATCGAGGAGATGTGAGTTATTGCCACCAACGTTTTACAAACATGGCTTTATTTTCGATTGTATGAGAAGAGATATGAGTACATGCCTCTGAGGACATAATTGAGGAGGACTAGTCGGCCTGTAATATCAAGAGAATGGAAGGTTCAGTTGGATAAACGCTGCTCCATTTTGGATATGAGCTTGGACCAAGAGTTGTTTTGGACTACTAAGGAGATCAAACCGGCTCCTAGGTAAAATGAAGGTACCACACCTCTTTTGTAGGATAGGAAGTGGGAGATTCGCAACTGGAGACTTACAGGGGTGTTAAAAAAGAAGATTTATGCCAATTTGTCGTTGTTGAGGGTTAGGCCTGAGGCATTCATGAAAGTCGAGATCATGTTTTCGAGGGTGCAGTATTCCCTTATAGTGGTTGCTTCCAAAATCATGGTATAATCCACAAATTGAAGGTGTGAGGCTTTGAGATTATCACTAGATAGGATAAGGCCAGATAGGTTGTTGCTGCTGAGGGTGGCCTTCAAGGTTCTACCAAGTCCTTCCATAATCATAATGAAGAGAATGGGGGAGAGAGGGTCCCTTTGACAGATGCCTCTTGAGGCACCAAAAGTAGGGAAAGGGCAGACATTCACCAAGATTGAAAAGAAGTGTAAGTAGGTGAGGACTCTAATCCGTTGGACCCATTGGGGTTCAAAACCAAAGGAAAGTGGTATTCGTTGCATGTATTGCCAAGAAATTTTGTCAAAGGATTTGGATAGATCCAATTTGATTAGCATGCCTGACTTAATCTAGGATTTGAGAGAGTGGATTGTCTCATGAGTAGTTAGAATTCCATTCAATATTTTTTGACCCTCCAATTAACTGGATTGTTCTTCCAATATGAGGTGAGGTAAAATGGGCTTTATTCTATTGGCTGTGATTTTGGTAAGGATTTTGTAAATGGCATTACAGAGGGAGATAGGTCAAAATTTACCTAGGAGAACTGGTGAATATTCTTTAGGGATGAGTATGATGAAGGTGGTGTTAAGTGCTAGGAGAACATTTAACCAGTGTATGGATTCCTCTACTTCTTCCCAGACATCATGTTTTACAATGTTCCAACAATGATGGTAGAAGTCTGTGGTGAAGTCGTCTGGTCTTGAGGCCTTTCCCACTGTCATCTCTTTGATGGAATTCGTGCCTTCCTCTAGAGTGATTGGTCAGAGAATATTGTCGTTCTTCTCCTGAGTAACTAGGGAGGGGATGTGTTGAAGTGTGGAGTCAATGGAATGATCGTGGTGCCCATTTTCTTATGTTATAATGTTGCTATGGAAATCCACAAGTTCCTTTGTGATTTCCTTCTAAGTAGTTAGGCGTTGGCCCCAACCTGAGTGAAGGAGAGAGATCGTATTGTGGGCATGCCATTGGATCATGGATTCATGGAAGAATTTGGAGTTTCTTTCCCCTTCCTTCAACCATTGAATTCTGTATTTATGTTTCCAGAGTGTCTCCCCTTGATCCATTCAGTGATTGAGGGTTGTTTAGATGCGCTTTTATTCCTCCAGTATCTGCTTAGTGTAGCCTTCGTCTATTTCCTTCTACTAAAGATCTTCCATCTCTTCCTCAAGAATCCTCTTGGCCTCGCATATATTGCCGAAGACTTCTTTGTTCCAAGATTTTATTTTATGTTTTACCCATTTGATTTTCTGCTGAATATTGTACATTTTGGAGCCTCCTTTTCTTGGTGCATTTAGCCACCATTGAGAGAGGGTTTCCATGAAGTCTGGATGGTCCAGCCAAAACTTGTCAAACCTGAAGGGTCGGTTACATGGCTTAGTGTTTTGGTTAATTTCTAGGCTTATGGGCCAATGATTTGATCCAACAATCAGGAGAAAGAAGGAGTTCATGGCATCTTTCGAGTGGAGCAGGTTGGCTGAGAGGAGGAGACGATCCAGACGAGAAGCCACTCTATGGGTTCCCCCTCCTATGTTATTCCAAGTGTGGATCCTAATTTTTGGCTTTGATGTCCACCCTATCCATAGTATCAATAAGTTGACCAAATGCTCTATTGGTTGAATCCAGGTGGGTGGTTCCTCCTTTTTTCCAGAGAAGAGGATATCATATTGAAATCCCCTCCTAGGATCCATTATCCTTCCATGGGTTTTATCCAATTTAGCATGTCCAAGAATCCTTTTTTCAAAGCCAAGTTGGTTGGGCCATTGATGCTAGTCAGAGTGCCTGAGAACCTTTTGCATTTGAGAGCGAAGGATGCGGTTAGGGTGAACCTTGTTGAAAATAAATTAGATAGGTGAATGAGGGTAGGGTCCCATAGAATTGCTATGCCTTTGGCGGATCCTATGGCATCGAGTGCCATCATGTGGCATCCTTTCTAGAAGAAGGATGTCAGGCCTGCATTGCTTCCATAGTACATTTTGCTTCTTGAATCATGATAGAAGTAGGATTTTCTTGATGGATATTGGATCGGAGGGTTCTTATTTTGTTTTTCCCTCTAAGACATCGAATGCTCCAGGATAGAACCTTCACTTAAGAAACTATTGATGAGAATGTAAGAACTACAACCAATAATATAGTGGCATGTAGTTCCTTGATGCTATCAACTGTTCGCCGAGGCCTTCTATCCTTTGTTGGTCCATGTTCCTACCTTTCTTACCCATTCCAGGGTTATTGTTCCCATGATGAGAAGGAAGTATGCCCAAGGAGTTGCTTTATTGGTGTTGAGAGTCCTAGGGGGATACAATGTTGGAGGTGGCTACCTGAATGGCCCTTTGGATCATCTTGATGTGGGGCATTAGGATTTTGGAGAGGTCTCCTCGTTTACATACCTCGACAATTTTATGGATCTCATGATCTATTATGTCCAAATCCCTGTCTTCATCGATGTTATCTTGGTTTTCGGCTTCTACCATGGTTTTATCTTCTTTAGGATCTATATTCCTGCACTTAGCTGATTCAAATCAATGTTTTCTTGGTTTGCTTCTTTCTGGGGTTTGTCTATATCAGTTTCTTTGAGCTCCATCTATTATGTCTCCAATATGGTGAACAGATTGGAATCGTCGGTCTCCTTAGTTTGGGATTGGGCTTTTCTTTGGGATTTACCTTTGGATATGCGATTAATGGTGGTGAATTATGTCTGATTCAAATGGGATGAGGAGGGTGGGGGAACTAGACAGGTTGGGGTTTGTATCACCAAGAAATCTATGTAAAGGTGACCATATTCATGGAATTTGTAGCATCTGAAGGGGATGTGCTCATAGTCCAGGGTTTGGATCCATTCCTCATCTTGAAAGTTCGGGAAGATGGCTTCCAACAGTGGTTTTGAAACATTCATATGGACACATATTCTAGAAAAATATGTGTACCTACCTCGTTTATTGATTTCCGAGATTTTGATGTAGGTTCCTATATTGTTTCCTATGTCGAATAGGGTTTCTTCCGCCCAGTATTCCTAGGTAAGGGAATACATTCTTACCCAGACTAGTACCTCCGTAAAGTCTTCTCGATTTGGGTTGTAGTTGTCTTTCTAGTATCACATGAATAACTCCACACTATTGAAGAAATGGGGCCCCTGATCCACAATTCTTACCCTTTTGATCCCAAATTTACATCAAATCTTCCTTGGGGATTCCATCTGTGGTTGATCCAGCTCGAGAGAGCTTTTTCTGTGGGACAAAAGCCCAGAAATTTGCAAATCAGGGTGTGGTCTCTCATGTATTGTTTGTACTGTGCCATTTTGTTGGATATGATCTCTAGGGTTGGGATATCATTTTTCTTTGGAAATAATTTGATTTTGGGCATTTTCAGGGTTCTCTCCCGAGACGCAGGGCCACTACTTTCCATCTTCTACTGCAGGTTCTCCTTTCGATGTTGTGGATTTCCTTTGAATGCTATCGGGAGCCAACAAATTGGATATGGTTTCCTCTGTCTTGCGATCGATATGGAGGTATGGCCTAATTTATAATGGAAATATGGTATGAGGGGTATCCCCCCCATGATGGATTTTCAATCATGCCCTCTCAACTACAATCCTATAGAAAAGAAAACCCTAGCAAGGTTGCGAACCCTAGATCCAAACACTCACTTGCGCAACCTGCAGAGCTAACTTTTATCCCTTCACTCAACTAGTTTGTGCTCATTTGGTCTATTGCTTTGCATCACTTTACTGTGTCGGTTTCGTGTTGATGATGTGGGATTCATCATGGCTTTCCTTCGACAAATTTTTTCTTGTCGACTTCAGCACATCATCCAGGATTTAGAATTAGAAACCAATTAGTACTTTGGAACCTGCATGCCTCAATGGCAGGTTTCCTCACTTTCGATGGTAGGTTTACATCATTGGCCTCTGATCAAATGATTCCATGATTGTTCAAATTCATCTCATTTATTCACATTCATTGGAATGTACTAGGGTACCTTGGGAGTCATTGTAATTATTTGTGACTTCCCTTGCACTTGTTAATGGTTTACATCAATGACCGGTAATCAAGTGGTTTCTACCGTGTTTGACTTTAATACATCTATTTGCATGGTTAGAATCATAGCATTTTAGGATTGAGACGAAGGCCCTAGGGACCTTTGTTATGTACTTTACCCAAGTTGCGATGGAGATTTTTTGAGTAGGTTCCTATATGGACATCATGCAGGTACCTTTACTGATATGTATACTATCACATAGATCCACTTTGTATTGGTCCATGGCTATGTCATTATTGTATCATGCATCCACTTCATATTATTTTTTGGTCGTGATCTATTCGATTCATGCACATATGGATCCACGTTGTATGTTTGATGGCCATATTTTGAGTCAATAATTTCATGGATCTGTAATGTATTAGTCAGAATCCATGCTCTGAGTTAGTTTATTCTGAGTATGGGTATTCCTACCTTGGGGATGATATTGATAAATTGTTTGATTTTGGTTTGCAGCATCCGTCTAGCTCTCCTTTTCTAGTACCCTTTGTACCTATATTTTGATAAAGTATTTCGGCCATCAGGTCCCTAGCTCACACTTTAAGGGGCACCTGTTACACCTCAAAATGTCACCCTCAAGTGTCATTCTTGGTTTTCATGCTTCATCATCATGAGAAGCATGATTTTTATGCTCCCTAGGTGTGTTAGGACCCTGCATCATGTGGTTAGTTCACTCCCTAGCCAAGTTTTAGAGAGAATCCTATCATTTGGGGGTCGAAACCTACCTTCCTAAACCCTAGTTTGAGCTTTGTATGAGAATTATCGCCCCCCTCCCCTTGTACATGGAGTGATAAAAACAAACAACTGGTGTTAGGGGAGCGATAATTTCCCTTTTTATCACTCGATGGCCTTCATTAGGGGAACAATAATTTTGGCCCAACCAGTTGGCCATGAATCAAGGAGCAAGATTTGGATGACATTTTGAGGGGATAACCTATCATTCAAGTATCACTCCCTTTTTCATTATAAGAAATCCTAATATCTCATGATCCAACATATTCTCTCTTAATCCAATCCTTTCTCCAAGTAGTTTGGCCTCCCAAATCCTATAAATTGAGCTCACTCCTTGGATTTGATACATGGGAAGAAATCTTGAAGATGCCATCCTTTTGCTAGTCTAATTCTCAAGGAGTCTAGAAGGATATCTTAGAGGAGATGTTGCTACCAAGTCAAGTATAAGCTTGTATGTACGCTTTCCATTCAATATAAACTTGGCACATTTCTCCCTCTTCCATGTCTTTCATGATGAACGTATGAATGTGTCTATCATTTGATAGTTAGATATGTGTTTATACACTTGTTGATTTGGAGAAGGTATTGAATTTTGTTTGTGAGAAGGTCTATAAGACCAGATCTCAAAGCTAGGAGTTGGATCAACCTAGGAGCAGTGAAGACAATCATCGAAATTGAGGTAGGTCATCTATCTCTCTTGGTTCTTCCATAGCTTGATTGCTTGTGTATGAACTATATCTAGGAGGATGTTAGTGTCCACTTGTTGACCTCTATCTTGGATTGATTTTATATCCAAGAGAAGTTCTACCTATCCACAGGGAGAATTTTCTACCATATAAATAAATGACCCGTTAAATGCACTTAATGACTAACTAAATGAACAGTAACCACACTCAATGACTAAACAAAAGACCAATTAACAACAATCAATGACTAAATACATGCTCAGTTCATAGCAATCAATGACTAAACAATTGACTAATTAACAACAATCAATGACTAAATAAACGACCAATTAACAACAATCAATGACTAAAACAATGACTAAATATACGACCAAACTGACCAATAAGATGTAGGAATTCTACAAGCCAGGATATGGAAACAGAGAAGTCCTCACTAAGAAATTACTCAGAGATTAGCATAATTGAGAAGAAAAACTAAAGCAGAAACATGTGAGTCTGAACACAGTTGATGTCAATTCCATAGTGATCATATTCATTAATGAGAATACAATTAATAATACATCTCAGGAGAGAAAATCGAATTCACTAAAGGAAATTCGAATGACTCACAAAAAAACAGGCTTATAATAGACTAAATCCCTAATCTAGACAAGTATCTATATCCAACTCTATGCTAAAGGTCACGAATGGGCAAGTAAAGGCTTGATGGACCATGAGTGACGCAAAATCAGCTAAAGAGTGGATTTCTGGAGAAAAATATGGAAGTGGTGTAAGGCAAAAAGTAGCAAGCTTTCCCAAATTGATCCTAGTGCATCTTCCTTATCCTAATCTATCTGAAAAGCAGTGAAAAGTTGTCTTTAACTCAAAAAAGCAGGAATAAAGCAGAAAGTGTGCTCTGGGATGTAAAAGCAGGATCATAATGGAATGGTGGGCGCTCCAATAGTCTAAAGTTGAAAAATGTGGACAACTATGGTCCAAGACACCTAGATTATTGACTTTGGTAGCCTAACCCATGAAACATCATATCTAATCACCTAGGAACTTAATGAAAGTGTTTTAACCTATGGTCTAGATGGATTTATGTTCCAACATAAAAACAACCAATAAATGACTAAATTTTTTTAGGCACGTATTTAGTTACGTTATAAGTGACTGTCAATAAATGACTATTAGTCATGTGACTAAATTTAGTCATTTATATGCAAATTTTAGTAGCTTTTTAAGTCAAATGTTTTACCTAGTTTCTAATGATTATTCATCAAAATTGCAACATCAACCGAGAATGCAAACCATTATGACAATGTCGATATTTCATCACTTAAGGAATTTTTCATACAACAAATTTGCATCGGTCATGTGATGATAGGTCGGCGAAGCACCTATTTCTCCTAGAGGACATGTGGCATCATTTTCTATCAAATGTATGACGATAAGATAGTTGCGTCAAACTTACAATGACGATAGTTCACCGAACAATTCTTAAGGATTTCATAGGAATGGTGACATGATTCTAGCGAAACATCATCGGTAAAATGGCATACTTTGTACCCAAATGTGGTAGTTTTTTTCCATGTGAAAATGGTTTACATACAATAAATTTTTCTCTTATATGGAGGTATCTAATCTAGATAGCACCCTTGAGCAAGTCTATTAGGGAATGGAGGAAATATCTTCCTAGGAAAAATATTTCTTAGACATAACTTAGAATAATGTCACAAGAACTAAGCTAGACACCAATGACTATAATAAATCTTAATTCTAAATGAACTAGTGTGGACTCATATAAAACCCGTTATCAACATTCAGTTAATCTATACAACTCTCCTCAATCCATCACTTGCATTATCTTGACCATCAAATCATTGGATATTCTATTTATCTAGTTATGGCTAGGGATACCAATACTCACACTAGCTAGAGCTAGTTGGTTGGAATGATTGGGAAGTCATGAAATCATGGGTTTGCAAAATAAAATGTCATTGGATGGTAAATGTTGGGGATCATCAGTGAATCAACAAGGTTGCATAGGTTGACACGAATAAGAATTTTTCAACATGGATAGTTTTAATGATGAAATCCCATGGTATGGCCTTAGTTGGGGTCCACTGATGTGATAATAGGGTTCCATTGATTAACATGGTTTTGGAGCCATGCCTTATTAGTTTTGCTAGAATAAATCAAATTAAATTTCCATTATTAGGGGATATTAATGTTAGTGTGATGCCACCTTCCTCCATTTGTATTATTTCTCCTAGTTGTTAAGATTTAATATGCTAAGACGGAAAATAGCAGCATTACATTCCATTTCACAATAATAGCATATATAGGATCACTGAAGAAACAACAAGCACAGCATAAACACAAGAGACACAGATTTATCCTGGGAAACCCTCATGGGGTAGAGAACCCAGCAAAGCTTCCTCAATATAGATGACCAGCAATATACAAAGATGCAATCCTGAGCATAAGCTTATCCTTCTCCATGGCAGACCTCTCCTCCACAAGTGCGCCACTCTCAAGTGAGTGAGTGTGTGTAAAATGAGGAATACACCTTCTCTATTTATACACTACTCCGACTTGTCTTTTACACAAGTCATGTAGGCTCGTATTTAACCAATGGATTAAATACCCCACTACAACTGACTGGGCCGACCCCTCTAGGGTGGTCTAATAACCCTTTGACCCACATAACACATACAGGGCCGACCCCCACTAGGGAAGTCTAATAACCCAAGTTACCACATTCCGACGGAGGAATAAACATCTCTGGATATACAATAAGATCTTCAAGGAGGAATGAAACATCTCCAGAATAATAAAGTACAAATATAATATTCTTTGAAGTTACAATATCTCAACACTAGTCATCATTAAGGGGGATTGTTAGAATATGTAATGATGACTTTTTTGTATTATTGGTGAAATATCATAAAAAGACATAAATAACTCTAATATTATAAAATAGAGTATCCCACATGCATCATGTAATGAATTCTCTTATAGCCATTCTTTATATAAGAGAGGTGTCTAACCATTTTGGGTATGTTGTGTATGTCATTTGAACACATCATTGTGACATGATGTGAAGATGGAGAGTGATGCATATGTGGAGATGCCTTGTATTGTAAGATGGATATTTACGATGAATATAGAATACCAAGCCTTCCATGGAAGTTTCCCCATTTGGGGTTTTACCACGTATCTAGTGTATTGTTCTCTTGTTCTCTTGCCTCTTATTTCTTACATGATTATTGTCGCTTGTATGGATAGAAGGCTAGAATAGTAGAAATTTGAAATTGATTTACTTGTTAGTATAAAATATTGTTGTATGTTATGCATATTTTTCAATGTTCTAACATGGTATTAGAGCAGGTTGCTATACTACACATTCTTCAATAAAATCTTGTTTTTTTGTTTTTTGTTTTTTGTTTTTCAAGCAACATTGTCTCATATTTTTACTTGAACACTTCATATTTTGTAGTTTTGTGACCCAATATACAATACCCACGTGGTAATTTTTTAGTTTTGGGCTTTATTCTACATATTTGAAATTTGTTTTCAAACCCTAACCCTTGTGGAGAAATGTTTAAGGTAAAATTGGCCGGTTAATTTTAGACCAATTTATGTAACTTTTTGTATATATTTTGAACAAAAAATGCATACACGAGTTCCTCTCGCAAAATAATCAATTTTTAAAAAAATCGTCTCATTTCGAGTTCGGAAAGTGGAGATATCATTGTTTTAAAATGAGTTATTTTTCATTTTTTTGTGATGGCCATGTGGACTGTAGAGTGAATAGCTTTTGAGAGAGTGCCCAGATTTATGTTATGTCTATGGGAGTGGAAGCAGAACAACTACTCCAATTTTGAAAACAAGTTATAATAAATATTTTGATAAATATTGATCGAGTTATGGTCATTTTAAGGTTTCAACATTGGTGGGAAATTTTTTATTTATTCATCTCTTATCTTGAAATTCTTGTTATGAGTTTCTTATTTTTTTCGTTAATGTTTATATTCTTAATTTATTTATCATGTTTATAGAGGTTGTCTTGTTCCTATTTTACTTGTATCTAACCTTCTCGTGTGTAATATATTTTGACATTTTCAGGGGCATGGATCTCTAGTATAGTAATGGTAACATCAAGAAATGGATCTATGCTTAGGAATTAATTTCTTGATGGCTATATTTTCATATCTATAAGTGATATCATTGTTTTATTTGAGAATATTTTTTTCTCAATATTCTAACATTGTCCCAATATTCAAATAATGGTGATGCTTCTAACATGGTGTCATATTTTGTTCAATATTTTATTTCAATATCATATTATGCTCACTCATTATATGTTGTTGCTGACCCTTGTTGTGTAAAAGTAATTTCATATGCTCATCTATCTTTCATATGTCATGTCATGAATTTTCTTATGCAATTATGGGTTTATCATGTTTATTATATGTTTTACTCTTGGAAGTTCTTTTGTACAGATTAGCTCTCTATTTACTTCACTTTATCGATATGGATATTTGTGAAGAGTTGTGAGAAGACTTGATTCTATCATTCCTTCCTACCTTAAGCATATTGTTGCGGTTATCTTTGGTTATTCAACTTTATTCCTTTTTTCAGCTTATCCTTGATAACACCAAAGTTGAAACCTTTTGTTATTCAGGATGGTTGATGTTAAGAAGGAATGTAATGTCATCAAATACAAATTATATCACCATATTCTAGTAATAATGTAATGAAATGAACATCCATCTTCTACTGTAAAGTCATGATGATTATATGTGGGAAACACATTTTGATGGATATACCATTGGGGTCTTGTATTTGTAATGTATGTAAAAAATCATATCTTACCAGATATTGGTTAAAAAAATTATAGTTTACTTTATGCCAGTAATTAACTTAAACCAAATTACTAAAAGATAAATGCAAACACATTGATAATCAGCAATACAGAGAAAACCGAACACAAGAAGTATCCTAGAAACCCCAATGGGGAAAACCAACAAACACTTTTGTCCTTTATTGAAAATTTGTTAGTCAACACTTACAATGATAGGCTTACATATATGACTCACTGGATCTCACACTCCTCACTCTCACTGTTTCCAAACCCTCAACAGAAAAGACAAACCCCAACAGAAGATATGACTCACTCCTGTCACTCATAAGAGATATAACTCACTCTTGTCCAACACACAAGAGATCTGACTCACTCTAGTCACTGTGTTATGATACAACTCTTCATATACTCTTTTATAATATTCACTTTATGTCAATGCCATGGGAAATACCATGGGACACATAATAGCATGGACCCTTCCATACCATTGACCATAAAGTGTTACAAAAGACACTTTTACAAGATTGTCTAGAAATTTTATCTTGGCCCCTTATACGTTGCTCGACACACCCAACATAGAAGTACCTACCAAGATACCAAAAACAAACACTACCTCTTAGCGAGGGAGGTACTTCTAGAGAAGCATCCACTTGGATCCATCAAATCCTCTACTACTATAGTTGCTCCCTCTGAAATTGAAGACTTTCTCACTGCATCCTTTGCACTTTGATATGATAATATGTGCTCATTCTCCATCATTGTCATCTCATACCATGTAGGCCTACTGAGATGAGCGTCATGCTCCCTCTCAGACATTGATCCAAACTCTAGACTCTCTCTAGAAATTTTCTCCAAACTCCCTCCATAGTTGACCATAGGCTATCCCAACAACCTATACCACATGCCATCCCTAATGCTAAGCATTTCTACTACATCATAGGCACCTGCTCTCAATGCACATATGAGTACTGCTCCATCTTGGAACTCTACCTCATACCCCTCATCCTTCAGGGCAGATACTGAGAGAAAACCGACCCTCGACCCTAGAACATGCATCACTCCTATCACCTCCAGTAGACCTTCTAACTATAGTTTGAACATCATCGAACCAACTCTCCTCACTTCTAATCTGGTGTGAGCCCCATAACTCACATAATGGTATAAGTCTGTCTTTGAAACACTAAGGAATATCAACCTCACTCCTGTCATTATGGCTAGATGCAACATTGTCCATACCTCCTATGGCTAGATGCACCATTGTCCATACCTCCTACCTGAAGTTTCCCAGAGCTGTCTGTAGCCTTCTGCTGCTACCGAGGTACATCTATAGTCTACTTGATTGCTTTTATGGGATTCCCAAGTCCTTTTAGGCCTGGCCATATCCTTCCCAAGGCCTCTTGGTGGCTGACCAAGATTTTCCTAGCCACCTATGCCCCTTCCCGCGGGTGTTTCCCATCCTTCCTGGACCTACCTAGCTACCCAACGACCGTCTACGGTGGACAACATCCTCCTTCTCCTACCCGGTTCTGTATGGTTTCCCGTGGCTTGCTAGGTCTAGAAGCTCTTGCTGACTACCAAGCTATTTTCGATCCGAGTGGTTGACCTTCCCACCTAGAAGATATGCCTTTTCCTTAGAGGTTGATGGATGCTAGCGGTAATCTCAACTCTTCGGTCACCTTCCAGCTCATCTTCCCTCCATCTACAACCTTTCCTCACGTGCCCATCAATTCTGGTGGCTACATCTCCTTGTCCCAACACCCGAAAATACCCACGCAAACACTCATATCAATCTGTGGCCTACTCGATGGCTTGCTTGGAGGATACTCCTTCGTCGGCCATTCTATTTCTATTGTCGTTCTTCTCGACCCGATCCACACCCACTCTACAACACCTTGTTTCCGCATCCACTATCACGATCCAGTTTTCCCCTCAGCTAGCAAACATACTCCCGCATGAAGCCATTACTGGCTACTAACTACAACTCGATCTTTCCATGCAACATCCCTCTACCTCTGCGCATTTTCTAGACAACTACTACCTATAACTTATCTGCTTTTTGTGATTGTTCTTCATGTGCAGTAGTGTCGACGGTTTCTCTCTACCGATGAATCCTCTTCTCATGGACCTGATTCTCTACAACAAGAGCATCCATGTCGGCTCGACCTCGAGTGCTCAAGGCTTGGCTAATCCAAGGTTGGTGGCTGGCTCCTAAATGATCCTGCACTTGCCTGCCTCTTAGCCTTATGCATAGGATTTCACCACTAGACCACCGCTGCTATTCCCGTGCCTCTCACATCCTGGTCCTCTGCATTCTTGTCCACAATGGCCCTTCTTCCTACAGCCTAACTACAAATTCCTCCTCACGGGGCTTCACTCCATGTCCTCTTAATGTCCACTGATCCGCCAACGCTGTCACTTATAGTGTTGTCCGCCAACACTCTACTACCTCTACTGCTGGCCCGCACCCCTCAGCACGTGGTGCTCCAACTCGTTGCAACAAACCATTGGTTCTTAAAAATGGAACCCACAACCCAATCTTGTGGTTCTCAAACTATTCTCCTAGTGCATGCAGCACCAACGTCCACTAGTCTAACAGTCGTCCAACCCAGTTACTACGTGGCATACGACTGTACGATTATAGGCCATACAACATGTACCGTGGTCATACGGTACTCTTGATATGTGTGTGTATGTATGTGTTATCTTTATCGATCTTGTGTGGGGTCTTCTTAGTACCACTCTGATATCATGTGAAAATTCACAGCGTATGAGATCTCGGTTATAATTTCAATATTTTATTTTATTCTAATAATTAACTTATAATCCAAATTTTTAAAAAGATAAATGGGAACACACTTATAAGCAACGATATAGAGAAAACCAAACATAAGAAGTGCCCTCAAAACCCCAATGGCGAAAACCAACAAACAATTTTATCTTTTATTACAGATTTGTTAATCAACACTTACAACCACTGGCTTCTAGATATGACTCAATGGATCTCAAACTCCTAACTCTCAGTGTGCCCAAACCCTTAGCAGAAAATACAAACCCCAACAGAAGATATGACTCACTTTTGTCACTCACAAGAGATATAACTCATTCTTTTCCAACACGCAAGAGATATGACTCACTCTTGTTGTGTTATGATACAAATTTTCATAGACTCTTTTATAATATTCCATTTATATCAATACCATGGAATACCCAGTACCATTGGACGCATAATACCATGGACCCTTCAATACCATTGACCACAAAGTATTACAAAAGAAACTTTTACAAGACCGCGAAGAGAGTCTATCTCCGCCCCTTCTACATTGCTAGACACCTCCAATGTAGAAGTATCTGTCGAGCTACCGAAAACTAAAAATGTAATCTTTAGTATAGAGTTCTTTGGTTATGAAGACCGTCAACTGGAAACATTTTGATGGATAGATATGTTGTTCTTGTATTCATGATGAGCTCTATTGTTCTTGTATTCATGATGAGGTCTATTGTTCTTTCATCTTTCAACTTGGTCGTGAAGACTGTTTTCTTAGCTCATGTTTCGATGGATAGGCCATTCGAATCTTGTATTCACAATGTAATCTTTATTAGGGTTCTTTCAAGACTATTTACTAGAGACATTTTGATGCATAGATATGGGGTTGCTATATCCGTGATGCGGTCTATGGTAGAGTTCTTTCTAATATCAATTGGGTAAGTATAGGTTGTGATTATTGTCTTCTTGCCACAATCTTTTGTATTGGCCATTAGAGGTTTATATACACTATTGTGGTGTTATGCAAGAGTTCATTGTACAAATTGATTTAGATGCAATTACATGATTTAGTGAGAACCATTGGTTGTTCTCTTCATAATCTTCATAAGGAAAAGTGCGTCCTTATTCGTAGCTTATGGAAATTCTAGAAGTTGTCATCAAGGGGGATGTTGGTGTGATGCCACATTCCACATCTTTATATAATGAATTGTAAAAGGAGTATTTTTATCCATTATAAATGTGGGATAAATCAAACTTTATAATATTAAGAGTTATTTTGTTTGATTTTTCCTTCCAATGCTAGTTATGACATCAACTAGACATCATTACACATGTAATTATTAAAATTACACATTCCAAGAATTAAAAGCACATGATAAAGTGAATGAGGTTGAGTGTGTTATTCTTTAAAGTAGTAGGATACCCTTAAATGAGAGCATATGAAAAATAAGGCTAGGGACATTGTGTATAAATTAGGAAAGTGAACATGAAATCAATCCAGGTGAAGAGTGTTCCTTCAAATTAAGAACCTATGGAAGGCATCGTGATCAAGGGTGTTTGGTGGGATCATGTGAGATAACTTCCATCTGGCCTTATTATGTGCTTAGAAATTTAAGGATTAGACAAAGGATGCATCCACACATCTTGAATATATGTTGAAAAACCATGGTCTTAATTACCATGATCCATTCAAATGTAATCAATCCAAAATTAATGATCCCTTATAGTGAGATAATCACAACAAATAATTAGTTTGAAAATCATTTGACAAAGAGGCCCTATCATGATGGACTATGAAGCCTAAATATGGTACATATTGAATATAGTGAATGTGAGGGTTGAGGTACTCCAAAGCTAGTGCATGAGAAAACAACATTGAATTTAGTTATATCACTTGTGCAATATTCCCACTTAGGTAGGAAGCACACTATTGTGACCAAAAATACATAGTGAACCACCACATTTGTGAAAAATTCTGACAAGAATAAATGTAACTTAGCATACACTACTACAAAAAATACCTTTAAAGTCGATCATTTTATGCCTCCAAAAGTGGAATTGGTAGGTATTTTAGCATTAGCGGCGGTTTTGCAAAAGACCCCCTAAAGGCACTGCTTCTAAAAGGAAATACTTAGCATACACTACTACAAAAAATACCTTTAAAGTCGATCATTTTATGCCTCCAAAAGTGGAATTGGTAGGGATTTTAGCATTAGCGGCGGTTTTGCAAAAGCCCCCCTAAAGGCACTGCTTCTAAAAGGCAATACTTTTAGCATGGTTTTTGAAGAAATATAAACCGCCCCCAAAAGTGACTTTTAGGGGCGGTTCCAAACCGCCCCCAAAATATTACTTTTGGAGATGGTCTGGAACCACCCCTAAAAGTCACTTTTTGGGGTCGGTTCTGAACCGCCCCTAAAAGTCACTTTTTGGGGGTAGTTTATATCTCTTCAAAAACTAATGCGAAAAGGATTGAATATTAGGAGTGGTGCCTTTAAGGGGGTTTTGGAAGCCACCTCAAAAATTGACTTTTAGGGGCAGTTTAGAACCCCCTACATAGCAACCTACTAGGGCAGTTTATATCTCTTCAAAAACTGTTGCTAAAAGTATTGACTTTTGGGGACAGTTTAGAACCCACCCTCATAGTAACCTATGAGGGTGATTTAGAACTCTCCTGGCAGCATCTTTTGGGGCTAGTTAGAAACCCCCCTCATAGGATCTTATGAGGGGGATTTATAAATCCCCTCGTAGCAACTTATGAGGGTAGTGTAGAACCCTCCTTGTAGAAACCTATGAGGGTGGTTTAGAATCCCCGTTGTAGCAACTTATGAGTTCAGTTTAGAAACCCCCCTTGCAGAAACCTATGAGGGCTTATCGAACCCCCCTCATAGCAACCTATGAGGGAAGTTAATAACCCCCCTCATAGATACTTATGAGGATGGTTGAGAACCCCCCTTGTAGCATCCTATGGTGGTTGTTTAGAACCCCCCTCATAACAGCTAGTGGAGTCAGTTTAGAAACTCCCTCATAGCAAGTTATGAAATCGATGTGGTACATCAAATAAAAGAGGATTTTTTTTATTATCATTATAACATCTTATTACAATATTGGTACATCAAATATTTATGTCTTGCATGCGAGAACATTTGGATTATTGTTCTCCCAGACTATATAGCCAAAGTAGTAGATGGGCAGTCTCAACCAAGAATCCCTTTGTAGTCTCCTATAATCCAAAAAAAGCATGAAAGCTACCTCCACTAGGTCTCCATCCTTAGCAACTATTCTTTTGATCAAAACTTCTTATTCATTGAATTCTTATTCTTGCAAAATTAGGACGAAAACAAAATCAAGATGTACAAGTTGAATGAATCAACGTAAAATTGAAATTCAATAGCAGTCAATTAAATGGAATAGTCAACCACCCTAGATTCACTTTGGAGATATGAAAAGTATGACATTATTGACTTATGGTCTTCGAAAATAATTGTACCCTCATCATGTCTAGCTACAACTTCAAATGAGAGATATATGCTTTCCCTGGTACAACTAAAAAATAGCATATTGTCCAAATACAATAATACAAATGAATATAATAACCTTTGATTCTCCACTCAATATAGCACCAAGAAAGAAAAAATAAATGTAAATATCCAAATGTTGTTCTAAATTTACATATTCATTGAAACTATAACAAAGTTGCAATACAAATAGAATTTCCATAAAAGATATAATTTATAGTCAAAATAGGAAAAAACAAAAGGAATATTTTGGCCACCAACTGGTATATAAAAAAAATGAACTTATCAGTGTATTCATGTTGAGAAAAGAAATAATCCTCAAGAAACAATCATCCAATTTAACAGATTATACATATCACAAAATTCACATTAACAAAAAAAACTAAGGTCAACAACAAATCAAGAATTTGAATCCATCATTGATTACAACTGGAAGCAAGTTACAAAAAACTAAACCATGCAAGAACCCAACAAAGTGTGCAGAACCTAGTCAGTGGTAGATATCAATGCTCAAATAACTTCTAATAAGAAACATGTTGAAAACTTCATATGTAATACAAGACAATCAATATTTTAAATATGATCTCAAAGAAGCCATATTAAAAAAACAAGCACTTTCAATGCCAATAATCTTTTCAAGTCTCAACTACTTGAATGCATAAATAACTTAAAGCAAAAAATCATAAACAAAGACAAACACCTTCAAATATCAATATGATTCTTCAAAAAGGTCAAGATTCTTTAAGCAAAGCATAATAAATTAAGAGATTGAGAACACCCTTCAAATATCAATCAATCCCTCTGAAAAAGGGTCTAGATTCTTGCTACATGTATTAAATGAAGATGATGACTAAGAACAGAGTTGTATAAGGGCTAACCAAAACGCCCTTGACTTGCCAAAATCCGACAGAGCAATTCTTGTCAAAATCACCATTTGGAGTGTTTAGATCGCAATTTTGACAATCTGTGTAGTTTTAAAATTGGACAATTAGTCTAGAACAGGAAATCCCGATTACATAAATTAGAAAATTACAAAAATAACAGTTTCTAGCAAGAAATTTAACCGGTTTTTATCCCAAAATCACCGAAAAAGCGGGGAGTTTTGGTTGTCTTTTATCCTACGTGGCTAAGAACACCTTCAAATATCAATGAATCTCACCATCAACTACTTGAAAAAGTCAAGGGTTTGTTAAGAAAAACATAACAAAAGATGAAGAAATCTAATATCAATAACGCTCCCCAAGTTCAATGAATCCCATGTGAATGAGCCCATACAAAATACATCTTCTAAATTGTATCAACACCATCCTTTAGAAAGCCATTTGCGCAATTCTATAAAAATATAAGCAATTTGTGCCAAAATAACAAATAAATAATTAATAAAAAAACACAATGTGTAGATTCAAAAGGATATGTAATCGATGGTACAAATTGCATAAATCCTTAACAAAGAGTAAGAAAAATGAAAACACATTAAATCAAATCAAACAAAACAAAGCTTTACCATATCCAAATAAAAATACTAATAATGGTTCAACAAAGAACAAATTAAGCATCCAAATTCAACAAGTTAAAATTGTATCCTTCCACGAGCTAAGATTAACAAACTAAATTAGCAATAAATAATGTGAACAAATAAAGATATGTATCAAAGGATATGTACCAAACTCCATCTACAAAGAGTAAAATGTTCAAATATCACCCACGTGACCAAAAAAAAATGAAATGTTCAAGTCAATCCTATATGTGACTAGATGTACCTTATGTTACCAATCCAACTTTAAAAAATCATTGTAATTTGAACTTGACATATATATATAAAAAGAGATTGGGTCCCAAGCAACAACAATTTCACTTCAAAATGAGCCTTAATTGAAAATGCCATATACAATTCATGCATTACACTTTAATTAGTTAAATCTGAGGATTCTGACACAACTCATCGCAAACATGTTGGCAATAACATTTCCAAATGGAATAACATGTTAGGGAAAAACTAATCACTAAGTTTTAAAGTGCCCCATATATATGATAATTTACTAGCACTGGAAACATGCATAACATTCTACCCAACACTAAAGTGTATCCTATTTAAGAAATATTCCAGGAATCTTTCGTATTTTGCGAATACCTTTTCTCTTGTAACTCGGAATTGGGAGACATTTAGACCATTGGAAACATATTGAAATTCTCTACAACATTGATGTTTTCAGTTTTCTTCGATTCCTTACCGTTTGTGAGATGGACGCATTTTAGTAAAAAAATGCATCTTTCAAAAGATGTTTTTAAATATTACAGGCATCTTTCGTATTTTGGGCATAACGTTTTGCTTGTAACTTGGAATTGGGCGGACTTTGGACCGTTGGAAAGCTCTTGAATTTATCTACAACTTTGTTGTTTTGAGTTTTCTCTGATTCCTTACCGTTTATGAGATGCGATCATTTTATTAAAAAATGCATCTTTCAAAAGATGCTTTTAGAAAAACATCTTTTGAAAGATGTTTTTTTTACTAAAATGTCTGCATCTTACAAACGGTAAGGAATCAGAGAAAACTAAAAACATCAAAGTTGTATAGAATATCAAGATCTTTCCAACAATACAAAGTCCACCCAATTCCGAGTTACGAGTGAAACGTTATGCTCAAAATATGAAATATTCCTGGAATATTTATGTTTTTTCTTATTTATGATACATTTTAACCTGGGTAATTTCTTATGTGTTTTTTCTTTAATTAAGTCCATGTGCCTATACATAAAGGTTCCTCTACATATAGAGATGAAAAGAAATATCAAAGCATATCCATCTACACTATGTACTCATACATAAATTAATATAATAAACAAATAATAAACCGAGCACATGCATACCGATATCAAGGTCGGTTAGTTTTATAAAAGTAAATGTAAAAAGAAGGTAATATAATAAGAAAAGCCTTACATCCTAAGAAATAACTAGATAATAATGGGCACCATATTTATGTTTACCATTTTAGATTCCTATAAAGTGCTAAAACCTATTCTCGACATAACCAAATCTCAAAATTAAACAAAATTTGTTAACAAAAACCCATCCAGACATATCATGTTTTAAATGAAATGAGTAATGGTAAAGAAGTGCTTACCTAATGTGGTAAATATGGAGGTATTCCACTCAAAGAACCGACACCCAAATGCAACATTCTAGGTAATGTATATTTCCCAAGGTGTGAATTATGGTATGCATTCAAGCCTTGTAGAGCAATTGCCTGAGAACCATAAACCCCAAGAACACCAAGATTAACACTTCCAACACCACTGTGTTGAGACCCATAACCCCCTAATCTCGGGGGCACTCCATACGACACTATCGATCCAAGCGAGCTCTGAACAGATGGTGAAAATCAATACAAAAGGTGAATTTCACATGACTACATGCACTGTCTAGTCCTCCCAGAAGCTTGTCAGATTGTAAAACAATCATTTTTAACTGCACCAAGAATGTCATGTCCCAAATTTTGAATTGGTTCTCAATGGCCTAATCCCATTGGCCATATTCATGAGAGTTTGTCAAATTGATGTTAAGGGTTGAATAATTGCCAAGGAGAAAAATTACTCGTTTCCTAGGTTGTGGGTGGAAGCATTGGGATTTGAAATAAGAAGGATAATAAATGATGTGTGGAAATTAGAAGAGCATCAATATTTAATAAAGGCGCTAAATAAATATATACAATGGAAAATAAAAGTGGCATTTGATCATGAAGACACATGGAGGAAGTGGGACCCACACAAGCTAGATTTTATGTGCCACATGGCATCCTCCTCTTGTCATTTCGAATCCATAAGAAGCCCAAGGTTCTTGGGATGATTTGGAATGTCAATATACTTGGCATGGATCAATTAAGGTCGAATTGGAGTGGAAGAGTAACTCCCATGGAAGAGGAAGAGGCATTTTGGAGCTAGTGAGACACTTGGACTAGATTCCCTAGCTATATGACAACAATGATGAATATGTTATGAAACCTATGACACAAATCAGATCTAAAGGCTAGCATCTGACATATATGACATGTTGGGGCTACAAATAGCCTCCAAGAGGGTGCTCAAGTGAGTTAGGGCAGCCAAAGAGACACCAAGTCGAATTTGGAGAAGGAGGGAGCTAGAATTGGAAGGACAAGTGGCATACTTGGGAATCTCTTCCCAACTTGTGTTGGCATGAATATTTTGGGAGTAATTCGATCCATGGGGACCTTAGAAGTTTATAAAATACAATAACCAAGAATAATGGTAGCTTTTGATCATTTTGAGAATTTGCAATTGCATTTGTGAGAGAAGAGCTAGTGGATGACTAGTGTTTTGCCTTAGCCAATTTTGAGGGTGAAAGATTCACATACAAGTTGGTGTTTGGAGAGTTCATTCAGGTCTTTCATGGCTTCTTCTAGTGCAACTCACTCACTCAACCATTTCAAGTTTTCATTGCATATTCTTTCTCCTTGAGGTAGGGTGCTTTTGGTGAGCTATTGTACTCTTTGGGGGAGCTTCTCATGCCCCATTTCTATTGTAATAAGATTCATATACTCTGTTATTCATCTTCATAAATGTGTCAGATCAAAAATTCAGTTGGAATGATGTAAATCTAATGTTTAATGAAGAAACAGTGTCATTTCCACACTACCTTGTTGTGAACCAATGTAATGTTGATGGATTCGAATGGATAAGTAAACAACTGATGGTTTATTGATGAATGGACTGTTATTTATGTATTATATGAGTTTATTGTTCAGTACATAAGCATTTGGAGTCATTTTGTTGAGTTTCGTAGCATTTGGAGTCATTTTGTTGAGTTTTGTAGCATTTGGAGAAGATTGCCTATCATTTCCCCCAAGGTTGAAACTAGTCTTTTGCATCTGATTTAAGGGAGTTATAGCAGACATTAAAAGTTGAATGGTGATGAATATTATTTTTTGTTGATTTCCTTTATATGTACCCTTCTTCCATTCAGAAATTCAAGTTGGATTGAGTGCATTTGGAAAGTCATTTTCATCATCTACTCCCAAGGGATTTGAACCACAATTTACTAGTAAAATCCCTATCTTGACCAGATTTGAAAGAGGAGTTGCAGAAGTAATATGAACACTCCAAAGCATCAATAAACATTATAAATATGTCTTAATATCATCCAAATACCTTTTGTATCAATTTGGAAGAATTTGGAGTCATTTGGAGACCAAGGGACCAATACTAGTCAAAGAAAAATTGCTAGTAAAATACCATACATTGACCAAAATCTTAAAAGAGTTTACAGAAGTGTTTTAATGGTATTAAATCATACCTGAACATAATTATCAAGTCTTAATATCAGTCATACACCTCCTTAGAATATTTGGGAGCATTTGGAGCAATTTGGAGACCTGGACATCAAAACTAGTCAAAGGTCGAATTAGAGAAAAAAATGAAAACTTTGCCATTTTAATAAAATTCTTAAAAAGGGGCATTACAAAGAATGCCTTCAACATTTAGGATGACATTGAAACTAAGCATATGAACTGAAAATGCATTACATATCAAGTGCATTCTTACAAAGGTTCATTCAACTGCGTTGCTTTTCTCACACATCAAATGACCAACTAATACATGCCATGCGATGCCCCTTTAGTAGACCTGACAAAAGTGACCAACATGCAGGATGAAATGTTATCATGCGCCAGAAGTCCTTTCAGCATTGACCCCAACAAGAGATGAATCTTGATGCTTAGAACATCAAGATGTTTTTGTTTTAGCAAGGTCTTATGATCATCCCTTGAGCTTTGTACTTGGAGTTTGTGGGGTCATTTTCTTAACCTCTTCGTGCATATAAATGTAAATTTTGAGTACAATGCTACATAAATCTTGCTATGGATCATCTCCAACAAGCATCCTATCTCCTTCATTATCAATATATAGAACCTGCCAACCTTTGTTTGAATCCTTGAGTTCTCCTTCAATATTGAACATATGTTCTAGTTCATGAATGAGTACCATAAACCCTTCAAATTTGGTGAGATCGGGAGCACCACCCTGTTTGTGGACCTTTGTGAAACTCCTTGTAGAGTTAGTTTGAGGTCTGTTGTGAGTTTCTTTGGATGATTTTTTTCTTCATCAATAATTACTGTTGACTTATCTATTTTGGCTATATTTAATGGTTCTGAGTGTTGGTATGATTCCGAGGATAGAGCCTCATGTACTATCATATTAGGAATTGAAACATGTATATATTCTCCAGCTGCTAAGCCTCTTATTGTCGATGGAGTCAGTTCACCCACAACCGAATTTTCAATCAAGTCAAAACCAAACAACTTGCAATATGTAGATCATGTAGCAGATAATACTCCCTTCTCTTCTAGTGTTTCCTAGGATGGGAGAGTAGGCTACTGTAGAGGCATTATCAGGTTTTTGGTTCCAATGCTTCTAGTAGGATTCCTTTCCATCTTTTTGGGTGCATGTGTTCGAGAAAAATCTTCTTGAGATGGTGAGATTAATGGCACAAACTAGTTTCCTTGTGATTCTTTGGATCCAACATAAAAAAGAAGCGAGGGAGGATCCAAACCACTCCATTTTACCAATTCTACCTACTTATGAGATGGATTAGAAGTCACAAAAAGATTCAAATCAAACTTGGTCAATTCATGTGGATTGTTAGAAGGTATGATTGACCATGGACTTGAGTGTTGTAGTTTAGTTACTGACCATTTGTGCACTACAAGCAAATCCAGATAACCACTCAATAAAGGGAAGACTCTATACACGATTGTCTTATACAAACATTTTTTTTCCTTTCAATTAATTGTAAAGGCTCTAACCTCAGGTTTAGGTTGATTTTTCTTGGGCACCATAACAATAAGCACACATTTTTCCATGGTAGCATTCACCTCCTCCACCTTCTTGTTTTCTGGTAGGTAGGAACACTAAAGAAATTTCCCATGGGATCCCTCCTGGCCACCCGCACAACCACGAGCCAACAATTTCCAGTCAGAACATGTGGGGGAGGGGTAGGTTGAAGCCGAGGGTGGAGGGATGTGGGGTTGTACAAAGGCCAATACTCTTTTGGGGAAATGGATGCCCACGTAGAGTGCGTTGGCACCAACAAAATCCTGGGCACCAACAAAAGTTGGGGGAAGGGGCTTTCACTTACGCACCTACCCACATGTGGATAAAGATACCAATGTTTCCATACTTGGCACCTCTTCCACCTGCGCGTATGTACTCTACGCCTAGGTTTCCTCGAGACACACACACACATAACAACAACCAAAAGAAAAAAAATGAAGAAAACAAATACTCTACTCATAGAAAAAGTGGAACACCTTAACCACCAACCCAAAGGCCTTGGCTACTCTTGTTGCATTACACAGTGAGTAGATGGTCTATGTGTGTGAATACACCACGTATCAAGGCCATACACCACACCCGAAGCCCACGCAAGGGCCATCCATCCATAACTATCTAGAGGAATCATGACTGCGAGCAGAAGGAGCTCGTGCAGAGGTCGTCGCTCCATAACCAAATGACACAGTTGTTTTCTTTGGAAATAAAATAGACGTGTAGGATGTGGTGCCCTCACAAAAAACCATAGCTATAAATACCTTTAGAAAAACCCTAAATGAAAAAAATGAGAATATATATACCCATGAAAACCCTAACCAGAAGATACCTGAGCAAACCTTAGCTAAATTGTAGAGTGGTGAAGTTGAGCCAAGATAGGTTGTGGAGTGGGAGAGCTAATCCTGAGTTGAGTTGAGTTGCAGAGCTTATCTTCAAAAACAATTTAGAGCAGGAAGAATGAAGGAGGGTAGGGTTTACCCACTTTAATGTTTTTTTTTAATATTTCTTCTTATCATGGGTTGAGGGGGAGAGGGTGTGTGGCCCTCATGCAATGCCTTGCTCGACCCCGGTTATTGAATTACAAGGGTTAATCAATTGCATTGAAATAAAAAAATGTCTAACATTAAGAACATTGTAACAAATTTTATATTAAATTTTATTTTTAATTAATTTAATATAAATTAGTTTTTGGGATTTAAAATTTAAATTTAAGTTCAAATATTTGACTAAACTTAATAAGAATATTTCAAAATAATGTAAAACAATCCATAATTTTTTTATTAATTATTTAATAATAAATAGCTATTTAAGATGAAATTATGATTAAATAAGCGCGAGTATCAAAAGAAAAGGGGGTGAATGGGCATCATAGAGACTAAGGCCGCTTCGAGCGTCTACATAAGTATGAAATCAAGGAAGCTCGGACACCGTGAATATGGAAGAAGGTGAATCAACATAAAATTAAATGGTAATGTAGAGAAAAATAATAATAATAAAAAATTGTATTCCACGACTTAATGAACTAGCATTAAAGGACTTTCTTTCTTCGGTTCTCACCAATTAATGGTGATTGACCCTTTAGATTTAAGTAGGGTTTTAAATAAAGAGGAATTTTGTTGTACGATGCACGATGTCAATGTTGTGCATATTTAGTAAAAGAGACTAAAGTTGTGAGGTTGATATTATGAAGGAACTATGTTCGAAAGACAGTGCAAAGACATACATTTTTCCATGTGCATGGCCCAAATAATGGAAAGGATAATATACCCAAACTATAAATTACATGTATTGTATAATAATGTTGCGAAGGATGTGTCTTGCTAGGTGATGTGAGTATAGGAACAATATTTGAGATCAAGTATGAGATTGCAACCCCTAAATATTTTATCCTTGATCAGTCATTCATGACTAAGTACAAGCCCATATTCCAAGGGGTTCCTTGCAATACTTGTTTGAATTGGAAAGTAATTTGAAATATGTGTGACTTAGGTGATGAAAACGTAAAGATTATCCTATGACGATTTATAGTAGTAAATCATGTTACTTGAATAACTAAAATACAAAAGTGAGTTTTCCACATGTCCTAGAAACTATAAATGTCCAATCTAAGTTGTGGTGCATGGTGTTGTAAACAATATAGTGGATAAAGGATTAGCCTTGTATAACCATTATGAGATAGAGCATTAAATCCAAAACTCAAGTGTAAACTACATATTGAACTCATTTTAAACATGCAAGTGTAGCCTAATATGTATTAAGGTTTTGGGTGACACAATGGAATAAATATATAGCTAGGAATTAAATCATTGGTACAAGGAATGGTGCATGGCATATAACTTTGGGGTAGTTCCGCAATTAGTAAGAAGGTGGGAGAACATGAGTGACTAACCTAATCATCAATGGGAAAATTCATTGTAGGTATATTTGGCGTAGACAATAAGTGATCATCGAGCCAAAAATGTTGAGTATAGTTGTGAACCTAGTGAGGAGATGACCTTAGCCATGCTAAGAGTGAAGGATGTGTCATCTTGGTGAGAAATGATTGAAAATTTTGGAACAAGGACAATAATTATCTTTGACACCTTTTTAGTCGATCGCATGATGGTTAAGTTAAAATTTACTTGAAGAATCCACATAAGTATTAGAATGCTTACCCAAGGGAAGTTGTATATTGAGCCTGAGATAAATCATTGATGTTAGATGAAGCTAGTGTTTAAGTCTAATGGCAAGCATGGGGCATGTTTGCCCCAATATTGCACTCTTTTGTAAAAGAAAAACTTAGTAGGAATAAAGAGTGCAAGGGAGCTTGGGTTATGGCACAAAGGGCTTGAGGCCATTATGGTCAGTATGATGGAAGTATAATGTATAAATGTCTGTTATAAAGCATAATATAAGTGTGAGGGTAAATTATTATTATTATTATTTTGGGCATTAATGAATAATTACAACATAAAAAGTTGAAGCAATTTAATAACATATATTGATATATGCGAGACAAGAGTTATAACGAAGGTAGAAAATGGAACTTTCACCACATCAGTGGATAAGGTTATGTAAGGAAAGTACCCAAAATGATGGATTCAAGGAGTTGGTAAAATACAAGTGATTCATCCCAGGAATATTCTAGTTCTGACCCACCAAAATAGCATTAAATGCCTGATTGAACCCAAGAGCACTGCTAAGAGCATCGTATGTTGTCGTGGTTGATACGAGAATTGAACCCACGTCATGAGTTAGTGCAAGGTCATTGGGGTCCAAATGGATAGTAACACGGGCATGCATGTTCCTCTATTTGTTACCCTCTAGTACCCACCTGCAGTACATGGACTGGCCATCTACATTTTTATTTGGCTCCTCTAGAGCCTTCTTTAGCACCTTCAACATTTTTGTAAATAAAAAACACAAAGTCTCATGTTTTGCTTGTTTTGCATGTCAGGATCAAGATTAACTAATTTTTAATTTCCCTCATCATCAGCCTAGGTTGGGGGAGGGTAATGGAGAGGGGGTGTCCCCTTCTGCTCATGTATCAGGGAGGGGTGCAACTTCAACAACATCGAAGCCTAGGGTATCCTCTAGGATAGATTCCAGTAGAGGAGGACATGACGATGTAGGTCCTGGTGGGGTTGAATTTGGTTGTGGAGTTGGTGAGAGCAATGTGGAAATTTAACTTAAAGAACAGGGTCAAGCACATGGACTAGTACAGGGTCAGGCACCTATGTTGGTTTAGGAGGTGTAGGAGATCGCATGCCCATTCTGAGTAAGAATCCCTCCAATTCCTTCCTTGCAAGAATTTATGCATACTATAAAATCCTCATTTGGATCAATAATCTAGAGGATGGGTGCATTGGTGAGTAATCTCTTAAACTGATAGAAACTTTCTTCACAGTGTGGTGTCCATTAAAACTTAACTCCTTTCTTTTGTAATGCAGTGATGGGATTTGTAATTTTGGAAAATCCTACATTAACTATATATTATTAACCTATATATATATATATATATATATATATATATATATATATATATATATTACAAATTAACTATAACATATATAATAACTATATATTATTAAATTAGGCTTCAAGTTCTCACTAGTATAACTTATATTGCATCGAGAGTATTGAGATGTTGATCTTTCTATCTACTTGAACAACAAACTCTAATTAATGTAAAACAAATTGTAAATTTTCCCATGAATCCGGAAAGAAATTTTTGTAATGTATGGCTAAACAACTCTACATAAATGCATTTACAAAATGCATATGCAAAATATAATTTTCTTCATCTCTGCTGAAATAAAATTACATTTTTTGAAGCATAGGATGTGAGCCAATGACTAAATGGTCTACTTGATTCTCATCTTGATTTGACACTTCTTCTTGGTCTTATACATCTTTTCCTTCCTCTTTATGAAGAACATCTTCTTTAGGAAAATTAATATACTTTATAAGGTACCTTCCTCTTGAATAAAACCTAACAATGTTATGATATGCTTTATTGCTAAACAATATAGTTCTTTATGTGGCATGCTGTGTGGGTACGTGTGTGTAAAAAAATAGTTATATATGGCATATTTGTCAAATTTATATATAAACTGTTGAACAAGGTTGTCATTGATGTCAAAGATCAAGTAATGTTGTATGTCAAAGATCAAGTAGGTTGTCATTGATGTAAAGGGTCTAGTACAAAGCAAGGTCAAAGGACAAGAAAGGGAGAATTTCAAAGAACAATCACATCTTTAGTAAGGGAATAAAACCATCTACAATATGCAACAAATCATTATCCATGTGTCAAATAAATTACGTGCAAGTTTATGGACAGAAACACCCTTCTGTGGGTAGCAAATCCCCTCTTCATGTGTACAAAACTCCTTGTTTATATAAAAGATTTTGTATGTAAGTTGTCCTATGGTTAAGGGACATGATGGAGCACATAAAGATATGTGAAATTCCCATACATTATGTATTTCTCAAACTTATAGGTCGGCTTCATGAAAATTTAAACATATCCTTGCAAGGGTATAAATACACCTTTATTTTACCTCATTTCATCATCAAGTCAAGCAAATTTATTATGTGCAATCAAGAGGAGATCAAGGACATTTTTTTGAAATGGTTTATAAAGGTTTTATAAGGTTATTTTATGTCTCTAGGGTTCCCTATCCTTGCATGAGGACTCTCTCTATAAGGCAAAGTTGTAAAGGTCACCTTGACCTAGGGTTTTGGCATGCAGAAGATTCATGGAAACTTGCATAGCTTTCTCATACAGTATCGGAATCACAAACTTCTTAGATTGTTGGAAATATTATTGTAAGGTATATGTGATTCCACACTTAAAAGGATGATATATTTTGTTCTAAGGTTTCTATATACTATGATAATGTTTTCTCTCTCTTGTGGAGGTCTTAATCATTACTGAGGGTTTGTGCATGATTTTTGGGAAAGTACAAATATTTTGGGATGGGTTGTTGCGCTATACCTTAAGCATAATTTTGGAATCATAATGTTCATGAAGAGACCTCTTGGAGATGAAATTTCATTATTTTTCTTAGGCTATGCATGACCTAGGGTTTCATGACCTAGGGTTTGAGTTTATGGGCTTAAATTAGGGTTTTACCCTAATATTTCTACATGAAGAATAGGGATAATTGTTTATGGAATTATTAATGCCAATATAGCAATATGATTATGGTATGAGATTGACAGTGTGTGATAGTGACAGTGACAGGTAGTGACATGGATAATGATAGGCAATGACAGGGACAAGGACATGCAGTGATTGTGACAAGTTTTCCTTCTCTCTTATATATTTATATTTAGGGGGATGGAGCCTCAGCTTCCAATTGGAGATGGCACATCTAGGGATTTGTATCTCCCTTCAGGTTTGGAGCCTAAAATTCAGGGGGTAGAACTCTCCTTCAATCTTAGCTTGTAAACATTGAAACTTTGAAGATAAGTTTCCATGGTTTTTTTCCCCTCTGGATTTCCACGTAAAATCCTTGTGTTCTATGCATTGTTTAATTTCTGTTTAAGGTGTTTTTATACATTACTAATAAGTAATGATGAATGCAACTAACATAATTTAATGTGAAGGATAAAGTGGTTAAAAAGTACCCAATAATGATTCACCCCCTCCCTCTCAGTATTGGTGTTATTTCCGACATAAACCAATATATATATATATATATATAGATAGATAGATAGATATTAGTGCCCCTATAACCCTAAACACATGATGCAACAACCACAATAAAAAATGACATATATAAACTGTCTCTAAAATAGGGCTTTTGGAGATGGTTTTTTATAACACTATCAACTCCAAAAGTTTAGTTCTCATTACTTTTAAGGGGTTTTCAAAACACCGCCTTAAAAAAAGCTAGGGGTAGTATTTCTAAGCCCCCCCCTAAAAGTAATGAGAGTTTGACTTATGGTGGCAATTTTTAACAAACCGCCTCCAAAAGTTAAATTCTCATGACTTGTAGGGCGGGTTGTCAAAACAACACCTTGAAAAATATATTTAGGGGCAGTTGTTTTAAACCCCCCCCCCCCCCACAAAAAAAAAAAGGATATGATAATTGAACTTTTCGAGGTAGTTGTAAAAAAACCGCCTACACAAGTTCAATTCTCATGACTTTTGGGAGGGGTTTTAAAAAGTCGCCTCGAAAAGTTAAATTTTCATGACTTTTAGGAGGGGGGTTTGAAAAAACTGCCTCAAAACGTTAATTCTCATGACATTTAGGGAGGGGATATTTGAAAAAAATGCCTCGAAAAGTCAATTCTTGTGATATTTAGGAAGGGGGTTGTCAAAAAACTACCTTCAAAAATATATTTAGGGGCAACCTTGTTAAACCCCCCCCAAAAGGTATCAAAATTGAACTTTTCAAGGCGATTGTTAAAAACTGCCTCCAAAAGTTAAGTTCTCATTGCTTTTAGGGGGGGTTGTCAAAATAATTCCTTAAAAACCACATTTAGGGGTATTTTTTTTAACCCCTCCCCCCAAAAAAGTCATAAAAATCAAACTTTTAGAGGTGGTTGTTAAACAATTGACTCCAAAAATTTATTTCTCATGACTTTTAAGGGGGGTTTTAAACAAACCACCTTAAAAAACATATCTAGGGGCAGTTGTTTCAAACCCCCCCTAAAAGTCATGAGAATTGAACTTTTAGAGGCGGATGTTAAAAAAACACCTGCAAAAGGTCTAAAATAACTTTTAGAGGGGGTTTGGCAAGATCCACACAAGCCTAAACCCCTGCTAAAGGGGTAAAGTGTTGTAGTGATAGTAATGAAATCCAAGATTGGAGAAAAACACAATGGCCATGCTGGAAATGAAAACCTTTCAATATACCCTTTTTTAGTTATATAAAAAAGAATTTTTTTCCTATTAGTAATTGGATTAGACCAATTGAGTTCACCTACGATGGTCTTCATAAATGATTAGATGGGTTATGAAGGAAAAAAATAATCTATTGTAGTAGATTTATGGATCCTTAGGAATACAAAGTCACCGTAATTGTGATAGGGCACATAACACATGTATTGGTATAGGCATGTTACTTAAAATATTCGAAGCAATACAATTATTGCACTGTGGTAATAAAGTTATAGGAAAATTGGTAGTAGAAATATGCAATTGCATTAGAGGTGGGAGAAAAATGGCAATATTAAGTGGTAGTGATAGAGTGGGAACTAAATTAATTCTTAGAGAAAATATATGATGAGCATTTCATGCAAGAGAATATCTATAGGAAGAGATTCAATTTGAGTGAATTCTTGCATTGCTAACATCACAACAATTTATCATTTTGTTGGAATACGAATTGACTCACCTGAAGATTTTAATAATCATGTAGAGGGTAGTGGGACCAAACTAAGCCATTAAAGTGAACATTTGAAGCACATTACAAGAGGGTAGTGGGACCAAACAAACCCATCAAAGTGAGTATTTGAAGCACACTATAAGAGGGCATGAGTTTTTAAGGAAGAGACCAAAAGTGTGTGTGTGTGTCTTGCATAATATTGGTGGCCTCATTCAAGTTAGCAAAAGCCACTCCTTACCCCAAGCAATGGTGAACTTTGCTTTGTGTGTGTATGCACACGCATGCGTGTGCACATGCTTGTGTGTGTCTTGCATAATCTTGGTGGCCTCATTCAAATGGGAACAAAGCTACTCCATGCCTCAAGTAATGGCGCAGTGATGGAAAGCTTTGATTAATGTTGTTTCTATAGATATGGAAAGCTACTCCATACCCCAAGCAATGGTGAGCTTTGCTTAATGTTGTTTCTATAGATTAGAAATATGATTAGTTAATAAAATTGGAATGGCCTATGTTATGTGAATGCCAACACATACCTCGATGATTTGATGTTGTGAGATTCCATTCTTGGTGATGAATACGAAGATGAAAACACACTGAACATTCTATTTGGTCATGAAGCATGCCATGGCTTCTTTCACTTCCACAAAGTGGATGCCTATAACTAATAACTCCTCTTCTAGATAGTATTTGTCAACTTAACACTTAGATGGAAGACATAGGCTAAGGAAATCATGGCTTCCCTCCTTTTTCATTCTAATATTTCCTCTTCTAGGTAGTATTTGTCATCTTAACACTTAGATGGAAGACATAGGCTAAGGAAATCATGGCTTCCCTCCTTTTTCATCCAATTATACCCCATGAAAATGTCATCCTATAATAGAAACATTCGATAGTAAAAATAAAAATTGATATAATGGAACAAACCTAAAAACAATATTGATAAAAAAATCAAAAGACTCACGTAAATTATTACAACAATATATATAAACACAAATTACTATAGCACAATACTAAACATAACCATAATATACATAAACCAAATAAATAAAAGAGACACTAATAATCACATAACATGTGAATATTCATAGCATTGTTCATCCACATAAAGATATAATAAACAAAAATAGTAAATATCCATTTGACTAACATGATTAAGAATCCTCCCTATTTTTTCTTTTAAATTATCCATTTTATCTCATTCATGTACAATTTGGAATATCATGTCACTGATATTAATTTCACTTTGATATTAATTTCACTTTCACTAGTGCTTTCTTAGATGGCACTCCATGATATAGATATATGCATAAATGAATACAAGTCAAACCTAATCAATCAAGTGTCCTTTGGATGCACATTGGATACGGTTGATATAGAAGATAACATGTTTTTAACTAATTATTATTATGAGTATGATTGTATATGGTGGTACTAACTATTTTGGATATACATGAGAAAGCACATTCCTATTAGAGAGATGAGCAAATTCCCATATTAATGTGCAATTTAGAAAGGGATGGCACTTACATTGGGCCCATGATACTTAAAGTGGACTAACATAATGCTTTATGTGTGGAAACCTAATGTTAACCACACAGCATTATAGGGACGAAGGGCATCTATCCTTTGGACCATTTATGAAAATTATTGGTACCGCTCGCATTTTCAGCAACATGTCACAGGCTTTGTCGCTGAACTTGTACTTGAAATGAGAAAATTCAAGAGCAAGACTGAAATAACAGAAGGCAGCCATCAATGGACGTGACGAGCTTTGTCGCTGAACTTGCACTTGAAATGAGAAAATGAGAAAATTCAAGAGTAAGATTGAATTAAAATAGAAAGCTAGTAACAATTAACAATATGTTTTGATGTTCAGAGTATCAGTCCGAGAATTCAATACGACCTGGAACATTATCAGTTTTAAGACACAAAATGCCCAACGCCCTGATTTCGGCGATTTGAATAAGTTCATGCCAAATAAACGCAGGCATTACATTAGGGAGCCAATCTGGGAACCCTGATATCTTTTTCTTCTTCTTCCTGGCACTTCTTAGAGCTTGCAGGATCCCTGAATCCGGAGAGAGGATGGCTAAACAACTCTACATAAATGCATTTACAAAATGCATATGCAAAATATAATTTTCTTCGTCTCTGCTGAAATAAAATTATGTTTTTTGAAGCATAGGATGTGAGCCAATGACTAAATGGTCTACTTGATTCTCATCTTGATTTGACACTTCTTCTTGGTCTTATACATCTTTTCCTTCCTCTTTATGAAGAACATCTTCTTTAGGAAAATTAATATGCTTTATAAGGTACCTTCCTCTTGAATAAAATCTAACAATGTTATGATATGCTTTATTGCTAAACAATATACTCCTCTGTGTGGCATGCTGTGTGGGTACGTGTGTAAAAAAATAGTTATATATGGCATATTTGTCAAATTTATATATAAATTGTTGAACAAGGTTGTCATTGATGTCAAAGATCAAGTAGGTTGTCATTGATGTCAAGGGTCTAGTACAAAGCAAGGTCAAAGGACAAGAAAGGGAGAATGTCAAAGAACAACCACATCTTTAGTAAGAGAATAAAACCATCTGCAATATGCAACAAATAATTATCCACATGTGTCAAAGAAATTACGTGCAAGTTTATGGACATAAAACCCCTTCTGTGGGTATCAAATCCCCTCTTCATGTGTACAAAACTCCTTGTTTATGTAAAAGATTTTGTATGTAAGTTGTCCTATGGTTAAGGGACATGATGGAGCACATAAAGATATGTGAAATTCCCCTACATTATGTATTTCTCAAACTTATAGGTCGGCTTCATGAAAAGTTAAACATATCCTTGCAAGGGTATAAATACACCTTTATTTTACCTCATTTCATCATCAAGTCAAGCAAATTTATTATGTGCAATCAAGAGGAGATCAAGGACATTTTTTTGAAATGGTTTATAAAGGTAATATAAGGTTATTTTATGTCTCTAGGGTTCACTATCCTTGCATGAGGACTCTCTCTACAAGGAAAAGTTGTAAAGGTCGCCTTGACCTAGGGTTTTGGCATGCATACGATTCACATAAACTTGCATAACTTTCTCATATAGTATCGGAATCACAAACTTCTTAGATTGTTGGAAATATTATTGCAAGGTATATGTGATTCCACACTTAAAAGGATGATATATTTTGTTCTAAGGTTTCTATATACTATGATAATGTTTTCTCTCTCTTGTGGAGGTCTTAATCATTACCGAGGGTTTGTACATGATTTTTGGGAAAAGTACAAATATTTTGGGATGGATGATTGCGCTATACTTTGAGGATAATTTTGGAATCATAATGTTCATGAAGAGACCTCTTGGAGATGAAATTTCATTATTTTTCTTAGGCTATGCATGACCTAGGGTTTGAGTTTATGGGCTTAAATTAGGGTTTTACCCTAATATTTCTACATGAAGAATAAGGATGATTGTTTCTGGAATTATTAATGCCAATATGGCAATATGATTATGGTATGACAATGACAATGTGTGATAGTGACAGTGACATGTAGTGACATGGATAATGATAGGCAATGACAAAGACAAGGACATGCAGTGATTGTGACATGTTTTCCTTCTCTCTTATATATTTATATTTAGGGGGATGGAGCCTCAACTTCCAATTGGAGATGGCACATCTAGGGATTTGTATCTCCCTTCAGGTTTGGAGCCTAAAATTCAGGGGGTAGGACTCTCCTTCAATCTTAGCTTGTAAACATTGAAACTTTGAATATAAGTTTCTGTGGTTTTTTTCCCCTCTGGATTTCCACGTAAAATCCTTGTGTTCTATGCATTATTTAATTTATGTTTATGGTATTTTTATACATTACTAATAAGTAATGATGAATGCAACTAACATAATTTAATGTGAAGGATAAATTGGTTAAAAAGTACCCAATACTGATTCACCCCCTCCCTCTCAGTATTGGTGTTATTTCCAACATAAACCAATATATATATATATATATATATATATATATATATATATATATCAGTGCCCTCTATAACCCTAAACACATGATGCAACAACCACAATAAAAAATGACATATATAAACTGTCTCTAAAATAGGGCTTTTGGAGATGGTTTTTTATAACACTATCAATTCCAAAAGTTTAGTTCTCATTACTTTTAAGGGGTTTTCAAAACACCACCTTAAAAATAGCTAGGGGTAGTATTTCTAACCCCCCCAAAAGTAATGAGAGTTTGACTTATGGTGGCAGTTTTTAACAAACCGCCTCCAAAAGTTAAATTCTCATGACTTGTAGGGCGGGTTGTCAAAACAACACCTTGAAAAATATATTTAGGGGCGTTTTTTTTACCCCCCCCCCCAAAAAAAAAGATATGATAATTGAACTTTTCGAGGTAGTTGTAAAAAAAGAGCCTACACAAGTTCAATTCTCATGACTTTTGGGAGGGGTTTTAAAAATTCGCCTCCAAAAGTTAAATTTTCATGACATTTAGGAGGGGGGTTTGAAAAAACTGCCTCGAAACATTAATTCTCATGACATTTAGGGAGGGGAGATTTGAAAAAAATGCCTTGAAAAGTTAATTCTCATGATATTTAGGAAGGGGGTTGTCAAAAAACTACCTTCAAAAATATATTTAGGGGCAACCTTGTTAAATCCCCCCAAAAGGTATGAGAATTGAACTTTTCAAGGCGATTGTTAAAAATTGCCTCCAAAAGTTAAGTTCTCATGGCTTTTAGGGGGGGTTGTCAAAAGAATTCCTTAAAAACCACATTTAGGGGTGTTTTTTTTAACCCCTCCCCCGAAAAAAGTCATGAAAATCAAACTTTTAGAGGTGGTTGTTAAAAAATTGCCTCCAAAAAATGATTTCTTGTGAATTTAAAGTGGGGTTTTAAACAAACCACCTTAAAAAACATATCTAGGGGCAGTTGTTTCAAACCCCCCCTAAAATTCATGAGAATCGAACTTTTAGAGATGGATGTTAAAAAAACACCTCCAAAAGGTCTAAAATAACTTTTAGAGGGGGTTTTTGCAAGACCCATGCAAGCCTAAACCCCCGCTGAAGGGGTAAAGTGTTGTAGTGATAGTAATGAAATTGAAGATTGGAGAAAAACATAATGGCCATGCTGGAAATGAAAACCTTTCAATATACCCTTTTTTAATTATATAAAAAAGAAATTTTTTTCCTACTAGGAATTGGATTAGACCAATTGAGTTCACCTATGATGGTCTTCATAAATGATTAGATGGGTTATGAAGGAAAAAAATTATCTATTGTAGTAGATTTATGGATCCTTAGGAATACAAAGTCAACGTAATTGTGATAGGGTACATAACACATGTATTGGTATAGGCATGTTACTTAAAATATTCGAAGCAATACAATTATTGCACTGTGGTAATAAAGTTATAGGAAAATTGGTAGTAGAAAAATATGCAATTGCATTAGAGGTGGGAGAAAAATGGCAATATTAAGTGGTAGTGATAGAGCGGGAACTAAATTAATTCTTAGAGAAAATATATGATGAGCATTTCATGCAAGATAATATCTATAGGAAGAGATTCAATTTGAGTGAATTCTTGCATTGCTAACATCACAACAATTTATCATTTTGTTGGAATACGGATTGACTCACCTGAATATTTTAATAATCATGTAGAGGGTAGTGGGACCAAACTAAGCCACTAAAGTGAGCATTTGAAGCACATTACAAGAGGGTAGTGGGACCAAACTAACCCATCAAAGTGAGTATTTGAAGCACACTATAAGAGGGCACAAGTTTTTAAGGAAGAGATCAAAAGTGTGTGTGTGTGTCTTGCATAATCTTGGTGGCCTCATTCAAGTGAGCATAAATCCACTCCCTACCCCGAGCAATTGTGAGCTTTTATTTGTGTGTGTGCGCGCACGCACGCATGGGCACACGTGCGTGTGTGCACGCTTGTTTGTGTCTTGCATAATCTTGGTGGCCTCATTCAAGTGAGAACAAAGCTACTCAGTGCCTCAAGTAATGGCACAATGATGACAAGTTTTGGTTAATGCATTGTTTCTATAGATTTGGAAAGCTACTCCATGCCCCAAGCAATGGTCAGCTTTGCTTAATGTTATTTTTATAGATTAGAAATATGATTAGTTAATAAAGATGGAATGGCCTGTGTTATGTGAAGGTCAACACATACCTCGATGATTTGATGTTGTGAGATTCTATTCTTGGTGATGAAAACTAAGACGAAAACACACTGAACATTCTATTGGGTCATGAAGCATGCCATGGCTTCTTTCACTTCCACAAAGTGGATGCCTATAACTAATAACTCCTCTTCTAGATAGTATTTGTCAACTTAACACTTAGATGGAAGACATAGGCTAAGGAAATCACGGCTTCCCTCCTTTTTCGTCCAATTATACCGAATGGAAATGTCAACCTATAATAGAAACATTCTAATATTTCCTCTTCTACATAGTATTTGTCATCTTAATACTTAGATGGAAAACATATGCTAAGGAAATCATGGCTTCCCTCCTTTTTCATCCAATTATATCCCATAAAAATGTCATCCTATAATAGAAACATTCAATAATAAAAATAAAAATTGATATGATGGAACAAACCTAAAAACAATATTGATAAAAAAATCAAAAAACCCATGTAAATTGTTACAACAATATATATAAACACAAATTACTATAGCATAATACTAAACATAACCATAATATACATAAACCAAATAAATAAAAAAGAGAAACACTAATAATCACATAACATGTGAATATTCATAGCATTGTTCATCCACATATAGATATAATAAACAAAAATAATAAATATCCATTTTACTAACATGATTAAGAATCCTCTCTGTTTTTTCTTTTAAATTATCCATTTTATCTCATTCATGTACAACTTTGAACATCATGTCCTTGATATTAATTTCACTTTCACTAGTGCTTTCTTAGATGGCACTCCATGATATAGATATACACATAAATGAATACAAGTCAAACCTAATCACTGAAGTGTCCTTTGGATGCACATTGGATATAGAAGATAATATGTTTTTAACTAATTATTATTATGAGTATGCTTGTTTAGAAAGCACATTCCTATTAAAGAGACTATGGTAGACTTGAGACGAGCAAATTCCCATATTAATGTGCAATTTAGAAAGGGATGGCACTTGCATTGGGCCCATCATACTTAAAGTGGGCTAACATAATGCTTTCTGTGGAAACCTAAAGTTAACCACACAGCATTATAGGGAAGAAGGGCATCTATCCTTTGGACCATTTATGAAAATTATTAGTACGAAATTGTTCCTTGGTTGAAAGTGAAAGTGTGAAAATGGGTACCACTCGCATTTTCAGCAACATGTCACAGGCTTTGTCGCTGAACTTGTACTTGAAATGAGAAAATTCAAGAGCAAGACTGAAATAACAGAAGGCTGCCATTAATGGATGTCACGAGCTTTGTCGCTGAACTTGCACTTGAAATGAGAAAATGAGAAAATTCAAGAGTAAGATTGAATTAAAATAGAAAGCTAGTAACAATTAACAACATGTTTTGATGTTCAGAGTATCAGTCCGAGAATTCAATACGACCTGGAACATTATCAGTTTTAAGACACAAAATGCCCAACGCCCTGATTTCGGCGATTTGAATAAGTTCATGCCAAATAAACGCAGGCATTAGGCATTACATTAGGGAGCCAATCTGGGAACCCTGATATCTTTTTCTTCTTCTTCCTGGCACTTCTTAGAGCTTGCAGGATCCCTGAATCCGGAGAGAGGAGCAGGCTGCGCTATGAATCTGGGGCGATCCTCCCCTGCTAATATCACACACAAACTCTGATCGACAACGCATGGATCTGCCGGGCCTTGAAAATCTCTTGGACCTCTCACGTCGGCTATCCTAATGGGCATCGTTATTCTGTGCGCGGTGTTCATATTATTAGCTTCATCACGACCACGATCCCTGTAAGCGCTCCGCGAGCTACGGCTTTCCATGGCGGGCTCGGCTCTGTGGCATACGCGGTAGACGATGTAGAGAAGGAGGCGTAGCGCCAGTATGAATCCCACCACCATGAAGAGGGCAAGAAAATACTCTCGTGCAGAGTATCTTACTCTGCACTGTGGATTTGCAGGGCTGCAGTGTGACATTCTTTGGGGTTTACCTTCGGTCAGCCATGGCGATGGCATATGGGTTTTGCTCAGGGAGCAAGATAGAAGAGAAGTGAAAGTGGGTCATGGATTGTACAGCACAGAAACGAGTGAAAAATCTGGTGTTGCTCAGCTCATGTAGGGATTGTATTGCGCTACCGCTGTTTCCGTGTAAGTTAGCTTGATTCCCACACTCTTGAAAGAAAGCATAAAGAATACGTAAGGAAAGGGATGGCTGTTTTTATTTGGTTCTGGTGATTGAGATCATCGCCGTCGTCAGCATCGTTGCTTGGTATCTTTCACACCGAACGAGAACGAGATCTGGCACCTGCTCACGGGCTTCGTTCAGCTTTGCTCTCGAACTCGCATTGCTTGTTTATGGGGAACGGGATCCATATTTCTTAATCTTCTACTCAACCTTGCTCTTTTTTCCTTTATACTTTCACTAATTGTTGCTTTACATCACTGCCTCATTTCTTTGATGGAAAGAAATCATAGATTCTTTGTCTATTTCTTCACAATCAATCTAGTATAATTTTGGAAAATTAATATTATGATTTTAATTAAGATTATTAAAAATGTTAAGATAGGTATATGGTTTTATAGATTTTAGTAGTCAAATAAATAAATAAATAAATAAATTATTTATTATTATTATTAATATTAATTTAACATTTTTTATTTTTTATTTTTTATTTTTATAAAAATAGTGAAAAGGAAGTAAAGTTATTTTTAAGATTATAGTTGATTAGTTAATGTGTTTGTTTGAATATATTGTTTAAAGTGTTTTATAGATATATTTATAAGAGACATTGGATAAATATATTTAAATAAACTTTACATGATATGGATAAATAAGATGGACTTTATATTAAAGTCATATTCTCTTTAACATTGGTTATAAATTGTGGGTAACTTTTCTTAGTACAAAATTTTTACACGTTATTTTATGGCAAAAATTAATATATAATAACTTATAATATTTTAAACTAGTATGATCTTTGTTTAATGAGGAATATAAAAAATAAGGAAAAATGCAAAAAAAAAAATAAAAAAAATATTGCATTTTATTTCTATTTTAGGGTGAACTCTATATAAAGAGGATTTCAAATTGAAAGAAGTACGCTCTATTAAGATTTAGAAAATTGGAACACTCTTTTTGGCATATAGATATTGCATTAACCTGCTTGGTAGTACTTTTTTTGAATTGCCAAATGATAAATTCTAATGAATGAAAGTTTGAACATTCTTGGAAGGGTAGCTAAGGACCATGGGAGTACATTGTATTTTTTTATTTGAATATCCTTAAAAAGGTAATCAAGGACTATGGAAATATATTGTATTTTAATTTTTTTCAAGGAGAAAAAGAGTTTAGTGTTATTTATTATTTGAATAAAAGAAAACTACATAATTGTTGTTTTTGTCGTTTCGAACAATCTTCATTTAAGCTATTACAAAAAAAAATTCAGATCTGAATATATGACATATTCAAATATTGTGTTTTTTAAAATCTAATCTGGTCTTATCATCATTGTAAAACATAGTCTTATCTCTTTTATCTCTATTTTCTATTTTTTTAACTATTTATATATAACATAAATAACTTATATTTACATTAAGAGAAAACCTTGCTCCATAAAGTTAAATATCTTTGTATTATTTGATTCTTTGAATAGTAATAATATTTTTTTCAATTGAAAAAAAAAAAAACTTATATCGAAAGAACACAATCTTATATAGGAAAAAATATAAAAAAAAACATCTCACATCCCTCCTTCTGTCCAAGACTTTTTTCGAAAGAAAATCTACAATCTAATTATAAAACCGAATCACCTAAGAGAAATTGATAAACTCAAAATGTATTTTGCAATAATTGTATTCTTTGTTTCCAATATGACAAAATCTTAAACTTACATGTTTGATCACATAAACATATTAATATATTTGGAAAAGTTTATAGTAATGTTTGAAACAAGTATTATTAACGAAGATTTCAACTTCTTTATGGAAACTTGTTTGGCACGCCAAATAAGGTTTCAAACAAATACTATTAGCTAAGATTCCAAACTTGTTTAGGCACACCAACTTTAAATTTAGAGTAAGGTTTGAAATTAGAGTAAGGTTTGAAACCATGACCATGAGTGGAAGATTTTAACTTTCTTATGGAAGCTTGCTTGGCATAACAATTTTGGTTTTTACAATATAGGTAAGTATTGTTTCAAAGTGTTTAAAGGACTTCGAAAATATATATATCATTTATTATTTTTGATCTTTATACATGGTGCTTATGGAAATGAATTCAAATGGATATGTAGAAAATATTTTAATTTGGTCAAATATCAAATATTTTTTATGAAAATGGTTTAAGAGTTTATGTAAGAGTAAGATTGTAAGGTCTACTTTTTAGTTTTGTGATTTTGATTATTTTGATCGAAGGAACTATAAGATATTCTAAGTATAATATAAATCGGTTATGGTTGTTGAGATAAAAAAAATGTTCAGCTCCATGCTCTTAAGAAATCAGACCCTATGGATATCAAAATAATAACCAAAAACTCCTACAAATTGAAATTTATAGACATTTTAAATAGTATTTTTTTCAAAAGCAATATCTTGCACTTATTATTCAAACTATCTTCATAAATAATATCCTCTTTGTTTTCTCTTATAAAAAATAATTTTCATAATAAATTAAAAAAAATCTAAAGATATTAAATAATTCATAATACACCAGGTGAACCCATAATTTATTACCTTCACAATAAATCATGCAAACCAATTAACCCTTCCATATGAGATCCAACTAGCACATAACATGCATTTTAGCTCTTTGCAGAGGACTCTCAAATTATCATTAAGAAATTAGAAAATATGATGCATGGGTAAGGGGATTGGAAAGTCTATGGACATTGTCGTTTTATTATCTACTCTTTAAATTATTAAAAATATGTCTATTCACTTGCAGTATAAGATTCTTAATTATTAAAAACTTTGTTGTATCTATATATTTACATCCATAGGTGTTTATATCTTAGAATTTGGGGTGGACTACTATCTATGTGTTTCTTAGATTGAAGGAAGGGACAAGTGTGTTGTCTAGATTGATTTTATGGTCGTCGTTCAAAATTCGAAATAAACAATATATAAAAAAGAAATATAAAAAATAACTGGTAGATGATGCAAGGATAACTAACTCTTAGCTCATAGTGACACACAACCCATTTAACTAAAGAAGGTAAGATGTAACCAAGACATAGATAACTAGCGATTAAAACTAAGCAAAAAAAATAAGTAACAGATAACTTGTTTATGACACTTAACTTGTAACTTATCGATGTTCATTGACCACAAGTTAAGTGGTCATATTAATTATAACAACACATGTCACTTATTTTAATAATAAAATGATTATTACCATAAAATCATAATTCATAGATATGTATATTACCAGCGTAGATCCATCTCAAACTCGGATTTATCAAGCACCGAGAGGGATCCAATTTCTTGAGGTGTAATTTTTTTTGTTTTATCTTAAATTTTGTATACATTAAGAAAAAAATTACCCCTCAAGAAATTGGATCCCTCTCTTTTATTTTTTTAATTATTTTTATTTTATTTTTGATAAGTTATGAGCGAACATGAAATTTTTAATTACTTTTGATTTTTTATAAGTTATGAGCCGACATGGAAACGTATTGTGACAAATGTGACAAATGTGACAAACGTGACAAATGTTACAACTTCTCCCCCATACTGGGTTGTAACGTAACGTGAAAAACGTGACAAATGTGACATGTGACATGTGACATTCGTTACAGGATCTCCCCCATACTACAAACATGATAAATGTGACATGTGACATGTGACATTCGTTACAGGATCTCCCCCATACTATTACTTTTTACATTTTATTACTTTTGAAAACTTTACATGTGACATGTGACATCCATTATAGGATCTCCCCCATACTGGATTGTAAACACCTCATTTACACTCGGTACAACAATATTTTATTCCAAACACATCATAGTTCATAAATATGTTTATTGCAAAATTTTATTCCCAGTGCTCAAATAATGAAGTGAACATATTTAACAAGATAAGACTATCTTTTAGTTTTTGAACGAACTTGTAATATGAGACCTTTGAACTAAAATAAAAGACAGTTATTTTGTAAAAGGATTTCAGAAAAATAATAACTATTTTTAATGGGAAAATAAACCCTCTTAAAAGTTTAACCCATTAATAATTTCGGACGTAAGGTTTCGAGGAAAAGAGGGTTAATTGCAATCGACCCACCCCTACCCTAATCCGTTGGGAACCAAACTCATTGAATTAACGAGCATTGCCTAGGATTGCAATGATTGATACCCAATGGGTGAAGTGCAAAGGGTCTATAAATTTATTCAAAGTTTGAGAATGGTTGCACCTTAATCTCGTTATGGGTTTTTATATTCTTTACTTTTGATAAAATTTAAAATATTTTTATTTTTTTCCACCACAACTCAGTGCCTTGCTATTCTGTTACGAATCAAGGAAATTTTTTAAGCCTTGGAATGGACCTTGGGTCAATGGGAAACCCCCACCATCTCACTGTTACGCTATTCTGAGTTAGGTTATGATTCAAAATATATCAATACCTATTTGCTTTCATCTTTTACATTTTTGATAATCTACATTGAGAAATCAAAGTTATGGTTTTATTAGGATTAATTTAAGATCAATATTGAATTCTATAGTTTTTAGTAAAAATTGAAAATGGTTAAGTTTAAGTTTTATATAGAGTTTATTAAAATAAAAAAATTTCCATAAGAAATGTATCATTTTTTGTATAGCCGACATTGTTAATATATTTCCAATGTTAAGCTAGAGAGATTGAAACAAAGTTTATATGTGAAATTTATGATTTCAGCAAGTTGATCGTTGCTTTATCCATCATAGTATTATGTAGAATACAAGTATGCTCTTGTTACTCACATATATTGAACTAGCCATATACACTAGTGGAAAAGAGTAATCAGACACCACATAATCAAAACATTTGACAACCACATCTTGTTTTTGAAAATAAAATAACAAAGGTGGCCGCTATCCAAATGATTAGATGTCAAAATAAAACATGGTTAAGATGGAAGACTAAATATATTAGTGATCACTTCAATTCAAGTTATTGATACCAAAACAATGCATTATTGATAAACACTTTAATTTTGATCATTGTTAAGCTTGTGTATGTAAGCTTTAACCTGTAACTCAAGTTTGATCTCATATTCCCTTTAACTTAAGTAGATGCTAACATGACATAACTATGGATATTTAAAAGGATTAGAATAACCCTTCAAGATCTAAGTTTTTATTTTGAAATTGAGAAATAAGTATTTGTGTGGAACAAAATTCTAATATAGAGATATGCCATTGTAAAGAGATCTAAAAAATGTACTTATTAATTGGTATAAATCATTGAATTGGTTATGGATCCATTCAAGCTTAGTGCACTCAAGAGTGTCCATGTGATGCATATTACTCAAATATCCTAGATTTTGGAGGATAGAGATCATTTTAATTGAATCTAATACGCAGACACACACACATGCACACACATCAATAACCTTTTTTCCAAGGAAAATCTCAAGGAATACCCCCTCTTTCTTGGAATCTTTGGATGGAAGGAAGCTCGACCAGCAACAACAATAATAGTTGGTAACCTTAACTTGACCTCAACTAGATTTGAACGCGTGCCCTATAACCTCTTTGTGGAAAAGATTCCTCGGGTGGATGGTTCAACTAATTGAGCTAACTCTTGGGATTTACTAAATCAATAACTAATATGCAAGCTAATTTTTTTTTATAGGAAATACTTCTTTATACTAACAAAAAAAAATGTAAAGAGATAAAAACTAGATACATAGGGACATGCACTTGAGAAATATAAAATATACGCATATTTATAGTGCTACAAGTGCTTATATAATATTTGAATATGTATGCCCAATATAGTTATTTGCTTCCTTGATTAGTAAATAATGTTTGGTAAGTCACTTAGAGCCTACTCATTCTTGCCACATTCTCAAGAACGAAAAGACATAACTATCATAGTTTTAAAAAATGCACTTACTTCTCATTTTCCATAAGAGTACATAGTAGATATCTAATTATAATTCCAAAGGAACGTAGAAAAGATAACACCAAATGCCCACAACCCCTTAACAAGGTGTTAACACATTGTTATCCATAAAAGTACATAGTAGATATCTAATTATAATTCCAAAGGCACATAGAAAAGATAACACCAAATGCCCACAACCCCTTAAGAAGGTGTTATCACATTGTTATCCATAAGAGTACATAGTAGATATCTAATTGTAATTCCAAAGGCACATAGAAAAGATAACACCAAATGCCCACAACCCCTTAATAAGGTGCTATCACATTGTTTTCCTTTGCTTGTGCAAATGAAGGGGATTTCATAAAAAATGTCAATTATGTCCATTTACCAACACAAAGAAGGTAATGAACAATAAGCATGATAAATACCTTAGTTAGATATGGATAACCAAATCCAATTATATAGTTAACCAAACATATGGATGCAAGGAAAATTAGTTATACAGGTTGTGTAGGGTGAGTGAGTAATCCTTTGATAGTCATGCAACCTTCATTTATGGCACCAAAAGCATCAAATAACATGATCTAGCTATTTATGTGCACACTTAAATTAAGGAAAATATCAAAACTTGGTGTTTTTAGCCAATTATGGTGAAGTACTAGAGTGATCAAGGAAATTTCATGGACTAACTTGGGAAACATATCCACTTCCCATGCATGGAATTCTCCAAAGCAAACTTATAAACACAAGGGTTTCTTATGAGTTAAATAAGTCCCGTGAATATAAGGTTATGTTGCACAAGTGTACTCCAAGGTTCAATCATTGTTGCAAACTATTCATTTTGACTCATTTGTATTGGTGTCTATTGTTTCCTCCTCCATTAGGATAAAAGTTTCTTCTAGATACAACACACATCATAGAGAAATCCTCAAGGGAATATGACCCTCCTAAAGAGAGAGATCAAAGGCCATGTGAACCACAAGTACTCTTCCTTGGTGACAATGTTCTTTCATTGTTCTTTATGTAATCTTCTTTTCCATTTTTCTCATTAATACAATGTTTTAGGTTCTATTTCTCCAAATTACAATATGCATCTCAATGGTTATTATATCTTCTCAGGAGTTTTATTCTAACCCATTGATATTTTGAATAATTTGTAGTGGTGTTTTCTTGTTTGTCATTGTGTGCAAGATCATAAAGGAGTTTCCAATGAGTGGATCCACGGATCATAAAGGAGTTTCCAATGAGTGGATCCACCTTCTTGTTAGTACATAGAATAATTTTCAAGATAATAAGGTCTTGAATATGCAATCGAGGGCTAGAAGTTCAATTTTAACACAAATCGAACAAGCACCTCAGTGCTAAATTACAAGCTAGGTGCTATAATTGGTTAGCGTCTGGGTGTTGGATATTTATCGAGAGGCTAATTGGAACCTAACACCCGAGTGTTCAATCTGACGGATCATGGGAACAAACACCGTAACCAAGAGCTAAGCATAAGGGGCTATGATATATAGGAAGCATGATGGAGTATAGGATTCAAATATCAACGGATGACACTTATTCAGGATTGTGAAGATGCACGGCTGATAAACAAATGTGCACGAGATTGAAATGGAAAACCGTTCAGATGGCATGTCGACAGCTTGTTGATTTAGGATCCTAAAGGATGTTTCCAAAAAAAACCCTCCTCATGAGCCTGAAACCATATGACAAGGTCACATCTTGGTGTGATTACATGCTAGATAAGCATTTCATGGACCATGTGACCAAGCATTAGGAACCAAAGGCCTAAGTAAAAGGGGATAAGATTGATGGGATGCATGATCAAGCGGATGAGCCCCATATCAATGGCTATTAAGAGTTCATACCCATCAAGTTTTGTGGGGATAATAAAATGTGCAAAAACCTAAAATTAGAAACCACCTTTATGACATGTCGGTGGCTCGATGATTCAGGCTCCCAAAGGTTTTTTCCCCAAATTTCCCTCCTCATGACCCTAAAACCGTCGAACGACATAGGCATAACTTGACATGATCGCTTGACAACTAAGCCCCATGGAGGACTAACGCATAGACATATGCCAACGGTTCATACATAAATGAGATCCATGTCACAATCAAAAGGCCAATAACAAGGTGCCACGTGTCTAATCATTAAATGCACCAAAATTCAAATATTTTTTAAATAACGCACCTAGATGTCAAAGAAGGCCATTGTTCAAATGAAGCTACATGAGATATATGATTTTGTGCAACCTTAAAGCTGAAGTTGGCCGATCAAAAAACAGTAATTCTAAATTCAACCCTATCAATCTACTAAATTGTTCTTTTTTAGCTAAATATGACCACTATCTAGAACCTGAATTTTCCTAAGACCGGTATAAATCTAGATCCATGGGATGAAAACCTAATGGATACCCAAGATGATATTTTCAATCTTGTACTCTCAATTCCAGACACGTATAAATCCATTTCTAACGCAGAGACCAAATTTAAGGATTCTCATGATTTCTTAAACCTATGGGAATCTAAGCTTCCCCGAGATACAGTATCTCCGACTTATCATTTCTTGGAACTTGTCACATAGCGTGTCAAAAGATATTCCTTGGAAAAGAAGGCAAGTATGTCATCTAACCAGGCCATATTTATTTGACCTATCACCAAGGAAGCAATTCACCAAATGCTAGATATGCATAATACCACATACTTGCAAAAGATAAACGATGGCTCTTTTGGGGGTAAATTTTAGTCCCTCAACCAAGAAGAGAAAAACCTACTACTACAGGGTCTCCTTGCTCAAGGTGCAGAACTTCCAAAGGGGCCAACCACTTTCATAAAAGATCTTATTCCAAACATTACCAGGAATATAATTACCATGGTATGATAACTATTGGGTCTTGATCATGACAGAGTATTTGATGAAACAATGTTAGGGGTTTTATACACCATTTGTCCTCCTTCAGGAATTCAAATGGCCAAGTATGATTATGTGTAGTTCTCGGTAGACATGATTCATGACCAATTGGTAAATTACCCTTCCTTGCAATACTTTAGATATTAGTCATACCTATTGTATCTGACAATGTACCACCAATATAACTCCTTCCAGGGTTTAGATCTTCAAATATTAGATGCCCAACCATCAATGAATTCAGTGATTGATTGGGTCCCCAAGGTTAAATAGTAGCCCAACAATGCAGGTTTTAGTGAATTTGTTAACAAAGTGATGTATGAGGTTTATACTTTGTTGAATGGCATCCCTCCCCCAAGGATTTTCACTGAATGCGGGAGGTTATTATATTTGAGTCAGGTCACCTATGTGGGATATTGGTTCCTATATGTAAATCACACAAAAATCAGGGTCTATGGGTCAGAATTAGAACCCTACCAGCTTCCCACTTTCCTAACACCTAGGATCTTTGCTTTGGAGTTTATCAAGAAAAGATTTGATTAAGAAAATATTCAGTTTGTTAAAATAAAATCCCTATTACTTTGAAACTGCCAAAGGAGCTTGGTCCTTTTATTGTCAATTCCAAATCTGCACAATACATTGCTGAGAATATGCTAAAAGGCCTCAATATCCAAATGGGAATGAAATGGATGTATGATCCTCATAGGGTCATATCTGATAAAAGACAGAAATTCAAGTTGGTTGAATACATTCATCAACCTAACAAACCACTAGAAAAAATTTCCAACTTGGAAACATTGGAGGAGGTTGAGACAATTTTGCAAGTAGACAACAAACATAAATCACAAGTCATTAAAACCACACAAAAGCAAGAAGTGGGGGTGAAAATATAAGTAGTGGAAATTAAATTAGATGTCGAGATGGAGGAACAAATTCAATACCGACCCAACATCAATAAAAGAAGGGTTCAGTTACAAGGAGCTATTGTTGAGCATTAGGGGCATGACGCCACCTCCAACAGGCCTATCCTAACTATTGAACATCTCCCCGTAGTATTTATCCCCTCACAAGAGGCATCATCTTCGATACTAGAAACTACAAAAGAAAAATCTGGACTATTTTCTCATTACATGCAGATTAAGAACCAAAATTTTCAAGTAAGGAGGGATTTATATCCCAAGACTTGGACTTCAAGTGGAGATAAATCTAGGTTGCTTTCTACTTTAGATATGAAAGAAGAAGTTTTTAAATGTCCATCTCAGGGTCGACAACAACACGGGTACCAAGGAATTCAGTAAATTATAAGGCTACCCAGGTCACTATAGATATAGATGTACTCATCCCCACAGATAAAATTGTTTGGAACAAACAGACAAGGGATATGATACTTAGGGATGTGCTAAAATCAACTATGAATGCTAAGAAGCTCCAAGACATAGTAAGTAAGGTGGAAAGGAATTTAAAACTAGAGAAAGTGGAAAATAAAGGAAACTAGTTAAGGATTACTGAACTGGAATAAAATTTTGTAGAGTTGGGTGTAGATCCAAGAAATCCTACACCAATTCAAACCTTGATAAAATAAAAGGACACAAAGATTCAGGTATCGAAGAAAGATATTAATGTCCAAGGAATAGAGCATGTACAGATAATTGAACTGCTAGTAGTGCAAGAGGAGAAATAACAAATTTATAAACAAATGAAGGAATATAAAGATAAGCTTGAGCATATTTAGAAAGAAAACAATGACCTGAAAGTTGAGAATCTCAAACTTTCAATGGCCAGAAGTAGTACATTGTAGACCTCGCCAGCTAATCCAACATATCAGTTAGTTAAAGTCCTGGAATACATGAGTCTGAAGGAGATGGAACCAGGCACTTTAAAGGAAAACCTTAAGAAGAAAGATGATGGGAACATGATTCTACATTATGTATTGAAGAAAAGAGACAATAGTATCATAGAACTATAGGATTTTAGGACTAAATTGCAAAGAGAAGTAGACTAGTTATCAAAGAGGCTGGTAGGAAGGTTTTCCCTAAAAGGGACCAAGCACCTAATATGGGACCAAATAGATGTGACTCTTACAAAGTACTTGAGATACTTTGTAATTGTGCAATATAAATATATATTGGCCACCACTTCCATGCAAGATATCAAGAGAACTTGGAATGAGTTTGGAAGCAAATGTGATATTGCAAATGTAGTCATTAACATCTTAAATGCTAAAACAAATAAAGAATTAGAGGCCTTGCAGGGAGTCAAAGACCATTATGAAAGCATCTAAGTTTTTACCAAAAATAATTTGGCACATAAATCCCATGCTAAGTCTAGTTAGTTTTCAAGCAAAGACATCTTTGCATATATACTAAATCGAGATTTACATTATCCTTGGGATGGAAATGGGGATCTATAACCCAAATAGAACTATGATAACATCATAGGTGAGTGCAGAAACAATGATACAAGGTTCATAGAGATGGAAGGGAACCTCAAGGGACATGTGATAATGGAAAATTTGGATGATGACTTTGAGCTACTTGCACATTCAAAGGTTATATTCAGAAAACATGCCTCCCCCTACATATTCCTATTATACAGACTTAGATATGGTAGTCATAAAAATGAGAGTGAATTAATATCCAATGGGGAAAGCATGGAAAGTCACAGCCAAGTATACATCTTTATCACCGACAGTACTGGTAGTTTTGGTAGCACAGGAAACAGTAGCAAAACAAGGAGCATAAGGAGCATATGGGGCATATCTGTCTCATCTATCTCAGCATTTATGAAAGAGATTGCAGTCAACGATTGGTCATTATTCCCAAGAACAAGAAGTGGCCAGTAATCTATCATTACTCCAAGAACACGAACAGGGTAGTAATATTTCGATTACCTCTAAGGAGAATACAATATAAGAAGGGGCATAAGGTCACAAGAAGGCATCAGGAATTTTGAGAGCAAAGTGTGACTTCTCTTAGAATTAAGGATCAAACAATGTATATCAGGGCTCAAGAACAACATTTTTTGGATATTGTAATACTGATTAGATTTACTTCTTATATTATCAATCTGTAAATTCTCTAGTTGTTGTAAATCCCTTTGTGATTCCTTCTCTGTCTATGCTATGTATTTTCTATCTCTGATTAATAAAATCTCTTGAGGAAACCTTCTGCCATTTGTCATAGTTCATGAGTGGTATTGTGAATTATTTTTATGCTTATGCATGTACTGTGAAGTATTCATGATATATTCATTGTATGACATCTATTTTTTTATGTGGTTATGTTGTTTATACCCAATTAAATTTTGTATTAACTATTGATGTCTACTTTGCTCAGTATGTTATTCCCCTATAGGAACAACAAAATTTATTCTTCACAAATACCTTGTTTGTGTCATTGATGTTATTTATGCCATCCCATCATCCAACAAGTTAGTTTTTGTTGAATATTGTAACTTCTAAGAATATTATATTTGTACTTTATTATTCCGGAGATGTTTCATTCCTCTGAGGTGATCCTATTGTATATTCGGATATGTTTATTCCTCCGATGGATTGTGGTAACTAGGGTTATTAGATCTCCCATGTGGGGGTCGGCCCTAAGTTATTTTATTAGGGGTTATTAGACCCTCTTGGGAGAGGTCGGCCCCATAGGGTAAAAAGTCAATCGGGAAACAAGTATAAGTAGAGGAGGACGTTCCTCACTTATCACACACTTCCATCACTCGGAAAGTAGCGCACTTGTGAGAGAGAGGTTTGCATAGGAGGTAGAGAAGGAGCTCTAGTCTTGGAGTACATCTTGTATTTTGGTTGATCATCTTATTGAGGAAAGCTTTGCTAGGTTTTCTACCCCATGAGGGTTTCCCAGGGTAAAATCTTTGTATATCTTGTGATTGTGTTTCTTTCAGTGATCTTGCTAGTCAAATTAGTATAAACTTAACATGGTATCAGAGCTAGCCTGAATAGGACATCTTTCACAAGGTAAAAATATCTCTCTCTCTCTCTCTTCCGGTGAAGAATTAGGGTTTCTGCAAAGTTGGTATTTTTGGATTCTGATTACATGGCTGGATAGCCCTACTCAAAATAAAACTTTTTAGCCCTAAATCAAACTTTTTGGTTGGGTAGAACTCCGGAAAAGTCAAACCCTAGTTTGACAAAAAGTGCGATAAACCAGAAAACCGGAACCAGATTTCTACAAGAGGTCTGAAGTTTGCTGGTCAAGTTTGGAGGCTGAAAAATTGAAGTTTCCAGAAAGTAAGTACATCAGTCACCTCAGTCAAGCCAATCTCCTGGTAAGGTCAGTTTTTCATTGTTTGAAACTTTCAATTTTTGGTAATCCCCTCGATGGCCCCAAGCACTAAGCTTGAGGACAAGCTAGAAGGTATAGAGAATTTCCGAGCTTGGAAATATAGAATTGGTCTCATTCTTGAAGAGAATGATCTTGCCCAATATATCAAAGATGAATTTGCAGAACCTGAGGAAGATGAAGCCAAAGAGAAGTATAGGAAAGATTTGATCAGGGCAAAGAGAATCATTGTTAATTATATCAAGGACCACTTGATATCCGCAAGTGGCATCCAAGAAGACCCCAAAGGAAATGTATGATGCCCTAGGAAGGATGTATGAAGGAAGGAACATCAACAGGAAGATGAACCTAAGATCTCAGTTGAAGAGTACCAAGATGAGCAAAGGAGAATCTATTCAAGACTATTTTTCAAGGGTTTCTCAAATCAAGGAACAACTAGATGCCATTGGAGATACCCTTGATGAAGATGAACTTGTAATGAGTACTCTAAATTGTCTCACTAGACCTTGGGAGTCATTTATACAAACTATGTGTGCTAGAAAAGAAAGTATGAAGTTTGATATAGTATGGGAGGACTGTATTCAAGAAGAAGCTAGGGTAGCCAATAGAGAAGCCCTTCTCAAGAAGGATGACCAAGCCTTGGCTACTCACACCAAAAGAAGAAGAAAGGGTCACTTCAAGAAAGTTTACCACAAGGAGTCTCAACCCTCCCATAGATTTAAAAGGAGAGGAGGAACAAACTCAGAAAGAGACCTCTCCACAGTCCAATGTTTCAATTATCTTAAACTAGGACACATTGCTAGAAATTGCACTTCACAAACAAAGAAGAAGAAGTTTGTTCACAAAAGACATCATGTAAATATGGCAGAAGATGATAGTGGAGAAGAAGAAGAAGAAGAAGAAGAAGAGGAAAGGACTCGAAAGAAAAGATCTAAAGTAAAGAAAGAATATGTAGAAGAATATGTTCTATTTTCTGCACTATCTGGGTTTGTAACACCTGGAGAAGATACATGGCTCATCAATATTGGTGCTTCAAAGCACATGACAGGTCAAAAGAAAACTCTCTCAAGACTTGAAGAAAAGAATTCTCCACAAAAGGTATCTCTAGGAGATGATTATCAATATCCCATTAAGGGAATTGGTGAAGCAAGATATAAGCTTGATTCTAGAACACCATTGAAGATGAAAGAAATTTTATATGTACCAGGTTTAAAGAAGAACCTACTTTCTATCTCAGCACTAGATAATAAATGCTTTAGAGTTGCATTCATAGATGGAAAAGTACTTATGTGGCCCAAAGGAAAATCAATTGAGGATGCAACTATTATTGGTGAAGAGGAAGGAGGTCTTTACAAACTCAAGGGTCATCCAGAAGTTGCCCTTGTCCATGAAACCACTAGCCCCAGTGAGCTATGGCATAGAAGGATTGCTCACATTAACTACAAAGCCCTACCCTATGTAAGCAAGGTAGTTATAGGACTACTAGACTTAAAGGTTGATCATGATGGCACATGCAAAGGATGTGAAAAAGGGAAGAATATCAAGAATCCATTTCCAAAGAGTGAAACAAAGACTAAGAACATCCTGGAGTTAATACATTCAGATGTATGTGGACCAATTCCCACTACATCCCTAAGTGGGTTTGAATACTATCTCACATTCATTGATGACTATTCAAGGAAGACTTGGATATACTTTCTAAAAGGAAAGAATGAAGTCTTTAAAAAATTCAAAGAGTTCAAGGCTTTGATAGAAAATCACTCAGAAAACAAAATCAAGATTCTCAGAACAGATAATGGTGGAGAATATACTTCAAAGGATTTTGAAGACTTTTGTAAGGAAGCTGGAATCAAGAGGGAACTAACCACTCCCTACAATCCCCAACAAAATGGGGTTGCGGAAAGAAAGAATAGAACCATCATGGAAGCTGTAAAGACTATCATACATGATCAATATCTACCCATGTATTTATGGGCTGAAGCAGCTAGGACAACAGTCTATGTACAAAATATACTATCCCATAGTGCTCTTGAATTCAAGACTCCAGAAGAAGTGTTCACAAGAAAGAAGCCTGAGGTAAGTCGTCTCAAAATATTTGGATGTCCAGTGTACATTCACATTCCAAAAGAAAAGAGAACCAAGTTGGATCCTTCTGGTAAGAAGGGAATATTTGTTGGATATTGTGAATCATCCAAAGCTTTCAGAATTTACATCCCAGGTTTTCATCATATGGAAATAAGTAGAGATGTGACATTTGATGAAGAAGCAGCTCTCAAGAAATCTAGGAAGTGCCAACTTGAAGAAGTCTTTGAAGAAGATACACCTCCTAGAATCACAGAGACTATGCCCATTCCTGAAGATGCTACACCAAAAGACCATGACATGATAGAACCACAAGAACCCCCCATTACAAACTTATCTAGAAAAAGAAGGCCAGCATGGGCTAGAGACATTATTCAAGGAGCTGAAAAATATGGAGCTCCTGAAGGCTCCACTAGAGAAAGGAAGAAACCAAAGCTAGTATCCAACTATGTGGCTTTGATGTGTGATCTTGTGGATCAAGAACCTACTAGCTATGAAGAGGAAATTCAGAATAAAGAGTGGGTAGAAGCAATGACAGAAGAATACCAATCAATAATGAAAAATGATGTTTGGGATATAGTTCCCAAACCAAAAGATAAAAGTGTGGTATCTTCCAAATGGATATTCAAGATAAAACATGCTGCAGATGGTAGCATTGAAAAATATAAGGCAAGATTTGTAGCCAGAGGATTCTCTCAGAAAGAGGGAATTGACTATAAAGAAACATTTGCACCAGTTGCTAGGTACACTTCCATTAGAACTATTATGGCACTTTCATCTATGATGAAATGGAAATTACACCAGATGGATGTTAAGACAGCCTTCCTGAATGGTGTGATTGAAGAAGAAGTGTACATAGAACAACCACAAGGATTTGAGGTTAAAGACAGGAGAACACGTGTATGCAAGCTGAAAAAGGCTTTGTATGGATTGAAGCAAGTTCCCAGAGCTTGGTATGGAAGGATCGACAGTTTCTTAACAAACATGGGCTTTACCAAGAGTAAAGATGACCCTAATGTTTATCTCAAAGTTATGGATGATGAACCTGTTATATTATTGTTGTATGTAGATGATCTATTTCTGACTGGAAATGAGAAACAAACTATCGAGTGCAAGAAAAAGCTCGCTTCAGAATTTGAGATGAAAGATCTTGGATTAATGCACTACTTCTTAGGTCTAGAAGTATGGAAAGAACCAAAAGGAATCTTTCTAAATCAGGGTAAGTATGCTGTGGGGATTTTGAAAAGATTCAATATGTCGGAGTGTAAAGCCATGGCCACTCCCATGGACTCTAACTTGAAGTTATTAGTTGATGACTCATTAGAGTTAGTAGATGTGACTCTATATAGACAGATTATTGGGTCATTAATGTATTTGACAAATACCAGAGTAGACATATGCTTTGCTGTAAATACCTTGAGTCAGTATCTAGTGGAACCTAGAAGAGTTCACTTAATAGCTGCAAAACATGTGATGCGGTATCTAAAGGGTACATTAGATTTTGGTCTATATTATCTTGAAAATCATGAATTCAGATTGCATGGTTACTCAGATGCTGATTAGGCATGAAGTGTTTCAGACAGGAAGAGTACATCAGGTGGATGTTATTGTCTTGGATCTACCATGATCTCATGGTTCAGCAAGAAACAATCTAGTGTAGCTCTCAGTACAGCCGAAGCATAATATGTAGCTGCTTGCTCTGCTAGTTGTGAAGCAATATGGCTTCGAAAACTATTATCAAGATTGTTTGACTTAGAGATGGATCCCACTGTGATCATGTGTGACAACCATAGCTGTATTAAGATGATAGAAAATCCAGTGTTCCATGATAAGTCAAAACACATAGAGATCTGATATTTCTATATACGAGATATGGTGCAGAAAGGAGCTATCAAGCTCGAGTATGTGAGCACTGATGAACAAGTTGCTGATATATTGACCAACCCTCTGTCTCGAGTAAAGTTTGAGTATTTCTGAGACAAGCTTGGTGTAGTTCAAAAGGACCCTCCTCGAAAGGGGGAGTGATGTAGACACTAATGATGAGATTTACCGCATCGACAGTGAGGTCGATGATGAGGATACCTGTATTGATGATATGTATACTTAGGATACTTGTATTACTTGTATTGATGACATGCATACTTAGGATACTTGTATTACTTGTATTGATGATATGTATACTTAGGATACTTGTATTGATGATATGTATACTAAGCATACTTGCATTACTTGTATTGATGATATGTATACATGTATTGATGAGGACACTTGTATTGATGATATATGTACATGTATTGATGAGGACACTTGTATTGATGATATGTGTACTTGTACTGATAATATACTAATGATACCTGTACTGATGAGGATACTATGAGGATTGTATCGTCCCCGGACTTCGGTCCCTTGAATTGATCCGTAGACAGATGTCTTCGAGAATGAAGTCCTTAGTGGACAGGTGGGGATTGTATCATCCCCGGACTTCGTCCCTTGAATTGATCCGTAGACAGATGTCTTCGAGAATGAAGTCCTTAGTGGATAGGTGGGGATTATATCGTCCCCGGACTTCGGTCCCTTGAATTGATCCATAGAAAAATGTCTTCGAGAATGAAGTCCTTAATGGACAGGTGGGGATTGTATCATTCCCGGACTTCAGTCCCTTGAATTGATCCGTAGATAGATGTCTTCGAGAATAAAGGTGGGGATTGCATCATCCCCAGACTTAGGTCCCTTGAATTGATCCGTAGACAGATCTCTTCGAGAATAAAGGTGGGGATTGCATCGTCTCCAGACTTAGGTCCCTTGAATTGATCCGTAGACAGATGTCTTCGAGAATAAAGGTGGGGATTGCATCATCCCTAGACTTAGGTCCCTTGAATTGATCTATAGACAGATGTCTTCAAGAATAAAGGTGGGGATTGCATCATCCTCGGACTTAGGTCCCTTGAAGTGATCCGTAGATAGATGTCTTTGAAAATAAAGGTGGGGATTGCATCATCCTCGGACTTAGGTCCCTTGAATTGATCCGTAGACAGATGTCTCCGAGAATTGAATTATAGGACTGCATCATCCCTGGAATTTTGGTTCAAAATGTACGTGATCTAGATTGCATCATCCATAGACATGAGATCTGTCTTAAAGTGATAAGGATTGATCATCCTAGAACTTGATCTGGATTGTATCATCCATGGGCCTATGTCCTAAAGAAAGTGGGATTGATCATCCTGTAATATGATCGTGTGTATTGCAGTGTAGATCGAGATGATGATACAGATGCTGTAGATCAAGATGATGATCCAGATGTTGTAGATTGAGATGATGATCTAGATGCTATAGATCAAGATGATGATCCAGATGATGTAGATCGAGATGATGATCTAGATGCTGTAGATTGAGATGATGATCTAGATGTTGTAGATCGAGATGATGATCCAGATGCTGTAGATCGAGAAGATGTTCCAGTAACTGCTTGAGTTACTGATGATGATGTATTGAAGAAAGCTTCCAATGATTTATAGATGTATCATGTATGATGTAGTCAATGACTCCTTGCTCCTGCAAATGTTGTTATAATATCCTTCTCGTTAAGGGGGAGTGTTGAAAATTGTAACTTCTAAGAATATTATATTTGTACTTTATTATTGCGGAGATGTTTCATTCCTCCGAGGTGATCCTATTGTATATCCGGATATGTTTATTCCTCCAATGGATTGTGGTAACTAGGGTTATTAGATCTCCCATGTGGGGGTCGACCCTAAGTTATTTTATTAGGGGTTATTAGACCCTCTTGGGAGAGTTCGGCCCCATAGGGTAAAAAGTTAGTCGGGAAACAAGTATAAGTAGAGGAGGATGTTCCTCACTTATCACACACTTCCATCACTCGGAAAGTAGCGCACTTGTGAGAGAGAGGTTTGCATAGGAGGTAGAGAAGGAGCTCTAGTCTTGGAGTACATCTTGTATTTTGGTTGATCATCTTATTGAGGAAAGATTTGCTGGGTTTTCTACCCCATGAGGGTTTCCCAGGGTAAAATCTCTGTCTATCTTGTGATTGTGTTTCTTTCAGTGATCTTGCTAGTCAAATTAGTATAAACTTAACAGTTTTCTGATAACTAAGAAGAAATGCCTAATTAGTATATGATATGACAATAATTCTTGATATATTGAGTACTCTAATGCTTTTAAAATAACAAATAAAGATACCACATGTTTCTACTCCTTAAATAGAATAATCTGCAAGATCTAAATCACATTTTAGTTTAGTAATGCCTTGGAACAGTTCCTCAAAAAAACCGAGAATGTCTTTAGGACTAACACTTCTCTTGCACCAAAATCGAAAATGAATTCTTGAAGGAGCTATCACAAACCTATGATTTACTTTTTCTTCCTAATTTCTATAATTTTTCATATTAAAGCCCAAAATTTAAACAATCAAACTTGCACCCTTTTATTTTATGTTTGCACCAATAAATCCAATTTGTTTATTTAATTTATTTACTACACTTGTACCAAATAACCATATTATAATGGCCATTCTAATGGGGAATAAATCCATTATTTCCTTATTAAGTTTGATTTGAGGCATTCTCAAACCATTAAACATCTAGTCACTCACCATTCTAGAGTTAACTCTCTGGTTACAATAGTCCTCCATTGTAGAGACAAAAAACCTTTAGCTTTTTACTGTTGCATGCCCAAAAAATTATGTAGCACTAGTGCATGGGAATTAGTTTCAATAGTCACATAGTTCACATGCATGTGCTCAAGCCCACATTGTTAAGCATAAATTTCAATTTTGTATTATTTTTTCTAACTAGCTTGCTTTCCCAGGTTAACTAGATATTTGATTTTAATGTTCACTATTCTTGGGCACCATATGATGTAGAATTAACTTTTTTGATTTAAGTTAGGTCACATCTAATTGAATTTAAAATACATTCATTTTAGTTTATGCATGTTAGTTCTTGTTGCATAATTGGGAGTAAAGTGTGCTATTGTTTAAATCATTTTGAGTGTGAGGGAACACCTTGTCAAGCTGTGTAATATCTTCTCCTTGTGCTCTTGAGAAATATAGGTTGAACAAAAGTGGAGAATAGGTTGCTTAATATCTTATTAATTATAGTTAGTTTTGGACTTTATACTTCTTATGGTTTCATGCTCAACAAATACACATTACACATGCACACCATCCACAACTAAGAACTACAAAGACAATTCATTTTTTCAATGACCTTACAAAACTTATTGATGAACCCATTCTTCATGATGTAACTTAGCCACCCATGCCTACCTTGTACCAATTTTGCATCATACATTCCCAAATTTGAAGGAAAAGTTGGTGAGCATCCATCCAATCACATAATGACTTTTTACTTGTGGTGTTCCTCCAATACCAATACATATGACTCTATCTAACTTGGGTTATTTCAATGAACCATCACTTTCTTAGCTACCAAATAGTATATTGAATTTACCTCAAGTGTTCATATCACCTTTGTTTCCATTGTTACCATATTATTAACTTTCTCCCATTTACCTTTATATCATGATATTCTTAACTTTCTCCCATTTACCTTTATATCATAGATCACATCCATGAGTAGCATCAATGGCACAACCTTTGCAATATTGACCTTAAGGATTCAATCCTCATCAATTTTTTCTTGAAGTCCCTTCTCCACACCATCACAAAAGACATGGCTATTACTATGCCCCAAACTAATTCATATTCAATATTAAAGGATTAAGAGTTCGACCTTATATATGCCTAGTCACAATATATGTATACCACCATTTTGGATTCTCCTCGATGCCCTTATCACTAACATTGATGTTAAGGGAATCTCATGCTACTGACAACATTATTGGGTTGATGGTCCATGTTACTATCAATTTTGGTCATATGCATACTCACCATGGAACATTTTTTTATGGAAACCATTATAGAGGAGACAACATATCTATGAAGGACCCACCATCCCCTATGCTTATACAAATTTTCCATAAAACAAACAACATGGTGCTATTATCTCATACACTTCTTGTTACAAAGAAAACTTCCTATGGCTTGGGGCAGACCACAACAGGCAGCTGACTACCAGAAAATGACTCAATTTCTAATGCAATGCTATATAAATGACAATGCTAAGATAATGGAAAAAAGACCAACCTTCAACCGGATGTTCGAAGTAGATCCCCGTTGAGATTTCAACTTCTACACTTGAACCTACAGATTAGTCTCAACAACAAGTACAAGCAAGTGCATATAATATGTGAAAGACATTAGCATAATCAATAGCATGATCCATGATATTATAACCAAATATAACCCAATGTAATTTAACAATAATCACAATATCAATTGGACGAGAAAATGAGTCTTTCCATTAATGAATAAAAAGAAGTACAATATATGACCTCTTGCCGGAAACAGATTTGAACCAAGAACTGGGTCTCTCCACTTGTGCCTCTACCACTTCAATCCTCCATGTAATGGAAAACTAAAACTATGAAAGGAGTTTGGAAGGTGAATATAAGGAATTCACAACAACACGGATCAATGAGTGTAGACTCAAGTCACGGAAAAAATCCACAAGAGTTATCCTACTCTCTCTTTCTACTCCCTTCCATATGCCATAAGAGCTCAATATATAGCCTTCCAAAGGTAAGTGAAAGGACACATCGAGGCATTACGAGGAAAATGGAGGGCCAAAGGTCACCCTAAGACCGCTTTTTGGGAGTAAAAAGTAATTTTCTAATGAATTTTACCATTTTACTTGGTACCTGCGGGCTATAGTGGAACAAATCGTGTGTACGCTAGCTATAATGGGACAGAAAGCATATAGGAAGAAAAATAGGGAAAAAGTGTTTCTGGAGGACAAAAGGTGAATCTGAGTCAGTGAAATGGATCCTAAAGGCCAAAGAATGCTGATGATCACAAGGTGGAAAATTACATTGTAATAGATGCCCCCTAATGCGCGAGGTCAAAGAATGGTGCTACGATGGCCGAAATACATTATAAATCTCAAAAGTGGAGTGTTGGAGACACAACTGGAAGGAACAACTCACTCGTCATAATACAATAATATCTCTGAATACATGTCGGTATAGTACAACAATCTGATACAATGGCCATGAATAGGTAGTGCATAATGAATACATGTCATAAGTGATCATAGCCATAACCATCTACAGTAAGAGACGGTCTCCTACTGAAAGAAAACAACAGGTGCAAACTGGAGGTACAAACTGCTGATGTCTGAGAGGTGATATCTCAGATGTAAAGTCACGATCATAAGTAGCATACTGAATGCCACTAACGTTTGGGGTCTTCTACACAAATCATCTACAATGCAAGTCCCATCAAGTGAATAAAGGTGTTGAGGTCGAACCTGATGTGACATCGTTTGATTACCGGTCAATGATATATACCGTTAACATACGTGAGATAACCCACCAATAATGAAAATGGGCATAAAGGCACAGAGTACAATCATCAGAGTGCAGATAGATGTGTTGAAGTCAAACACTAGGATGAATCAATCGATCAGGGGACATTGATGTATTCCCAAAACTGTCGATGGTGAGAGAACCTACCACTAATGACTGCAAGCCTCAAGGTACTCAATCGAACTTCAAGTCTCAATTCTGGAATAAATGGCTTGAAGTCGACGGAACGAAACTCACTGGAAGGAAGGAATTAAGGAATCCCCCATCAACCAACATGAGGTAACAGCTACGCTGAAAGATTTGGAAGAACTCATATGAAACAGACTGACTCAATAAGGATTGCTGACATGCAATAGTTAAGAGATCTGAGGAGTGGCTGAATTTGTTTTCAGGAATTCCTTTGAACAAGAGCATGAGCAGATGGATAGAATTAGGAAGCACAAACTTGACATAATGTTGTGTGATGCAGGAGGCATCAACAAAGGGATCCATAATTAATGGAAGCTTAACCAATCGGTGGAGTAAACTGAGAAACGAGTACAGCTCCTAAGGTCCTACTATAGTCCAGACTCATAATGTATGGAGTGGAATGAATTCTTTGTTCAAAGGCGACACAACAGCTGCCAACAATAAGAAGTAAATATTCTCCCATTCGGCTTTTTGGAATATTTGAATGTTTTGGTCTTTTTCATATTTGGAAAGCTTGAAAAAGAATAAAATTGCTTATAGTACAACAATTGAGGGAACGAGTGTCAAATAGCGAGCAGACTAGTCCCAAGCAATGGAACATACCTATGATCAATGCAAGGAAGCATGTGCAGGATGTGAACACTCGGGGGGTGTTCCCTCAGGGTCAAAAGGTCATCAAATTGTTAAGGGAAAATGGAAGCTCTGCAGGCCTCGACAGGGAAAGTGCTCAAGCACCAGGCTAACAATTGAGTAAGCGGGAGCCAGCACAAGGCTCAAGCGGCAAGCAGGATGATGCAATGCGATCACAACTTGTTACAAATGGGGGGAGTCCTTATGGGAGATGGCCAACACAAGACAAAGTAGAGTATGAGTCTTTATCGCAAAGTCATGGCGTAACTATGAAGGACTCCCGATCTTAAGGAAAAATGCCAGCATGGATACCATAAGGAAAAACGGGTTCTAACTAGGGCACCCATGTTCGAAAAGGCCCTACTTCCAAATAACGACACTTCTATAACAGTGTGAAAGCTCTATGTTGGTTAAGAAGCAGGGTCGCACCTAGGGTTAATGAAAAATGGTCAAAAGGTCAAATGCATAATGCATGTGAACATGACATCTGACCTATATTCCAGGTGTGAAATATACCTGCCGTAGGCGCGAAATGGTCAAAAATAAACTCCCGTCGAAGAAATCTGCTCAAAATGCTACTCCAAGACATCACGTTAGTCCAAAACAGCTTCAAACGGAAAAAACTATAGACAAGTGGGTTTCCAAAACTATACATAGTAAAAAAAAATTACAATTTACAATTCATTTTCACTTTTTACCCAATTTGGAGTTTTTGGTTAGTTTTCACCTGAAACTTCAGTCACTGATTCTGGGAGCTACAGGGATCCATTTGTCGAGTCGTCTAGAGTAGGTTAGCTATCTCATCCTTCTCTTTCATTTGGCAATTTTTATTTTAATTTTCAGTGGTCCAAAATTTTTATTGGCCAAGCCCTATTTGGTCACGACGCTGTACACGAGCTATAAGTATACGGGTCACGGGTAGGGTCTGGTACCCGCAGTCAACGCATGCGTTGACCGCGGGTACTAGCCTTTGTTTGCTAAATAGCTCTCGAGTACGGTCGTGAGGTTTGTTTTTTAAATGTAAAAGACTAAACTCTTTATGTTTCTTCCTCCATGATGGTTCTAGAATGGAGGGAAAGGGAGCATGACCTTGTGGATGAGGCTGTCCGCAATGATTTTCCTGCACAACAAGCATTATAAGAATGTGGGATTTTCAAATTTTGGAGCATTGGGGGTTTGAGGGCCCAAGACCAATTTCTCTATCGCTTGATATACTACTGGGATGTAGACGCACAAAATTTCAACCTGGATGGTCAAATACTCTCCTTGGAGGTAGATGACATATATTTCATTACAGGATTGTCCTGTCGAGGGGAAGTGGCAAGTCTTCGATCTCGTACTGTGGGTGGTGGGATCACCATTCCTGACTACATAGAGCGGTATTGTCTTCCAAAAACTCGGAAGGTGGGGAGTCAGGTACCCATTGGAGCCATATTCAGTCTGAGCATGAAGATTATAGTGTCCACTCTCATCTGGATTACAGGTTCGACAACTCTACACCAGGCTTCAAGGTTGGTGATATTCTACACCTCACAATGCATGCTGTCCATGGTATATGACTAGTGCACAACGTTACTGGGGTTTATGAAGACCCAGTTAAGGGAGTGCAAGCGTGGGGAGGCAAAAAAATTTGGATACGGTAGCATACTATGCAACTTTTTCTTCAAGAGAATGCCAGGGCTCAGTCCAAGGGTTGAAGTCCCTCCTCACAGTCTCTACGACCCAGCCCTGACCCGGTGGGAAAAGGTCTTGACATGACAGGGTGGTGGCCGACAGGCATCACCATATACAAATGAGTTCTTTCACTGGTGGGACCGACAGGTCATAGCCATTGATGACTACCCCTATGGAGGGATATAATTCCGTGGTGATTGTGACATGCCGCTTCCTCCAGGAGCCGCGTACGGAGACATCGGTATGTTACTCTTTTTATGTTTTTGTGTATTACATTTTTTGGGATTTTTTATTATATGTGAAAATGCAAAAATATTTTTGGGGGTAGTATCACATATTAACATCTCATTGTTTGCTTATAGACATTGGTTCGCGAAGACCTGAGGGTTTCCTGAGACATCGTTGATGAGGCAAGGGTGGAGAGGTAGTCTGTGCTGCAGCAGAGTGCACATTAGAGACCGTGCAGGTCAACCTTTCACGCATGACCAATAGGGTACCCATGATTGAGGTAGCGCGACTGCCAAAGGATATGCAGCGCCATGTTGTGGGAGTACTGATTCCCTGGGTGCGACTACTGCAGCGGATAGCCAACGCAATACATTATTACTATCAGACACATCTTGTTGAGGCAGCTAGGCCTCCTCGTGGGGCTTAGACATCTTAGAGTCCCATATTTTTGTATCTATATGTATATTTTTTAGAGCTACGGGCTCCAGTTTTGTATTGTGACACTACCATTTTGGACATGTTATTTATAAAAAACTATGGTTCTCCAGTTCTACTATATGTGTATGTACAAATGTATGAATGTATGTTTATTTGTGTGCTTCATTATGAATGTGACAAATGCCAATCTAGGACATAGTTAGCATATGCATCAGATACATGATTAAAAATTCTCGGAACATGAATGTATGTAATGGAAACAAATGACGTTCCAAGAGCCTTACCCTTAAGAATCTCTGTAGTAAAGTAGGATATTCCCTCACACGGTACTGACCATTTAACTGAGACACAACCAGTTGTGAATCCAGGAGGACTTCTAAAAACTGGATACCATGCGAAATAACATCCCGAAGTAGCTCAAACATGGCACTATACTTAGCCACATTGTTAGATGTAGGACCAAGACAAGCACCTCCTGAAGACACAACTAGGTGGTCAGGCGAATAAATAACCCAAGCAGCAGAAGCGAGCTACTGCGTATGATGGCTAGCACCATCCGTGAACCCCAAGTACACGGAAGATTCCGCTGACATCTGTCAATCAAATGGAAGCAAATCAGCAGACCCGAAAAACCAAAAGAAATCTAAACTATGTACAGAAGCAACTGTACAATAGTATACATGTCACCTACCCAAATTCTGAAAATATTATTTATTGGAAAAATACTTTATGTTAAATTTTAATTACAAAGTTTTGTAATTATGACCAAGTTTGGTCAAGGATGAATGTAATTACTGATTATTATTATTTAATAAATTAAAGTAGGAGACAAACACTCAAGGGAACTGTTAAATGAGTGTTCACTGACCCACTATGAGGAATGGAAGCTGTTAGAAGGCATGGGACAGATGGCAGCAATTGCACTTCACCACTAGCTGTTGGTTATGGGACAACTAACCCTAAAAATATGGCATTATCCCCCAGGTGGTGGGAGTGAGCAGGCAGCTCATTTAATGACGAGTTAACAACTGAAAGGCCTAGGAAGCCTACATAAGGCAAATTCGAATTGAGCAGGCATCTCTTACACAATATTTCTGCAGAAATATTCCTCATGTGCATCGGGTGATCACTGAGAGATTCGAATAGGGAGGCTATGTGAGAATGCAATTGTAAGTCTGCAAATTATTCTAAGAAGGAGAACCAGAGGTGCTGGTGCAGGTCCCTTTGACTACTAAGTCTTTAAGATTGGATAACTATTGTTACTACAAGTGGAGGTCCTAAGCTTCTAAGTTTCTTCCTCCTGGTGGTTCAGTGAACAGGCTTGGGGGTCCCAAGGCAAGTAACTTGGCTTTCTTCAGGAATTGGTTGGGTGGAACAGGTTCCTTGGGTTGTTTGTTTCTCTATAGTTAACCAGGTTTTGTTGTTTCTATTTTGTTTATAAAACCCTAGCACAAGCCTGATAGCATTCAGAGGTTTCAGGTAAGGTATCCTTTGTAAAATCGAAAACATTCAACAGTAAAACTACTTCATGTATTTTTCCAAACAAGATTAACAAGAATGAGCTTGGATTATAGGCATGTTTTTCTTTTACACAGTCATACAAACTTAAAACCTAGGCCAAAACAACCCTTGTGGTTCGGCAAAAATGCCACATATATTTTACACATCGTTCCCATTGTCATTCAACAAAATTATCGTTTCATTTCAAGAAAAACGAACCATAGTTTATAAGTACAAAGAGAACCCTTGGTTCTTGACTTCCATTTAAGACTATAACCGAAAATTACACTTTGAACCTGTCAAGGTTTCATAGTACATGAGACTTTCCCTCATCAACTAAAAACATAAAATAGAATCGTGAAACAACGAAGACTGTACAGGGTTTTTACCCTTAAGACATCTAGCAGAACAAACGAAGGTTCGGAGTCTCTATCGACAACATAACCAAGCATCAAATAGCCAATAGGTAACTTAAAATACTGAGAGGTGACCCTTTGTACAGTATAAAACAAAACAAGACAAGCTTAAAACCTTGCTTGCGGCCATCACTGATACAAGTCAAAGATTTCCATTTCTCGGCACACAGAAAACACATCAAGGCACCTACAAGGCATGTAAGAACCACCGGAGCTTACCAGGAAGCTGTAGTAGCTTTCCTTTCCAAAATCGTGGCATAGAAACCTTCCAACGAAGAGAGCACCTGCCAAAGCACGATGTGAGTGGTAAAAAAAAACTGTTAACACATTTAGCATGCAAAAATCTACGTTATCAACATTCATTCAGTACTACTTACTTACTCTATAGAGTGTTATTCCAAATAACAACAGTGGAACCAGAAGTCGGCTGCAATTTTTCATACACATAGGAAAAACCAGAAGGCATTACCACCATTCGAAAGAGCCGAAGGAAAAACTACCAACTACTCTCAACAGCTGATGAATATCTATCCTTCATACTTCGACATTACGGCTCTATGGCATGAAGCCAAACCTGCAACATTTAAACTTTCTCTCTCATAAGTCACAAGGTCAAAACCCTGGAAGAATACCTCCTCTAACCCTAAAAATTTGGCACCCTGTCGGCCTCATTACAACATAACAATGAAGGGCCGAGAAACTCGTTACCAATACATACAACACGAATTAGGGTTACACAAACCAACGACCAAGATCTGGAGTGATTGACGGATAGAAGAGATCCAATAGTGCTACATTGAAAGTCGAGCAACCCACATTAATATCTCATTAAATTACAATGAACACAGAGTTTCCAACCTTGCATGCCAAGAAAGCATTACTGTGAACAACGTGGAGGATAGGCGACATGGAAACCATGCCAGCTAGAATTCCAACCACAAATTTGCCAACCTTGCATGCCAAGAAAACGTTACTGTGAACATCGTGGAGGAGAGGTGACATGGAAACCATGCCAGCTAGAATTCCTGGTTACTATGGCAATCAAAGTTCACGTGGATGAACTATGTGGTATGACAGCCACCCATTCCACTATGGAGTTCATTTAATACACAACCGTAACTCTGTCAACCTGCAACTAGAAGTTAATACCCATCATTTCATAACTTTAACGTCGAGACTTGGGCGATTACATTGACATGATATTAACACTTAGGATAAGAGCTTTTACATACAACATAGTTCTAACTACCATCAAGCCATAATCTTTATAAGGTCATGTTCATGGTTCGCATAGGATATTATCCTGTGTTAAAACAATAGCTAGGATTACATTTTGGAAATGCATAATATTGTTTTGTTTATCATATCTTTGTGTAGTAATACCATATCATATTACATGGAATATGTAGTGTAGGTATTATATAATTCCAAAGTTTAAATTAGTATCGAAATAATTGAATATTATGCCATGCTTTATGTAAATAAATAGTAGCTATAAGATATATAGCTACTCCATTTCTATAGTTTGTACAGGACATAAAATAGTCTAAGAATTGTAGACGCCAATTATAATGATAGTTCGAAAGTGCATTTTCCTATAAGTTTTGTAATTGCATACTTAATAGATAGTAGTACTGTTGCATTAATATTAAAGACAGTAGTCTCATGATGATAAATGTAACATCATAACAGAAATCTTGGACGACATGGATTGATAACATTAAGGAGCTTTGTAAGACAGTACTTAAGCTAGGAGTAGAATCCTTGTATCCATACCTTCATTTATTAATGTCGCAAGGAAGTACTTAACATTTTACATTGACGATGAATTGAAAAATACAAGTACTCTAAATATTATGTTGTCTTGTAGATTTCTTACCTGCGGTCTGCACATGGAAACAAGATTCAAATTCCTTAGCTAAACATAGCTAAGTAAGCTCCAGGGTGCCTCATAGGACCCCTTCTTCAACAAACAAACAAACTGTCAGCACTCCATCAAGAATATCAAAGCGGCACAAACAGTAACAACATGTAATAATAACCAAGAACTTAAACAAAATTGTAAACTATACTCGTCTACTTAAGCATACAAAGATCTTTCGTTTAAGGAGTTTAACATCTGTTTATATTTGAAGTAGAAATTAAAACTATATTTATTTGAAGATTATGACGTGTCATCGTCATTAAATTATCTTAGTTAAGATTTCGAGTTAGTTTATATGTTCCGCATTAAATGACTTTGATAATTATTGCTATTATAATTTTTTTTTTTTTGGTATTTTTGGGATGTTACAATACAAAAGTATTAGCTAGAGTTAAAAGCTCAAGTGTAATACCACTTGAGGTAGAGCCCATTTCTAGGCTCCTTCAAGGCATTCCCTTCATAATCTTCCAATTCGTAGGCTCCTTTTTCCAGGACACGCCTCACAATGTAAGGACCGTGCCACATGGGGTTAAACTTGCCTACCCCTAGGGGTTCTTTTTCCTACTCATATAAGAGGACCAAGTCACCTTCAGCGTACTGCCGAGGACAGACAGACCTGTCATACTGAACCTTGACACAATGTTTATTGGCATCTATAGCCACGGCAGCATCTCAACGCTGCTTGTCGAGCTGCTCAAGGTGGATCAAACGTTGCTCAATATTCTACGTATTAGGGAGGATCTCTATGGCTAGTTTTAACAAAGGGATTTCGCATTCAATCGGTAAAATAGACTCCACACTGTGTACTAGCTGAAACGGTGAGAACCCGGTGGCAGTCTTAACTGCGGTTCGATATGCCCACAAAGCAAGATATAACATAATATGCCAGTTGTTCTTGCTCTGTTGGATGGTATGTTGGAGAATGGTTTTTAAGGACTTATTGACTACCTCAACCTGACCATTCGCTTGGGGATAGTAAGAAGATGAATATTCTTGATGAAACCCAAGCTTGAGCGACAAATCCTCCATCATGTTGTTCTGAAAGTGACTTCCATGGTCAGTGACAATCTCTTTCAAAATACCGAACCGAGTAATAATCTGATTGAATACGAAATTGGATGTTGTAGCACCATCAACTTTTATGGTAGGCATGGCCTCATCCCATTTGGATAAGTAATCCACGGCCACAATGATATGGTGATGCCCCCTAGCTGAAGCTGGTTTGCAATCCATGAAATCCACCCCCCTCTTGGTGAAGGGACACGATGATGACCGGATGAAGGGGCGTTGGATGCGAGTGTACATTCCGAGAAAACACCTGGAAAGGTTGACATCTCTTTACGACGTTCATACAATCCTTGAATATCAAAGGCCAAAAGTAACCAACTTGCATAATGCGTTGGGATATTGCAAGCCTAGATAAGTGACCACCACATGCCTTAGCGTGGCAATCATTAAGAACACGCTCCGCTTCTTCGTGAGTCAAACAACGACGGAGGATAGAATCCTTTCCTCGACAATACAAAGTGTCACTGACGATGGTATAATCTTTAGCATGGTGTTTCACACGTCGTCGTTCGTCTCGTGAATAATGCGAAGGACACTTCAAAGTTTTAAGATATACAATAATATCCCCATACCAAGGGTCCTCAAACGAGATAAGAAATAAGTGCTCATCCACAAAGGAATCTTCATGGATAATATCCTCATCAAGTCGCGGAAGATCCAACATGAGCTCAACAAAAACCAAGGATTTCACTGACTTCACTGAAGCAAAATCAAGATCAAACTCCTGAAGGATCACAATCCGTTTATTGTACTTCCCCCTATAAGACGTCGTGATAGCATGAACTAAAATGGATTGATATGCACTATGACTGTGGTTTTCCTAAGCATGATGTAATGTCGTAAACGTTGGACTACATGAACAGTCACAAGTGCTAACTTTTCCACATGGGTGTATCTCAGTTCAACGTCTACTATATTTCGACTAAGGTAATAGATCACATGCTCTACGACCACATCATCAACCTAAAATAATACCATGCCAATAATCTCTTGAGACCCGGCCACATAAAGTATAAATCTCTTGCGAAGTCGGGTAGACTAAGCAAAGGGGACAATACCAAAGCTTTCTTAAGAGCATCGAAAGACTGCTGGGTTCGCTCATCCCAGATAAACGGTGTGTCTTTCTTCAACAAACGCGTGAAACCCGCTTTAGTAAGATTAGCATAATTCACTACAAAGAAACGTAGAAAAGTGGATCTCCCTTGGAGGCTCTGAAGTTGAAGTAAATTGCGCGGAGGAGGCAACCGAAGTATTGCCTCAACTTTAAGAGGATCAACTCTGATACCCTCTTTCTAAACTATGAAACCTAGAAGGCGACCCGTTCTCACAACAAAGATGCACTTATTGGGATTTAACCAAATCTTGTAGCGTATGCATCTTTCGAGAATTAAACGAAGGTGCTTGGGGTGGTCCACTCTCTTGCGAGAATGGACAACAAGATCATCCAAGTATGCCTCCACTATACGTTTATGTTATTTTTTCAGAATTTTCAATTTGATCTAAGATCTTAACTGAGAGAATAACATGTACAACATATCTATAGCATATCAATCGTGGACAAAATAATGCAAGCACACAAGAGACACAGAGTTTCACCGGGGAAAACCAAGAAGGTGAAAAACCCTGCAACTTCCTCAGAGATAGAAAGAGCAATGATACAACCAAAGTACAAGAGATAGTCTTCTCCTTGTAGCTGATCCTCCTCCTCACATGTGTGCCACTTTTAGAGTGATGGAAGAGTGAGTAAAAATGAGATGATCAAATAGAGATCTCCCAATCTCTATTTATACTTGTCCTGTCCTACCCAATAAACCAGTGGGGATGACTTGTCTAACTTAGTCTAATCACCCATGGTTACATTAATCCAGGCCGACCCCACACTTGGTGGTCTAATAACCCATTTACCCACATGACTCATACAAGGCCGACCCCATCAAGGTGGTCTAATAACCCATCGACAAGTTACAACACTTGCGACACTTGTTAATACAAATGACGACACTTCTGTATAGAGGAATTATAACATCTCTATAGGAGTACAATATACATAGATGCAATACATAGGTGAAATACATTCCGAAGTTACATATACATCAATAGTTTAAGGCCATGAAAGGCATAGGTCATAGCATGTTGAATAGTGGCTTTGGCGTTTTTAAGGCCGAAGGGCATTTTTCGGTACGCAAATGTACCCCAAGGAAAAATAAAAGCAATATTATGTTGGTCCTTAGGTTTTATTTGTATCTAGTTATATCCTGAAAAGCTGTCCATAAACGAAAAAACTTCGCTTCTCGCACAAGCATCCAAAATCTGATCTATGAATGGAGTGGGGAAATTGTCTTTCGGACATGCACGGTTCAGATCTCTAAAATTAGTGCAAACACATATAGTTTCCTGCTTCTTATCGACAGGAACGACATTTGACACCCATTCGGTAAGGGGAACTGGGTAGATAAAACCAGCCTTAAGCAGTTTCTCCACCTCTGCCTTGATTGCTGCTAACTTTCTAGGGTTCATAGCACGAAGGTGTTGTCGAAATAGCTTAGCATTTGGATATGTTCTAATCTCGTGTTCAATAATGTTGGGGTCTATTCTTGGAATCTCCTCATATGACCAGGCGAAAGCTTCCCGGAGTTCCTTAAACAATTCAGTGTAAATGAGAATCTCCTCAAGAGAGCAATCAACCCTAATGTAAATGTTCTCTACCTTTCCGAGAGTTCGAGAAATGTTGATCGATATGGCAGGGGGAATATTAGCCATGTTCCCCTCTGCGTAAATCCCATGCGAATCCCAAGGAACCATAGGGTGACCAACCATCTCGACAAGAGTCATCCTAAACTCTTCTTGCTCGATAAGATCTAGGTTGGGAAGAAAATGGGAGCCAAGATGCATGTCTTTCCAAAGTCTTTCACTACCACACATGGCCTCAACAATAGCTTCATCCGAAGGTAAAGTACTGTCAATACAATCGTGCAAACAAGACGAGTTGACTGCCCATTCCAGTAGCATAATGGGATCTTCCTCCTCTATTCACAAAGAGGAAAGATATGGCTCTGCAGTGGCTTGTTGAATATCTTGATATGCAAGCTCAGCAGCAGACAATGGCATAGCCATTCCAACATGCGCAATATCTCAAGACTTGGAACTCGTGGACGGTAAGGTCCATGGATCATTAAAATATGAAGTCCGGAATGGTACATTATTCAATGGAGGAGGCGCATTATCGGAAATGGTTCCAATAAAATCAATGGGTGCAGGGAAATCAAAAGATCCCAATAATGAGGGGTACAATCCGACACCCATGTTCCCAGTTTCCGACTGGGAATCTTTGACTTGGGGGACAATAGGTCCCCTGTCTGTTGTGGAATAGGGACTAACGAAATTGAGCTGGTCGATCGTCACAATCTTGAATTCATGTGGAAAGCAAATAACTTTGAATACGGAGGACACGACCGCTCTCATAGCATAAATCCAATTCCTACCCATGAGAAGGTTGTAGTCGATGGGCGCATCAATCACCTCGACTTCAATAGGAACGGGTTTTCGACCCAAGCAGACAACAAGGGAAGGAAGAATACCATGCGGTTTAAACGACTGACCGTTGAATGCACTGAGCATGGTCATAGACTTGGATAAGGGAGGAGATTCAAGATCTTTCCAACAAGATAAAGACATCACTGACGTAGAAGCACCTTCGTCAACCACCATTCTTTTGACGAAATTCTGCAGGCACTCCACATGGATTTGAAAATCCACATGGTAAGGTAAGCAAGGTTGAATGTCAGTAGTATCAAACTTGATAACGTTAGGACTTCCCCCATCCTGAACTCCTAAAGCACACAAAAGGGCATGCCTTTGAGAAGGACACGCCTGTAAGACCTGAAGAGCCGACATGACACATGGAGTTTGACCCAAATCTTCTACAATAGAGTAGTTCTGGGTGGCTCGAGCATTGGGATTATGTGTAGAGCGCTTGAGAACAACTTTCGGTATCCGCGAAATAGTAGTGGGATTCTCGATATGCAAAGAGGTATCAGGAGGAGGAGGAGGCTCATTCCCCATATTCGGTTGTGGTGCACCATAATCACGTTGGCGAGTAGCAACAATAACTTCTGATTTAACCATATCCACGCATCCAAAGCCACTGGTATGAGAAGTGGACGTTGATGTATCATTGGTCCCATAACCAGTAGAAGGAGCATTCGAAGCCATATTCTGATGATGTGGAAGGGGATCTTTCAACACAGCTGGGCTCTGTGCAAGATGCTTCGATGCTTCTTCAATCCGAGGACACAAGTGAGTAAGGTGATCTTCCCCACAAGCTTGCAAGGGAGTTTCACTTTACGCCTAGGTTTACGGTCCCCACCAACATTTTTGCCATCCCGAGGAGGGTTGATGTTCTCTTTCCAAGGATTATTAAGATTACTACCATTGTTCCCATTATTTCCACCCTTGCGATTATTTCTCCCCTTCTTCTTACCACCAGGATGTTGGTTACCCTATGGGTTCATTGATTACATAGCATGTACATCGGACGATGGGGTGGAAGTGGACAAGGTGTGAACCTATCTAGGAGTAGACTGGTTAAGTGACAAATTTTTCATTTGATTAGCAACCAAATCTACGGGTCGAGTACTTGCGGATCCAACAATGCCATCGGCATGTGGTTCAGGAAATGGCTTGGGCTCATGTCGTGATCGCAGTGCATCAAGAATAACGTCATAAAGAATGCCAAACTGAGCATAGAGTAAATCTAGCTGCTGGACTTTGAGTATAGCTTGTTCCTCAATCATAATTCCAGACATCAAAACATCCTTAGAAATGTATGGAAGCAAATACTTGAGAAACAATTCCAACAGAAACTCTAGAGGAATGTTGGCTTTCACTAACCTCTTCCGTCGACGCCACTCTTGAATGTGCTCATATATGTGTGTGGCCTTATTCTGATGAAAGGTAGACAAGAGTTCAGTGCCAGTATCGTAGCGAACCAACAGCTGGAAATGATCCAGGAAAACCAAGGCCATCTCATTGAAACCCCTGTATGTGCCCCCAGGCAACTCGAAATACCACTTCGCGGCTGCCCCCGTGAGGGTGCGTTGAAATAGTCTCAAATGAACAGAATCATGATTTAACGAGTTTGATGAGCACCAAAGCTGAAAAGTCGTGACGTGATCACCCGGATACTCACCACCCTTCCCCTCAAACTTGGGAATCTCCGAAGGGATCTTGGTAGGTATTGGAGTCCAATTAGGATAGTGACACACCAGATCATTTGTGAGCTTCGAAAGATTCAGAAGATTCAATCGAGCAAGGAACGGGAGCTACGGCTGGAAAGCTTGATTATAATCTCCCATAAAAGGTTGATTATACAGGCCTGAAGGATAAGATGGACCATAACCGTGACCCTGGCCATAAGGTTGATAACCTCCCCAACCTGACCCGTGTGAGGGTAAGAAGGTATATATGTAATATGAGCACTGTAATGAGGTGGGTTGTAATGATGGCTATCACCGAATCTATCGTAGTAAGGGTTACCACCATAATTATGGGGCATATAAGTATTACTTGTAGTGGGAACTGTGTTGTAATGAACATAGTTGTGAGGTATGTTCCCACCCCTTGCATAAGTACTATTGGTAGCAGGAGTGGTTGTATAATTATAAGGTATATTCCCACCCCCTGCATAAGCATTACTAGTAGCAGGAGAAGTCGTGTTGTGACCATAAGTATAAGGTATATTCCCACCTCCTACATGAGCGTTACTAGTAGCAGGAGCAGACACAAAAGTGTACAGTATGTATCCACTCCCGGTATTAGGAGGATTTTTAACATTAGCAAACTTGGTCCTGGGTTGACGTGTAGAGGCATGTGTATTATACTGTGGAATGTGATCCATATTGTGAATAGTATTCCCACCAGGAGGGGTAGTCCTAGGAGGCCGCCTTCCTCCAAGATTTGGAATGTTTGGAGGAATGTAGCCCGTCCCATACTGACGTGTGTGAGTAGAAGGTGCGGTGCTCCTAGCGAGGGTAGTGCCCCTAGTGAGTGTAGTGTTTCCAACACCATGACTAGTGCTAGCATGACTACTAGACGTGGTGGAAGTATTAACTGTGTTTAGACCAGGCATACCATAAGAGAACGGGGTAGTTTTGCTCTGGCATCCCATATAGGAAATTACGTGGATTCGATAGATCGAATGGGACATCCTCAGGTGGATCTGGCCCAAACAAACTAGGTTGGGTCTTGGGTTGTGGATCACCCCCCCATTCCTCTCTAGAAGTAGGAGGAGCAGAAGCATCTTCAAATGTACCCAACGTATTAGTAGGGATTTCTCCCATGTCAAAACTAGTGATAATGTCAGCGTGAAGTGCGTCAAAAGAATCAAAAGAATCGGAGAGGGCCTTCTGGCGTCCCCTTTGAACACGACGTGTAACTTCAACGGTCGGTAAACCAACCAACCAATGAGACTGATGGAGAGTAGGACCTCGCGCCACGATACCTATGAAAGGTCAATAAATTAAAGCATCCCCTAATGGCCAAAATAACAATCAAAGAACAAAGAGCACACACCTAAGAAACTACAGCCAAATGCACACAAATAGGACTAGCTCAAGGGACCTCCCGACACTACAGCCGGTATGTCTTTCCTGGGAGAGGCTTGAAACTGCCAAACTATAACCGGAGGTAACAGAATCAGTTATAAGGGTTCCCAAACTTCATTGCGTGCACAGGGTTAAATACCTATACAACAGGAAACTGTGCTATCCAAACCCTATCTGACTCAGGACAACCGCAGTATAACCACTACGAATGCCCTATGCGATACCTAGGTAAGTCAACTAAGGTCACCACAATATAACCAATGCTCAGGAGGACAGTCACAGGTGGGATCTGTCGTATGGGAAGGGCAGCTAATCCCGAAACTCAAGAGGTACAGATCCCTCAAGATCCCCTGTACACGAACAAATCCTAGAAATATCTCCCACGTTTGGCTAGTATTGGAGGGCTATCTCCTCAACCAACCTCCCGTGACCTCGTGCTTAACTCTAGTTTGAGTAGAGCTTCCTAAGAACACTGATGTATATTATGGGTTTCACCACTCCCTGGTCAGACACATAATGTTTCATCTAGTAGACTTGGATTGTTAACTCACAATGATCTATTCCAAGACTCTAAACCTATTCTAGTTGGTGCACCCTATAAAACAAAAATCATTCTAATCAATTTTAAGATTAAGCGTTGATTTTAAATGGCTGTAATTACTCAAAGGATATGGTCGTGAAACTAATGATGTATAAGACTCAATAGTATGCACAATCGTAAAACTCTAGACTCATTTATCAATAAAAACAATGCCTCTAAAATGATAATCAATCCAACGGTTCGAAATAAAATGCAATTCTTTCAAACTTCCAATGCACAAGCAGATCCTAGATGAAAGCACAAGCACTCAGATGCAAAATGTAGTACGGAAAGCAAATATTTTTGTATTTTCTCTTATAATGGAAAGGAAAATGAAAAACTATATTTTTGTATTTTTTCAATATAATGAAATGAAAAAATGCAAGTGAAATCTACCTATTTGGTTAAAGGAATGCAGACCAGATCACTAAGTCAACCCAACAAATCCCAAACAGTGAGACTCAGTCAATGTAATGAGCTAGAAAATAAAAAATGGTGTAAAACCAACAAGGCTCAAAACAAAGAGAAAAAGGAGTTTCTGGTCACAAACAGGGCATGGAACAATAAGGAATCAGGCCAATTAAGACTCATAAACACTCAAAACTAACCCAACAACAATCCAAGGCCATAAATCAATCAAAACTGGACTTGTACGCTACTGTCGAAAGGAAAACTACTGGTAGACGTGGACTACAATGTAGACAGAGGTGGGTAGACGTGGGCAAAGCTAAGATGACCCGCGTACAGGGAAAATCAAATGAGCAAATAGAGAGTCCAATAACCCAGAAAAAGCTTGTTTTCTATAGTATATCCCAACGGCCAATCAATGACACAGAAGCTCGACACACTACAACTCTAAATAAGGAAAAATGCCTAAAAATCCCCAAAAATGGATGTTCTCCCTAGCGGAGTCGCCATTTCTGTTACGGAGAAAACTTCCTATGGCTTGGGGCAAACCACAATAGACAGCTGACTACTAGAAAATGACTTAATTCCCAATGCAATGCTATATAAATGACAATGCTAAGATAATGGAAAAAATACCAACCTTCAACCGGATGTTTGAAGTAGATCCCCGTTGAGCTTTCAACTTCTACACTTGAACCTACATATTAGTTTCAACAACAAGTACAAGCAAGTGCATATAATATGTGAAAGATATTAGCATGATCCATGATATTATAAGAAAATATAACCCAATTTAATTTAACAATATTCACAATATCAATTGGATGAGAAAATGAGTATTTCCATTAATGAATAACAAGAAGTACAATATACAACCTCTTGCCGGCAACCAATCTCAACCAAGAACTGGGTCTCTCCACTTGTGCCTCCACCACTTCAATCCTCCATGTAATGGAAAACTCAAACTATGAAAGGAGTTTGGAAGGTGAATATAAGGAATTCACAACAACAAGGATCAATGAGTGTAGACTCAAGTCACGGCAAAAATCCACTAGAGTTATCTTGCTCTCTTTCTCCTCCCTTCCATATGCCATAAGAGCTCAATATATAGCCTTCCAAAGGTAAGTGAAAGGACACATCGAGGTGTTATGGGGAAAATGTAGGGCCAAAGGTCACCCTAAGACCACTTTTTGGGAGTAAAAAGTAACTTTCTAATGATTTTGACCGTTTTACTTGGTACCTGTGGGCTATAGTGGAACAACTCGCATGTACACTGGCTATAATGGGACAACAAGCGTACAGGAAGAAAAATAGGGAAAAAGTGTTTCTGGAGGACATAAGGTGAATCTGAGTTAGTGAAATGGATCCTGAAGGCCAACGAAAGATGATGCTCACAAGGTGGAAAAATACGTTGTAACACTTCCTCCCACTACTACTTATGGAAGACCCCCTCCTCACTATATACCCCCTTCCCTCAAGGTTCACTACAACAAACTACATCTTATTAGGGACCCTTTATCCCTAATATCATAATTGAGACCCTACAAGGTCCCCCCTTAACTGGATCTTGGGTGAAATGAAAGAAGAAATCCATGAAAAGAAAGAGGAGGGCCTGATCTATTACATGGATCAGACAAGACTGAAAATGGTGCTCTATATCTCCTAGAATATCCTCTTGAAAATTTGGCAAGAAGGGTTTTGTTTTTTCCACAAGAAAAACTCCTCCAAGGTAAAATACTTCAAAATGACTTCTTCTTTTCACATTTTACTATTTGTCATATCAGGAGGGAGTTAAAAATATTTTTTTTCACACTAGTATGGAGTTTCCATTTATTTCTTGCCATTTTATTTCTTGTAGTTTCCTTTTCATGATTTTTGGGGCACTAATATTTGTTTGGAAGCTAGAAATGACTCTTTGTGTAGGATCAGACGTTTTGAACGGGATTTTGGTGACTTCCTCCAAACTTGAGGTATGATTATTAAACTATCACATAGGAATAATATTTTTCCTCAGATATTCCAATGCATTTTGAACCGTCCCTATTCCATTTTTTTATTTTCTTTAGGCTCGATCCCACCAAGTGGTGACAATAGCCCTTCCTTTTTGCACATCGTCATTTTTGCAGTAGTTCATACATGTGCCCTAGATTAGCACCTTGATTTTCAACTAGTGCCCATTTTTTCATTATTTTTAGGTACTAAAACACTTCTTTATCCTTTCCATGACTCTCTTCCTCTGCATATTTATTATGTTCATATCCCAAAGGGGTTCCCATTCATATTATTTTACTAGATGTTTGCATATGCTTATTGATGTTCATGTCTCAATGATTACTACTATGTTGTTGTTTTTCCCTCCTACCACCATTGTAGTCTCTCTTGACCTCTAGCCATTCTTATCTTGTGCTAAATTTTCACTCATGGAGACAACCATTGCAACGAGTGGAATTTATTTTCCAATACCCTAATTCCTCCATAAGCTATTTCCATGCAGTTAGAACATCCATGCATCTCATTGAGGCACTCATTTTCTCCATACAAGCATCCTTTTATCTCCTTTTTAGGCTTGTAAAACATACATGGAAGGGACATTGTTAAACATATTTTATCTCTTTTTTGGGCTCGTAAAATGTACACAAAAAGACACTATCAAGCATTTTTTTCTCTCTCATCCATACTCATAAAACTATGAAGGAGACACCTAAAACAACCGAGGGGGGGAAGAAATTATGTTTTGATTTGTATAACGAAGTGGTAGTGATCTATTGTGTCTCCCTTGACCATGGAACCTTTTTGAGTTCTAATCTCATAGTTGGGTTATAGCTTTCCTAGGAGTCGTACCATCTATATTATCATTTTACTCCTCCTGATGGTTACTCTTCTAGTCAATATGGAAAACACTTCGATCTCTCTTGAGTGTTGTCATTGGATTCATAATGCTCTTGATTCAATGCTTCCAATTCATCATTGTGTCGTGCTATATGTTCAATGGAAGTAATCTTGATTCGGCCATCTAGAATCACATTGACCTTCCATCTCAACCATCCCTATGTCAGTTGTGCTCAATGACTCTATGTTTTCATATCTACTCTTAGTCGATGTTTACTTTAAATTGATGGGGGATACGTTAAGGCCCTCCTTCAGTGGATCCATTCCTATCAACGTAGGTAGTGGATCTAGAAACCAGTCAGAACCTTGGAGCTTGTAGTCCTCAGTGGCAGGTTTCCTCACGTTCTCTAGTGGGTTTCCCTTATTGACTCCTTATTGAATGATTCTATGAGTGTTTGATATCATATCCTTTATTTACACTTGCTAGATTGTACTAGTTACCTTTGGGGACATTATCATTTTTAGGTGGTCTCCCTCACATATGTTAATGGTAGTCCTCATTGAACAATAATCAGAGGGTTTCTTGCATGCTCGACATAAACACCTCTATTTGAATATGTAGAATCATACCATCAGGGTTGAGATGAAGACCTTGGGAATAAGGGGGACTTTCCTCATTCATCATACCCTTCCCATGTTGTAATGGAGTATATCATTATCTTCTAAGTACTTTGGAGACTATTATGTCTTCATGATATGCACTGTGACATAGATCCACATTGTATTTGCTAATCGTTATGATATTTTGAAGACATGGATCCACCATGTATTCTTTTGTGGCCATGATATTGCATATTACTACATGGATCCACAATGTATTGTGTTGGAATCTATGCTTGATTTATTTTCCAAGCATGGGTATGCCGACCTAAGAGATGATCTATATACCTTTGGTTGAAAATTGGTTGTTGGTATGTTTTGGTTATGGGATCTTTGACTCCCTCCTTACACTGTCCCACTGTTATTTTTTTATAATGTGTTACATCCATCACCTTGTTTCATCCATCACCTTCTCTTACGACCTTACACATTAGGGATATTTTTTTATAGCTATATTTTCCACCCTTGAGACTCATTGAGAACCCATTGATGTCATCTTTTTGAAACACTAGACCTTTTTCACCCCTTTCAAGCTTATTAGGGAGATACCATCATCCCTTGTTCGCACCTTATACTACTGACCAAGAGAATCCATCCCTCTCTGGTCACACCTTGCACCACCAATAGGGAGAAACCACGCCTCATTTCTTCTAGAATGAGCAAGTTTCAAGGAGATGAACCTGTAATGATATGGATCCTTCACATTATGAGCTTGGGAACTCGTACATGAATCATAGTTAACTAAGGTCTAAGAGTCGATATCAATTCTACCATCTTCTCCATCAATCTAAGGAAGGGGATTTCAAAGAAGAATGGGATTTTGGGAAGAAGAAATAAAAAGTAGCTAAATGATGCGACTTTTCCATACTAAATCTCTTCTACCATAGCATTCATGAGATCCCAATTAGCCTTTCTTAGCTTAGGGTTAAGGAGAAGGAGTTGGAACAAGGAACAAATAGGCGCTTGCACCATGGCTCAAGGTACATCTAAATGGTTGTAATGTTCTTCACCATTTTAATATAAATCTACATGATTTTCCTATCCATAATGTTGTTAATGTGCTCTTTTATACATTACAATTGTAGATCTATTCTTTCCTTGAGTAGATTAGATTAGATATAGGCATTTTCGTCTTCCTGTTGATTTGAAGGGTTTGATATTGGTATTGCTTTGTCTTCTTGTGTGCAGGTAGCAAGTGTAAGGAGATGGAACTCGATCTCTAGAGCTGCATCAACCATGCCTACATGAGGAAAACCATTAGATCAAAGGTACATACCAATATTCTCTCTCTCTTTATGCATGTATAAGATCTAGAGACTTGGATCTAGAGGAAATCTTGTAGTGGTATATCCTACAGTCTTCCTCTGAATAAGGGTAGATATGAGGGAAGTTGCACTTATCCATATGAGAGATTTTTCCTACAACACTTAACCTTCTCCCAATTACCTTTATATCATGATACTAGAGTCTAATATCTTACCACGTATTGTCAACCACAAACAACCATATCATAGATCACATCCATGAGTAGCATGAATTGCACAACCTTTGCAATATTGACCTTGAGGATTCAATCCTCATCAATTTTTTTCTTGAAATCCATTCTCCCCACAATCCCAAAAGATAAAGCTATTACTATACCCCAAACTAAATAATATTTAATAATATAGGCTCAAGAGTTGGACCTTATATATGCCTAGTCAAAGTATATGTATACCATCATTTTGGATGCTCTTGGGAACTCTTATCACAAACATCAATGTTAAGGGAATCTCATGCTACTGACAAAATATTGGGTTAATGGTCCATGCTACTATTAATTTTGGTCATATGCATACTCAATGTGGCACTATTTGTTATGGAAACCATTATAGAGTATCCAACACATCCTATGAAGGATCCACCATCCCCTAGGATTCAATACAACATTCATCCATATCCTGTAACTTTCTAGATGCCTCCCATCTCTACCAGAACATTGTTAAGAGTGTGCACTACTCCCAACATGTCAGCAAAAAGTTTTCAATCTAGCAATGTAATGTTGTACAGTACCATAGACCACTTACCCATCACATGCATATTAGTAGTATACTGTTCATTAATGAAAATATCCTAATATGCATAATACACAACTTAAATCTAGGAACATAAGTATGTACACCATTGAACAATATTATTTAAATAAATAGATATATAAGAAATGACAATTCAAATACTTATCTTTTTTTTTTTGGGTGGACTCCCTCTTGATCTTTGCTTCCTTGCAGGAACTCCTGGAGTCTCTAACAGTGTGCTCCCTCTTCATTGTCTAATTATGAGGTCCTGTGCCTTTCTTACTTATGATCAGGAATGTTGAGCAAGTATTCTACATTGTAGATCACTTGTTCTTTGTACTAGAGCAGACTCTATGTTCTCCTTCTTCTGCATCTTAACCAATGCTGAAATGGATGAAAGGTTCATACATAGAGCATTGATCCTTATTGTTTCCAGAGTCCAACTCTGTAGTAGCTTCTCCTACTCCTTCCATCTAACACTGAAAATCGTATCTATCTTTTACCTTATGAGGTGGAACCTTTTGAATAAACTCTTGTAACTGGTTACCTTTGTTACAATACATATTCTTCATCACTTGAAGAATCATCTCTTTCTTCTTCTCTGTTTCTTTTCCTTATGGGTTCATCATCTTCTGCAGTGTGAGCATGGTGTATTTTCTTTTTGGTATTCTTATTGTGGGATACACTTTTGTTTCTAGGACAATATCTAGAATAGTGTCTCTTCTCATCACATGTATAACATCTAATATTGGATAGATCTCTTTTGGATCTTCTAAATTTATCCCTCTAAATTTGGTGGTGGTGTTTCTCCCCCTTATTGTGATGGTGGTGCTCCCTCTTGTTGTTATTCCTCCTGGTGTGTGTTGTGAGAGATTAATCTTCATTTCCCATCTTCTCTTCTCGAGCTACTATTAAATTTTGAGCATTAATTCACAATACTCTCGGATATTTACTAAGAGAATAACATATACAGTATATCAATGCATAACAATCACAATAAGCATGACAAGCATCACAAGAATCAAAATCATGAGAGACAAGAGACATAGAGTTTCCGTGGGGAAAACCCTAAGGTGAAAAACCCCACAACTTCCTCAGAGATAGAGAGAGCAATGGCTCAACCAAAGTACAACCAAAATACACTTGAGATAGTCTCCGAGAGCAGATGATCCTCCTCCTCACTAGTGCGCCACTTTCTGAGTGAGAGAAGTGTGTCTTTCCGAATGATGCAAATAGAGATCTCCCGATCTCTATTTATACTAACCTGTTTTCCCAGTGACCTTATGGGGCCGACTTGTCTAGCTAGGTGCATCCACAATATAATATATATTTCAGGGCCGACCCCACACATGGTGGTCTAATAACCTGTCGCCAAGTACACACACTTGCGACACTTGTCAATACACATGACGACACTTCCTTGTAGAGGAATAACACATCTCTTATAAGGGTACAATACATATATATGAAATACATAGATGAAATATATTCCGAAGTTACATATACATCAACACTCCCTCTTAACTAGGAAGGTATTTCTCAACACAAATATGCTAGACAAGTCTTCTTCTCGGGATCATCGTCATCGATGCATCATCATCATCATCGTCACTGCTGCTGCTATCTCAAACAATCTCTAACTCTACTCGTCATAGGAAGTTCTACAGAGCCAGTCCTTTTTCACACTGGATGTAGACCCACCACCTACAGGTCTTCGTCATCACTGGCCATACTGTGGAATCCTCAGGACTTATTACGTGCGTCACAAAACCTTGAAAGAGCATCCCAGGCTGTTATGAGCACACGGCTCTACCTATAGGATCTCCCAGGGCCATATTATATGTGACCTCATCACAAAACCTCGCAAGAGCATCCAAGGCTGTTACGAGCACACAGCTCTACCTATAGGATCTCCCAGGGACAGATTACATGTGGTCACCACAAAACCTCGCAAGAGCATCCCAGGCTGTTACGAGCACACAACTCTACCTATAGGATCTCCCAGGGACAAATTATATGTGGTCATGGAAAAACCTTGCAAGAGCATCCCAGGACTTATTACGAGCACACAGCTCAATCTATCGGATCTCCCATGGACATATTATATGCCATAGGACAAAACCTCGAAAGAGGATCTGCCAGATATCCCAGGTCCAGATTATATGCCATAGGCAAAACCTCGAAATACTATCTGCAGATCTGCCAGGGCCAAATTATATGTCCTCCCAGAGCAAAACCTCGAAAGAGCATTTGCCAGATATCCCAGGGTCAAATTATATGCCATAGGCAAAACCTAGAAAGACTATCTGCAAATCTCCCACGGCCAAATTATATGCTCATCTGCACAACCTGATCCACGACCATAGAGTATCAACCTGATACTCACCATACATCATCCTGATGTACACATGGTCATCCTGATCATCATCACTGCAACATCCTGCTACATGTCATCTGGAGCAACATCCTGAAGCTCGTCATCCATGATCATCCTGATCATACAATGCATCTACCTGATGCATACCAAGTATCTACCTGATACATATCATCATACATGATCCACCTGATCATACAGTGTATCCTCCTGATACAAATACAAATACATGATACATATCACCATACATGATCCACCTGATCATACAATGTATCCACCTGATACATATACAGATACATGGTCCAAGCATCCATGATGATGCATATACAAAATACATACAAATGATCCTACTGATCATATCCGGCATCCAACATGATGCGTACATACATATAAATGATCCAACTGATCATATCCAACATCCAACATGATGCATACATACATATAAATGATCCAACTGATCATATCTAGCATCCAACATGATGCATACAAACATATAAATGATCCAATTGATGATATCCAACATCCAACATGATGCATACATACATATAAAAATGATCCAACTGATCATACAAAGCAGAAACCAGAACATCATCCAGCGCTTACATCCACAGCTATGTGAAGGATCCTCCTTCCAACATGCTTGGAATGGCTTCAGCAAATGTGTCCATCACTTCTTCTTCGAAGTGTCCTCGATCTGAAGAACACCAAGCCTCTCCCTGAAGTACTTGAACTTCACCTTGGCTAGTGGCTTCGTCAGCACATCTGCAATCTGCTCATCTGTCGCAACATACAGGAGCTTCACAGTTCCTCTCTGCACCATATCCCTGATATAGTGATATTTGATCTCTATGTGTTTCGACCTGTCATGAAACACTGGGTTCTCGGACAGCTTCACACAACTCTGGTTATCAAAAAAGATACCAGTAGCATCCAACGGGAGATCAAATAACTCAGAAAGTAGCTTCCGTATCCATACTACCTCACAACTAGCTAAACAAGCTGCAACATACTCTGCCTCAGCTGTACTCAGTGCTACATAGGACTGCTTCCTGCTAAACCAATAGATCACACCTGATCCTATACTGAAGTAGCATCCAAATGTGCTCTTCCTATCTGCAGCACTTCCAGCCCAATCTGAATCAACATAAACCTGCAGGTTAAACTTTTGATTCGCTTCATACTTGAGCCCATAATCCACTGTACCCTTTAGGTACCTCAGAACATGCTTTACAGCAACCAGGTGAACACTCCTCGGATCCGTCAGGAACTGGCTCAATGTGTTCACAACAAAGCAAATATCTAGTCTCGTGTTTGTCAGGTACATCAAGGAGCCAATCATCTGACGATACATAGAGACATCAACCGGCTCAGATGAAGCATCACATAGAAGCTTCATATTCGATGCCATAGGTGTGGCCATGGCCTTGCAATCCATCATCCCGAATCTCTTTAGGATATCTACTGTGTACTTTCCTTGTCCAAGGAAGATCCCACCTACACTATGCCACACCTCCATACCTAGGAAATAATGCATCATTCCCAAATCTTTCATATCGAACTCGGCAACAAGCTTCCTCTTAGTATCTGCAATCAATCTGTCATCTCCTGTTACAAATAAGTTATCCACATACAGGAGTAGAATCACAAGATTCCCTTCCTCAACCTTGTAGTAAAGGTTGGAATCCGCTTTACTCTTGGTAAAGCCCAAACTAGATAAGAAACTGTCCATCCTACCATACCAGGTTCTGGGAGCTTGTTTCAAGCCATACAAGGCTTTCTTCAATCTGCACACATATGACTCCCTGTCATGTATTTCAAAACCGAGTGGTTGCTCCACATATACTTCCTCTTCAACTACACCATTCAAGAAAGCAGTCTTGACATCCATCTGGTGTATTTTCCATTTCATTGTTGCAGCCAAGGAAAGTACTGTTCTGATGGAAGTATACCTCGCTACAGGTGCAAAAGTTTCTTCATAATCTATTCCCTCTTTCTGAGAGAAGCCACGAGCTACGAATCTGGCCTTGTATTTCTCTACACTGCCATCTGCAACATGCTTGATTTTGTAGATCCATTTGGAAGTCACAACAGACTTCTCTTTAGGTCTTGGGACAACATCCCAAACATCATTCTTCATTATTGATTGGTATTCCTCAACCACGGCATCCTTCCATTCTTTCTTTTTCATTGCTTCTTCATAACTGGAAGGCTCTTTGTTCATAATGTCATAGAGTAAAGAAACATAGCTGGTATGTGATCCGGTTCTCTTCTTTGCTCTGTGTTCTTCTTCTAGAATGCCAAATCTTTCTGCATCTTGAATGAGCTCTCTAGCCCATGCAGGTTTCCTCTTGTGAGAGTTATCCTCACGTGGTGTATCTATAGGTTCTTGCGGATCTTCAAACTCACGAACAACTTCTGGAAGTGCTTCAGTCATGGTAGTGTCTTGAAATCTAGTTTCCTTAGGTTATTCATAAACTTCGATAGGTGCCTTCCTTGATTTGATAAATGCTGAGTTTTCATCAAATGTTACATCCCTGCTGACATCAATCTTCTTGAACCCTAGAAAGTATATTCTGTAAGCCTTCGAGATTTCACTGTAACCCACAAAGATACCCTTCTTTCCTGAAGGATCTAGTTTAGTCCTCTTTTCCTTTGGGATATGAGTGTATACTGGACAACCAAATATTCTGAAATGGCTGACTTTAGGTTTCTTACCAGAAAAGACCTCTTCTGGTGTCTTGTTTTCCAATATCTTGTGGGGTGTTCTGTTATGCACATATACAAATGTTCTAGCTGCTTCTACCCATAGATGCATAGGTAGATCCTGGTCATGCAGCATTACCCTTGCTGCTTCCATGATAGTTTTGTTCTTCCTTTTCGCAACTCCATTCTGTTGAGTATTATAAGGAGTAGTCAACTCCCTCTTAATCCCTGAATCACTGCAAAGCTTCTTGAAGTCACCTGAGGTGAATTCTCCACCATTGTCGGATCTGAATGTTTTGATCTTCTTGTCAGTTTGATTCTCCATCAAGGTTTTGAATTCCTTGAATTTATCAAGCACCTCATCTTTATTCTTCAAGAAGTATACCCAAGTCTTCCTGGAGAAGTCATCAATAAATGAGACATAGTAAACATACCCACTCAGAGAACTGGATGACATAGGACCACATTCATATGAGTGGATGATTTCCAGGATATCTTTTTCCTTGCTTTCACTGCTTGGGAAAGCCTTCTTAATGTTCTTACTTTTTGCACATCCTTTGCAAACACCTTCATGTTTGGTCTTGATTTCAGGAAGACCCTCTACAGCCTTGCTTGCAATTGGAAGTGCCCTATAATGCATATGAGCAAGTCTTCTATGCCAAAGTTCACTTGGCTCCATGGATTCATGTATCATGGCATGTTCAGGTTGACGCTTCAGTTTATACAAACCTCCCTCTTGCTCTCCAATCACTACTGCATCATTGATTGTTTTACCCTTTGGCCACATTAGGACTTGGACATCCACAAATGCAACCCTCATACCTTTTGCATCCAATGCAGAGATGGAGAGCAAGTTCTTCTTGAGCCCAGGTACATAAAGGACTTCTTTCATCTTCAAAGATTTTCCAGAATCTAGGTTGTAGGATGCTTCACCACTTCCTTTGATTGGGTATTGATAATCATCCCCAAGTTTCACCTTATGGGGTGATTCATGTTTAGATAGATTCACAAAAGATTCCTTAAACCCAGTCATGTGTTTGGAAGCCCCATTGTCAATCAACCAATCATTACAACCATGGGAGATAGTACCTGTGAGAGCAGAGATTAGAACATACTCTTCTTCACTTGATGAGTCATCATCACTATCATCACTTTCTTCCCTAGCCTTCTTCTTTGGAGGTTCATCATCCTCGGCAGCATGAGCATGGAACTTTCTTTTGCTGCCCTTCTTCTTCTTGATGGAGTTGTTGTTATTATCCCTTTTGTTCTTGGGACAATCTGAATCAAAGTGACCCTTCTCATTGCATGTGAAGCATCTTAGATCCTTCTTATTCTTTTGATAGGATCTCTTTTAGCGAGAGTGCTCCTTCTTGGGCTTGCTTCTTTTGGTGTGAGTTGCAAGAGCTTGATCTTCATTCCCCATCTTTTCTTCTCGTGCCACAAGCCTTGCTTCTTCTTGTGAGCATTCTTCCCGTAGTCTGTTGAAGGATACCAACTTCTTTCTTACACAGATTCCTTGAATAAAGGAGTCCCATGACCCAGGTAGGCCATTCAGAGTGGTCATGACAACTTCACCATTCTCCACTATTTCATCTACTGCTTCCAGTTGTTCCTTAATCTGGGAGACCCTAGAAAAATCAGATTGAATGGCTTCTCCATTCTGAAACTTTACTCCTTTCAATTGGTTCCGCAGGGTCATCTTCTGATTTATGTTCTTCCCTTCAAATAGCTTGGTCAAAGAGTCAAACATCTCCTTGGGTATCTTTAGAGAAGACACATGGGGTATGAGATGGTCTTTAATAGAATCAACAATGATTCTCTTTTCCTTGACCAAGTTCTTCTTATGCAATACCTTGGCCTCTTCATCCTCTGGGATAGGGATGTCTTCTTTTATATATGAGTCCAACTCATTCTCTTCCAGGATTAACCCAATCCTATACTTTCAAGCTTGGAAGTTATCAGACCCTTCAAGCTTATCCTCAAGCTTGGTGTGGTGAGACATCTTAACGAGTACTTCAAATGGAAATAGAAAATATTTAGGTATTACCACTTGAAATGCTGAAAACTGGATCTGGTCTCGGATTAGGGTTTGTCGAAAAAACCCTAAAAATTCAAAATGTGAATTTCAACTTTCTGAAAGGATAGAAAGATGCACCTTGATGAGCTGATCATTCTGGTGCATTCAGAATTTGAGATCAGCAAAGTTTTACGCTTCAAATTTTCCTTTTTGTCCTCTCGGGTTCACTAGGGAGAGCCCTGAATTAGGGTTTGAGTTTCTCGGAGATCTACCTAGCCAAAAATATCGATCCAAAGCTCTAAAATTCGATTTTTGCAAGGAGCTTCCAGCTATGTCTTTAGATTCCAGAAATTCCTATTTTGTGGAAACCCTAATTTTTAGGGCCAAATCTGAAAATGCTCAGAATTGAATTCTGATTGGACAGATAGATTCTCCTTGATGAGTAGAGTCAATATACTATGCTGCTTTTCCAAAATCTGTGGAGAGAAACCCAATAAACAAGAAACTCAAGTTTTCGTCACTGCAAAATGTCTTCTTCTTAGGTTAGCTCTAAAACCATGTTACATTTTGAGCATTAATTCACAATACTCTTAAATATTTGCTGAGAGAATAACATATATAGTATATCAATGCATAACAATCACAATAAGCATGACAAGCATCACAAGAATCAAAATCATGAGAGACAAGAGACACATAGTTTCCGTGGGGAAAACCCTAAGGTGAAAAACCCCACAACTTCCTCAGAGATAGAGAGAGCAATGGCTCAACCAAAGTACAACCAAAATACACTTGAGATAGTCTCCTAGAGCAGATGATCCTCCTCCTCACTAGTGCGCCACTTTCTGAGTGAGAGAAGTGTGTCTTTCCGAATGATGCAAATAGAGATCTCCTGATCTCTATTTATACTAACTTGTTTGCCCAGTGACCTTACGGGGCCGACTTGTCTAGCTAGGTACATCCACAATATAATATATATTTCAGGGTCGACCCGACACATGGTGGTCTAATAACCCGTCACCAAGTACACACACTTGCGACACTTGTTAATACACATGAAGACACTTCCTTATAGAGGAATACCACATCTCTTATAAGGGTACAATAAATATATATGAAATAAATTATGAAGTTACATATACATCAACAGCTACAAGTTGAGCTTCTTCTTGTGAGCATTCTTCCCATAGTATACTGAAGGTGATTAAATTCTTCCTTGCACAAATCTCTTGAATGAAGGAGTCCCGTGATCTAGGGAGACCATTCAAGGTGGTCATCACAATTTCTCCATCTTCTACATGTTCTTCCACAGATTCAATTTGCTCCTTGATCTGAGAGACCATTGTAAAGTATGACTACATGGTCTCTGCATTTTGAATCTTCACGTTCTTCAACTAGTTCCTCAAGGTCATCTTTGGGTGTCTTCAGTGATGACACATGTGGGATGAGATGATCCTTAATAGAATCTGCAATGATCCTCTTGGCCTTAACCAGGTTATTCTTGTGTAAGGATTTTTTCTCATCTCCCTTTGGTGCTGGAACCTCTTCATTTACATATATGTCTAATTCATTTTCTTCTAGGACAAGCCCAATCCTATACTTCCATTCTCAGAAGTTATCAGCCCCTTCAAGCTTATCCTCAAGCTTGGTATGGTGAGACATCTCTAATGAGAACCTCAAATGGAAATAGAAAAGATTTAAGGTCTTACCACTTTGATTTGCTGAAACTGGTTCTGGAGCTGGCCGGTCCTAGGGTTTGTCAAAGAAACCCTAAATTTTTAAAATTGGAATTTGAAACTTCTGACTGGACAGATAGATGCGCTTGACTGAAGCAAGTATGCTGGTACACTTGGTTTCTGAAGATTCCGAAAATTCACCATTGAAAATTGACTTGCAAAATTATGATCTGCAGTTTTTGGTCTTTTCTGGTTTTCTGGTTTTTCTAGTCTGGAGTCAAACTAGGGTTTGACTTTTCGGGAGTTTCAACCACTCAAAAACTTCGATCTTGGTCTCAAAATTTTTATTTTGAGGAGACACACTTCCCTATCCCACTTGCACTCCAAAATTCTGATTTTGGAAGAATCCCTAATTTCTCTATAGTAGTGATGGGCCAAAAAGTGAAAATGCTCATAATCAACTTTTGCTTTAATAGAAATATGCGCCCTCCTTAGGAGAGTTATCCTAGCCTATTTTTGTTGATGATATGTGGAGGGAAATCCAAAAATTAAGAATCCCTAGCTTTCGCAGTTGCATAGTGTCTTCTTCTCAGGTTATCTCTGATACCATGTTAGTTTTTCAACTTTTAATCAATACCTATTGAGGATCTTACTGAGAGAATAACAAGGAAAACATAAACAAAAGAGACACAAAGATTTTCCTTGGGGAAACCATAAAGGATAAAACTCCACAACTTCCTCAGAGATAGAATGATCACCAATACAATGTCACAAAAGTAAAACCCAAAAATAGAGATGGTCTTCAGCAGCTTCTCTCTTCTCCACTTGTGTGAACTTGTACTCCTTATCACTAATGCAAACTTGAGTAAGTGATTGAATGGATAAATGAGAGATCCAAACTCTCTATTTATACATTCACTTCCACTTTAACCCTTTCACTTGACAGGTCGACCCCTAACTAAATATGACTGGGCCAACTCCTCTAGGGGACTTAAAAACCCCATTAAATTTGACTCTAGGGGGGACTATTGACCCGAATTACAAGGGAGGATGTACCTCAATGACTTTACATGATCAAATGTAATAATGACATCCCCGATTGGAGGAATAAACATCTCCGTCGGAGGTACAAATAAAATACAATAATAAATACAATATAAAATACAAGTGAATATCTTCCAAAGTTACAATTACATTAACATTTTCTAGGTATACAAGTAACACAAGATCTATGTCTATACACATTAATGGGATGTTTAGTATTCAATTTGGAAAGTTATTTTGTATCCAATAATGGTATTAGAGACCAAAATCAAGTAAAGTTTATTGTCTACAAGAACAAGGAAATGACTTAAATAGATTATGGAATTCTTAAATGAAGTAACCAACCATTACACTCATTGTTGGAAGGGTGGTATTTCCAAAAGAGTCAAACAATATATTCTAACCCAACATATCACAAGAATTTGGAGCAAACATCATGGGTTCTCTAGAAAAACAACCCTCTATACTATGTGAAGGAGAGAACCACCAAAATCATACATGGTAGCGTTAAATCACTTCAAATTACAATACCACAACAAGACCACTCACATTGAAGGAAAGTTTGACTATGTGGCTAATAATGCATTCCCTAATGAATTAGGTAATTTTGGGTACCCAAGGGAGGATCCTCAACTAACTAATAACCCAATAGCATTTAAGGGCCAAGTGGCATCCTAATTAGCAAGAGAGGTACCCAAGTGGGATGGTCTAAGCTGTAAGTTTTAAACCTATGTAGAGAAGCAAATCATACAAATTATTTTAATTAAAATAGAGATTACACCACAACATTCATACATAATACATACATATTTACCCTAGAAACCCTTAATCGGGAAAACCAACAAAACTTAGAGCCGCACCTCTCATTTTTCTCATTATGATTATTAACCACTCACAATACAATATGTATATATTTTATAGAATCCAAAACCCTTATTTGATAACCCATATTAGAAATATACCCCAATCCCTTGACTAGGATTAAATTACACATTTTTAGGAAAAACCCCAAAATAGCTCGAAAATAGCCCAAAAAAATCCAAACTTGCCTTTGGTTCGTATTAGCAACAAGCTAACACCCATTTCCAATGTACACTACATGGCGCAGGGGGAGGACGCCACCCCCCCCAAGGACCCCCCTTGAGCCAGCTCTCAATACATATTACAAAGCACTATATGGTCGTGGATCATTAGATGTTGTTGTCAGATGCAATACCCACACACACATGTAGAGAATATATTACATACCTAATAAAATCATCTACTATAGCTAAACATGTGACCACTGAAGGCCAAATGTGAAATGAGGACCCTACCATGGTAATAGGCATAAAATGGGAAACCACAACCACACATTTAGACAAGAGCGAGGTTGCACTCAAAATGAGAAAATTCACCACACTAAAAGCCTATGTCACTAAGATGGATAGGAGGACCTTCGTGCCAATCTAGGTTGGGTTGTGCATTATTGAAACATTATTAAATCCCACATCAATATTTGATTGTATAAGTGTATGATCAGACCATATTGAGTTTCCATAAAATAATAATGTCCATATTAATATACAATGTGTGTGAAATCACAACATGTCCAACTCATCAACAATAATATAAAGAAACCAAACGTATTTTCCAATATGAAAGATAACACATAAGGGTAATACATATCATACATCCCTTAGTACATAAGGCTAATGGCATCCCTGGCATCACTATCTTAAAATAAATAGGGACGTAGTTGTATCATCTCATGAGCTAATTCCCATATTTCATCACCCTATATGAGGTCACCATCATACCCAAACCTCTATGTGTGTACATATTAACCAATAGTTGAAAAAAAGAAAAAATAGGCACACAAATTACAAGTAAGTTATCTCAACATATGTAAGGGATGATAGACATGCAATGAGTTTCAACAAGTTTTTCTAGCTATAGTAGCAACACAAGCTCTATGCATGTACACACTCCTGGGATGTTGAGAGCAAAAAAGATCTTTGGTGCACCATTTCAATCATTTTTTGTAATAGTTGTAATGGCCTCAAGCCACCTTCATTATTGCTATCATATTAGTTTGCTCTATATGTCCAGTGTCAAGAAAAAAAACATACTTCCATGACCATAGTTTACATTGTACACTTAGGAAGATAACACAGATAGTTTGCATAGTACCCAATCAATTGCTACAACAAGTTGTAAAAATCTTGTAGATTATAAAAGTCATATTACCACTCAATGTATAAATCTTGTCTAAATTTGGTGTCCATTCTATCTTTTTTGTGGTAAAAGTTTGTTTTCCTCACTTCATAATTTGAAAAATAATATCTTATTTATTTTGAAGGGGTGTTATTCTTGTTTTGTTAAAGAACATATTGAAGATGGGAAACAAACGTAATAATAAAAGAAATTCTAGAAGGAAGGAGATGCCCCCTAAAAAGGACCATGAGATAAGAGAAAAGGCGATGTTGTCCATGGAAAAATGTAAACATAAAAATGCTAGTTCCTTAGATCCTACCACAATGCATGCCACGATGACCCGGGGTTCATCAGGAGAAGTGAAATGGATGTGGGTAATAGATCCCTCTCAAAATCCAACATCAAGTGATCATCCAATGAATAATGCATCAACAAACAATGATGAAGTGGCTCAAGTCAATCAAATCTTTATTGATGTTGAGTATGCAGGTGTAATACCCCAATTTTGAACCCTTAGGCAATATTGGCTCTAATGTAAATATTGCAAATACGCGATGTATGTTTCCCTAGCGTGGAGCTCAAGGCCAAGGCCCCGCTAGTTTATGCTCGGATTTTATTTAAATTAGACACGCTTGATATTTTGTTACCCACGTGCTATTAAGCCATGGGATATTGTAAATTGATGTAAATATTTAACATTGAAATAAAATACCAAAAACTGGCTATGGAGGCAACGAATGAGAAGGGGCCACGTGTATCCACTAGGGAGTGGTGAGGGGGCTATGGGATTAAACCCTAGGCTGCCATTTGTCATTATGAGAACCCATTGACTTCCCTAGGTGACATTAATGCCTGCTGTAAGAAGGTGGTTGAGATTTCAGCCCATGGCTTCAATGGAGCATGGGCAGCCCTGAAATTCGTATGGGTGGGCATGGGCTCTGATTACTTGGGCAAGAAGTCACTCAACCTCATGGGGGGTTGCTTGATTCTCACCCCAGTCCATTGTGAAACTACCTAGCATCATTCCCATCCAAAAAAACGAGAGCCAACAGTGAGGAAACCAGAAAATCGCGACCTTGAGAGAACCCAGTTTTTGAAGACCAAAAACGTCCAGATTTGGCATGGGACAGGGAAATCCAATGGGGGATCCAATAGCATGAACCTTGGGGCGAATTTGGGAGCATTAGCTACCCCGAAATCAATGGGAAAACCCAGTTTTTGCAGCTCAGAAAACGAGTGACGGATTTGAACATTTGGTGAGCAGAATGGTGAGAAATCAAGTTGGGATTGACTATGCAGAGGTTGGGTGTGCTTGATAAACCCAGTGAAGGCTAGGATCTCAAAGATCAGCAGCTGGACCTTTCTATGCCCATCCTGAAGAGCACTGGAGGGAAGAGTTTCCTGAGGGACTGTGTAACAGAGAAGGGGATCTTCCTTGTGTTGGATGTGGTAGGTAATGTGGGTGCCTAACTGTTGAGCTCACTTGAGATGCCTGTAGCTCTGTGGTTGAGCTCACTGGCTTAGCATTACCCTCCCCTATCTGCTTGGATGCCTGACTGAAGCCTGGCTATGAGTGAACCCGGCTAGTCCTCCTTAGTGGATACACGGCCCAGCTCGGGGGTGACCTCTCAGCTGAAAGAACACAAGCTGGACAGAGGTCTACGGTTGGGAGGAACGTTGACCTTCCATAGCCAGTCGTTTGGACATCAACTTCTCAAGATAAGTGTTCTTGTGATTTAAATTACTTGCATTCTGTGTTCTGCTACACATTCAATCTGAAGGATTAATTATTCCTGTTAAATAAATGAAATGCATCATGTTTTATGCAATGTGATATTTAATGACTGATTACATGTATGACGGATATGGGTATGATGAACACGTGAAGAAATTGTGTGCATATGTGAAGTTAAATTCCGCTGTGTAGTTCTTGGATTTATGTCTGCACCCACTAGTTTTAAATTGCATGCGTTATGGGTCGCAGTATTGGGGCTAAGCCTTTACGGAAGCCCTGTGTTGTTAACGTTTTCCCTTCCTTGCACTTGATGATGGAAGGGGGCGTTACAGTTTGGTATCAGAGCGGCGTTGCAGCATTGGGCCTCTATGGGCCAAATCTGATAGAGGTTTTTTAAGTCTGTTTTGAAAAAAAGTTGTTTTAAGACTGTTTTTGAAATTTTTGGTTTAAGACTGTTTCGGAAGGAATTCCCGAATGCCTTCCGAAACAGCGGAAGCATTCGGCGAATCGTTCCGAAATTTCGGAAGCGTTCCGAGAATTTTTCCGAAAATTTGCGAAGGGAAGTTTTTCGGAAGGAATTCTCTTCCGAAATTGCGGAAGGAATTCTCTTCCGAAATTGCGGAAGCAATTCTCTTCCGAAATTTCGGAAGGATTCCGCGAACCGCTCCGAAACAGCGGAAGGATTCCGCGAACCGCTCCGAAACAGCGGAGAAAAATTCGTTTTTTGTGAAAAATTTTCTAAGTGTCGGCGTCGAACGGAAACTTTTTCGGAAGGAATTCTCTTCCGAAATTGCGGAAGGAATTCTCTTCCGAAATTTCGGAAGGATTCCGCGAATCGTTCCGCAACGCGGAAGAGTTCGGCGAGTCGTTCCGAAATTGCGGAAGACTTCGGCGAATCGTTCCGCAACGGCGGAAGAGTTCGCCGAATCGTTCCGAAATTGCGGAAGACTTCGGCGAATCGTTCCGCAACGGCGGAAGACTTCGCCGAATCGTTCCGCAACGGCGGAAGACTTCGGCGAATGGTTCCGAAACGGCGGAAGGATTCCGCGAAGGGCTCCGAAATCGCGGGAGGATTCGGGAAAGTCTTCCGAAACGGCGGAAGCCTTCGCCGAATGGCTCCGCAGTTGCGGGAGAATTCAGCGAATCGCTCCGCCATTGCGGAAGCGTTCGCTGAACTGCTCCGCATTGCGGAAGCATTCGGTGAACCGCCCCGCAGTTGCGGGAGCGTTCGCTGAACCGGCCCGGAAAAAAAAAAAAAAAAAAAAAAAAAAAAAAAAAAAAAAAAAAAAAAAAACTCCATTTTTGGATAGGGGGAGCACCGGGGCTCGGAATGGGATGATTTCTGTGGGGCTCGGAGGCCATTGACGGGGGCCATGAAAGAACTAGTGAAGACCCCGAGCCCATTAGACTCCAATTTGACAGAAAAAGGGAAATAGTGACTTTTGAAGGATAGAGTCCCGAGGCTTGACAGAAGGTCGGTTTGAGCTGAAATTGATCAGGCGCGGCCATGAAGCAGGCACAATGTTAAGTTCCGAATCTTGGAATCAAACTCCAAAGGATGTGGAGTCGGGGTGAGTAAGAAGGCCAAAAAGCACTGTTCCGGGCCACTTTTTCGGGATTTTGAAAAGCTTGTGGGCAATAAAAGTGACCCTAGATGTGGGATTCAGAAATTTTACTGAACTAGACATTTCATATTCTCATTAAGACAGACAACTTCCGTTAGACGAAGATTTTCCAGAAATGCACCGTTTGGGAGATAGCCGTTTTTGGCCCAAAATTTGGAATTTTGGAAAAATGTGAAAAGTAAGAAGTAGTAAAACCCAGAAATTCATAAAAGATGAACGGTACATCAGAATTGAAATCCGTGAATTGCTGAGTGTTCCTTGTTATATGGAATAACTTCGCCCGATAGATAAGTTTTTGTGGTTCTGCATAGATTTTCTTCCACAGGTGGCTGAAGTTGACCTTCGGGACCAAAACACAACTGTGTAAACTGTGCAGAATTATTGGTAAGAGTTGTCATTTTTGAAACAACGCTGTTTCCACACCCGATGTCGGAATGGAGCACGGGGACAGGCATTGGAAAGCTTGTCTAGCAAAGAATAATGTAGTATGACCGGAATTTGAATTGGGTTATCAGACATCATATATTATCAGGGCAGAAAAGTGCCGGTGACTGTTTTGTCAAATTAATGGCAATATGGGCAATTTTCAGAATTGCATGAATGGGCAAAAGAATTGAATAAGTAACAGCTATGTTGATTATTCCATGAGTTAATTATGTTAAATGTTGATTGTTGTATATTCCTAGATGCATTTTTATGAGGTCTAACAAATATCATAATAATGCACAGTGTTTGCAGCTCATAAAGTTTATAATTGTAGCAGAGGTAAGATGGTGACCATTAATGATGCTCAAGATCCTTATGAACACGAAGAAGACGTTCTAGGAGAAAATGTGCATGAAGGGAATGCGGAGACTGAATCCAATGGGAGAAGGGAGCAGGTGACTCCTCAAAATTTGGTTGAAACCATGGTGAGCTTCAATGAAAGATTGATGAAGGCTCAAGAAGAACAACACCAACTCAATGCTGCTATTTTGCAAAGCCTCACTGATATGCAGCATAAGATAAACCTTGGGTCCAACCCAAGCCATATGGGTGAAGAAGGAAGAGATGCAGGGAGTCATTCTAGAGGCCGTTCGAGGAGGAGGACTCCAAGCCCAAGGAAGAGTTCGGTGAGCAGAAAACATAAAACATCTTCATCAAGGTCTTCTTCCAGCAGGTCGGGTGACTCCAAATGTTCTAGGAGAAGTCCAGGACATGCACCTAAGAGATTGGACGGAAGAAAGAGGTTCAAGGGTATCCCACAGGGAGAATTCAGGAAGGCAAGACCTCCCACATTTGATGGGGAAGGAAAGGCAGGTCAAGAGGCAGAAGCATGGCTTCTGGGAATGAAGAAATATTTCAGAATTCAAGACTACTCAGGAAATGAGAAAGCCAGAATTGCCATTTACAACTTAAATGGAAGAGCTTCCATTTGGTGGGACAATCTCTTGCAAGTGAAAGGGATCAATGAAAGAAGGATCAGTTGGGAAAGATTTAAGGGGTACTTCAAGGAGAAATACCTTTCTGCTAGGTATTATGACGGTAAGAGAAAAGAGTTTAATGAGCTCAGGTTGGGACAGAAATCCATGGAAGAGCATGTCCACAAATTCTTGGAATTACTGAGGTATGTTGACTACATCAAAGATGAGAGAGTAAAAATCCAATGCTTTCTTGGGGGTCTACCTCAGAGTTTCAGAGATCGTATTGAGTTTGTTAATCCACCAAGTTTGGATGAAGCCATTAGGATGGCAATGCACTGCTATGAGCAAAATAGGGGAAAAACAGAGGCTAACCCAGCATGGAAAGGAAAGCCAAGAGGGAAGTTTGACCAGAAGAAGGATGGCTTCAAGTCACCATTTAGAGGTCAGCCTAGAACCTTTCCACAGGGACAACAAGCAAGGAGTGGATTCAAACCGGCAGTGGCAGTAGACAAAGCATCAAAGGGACCACTTCAGTGTTGGGGATGTGGAGAAAACCACATGTTGAAGGATTGTCCACATCGGAAAAACAATGCTCGAAAGCTGAACAACCTAAAGGGAGTAGCTACGGTGGAGGACATGGCAAGGGCAGCACCTCGGATTTATGCAGCGTTGGATAATCATCAAGCAGACCATCAGTCCTCAGTGGTGGAAGTCGAAGGTAAGATTGCTACGCAATCTATTTCTGTTTTGATTGATCCAGGATCTACTCATAGTTATGTTTCTCCAAAAGTGGTTGAAGGTTGTTCTCTTAGAAAAATAAAGCATACTAAGTCTTGGCTAGTGCAACTAGCCACGGGAACCAAGAGAAAAGTAAGTGAAGTAGTGATGGAGTGTCCCATAGAATTGAATGGACTCCACACATATGCTGAATTGAATGTGTTACCATTAGGATCCTATGATGCATTAATTGGCATGGATTGGTTAGAAAAACATAGAGCCAAATTGGACTGTTATGAGAAAGCACTTGAGTGCATTGATGAAAAGGGAAGGCCAACATTGGTAAAAGGGATTCCCAAGCAAGTTTCAATAAGACAGATTTCAGCCCTGCAGTTGAAAAAGTTTTATAAGAAGGGTTGTCAACTATATGCAGTCCATATGCCAGATTCATTGGAGGACAAAGGGCCAAGACTAGAAGACTTCAGGATATTGCAAGAGTTCCAAGATGTGTTTCCGGATGAGGTACCAGGGTTGCCACCGATGAGAGATATTGATTTTACCATCGATCTTGTTCCAGGGGCAGCGCCGAATTCCAAAGCTCCTTATAGAATGAGTACACCGGAATTGGTGGAATTGAAGATACAGCTGCAGGAATTAATAGATAAAGGGTATATCAGGCCTAGTGTGTCTCCTTGGGGAGCACCGGTGTTATTTGTCAAGAAGAAAGATGGGACTTTAAGGCTGTGTATTGATTACAGGCAGCTCAATAAAGTGACAGTTAAGAACAAGTACCCATTACCAAGAATTGATGACTTGTTTGATCAAATGAAGGAAGCCAAATTATTTTCAAAGATTGACTTGAGGTCTGGCTACCATCAAGTAAGGATTAAAGAAGAAGACATTCACAAGACGGCTTTTAGAACTAGATATGGTCATTATGAGTTCACTGTGGTTCCATTCGGCCTTACCAACGCACCTGCCACATTCATGTGTCTCATGAATAGTGTATTCAGCAAATATTTGGACAAGTTTGTGATTGTGTTTTTAGATGACATTCTTGTCTATTCAAGAAATGAAGAAGAGCATGAGGAGCATCTAAGAATGGTGTTGCAAGTTCTTAGAGAACATCAGCTGTATGCCAAGTTAAGCAAGTGTGAATTCTATCAAAAGAGGATCCAATATTTGGGTCACGTCATTTCAGAAGAAGGAATTGCAGTGGATCCAGAGAAGATTAATTCCATCATGGATTGGCCAACTCCAAGAAATGTTTCAGATGTTAGATCTTTTATGGGCCTTGCTGGTTACTACAGAAGGTTTATTGAAGGATTCTCCAGGATAGCGCATCCGATCACCTCATTGCAAAGGAAGAACATCAAATTTGTATGGTCTGAAAAATGTGAGAAAAGTTTTCAGAAATTAAAGGAGTTACTTACTAGCGCTCCTGTTTTGAAGATAGCCGATCCAAGGAAGGATTTTGTAGTATACACAGATGCTTGCATTGAAGGACTGGGTGGGGTTCTCATGCAGGAAGGAATTGTGATTTGCTATGAATCTAGGAAATTGAAAGAGCATGAAAAGAATTATGCCACACATGATTTAGAATTAGCAGCCATAGTGCATGCTCTTAAAATGTGGAGGCATTACTTGATGGGGAGAAGATTCGAGCTTAGGACTGACCACATGAGCTTGAAGTATTTGTTTGATCAGCCAAACTTGAATGCTAGGCAAGCTAGATGGATGGAATTTCTATGTGAATTTGATTTTGAAATTAAACATGTAAAGGGGAAGGAGAATAAGGTTGCAGAAGCTCTTAGCAGAAAATTTCATGTTTCAGCGGTAAGTATGTGCAAATCAGATTTGAAGACAAGAGTTCTTGAAGCCCAAAACGGTGACGAAACTTGCCTTCAAATTAAAGAGAAGTTGCAGCATGGTGATGTGGGTGAAAAGTGTGCAGGATATCAGCTGGGTAAAGACAGTATCCTCGTCTACAAAGATAGGTTGTACATTCCAAACAATGCAGATTTGAAGAAACTAGTGATGGATGAGATACACCAAATGCCGTACTCTGGACACCCAGGGTATCAGAAGACTATAACAGCGGCAAGAAAGCAATACTTTTGGAATGGCATGAAGAAGGATATAGCTGAGTACATTGCTAGGTGTCAGAAGTGCCAACAAGTCAAGGCAGAACACCAACATCCAGCGGGGTTATTGCAGCCCTTACCCATTCCAGAATGGAAGTGGGAAGTGATCTCCATGGATTTTATAACAGGTCTGCCCATGACAGTGAAAAAGCATGATTCAATCATGGTTGTGGTGGATAAGCTATCAAAGGTAGCTCACTTTATTCCAGTAAAGTCCACTCACAAGGCTAGTGACATTGCGAACATCTTCATGAGAGAGATATTCAGATTGCATGGATTGCCTAAGGCAATAATTTCTGATCGTGACACAAAGTTCACCTCCAAATTCTGGAAGGGATTATTTCAGGAATTGGGAACGAAATTGAATTTCAGTACAACTTACCATCCTCAAACGGACGGCCAAACCGAGAGGGTGAATCAGGTCCTTGAAGACATGTTGAGAATGTATGTGATGGACAAACCATCCAAGTGGGAAGATTATTTACACTTGGTTGAATTTGCATACAATAATGGACACCATGCATCCTTGGGAATGAGTCCATTTGAAGCATTGTATGGCAGGGGATGCAGGACGCCAGTGAATTGGGATGGCCCAGTGAACAGGGTAGTGCTTGGACCAGAGATGATCAAGGAAATGGAACAGGAAATTGTTAAGATCAGGCAGAATTTAAAGGCAGCTCAGGACAGGCAAAAGAGTTATGCAGATTTGAAAAGAGTACATAAGGAATTTCAGATTGGGGATCATGTTTACTTGAGAGTGAAACCAAGGAAGAGTTCCCTCAAGTTGGGGAGTTGTGCCAAGTTGTCGCCCAGATATTGTGGTCCATTTGAAGTCCTTGATAGGATAGGGCCAGTTGCATATAGAATTGCATTGCCTGCTAGCATAAGAGCTCATAATGTTTTCCATGTATCTTTGCTTAAGAAGTATGTACATGATCCTAATCATATGATTGATTGGAATGTGATACAGGTGGAACCCGAGGGAGAGTTCCAAGTAGAACCTATGCGCATCCTCGACAAGAAATTCACAGTGCTCCGGAACAGAGCCATCGGGCAGGTAAAGGTCCAATGGGAGCACCTTAGTCCCGACGAGGCTACATGGGAGCTAGAGGATGCCATGAGGGAGGCATTCCCATTTTTGTTCAGTTTTGAGAACACCGAGGACGGTGTTGTTCTAAGGGGGAGGGGAATGTAATACCCCAATTTTGAACCTTTAGGCAATATTGGCTCTAATGTAAATATTGCAAATACGCGATGTATGTTTCCCTAGCGTGGAGCTCAAGGCCAAGGCCCCGCTAGTTCATGCTCGGATTTTATTTAAATTAGACACGCTTGATATTTTGTTACCCACGTGCTATTAAGCCATGGGATATTGTAAATTGATGTAAATATTTAACATTGAAATAAAATACCAAAAACTGGCTATGGAGGCAACGAATGAGAAGGGGCCACGTGTATCCACTAGGGAGTGGTGAGGGGGCTATGGGATTAAACCCTAGGCTGCCATTTGTCATTATGAGAACCCATTGACTTCCCTAGGTGACATTAATGCCTGCTGTAAGAAGGTGGTTGAGATTTCAGCCCATGGCTTCAATGGAGCATGGGCAGCCCTGAAATTCGTATGGGTGGGCATGGGCTCTGATTACTTGGGCAAGAAGTCACTCAACCTCATGGGGGGTTGCTTGATTCTCACCCCAGTCCATTGTGAAACTACCTAGCATCATTCCCATCCAAAAAAACGAGAGCCAACAGTGAGGAAACCAGAAAATCGCGACCTTGAGAGAACCCAGTTTTTGAAGACCAAAAACGTCCAGATTTGGCATGGGACAGGGAAATCCAATGGGGGATCCAATAGCATGAACCTTGGGGCGAATTTGGGAGCATTAGCTACCCCGAAATCAATGGGAAAACCCAGTTTTTGCAGCTCAGAAAACGAGTGACGGATTTGAGCATTTGGTGAGCAGAATGGTGAGAAATCAAGTTGGGATTGACTATGCAGAGGTTGGGTGTGCTTGATAAACCCAGTGAAGGCTAGGATCTCAAAGATCAGCAGCTGGACCTTTCTATGCCCATCCTGAAGAGCACTGGAGGGAAGAGTTTCCTGAGGGACTGTGTAACAGAGAAGGGGATCTTCCTTGTGTTGGATGTGGTAGGTAATGTGGGTGCCTAACTGTTGAGCTCACTTGAGATGCCTGTAGCTCTGTGGTTGAGCTCACTGGCTTAGCATTACCCTCCCCTATCTGCTTGGATGCCTGACTGAAGCCTGGCTATGAGTGAACCCGGCTAGTCCTCCTTAGTGGATACACGGCCCAGCTCGGGGGTGACCTCTCAGCTGAAAGAACACAAGCTGGACAGAGGTCTACGGTTGGGAGGAACGTTGACCTTCCATAGCCAGTCGTTTGGACATCAACTTCTCAAGATAAGTGTTCTTGTGATTTAAATTACTTGCATTCTGTGTTCTGCTACACATTCAATCTGAAGGATTAATTATTCCTGTTAAATAAATGAAATGCATCATGTTTTATGCAATGTGATATTTAATGACTGATTACATGTATGACGGATATGGGTATGATGAACACGTGAAGAAATTGTGTGCATATGTGAAGTTAAATTCCGCTGTGTAGTTCTTGGATTTATGTCTGCACCCACTAGTTTTAAATTGCATGCGTTATGGGTCGCAGTATTGGGGCTAAGCCTTTACGAAAGCCCTGTGTTGTTAACGTTTTCCCTTCCTTGCACTTGATGATGGAAGGGGGCGTTACAGCAGGGATGGATGTTGAATGAGTTGTTAATTGGAAACCTCCCCAAGAAGAGCACACACATGTTGAACACACTCCCTTTCATAACCAAATTGTGAATGAAGTGCCACAACAAACTGGTGATGAGACTCGTACTTCATGTCCAACTCCATTGCGTCGACTATCAAGTGGACGATGAAGAAATACTAGACGTATTCATGTCGATGAAAGTTCCTAAGTTATGAGGACTTGAAGTAAGTTGCCTAAATGCACTATTGATTTCCATTGTAGCAAGATCATAAAAGAATTTTTTGTATCCAAAAGTGATGCAGCAAAATGTCAATTGTTACTAGCTTTGTTAAAATCACATTGTCTAGCTCATGTTAGGAGAATTTTAGGCATAAAGGTAGTTATAATTTTAGAGGCCAATAGTCACATTGTTTTTTTTTTTACGCAAACGGATAGAATTTTATTGATAATTTGGCAAAAAGGTTGCCTAGCTCTTACAATGCTTATTCCAGTGATCTTTCCTGGGCTTCCTCTTCAACTTGCTGCCGGAGGCAAAAGATGTGTTTAACCTCATCAAATTTGTCTTAAGGTATCATGTCTATAGAGATTTATTCATTAATTATCAGCTGGCTTTTATTCAGCCGAGCTCCCCGATTGGCTTCAGCATCTGCCAGACCATTTAAATGCCTCAGAATATGATAGACTTTGACAAATCTGAAGTGAGATAAAAGAAGGAGAATTTTCCTGTAAATATGGGCGAGATTGATATCTTTTGGAATTTTCTTGGAGCGCAGAGCTTTAATAATCAATCTAGAATCACCAAAGACAATCAACCTTTGAATATTCAGCTTCCTTGCTTGACTTAGACCCTGCAACAATGCCAAATACTCGGCTTGGTTATTGGAGGCGAGACCAAGTCCCTAAGCATAGGACAGGTGGCGATTGCCAGAAGGTTCAAGGATGATGCCTCCTCCCCCAGCTTGACCGGGATTCCCTTTCGAGGCCCCGTCAAAGAAGAGCTAATCTCCACTTAATGAATTCCTGTTCTTCAAGTCTAATTTCCCAATTCGCCTTTTGTGGAGATTTGCTGATTTCGTGGCTTTGAGGATTCAGATGGAACTCCTTCATCCAACGATCTTCTTCAGCAGAGATGGTGGCCGTGTTGCTTAACTCTGGCTTAGCATTTAGAGCTTCAACAAGCATGATCTTAGCTTTTACAGCCACTTGAATAGGGAGTCTGCTAGTTTCTTTAAAAACTCTGTTGTTCCTCTCCAGCCATAATTCCAGCAGACAAATTTCGGAATCCACATCCACATGGTCTTGAGGAGGTTTTTTTTGCTCAAGTCGAAAGGAGAGAGGGAAGACCAGCAGCTGATGAGTTCCATGATAGAATCCGGTAAGCTGACAGCGATTGGCCACAACATGTTTTTCCAGACTTCCTTGGTGAAGTCGCAGTAGATAAAGAGGTGCTCAGCATTCTCCTCAGCGCATCAGCAGAGTGGGCATCATGATGGCAGCGCCCATCCTTTTCTCCTGAGATTTTTGGTGGTCAGGATTCCTTTATGGAGCATGGTCCAGATGAAAATGTCAATTTTTGGGATTGACTGATAATTCCAGAGGCCTTTCCACGGTCCAGGATTTGGAGGCACCCAAGGGATTTCCAAAATTGCAACATAGCCAGCAGCAGCAGTATAAGCTCCAGATCGAGAGCCCCATCCACGTTTATCTCTTGCTCTGGCACTTAAAGGCGATTTTCCCTGCAGATGATCCAGGAGATTCAACGCTTCCTCCTGAAGCTCGATTGGGTAATCACCCAAATTCCAGCTTGCCCAGACTTCATTGTCATCATTTTTCCAAGATGAAATATCCCACAGGGTGCTGCGATTATTGGCTGTGAGCCAATCTTTAATATTCCCCAGATCGCTGACTCCATTAAGTGGCAGGTCTCCGAGAATAGAGTCATCCCAAATGTGGATTTTTGCACCATTTCCCGGGATCCAGGTGAGCTTTGAGATGAAGTGCGGGATAGCCTTTTTGCACAGCGAGAAGAGCGGAGATCCTTTCTGCACTTTGGTGGCTCTTTCCAAGCATCTTTCCTTATCTCCGGTGAAGTATTTTTTCTTGAGAATTTGTTTGCTCCAGGTTCTCTTCCCGGTGATCATATTCCAGATAATTTTGCCACCCATGGCAAGGTTTTGGATGGACACATCCCGGATTTGAAGACCCCCCTCCATTTTTGACTTCGTGACCTTGTCCCAGCTCACCAGATGCATCTTCTTTTCATTGTTTCTGCCACCTTCCCAAAGAAATCAATGGAGCAGCTCATTTATCTTGTTTGTTATGGATTTGGGAGCTAAAAGAACTGAGCATTGGTAGATAGGAAGGTTGGTCAGGACAGAGTTCATAAGGATTACTTTTCCAGCTTTATTGAGCCATTTTGCTCCCCACGCATGGATTTTGTTCTTAAGCTTGTCCAGCATGGGAAACCAATGAGTAACTTTAGGTGAGGCTCTAAAAATTGGAATGCCCAAATAAGTAAAGGTATCCCACGCTGAGAGCCCATCCATTTCAAGAATCCAGGATATTTCCAGCATTTCCCTGGGAGTGCAATTCCACCCGTAAATCTTGCTTTTATGATAATTTATTTCACTTCTGGAGCTGTTCTTGTAGAAGTCCAGTTCTGCTTTGAATTTACTGGCTGTAATGAGATTGGCAGCACCCAATAACAGGGTATCATCCGCGAACTGGGCGTGATTGACATCCTTAACCTTTGGGACAATTCTGATGCCTAAGAGAGATCTGTTTTGGAGTTTTCTGTTCAGTTGGAAGCTTAGAACAACAGCTTGGAGAACAAAGAGCACTGGGGAAAGGGGGAAACCTTGCCTCAGTCCTCTTGAGGCCCTGAAGAAGCTGGTGGGTCGTCCATTGACCAACGGAGCGATCCAAGGGGCTGAAATGCAAGCTTTAACCCAGTCAATAAATTTCTGATTAAACCAAAAGTTGCTCATGGCTGCAAAAAGGAAGTCATGCCTAACTCTGTCAAAGGCACAAGCCAGATAACAACCATGCCCTTTTCCTTTTTTTTATAGCTGGTGTGGATGGCTTCTTGTACTAGTATAATATTGTCCAAAATTTGTCTTCCTTTCACAAACCCTCCTTGATTTTCCGGGATCAATTTTGGCAGGATTTTTTTCAGTCTGTTAGCCATAATTTTGGTAATGATTTTATACCTCGTGTTACAGAGGGATATAGGCCTAAATCTGCTGAAGTTCCTGGCACCTTTTTCTTTTGGAATAAGGGCCAAGAATAAGGAATTGGTGCTGCCCCCCAGCTTGGAGCAGTTCTGATCTTTCTTAACCATTCTATACAAATCTGATTTGATGATGTCCCAACAAGAGATATAGAAACGGGCTGTAAAACCATCTGGCCCAGGAGCTTTGTCCGGATCCATTTTAAGAAGGGCTTTCTTAATTTCCCGAATACTTACAGGGCTATTTAGCAGTTGGTTGTCATCATCATTGATTAAGTTTGGAATCTCTGAAAGAGGGTAGGACTTTGGGTCTACCGGATCCGAAGCCAGAGCAGAATAGAGGTTTTTGAAAAAATTGTGGGCAGCCTCCTTGATTTCATTGAAGTCTGTCAGAGCATGGTCTTGCGTTTGTATTTCATTGATGGAGTTGTAGATTTTCCTAGCCTGAGCTTGCTTATGAAAAAAAGTTGTGTTTTTATCTCCAACTTGGAGCCAAAGTGTTCTTGACTTGGTTCTCCAGTAAATTTCCTCATTTCTGCAAGCTTTATGAGAATTTTTTTGAAGTTCCGCCTCCCGGTTAAGCAAGGCAAGAGTGACCGGGGACTCTTCCAGTACTAGTTGGTGCTGTTCCAGAGCCTTCTGAGCTCTTTTCCTTTCATCCGTAGGTGATCTTAGGCCTTTGGCCCATTCTTTCAGATTAGATTTTAGTCTTCTGAGTTTACTCTCCCAAACATAGAAGGGGGAACCATAAGCAGGCACTTTCCAGGAGTTGGACACAATATCATGGAAGCCTTCCAGATTTACCCAGATTGGGCTGAACCGAAAGGGAATGGGACCTAACTTTTTCACGGGGAAGAGGGAGAGCGAGATAGGCTTATGGTCAGAAGTATAGTGCGGGAGGATCTTGGAGTTCGCCATGAGCCCAAGAGTAAGGAAGGCAATAGTCACGTTGTTAGGAATCTATAGTCTACATTTAATTTGATTGGAAAAAATTCTCATACAAAAGATCTTAATGTGGCCCATCCTGTACTGTCAGAATTGATTGTAGACAAATCCACAAGGCAACGTCGCATGCAAAATATTTAAAGTAGATAGAAAGACTCTTCAAAGTATTCTGCTATTAGAGAAAACATTGAGACCCTAGGAAAAAATTATTGTTGGGCCTTTGTTGGTAGGTTACCTCGTTCAAACATGAAGCTCATTGATGTTGTTAAAGAACTAGTACAAAAATTTTGGCATAATAACACTAGATTGTCATCGAATCAAAGAGTTGTGATAAAGCTGAGAAAAGGTGTTAAGGGGTGTGAACCCCATGTCAAGCACTTCCTCGGCATGACACAAATGAAATTCTATGAGAGGTTCATGAATGAGCACACACAATTGAGGTTGGTCCAAAGGTCCTTTGAAAAATGCAAATCCTGGTATGTTAGAATTTGCATTGATTGCAACACATGTTGTTGTATATATCATGCAGAATTTGAGTATTATTATGATACATATAGACATATACTTTTTGATTTGCATACTAACATTGTGCGGGACTTCCCATCGTTACAACCACCGAATGCATCCAGAGAATTTAGCCATAGAATCATGTGTCGAAGACCCAAAGGACAAAAATATTATAAAAAATCATGTTTATATGGGAGATGTTCCAGGTGCAATGGATTTGCATTATTGAGCCATTGCATTCATGAAAGCGAGGAGCATGAATTTGGGAGGATCATAGTAGAAATGCAAAACTTCAAGTACGTAACATATCAAGTATACAATGTGAAGGAAAGAAAAAAAATTGCACTGGTGAAGTCACAAGTAATATAAGCTTGCATACTTTCATACTATACATGTTGAATTTATACATATATATTCATATTTTAAATGTCACATTGTAATAATGCCCTTGGTTTTGTGGCACCAGGTACAAATTTGCGATTTCATGAATGAATTCTACAAAAATACCAAGCAGTATGTTCAACATGTCCATGTAGCATGATGGCGGGATGAACAGTACATACAGTGCAAGGACACCTTTCTCAATGGCACAATATTGTCGATTGTGGACTTTGCTGAAAACTAACCTATAGCCACAGAGTGAGATTCAAAATCAATATTACCATTCAAACCAAGTTAGCATAATTGTCCATATCACGCATAGGCATGCACCAGAGAGAAATAACGACACGAGGATAATATTGAAAGGGACCAACTTCTACATTAGTGATGACAGGTGCCACGACCTGCATTATGTACAACATTGCTTTAAAATTTTCTATGATCAGGTGAAGGAGAAAGATATATAGATGTATCAACATTGTATATAGTCAGATGGTTGTGCGGGCCAGTTCAAAAATGCACGTGTATTCCAGTGATTGAGTATTTTGTAGAAGACTTATGATGTGCCACATATATGGAACTATTTTGATACCGAGCATGGAAAGGGAGAGCATGATGGGGTTGGAACATGTCTCAAAAATTCCCTACGAAGGGAGGATATTAGGTGCATGAAAAACCCTCATATGCGGGATGCAGAATCCATAGTTCAATGGTTCTCTGAAAAAATGTTAGATCAAACCACAGAGCAGCACACACCAACAAGTAGAGGACATGTTGTAAGAAATTCCTGGCAAGTGGTTGATATAGATCGATCACATTCTTATAGTTGTAGTATTGTGCAAGGGACTCATGGATTTCATTCGGTTTGAAGCTCAAAAAACCCCTTATTTGAAATATAGATGTGAAAACTTGCTTGCTTTTGTGGACCTTGTAGCAGTGGAGAGTGGAATGAGTGTGAATCAAAGGATTGGGTTAATGAATGGGATCATGTATCACTTTCAATATACGCACATGCAGTTGTTGAAACAATCTAGTCAGAGGAAAATCAGTATTCTATTTCGAATGACTATGATCATATATCTGATCTTGCACAGCTAGGTAAATATTTCTGCAATCATATCTTGGTTCCCTTCTTGTTTTTTTAATTAACCATATTATCAAACCCCTACTTGTTTGAATTTGACCATAAAGTGCATTTTTGTAGGACACATCTATGCAGTTGTCTCCCCGACAAACAGTTCAATGGCACAAATTATTGGTTGGCACCATGCATCCATGGGAAGCAAACCCTCCTCGCATCATTAACTAATAGTGAAGGAATTACCTTTTCAACTGGATTGATGGTTTTTCAGGGAGAATATCTTATAGTAGATGGAAAAGCACCAAAGAGCAATGGATACTTATACGTGGATTATAAACTAGGTTCACGGGTGTATCACTTTATGCACTTGATCGTTGGTACAAACATCCAACTACAAACAATGTCAATGAAGTCATCAAACAAGCTATGCTATTTGCTACCTCATCCAGAGCATGAGAGGTTGTTTGAGACAATCAGAAACATAGAGGATCTAGAAGGCCTAATTGATTGAGGTACATAGTATAGTCATGTAATTAGTTATTCATACATGTCTAACGTTATTCATTTTAGATAGTTTATTTGATGTTATGTTATATAGTTTATTTCATGTTATATAGATCTTGTTATCTTATATTGTTTATTTGATGTTTAAGTTATGTTTAAGTTAATATTAAAATACATTGATGTTTTAAACCATTATATTTTTTACACCATTACATGTTTTAAACCATGATCATTGTCCCATCCCCATTGTCACCATCCATCCCTAGAGACCTAATCTAGAGGAAAAGATACCAATCACTCCAATTCAAGTTTCCATCCCTTTAGGAAAACTTCACATGCATAAACAAGATTTTAAAACTCTTCTTATATAGCATATATATAACATAAAACATAATATCTATAGATGGTTATACTATTATCGTCAATATTAGTGTTAAATCTGGTTTTCTCTTAAGTGTCTCAATATACAAGAAAAATAAGAGTTGGAAATACTCTCTCCTTCCTCTATTTATATGAGAGGTAAGGGAGGCCAACAATATAACTCAAGTCAACTAATCCTTATAAATAAATCTTACTAAACATAAGTAATCCACACACTAGTGAAGTGTTGATCCACTTGTAGAGTACAAGTGTCAAGATCCAATTATGATGTCCTACAAAAGAGGGACCCAAGGTGATGTATATATGTAAGGAAAGACCATCAATCCATCTCCAATACTCCAGAAAGGAAACCCTTTCACCACATGCTATCTAGGGATTTTTTCCCTCCTCCATAATACACAATGCTCCTCGTATCTTGTAGGGTGTTCTCCCACCAAGTGAATACTCCATGTGGCCATCATGCAAGGTGTCCACCATCAAGGAAAGAGATATTAACTTCTCAAGGGAAGAATGCTAAGCCAGTGACAATCTAACGTCTGACATCCATTAAGAAAGTTATCACAAGTGTGCATATCAATCACATACCATCTCTTGTGATACAATCCAGCTCAAACCATTCAAGGGATGAACATACACCATGTACACCAAATATCATGAAGCACCCAAAACATGGTGTAAACACTTTCTAATTAATATGAAAGTATAACACTCTCTCTTTATGAGGAAATTGTTTACACCAAAAGCTGTCAACTCCCTCTATAACTACAAAAAATCTACTATCTACAAATCAATCCTAGTTGTGGTCCCAGAATCAACCATTGTCATATGTAAAAAAGTTTTCAGCCATGCCATCACAACATATCCATCATCTAATGAATGATGAAAACGTGTGAATATAAAGGAATGTCTCCCTAGATTAAAAAAAATCAACTACCAACCTCAATCATCATCAATATAATGGGTCAACATCAATGAGTACCACATCATAAGATAACCAGGACAACTTGCAAAGATAATAATGTCTCCATTCAAGGTAAAATCAACCTTGGGATGCAAATATTATGGTAGCCATTGAACTATGAAAATATTATCGTATAGTCATGGGAATCGTTCTCATGCACCTCAAATCCTCTAGCAAATGAACTATTCTAAACTAGGCCAACTCCCTTATATTGAGAGAATATTGAAGTAAGAGTATCATCAAAGAAACCCCCCTATGTTTGAGAGATTCCATAATCCATAGCTCTATACTTTGTAATACTCACATTATCTACAACTCTTGAATCACCCTCAACAACATCCTCCATTAAGGCATCACACCTCTCTAACGAATAACTAGAAGGTGCATTGATGAAGCTAATCTCATCATCACACCTCTCCTCCGCTATATAATTGTAAGTCTCATGGATGGAAGAAACAAATGATATAAATATCTTTGGTGGTACAATCACCCCTACATTCTCCTAATCCACTAGATCAATAATGCTAACATTCTCCCTGATCACGAGAGGAGATACTTACACACTGAAATATATCACAATCACACTATAAGGAATGGAAGCTATATTTACATGTTCCTTCTAAGAAATAGAAGGCCTGCCAACCTATCATTGGGAAGTCTGAGTGTTATTAGATCAGTAAGTAACTTGTAAAGGCCACCCATGTTGTTATGAAATAGACACTAATATATCCCTAGAGACCTAATCTAACCCTGGAGACTTAACCTATACCTAGAGACCTAATCTATCCATATAGAACCTAGTCTATCTTATAGACCCTGATCTAGCCCTAGAAACAAGACAAAAACAAATCTAGCCTGGAAAGCATAATGTGGACCTAGAACCCTAAAGACCTGATTTAGAATCCTTATCTAGCTCTAGAGACCTAATCTAGCCCTAGATACCTAATATAGCCATATAGAACCCAATATAGCTTATCGACCTTGATCTATCCCTAAAAACCAAACAAAACCAAATCTAGCCCTAGAAATCCTGATGTGGCTCTCGAACACTAGAGACCTGATCTAGAATCCTTATCTATCCCTAGAGACCTAATCTAGCCCTTGAGAACTAATCTAGACATATAGAAGCTAATATAGCTTATAGACCTTGATCTAGCCCTAGAAACCAGACAAAAACAAATCTAGCCCTGGAAATCCTAATGTGGACCTAGAACCCTAGAGACCTGATCTAGAATCTTTATATTTCCCTAGAGACCTAATCTAGACATATATAACCTAATCTAGCTTATAGACCCTGATCTAGCCCTAGAAAGCAGACAAAAACAAATCTAGCCCCAGAAAGCCTAATGTGGACCTATAACCCTAGAGACTTGATCTATAATCCTTATGTATCCCTAGAGACCTAATCTATCCCTAGAGACCTAATCTATCAATATAAAACCTAATCTAGCTTATAGACCCCGATCTAGGCATAGAAACCAAACAACAAAAAATATATCCCTCAAAAGCATAATGTGGATGTAGAACCCTAGAGAACTAATCGAGAATCCTTATCTAGCCCTAGAGACCTAATTTAGCTCTAGAGACCTAATCTAGCTATATAGAACCTAATCTAGCTTATAGCCCCTGGTTTAGCCCTAGAAATCCTAATGTGGACCTAGAACCCTATAGACCTTATCTAAAATCCTTATTTATCCCTAGAGACCTAATCTAGCCCTGGATACCTAATCTAGACATATATAACCTAATCTAGCTTATAGACCCTAATCTAACCCTAGCAACCAGACAAAAAAAATCTAGCCCTTGAAATCCTAATGTGGAGCTAGCACCCTAAAGTCTTGATCTAGAATCCTTATCTAGCCCCAGAGACCTAATCTACCCCTGGAGACCTAATCTAAACATATAGAACATAATCTAGCTTATAGACCCTAATCTAGCGCAAGAAACAAGACAAACAAAAATCTAGCACTAGAAAGCCTGTGGATCTAGAACCCTAGAGACATAATCCAGCCCTAGAGACATAATCTAGCCATATAGAACCTAATCTAGCTTATAGACCCTAATATAGCCCTAAAAACTAGATAAAAACAAATCTATCCCTGGAAAGCCTAATGTGGACCTAGAACCCTAGAGACCTAATCTAAAATCCTTATCTATCCGTATAGACCTAATCTAGCCCCAGAGACCTAATCTAGTCATATAGAATCTAATCTAGCTTATAGACCCTGATCTAGCCCTATAAACCATACAAAAACCTATCTAGCCCTAGAAAGCGTAATGTGGACATAGAACCCTAGAGACCTAATCTATAATCCTAACTAGCCCTAGAGACCTAATCTAGCCCTGGATACCTAGTCTAACCAGATAGAACCTAATCTAACTTATAGACCCTGATCTAGCCCTACAAACCAGACAAAAACAAATCTAGCCTTGGAAAGCCTAATGTGGACCTAGAACCCCAAAGACCTGATCTAGAATCCTTATCTAGCCCTAGAGACCTAATCTAGCCTTGGATACCTAATCTAGATATATAGAACCTAATCTAGCTTATAGACCCTAATCTAGCCCTATAAACCAAACAAAAACAAATCTAGCCTTGGAAATCCTATTGCGGACCTAGAACCCTCGAGACATGATCTAGAATCCTTATCTAGCCCTTGAGAACCAATCTACCCATAGAGAACCTAATCTAGCTTATAGACCCTGATCTAGCCCTAGAAACCAGACAAAAACAAATCTAGCCCTAGAAAGCATAATGTGGACCTAGAACCCTAGAGACCTAATTTAGAATATCTGTATCTACCCTTAGAGACCTAATCTATCATTGGAGACCTAATCTAGCGATACAAAACCTAATCTATCATATATAACTTGACCTAGCTGTAGAAACCAGACTAAAAAAAAGTAGCCCTATAAATCATAATGTGGACCTCAAACCCCCGAGACCTAATCTAGAATTCTTATCTAGCCCTAGACACCTAATCTATCCCTGGAGACATAATCTAGACATATAGAACCAAATCTAGCTTATAGACTCTGATCTAGCCCTAGAAACTAGACAAAAACAAATCTAGACCTGGAAATCCTAATGTGGAGCTAGAACCCTAGAGACCTGATCTAGAATCCTTATCTAGCCCTAGAGACCTAATCTAGCCCTGGATACCTAATCTAGACATATAGAAAATAATCTAGATTATAGACCCTAATTTAGCCCTAGAAACAAGACAAAAACAAATATAGCCTTGGAAAGCTTAATGTAGACCTAGAACCCTAGAGACATGATCTAGAATCCTTATCTAGCCTTAGAGACCTAATCTAGCCTTGGAGACCTAATCTAGCCATATAGAACCTAATCTAGCTTATAGACCTTGATCTAGCCCTAGAAACCAGACAAAAACAAATCTAGCCCTAGAAATCCTAATGTGGACCTAGAGCCCTATAGACCCGATCTAGAATCCTTATCTACCCCTAGAGACCTAATATATTCCTGGAGACCTAATCTAGCCATATAGAACCCAATCTATCTTATAGACCCTGATCTAGCCCTAGAAACCAGACAAAAAAAAAACTATCCCTAGAAAGCCTAATGTGGACCTCAAACTTTAAAGACCTGATCTAGAATTGTTATTTAGCCCTAGAGACCTAATATATCCTTGGAGACCTAATCTAGATATATAGAAGCTAATCTAGCTTATGGACCATGATCTAGCCCTAGAAACCATACAAAAACAAATCTAGCCCTAGAGAGCATTTTGTACTAAAATACCATGCAAGGTACTTGGTCTTATAAAACCTTGCAAAATTGGCACGACCTTCACTGAGAAAAACCCTAGTTTAAGAGACAACACAATAACACTGTTTCTGGGCGATTGAATCATGGTAGGGGTAGTGCCCCAACTGGAACTTGACATCCCGAATCCATCGGAATCGACGTGTTCGCGACCGGAGTCACGGTTTTGGTTCTATGGCCATTTTTGCCTGGCACCTCATGGTCGTTCATGGACAGTTTGAGAATTTGCTCCGGAGGCACGGAACCGGAACCGACGAACAAAAAGGGGTTCCGTTAGCTCTGAAACATGCATATGGCCATTGTGGATGTGTTCACGATGGTCACAGTCACCCGAGAGCATTCAGTTTAAAATTGACCCCCTTGTGCAAAATTGGCATGGCCTTCACTGAGCAAAACCCTAGTTCCAGAGATGGCACAATAGCACCATTTCCAGGCGATCCTGAATCGACTGCTTATATGGCCATTTTTTCCTAGCACCCCATGGCCATTTAGGGACAGTTTGAGAATTTTCTTTGGTGGCGCGGAACCTGAACCAGAAAGCGGAACGGGATTCCATCAAATCCCACATGTTCATATGGCCATTGTGGATGTGTCACAATGGCCACGGTCTCCTAGGAGTATTCGGTTCAAAATTGACCCCCTTGTGCTAAATTAGCATGGCCTTCACTGAGAAAAATGCTAGTTCCATAGATGGCACAATAGCACCGTTTCCAGGCGATTGAGTTACTGTAATGGGGATCTCCTCGCTGAAACCCAGTGTCCCGAATCCATTAGAGTCAACGGCTTCATGACCGGAGTCACAGTTTTAGTTCTATGTCCATTTTTTCCTAGAACCCCATGGTCATTTAGGGACACTTTGAGAATTTGCTCTAGGGGAAAAAAAAACCAAAACCGACTAGCGGAACAGGGTTTCTCCAACTCCCATACATGCATACAACCATTGTGGATGTGTTCACGATGGCCACAGTCGCCCAGGAGCATTCAGTTCAAAATTGACCCCCTTGTGAAAAATTGGCATGACCTTCACTTAGCAAAACCCTAGTTCCGAAGATGGAACAATAGCACTGTTTCTGGGCGATTGACTCACAATAGGTGGGGTCCCCTAGCTTAAACCCGGCATCGCGAATCCATTGGAATCGACGGCTTTGCGACCAGAGTCACGGTTTTGGTTCTATGGCCATTTTTTCCTAGCACCCTGGCCATTATAAAAAATCTTTGTTTAAGTAAGGATAGATCCATCCTTAGGGTTCTGATAGATTATTACCCAAGGAATCTCTGTATGGGATCCTTTGAGGAAGTATTGTCTTATCATCATCACATTGATCTCCTTCTAGGGAAAACAATAGAGGACCTTTTTAGGAGTGAAAGGTACCTACTTACCTCATGGATCCCTTTTGAGAAACCACTATATTGGACCCCTTTAAAGAGGATGGTCTACTCCTTCTGCGATCAATTCCTTCTTAAAAAACAATAACATAGTACATCTTAGAGAGGGAGTTCTACTATATTTATGAACATTTTCTTTTCAGAAAGGAACCACATGTATCTTGTTTGAGTAAGGATTGGTCACTCTTTATCAAATCACTTCTTTCCCTTTTAGGAAAGTTGTTTTTTTTCGTTCTCACATTGATTGTCTTCTAGAGAATGAGAGTAGAGGAGAATATTATTCTCTTAAATAACATAGATATTGATAATCTATAATGGAGAAAATTATTATGTTTTAAAATTTATTGATTTTTTTTTGTTAAATTATATGTAGTTTTATTGTGTTGTTATTTTGTATTTCAGAAATGTCTCCTAAAATGAATATGGGTTTTCAGGAATGTGTGGACCTACCATTGAATGGATTTAAAGTTGTTGAGAGAATCTCTTTTGTAGAAAGAAAGATATTGCACAATATCAGAATTCATAATGGATGTATCATTATAAATGTTACTAATGTTTTAAATGCATATCTTCAATTTCCCTATGCATCAGAAGGTGCAGATACATTGTCAGAGATAGTTGGTAGTTATATTCAATGGAATACATATGACATTGTTAACTGCACTGGACCTATTCTTCAACAAAATGAGGTGAATGATATTCCAACTTCTATTTCCAGGAGTGGATAACATATTACTCTAAGTGACTATAGGTATATTTTTATCATGAGAAAGATTAAGTTGTTACATAAATGTTCAAAATGCAAGGATTACATTTCCATAGGTTTCATAATAAATGTCAATAAGAAATATTTTATTGGAGTAACAATTTTGGGTGCTTTCTCCTTTGTTGTTCTAGTGGATGAAGTGTTGTTTTCTTTTATGGCATTCGCTCTAGGATTAAATAGTGGAAACATTGTACTATCGCCAATTAAAAAAATTGAAGATTTTAATACAGGTATATTATTGTCTACATTATTGTATGTTGAAAAAAAAATCAGTCTAAAGTTGTAGAGCAAATATCAAGTTTGTGGGAGAGAAGGTTAATTTGATACATCAATGTTCTTTAAAGGCAAATTATTATGGTCAGGAAATAGTTTCAAGTGTTCTTGAAGGATATATAGTACAATTTAAACCACTAAATGATAGTGAGTTTAGTATTTTAGTTCAAAAAGTATGATGCACTTGTGAGAATTATGGTTTATTTGAAGGTTCTCCTGTAAGATGGCCCGCAAACCATTTTCTTGACCTCTATGATGTTCCTTTGAATGTCATACTAAATAATAACACAGAATAAGACATGGTCAATGTTTGGAAGATTGTTGAAGAATTTCCTTTGCAGATGGTGCTTCCAGGAACTTCCAGTTGTGAATTTACAGATGTCAAAGTTAAGATAACAGGGCCATATAATTTTGTAAAGCGGCAAGCTAGAACTATAATTTCTAAAATAAAGTCAAACTCACCTTATGGGGTTGGAATTGATGAAGTTGCATTCTTTCCAAACATTGGAACTGAATATTATTGTTCAAATATTTGTATATCAAAATTTTAACTCCAATCGATAGTTGAATGTGTAAATAAATTTCATCACATGAATGGAAATTCAAGAAGGGAGTATATTTTAAATTATATGGCATCAAACGTTCCTATTTCCAAATAAGGAGACGAGAAAAGAAGAAGTTTATTTACAATGAGATTGGACACAATATATTTCTATCAAAATGCATGGTATAAATTCCATGGAATAAAAGGGAGCATTTTCTACAATTGTAAAAATATGTTCTTGAATGGTAATGTGAGAGTTGTGCATGGTAACAATGGATTGGAAAATATAGGTCAAATGTTGTTGCAATATTAGCTAGTATAATTAAAATCGCAGAGGAAAATTTAGATAAATCACCACATCTTACATGATTAATCAGTGAAGATGCAACAAGGATGAAACTTGAAATTATTTCCATCTAATATGTCCATTGGTTTGCTATGAAAAATGTTAAATGGAGAAATCAAACATATTGGTTTGCATCCAATATCACAATCCTCCTTTAGAAAAGTAATAAGAGAAGAATTTCCGAATGTTGGAATTTTGAAAAAGAACTCATTTGCAAGGTGTAATGAGTGCATTATAATGCAAGATAAGCTAAATGTTACGAGGACATCAGGAAACCCATAATAAATATATTGCAAGTTGTCGCCAAGTTGTTATTCTCACTGTTAGCTTCACAAAAAATCCAAAGTCTTATCTGAGTATTGTTCATGTCAAAATGGATAAGTCAAACACTTCCACTCCAAGGATGAGTAAGAAGGAAAAGGATTTTAGTAATGCTATGAATCTTCCCATATCATTGATTGGTATGTTGATGCATGGGAACAATATTGGGAGATTTGTCCATTTCAGTCTCTTATTTTAGAGATGGGATCAAATTTCAATGTGACATCCTTCGCTAAATGCTTAAGGAGTCTTGAAGAACCAGTGGTTGATATATATGGAAATTTGTTTTACAAAAGTGGAACATCTAAGAACCAGTGTCATGATGCTATGTTGTAATCAAAGTCATGTGAAAGGTGTGTGATCTACAAACATGATTTTATGCAACGTGATATATGTGTTGATGATCTACAAATCTATGCATGCCAAATAAAAAAACTACCACCCATATTATTGTTGGAAATGGATAATTGTTCAAGCGATAACAAAAACCACTTTGTAGGTGCATTTTTATCGCTTTTAATAGCAAGGAGAGTGTTTGGTATTGTTGAAGTTGGATTCCTCCCAGTTGGACACACCCATGAAGACATAGATGGAACTTATGGGAGGTAATCAACAAAACTAATGCACAAGGATATATTTTCACTCTTGAAGGTTATGGATACATATAGGACATGTGATGATCACAATTTCTATGTTCCTTATCAAATTGATGAGTTTTTTTATTCTAAGAATTTTGTGAAACCCCACCTTTTGGATGGTAATTCCAATATCATCGGTATCAATAAATGCTAATCTTTTAGAGTTCACAGTTCATAGATAAAATTCCAGTCATGCAATGTAGGGAATCTCTTCAGGATGAAAAGAGGTCATATCCTATTCATCTATGGTATGGCATTGCCAGATGGTAGTGCAGACTTACTAGTGGGGCAATCTAGGTTATTAACTATGCAAATAAAAATACCTTTAGACATGGATGAAAAAAAAGAAGAATAAAAACATATATTTCATTCTAGAAGCAAGGGATTGAGAAGGGAGGTGAACAATTTTGGTGTCCCAAGTTAAGTTATTGGCAGGTTATATATAAAGCTAAATGGATAGTCGCTTCTAGAGTGTTGATTTAACAGGACTAATTTTTTGCCATCAACAAGCTAGCATATACATAATAGTGCACCTACAAAATCTTCACATGAAATTATGGATGCCTACTTGAAGGAAAATGTTCTTGCATTTGAGGATTGCTATGTTGGACCCACATGAAACAAGCCTAGAGATGGATTCATTCCAAGAGAAGATGTTGTTAAGGACCAAATGGTCATTGTGCAACCAACAGATCCATATTGTGCAATATGGTTGGGTAGGGTGATTGGTGATATTCATCAAAATTCATATGCTACTCTTTAGTCTTACAAAGTAGAGGTGCAATGGTGGAATCCAACGGGAGCATCATATGGGAATCATATGATGATCATATGTAAATAACATCACATGGGCATGGTCACCAAGGGTAGGATGGACAAGAGGGAATGAAAATAAATGAGAAGCACCTTTCAACAATTAAGGTGCAACAAGAGAAAATGGGGCATAATGTTGAGAGTTGGATAAATGTTCATATGGATAGAGGTCGATGGGTTCTTAGCCTTACGAACTATTTTAGCAGTAATGTATAAATAAGTATGTTAAATTATGTGTGGAATAAACGAAGTGTTGATGTTCATTGTATACATTGTTTCTTCTTCTTCAAACTACATATTTATCATTTTCGTGTATATTATTAATGTAGGGTTTGGTAGTACAAGTTCTTTTATCAATGGGAACATGCTACCAAATCATTAATTAATAAAGAAACAATATTCACTGATTCCATAGAAATATAGAAGTCGTTGGATGTAAAATTCCAAACAATGGAGAAAGGATCCAAAATAGATCCAATCAACATAACAACTATTAAAGATCTCAATCTTGTAGAAGTAGGAATATTTTCAGATGTCAAGGTACAAGCAATTCGAAATCCAAATACCTCTACCAATAAGCATTTGATTATCAACAAAGAGAAGCTAGTGTGAAAAAAAGACATACTACAAAATATGAATCAAGAAAACATTACAAATATGAAGAAGAAAGATCAAGTTACAAGAAAACCTTATCTACATCAAAATCACAAGAATTGACATTTTAACCAATCATTACATCTACTTGGTTTTGAAAACAAAATTTGACCTATATTCCAAAGGATATAATGACAATACAAGTAGGTCTCAAAGTAAAAGTAAGCATGAGATCATAATACAAAATGTTCTCTCCAAGAACCCTATAAATGCTTGAAATTCCATGGAAGATCGGATTAGGGTGGATAGACTCTTTCACAACTCGATAGTTCTTCTTGGTCCTTAGAAGATCATATCATCTTGTATTGTCGACTATTAGAATGAAAAAATAGGAGGATCATGCAAAGATATTAAAGCCAGAACTAGATATATAATTTTTTTATAGAAATATGCTTTGAGAAAAAATAATTTCTAAAGGGGAAGGAAAAGTAATAGACATAACTATAAGTAACTATTAATAAGTAAAAATAAGAATAGCCTTGAGAATTAGCTCTTGAGTGGTTATGATCAAAACGTGAGATCTCTCCCCCCAAAATTGAGGAGGTAACTGATTCAACTCTATCGTTATCCTTAACGTTACGGTCCATAATCAGTGATGATAATTTACCGTGTTTACCATCCATGAATCATCCAAAAGTATTTGGAGGATTTTCTACAAAGTTATTCCTTAAAAAATAAATACGAACGAATAAATCATTAATGAAATGTCACATGATAATGAATACACATGACCATTCACCCATGGTGGCCGATCAATGGATATATATAAGTATATTTTCCCATTGCAATGTAATCCTATTTTATCTATCATATTCTTATTAATTATTTATATTATTGTGTATTATCTTTCCTATATTAAATATTTGCTCATAAATGGACTTATATTCCATTTAATCAATTAATGTAATTGCTTTAGTTGTAGGATTGGTATAACATACTATAAATATATAGCATCACATAAACATGAACAATATTGAATATTCAGTATAATCATGGTTAAGCATATAATACTATTAAATATTAAGTATAATCGTGGTTAAGGAGAACACATTAGAGATCGCAAATAGGAGATCTAAAACAAATTAGAAATATTTAAACTTTAAAACAAGTTAGAGATATTTAAGAGTTAATTTTCATTGGATTTCACACTTCCATAACATTACCAAGATATTTTATTGTCATACTAGAGTCTTAGATACATCAAACTTATGGTTCTAGATATTTTAAATCATCATAACTATAATGATCTAATTTTAAACATTAATAATCTTCATCGTTTCATTGTTATATATACGGTACTTCAATCTTCACATTAATTTTAAATAAATAACATTTAAAAAATAATAATTTACAAAATTTATATGATATCAAAAGTAATTTAAATCATTTTACGTTCTTACACCATCTTTAAATCCTTTGTGTATGTATAACCTAAAATTAACATTTTGTTAAAGTTTATAAGACATAAAGGATGTAACAGAAAGGATGTAACATATGTGGGAATATTCATTATGCCTTCTCATTATTAAGCATAAGATTATATAGGATTACATCACAACAATACTACGGGTAAATATTATGAAAAAGAAAATACTATGGGACATCAAAGTGTCCTAGTCAAACTAACCAACTAATCACTCTACTAATTAATGCATTAATGACCAGTGAAATTACAATTCTTAACACACCCCCTTAATCTCCATTGGGACAATATTCTCTACACTATCAATTATGCAAAAGGAGGCATGTTGGTCTATGTCTCAGCTAGGCTTACATTTCATTCAACAAATTCATCTTAACTTTCTTCCTTGGTGTGTACTTGGATTGCTTCTTCATTGTCTTCTTGAACTTGATGCTAAGTAGGTGTTCTTCAATGTCTTCTTTAGCTTCTACAAAATAAACAGTTTCATTGATTTTCATTGGTACTGGAACATAGTGGAAGTCTTCTTCTTCTTCTGTTTCAATATATTTTATGTTGTTGTCCAATTTACCTACACACTGAAATTTTTTGTCAAAATTGTTAAAAACATGAATATTTTTTAGCTCTTCTTGGAGAGCAATCACATCTTCATGTTCTCCATCTTCCTCTTCTCTTATTTCAATGATTTTCAGCTCTTCTTGGATATCATTCACATCTTCATGTTCCTTATTCTCATTAACCCATTGTGCATCCTTTACTACTTCCTCAAAAACTCTTCGCTGGCAGGGAAACAGAGCATATTGTAGTTTCTCATCAATAATAGGAGTTTGCTCATATAGCTCCCTCAAACTTTTAGTTTTCTGGTTGTCTGCTGGTGTGGCTTCTATGCTGCTATCAATCTCTGAGAGACTATCACTCACGTAATTGGGGACTGCTACATTGATAGGTTCGTTTTCACTGTCATGAAAAAACAGAGCTGGATCAACAAGCTTTGATGGGCTTGCATGATCATTGACTTCCTCATAAACACAGTCTTTTTGACTGTCTTCCTCTACACTGTGAGATTCCTGGTTCTTTACGTGGCTTGCAAAGTCATCTTCTTCTACAACCGGTTCCTCTTCACTAAACTTGGCCTTCAATATATCCCATGCTTCTTTTGGAGTATAAGTTTCAGAAATGCTACCAAAAATGGAATATTCTATACTGTTTTGTATGAGACTTAAGGAAACAACTTGTCTTCTTTCTTCCTAAAATTCTATTAAATTCTCAAATGTTGCTAGATGAATATCATCCTATTCAACTGAAAAATTCCAAAAATCTTGTGACCTTAACAAATTCCATATTTTTAAAGCCCATTGATCATAATTGGTTCCATCAAAGGTTTGTCATGATCCTATTGATGTTAACAAATTTCTTACCTCTTCGATTTCTTCTGATAGCTCTTCTAGCACCATATTCAAGATTCAATCTTCTTGGTCGTTTCTTCTTCGATATCAGTGGTCCGTCATACTTCAAATCCTTGGAAATTTTGATGGAAACTTCATATCTTCTCTACCCTTTTCTACATAGGATCTTCTTGGATCAATCTCCACAAGACTCGATCTTCTTCAATCTGATCTGAACAACGATGGAATGCTATCCAATATTTTGGCTTAGCATCAACAATACTTGTTGATCATTCTTTCTGGAAATTTGATAGACTATCTAGTCCTTTAACACAATGCCGCAATTTTTTTTGCAAGCATAGTGCGTCGGGAAAAATGTGTGTAAGTGAATAGTGATCGTCACACTTTCCTTTAAAAACAAGTGTGTTAGCGATGTGCTTATTCTGTGCAGAGAGTGCATCAACGACACACTTTTCCTAAGTAGAAGGTGCGTCGGTGGAAGGGTGACATAGTTCCCGATAGGGACGGGTGCGTTGACACTTCCAAAGGAAAAAAAATAGATACAGCCCCAGTGCTGTGAAGAAACTACTCCACGTTGATGTGTTCCCGTCTCATGTGTGTTCTTTCCACTATGTGGAAAGGCTTACCCAAATACAACATATATAGATCATGTTAATATTATATGCTACTAAACACTAAATTCTAACTTCATGAGCATTTAATACATTTTCATAATAGCAGCATAAAGAGGATCTCTGAAAGGCACACAATCACAAGGTACACAACAATTTATCTTGGGAAACCCTCAAGGGGAAGAAAACCCAGCAAAAAATTCCTCAATATAGATTACCAAATTAAAATGCCCAAAGAATAAGTCTCATAAGAAAGAGAGACCAAACCCAAATACAAGATCCAAGAATAATCCTCTTCCTCCTTCGCTAGCCTTCCTCTTCCTCTCTTGCATAATGCTTGAGTGAGTGAATGATTAGAATGAGGGAGGCACCTCACATATTTATACTCAACTTTTCACTTGACCTTTTAACCTAACTAATATTTATATTAAACTCTTTTGGGTACTATTGACCCAAATTACAATGGAGGATTTACCTCATGAATTTTACATGACCTTTTACATTAATGACATCTCCCAAAGGAGGAATGATAACAATAATGTAAAGTACAAGTAGAATATTCTTCGAAATTACACTCTTTCAAGAGATCAGACCATGTAGCTCTCATACCATGTTAAAGTTTATAAGAAACAATAGATGTAACACATGTAAGCATATTCATTAGGCCTTCTCATTATTAAGCATAAGCTTATATATAATTACATCACAAAAAATACAATGGAACATCAAAGTATCCTAGTAAAACTAACCAACTAATGACTCAACTAATTAATGCATAATTCTGGTAGAGAAACTGGCTTTGCGATGCATGTAGGCCGTTCCTCGCCTGCTAATATCACACACAATCTTTCGCCGTCACAATCTCCGGGAGCTCCCACATTTATCGCCGGCGTTGTCTGTGTACTACCAATCACAACATCGTGATAATTAGCAGTGGATTCATGGAGTGTACTGCTGTTACCTGCGTTGTTGACCAACCTCTGGTACGCATGGTACAATACCCATAATATGAAGTGTACAGCCAATACGAATGTGAGAGCCATTATTATTGCCGGCACAGAATAGTCTTTTGCATATATTTCTTTCCCGTGGATTGATCTGCGGTGAAGACTAAATATCATTATCGTCTGTAGCTTCCCAACCCTAACGACGCTGTTCATTCAACAATACAGAAGCCGACTCAATACCACCAGAGAGGAATTCAAAGAAAGCCGGTCTCTGATTTCTGGCGAGTGGTCTTACGAAACTCCCTACGGTGGTTTCTAATTTAGGTATCTTGTCACTCAAGAAAATCGACTGTTATGTTATGTTATTTTATTTTATAAAGCATTTCCTTGGTACGTTTCTCCAGTGGTTTTCAAGATCAGTTATCTTGGAGCACTGCTAGGTGCCCTTAAGGAGATATCAATATACTACTTAGAAAAACATGATTAAAATATCTATATATTAATCAAAAGTATTAATAGGTATATTGATGAGGTATAATCTTTTTAGAAGTTTTCTAGAATAGGTAGGGATCCTAGCAATTTGATTGCTAAATATTAAACTAATTTTGATATGACTTATTCATTGATTCTGGTCAGCTACCGCTAATACTTTTAACTTTTAAGTAAGAATTTAAAATTCTCAAACCGGGGATAACTTTCACGTTCGGTTAAGTTCATTCGAGTGCTTGCAAAGAGCTATGAAAATCTATTCTTTCTCCATCCCCATAGAAGAACTTCGTAAAAATATGTACTCCACTTGGTTATTTTAAATAAATTAAGTATTCGCGTTTAAAATATAATTTAACGTGTTTCGTATCTTTATCGATCGTAATGCATATCATAAAAGCACTTGAGATCTTATTTATTTAGTTGATATTCTGAGCTTTAGAGAATAGAACCTTGTAGTCTAACGGTCTTATTATATGTGCTATAGGTAGTGTATCCTTGTGTGGTTATTTTAAATAAATTAAGTATTCGCGTTTAAAATATAATTTAATGTGTTTCGTATCTTTATCGATCGTAAAGCATATCATAAAAGCACTTGAGATCTTATTTATTTAGTTGATATTCTGAGCTTTAGAGAATAGAACCTTGTAGTCTAACGGTCTTATTATATGTGCTATAGGTAGTGTATCCTTGTGTTCTATTCGAGGAGAAAGAGAGTCTGTTTTTTCCTGATCCCTTTTAACAGAATTCATAATTCTCTGATATATATATATATTGCGAAGCTTTATAGTTTGAGCTACTCTTTTAGGAAGGAAGAGCCGCTCCTTCCTTAAAGAGACCTATCTTGGAGTTTATGGACAACATGTTCGTTGCATGATTAGGATTTAGTTATTCTTCATGCAGTTTAGTCTTTTTCAATGAACGTCTTTATAGGTATGGACCCTTTAAGAAATAAATCATCGCTCATTCTCATATTGATTGTTTTCTACAAAACAAAACAAATGACACTTTGAGGGAGAGTACTTCCTATCATTCTCATATTGATTGTTTTCTACAAAACAAAACAAATGACACTTTGAGGGAGAGTACTTTTTATGATGGATTCTTTTGGGAAACCACCATATTTGACCCATTTAGGAAGGAACTATCACTCTTTCTTCTTTCTTCATCAGTCCATTATCATAAAACAAGAGTAGAATACATATTTAAGAAATAGCACCCATTCTTTCATGATACCTTACAAAGGAATTAATAATTCATAGATATAAACAAATTGCTATATAGAGATGTTACTAATATATTATAATTATAAGTGTTACTACTTAGAATCTAGTCCAAGAGACCCTTTTAAGAAGGAAGGGTCACTCATTCCCCAAAGAGACCTATCTTGGGGTTGTGGATCACATGTGACTTGTATGAATAGGAATTGCTCACTCCTTATACTATCTAACCTTTTTCAATGAACGTGCATATGGGAGCCTTTATTTTTTGTGCATTATCATATTGATTGCTTTTCATAGAGAAAGAGGAAGGAGATTTTGATTAGTGAAAGGTACCTCCTTCTCTAGTGGATCTCTTTTGGGGTACCAACATATTTAACCTCTTCATGAAGCAATGGAAGGAACGAACACTCTTTATTGATCAATGAATTATCGGAAAACAATAGCAAAGTAAAGATTCTAGAAAGAAAAATTACATCTTCGTTGATAGATATTCCCATAGAAAATCAACCAATTGATCTATTTTAGTAAGGATTGGTGACTCTTTACTCGATCAAACCTTTTTCAGTAAATGTCCTTACGGGACAACTTTAGAGGCGATTCTTCGTGCAGTCTAATATTGAACACTTCCCAGAGAACCAAACGAGAGACACAATGATGAGAGAGAGGTACCTCCTTATATTATGGATTATTTTTGGGGAATTACCATGTTCGACCCATTTAGGAAGGAACAACCGCTCTTTCTTCTATTTATACATCAGGGCTGGTGCAAGGTAATGATACCCACTTATGACGCATTAGTTGTAATTGCATGCTGGAAAAACAGAAATATGATCATTAATATGAATTATTGGAGGTACCTCCAAAATTTTTTAGAATTAGGTGTAAAAAGATGAAACGTAGACAATCGGATCACCTTCCGGAATATATAAATTTATTTATGGAAAAGTGGTATAACCACCCCAAAATGTCGTTATTATAAGTTTGGTGTATTATTTTTTCTCTAAATCATAATGCATATGTTCTCATTGGTCACCGGTTTGTTATGTAAATTGTCAAATTATGTCGAAAAATATATGTAGAGGTGTAGGCAACAGGAGGATCTTGTGCAGGGCCATTTTTCCAAAATTTTAAAATTTAATTTTATATTTTTTTTAAATTAAGAAAGTCAGTGAAGCCCTAAAATGACATGGTCGATCATTGGTCCACCCTATCATGGTCTGAACATAATCAATCACCTTTTTTTTATAGCTTGTAGGTATTCTTGTACTCTTCTGCGGGCTCTTTTCCGTATTCGAAATAGGTAAGCCACTCAAAAGTTATAGCCGAAATATATGACATGTTTTATACAAATTTTACATGAGTGTAATTAAAAATGAATTAAAAATGGAAAACAATAACAAATTTATTCAAAAGATATATAGTTAGAATTTGCACACAAAGCTCGACAAGTGTGTGTAGTTTCATCAATAGTGCACAAGTGGGGCATATCCATAATGAAGGGTGAAAAACATGAAGTTATGAAAATTGGTGTGTTTTGCTATAACTTATTCTGAGCCTTAAGGTTTGGCAATCTGAACCTAGTACCAAACCTACAAAGGTGCCAAAAAAATTGAATATAAAGACGCGTATGCGCAAATGCATGCAAGCGTACTGGCGTGCACGTGTATAAGCACGCACATGTACTAGCGTGCATGCGTATAAGCACGCACATGTACTAGCGCGCACGCGTATAAGCATGCACACATACTAGCATGCACGCATAATAGAGCGCACACACACTTGCATGCATGCGTTATTTGATACCCTCGATTTTTTTACTTATTTTTCCTAAACCCTCCCTCCCTCTCTATAAACTCACCCCCCCTCTCTCTTCTTATCCACCCAATCCCCCCTCTCCTCCACTCCTCCCAATCCCTCCTCCCTCCCTCACCCCCTCTCTCCTTAACCACAAGGGTTAGGATATTTAGTAATATGTTTCCATGAATAACACCTAAAGCCATGACATAGGATTTCCTGAGGCTAGCATTGATTCCAAGTATGAATATGGGTGTGGGCATTCTAAGGTCTTGGATTCTAGGTATGGGTGTTTGGGCCTTATACATGGTTTAGGGATGGAACCTTGGATTTAATCCCTAAAATAAGAATGTAATCATCCAAGTTCAAGAAAAATGCCTTAGTCCACTACACATGACCTCTAAAGGATATCCTTTGCTATGAGTAGCGATCCCAATGATATTAGGAATGTATGATCTCCAGGTATAGGTATGAGGGTCTTAGACATGGTTGACGGAGAAAATTCAGGCCTTATGCCCTAATGAATATGATAGAAATCTAGGCTCAAGATCGATGCCTCAAACCTAAAAAAATGACTTCCCAAGGGGATATGGGCACCATTATGAGTTTCCGAGTAGAATGTATCAGTTACAGGGCTATCAAGAAGGTGATGGGAGGAAACCTAGGCATTAGTCCCTAAAGGATAATTTTGCACATCTAGAGCCAAAACCAATGTCGTGAACCTACATACATGACCTCATAAGAGAAATATTCACCTTTGAGTTAGCATATTAGAACCATAAACTTTTATGGTGAACTAGGCAATGATCTCAAGGTTTGGATCAAGGCTAAGCAATGAACAGAATCATTACGCCCAAAAAGTAGCTCCTAGGGCTCAAAATACATTAACAAGGCCTCAAAACCACCACACGATTTATTTATGTGATCTTTGTCATTTTGTAGTGTCCCTTTTTATAAATTTGGAAAAATTGGGAAAAATTGCAATTTTTGGTCAATTCGACCCTTAGACTAGTGATGACTCCAATGCTCCCAAATGGCTCCAAATCCTTCCAAATTGGGTTTGAAGGTGTTTGAAAGGAAATAATACATGAAAATGAGGCTGATGGATGCTTGGACACTCTCAAAATACTTCTGCAACATTCATTTAACTTCAGGAGATATTGGGGAATTTTACTAGCAAATTCGAGGTTCAAACCCCCAAGGGTATAAGTCACTAATGGATTCCCAAATGCAGTGCAACCCTCCCAAATTTCAGAAAAGAAGAATGTATTAGTTAAAGGAATTCAATGGTCACCCAAATGCATCATTAATCAGTTCCTAAAGGCTGTTTCAACTCCCATAAATCAGAGGTTTGTAGACATGTCTTCACATAGGGGGAAAAGCTAGGAAACTCCACCACTTGTTATGAATTTTGAGATTTATGTTCCAAAGACTTATGCAATGTGTATGAAACTTATCCAGGACATTAATGTCTCTCCATACATCAACAAAATCACAGATATTGACTAATACAAATCGAAATAAAGCAACTTCAAGCTCTCACAACAAGATATAGGGAAAATGGCACCATTTATACATTGTTTGGTATTTTAACATAGTTTCACTTGGTATTTTGAACATCAAATACAGAGTAAATATATCATATTAAAAATAAATTTGGTATCTTATACTCTCACAAAGAGATCAGTATCTCACCATGTGCTCCCTTCCTCCAAGAGCCAAAATATGAAGAGAAATGTGAGAGAGAGATGGGAACAAGTTGAAGAAGAAAAGATCATGAGTTTCCCTACAGCTTCAAACTGAAACAAAGGAATACATTGTAGCTCCGAATGAAAGGTCTGAATGGCCTCTCCAATGTCCAATTAGGATGGGAATCTTTAACCCTCGAAATTGGTACTAAGGCAAGTAAAGTAAGCACTCCACTAACATGGACAAGCTATGCTCTCCACTTTGCAAAATGATAAATGATCAAAAAGCCACCCTCCTTCTTAGTTATTGTATTTTATTATATTCCCAAGCCTTCCATGGTTCTAATTCCCTCCATGAGCTTCATGCCAACTCGAATTGGGAAGAGATTCCAATGTATGCCACTTGTCCATCAATTTCTAGCCTCCCTCTTCAATCAATTCGAATGGAGGACTCTTTGGCTTCCCTAACACCCTTGTGTGCCCTCTTGGAGGCTATGTTTAGCCCTGACATGTCATATATGTCAGATGTCAGAAATCAGGTCTTATATTTGTCATAAGTGTCATAGCATCTTCATCATTGTCGTCATAGAAGCTAGGGAATCTAGCCCAAGTGTCCCAATACCTCCAAGATTCCTCTTCCTCTTCCATGGGGGTTACTCTTCCTCTCAAATTTGACCCTCATTGAGTCATGCCAAGTATTATTCCCTTCCAACTCCCCCAAGAATGTTAGAATCCACCTTGTATTTGAATGGGTGAGAAGAGGATGCCATGTGGCATGGAGAATCTTGCTTGTGTGGGCCTCACACCTCCAATGTGCCCTCATGACCAAGTGCCACCTTATTTTCCTATCTTAAATATTTATTTATTCCCCATATAATATTTTTTTTTCAACCTAATGTTCATTTGGGGTTTTATAGTTCCCTTATTCCAAATCTAATGTTTCCACCCCAACCAAGGAAACTAGTAGATTGGTGGAATTTTCCCTTCTTGAGATTTATTTGAATGGCGACATTATAGTCCTACCCACCCAAGATTGCTTGCCCTCAATCAATTCCAAATTAGGATGCTGCAAAATTTGTTCCTCTTCCCATGTGGCATCCTTACTTGGCAAATATTTCCATTGTACCAAGTACTCCCTTATGGTTATGCTCCTCAATTTCCTTTCTCTTGCCTTCAATTATTTTTTTCCTGGAATAAGTATGAGTTTTCCTTCATCATATAATGGAGAGAGGGTTTCTGAAAACATAGATTTGCTGACCAATATCCTTCTTAAGGAAAGAAACATGAAATACATTGTGTATTTTGCTACCTTCCGGAAGTTCCAACTCATAAGCCACCTCCCCAACTTTTCGAACTACCTTATATGGACCATAATACCTTGGTTTGAGCTTTTATGATCCTTTCCCTTTTAAGGAGGTTTGTTTATATAGTTGTAGCCTCAAATAGACCAAATCATTCACTTGAAAATTTCTTTCCTCCCTATGTTGATCCACATACTGTTTTTGTTGATTTTGGGAAACCTGCAAATTGCCTTTTAGAAGCTTCAAAATATCTTGACTTTCCTCAATCCAATCCTTATCTTTTGGAGCTCTACTATCACCAAAAATGTGCTCAACAAAGGTGAGTGCTTCATAACCATAAAGTGATTTGAAAGGAGACATGCCAATGGACATATGGAAGGTAGTATTGTAGAAAAACTCACCCAAATGGAGCCATTTAACCCAACTTATTCTGATGATATATTTTATTATTACAAACAATTCATGGAATAGTGGGAAGGAAACAACGCAATCTTAGAAGCAAAAAAGATATATATATATATATATATATAGAGAGAGAGAGAGAGAGAGAGAGAAAAGGAAAGAAAAGAGTGTTTTGGTTGCTATCACTTCTCTGTCGAATTCGTCATCAAGTGAGCATGAAATTGCATTGTCAAATTCATCATCAAGTGAGCATGAAATTACGTTGTTGAATCCACCATCAAGTGAGCATGAAATTGCAATGTTGAATCCAACATAGTTCATCATTTGTTGCTAAATTTGATTTCTCATCATTGCAACATTATTTTTCAGCCACATTATTCTACAACACAATTTCAGCATTATTGTTTTACAACAAAATATTTTAGCAGCATTGTTTTTCAGTATGATGATGAAAGTGATTTCAGTGCACATTTCAGTAGCAATGTTTTACATCAGAATATTTTAGCAGCATTGTTTTTCAGCATGATGATGAAATTTATTTCAATGCACATTTCAGTAGCAATGTTTTCATCAGAATATTTTAGCAGCATTTTTTCCAGCATGATGATGAAAGTTATTTCAGTGCACATTTCAATAGCATTGTTATGCAACATAATATTTCAGAAGCACCATTTTTAACAATGATGGAAGTTGTTTAAGTGAGTCTACAATTTAAAAAGAAAGAAAAAGATCCATTAGATTGAAAACCAAAAACAATATGGTGGTCTAATGAAGCACCAAGTTGAAAACTTGCAAAAGGCATGTTGGTGAGATTGTGCACCCACATGATCAAGTCATTCAAGTCCATGGAGTTCCATCACAATAAAGAAGCCTCTATGGTGGTAAGAAGAGAATATTCAGTTCGTGGAGAATACGATGAGTAAGTTGCAAAGACAACATGGATGATATGGTTGCATGAGGATGTGCAAATCCTTTAGTTTGGGGATTTGATGAGCCTTAGAAATATATCATTGCATTCATCTTCTTTTGACATTTTCATGAACATTTAACCTCTAAATATCCCATCTTGTTCCCTAAATACTACATATGCTATCCTATTATATCCATTTGGGTTTTATCCAGTAACTCCTTGTAAATTGATGTATTTCACAGGTTTTTATGGAGTTTTTGAATGGAATGCAAGACATCTTGTAAATCATTATGTATTGGAAGCATTGATTCTCTATGTTGTAGGATAGTACTATTGTTTTGTTTTTTCATCTTTGTTGCAGATATTTTAACATTTCGGAAGTCTTATTGGTCCAAATAATTCATGGGTAGCTACTAACAAGTTTGTTGATGGATTTGTTGAAGTCTTTCACTAGATTTGCTAATGAGTTTTTATGCATTATTTGCTAACTAGTTTTTACGTAGCAGTTGTTGGCGAGTCTTTCCATAGTACCCGCTGACTAACTTTCTGTCGATGTACAAGTAAGGGATACGAATCCTTTTCAGTACCCAGATGGATAGGACTGGTGAGGCACGGTTAGAATCATGATGCCATCAAGCACTTAAAACAACTATATTATTAATCATTAAGTTGCTAGATCTTACTCTTTCATTGATTATGCATTTTGCCACATTTCCTGTTTTTAAGGGGAAATGACTTTCAATTTAAAAATTGTTAAGATACTCCTTTATTTTCTCCTTATACTCTATTTTTTACTTCCATGAAAGAGGGGATCCGCACACTAATTGAGGACAATTTTTTCTATAAAAATAGAGCCAAAAATTGAAAAAGAGACGGACTTGCTTATTATTTTTTGAATTCAAATTGGTTTGTTAATTATCTTTCTATCTATGTTTTGTGACTGTGGTTTGATTTTATATCACTCGTGTTATAGGGTGAGGGCCTACTCTACATTTAATGGTGGATCTTAGTAATTTCATATTCCGTAGTTAACTTAGAATTGTTGTGAATGAATGTATTAGATTACCTGTTTATATTTCTTGTAGATTTCATTTATTTGATTATCTATTGTATTTCTTGTAGCTTTCATTTATTAGATTACCTATTTATATTTCTTCTAGATTTCATTTATTTGATTAGCTATTATATTTCTTGTAGTGTTCATTTGTTTATATTTCCTGAAGATTTCATATATTAGATTAGCTATTTATATTTCTTATAGGTTTCACATGTTCATTTTGTCAGCTGATTACACCTCAGTAAAATTGCATATTTGGATCTATGGTTAATGTGTGACTCATCGATTTCATTATATTCCTTAAGATGTAGCAATGTAGCTAGTTGATTGAATAAGATGTGATTAGGGTCTATTTTAGTAATTATGAGTTTAATTTCGATTACTTTGCTTGAGAAATTTTGTATACCATTCAATCTGGTTGAATAGATTCAATTTGGTAGTTTTTGCATGCTTTTATGGTTGTATAGTGTTAGGATTAGAACAACGTCGATAGTAAGGAACCCCCCTCACATCAATCAAATTACCATCTCCATATTGGGGAATCATTGTAGTTGTATATATAGTGCATGTGTTTTGAAAAGTATTATGTACACGTATTGATTATTCAAGTATCCTCCAACATATCTTGGGCCCTTTAATCCCATGCATTACTGGAGGCCATCAATTGGTTAGAGTATGTTGAATTTATCTTCTATGTGATTCATAATGTATTTAATATTGTTTTCGAATTATGATGTATTTTAATATTTATGTTGATAAATGTTAGAATACCATCTATCCATGTTATTCTCTCCACTTTTGGCTCGGGATGGAGGTCAATTTTCACAAATCCTAGATTCTCGGAGATTCTTCGTCATCATTTTTATTACAGGTTTTTACTATAAATGTGATTTTTTACTGTGGGGGTTTTATTTCCCATGCCTATGGTTACAATATCATCATTGTTTCTCTATACACCACTGTGTCACACACACGATGAACGGATATAAATGTTGTTGTTAATTGGATTACGTGGCATGTATAATAATATTTAATACAATATCATTGTTGTTTCTCTATACGCCACCATGCACATGGTGAAGGGTTATAGATGTTGTTAATTACATTACTTGACAAGTTTAATAATCATTATCTGCCTCATCATGTACTCCAGTTTGTTGGCAGGCGGTTTGGTAAGGAAGAATCGCAGCATCGCTGATGCTACAAAATGTCAAAAGAGGCCGTGGAAGGCAAAAACATGGATTAATTTATGTACTTTTGAGTCAATTATACCGCAGAATGCGGGTTTTTGGGTCATTGGACCATATGATATGTAATTTTGGGTTAATTGTACCGCTGCAAGCGGGTTTTTGGGTCATTTGGACCGCGTCAGTTGGATTTTGGGTCAATTGTCCAAGTGTCGATTAGGAAGTTGTTAGTAAGTGGACAAACATTGTAAAGGCGGAAGCCTATATATAGACATAAGTTGTAAGTGTTGAATAGTCGTAGTACGGATCCTTGGATGTTGTTGTGTGCATCTTTGAGTCTGTATCCAAGATCAAGAGATATTGCTGAGATCTGGTTTTTGCAGAGATGTTGTATCAGGGTTTTGCTGAAGTAATATGACATGACGAAACTATTTGGTGAAATTCCCTGTGTATGTTTTATGATAATGCATGCTACGATTCATGAATGATTCTATGGTTTCTTGCTATAGTTAATACTTCAAATGTTATACTTGTTGCGATGAATGTTTCTGTTGAATGATGCTATGAATATGAATGATAGTATCTTGGAAGGATATATCACTGAATTCGTGGTTGATACGCAGAAGTCCTTTAGTGAAGCTGAAAGATATTTCTTCCGCGAACCCTGGGGAAGGTTTCTGCTGTCGCTTCAACTGTCCATTAAGATGCTTATTTGCGAGAAGGGTATATTGAAGATGCATATATATCAGTAAAAATCCTGGTAGGCGGAGGCCATGGATATCACGATAGCTGGGGGGTGATACATGGATTGATAAGGGGTAGATGGGTGTAGGTCATGATGGGACTGTGAGCGAAGTCGATGAAGAGAGTGGTCTTACAAGGGGAGGAGCGAGGTTTCGACAGGAAAAGAGGTATAGGATAGGAGAAGGTCCTATTGTGATCAAATCGCAAGTTCACGAAGGAAGACCACACGGGACGAAGTGACCTCATAGTACGGACAAGGACGCACAGGCTACGCCCAGGATAGAGGCAGGACCAAACCCCAGCAGCAACGTACCCACACCTCCGCTCATTATCTGTCAACCAGTGAGAAACACCACTTCGACTCCACCGAGTCAACAAAACTTAATTGCTAATAGTTCAGCGACTGCAGGAAGGAAGCCCAGGATGGCGGGCAATGATGCTAAGTTGTCGTTGTTCCATGGTAATGGGACAGATAATCTAGAGTAGTATTGGTTTTTGTGTGACCGTAAAATAGATCACTGATGATGCCGCTAAAAAAGGACAGTTAGAGACAACTCTGCGAGGTCACACCTTAGATTGGTTTATGAAGTTTGTTCTAATCCCTACGGGAGCTCCGAAGAAGTCATTAGATGATATCAGGGATGGGTTAATTGCAGAATTCAAGAAGCCCAAATCTGAAGCACAATATATCACAGAATTGAAAGAAATTAAGCAGTATCCCAACAAGACAGTATGGGATTTTGACTAGCGGTTTAAGACATTGATGGCGAGGGTTAGTTTTGATATGAGCACTGTCCAACACAAAGAATGGTTCATCGCGGCACTGCTACCGCACATTTGACTTCCACTGATGCAACAAAACATTTCGACGCCCAACGACGCTTTGGATATTGCGATGCGGTTGGAGGTGTTGTTGATTGGGGAAAATGCAGCTGGCATGTTGCAGATACAGACGCAGCTGGCTAACTTGACCATACAGCTACAAGATCTGAAGAAGGGCAAGGAGCAGCGCGAAGAAGTATGGTGTACGCAATGTCGAGGGGAAGGACATACAAAGGACAATTGCCCTGACTTCCGCAACTATTTGGTTTCAGGGGCACCCAACCTGTTGAATGGTGGTGGCATGCCATGGTGTCATGTTTGTAAGGTATTTGGGCAGCGCCATGAGGAGTGCCCATACATGTAGAAGATGGTCACCAAACCAATGAATCTATATTACACTTTCTGTAAATTGGTGGGACATGATGATAAAGATTGCCGAGCATATGGGTTGCTTCATGAGAGAACGTATGATGCATTGTACGTAAAGGATGACCAGCATGCCGTACAACAACCCCAGCCGCAGGTAGCCCAGCCGCTACCTCAACCGTAGGTACAGTTTTCACCACAACAACAACCACAGCAGTTCGTGTTGTAATATGCTCCGATGCAAATGGCTCCAGAGCAGCCACAGTACGTTCAACAACCGTAGTATGCACCGCAAGGGTAGAACATGCAACCAGCTCCGATGCAGCAGCAGTACAACTAACCGCAATACCAACAACAGGGTGGATTCTGGGGTGGACGCGGTGGAGGATTTGGTCGCGAAGGAGGACGAGGAGGTCGCAGACCCATGCAATGCTATCACTGTGTGGTATGGGGACACTATCAGCGTGATTGCCAATTATTGCGGTCACAGTACACATTTTGCTTTGTTACAGACCATATAGTGGAGAACTGCCCATAGTTGATTTTATGATGGAAGGTAGGGAACGTTCCACAGTTACAGAATCAGAGCCAGGAACAGTAGCCAGTACCGAATCAGATGCAGCAACCAGTGCAGAACCAGAACTAACGTCCAATTTAGAATGCCAATCAAAATGTGAACCAACAAGGGAATCCATCACCAAATCAGAATCAGGGTGTGAATGTTGCGACAATTTCTGTGGAGCCAAGACCACAAGATGCAGCTGTCACAGTTATTACGCGGGGAGGCACAGCAACAAGAGGGGACATTCGAAAGGCCGAGTAGAAGAAGGTATCATTTGATGTTGAGTCTGAGTGTGATACGTTCTTCCAGGCACATTGTGCATTGGACCAGGATTGCTGTAAAGCTATCATCTGCGACATGCCCCCTATTTTTTATGCGACTTCAGAGGCAGGTCCATCAGTGTAGTCTGGAATCTTGCAAAAGTTTCTTGAGAGTTGTTTATTGTTGGCAAAAGATCCTGCAGCCCTTGCTAAGATTGAAGGGTTGTTGCAGCATCTAGCTAGGGGACTGCAGGAATCTACGGTAAACTCCTTACAGCAACGGTAGACAAGTAAGGAGATGCGCATGAATATCCAAATTGGGGATTATGACGTTGATTCAGTTATTTTGGATCTTATTTCGGATGTCAACATCTTAACCAAGCAGGCATGGCATAAAATGGGGATCCCCCCATTGAGCTGTTCTCCTGTATAGCTTCGGTTAGCTAATCATTCCAAAGTGACGCCGATTGGGAGAGTCCCATGATTGGTGGTGTACATTGAGGGCATGAAGACCTATGCTGACTTCAATGTCATCGAAGTGGTTGAAGGAGGAAGTTCATATCCCGCGTTGCTGGGGATCGGATGGGCTAACGACAGTGGAGCGGTAATCAACTTCAAGCGAAAAATGATGACTTTTGAAAACCACGATCTTAGAGTCATAGCCCCGTTGGACTTGGCTGAAGGACGTAGATACATTAAGCCAGTAAAGGACGATGATCCTAGTGGATGGGACCATGCATTCAACATTTATGAAGACTATATTCATCCAACTGCCAATGGTGAGCTGGGATGGCGCAGTGAGAGCTCTGCGTCTTCCAAGTCTGATTATGCATTAAAACAATGGTCGAACCGCTTGCATGAGGTGTCGCTCCATAAGTGTGGGTTAATAATGCAATCGTTGTGCCGTGTTGCGACTGAAACGGTCATGTTACCGGTATATGAAGGGCTTCCTGGCTTGACCGAATTTTTGACAGAGTTTGAGGAAAGAGTTTTAGAACCACAGTGATTGCTAGCATTGAACGAAGCACTAAACGCTGCTCCTGCACGCTGGTGGGAAACACACAAGGCATTAATTGATGGATGGTCGAAATGCAGAAGATTGATGACAGTTCACTTCGGCGATATTGAGGTCTACCACACAGGGAAATATGATGGTCGAAACGAACCTAGAGGCCATTTGATGGAGTTTCATACATTATGGGCATCATGACCAAGAGACGAGTGGGTCCATGCATTTATCCATTCCTTGGATGAAATGTCGCGATCATGGTATACTGCAACTGAATTATGGGGAGAAATCACTACTTGGTTGGAGTTGACAATATCTTTTACTCATACCTTCAGTTTTGCTAATCCCAAGCTGGATGTCCATAACTCTATGCAGATCATCGCAACGTGGTTCTCAAGGTTGTTCCCGTGGCGTACCCGACAGATCTGCATACACACTGCCAAATGCAATCCATAATGGAATGTTATAATATCACTGGTGGGCCTGAAGACGGTGATGATCCACGAAATGTCAATATCCTAGAGTCCAAACGAAGTCGCGATGTGGTACTGCCTGATGCGCCAAGTGACTTGTTCAGTCAGCCCTTGAAGCTTTGTAAGATCAATATTGGGATGGAGGCCACTCCCAAGTTTGCGAGTGTTGGGTATTATTGGGATGATGAGATGATGGGAAAGGTGACTGACTTGTTGCATGAATTCCAGGACCTCTTTCCTACAAATTTTTCCAAAATGAAAGAGATTTTGGGTGATTTAGGTGAGATGAAGATTCCCTTGAAACCAGATGCTAAACCGATCAAGCAGCGACCCTATCAGCTAAATCCATGACATAAGGAGAAGGTCAAGGCAGAACTTGATCGCATGTTGGATGCTAGTATCATTGAACTGGTTGAAGAGTCAGAGTGGATCAATCCTATGGTGGTGCAGGACAAGAAGACCGGCGAGGTGCGCATTTGTGTCGATCTGCGGAAGTTGAATGATGTCTGCTTGCATGATCCCTTTCCGACCCCATTTACTGATAAAGTACTTGAAGGAGTAGGTGGTCAAGAGATGTATTCTTTCCAGGATGGGTTCTCGGGTTATCATCAGATCCGCATCGCAAAGGAAGACCGCCACAAGACGAATTTTGTGACAAAATGGGGATGTTTTCAGTATACTGTGATGCCGTTTGGGTTGAAGGATGCACTTGCGATATTTTCACGGGTTGTCATTGTTGCATTCAAGGATTTCATCCAGAATTTCTTGCAGGTATACATGGATGATTGGACAGTCTATGGTTTGATCCGCTATCATTTGGCCAATCTACGGTTAATGCTGGAGCATTGTCGACAACACCAGATATCGCTGAATTTGAAGAAGTGCATTTTTTGCGCGCTATTTGGAATATTGCTGGGTCACATTGTGTGCAAACAAGGGATGTTAGTTGACCCATCAAAGATTGCACTCATTTTGAACTTGACACCACTGACGACATTCAAACAGTTGAGGGCGACTTTGGGGCATACTGGGTATTATTGCAAGTTCATTAGGGGATACGCATCGATCACCACCCTATGGAGAAGCTACTGAAGAAAGATGAGGTATTCCAATGGAGCACTGAATGCAAGATAGTTTTGAGCAGCTGAAGGCTAAGATGGCTTCGACACCGATCTTAGTATTTCCGGACTGGAGTAAGGAATTCCATGTCCATGTTGATGCATCATCGATTGCACTCGGTGTGGTGCTAGCGCATCCTGGAGAGGGAGATCTCAATCACCCTATTGCTTTTGCTAGTCGGAAGCTGTCATCCGCAGAAAAGAACTACACCACTACCGAGAGGGAAGGCTTGGTGATGGTCTACGCGCTGCAGAAGTTTCGACACTACTTATTGGGAGGACATTTTAAGATGTTCACAGACCACTCTGCATTGAGATACCTGGTCAATAATCCTATGTTGGGGGGGAAGATCTGCTGATGGTTACTTCTTTTTCAGGATTTTGATTTTGAAGTAATTGTGAAGCTAAGGCGGTTAAATGCGGTCCCTGATCATCTATCACGGATTGAAACAGGAGAAGAGCCAACTAACATGAAGATAGATTACCTGATGTGCAATTGTTTAAAGTGGAAGTAGCCGATGGCTATTTTGAAGAAATCATTCAGTTTCTGGCGACAGGTACCACACCAGAAGAGTTCACCACTAGTCAAAAGAAGCAGTTGGTAGTCAAGGCTGTAGACTTCCAACTAATCACAGGAGAGTTATACAAGATGGGCGCAGATGAGATATTGCAATGGTGTGTCTTGCCACATGAGCAAGTGCCGATACTAGCAGAGGCACATGGAGGAGTGGCTGGAGGGAACTACAGCGGTCGGGAAACTTCGAGGAAGGTGCTTTGTGCAGGGCTTTGGTGTCCCATGCTGCATAATGATGCGACAGACTATGCGCGGTTCTGCGATGTTTTTCAGAGAACCGGGAAGCCATCCAAGCAGGATGAGATGCCATTAATTCCTTAGTTAACACTACAGCCATTTGACAAATGGGCAGTGGATTTTGTGGGACCAATCAATCCACCGGGGAATCGCATTGGTGCAAGATACATCATTACCGTGACAGATTATTTGACAAGATGGCAAAGGCAGCACCAATTGTTGATTGTTCCGAGGCCATGATAGCACGGTTCTTGTTTGATAACATCGTCACTCGCTTCGGCTACCCCAAGACATTGCTGAGTGATCAAGGAAACTACTTTCTCAATCGCACCATCAACGCATTGACGGAGGAACTACAGATACAACATAAGTGTGAAGAACCTGCAATAATTAATTAATGCAAATACATGAGATATCATAAATAACAGAACTCAGAATCACTTTTATATTGATCATAGGCCACTTCGAGGGGGCAACCTCCTTTGAGCAAGCTCAATACAATTAACTTCACGGTGCCTTCAATGACCTCAACACACACTTATATACTAATTCTATGCCCAATACTATGAGTCAAAACCATGGGACATATAATACTACAGGACGACTTACAAAGCATATGCATCCAATACTATGGGTGGGTCAATACTATGGGCTAATATAAACTATGGATCAACAAATACTACGGGACGACTTACAAAGCATATGCATCCAACACAATATACTAACATAGTAAAGAGAAGGGTTGACACGGGTTCCTAAAATCCCCCCTCCTTTAGAAAAATCTTTGTCCTCAAAGCTTTGGTTGGGGAAATTGCCACAGAATCTAAAGGAGTGGTTCCTCGGTAGCATCCTCGGGTTGCATTTCGGGCCACTGACGCCTTTGGAGTGTCAGGGAGGATTGCTTGGAAGGCTGTAGACGAAGAATAACCCTATTAGTTACATGGAAAGTGCACTCAGAACGATGTTGATCGGCTTGTTGTTTTTGTCGAATTCTGGCCATGTGAAGATTGTCCTGCATAATGAGAAGAATCTGATCGCGGTTTCGAAGAACCGAGTCAATTTCCTGAACTGGGGAGCTGCTAAGGGTGTATGGAAGAATAACTGGTGGTGTCTGTCCATAGACTGCTTCATATGGTGTCCTTTGAGATGTGGTATTGTACCACCAGAGCGCTTCTAGGAAATCCATAGAAATAGTTGGCCAAAGCTGTGTAGGTATGGGCAAGGGTTTGAGCAATCCCGAAAGGAGTGTCGTTTCACCCTTATTGACTTGGAAAGTATCACAGTCAGCTGCCATATGTTGAATTGTCATTTTCAGTCCCTGCCAAAAGAAGTTACATTGTTCCCGATCATACGTTTTGAAGAACCCAGAGTGCCCTACTGATGAAGAAACATGGAGTTCATAGAAGAGATAGCCCTGTTGAACATATTGCAACCAATTGGGAACAAGCAGAGAAAGAGCTGTAAGAGAAACTGGGTCATTAATTGTGCGAGAAGGAGCATTTGTCACCATATTGTCCTTACCCTTCTTGTAAGTGATCGCATAGGGATAACCCATGAGTTGGATAACCCATTTCAGGTGTGTTGGGGAGGAGACCCATTTTTCCAAAAAAAAATTCAGACTCTGGAGATCAGTCTTGATGCAGAAATAATTCCCTAATAGGTATGGCTGCCACTTCTGTACTGCATGCAAAATAGCCATTATTTCCTATTGAGAGGTAGATGCGACTAAATTCTTACCGAAAAGGTCTCTTGAAGGTGGCAAGCTCATTGGTTCAGCAAAGACACCTACATATCTATCCAAGGAAGTAGTGGATACAGTTGATGGGTGCATCTGAATGGAATGGAGCTGAGCGATGACACCATGTGAATTCTTCTTAAATATTTTTGTAGGCGATGTGAACTGATGATGTGGAGAGACCCTGGTTGTAAGCCCATTAATTTGTGTTGTGCCTGTCACGTCCCCTCCCATTCTACCAGCTAGATGGAGAGGATCGTGAGGTTAAACCGGGCATCTAGCCCCATACACAGTAAATAAACATTAAATTTAAAAGAAGATGAAGGACGTGGTGCTCAATCTGGGCAATTAGCCCCATATCCATTCATTAAACTTATTGACACAAGACATGTATGTGTGCAGGCTGTAGAACACAATGGAATTTAAATAAATCTTGTTTATATCTAACATACCTTCAAGCTATTCTGTAACAGCCATTAAATAGGGACCTTGGCAAAATTATAAAAGGTCATATGGAATTGCATAAACTTGTAAAAACACAGCGGAATTTATTTATGAATTACACAATCTTCACACATGGAAAATATTCATCAAAGGAACAATTGCAAAGTTACAAACAAGAGAATACTTATCTTATGCGAAAGTAGTCCCCGAGCAACCAGCTACACTTCTGCAACGTTCCACCCAACCGTAGGCCAGTGTGCTCCTCAATCTCTCAGCACCACTGCCACCCCCGAGCTGGGCATGATCTCCACAAGGAAAAGGGGAAAACAGGCTCTCACATAGCCAAAGGTATATCAAAATCAGCCAAGCCAATCAGCAATTGGGTTTCTCAGGCTGTTAAGAGATGGGTGCATGCATCACCAAAAGCATAAGTGTTGGGCATGAGAAAAACACCTATACAGTGAAGTTTCCAACAGTGGGTTTCTACCAGTTCCAGAAAAACGTGGGTAGACTCAAAACGAATTTGTAACTAGGAAAATCGACTAGGAGAGCAACCCATTTCAGAAAAACGCCCCAAGGGCAAAAACGATCTCTCCCTTAGTCCAAAATTGCATCCCTCCTTCCCCAGCTGCTCCAAAATACCAAAACGAGTTTCTGGGCATGGAAAAACGCAGGGTTATGGCCAAAAAACGTGAGGATAAACTTCAGGGAGCTCAGACTGCGTGAGAGGAAGAATGGCCATGGGTGAAGAATGGCTTTGGGCCAATTTCGTGGGGGTTTTCTTGCCCCACAAGCAAGAACACGATTTTCCAAGTTGATGGCTTACCCATGCACGAAAATTGACAGCCATACCTCTCCCATCCCAAGGCATTTATTGTCTCAACCAAACTTTGGAAGAAGTAAATGATTGGGTGCATGAGACAAAATGGGTAGTTGGTGGTTTATGGGTTTCCCCATTGACACATGGATTAATACCATTGGCTCAAGGGTTTGGATAATTTCCCTCCCTCTTCCTTGTAAAGATCATGCCCCCATCTCTTTTGTTGCATTGCGTAGCTGGTTGTGGGTTTTCTCATTAAAATTGCATATTTACATGATATCCGATTCTACATTGTGCACTGCTAGCACAAGGACCATATGCATCTATTCTAATTGCCAATACATAAAATGATAAGTCAGTGGCGGGGCCTTGGCCTTGAGCTCCTCACCATGACTAAATGACAATATTTACATCATTTACAATGTTAATGCAATAGGGTTAAGCTGGGGACGTTACAGTGCCCCATTGACTGAAAACTGCATCCAAAGTTCAGCAAAATGCCATAAGATGGGGCCAAGTGTGCGTAACCATTGAACGCCCAAAACCACATCACATCCGCCTAAGGACAAGGAAAACATGTCAGAGCACAAGTTATAATCTTCCATAGAGATACACACATTGTGACACTTCCCCTTGCAAGGTAAGGTGCCCCCATTGACAACCACGACTTCAAAGTTGGAGCAAGGATGGACAAAACAATCAGCCTGTTTGGCAATCCGAGTTTCAATGAAGTTATGAGTGCTACCAAAATCAATGAGTATGGTAAGAGGTAACTTCTTGAAGTATCCCCTGACTTGCATTGTTTGTGGGGTTGTGACGCCGGTTACAGCATGGAGAGAGATCACGGGTGGGTCGTCCTGAGATGGGGTGTCAACAAGAGGGTGCTGAATGTCGACCTGATCATCTACTGTATCTGAAGCTTCTTCACCAATTTCAGAGGTAGGCAGAGAATCCACATCCAAGAGATAGAGCTTTTGTTGAACACATCTATGTTCCCGAATGAATTTCTCATCACAATTATAACAAAGCCCTTTTTCTTGGCGTGCCTGCATCTCGGTTTCAGACAAATGCTTGATAGGAGTTGGTCGAGGAGCTGGCGGGATGGGAAGTCGTTGAGAACCCATATTTCAAAAGGGAACAAAAGTGGGTTTGGAGCACTGTTGGTATGCAAGCTTGTCTTCTGCCAACTTAGCCAAACCTAGGACTTCCATCATTGTGTTGGGACAAAACATTTTAACCTCTGACCGGATTTCATCCTTAAGACCACTGATAAAACAACTTCTGTAAAATTCATCAAACAATCCTTTTGTGTGATTGGCGAGTTTCACAAATTTTGTCTGATACTCTCTCACTGTGCCAGTTTGGTGAAGTTTAGTGAGTGCTCCTGTGAAGTCCTCAAAAGCACTAGGACCAAATCGTGGAAAAAGGAGTTGGAAAAAATCTGTCCAGTTTGGCTCGGGATGAGCTTTGATGTACCAACGGTACCATTGAAGGGCTTCCTGTTCCAAATGAAAGGATGTAAGTGGAAATTTCTGGAAATCAAAAGTATTATGTAGACTGAAATATTATTCTATGCGGTATATCCATCCAGTCGGATCAGTACCATTGAAGCGAGGAAAATCAAGCTTCGGCCCACGAAAATTGCTGGAAGAAGAGAACCCGGTGGCTGCAAAAGATTCTGGCCATTGGTTATTGTTCATGGCTGAATGCTGAAGATGGAGGCTGAGAAATTTTTCATCCAGATCTTGGAGTTTGGTTTGGATGACTGCAAGTGCTTCCTCCATGGTTTTTGCTCCTACGCGGGTGACAACCACAACCAAGAGTTTTTTTTTTTTTTTTGGAAATGGATAAAAAAACACAAACAAAAGATTATTTAGTAAAGGAAGATTTGGATTTGGGAAAAACTCGGATGGGTAATTGGGGTTTGACTAGGTTTTGGACACTTTCTGATGGACAGGGAAGCAAAAAATGGGGATTTCAGAAGTGGGGTGAAAGAATTAGAAAATTTGGTAGAGAGGGACAAAGAAGCAGAATTAGGAAAGGAACACGGTGGCAAAATTTGAAGGTGTTTGGGTGAAAATTGAAGGAGTTATGGCAAACCCTAAAAATAGACAAATGTGGGATTTCTGGTCTTGGGAAATGGAATTTGGGATAGGGTCTTTAGGAATGAAATATGCAGAATGGGATTGCAGGGATGTCAGTGAAGTTTAAGGGAAAATAGAGTTGAAACAAGGGAGATATGGCCGAAAAATAGAATTTTATTTTTTTATTTTTTATTTCCAGAAAGAGATCGGCAACAGCGGCGCGGAAGGGATCCGCAACAGATGGATCTGCAATGGCGCGGAAGGGATCTGAAACAACGACTGGATCTAGAACGAATTTCAGAATAGATCTGAAATGGCTGGATCTGGAGCGGAAGTGATCGGCAACAGTTCAGCTGAAAATAGATATGGACCTCAGGTATTTGTGGCTTCTTATCGGTTCAGGGGATTCACTCGGCCACCAATGATGTCTGATGGCTTGCGTATTGGGGCAGTACCCCTCACTCCACGGCTCAGGTAAAACTGATAACCACTTTGCCACAAACGACAGTTCTTGGTTTACCTCACGGGTGGGAACTAGTCAATCAGGTAGGGGTCATTGCCCTTTTCACTGGCAGGTCCTCTCAATGGGCCAGCTACTTTGGGGTTCCTGTGGTACTCCTCACAATGAATTTTAGGGCTTATGCCCAAGTACTTCCCACAGTTAACCGGATAGGGGTTATTCTCAGATCCGAACTTGCAACAGATGTGAAAAAAAAAATTGTCAGAAATTCCACCCAACGAGCCCAAGAAAGTGCTCTGATACCAGATGTGAAGAACCTATAATAATTAATTAATGCAAATACACAAGATATCAGAAATAACAAAACTCAAAATCACTTTTATATTGATCACAGGCCACTTCGAGGGGGCAACCTCCTTTGAGTAAGCTCAATACAATTAACTTCACGGTGCCTTCAATGACCTCAACACACACTTATATACTAAGTCTATGCCCAATACTATGAGTCAAAACCATGGGACATATAATACTACGGGACAAATTACAAAGCATATGCGTCCAATATTATGGGTTAATACTATGGGCTAATATAAACTATGGATCAACAAATACTACGGGATGACTTACAAAGCATATGCATCCAACACAATATACTAACATAGTAAAGAGAAGGGTTGACACAGGTTCCTAACAATCAGAAGAGTATGTCGTATCATCCGTGGGCCAATGACACAGTGGAAGCTTTCAATAAGATATTGGAGCATGCGCTGTCAAAGGTGTGCAATGCGAACCATGATGACTGGGATTTGAAAATCCCAGCAGTATTGTGGGCCTATCGTACCACATGTAAATGGTTGACGGGTCAGACACCATTCAAATTAGTATATGGACAAGAAGTGATTATGCCAATGGAGTACATCGTTCCGAGTCTACGCATAGCGGTAGTGACAGGTATGGATGAAGTGGCAGCATTAGAAGAACCCCTTGTGCAGTTAGTCTAGCTAGAGGAAGATCTCTTTATCGTAGTATTCCACCAGGGGGTGGAGAAGGATCGTTAGAAGGCATGGCATGATCGCCATATCAAAAACAAGCAGTTTCAGCAGGGTGACTTGGTGCTGTTGTATGACAGTAAGTTTATGAAACATCCAGGAAAATTGCAGATGCATTGGCTTGGTCCGTATCGCATCAGTAGCATCACTTCAGGCGAAGTGGTACGATTGTAGCAGTTGGACGGAGTGATGCTCCCAAAGTTGATTAATGGTAGTAGGTTGAAGCCCTATCAGTCGGGCTTGGAACAGTGCGATTCCTGAGTCGCATCAAAAAAAGAAAAAAGAATGCAGGTTGATTGGTGGCAGGATGGCACACCGACCAAGATGAAAATGCGCAGGCAGGGAGGCTTGTGCCGTAAGTTAGGAGTAGTCCGCAACAAGTGGCAGCGTTGCGACTGGATCAAATTAGACATCATTACGCAGATAGAACTTTTTCCTTTTGGGAAGATACGATTGTTAGTCGATTCAGATTGTGCCATAAGAACGTACGTTTGGCATGAGGAGTACACTGAGGCAACATGGCCGACGGTACCTAGAGTGATGGTTTGCAAGATTGGCACGAGGAATCCATCATGGCAGCATGGCCGAAGGGTCCGGGGGATGATGATTCGCACACTTTGGCATCATCGATTGCATGGCCGAAGTGTTAGGATTAGAACAACGTCGATAGTAAGGAACCCCCCCCCACATCAATCAAATTACCATCTCCAGACTAGGGAATCATTGTAGTTGTATATATAGTGCATGTGTTTTGAAAAGTATTATGTCCGCGTATTGATTATTTAAGTATCCTCCAACATATCTTGGACCCTTTAATCCCATGCATTACTGGAGGCCATCAATTGGTTAGAGTATGTTGAATTTATCTTCTATGTGATTCATAATGTATTTAATATTGTTTTTGAATTATGATGTATTTTAATATTTATGTTGATAAATGTTAGAATACCATCTATCGATGTTATTCTCTCCACTTTTGGCTCGGGATGGAGGTCAATTTTCACAAATCCTAGATTCTCGGAGATTCTTCGTCATCATTTTTTTTACAGGTTTTTACTATAAATGTGATTTTTTACCGTGGGGGTTTTACTTCCCATGCCTATGGTTACAATATCATCATTGTTTCTCTATACGCCACTGTGTCACACACACGATGAACGGATATAAATATTGTTGTTAATTGGATTACGTGGCATGTATAATAATATTTAATACAATATCATTGTTGTTTCTCTATACGCCACCATGCACATGGTGAAGGGTTATAGATGTTATTAATTAGATTACTTGACATGTTTAATAATCATTATCTGACTCATCATGTACTCTTGTTTGTTGGCAGGCGGTTTGGTAAGGAAGAATCACAGCATCGCTGATGCTGCGACATGTCAGAAGAGGTCACAGAAGGCAGAAAGCTGGATTAATTGATGTACTTTTGAGTCGATTATACCGCAGAATGCGGGTTTTTGGGTCATTTGGACCGCGTCAGTTAGATTTTGGGTCAATTGTCCAAGTGTCAGTTAGGAAGTTGTTAGTAAGTGGACAAGCATTGTAAAGGCGGAAGCCTATATATAGACATAAGTTGTAAGTGTTGAATAGTCGTAGTATGGATCCTTGGATGTTGTTGTGTGCGTCTTTGAGTTTGTATCCAAGATCAAGAGATATTGCTGAGATCTGGTTTTTGCAGAGATGTTGTATCAGGGTTTTGCTAAAGTAATATGACATGATAGAACTATTTGGTGAAATTCCCTGTGTATGTTTTATGATAATGCATGCTGCGATTCATGAATGATTCTATGGTTTCTTGCTGTAGTTAATACTTCAAATGTTATACTTGTCGCAACGAATGTTTTTGTTGAATGATGCTATGAATATGAATGATGTTACTTTGAATGCATAGATCTGTCTTGAATGTTGCGATAAGTTAAGTAATCGGTGCCGCAACCATCCTCCTTCATTTGGCGGAAACATGGTTCCGTCCACTCTCCCTTGAACGCCTCGGGTGAGACCTCATCTACTCTGCAGGTGTTGCTAGATGGGGTAAAGCCTGTCCGGGTTGGTGCTCAGGGAGATCGCGGTGGGTTGGTGTCGACAGCGATGGGAACCCCTGTCGATAGGGTTTGAGTCTACACAGTTCTTCCTTTAAAACTGGACTAAGGGCTATCCCTCCTCAATTCACACTATCCTCTCATTTTTTGAAACTTTTTGGTATACATCCTACCACCTTGATACACACATGGTAAAAAATTATGTGGGTCTTAAGCATTTTTGGAAATTATTTCAAAATTGTAATTTTTTAAGTTAGAAACTTAAAAAAATTCAAAAAATCTATAATTTTGATTTTCCAACAAGATTTGCAAAAACTACCTAAAATCACATAAGGTGGCTCTTGTTCATTAGTTCAACCCATGCATCTATTGCAATGAGTGTGTAATCCCCCACCAATCTATATGTGACAGTAAGTCTGTAGTCTTCTTTCATTTACATCCATCCAAGAAAAAAAGTGTTGCATTAGTTATCCATATAGACATTCATCGGCCACAAATTAAGGAATTAACATATTGTATGTGTAATAGAGTTATTTATTCTATGTCCATTGAAAACCAAGGATTAAGAGTTTTTTTAATAAACCTTGTGTACACTATATGTGAATATGTCATTATTTCCTTATATATATATATATATATATATATAAGGAAATAATGACATATTCACATATAGTGTACACAAGGTTTATTAAAAAAACTCTTAATCCTTGGTATAAAATAACATCATAACAAGAATTTGTAAAATTATATACTTCCTAAATCAACATGTGTTGACAATATATCTATCATTGCATTGAGAGGTGCTTTCTATAAGCTAGTATGAGGGAGAAGTGTAATTTTCTGCTCAACGTGGAGTCAATACAACATTTTTTTTAAATAATAAAATACTAAGTAAATAAAAATTCTACAAAGTCGACCCTCACCCAAACCTCAAAACTAAAAATATGTGTATTCCAATTAATTAAATCTAAAATAATTAATTAGAATATATATGTAAACCTAAGTTATTTGTTAAATAAGGTTTTTGAGACAAGATGTCAATTCAAAAGTCATTAAATTCCTTCACTTTATTTTGTTACCATTATAAAGGACAATATGAAAACCTAAAATTTATTTTAATTAAACATCAATGAAGATCCATCTTAACTTTGGATGTGTCATGTGCCAAGGGAGATTAAATCCCTCAAGGTGCAAACATTTCCTCAAGTTTTTACACTTTAAAATTGGTTTGCACCTGGATAGATTTGATCTCTCTTGACACATAGTAAATCTAAAATTAAAACAAATTTTTACTAATCTAAACAATATTCAAATAAACATCTAAACAACCTTAACCTTCTAAAACTAAACATATAAAAACTAAAACTAAAAGTTAATTTCATTGTAATCGAACTTAATGCTAAGCAACACAAGTTAAAATTTGAATAGTTGAAGCAAATATTTTTAATCATCCCTACTTTTATTACATTTATACACTCATATCATTATTATTATTTTATTTTATTTATCGTTGAAGAAGGGTTTTTAATTATCCCTACGTTTATTACATTTATATACTCATATTATTATTATTTTATTCTATTTAGTTAAAAGCTTTCAAAATTTTATTCTATTTAGTTAAAAGCTTTCAAAATTAAATACCCATTTAATATTTGTTAAATTTGTTTGAATGTTGAGAATATATTGCATGACAACATATAAGCATCAAAATATAGGTTGAAATGTCATACGAATCTAAAAGGTACTAAAAGGTTTAAAGATTTTCTAAAGCGGCATAATTAGATGGTACTAAATTATATAGTTTTTTTATATTTATCTAAATATTTAGATATGAAAGGATTTGTTCTTAAAATGGTTATTTTTCCAAATTAAAAAAAAAATTTATATGTTATTAATTGGAATCAAAGTATGTATACAAAAACTTGAGTAGTTATTGTTGAGAGTTGAAACTATCTATCTAGAAAATGGCCTTTAAGTAGTATGTGTTATGATAAAAACAATACATATCATTCTTTAAAAAGACAAAGAATAGGTCAACATTATATATTGTTCCAAATATAGAAATACGTGAGATCAAAATACAATGTTGAAGCAAAAGCTAGAGAAATACAGTTGCATACTCATAAATAGAAACTAAGAAACTAAAGAGCCTATACAAGGCTAAAAACCTCCTCCACAACACTGAACCTTCCTTGCTACCCATGTGAAAGGAAGAAAGTAGCCCTAATAGGACCGAAATCAAAACATCTGCTAATAAAAGATAACAATCACATGATTAGAGCATATCACCAGAAAGAATGTCACAGACATATAAGAAAAATTAATATTCCTGAAAGGATCTATGCTTGATCAGAGAATTGTGCATGGATTCTTCATAAGATAAGATCGCCTCCATGAGCCTTAATGCCTCTTTTGAGAGTTTATCAACCTCCCAATTGAAATGTCTTAAAATGTGTTGAAAACATATCTCTTGAAATGACCCCTGAAGGATTTTGATCTGACTCATCCATCCTTCAAGATTCAGAATTTGGAGGACTGCTCTCTCTGCTACCCAATCAATGATTACTCTAGAGTCCCCTACACTTGGATTGTATCAATATTTTTGTGAACATCAAACTTTAGAACGGTCCATAAAGCCAATAACTCAGCTTAACTATTTGTCCCCCTACCTCTACGAATTTTTATTCTAAAAGTCCTTCCCTCCTTGATCTGTACAACTGCACTAATACCATACTTGCCTTTGGGCCCCTAACATGCACCATCAAAATAACCCATAGGAACCCCAACCCTGAACACTAGTTCAATCAAATGTTAGGTTATGATCATACACATAATAACTTGCGAGAGAAATAAACAAAATAACAAGCATATAATAGACACACAATTTACCCTGGAAACCCCATGCGAGGAAAACCAACACCTAATGAAGATATTCATTACATGGCCAAAACCGGCCATTCGGGCCAATTGAGCTCACCCGCGCACCTCCAGGCCACTTTACAATGGAGCCTCCTCAAGCCTTATAAAGGCTTCCTTACATGCAATACCATGGGGCAATGCCATGGGCTACAACAAACCATGTGCCCAAAAACATGTGCTAGACCTAACCAACTTTGACTCAATCTCGAGTCAAGGTTAACCTTAACAATCCCCCCTTTAAACTTGACTTGGAGTAATCACCAACACCCCTCAAAGTTTTAATCGAGGAATATCACATACACCCCCTAATCACCCAGGTCTTGCTCCCGACTTTACCGGTGAGTTACCAGGGGTATGCATGCCTTACCAGGTCTTACAGCCATATTCCCTTTTACATGCAAACTGCTCCATTATTTTTTTTAATTTTTTTTTTCATGTGTCTTCATGGTGATTACACCATCACCATCGGTTGCTTCATCCTCTCGCTTTTCCATGCTCGTCATCTACCATGCCCTACATTCTTATCATGATGGTCTTCTCATGCCTTGCCACAATGCCTTTCTGGCTTCTATTTAACCATGGTCCATAAACAGAAAGTTCCAAGGAAACTATGAAACATGCATTTCCACTAACCTAAGCAACTCCGACGCTGTTTCCATTTTACAACCCACACAATACCACAGTGGACCACACACTTTCGTGCTTCTCATGACTACTACTTAGCCCACTACTTTGTTTCAGCGTTTCATGAAATATTGGTTCTATTTATGGCTTTCTTGACCAGCCCACCTGCACGCATCTCCTCACGCACATAGATGCCTCTCAATATTCACATAGCTACGGCTTCATCTTCTGTAGCAACATAATCTTCATTCATGTGGCTAGGGCTTCTTCCATTCATGCCCTACCACGACATTCTCAAATGCAGCCACACAGATCCATCTTCACCGAATCTCTTCCAGAACATGCACCGTCGGGCTCTTGCTCTTCAGGTTAGCGGACCGGCTCGGCTCTGCAGCAACGAGACTCCTCTCAGTGACTACTTGGGCTCCCTTACATGCTCATGGGATCTTCCAAAGCGGGCCCTTCCTCCAGAGCTCGTGACTCTTCTCCACGGGCTCAATGACGCCCTTCCAATGGAACGGCTCCTCCACGACTGGCTCGACAGCTCTCCTAGGCAGCGCTGCGCACCAACGGCTCTCCCTCTGTCGGCGGATCTCTGCTCCTTCTCGTGTTCTCGGGCTGGATTTTCACAAGTAGTGATTTCCTTCTTCACGACATGAGCACGAATATCTCTTCATCCTGCAGATCCTTCACGATTTTTAACGTTAACGTCCAGCGGACTCTTAATGGGAATCTGGCCATGGTTCTTCAAATGACAGCTCCTCAACTACACAACAAGTTCACGAAGCACCCGATCTCTCTTCGGAATCGAATAGCGAGCTTCTTGTTCCACAGCTTGAAGTGTTCCTCATGATATCTCTTGGGAATTCATTCAATGTTTGGCTGCAACACTGCGACCTCCACTTTGCATATCTACAAGATCTACATATTCAACAAGATTTGCACCAGATCTACAATGATCACAACAGAAGATAATTTTCACACCACCCAGATTTTAAAAAAAAAACGGCCAAATTTTTTTCTCAGGGGCTCCCACCCCTAAACCCCCATGAACCTTCAAGCCATGGACCTCCACAAGGCCCTCGGACCCCCCTTATGTTCGCCGGATGGGACTCCAAACACCATGGCTCTGATACCACTTGTTAGGTTACGAGCATACACATAATAACTTGCGAGAGAAATAAATAAAATAACAAGCATATAATAGACACACAATTTACCCTGGAAACCCCATGCGAGGAAAACCAGCACCCAATGAAGATCTTCATTACATGGCAAAAACCAACCATCCGGGCCAAGTGAGCTCACCCGCTCACCTCCAGGCCACTTTACAATGGAGCCTCCTCAAGCCTTATAAAGGCTTCCTTACATGCAATACCATGGGGCAATACCATGGGCTACAATAAACCATGTTCCCAAAAACATGTGCTAAACCTAACCAACTTTGACTCAATCTCGAGTCAAAGTTAACCCTAACATCAAAATCCTTGAAGGAAGAACTACGCCTTCAGCTTTACCATCAGACAGTAGACAACAATATACAATAGAGCCTAGTCCGTTGTGTGACCCTACTTATGCAAGGCTTTTGGCCTTCGAATAACACTTAAAGAGTGGTAATTTAACATGTAGCGGGCTAGTTTCTCAAGGGAAACTATGTATATATAACAAATGTAACGATAAGCATTGCAAGAGTCACCTTAAACCAACTAAGGCATTAGTTCGAAAAGGCAAAGCGATTATTAAAAGTTGGGGTTTTGTAATTGATATATTTCATTTAAGAAAAGAAAATTCATATCATTAAGTTTGAGTTTATTTTAAAAGAAAAAAATATATATATAATTATAAAACTAAGAGATTGCAATAATTTGAATAATAATTCTCGAATGATGAAAAAAGTAGAATAAAAAAATAGTAGAATAAAGATTTAAAGAAAGATATTAATGATTGCTAAAAAATTATTGGTTGAAGAAACAATGTTTTATATGGTGAATAGTGAAGAAGACAAGAATCTTTTAAAACTCCAGGAGAGGGAAAGAAAAGACTTCATAAATTTGATTACTCCAATTTTTATAAAGAATTGATATATTATATAAATCTAAGACATTTAATATTTTATATAAATAATTATCTAGATTTTACATTATTATTAATGGATGGGATTTTTTACCGGAATTTGAGTTTTTTTATTTTGTAAAATTTGAATTTAACTGTGTTTTAATGGCGATTTTGATAGTAGAAATGGATTCAACACAATAAAAACCCCTTGAGGCACTCAAAATTTAAGAATTTGAGAGTTGTAATCAAAAATTTTAAAAATTTATGTCTAATGTTTTTCAAAATTGTGTCAAAAAAAATCAATTTTTTTGATTTGAAATCATAAAACTTTTAAACTACGATTATTAATCATTATTAAATCTTCACAAAAAAATTACATAAAATTAAAAACTATTTTTCAATAAAATATAGGTTATTATGTAATATTGAATGGTAAACTTTAAACAAAAAAAACACACATCATTATAAATTATAAATTATGTTAGTATAGAGTCTAATTATACTTATTCTCAATATCTTATACTAATTATATTATCTTCTTTCACAACTTTTTGCTTCGCTCAATAATGATTATCCTCTCCTCTTTATGTGACCCCACTCATTTTTCCTCGTCTTCAAGGCTATCCCTCTTTTAATATTAACTGTTTTCTTTTTACTTTTCCCTTCCTTCAAGCTTTCTTTTTATAAATAATTATTAAATTATTTAGCCATTCCACAAAAAAATTCTTAGATAATTTCAAGGTATGCCAATACCTTCATGAGGACAATGATTTCCACTCTATTCTATTTTATCTTATTTAAGATAATTTAAAATGGCTAAAACTAGATGACAAATAAAGTTTGATGTATTAAAATCTAAAATATAACTTATTTTATTGTGTAGCATATCTTCAACCACACTTATGCTTACGATATAACCCATTATCATATTTAACTCATATCGATTTATAAAATATTATAGCCTAAGTTAGTTGTCCTAGTTTTAAAAAATATCAATATCTCTCTCATTTTTTAATAACGAAGAACAATTAAAAGAAAATTATAGCAATAATCTTAAAAAGTTGGATTTTTGTTTTTTCACAAAAGAAAGAAAAGTATAAATTTGTAGCGAAGCTAAGTATTTTCGAAAATGTGGGTTAACAAGAAATTAACTCTCACGCATATAATTAGATATAATTATATCTAAGGTAGAATATAACATTGTGATATCATAATGGATGAAGTGATGATGTTTAACTTACATTTGTTAGGAGGACAAAACATATCATAATTCACTTCTCCAAGGCGGATAGTAATCATTGGTTAATATCCATTGCCAAATGCTTTTAGGTATTAGATGATGAACTTATTTCCTTACATAATTTAATTTACATACATATAAGTTGTTTCTAATATATAAATAGAGATAGAGAGAATTATATCCACATTAATATGGTAAACATTTTTAGTGTAAAATAATCAATTTAAAAACTATAGCAATAAAGTATGATTGTGTGTATCTCATATCATTTATAATGATTGTGAGCTAAGTGGTTTATGAAGTATTACACATTAAAAATTTCACTAATCTAAAACTCAATTTTAAAGGTAAGTTTTCGGGTTGATTTGATGGTATATTTTCTCATTCTATGATTAACATCACTGGATTAACATCACTTAGAAGTGTTTTTTGTGATTTGGAGGTCCTCAATGTTCATGGTTGTTATCTTCATGATATCTTCATAAGTGAAAACTTAATGAAGCGTAATATCCTTTGCTGAGGATTTTGTTCTACATTGATATGACTAATGTGTTAATATCATATATTGTCAATTATTTTCATAAGAGCATACTAGTATAACACATGGACATATTAATATAGCATAAGGCCACATCACAATACCATGGGAAAAACATACGATGCCAATAATGTGTAAGGACAAACCTCTATGATTGTGCCCTCGACAAATAGTAAAGGTTAGGGAAAGGTTTAAAAAAAATGAAAATCTCCACAATTCCAAAATACTCAATGAACCTTGGCACATGATTGTTGAGGACCCATAAATGTCTATTAGCTTGACCATGGGCAAAGATCATATTAAGACCTCCTAACCCACCTCATCTTAGGGGGTTGACGATCATAAGTTATGGATTCTACCTTGATATCTTAAATCTATACCATTTCTTGAAGTGGAAGAATGTAAAAAGAAATGAAAGAACATAACCTAATTGAATGGTTTGTACCCAAGACACAAAATGTGATTTCGTGGTGATTTTTTAGCTTAACCATGGGAAAAGATCATATTAGGACTTCTCAACCCACCTTCTCGTAGGGGGTTGAGGATTATAGGGTATGGATTCTACATTGAGATCTTAAATCTCTACCATATCTTGAAGTGGAAGAATGTAAGATGAAATGAAAGAACATAACCCCAATTGGATGGGATGGTTTGTACCCAAGACACAAAAATGTGATTTCTAAAAATACTTTTGGTTCCCATAAAGGCTTAAGAAATTAGGAGATAATGGATTTTAATGTTTAAATCTAGCAATGAAGGTAGTATTATGGATTGTTTAGGATTAAGTGATCTCTATCACAAAGCCATGGTCTCGAGGGTATATGAAATTCACCCTCAAAGTTAAAGTGGTTGCTTTAATCATGAAATTCACCTTTCAAGTAATTTGTTTGAATGTTTTTGTTTTCTTAACTAAAATTATTGAAGATAGAGGAGAGGCTATCACCTTAGTTTCCCAAAAGATACCTAATTTTGTCATTATTCATGGTATTCAATCAACAAATTACTTGTTTGAATGTTCTTTGATTTAGATGAACAATTCTTGGTACCATGCAACCTATATGGTCAAAATTATGTGAATTAGATAGCATCCCTATGGGATTAGATACACTATGAGTGTAATGTCCCTCCTATCCTACAAGGCTATGGAGAGGACACTAACAATAATACTGGACATCTAGTCCCATACTTAATCAAATAAGCATTCATATAAATTGAAGATGGAGATATGCAAATGCATAAACATTTGAAAACACAGCAGAATTTAATTCCATTACACATCCATCATACATTCAAGATTTTCATGTCATTCATCAATTAAGCAATATCAAATTAGCAAATGAGAATACTTATCTTAAACCAAGTAGTCCCTGAGCAACCAGCTACACTTCTGCAACGTTCCACCCAACCGTAGGCCAGTGTGCTCCTCAATCTCTCAGCACCACTGCCACCCCCGAGCTGGGCATGATCTCCACAAGGAAAAGGGGAAAGCAGGCTCTCACATAGCCAAAGATACACTAGAATCAGCCAAACCAATCAGCAGTGGGGTTTCTCAGGATGCTAAGAGATGGACCGAGGTGAATTACTAGGCTAGTGGCTCAACCATTGAGCTATGGATACTTCATTGGGCTCATCAACCCAAATCTATCCTCTTCCACTCTTGAATCTCCTGTTCACAGGTTCAAACTAAACAGGGAGGGACATAACAGCCAGAAATGCAAGTGCTGGGTGTTTTTGCAGTAGGATGCCCAACGATGGGATTTCAACCAGTTCAGAAAAACGTGGGAAAGCCCAAAACGAAAATTGGAAAATGGGAAAACAACCCCAGGAGCATAATCGTTTTCAGAAAAAACGTCCATGGCATTTCATGGGCAGAAACGGCCTCTATAACCCCAAAAAATCGTGGTTCTCTTCTCCCAGCCACTGTGCTAACCAAAAACAAGTTCCCAGGCATGGAAGAATGCAGAGAAATGGTGAAAACGTGAAGGAAAAACCCCAGTTCGCCCCAGGCTGCGTGAGAGAGGAAAGACCGTGGTTCATAATGGCTTGGGAAGGCAAAACGTGGGTGATTTCTTGCCTTGCAAGAAAAAAATCGAATCCCCAGATTGATGGCTTGCCCATACCCGAAATTGGCTGCCATACCTCATCATTCCCAAGGCATTAACTGCCTCAACCAACTCTTGGAAGAATTTAATGATTGGGGCATAAGCCAAAATGGGTAGTTGGGATCTCATGGGTTTTCTCATTGACACATGGATTGACTCCATGGCTCAAGGGTTTGGCTATTTTTCCTCCCTATTCCTTGTAAGATCATGCCCCCATCTCTTTGTTGCATTGCATAGCTGGTTGTGGGTTTTTCATTAAAATTGCATATTTACATGATGTCCGAATTTACATTGTGCACGGCTAGCACAAGAACCATATGCATCTATTCTAATTGTCGATGCATAGAACGATAAATCAATGGCGGGGCCTTGGCCTTGAGCTCCTCACCATGACTAAATAACAATATTTACATCATTTACAATATTAATGCAATAGGGTCAAGATGGGGACATTACAATGAGCTCTGATAAGATACATGGTTGTTATGTGGTAATTTTAGTAATGTAGAAACTTAAAAAGAATAAAAATGACTATTACCTATGTTGATATTTTTGAGGTAGAAGATCACTTAGACTGGCATAAAGCTTCTACGGCTTGGTTTTTATCAACCCAATACATTATATAACAAGATTATCTTGAGTTGTGGGTTACCTAGCCCATTTTTCATAAAGGTAATAAATGAGTATAGTAGTGGCTTGGTTGAACTATGGCTATAGAAGAAAATATGTTCTTCTTTGACTGTAGTGGAAGAAGACCTATATAGTTCCTTAGTGAGTGTAGTCTCTCTCATCATCAACCTATCATTTTCCCAATTATTAAAGGCATGTAAAATTCAAATCCTCAAAGACCATATTTATGCTTAATGTTTCCCATCTCAAGTAGGCAATGTGTATTGAATCCATAAAGTTCATAAAAAAAATAATTCCTTGGCTGAAGGATCCAAGGTATTGGATAACATGGTGGGAGGAGAATATCAATCAAGTCACTTCTTTCTTGTAGGGCTCTAAGAGGAAAATCACCATTCTAAGGAGATTGAAGCATAAGGATATGATAAAAAAATTGTAACAACCATCTAAATTTTTGTAACTTAACCTTTTTAATGAGCATATTAAGGACAAAGAAACCAAGTTAAGACATTTCTTAAAAGTGTAATAATATACAAATACCAAGAGGTGCAAATTCAAGCCTTGATACATTAGATTAAGTAAGAAAGTAGATTGACCAATTCCTTATTCAAAGCTCTATTGTTGAAGGAGGCGATGGCATGGAAACTCTCACAACTCTCGAATGGCATTGTTATCCAAATCTTGTTTCCACCCTTCATTATGAATTTTGAGTTTAACTATATATCCTAGACCTTTTTGGTTTCCTCTTCCTATTGAAAGTGCCTAGATTTACACATTTGAGTCTTAGGCTCTAATTCTTGCAACAATTGCATTTTAATGTTTTTTCTTTAAGAATGTTGCATGATGATGAAGTAATCCATTAACCTTTGAATTTTTTAAGATTCTAATGACCATCATAAGATGAATTCTCTATAAGTAATATTCAACAATCATATGAAAATAAAATCCTAGTTTCTTACTCAATGGGTTGCTATGTTTGGTCACTCATTGAAGATTTAAGATAGAAGACATAAGGAATTTTACTTAAAAAATCAAACATATTATTTTCCCTCTTCATATTCAAGGTTTCCCAATAGTATGTTGGTTAGTGATAACCTAAAATATTACAAGTTCAAGGCCCAAGTATTTACTTATAGACTTGAAATGTTTAAAAACATATTGAAGAACTATTTCAACTCGTTAAGACTATGGAAATTTCTCCCATTGTGCCTTAAAATTTCACACACCCCCTTTACAAACTTGACACCTCTTAGTTAATTATGTTTTATATCCCCTTTTACTATGGGTGGTGGGATGGATTCGAAGTGATATGAATATGGCATTGCATAGTTTACACCACAAATAAGACTCTTAATCATCTTTATTTTATCCCTCTTTGGGTTTGTCAGATTAATCACATTTTGGCCATTGTGATCCATGGTACAAAACTCCCCTCGATGGAATTGATACTAAATTATAATGCATTCAAATCATTCTAAGTATGTTAAGACTGAACATGAATTCATGTAACCAAGGAAACAAGGACTAGAATTGATAATGAGCCAAATGGGTTCAAGTTTTGCATCAACAATCTTACGAGGATACCATGTATGCAGGACAAAGGAACAATGATGTTGACTTGGATAAATGGAGGCGAATTTTAGGGTCATGTGGTAGAACCAATGAATTCCATGTCACTATGCTGATATCAACAAGAGTGACACAGATAATGCGTAGACTAGTCATTTTTTCTACATGGAAGTGATGATGTTAACACTCATGGGACAAGAGGACATCTAGAAAATTCAAGTTCAGCTATGTGGTATCGTTGCAAATGTGGCTAGATTTGGAAATATACTCCTTTTTCATCGAAGTTTTTCAATATTTCAAGATCTAAATTTAGAAAGGGGATTAAATGTTGAAATATATAAAAGTTTCATATCCACCTAATGAAGCACACTTGACTCTTCATGCTTTGGATAACACAAGTCTATCCTTGGACCCAATACCAAACTCAACTATATCTCATAAATGTTTCAAGTTTGATAAATTGGTTAGATCATTGTCTTTGTTCTCTTGAAGTGCATGATGTTCCTAACAAAATTTATGGTGTACACAACTAGATTTTATAAATCCTTTTGATTATATGAATTATATGAGTTTGAATTCCTTGCCTTCTATTTGTTGCACAAAATTTTCTACAAACTTGATGATGATCCAAGATTTGATTTTATAAAATATTTCATGTCCAAGAGTGGGTTATGTGGATTTAGGGGGTTGGATTGAAAATGACATAAATAATCAAATATTCCCAATTATACAATATCACACCCCATGCCACCCATAAGGAATGGCACATGAAGTACATGCAATGACAACACTATCAAAGATGTATAACTTGGATGAACCAAATGGATTCAGGTAAGAATTTATCAGTTCCATGTTATCCATAGTGTCATCATTGTGAAATAATATGAGAGACACATGATACTATTAAGAGATACACACAAAAATTTCTAGTTTTCATTATTTAAAAACACACATTTATAAATGAACAAATTAGTAATTTTCCTATAACATCTCACTAAACTACCACTAGAACTTCATCAACAACACATATGTCATATTTTAACAACTAAGTTATCCACATACACAACTGATTCCTAAAGTATAGCTAATACACAACTAGATAGAGCATTATTCTCCAACACCCCATCTTAGTACGAGAGTACAAAAATTGTATGATAACAAAATATACTTTGATTTCTTGAACTTGATAATTTTTCGTTATTCACGTTTTGGAAATCTTACAAGATTCAAAATCCATCATGTTATCTCTTGATCCTCCAAAAGGTATATCCTCCTAGATATAATCCAAGTTTTTCTAGTATCATTGGACACCATTAATACTTGAAATGTCTCGAAACCCTCATAAAGGTATGATACAAAAATCCCAAATAGTGGATCTCCCTTGAGCTATTGGACAACAATCGCAACATGCATATCTCATCACCCCAATGAGGTATATTCTGATACTCCAACATCTTGGACTATCTAAGCAACCATCCATCTTGAGTTGAACTTGAAATTTCCCCACTAGATTTGGAGATATATTTTCTTTTGACTAAGAAAGCAATTCCATGTTCTGTTTTCATTTTTTTTTGTAAGCATGAGAATAATGCTTCTCTACCACATATCAAATAGCTACTAATAGCATTGCTAGAAACAAATGATAAAATTGCCAGAACCACTAAATGACTACTAGAAATTGAAAATAATAGAAATATTTGCATTCTACTGTCAACACTACAAATTCACATTTGTAAAAGCCCTATTTGGGTATTGAAAAATACATAAGGCTCATAGTCGTATAAAAAAAAAACCACTAAAAATAAGTATAGTTTTAGCATGTAGAAGAAAAGCATAACCGTAGATCACTTAACATACTTTGTTATAAAATGATAATAATAATAAAAATGAACATCAACCAAGCAACTATGAACCCGATATGCAAACTTTAGATGGCACATTTTACTCAAGTTTATGGAATTACGGGTTACTTCTCCACATCAAGAGATCTCTTTGGATCAGAAATAGAAATAAGCTTCAATATGTATTTCCGTAGTTTCATAAGGTAATTCTAGGATTTTGTTCATTGGTACAAGATCCATTAATAGAGCCCTTACTTTAGCATAGTCAAACTATTTTCCAATTTTTTTCCTTTCAAAGATATAAAAAGAAAAAATATTAGCTACCCACATGTCTACTTTCCTTCCTAAAATGACAAAGATGGTTTCTATTCCACACAACACACAATTATGGCAGACAATGGTGGTCCTTCCTTCTTTATTCTATGTCTTTGATAATAGATGATGTGACTCTTGCCCAACTATTTACAACAATCTACACACAAAAAATCACAACATATAGAAACATATTCCTACTCTCTAATCTATCTACTAAAAATTTGATAGGTTTTCCATCATCCTAGGATCTCCCATGAGGGAAATATTCCTAGTCTATCTCTAATACCATGAAACAATATGTGAGATGTATGATACTATTCAATGATACACAAAAAAAATTCTACTTTCCATCATTCTTAAATGCACATTTATACATGAACAAACTACTAACAAATTATCCTACAACCTCTCAGTGAAATATAGCTAACACTTCATCACTTCATCACCAACACATATATCCTCTCTCAAAACTAAGTTGTCCACATAGAAAATCAATTTCTCAACTATAGCTAATACATAACTAATTGAAGCATTATTCTCCAACACATTGGTGATAGATGGAAGATTTCCTGGCCAATAAGATCCTTCCATGTGTAAGAACAATATTAGTAAAATACAAGTTAGCAAGATATTATTAAGAATTACATGGTAGTTCTTGGTGCTGGGTACTTTTGTCTCTTTTACATATACAAATCTTATAGATTGTGTCCAACAATAGTTCCTAGTATTCTGGTATGTTGACTTATTCAACCTTTCAAAAGGATGAGATCTCACTGAAGTCGTGTTTTATAGTTTTTTTATTAATTGAAGTCAAGAATACTAAATATTTTAAAGTGGGAATAATACATTATTTAACCTTTAATCACTTTTATTATAGGTAATAAAAAATAGATCATTCATAATATACCATACTGTATATATCATCAAGATATATCACAACAACATATACATGAGTAGGATAGTCTTCCATTGTATTAAACATAACATATATTACATCTTACAGAAAGAAAAAAGAAAAATTTTAAATTCACCAAGTGCAAAACTAACAAAAAACATGAAATCTCCAAAACTATAACTCAAAAATCCACATAGTATCATACACACACACACACACAAGTGAATTAGGTGGTTACAAAAGATTCCACAATCATATATTAGACCCTCATCTCTCCCACGATGATCAATGTCGTACCCTATTAGCAAAATATTGAAAACAAAAAAAGAAACAATAACAATAAAACATGAGATTTACGTTGAAACCCTTCTATAAAAAGGTAAATCCGTGGGGCACTAGTAGCTTCAAATATTATTATTATTATTACTATATAAAAATTGTTACAACTTTTCCTATACAAAATGGTAGGATTATTTTCCCTTTTGTAGAATAATGTAGTGATCCTAAACCCATAAATTGAGTCACAAAAATGATATAGAACCCCTAAACTTCATAAATACTGAGAGAAATTCACACCATACAAAACACAAGAATGTAGTGAAGAACCCTTAAAATAGGCAACGCCATCAATTACTCCTAATGGAAGGAATCATTCCACAAGCCATTCTTGCTACAATAAAATTCATCCAACGTATCTAAGCCAATGATACTCATGTATATTTATACTTTCTCGTGATTATTCCTAAAGGGATTATGCCAACTACTCGCTATTATTATATTATTTTCTTTAACTACCTAGTGGGGCTATTTATTACCCACCAAATACCAAGTGAGCCTATTCCATAATGATGGCCATATTACATATATTATCATTATCCCCTTGGGTACCTACCTAATTACCCCATATTATCCTCCCTAGGTACATAATATTTCACCCCCCTATTGGTTGTGGAGCCTGATCTTCCTAATTCAGAGGTCATGTTTCAGTCGTGTCTGGATTCTATCCCATGACAGGGAGGTGTGGGGGGATTCCCCCCTCCCCCACTATAGTCGCCATGGGGGGTCCAAGGGGGGAGGAGACTACTTTTGGGAGCCCCCACCTGGAGGGGGTTCGGGGAAGAACGCATGTAGCAAACATTTCAAAAAAAATGCCTTATAAAATGTTGTAATTTCATAGTCATGACTTGGTCAATAATGGGTAGTTTATGGGCCCATGGTATTGGGTATCCCGTGGTATTTTCCCATGGCAATCCCTCTTTAAAAGGAAGACATTGTAATACGGTTGTGTGTGGTAGTATTGTAAATATCTCTATGATTGTGTAAGAGATGTTGTGAGGGAGTGAAGAGGTAGTTGCAGTGGATGTGTTGCGGGTTGTACCCCTTCATTTGCTAGATATTTTAATAAATGGACTAGCGATTTCTCTGTGGACGTATCCCAGATTGGGTGAACCATGTATATTGGTGTTTGTCTTATATTGTGTCTATGTTTTTTATTTTTGCATCTTATTTTATGTTATTGTTCTGTGATCTTGTTTTCTAACAATTGGTATCAGAGCTAAAGGCCTATTTGGTGCATAGACTCGCAAGAAAGAAGGGTTCCTAGTTCAAGTGGGAGCAATGGTAGAAGAAGTAAATTTTAGGGTCGAAAAATTTAACTACCAAAACTACCAGTTATGGAAGATGCAAATGGAGGACTATCTGTATCAGAAGGATATATTCTTACCACTGGGAGAAAAAGAAAAAAATTGGCGTCTATGAAGGATGAAGAATGGGAGGTTCTTGATAAAAAGGAACTAGGAACAATACGATTGTGCCTAGATTCATCAGTGGCTTTCAATATTTCAAAAGAAAATACAATGGAGTCTCTGATGAACGCATTGGCTAAATTGTATGAAAACCATCAGCCTTCAACAAGGTATTTCTAATGAAATGTTTATTTAATATGAATATGTCAGAAGGTGTGTCTTTTGCTGACCATTTATATGATTTTAATACGATTACTAATCATCTCATTTCTGTAAAAGTGAACTTTGAATATGAGGTTAGGGATCTTCTAATCTTGTGCTCATTGCCAGAACACTAGAATGGCTTGGTCATGGATGTAAGTAACTCTATCTCTGGTTCAAACACTTTGAAATTTGATTATGTTGTTGATGTTATTCTTAGTGAGGAAATGCGAAGGAAAAGCATAGGTGAGACATTAGGTAATGCGTTGACCATGGAGAGCAGTGGAAGACAAAAGGAGAGAGGAAAGAGCCCAGATAGTCATGGGAAGTCTAGGAAGGGCAGATCCAAGTCCAAAATGGGAAATATAGAGTGTTGGAACTATGGAAAGAAAGGACATTTGAAGAAAGATTGCAAATCTCTAAAGAAGAAAGGATATGTATAGAAGGAGACTACTCAGGAAGCAAATGTATCAGGTTATGTGTTACAAGATGATTTGATTCTTGCATTAGATAGTACTAGTGATTACTGGGTAATAGATTCACGAGCTTCATGTCATGCTACACCCCATAGGAAATTATTTCATGAGTATGTTCTAGGTGATTTTGGGCGTGTTTTATTGGGTGATGATGAACCATGTAAAATTGTTGGAATGGGTAAGGTATGGATAAAGTTAAAGAATGGAGGTGAATGGATGTTGAAAGATGTAAGGCATATTCTTGCTATGAAAAGAAATATGATCTCAATAGGGTAGTTGTTTATCTATGTTTAGATAAACGTAGTGGAAGATCACTAAAGGATCATTGGTAATAACAAAAGGAGATAGTATAGGTACGTTGTATTTATGTACTCATAATATTGATTCTTCTATCTCTGTAGGTTCCACAAAAACAGATACATCATTGTGGCATCACAGGATTGGACACATGAGTGAGAAGGGGATGCAGATTCTCCACTCAACGAATTTGCTGCCATATCTGAAGCAGGTAAGTTTGGAATTCTATGAGAACTGTGTTTATGGAAAACAAAAGAAAGCCAGATTTCTCAGGGTTGGGAAGAAGAAGAAGAGTGAAAGGTTAGAGCTTGTGCATATAGGTGTATGGGGATGTTTCGGGGAGAATGATTTCTTGGAGTGACGGAGGTTTTACTGGGCATGGCGGAACCCTAGGAGCTGGGGATGAGCGCAGGTCGGCCTGCGGCTGTCAGTGACGCGGTTTTATTCCTTGCACGGTTTTGTGGCGGATATCTAGGAACCCCGTCAGGTTAGTATTCAAAACACTGTTTACATTTTACCCTGGTCTGTGCTTTTCTTACCTGGGTTACGGTGGGCTGGAGGTAGCTAGTAACCATGGCTACCTATGAAGAACGCTTAGATTATTCTTTTGACCCATCTGATGATGCGGCCATATGGACTCAACCTGCGGGCGCCGGGGTGGCAGGTAGGGTTATCTCCTGGGGAAGGAGGGGCGGTGGTTACATCTGCAGCGGACTGTGCCGCTTTTGGCTTCTCACCATCAGGGTTTCTTAATTTTTCTCCGGACTTGGGAGCAAAAACTGCGCCCTCCCCCAATATCCTATCTATTACGCCTTTAAAGGATGTGGGGGCTCTTTGGTCTTCGGAACAGGTCTTAACTGCACTGGAGGGCTCGGCGGACAGGCAGAAGGGTCCGGATTTTGCATCTGAGGGACATCTTGGAACTGTTGGCAGGGTTGTTTCTACTGCGGCTTCACTTCCTGTTTTATGTGCTGCGGAGGGTGGGGATTGCACGTGGTCGGGACAATTAGAACCTCACGAACACCGGGGTTTTGCCAGTCCCTGTTTGGGCTCTGGTACTAGCTCAGATGAATGGGGCGGACCTTCCTCCGGGGATAATGCACAGCAGGGGAAACAGGGTAAAAAGCGTTGGCTGAAGCTTAGCAGGACAAAATACAACTACGCCCTGGGGGAAGATATCGAGTGGAATCGATTGGTCAAGATGACAAGTATCACCTTGGTTGGCAAAGCATTAGGCAGATCCTTTTCCCTCAGCACCATCGAAGCTTGGGTGGGGGAGCATTGGGCTGGTACCTTGGGCTATACTCCGGAGGTTGTGGAGCTAACACGCAACTGGTTTGCTTTCAATTTCCATGAGGAGGAACATACCAGATGGGTTCTGAATTCAAACTGGAGTTGGGACCACTGTCCGGTGATGATCAAACCCTGGCATCCGATGTATGATGCTAGTCGGGAGAGACTGGATATTGTTCCGTTGTGGGTTCGGCTCCCGGGTTTACCCCTTCATTACTGGTCGGAGCGCCATTTCAGGGGGATTGGAAACATGATTGGTACATATTTATATGGGGACTATAGTTTTCTTCATACCCGCCAGAGGAAGGTTGCCCGGATCCTGGTCAATTTGAATATTAGAGATGGACTCGTACCGGATGTTACCCTCAGCTGGGGACCCTATGTGTATACGCAGAAATTGGATTATGAAAATGTTCCTTTCAGATGCCGCCGCTGTCATGCTTATGGTCATCCGGTGGCTGAATGTAAACTTCCTTTTCGTCGGAAAAATATTGGTTCGCAAAAAGCCCCTATTGCTGAGGTTGTTTCTCCTCCCTTGGAGGACCCTATGGCTGTAACCCATCCTAATGTGGTTTTGGCCGTGGACAAGGGTCATGGTTCTCCTCGGGACTTGGCGGACGCTCGTCCTGCTTGCACTACTACACCGGTTTTGGGTGCTTTGGTGGATGGGGCTGATGTCTTACCACAGGAGATGGGAGTGGAGGCGCCACTCACTGGGGAAGTGTTTACTGGTACTACTGCTTTGGAGCCCTCTCGTCAGGCAGCTATTACGGAACCTGGGTCTTCGTCCGTGGGTATACCTCATTCCATTACTCCTCTGTCCTTACATTTTGTTTTAAAGAATTTGTCTTTTGATAAACCTGATTGGATAGAGGCTTTGAAAAATTTGAATATCTCTATGGCAATGGAGTTGGATTTACCTAACCGTTTAGACCCTACTCTCCCTTCCTGCTCCTCTACTTTGTCAAACCCTGGGGTGCTGCTGCTTGACCATCCCTCTGTGACTGAATCTGGGCCTACTGAAGACCTCTCCCCCTCCTCCCCCACCACATCATCCGACTCCGGTTATTTCCTACGTTCCCTTTCGAAGATCTCCCCGGGTGGGTTGGGTAATGGGGTCAACACTACTGTCAAACCTGGAAAGGGTAGAGGCAGAAAATCCCATCTATCTAAGGCACAAACCAAGGCTAAGATGGACCTCATGGACGGCAAACAAGTGACTATTGATCGGGCGCTTAGAGCGGTGCGAGCCCATAAGCGGGGTCGTTGATGAAGGTGATGTCTTTTAACTGCAGGGGTCTAGCTGGTCCCCATAAAAGATCAGTATTGCGCAGAGTGGTATCTCTTGAACACCCGGATATCATTCTGCTTCAGGAAACTATGGGTGTGGGGGAGACTATTAAATCTTTACTTGAAGTATGGTTTGGTGGCTGGAATTTTGCCACCTTGGATGCTCGGGGTCGGTCTGGTGGGCAGGCTATTGGCTAGAATACCCGCTCGGTTCTGTGTCATAATCTTTGGGGAATGGAAGGGGCTTTGGGGATGAAATGCACATCTTTAGACTTCAGTGAGATCTTCACGGTGGTGAATATTTATGGACCATATTTGAACCGGGTTCCCTTTTGGGAATCCCTTTTCTCTCACCCCTTGTTACATGAGGGGAATCTATTAATCGGAGGAGATTTGAATTTCTCACTTGGGCCGGCAGAAGTGTGGGGCAGCAGAGCTCGGCCTGACCCATTGACTGATTTCTTCACTCACCAGTTGGTCACTCAAAATCTGCTTGATATAGAGCCGACACTCCTTAAACCTACTTGGAGAAATAACAGAACTGGAGATTACAGAGTAGAAAAATGATTAGATCGTTTTCTAGTGTCTGAAATTTTTGTAGATAGGAACTATCTACTGAGGCAGTGGGTTGGCTCGGGGGGCTCATCAGATCACTTTCCTATTTTCATGGAGATGCGGGATGGTCCGTCGAAACCCGCTGGGCCACTAAAGTTTAATAAGATCTGGCTTAATGATGAGACCTTTACTAAACTTATTGGATCCATTTGGGAACTCTACAACCCTGGGATGGGCCTCTCTGCCTCACAACAGTTCTCAGACAATATCAAAAGGATTAAAGGGCCGGTGAAGACTTGGGCTTATGATAAGAAACATAGGGATGATAGGGAACTTAAGACTATTGAACAGGAGCTGCAATCCATTTATGAGTCTGGAGCTGGGGGTCTTGGAACACCGGATGAGAAAGCCCATTTGGTCTCACTGGAGGGTCAAAGAAATAAGCTATTATTGGAAAAAGAGGAAACTTGGAGATTGAAGAGCAGGGCACTATGGCTATCGGCTGGGGATGAGAACACAAAATTCTTTCATGCCTATGCAAAGGGAAGAAAGGCGGCCAATACCATTTGGAGTCTGGAAGACAACTTGGGGAATTCCCAGAAGTCCTTTGATAGTATGGCTGGGGTTGGGGTAAATCATTTCAAAACTCTCTTCAAAGCCCCTACACAGGCTAACATTTTGGAGGTGGTCAGGATGGCTCAAATGTTTCCTCGGTTTGTGGAAGAGGCAGACAATCGTTCCCTGATGGCTACTGTTACTGAAGCTGAACTGAAAGGGGTTTTACAGAGTTTTCAAAAAGACAAAAGCCCGGGACCGGATGGATGGACGGTGGAATTTATTCTTGCACTCTTTGATCTTATCGGAAATGATCTTCTGCTGATGGTTGATGACACTCGTAGATCGGGAAAAATTCCTGCTACCTTGAACTCCACTTTTATTGCCCTTATTCCAAAAACTGATAACTCTTCCTCTTTATGTGACTTCAGACCCATCTCTTTGTGCAACTGTGTATATAAAGTGGTGTCAAAGATCATTGCTGGGCGGCTAAAGGGTATACTGTCCACTCATATTTCGGAGGAACAATTTGGATTTCTGGAAGGACGACAAATCCATGAGGCAATTGGTGTAGCTCAGGAAGGCATACATAGTATGAAAGCTCGGAAAATCAAAGGAGCCATTATCAAGATTGATTTGTCAAAAGCATATGATAAGGTGAGTTGGTTGTATATTCATTTACTCCTCACTCATCTGGGTTTTGCTGTGGATTTTATCAAGTGGATTATGAGTTGTATAACTACCGTATCCTTTGCGGTGCTCATCAATGGTGCTGCCTCTCCATTTTTCCGGTCTGAGAGAGGCCTTCGTCAGGGATGCCCACTATCTCCATTACTTTTCCTGCTGGTTGCTGAGGGGCTTAGTAAAGCACTGAAAAAAGCTTGCAGGGATGGCACCCTTCATGGTATCCAAGTGGCTCCTGATTTTTTTATCACACATCTGCTGTTCGTGGATGATATCCTTATCTTCTGCACTGGTTCGGCTAGGGACATGGAAACCCTACAGGACATTTTTCAACTTTTTTCAACTGCTACGGGAATGGAGATCAATGAGCGGAAATCCACTCTATCAACTCACCTGCTCAGGGATTCTGAGATTGTGGCTATAGGTAGGATCTTCCCATATACCTCCCTACCACTTGATGATGGCTTTTGTTATCTGGGGTTTCATTTAAAACCAAATGCCTATACAAAACAGGATTGGCAATGGCTTATTGAAAAAATTCACAAGAGGTTGAAGGTCTGGAGCCACAGGTGGTTATCGCGGGCAGGTCGTCTGGTGCTGGTGAAATCGGTCTTGGAGGCCATTCCGGTCTATTGGATGTCCCTCTCGTGGATTCCAAAAGGAACACTGGAGAAAGCACGTCAATTATGCTTTCGTTTCTTATGGAGCGGTAAAGGTGACTATGTATCCCCATGGGTTCGATGGCAGAAGATCGCCATCCCGAAAGCATTAGGGGGATGGGGTCTTAAAAATATACATCTTTTCGCCAGGGCTTTGGCAGCTAAAGGAGTGTGGAGACTGTTAAAATCGGAGAGTCTTTGGACTAAAGTAGTTTTTCGGAAATATATTGCCCCTGTTTCAATTTTGGATTGGGTGCGGACGGTGGATAAGTCACATTTGGGATGCTCCATTATTTGGAAAGCTGTCATCAATTCATTCCCGGTGATAGGAGAACTGCTTGCGTGGAATGTTGGAAATGGGCAGGCACTCTGTGTAGGGGAGGATCCGTGGTTTGGAAGCGCTGGTCATCACATTTTAACTGGTAATCTGACCTCTTCTCTACGGGACTTGGGTATAACACATCTATCTCATTTGGCTGCTCCGGATAGGATACATCCGTGGACACAATCATGGGTGGATGTGGATTCATTGGCACTTTCTGTGGCCGAGCGGGTGGATTTGTGGGATTATTTAGGTGCCTTAACTCGATCACATATACATTTACGGGACAGGGACGATTGCTTGGTATGGGAAGGCGCCCCAACTGGCTTGTACACACCTAAGGAGGGATACATCAGCCTGAGTCATTTCCTGAATCCTCGTGAGCTGGTAGGGTGGTGGAAAAAGATATGGAAGATATACTGTCCATTGAAACATCGTCTTTTTATGTGGAATGTCCTCGAAAACACTGTACCTACCTGGGACTTTTTACAGAGGAAGAATCGGGTTGGGCCGGGCTGGTGCATCTTATGCAAAGCCAGCGAGGAAACCAGTTGTCACTTATTCCTTCAGTGTCCTTTTACGGTGCAAGTTTGGGTGGAATGTTCCAGAATTGTTCATGCTTTACTGGATTGGGCAGGGTCTACTGTACTGGAGGCCTGGACTCGGTGGGTTTCGGAACCTACTGGAAAATTTTTCTTAAATCTTCCGTTATTGGTTGCGTGGGGCATTTGGATGGCTCGGAATATGATGATATTCAATGAGAAACAATGCACTCCGGTGGTAACTGCTGTTCAGATATGTGGTTTCCGAGAGGCTTTCCCTCATCACATAAAAGTGGTTAAACAGAGAGAGGTCCTTCCCTTGGACATTGATGAGACTATGCCTTGGGGATTTTATGACGGATCTGCTTTGGGTTTAAAATGCGGGGGTGGGGCAACTCTACATCTCTCTACAAACCATACTTTCAACCTTTCTTGGGGACTGGGGGAGGGAGGAAATAATTATGCTGAAATTATGAGTTTAAAACTTCTTCTCATCTTTGCACAGGAAAAGGGCTGTCACTGGTTAAATGTATATGGTGATTCTATGAATGTCACAAATTGGACTACTGGCACACAACAATGCAGGGATATTAGACTCGATAATATTCTTCAGGACATTCTGCAACTGAAACTTTCTTTTTTACATTTTTCGTGCAGACATGTTTATAGGGAGAACAACAAGGAGGCGGATGAGGCTTCTAAGATTGGCAGGGATTTGGCAGTGGGGTTGTGGAAAGTGAAGGAATACAACAATGGAACTCTCTATGAGTACTATCATAGACCCTTTATGGACGACATGCTTGGTTTTGGAACGGTTCAGGCACAGGCTTAGGACTGGTTTTTTTTTTGGAATATGAACAGTTAATGATACTTGATGGCAGGGAGATTTTTGTTAAAACAAAAATGATATCAGTGGACACTTGCAAGAGACTCGGGGAGTCATCTTGGTTTTTTCTTATCTTATACTTATTAGTTCTTTTTAACTTGGTATCTTTCTACTGTAGGTAGTTACTATGAACAGATCGGATGGTTGTAAATGAACAGTTATGGTTTTATGACTTGTTTTAATGTTCCTTAAGTGGACAACTGGATGTTTCTACACATCTCTGGGAACTTACTTTTTTGCTCCTTAAGTGGACAACTGTATGCTTACTCTACATATTCAGAATGTAATTTCTTCACCAGCTGAAATGAAATTACGCTTTTTTCCATGGAAAAAAAAAAGGTGTATGGGGACCGTCTCAAGTACAATCTCTTGGTGTCTCTCATTATTATGTTACTTTTATTGATGATGCAACTATACAAACTTGGGTTTATTGCATTCGAAAAAATTATGATTTTTTGGCTACTTATAAGAAATGGAAAGCTTTGGTTGAGATTGAGACAGTAAAAAGGTTAAATTGTCTCATATCTGATAATGGAGGTGAATACTGTGGCAAGGAGTTTAATAGTTACTGTTCATACCATGGGATTATGAAAATAAAAAAAATCATTAGGATTAGAGATGTGGCATTCAATGAAAAGTTCATGTATAAAGATCAGTTGTAAGGAATGAAACAAGAAAAGCAAAACACAGAGTACACAATGCTTGATGATATCAAAGAAAATGAAGTTCCAAAGGTGTCTTAAAATCAAGAACAACAACATGTACCTCAAAATCCAACAAGTGTTGGAAGATCTACCAAATTAATTAGACCCCCTAAACAACACTCTCATTCACTGTATTTTTATTTATGACTGACTCTAGTGAACCATAATGTTATGAAGAAGCAATGCAGGTGGAAACAAAAAAGAAGTGGGAGAAAGGCATGAATGAGGAGATGGACTCATTGGTAAGAAACCAGAATTGGGATTTGGTTCAGTTTCCTGCAGGTAAAAGATCATTGTAGAATAAATAGGTTTACAGGTTGAAGGAAGAAGATGGAGGAAAGAAGTTGTAAAAGGATAGACTTGTTGTAAAGGGGTTTGCACAAAAGAAAGGCATATATTTGGATGAAATATTTTATCCTATTGTTAAAATGACTTTAATTAAAACTATTTTAAGTCTAGTGGTGGTAGAATATTTGCATCTTGAATAGTTAGATGTAAAAACAACCTTTCTCCATGGGGATTTGGAGGAAGAGATTATATGTAGCAGCCACAGGAGTATGAGGTCAAAGGGAAGGAGAATTTAGTATGCTAGTTGAAGAAGAGCTTATATGTCCTGAAGGAAGCTCCAAGGCAGTGGTATTTAAATTTTGACAAGTTTATGACAGAACAAGGTTATAGTATATGTCATTATGACCACTGTGTTCATTTCAAGAAGCTAGATAATGGAATATATATTATCTTGTTATTGAATGTGGATGACATCCTTATTGCAGGGTCTAACATACAAGGTATAAATGTGCTCAAAGGGATTTGGGTGCTGCAAAGAAAATCCTTGGTATGATAATAACAAAAGACAGGAAAAATCACAAATTGACATTGTCTCAGGGTGAGTACATAGAAAAGGTGTTGGAGAGGTTTAGAATGTAGGATGTAAAACTAGTTAGTACACCTTTGGCCAACCATTTCAAACTAAGTAAGGAGACGTGTCCCAAGAAACATGAAGATATAGAATACATGTCCAAGGTTCCCTATTTATCATCAATTGACAACTTGATGTATGCCATGGTGTGCACAAGACCAGATATTGCACATGCAGTGGGAGTTGTGAGAAGGTATATGAACAATTCAGGTAAAGAACATTTGAAGGTAGTAAAGTGGATTCTCAAGTATTTGAGAGGTACTACTACTCATGCATTGTGTTTTGGAGGTTCAAACATTGTTCTACAAGGATATGTTGATGTAGATATGGAAGATGATATAGATAGCATGAGGAGCACCACAGGGTATGTTTTTATTATAGGCGGAACAACAGTCAGCTGGATTTCAAAGCTACAAAAGGTTGTTTCACTTTCAACAATGGAAGCAGAGTATGTTTCTACTACAAAGGTTAGTAAAGAGATGATTTGGCTTCACAGGTTCATGGAGGAATTGGGTAAGAAGTAGGAGAATAGAAGGTTGTACAGTGACATCCACAGTGCAATTCGTCTTGCAAAGAAGTCAGCATTCCATTCTGAGACTAAACATATACATATCAAGTACCATTTCATATGGTCTATTTTGGAAGATGAAATGTTGAAGTTGGAAAATATATGTACTAGCCAGAATCTTACAGACATGTTGACAAAGGTAGTAACTAGAGAGAAATTGAGTTCCTTCTCATTTTTAGTTGGCCTTCAAGCATGAATTTGAAGATGAGAAATTTTCCAAGTCCAATGTTGGAGCATAGTCCAGTAGATGCAATAGTGAAGGAGTTGTTGTGATCAATCTCCAAGTGGGAAATTGTTGGTTGTGGACCCTGATATTCCTAATTTAGAGGTCGTGTTTTAGTCGTGTCTAGATCCCAACCCATGATGGGGGGATGTGAGGGGGATTTACTCCCCCACTATAGTCTTCATTGGGGGTCCAAGGGGGGTAGTAACTACTTTTGGGATCCCCCCTTGGCAAGGTTTTAGGGGAAGCACCCCCGTAGTGAAAATTTCGAAAAACATTCCTTGTAAAATGTTGTAATTTCATAGTCATGAATTGGTCAATAATGGGTAGTTTACGGGCCCATGGTATTGGGTATCCTGTGGTATTTTCCGATGGTAATCCCTCTTTAAAAGGAAGGCATTGTAATATGGATGTTTTTGGTAGTATTGTAAATATATCTATGATGGTGTAAGAGAGATTGTGAGAGAGTGAAGAAGAAGTTGCAGTGGATGTGATGAGGTTTGTATCCCTTCATTTGCTGGATAGATTAATAAAAGGGCTAGCAGTTTCTCCGTGGACGTAGCCCAAATTGGGTGAATCACATATATTGGTGGCTCTCTTGTATTGTGTTTATGTGTTTTATTTTTTAATCTTATTTTATGTTATTGTTCCGTGATCCTATTTTTCTAACACCCCCTTCTCATGTTTCATCCTAAAAACATGGGAGGAATTCATATAATATGATCTACTAAGAAATTTAGCCAACTAGTACCAAGCATGGGAATCCATCAATCCTAGTGAAATGTGGACATGGCGTCCAATTTCTTCCTTTCCACCTCGATCTTGATTCCAATTGATCCTCTAGTTCCATGTTGTTGTTGTGTTAATTTCATATCTTCCTACATTGCTTTTAGTTTTCCATGTTCCTCTGCAATGGTTGCTTCTTTGGTTCCATATTTGTTGATGCTCCCAACCTTGCCTTGATGACTGTTATTTCTCATGGTCATGTGGTTTCAATAGATCACAACCTTAGTTATTGGTTCTTCTTTCTCTGTCACTACAACCTGTGGTCCTTCGATGTTATGTGGATCCTTAGATTCATCATTTTTTTCATCCTCTTCTTAGGGATTTTATTCATTTGTTTCTATAGTTTTATCTTCTTCCGATTCAAAATTGGACTCTTTATCTTCCATGTATATAGATATTACAACTATTTATCTACAACAACATCTTCATGTGCCCCCTTAGGCCCTTCTTGTTTAGTAAGAGAAATATCCTACAATGTAATTTTATTCTTCTTATACCAAAGCTTCAAGAACTTCCTTTGCACATTAATATTAATTGTATGAATAGATTCCATACAAGGGTATCCAAAAACAACATCCACGTCATTCATATCAATAGCATAAAAATATTAATGCAACACATATTTTTCCATGGTAATATTCAAATCTTTAAAAATGTGAACCATTTCAACTTCAACATGTGTGCTTTGAATATGCTTTGTTGAGACTTGCAATATTTTAGACAAATTGACATTAATGAGATTATAATGACTACTAGCGTTTATAGAAATAATAAAATTTTCTTGTAGAATACATCCATAAACCTATAACAAGAATTTTATGCATGAAAGAAAACCCTTAGTGTTTTCTTTATCGTTCTCCACAGTATGAGACCACCTTTATAAAAATACATTTCCAAATTCTTCATCTGAATTTTTTTTCATCTTGTCATGATTAAGCAAATGCCACCATCTAGTGGCATCTTCTTTTAATCTATAGGATAACCAATATCTCCAATTCTATTGCAACAATATTTTTTCATTATTTATGTACTCTTCAATACTAGGCCCATCATATTTTCCTGTAAAATATTGCTTGCTTTCCATAACTCCAAAAATAGAAATAGGGTTTTGAAGAAATCGCATACTTTTGATGTGACAAATTTGAAATGAGCATAACTCCCTCAATATTCCTTAGAATCTCTATTAAGACCATAGTTATGAAATTTCATTGTCATTTTTCATAGCATGGAGTTGGCTTGATTGAAGTATGGCCACTTTATCAAAACATATAATCTCTATAATTTGCATGGCCATCACAAAAAAAAACTTAAAAAAATTGATTTTAATTCAACAATAACTTCACTTCTTGGACTCTGATTTGGACAATTGTTTTTTAAAATTGGGTGGCTCGGTGAGAGGAACTCAAATCTATAATTTTTGTCTTCTTGTTATGCATAAAAAGTTTCAATAAGTGATCTAAATACCTCCATCCTCTTTGTTCCTTCAAAAACTTTCAAAAAAGAAAAAAAAAATCTTCCAATTTTTCAGCTCAAGAAAGTTATTTGATACCACTTGTATATTTTGTGTGTATACTTCCCCAACCACAGGTTTACCCACTATGAAACAGATCTTTGTGTTATTTAAAGACACTAAAATATGTCTCTAAATAAAAATAAGCTCACTAACACCAGAAAGAGCTCTAAAATCACCAAAAAATAACTTACTTGTCAAGGTAGGTTTTTGGAGCCAAGATTTTGGAAAAAGCACAACACCTTGTAAAATATTGATTTGGAGACGATCTTCAAGATTCTGTAACTATAAAGTTGATGGAAATCTGAGTTTGAAATTTAGTTTTGTAGTATCTTGATATGTTACTCTGTAATTCCATGGACTTCACAAAATTCTAATGTGCAAAAAAATAGGGTAATTTTCCCAAAACTTATTGATTTTGGACATACCATAAGAGCAAACTTGTAGGACATTCCACAAATCAAATATTCATATTTGAATATGAAATTTGTACTAGAAATACTATGGTTTGTCTTCTTTCGAACTAATGGAACTCATTTGAATCTTTCTGTCACGTCCCCATTTTGACCCTATTGCATTAAAATTGTAAATGGTGTAAATATCATTATTAAATCATGGTGAGGAGCTCAAGGCCAAGGCCCTGCCATCGATTTAGCGTTTTATCTATCGGCAATTAAAAATAGATGCCTATGGTTCTTGTTCTGGACAAGCACAATGTAAAGTAAGACATCATGTAAATACAAATTTTAATGAAATACCCACAACTAGCTATGCAATGCAACAAAGAGATGGGGGCATGATTTTACAAGGAATGGGGAGGGGAAATTATTCAAACCCTTGAGCCAATAGTGTTAAGCCAAATTTCATTGAGAAAACCCATAAATCCCAACTACCCATTTTGACTTATGCACCCAATCATTTAATTCTTCCAAGAGTTTGTTGAGGTAGTTAATGCCTTGGGAATGGAGAGGTATGGTAACCAATTTCATGCATGGGCAAGCCATCAACCTGGGAATTCATATTTTTGCTTCTTGGGCAAGAAAACACCCACGAAATGGTGCCCAAAGCCATCTTTCATTCATGGACTTTGCTCTCTCATGCAGTCTGAGCTAACTGGGGCTTTCCCCTTCACATTTTCTATATTTTTCCTGCATTTTCCATGGCTGGGAACTCGTTTTTGTATTGCATAGTGGCTGGGAGGAAGGGAGTCATGATTTTGGGGTTTATGGAGGCCGTATTTGTCCATTGAATGCCCATATACATTTTCTGAAAACGATTTTTCTCTCCCAGGGTTGTTTCCCCATCTTCCATTTCGTTTTTGGGTTTCCCACGTTTTTCTGAAGCTATTGAAAACCCCATTTTGGGCATCCCACTGTAAAAATGCTTTTCTACATGCCCAACACTTGTGATTTTGCTGTTATGTGCATCCCTGTTTTGGTTTGAACCTGTGAGCAAGAAATTTGGAGTGGAAGTGGACAGAATTGGCTTGATAAACCTAGTGAGGGGAGTAACCTCTCAGAAAGATCAAACGGGCTGGCTACTCTTCTATGCACACCTTGGACAACACTAGAAAGGAAGGTATGGCCTGAGGGACTATGTATTGGTGAAGGGAATACTTCCTTGAGTGGGGTGTATAGGCATTGTGGGTGCCAAGCCAGATAGATCTTGTAGAGGTATCCATGGCTCTGTGCTTGAGTTCACTAGCTTAGCAATTCATTCCCTCCCTTTGCCTTAGTAGCCTGATAAACCCAACTGTAGATTGGCTTGGATAATTTTGGTGTATTTTGGCTATGTGTGAGTCTGTTGTTTCCTTTTTCCTTGTAGAATCATGCTCAGCTCGGGGGTGGCCATTGTGTTGAGAGATTGATGAGCAAAATTTTCCTACGGTTGGGTGGAACGTTGCAGTTGCATAGCCAGTTGCTTGGGACTACTTTTTTTTAAGATAAGTACTCTCTCTCTTGTATAAATTCTGCAATGTCTTTATTTAATGGCTGTCATGAAATTGTTGAATGTATGTTAGACATTTAGATGATTACAATTCCGCTGTGTTTCTACAACATACATATATATATTTGCGTATGTCCCTTTCTTTTATATTCTGTGAATTATGTTAATGATCATGGGGCTAGATGCCCGGATTTAGTGTCATGTTCCCTCCCTTGCTTGGTCTGATGGGAGGGTATGTGACACTTTCCAACACTAGATATAATAGTTTTACTCATAACACTTGTTTAGGGCTAGTTTTTGGACTTGTCACAAACCCTAACTTAAATAGAGCTTATCTTCGAATGTATAATGACCCATAACCTAGAAATTTGACACATGCTACTTCTTGATTTCCTTGATGTAACTTGAAAATTTCAAACTTCTTAACTTCATAGAAAAATTTGGAGTGGAAATTCCAAGATGACTCATTTGAAGGAGTCAGTCGTTTTGGATTAGTGACAAACCCAAACTTAAAAAGAGTCAATATCAGAAATTATAGTGCCCATTATTCTAAAAAACTTTCATAAGTTACGTATGTATGTCCTTTATATACCCTAAAAATTCCATACCTAGAAACTTTGTAGAAAAAAAATTGGAGCAAAAATGCCAAGATGACTTGTTTGAAAGAGCCAACCTCTAGTCTTAAAATTTCTTCCTTTTTGGACCAAGAAATAGATCTAATACCACTTGTAGTGATCCTTAACCCATAAATTGAATCACAACAACGACATATAACCCTTAAACTTTATAAATACCAAGAGATATTCACACCATAAAAAACACAAGGATGTAGAGAAGAACCGTTATGATAGGGTAACACCATCAATTACTCCTTGCGGAAGGAATCACTCCACAAGCCATGCTTACTACAATACAATTCGTACAAAATATCTCATACAATTATACTAATTTATATTTATACTTTCTCATGAGTATTCCTAAGGGGCTTATTCCAACTATCCCTTATTATTATATTATTCCCTTTAACTACCGAGTGGGGCTATTTATTACCCACCAACTACCAAGTGGGCCTATTCCATAAATATGGCCACATTACATACATTTTACCCTTGGGTACCTCCCTAGGTACCCCATATTATCCTCCTTGGGTACATAAGAGATACATAATGAGGTTCCAAAAAAAACTATAGTACATTGGAAGGTTCTAGAAAAAACTTCATTGGGGCATTCACCCTCAAAAAATGCACCACTATTTATGAGAATATTGAAGATATCGATATTGAATTCTCCTCCTAAAATATCCATCATCAATCCCCTATATACCTTATTATTAGCAATGTCCTAAACTAGAGTTGACACTATTCTGCGTCAATGTCTCACTCTTGAAGAGGTCAAACAAATCTTAAATGATTTTCATAATGGTTCTTGCCAAGGCCACCTTTTTATTATGGAAATCACCCAAAAAATTGTCCACGTTGGTTATTTTTGGCCCACCTTATTTTTTGATTGCATACATGCAATTAAATGTTGCCAAAATTTTCAATTTTGTTCCTCGTAATGCAAGGGCCCCTCTAGCCCCATTGCACCTAATTTTATGGAATCCAAGCCTATATGTCAGATGATGGTCATAAATACATCGTTGTGGCTATCAACTATTTCACTAAATGGGATGAGGCTATGTCATTGCACAATAACATTGCTACCATAGTGGTTTGTTTTTTCTTTAACCATGTTATCACTTAATTTGGTGTTTCAAACAACCAGTCTTTGATCATGACTCTCATTTTGAAATTTTCATATGGGAGGATCTCACCACCCATCTAAATTTTGATCATCAATTCACATCCTCATATTATCCATAGAGGAATTTCCAAGTTGAAGCCATCAATTAAATTCTCAAAGCCATGCTCTAGAAAATGGTTGATAAACACAAATCCTGTTGGCATCTTACTCTTTTCCCCACATTGTGGGCCTGTCAAGCATCATATAATGCTACCATTTATTTTATCCCATTCCATATTATGCATGGAGTTGAGGAAATTTTACTTATGGAGTGTCAAATCCCCTCTCTACCTTTAGCTATCAAACTTTTATTATGTGCCTCCTCTTTGGAACAAAGACTTATCACATTAGAGAAAGTTGATGAGGATAATTATGCTACCAATGTACTACATCACAATGAGGTATCCATGAAATGATATCAAAAACATTATGATCATCACATTCACCCTTTCTCATTTTACAAATTTATTTAGTCCTTGTTTACATTCAAGATCATGACGAACTAGGTCGTGGGATGTTTGAATATCTATGGAAAGTACCTTACATCATCAAATGATTTTCAAAAAGGGGACATTCTTGCTTAGTGGTCCAAATGAACAACTCCTAAAAAATCCTTGCAATGTCCTCTACTTGAAGAAATTATGTCCTTATGACAAGTAAAACCTATAAATTTTGTATCTATAGTTAGTTTATGCACCAATACATTTTAGGTTTTAGCATGAGCCTTATGGTTTGTTTTCATCAAATTTTTTATATGGATTGTCAGCGCCTACGGTTGTGTTGGTTATGTTGAGAGTGCAAGTCGTTATACCCATAATCTCACCTCGACAACTTGGGCCATGTATCCCCACTCCAATTCACTCCTCCATGTTAGTGGTGTATGTGTCAATGTTGCCACTAATAACCAAGTGGATCACAATTCTATATTAGCCTTGTAGTCAATGTGCTCCAATTGTGCATTCATCACCTTTGTGTTCATCTATTTTTTCAGCTTCTTGTTGGATAATTGAATTAACAACTAGTATTGGGTATGCGATCCCTTCTTCTTTAGAAATCATATGTGAGATAGAAAATTGGTTAGATAGTTTTAATTCATTGCATTCATTCATATACCAAGGAGTCTCCATGGATTTGTAGATAGCATTGTAAATCATATTGTAGATTGGCATGTCATTCATTAATTATTAAAGTGAAAACAAACCATGCATGTATATAATCATAACTATAACCACATACATATATACGTAATCCATAAACATACATCATTGCATGATAACACATAAGGCTCCTCCACAAAACGCATATGTATATATCATCAAAAAATGAAAAGTGTTTACAATCAAGAGTCCAGGCTTTGTAAAAAAATGGGATATGTACAAAATATCATGCCTAACATGGGGGAAGTTCAAACTAATAGCTACTCATCATAATCACTATCCCCTCTCTCATCATTATCATCCTCATCCTCCTACTCACTATCATCATTGGCCTATAGAGATTGAGAAATCAAGGATAGGACTTCTCTCATCAAATCCATTATCCTTGGTACCTCCTTCTTGTCTAATCATTGGGTTTCCTCACTATTGCATGTACGGATCCATGGTTCATTCTTCTCAAATAGCATGATGATGGTGAAGTGTAAGAACCCTCTCAAAGAAGTAGGGACATATAAACATCCTAAGTGAAAATTCTCCTCCACTTAGCCTCTAACATACTATCAGTTGTCACTACACTGTGTTCAAGAACATTTGGGCCCACCCAAAGTTGGTTCCCACCAAAACTTCCTCAATGGAAATCATCTAACTACTAGAATCCTAATGGGACCCATTTGATCCCATAACACAAGCCATACCTATAGCCACTACTCAAGTTTTGAGGCTCTCAATTTCCTAAATCTGTATAGCTTAGTCATGTAATATTAACCTGTCCTTGCAATGAGCCTTGAGGAAGTTCTCCATAGGCCTATCCTATGGTTGAATTAGTTGGATATCACCTACACCATACATCGAGGCCCATCATGAAATACACTTAAAATAAGGTGAGCTCTATCTTCTCTGCATGTATGATGAACAACCTTGCATCCACGTCCTAGTACTTAATGATTATCATTGGTAGAGGACCATTGGCTCACATCAATGGCTTCTCAAGGAACTTGAGAAGCCAATGCTGTGTTATTTGTCCTTGCATGGTCGGATCCCCATGGATCTTGTATTGAAGGTTCAAAAATTATCTCTCTTACCATTTCACCATAATGGTTGCATTTTATTCAATTTAAGTCAATAATTTAATGAACAAAAATTTAGATAGAAACCACACCATGAGGTTTCACCTGTTTGGCTAATAGGTGTGACCTCAACACACATATTCTCACCAAGGAGGTCCATGTACCACACTTATGTTCAACCAACAAGTGCATAGATGGATTGTGGTTTCACAGCCCACAATCACAAGTGTGCATCACCAATTAGGTACTTTTTGGTGCATGACGTTCATAAAAGTGCCTAAAAATTGCATCCTAAACCAATAATAGTTTATGTCCTCTGTTAAGAACATGGAACCCTAACCTAAAAAATTAAATCGAAAAAATTAAAGAGCAAGGAGGTACCTCTGATATGCAACTCATGAAATCCAAATATAATGGTCAAAATGAAATTTATGCACCTCAAAATTTCATTGTCACACAAACCACTTGAATGATGAATAGTAACAATGAAATTTGAATTCATTGGTCCCACGAGTTCATGGGTTTCCTATTACTCCATAAGGATACTTATGACCTCCATTTTATTCATTTTTCACACCATTAGATTCCTTATTCCATGATATTTTTGTTTAATTACCATTTTTTCATGAGGCACAACTTTTTCTAGAAGACCTTATTTTCCTATCATTATCTAAATCCATGTAACTTAGGCCATTTACCTTTGTTTTCCATGCTACCCGTACTTTTGGTTTCATTTTTAAAATCAATTTTATGTTGTGGTATTGTTTCCATGTGTGTAGGAACATGATATGGAGTGACCATACTTTTTCTTTTTCACGCATCCTTTTAGACATGACTACTCCTACATGTACATTTATTCAAACCCACATATAGGTGATATCCCTTCCCTACATCTTATGCATTTAACCTATTTATTGAACCCATTGATGCTTATAGGTGACCCCCCTTATTTGGGAAAGTGTCCTATCCCTTCCAATTTTGTGTTTTCTCCCTTTCCCAATGGTTATTACCTTCCGTACACGGGTTACCATTTATTAGTACCTCTGTGCATTATTCTACCCATGTCATTGTTCCCTCTCTAGGGACAATATAATGTATAGTCCATGACACATAGAATAGCCGCATATAGTTTCTCATTTCACTCATTTTCCTAACCATGGACCCCTTCATATTTAAAACACTATTGGAAAAATATGATACATGTTACATTATATCATAAGCTCACCTATTCCTCCATACTATACTTGTTGCATTATTGTGTTACTATTCATCTACCCTCAAGGAGACGGCTGCCAACACCCACCCCCTAGTTACTTCCACTTTCTATCACACCCCCTAGTCTCCTTGGTTGTGTGATTACTCAAACATACTCATTCTTTTGTAAATCATTAAATGTGCTCCATAGCATGGTTGTGAATTGTATATGATTTCTTATGGAAGTGTCTATTGTCATCTTTGTTCAATATTATTCTACAATGAGTCACCCATGAAACCTTTTTTCATCATCCTCTTTTCTCCTATATTGATCTTACTTTAACCCTTCCTCATTTCAAGGATCCCATTGTCCAAATCCTTTGTAATTCAATCCCATTTCCTTGGTTGTTTCTTGATGATTTGTATATTTGTTTCCAGGTTACCCATGCATTTATGCTCTAAACAAAGGAAGTTTTGATTCCACCACTCTTTGAACATCCGTCCCTTTGTCTATTATTTACATCCCTAACTATCATCCTTGTTTCATACCTCAAACTGATAAGTAAAGGTATTCTCATTACTTTGTTATCAATGAACCTACCTCTTTCGACTTCATCACCTACATTCTAGAGGTTTGGTTTAGAGGCATTTTGTACCTTGTCCCATTTCCATCATTGATGGATTACCTCAAACTAGTGAAGGGGAGACCACATTGTTTCTTAGCCTAGATAATTCTCATGTGATCAACTCAATCTCCTTATCACATCATTGAGAATTGTACATTATGATTGGTTTATTATCCTAGTTTGTTCGAAGACACCAGACATTCATGAGTCCCTCCAATTTTTTGGAGGCTATATGGAAGCCCTTGATTTTATTGCTTCCTTGCATATATGGGTTGTGTTGGTGATAATAATTCAATTTCAATTGCATTTATGTGTATATATTTGGCTCTACTTTACACTCTTTGAGCCACCTATGATGATCCCATCTTGATATGGCTCCTTCCATATATTCGACCCCTTTAATAATTTAGCAGGGCTTGAGTTTTTGTGATTTATCATCCCACTCGATACCATTGTCTCTTCCCATATATTTAGCTTAGATGTGATATGAACCACATTTATGTACTTGTATTAGGTCCCTCTTGGCACTCATTATCATGATAAATTGACCTACATTAATTATTCATGTACTTTGATTTTTCCCCAATGAGGCCATAGTCCCATAATGTAGTGAGACACTTACACGAGCATGGTGATGCCCACAATGTTGATATTTGAGATTATATACACACCTTACCCCTTTGTTTGGTTTTTTGCAAGTGTCTCTCCATGGCCCATTTAGGGGAGGGAGGATTCACTCTCTTCATATATTCCTACTCCTCGCTAACATGGAACTATGTTGCTATCGATTGAAGAGATATAAACTTGTGATGTTTTTAGACCATAAAATGTGTTCCTAACCTCATACACTAGGGGAAATTTGTTAACAACATGATTTATTTCCTTCATTCTATCATGAAAACTAACATCTTTACACATTACTTTGGGCGCCCTTAGCTTAAATTCCATCTTTTCCATTTCCATATGACCTCAACATTAACACCAAAAGTTGACTTGAATTCCAAATTTGACCATGAAAGTTAGCACATGGAATTTCTATAATAATCCATGCATGTTATGCATTAGATCCCTAGAAAATTGAATTGTTGCTCCAAAAATAGAAAATGGTTATTATAGTTGGCTCATTAATGTTGTACACCTTCCAAAGTGGTGTATGTTATACCTCAAAGTTACACTTCGATCTCTAGTGTTGCATCTTTGTACCATGTGACCTAGTGACATTTCTCCCTAATGAACGCCATGTCTTGTCGGTACCTTCCTTGGTCTCCTCTGGACACCTTGGAGACAAATTCATCCTTTGTTGGTCGAGACAGAACCTACTTAACCAAGTGTCATTCCAAGTTGACCTTGATTACATTGATTTTCGCGTTCTGCACATCTACCAGCCAGCGAAAAACTCACTTTTTCGTGCTCTACACAACCCTTGCCCTGCGAAAATCTCCAAATTTTCGCATTATGCTCTGTGTATGGGGCACAAAAATCTTGATTTATTCCTTGTCCTTGGAACTTGGATCTCTACCTTCCGAAATATTTCCTTGGGATTGACCTGTCTGATTTGATCCCAACCCCCTCTCTTTTTTTAGCTTGGCTGATCCACTAAACTCTCATGAGATCCACCTTCCTCTCCTTATGGTTAACCCCTCAAGTTCTATAAAGGAGAGGCCATCCATGAGCCATAGGGGGGAACTACTTGGGGGATCCAACCTATGATCTTAGGATATTTTCAAATATATCTAGAGGAAAGAAGTCTTGGAGCCAAGGTAATTTTTAAGGATTCTGATATTACACTTAAGTATAGTATCCTAGGCGATTATTTTGAACTGAAAAAACCATGAATATAGATAGGTAAGCGAATATTACATATGAAACATGCAATTTACTACTGAAACATGTAAATTTTGGCGAATATTATGATAAAAAAACACATTTTATGTAAATATAGGCGATATTGGAGACTAAAAATGACCAAATTGCGAATTTATTTTTTGAAAAAAACCCCAAAAAATAGCCAATTGGCGAAATTTCGCCCTTAAAAATTACCCTGCTTGGAGCTGGAGTTGGCTTGGACATCAAGCAACCTATGTAAGTGTTTTTCAAGCTTCTTAATAAAGATAAATTGTCTTATTTCCCATTTCATGTGTATTGTGTGTAAATCTTTAGCATGAAATGTATCTAGTTTAGATTTGAATCTAACCCTTACTTCAAGGTATTTTGGAGATTGTATGTTGTTCTTTGTTTGATCTTGACAGGTTCTTCGTAAGAGCTTCGGGATCAAAGCTGGAAGTGGGACAAACATCTGATTGAAGGTGAGTTATATCCTTCCATCACTCCTAAATGTATTTAATCTTGTTGTAAAGCTTAGTTCAGGATTCAAGGTAGCATTTGTTTCTTAATTGTCTTAGATTAGAACTACTTACATCCTAGTCTAGCCTAAGAGAGTTTCTTCTTATCCGTAGGGAGAAATTTCTATAACAAAAACTGGCGACTCCGTTGGTTTGAATCCATTTTTATTTGTTTGTGAAGCTTGCCTTTACTTCCATTCAAATTGATTGTGGAATTGGGTCTTTCTACCCTCATTCACACCCCTGTTCTCTGCATTGGATTACTATTTTTCAGTTTCACCTCAACATCTGGTTCCCTAGGTTGGAAAACTCTAGAAAAATCATTTCTTTTTCTTAAAATTTCGCCCTTCATTTTTCTCTCTGTTTATTTTTGCGGCCTGAACATTCCTACCAGAGCGAAAATCTGCATATTTTTCTCGCCCCTTACACTCCGTGGAACGCGAAAATCCCTTATTTTCGCCCCTGGGCTTCTAGATGACCCTCGAAAATTCCCTGAGAAATTCATTTTTTTAATTCTAAGTGGTTGATTTTACTTCATTTTTGGTTATCTTCTCCTGATTGGTTTATTGACTTTTGCCATACCTCTGTGACCTATGGTTTGCAGTACACTACTTGCATTTCAGTTTCTTTTTAATTTCTTTGAATCTTTGTTTGGTTTTCAAGATCCATTGGTAGACACCTTGAACCATTTGAGAACTAGGTCACTGCTTTAGTAGAACCTACATACTCATCATTTCTTGTATCATGTCTGCATATTCGTCTTGATATCTCTTATCAAAGTTGCAAGTGTGTTTGGTTTGTTTCATTCACTATTTGAGATTGGATTTCATGAGTCTTGTGACATCATAACTAGCTTGTTTGCCTCCTTACCATAGTCTGCAAAAGTTTGGTCATTTCTGAACCATCAAGGTCCTATGAGCATTTGTATTTGAAACCCTTGAGTACATTATTGAGAGAGTACATTGTTTTAAAGTAGTGTCTTTCTATCTATTTCATAAAATTTGATATTGAAAGTCCTTTTTGAAACACTCTTTCCCTTCTTTTGAAAAGATCAAAGTCATATTTTGTATTTCGGAAGCATATTTTCATTTTTATTTGTCACATAGTTATCCTCATTAGAAGTAGAATTAGTGATAGATCAGATCCCTCTTGAAAGAAGTAACATTAGTTTGGCATATTCAAAAAATAAACAATCATTTTGAGTGGTTTTTCATCTTTTTGAAAAAGTTCGTGCTTGCATTGATCAAAGAAATCTCTCCATACCTTAGCTTGCATTCATTGAAAGGAAAGGCTTATTTGACTCATACTCATTTTCATGGTTTGAGTCAGTCATCACACCACGAGTTGCACTTCCATTTACCCGACTGACTAATACAACGACCATTAAAATTCATCTCCCTATCTCAACACACTTTAACATCGCTTGAGGATAAAAAGAATTTGGTAGTTAGGTAGGACATTGGGGATAGGCATCCAAATAATTCCCCCTTGTCATTTTCATCCGAGACATAGTTGTTGTCCTCTAGAGTACTAAAATCCTCTTGTACATATTGACATGGTCATCGACCAGTTTGTGGAGAGGGCCTCCTGTTCCACAGGGGTAAGCCGCGAGGATAGGTTCCGGATCGACTTTGTGGAATGCCGCACTCCACTTAGCGCCTAAGGAAATATATCCATTCTCTTCCTTGTTTTTACCGTATAGGTGATACTTGGGCTCAAAGACAGAAGTGCCAATTCACTTTCTCCGACGTGTCATGAACGAGGTAGCTTAGTGACTCTTCTTCTAGGGCTCTTTTACCCAGGATCCCTTTCAGTAGAGGGATATCCTTCTGCTTTTGTCTCTCATTTTGTATTGTTCGACTTGGATTTCATCACCTTGCAAAGGATATAATTTGTCGAGGTCTCTAGCTCCTAGTTAGGAAGTCTACTTGTTATTTCATCTTTGTAGAGGGTATTTTTAATTTTTAGTGCTGCTTATTGGCATTCTAGCCATTTTTTTTTCAGCTCGCTTACCGTGACGTCGGTCCCAGTACAGTTTTTTGAGCTTGCTTTTTTGTCCTGCGAGCCTTGTCTTTTCCTAGCTCCCCTTTTGCACACTTGGTTGCTCTAGGGTTTTTGAGTTCTTTTTTCACGAGACTGTCCCCAGAACTTGTAATCCTATCACATGTATTATCAAAGGAAATCACAGAGACAACAAGGGATAAGCCTCGAATCACCACCGTGGAGTTCCCATCAGTTTGCTTCATGCATCCCTACCCCTGCCACCCGCAAAGCTGGTCGGGGGACTGTTCCACCATCTACCAGTACAAAACCTTCAGTTGCTTCTGAACCCCTCAACCATGGCATCATCCCAAAGCCTAGCACAATACCTGAGACTAGTAGCACACCTAAGATCCATGCAGTTCAACAATCCATTGTTGCACCAGAAACTCACACCACAGTGGACACTATGATAGATTCTGAGGTCAGTATTTCACCTGATGTTACACCGGAAGGCCCTATCCTCCCGGAAACTAGCACTATACCAGAAACAACAACATTGATTGAAGTCCCTGGCGAGTACGTTGAAATCATTGCAGAAACTGAACCCATACCTTCTACACCATTTCATTTATCTTTTTTTGATTTTGTATATCCTACTGCACAGCTAGAAACTCCACCTGTCATCACTACATCATTAATCACACATAATTATGAAATGGGCTCTTCTTGTAATATATCGTTCAGATTATCCTTTCCTAATATCCCTTGAGGACCTGAGATTATGGCATCAATCCAATCCAGTATGGTTAGTCTGGCCAACTCACCCCTGGAATCAGAACACTTTAGACGTGACACAACTAGAATGCTCACTTTGGCTTCACAGTATCCCCCTGCACCTACTTCCCAAACGACATATCCTCCTGATTTCGGAGCTTCCTGACCTCCATCTAACACGGAATATCATGAATCATTTGTAGGTTGATCCAGACCCTCAGACTGGACTATACCAGCACTCCTTCCTGACCCCAATGGGATAGCTCCCATTTTTTATGCAGCCTGCACTTTATGGGATACCATTCCGGGCCAAGCCTTCAACAATCTTTGCACCGTTCCAATTCCTATGGACGTGACACTTGAAAGTCCTCGAATTTCATCCGCACACTTATTGTCGCACAACATGTTCGACTTACCTTCAGGGGATGAACCCCATATGAGGAGCAACCCAATCTTTTCACCGTCACCACCACTATCTGGAACCGGCACAAGATCCTCTTCACAAGTCGGCACCCTTAGTGCGGTTATCCAATCTACACCACCTCACTCTTCTAGTATCATTATTGGAAGAATGCCCACCTCTACTGTTTGAACACCCAATGTGACTGGAGGTCGTTCTTCAGCCACGATATATACCATTTCCGGAGGACAACCATTTGTTGGAACCATTGGTCCCAGCAACCAACCTCCTCCGGTCGGACCATCCACATCGTGGGTACCACTGATCCCATCTGTTGGAGGACAACTACTTGTTTCCGCCCCAAGCGGCGCTACTCAACAACCACCTCCATCCACTTCATTGGCTCAGTGGGGCCCCCATACCACATCTTTTGGAGGAGTACCATTTGTTAGTGGTCCAATAGGCACTAGTCAAAAACCTCCTCCATTAACATCTTCTGCTCCATCGGGAATATATATTCAACCTGGAAGTGGACAACCTTATGTTAGTATTCCGATCGGAACTACCCTCCAAAATCCCTCGCCAGGTCGAATTCCTTCTTGGGGACCTCAAATCCCACCGAGTGGGGGGTTCTCTTTATTCAGAAACCTGAATCAAGCTAGGGGGGAACCCAAGCAGCATCAAGCTTTCATTCCCCCCAACTTGAATTCTGGAATCCCTTATCCTACTGCCTCAAATAATCCATGGAACCCACATCTTCAACCTTCTCCCCTTAATGAGGGAGGAACAAACATTCCATGGGCTCCATTTTTTCAGGTAGCCCCTAATCCAGGCATGGGTAACCCACCAAACCAAGGATTTGGAAACTTCCCTTGGACACATCAACTCCAGGGACCTCCACCTCTCATTCCCACCTGGTAATACACTCAAAAACCGGTCTCCAACTCGATTCCGAATCACTTGATTAATCCTATGACTTTGAATCCACCACCAGTTAACCAGATGGTCCCCAACACACAAAACTTCCAACAGTATCCTGCGGGTAACATGTTTGGGTACAATATGTAGCAATATGTTGTACAGGGTCCCACAAGTATCCCTACACCCCATCAATACTACTCATTCCCGCAGCCTAATCGAAAACAACAACACTAGATTTTCCTGATTTATCCAGACTTATCAACGATCCTATCTAGCATGAACCACACTGGCCACCCATTCCATCCAAACTACCATCAGACATCCCGAAGTTCGATGCCAAGCCCGGGAAGACCCAAAAAACCACGTTATGACCTTCCATCTCTGGTGTTCATCAAACTCATTGATGGATGACTCCATTCGGTTACGGCTCTTCCAACGCACACTGACCGGAATGGAAACAAAATGGTATATTGAGTTTCCCCAACACTCCTTTTGAGATTTCAATACCCTAGCCATGCAATTCTTGACACATTTCCATCTCCCCATCCAATACGAGACTGGAACAGTCTTGTTAACTTCGTTGTGCCAAACCACTACCACACATATATCCGATCACATTCTTGAGTGGCGGTGACACTGAAGATAAATTAAATCACCAATTCCGGACCAATTATTGGCTGACTGGTTCACCAAGTCATTTTTACCCCCCATTGGCGGGGATATTGCTATGGGAGGACCTGTTATGGAGGAACAAGCCATCTCTTGTGCACAGTACATGGATTTGGCTTATACCCAATCCAGAACATTATACGAGCTCATTCTTCATGCCTCCTACACTACAACATATCCAACAAAGCCCACCACTGAACCCCCCACTGACGGTATCGTCGATTCAGTTAAGGCCTAGCCTACAACCAAATCGAGTGGGAAACAAACTACTACTGCTCCATCTCAAACTCAGGCTACACCGAAGACATCTACTTCTCCTGCTCAGTCCTCCGAGGTGAACTTCGTTCAATCCTCGTCACAACAATCCGAAGGAAAAAAGAAGAACAATAGAGGAAAACCTAAGAAACCTTCTACTCAGCAGGAAAACCCCAAACCCCAACAGACCAACAACGATAACAAACCAAGAAGGAAAGCAAAGTTTCCCTGCCTCATCTGTCAGGAAGATCATTACACTAGAGACTGTCCTTACAAAGAGGAATTCAACAAGTTTGTAAAAGGTTCTTCCCGCCCGGCACTGTTAACCTACCCATTTACTCACCAACAACAGCAGATGGTCACGCAGGAACCCCCACAAGGGGGAAACCAAAACAACCCTTCCTGAGAAGAAACGTCCTCAAATCACGAAGTCCTCATGATGACTAATGAGATGATTCACATATCTACACGCACAAAGACATATGATCCTCTCCTAGGTTCGAACAAAACTATGACTGCCAAAGGCAAGTCTGCTTCAAAAGAATCTCCATCGACACCTCCCCTCAATGGCCCTCTCCACATTGAGAGACCTGTGGCTGAAACTGTGTTGTACCCGCTCAAGGCCACCATTCGGAAGGAAAATTTTAATCCCGATGCGCATGCAACCTAGAACTACAATGTTGTTGAAGACTTGGCTCAAGCACCTTGTGTCATGTCGACCCTCGAAGTTCTCCAACAATGTCCTGTACAGCGTAGAACTTTGTTGTCGGCATTGGGAGTTGTTGACCCTGATTCTTCCAACACGATTCTGTTTAACCTGGAATACTTCAAACTGAGGCTTTCCCACTAGTAATCCTTCCAGATCCATACTCAGATCAATGGACAGAACATCCATCGTACCATTTTGGATGAAGGTGCTTCCACCTCGATTATGTCTTTGGCATGTTGGAGATACATTGGTTCTCCAGAAGTGACCCAATCTCCTACTACTTTAAAATCATTTGATGGACGTGGTTTTCAACCATACGGACTCATCCCATCGCTTTCCATAGAACTAGGGCAAAAACAGTGTCTATTCACGTGGAAATCATGGATGCTATGTTAGATTACAATCTGTTACTTGGTCGCAATTAGTTTTATGCCATGACCGCCGTAGCATCCTCCATTTTTCGCATGGTGCAATTCCCCCATAATGGGAAGATCGTAACGATGGACCAATTAGATTTTTGAACTCTGGACATACATCAGAATTACACCAACAATGTCCCATTGCTGGAAAACTCCCAGCCTCACTTTGAAGACATTGGAGTTGGTATTTTGAAATATTCCTCCATCATCTGGGTATTTCCAGAAGTTCCACACCCAATCTTTTCGATCAACATGATTTTGACAAGCACCTTTCCACCCTATGACTCTACTGATTCATGGGTGGTACTGAGTCCTTCCAAATTTGAAACCCTTGGCACTGCTATGCCTTTGAACCAAAATTTGGAAACCTGTCGGGAGATTCAGTTGGCTCTCGACTGGATCGACACAATTGAACACCATCAGGTGGCAGGTTCATCATCTCGAATCTCTTCATCCTTACCTTATAGTGACACACTTAAACATATTTTTCCTACAGATGAATCTATCATGGAGATCGTGAGGCTGGATGGACCCCTTTGGGAAGATTACCACCATCAATCATCTTTCCCCTCGATTCGAGCGATAGACCCCGACTCTAAATCCACAGTTTCACTATATAATGTCAACGCTAAGACTCTCGCCCATACATTTGATGTATTCTCTGAAGAGAACTTAGTGAAAATCATGGAGACCATCCCCATTGACATCTCCATGAAACTTGGTGTCATGGAACACATCCATATTGAAAAAACATGTACTCCTACCGAGATAGAATTTTATACTCCCTTATTTAAAGAGTTCCATGACGTTTTCGCTTGGAAGTATGAAGAAATGCCAGGAATAGACCCGCCCATTGTGGTACATGAAATTCAAGTCTATCCTGGTGCCCGACCAATCCGACAGAAACTACGGCCCGTACATCCCCGAAAAACGGCTGCCATAAAAGCGGAAGTTGAAAAAATTATTCATGATGGGTGCATCTATCCTGTCCCATTGACAAATTGGGTGTACAATATCGTCCCCGTCACAAAGAAATAGGGCATGATCAGGGTCTGCGTCAATTACAGAGATCTGGACAAGGCTTGTACAAAATAATTCGAATCATGCAAGAGAATTTGAACCTCAGTTGTTCTAGCATAGGGATTATCACCACTAGAGTGCTCTGGAAGGCTCAAAGTCAACTGAACTGAACCTAAACTAAGCTAACTGAAGTCACAATCAGTTAACTGACTAAGGAGGGCACAATAGTGAGTTTTCCATGCATGCCAGCCATAAAATGCGCATGAGGCCACAATCAGTGGCATCTAGAGCTCTAGCCCCCCACAAGAGTCATATAACGCAGGTGGACTGCGTTGGAATACTCAGTAGGGTCCTATAAAATAGGGAACTAACTGAAGTGGTCCTAAAATGATGCATGCAGAGCTCAGATGGTGGTAGATGGATCCTGGTTGACATCTGCACACCACTTGGGAGAAAATGACATCATCGACAACTAAGAAAAATAAATAGTGCTACGTAGGACAAGGATGGAGTATTGAAATATCCTAACAAGTTTCATATAAATAAATCCCTCAAGTTCATTCACCATATCACTCATGAAAATCAAGGTTATGATATTAAATTTATACCAGAGATAGAGAACACCATTTGTCTTCCATCTTTCTACCACATAGGAGTTTGCATTACACCATCTAGGCCTTGAAGTGGAGCAAAAATAGAGAAGAAGAACCCTCCTTTGCGATAGTTGTGGAATCCATTTACTTCAATCTACAATTACCAAGGTGTCGTGACTTATTTCCCCCCATTTTTCATTATTAAAATTCATTACATTCTTATATATATATATATATATATATATATATATATATATATATATATATTGTGCATGCACTAGTTTGATTTTTTTTCATATTGTGTAGTGGATTAGGAAGTATTTAATTTCTTTATCTCTCATAGTTTACACCACTTAGTTTGGTACTTAGACAACACAACCTCTAAGTGAGTATTTTTTGGTACATGTTCATGATCAAACACCAACACCGTAAATAGGCTCTGCATTTCAATTGCTTATAATCAACTTGGTTGAAATGCTTCAACACAAAATATGTGAGAGCTCTGAGAAATTTTTCCTCAATCTAAAGAAGGTTAAACCCAAGGATAATCAATCCCATCTATTAGAAAAACAGGATTGTAGAGAAATAAGAATAAACAAGATGCAAATATAAATCACATAAACACAATACAAGAGAGACACCAATATAACGTGGTTCACCCAATCTGGGCTACGTCCACAGAGAAATTGCTAGTCCTTTTATTATTATACCATCTAGCAAATGAAGGGATACAACCTGTAGCACAACCACTGCAACTTCCTTTTCACCCTCTCTTAGTATCTCTTACACAATCACAGATATCTTTACAATGCTACAATACATTACACGGTCGTATTATGATGTATTCCTTTTAAAGGGAATTACCATGGGAAAATACTACAGGGTACTCAATACCATGGGCCTGTAAACTTTTGGCCAACAAAACAAACCATAAAATTTCTTTTGGGGGCTTCACCCATGAACCCCCGTCAGGGGCCTGCTGGCCCCCTAACCTCCCAGTTGGGGGGGATGGTCCCCCAGACCCCCGTGGGGGGAGATGCCCCCCCACTTGGATGAGTGTACATTCCACCTGCATATCATATAAAACTGGGGTATAAACACGGCTGAAACAACAACATATCTGAATTAAGAAGATCGGGATCCACATCCAACAATCTCCCACTTGGAGACTAATCACAGCAACTCCACCGCTGCTGCAGTTGTTGGACTATGCTCTGAAGCTTGGATCTGGAAAATTTCTCATCTTCACCTCCATGCTAGAAGGCCAAATAAAAGCGAGCAGGAACACAGTTTCTCTCTGGTTACTACCTTTGTCAACATGTCTACAGGATTATCGCTAGTGTGTATCTTTTCCAACTTCAACAATTCATCTTCTAGAACAGACCGTATGAAATGGTACTTTAGCTATATATGTTTAGTATTAGAATGGAAGGATGAGTTCTTTGCAAGATGAATGGAACTATGACTGTCACTATAAAACATGTTATCCTCCTGCTTCTTACTCAATTCCTCCATGAACCTCTGCAACTAAATCATCTCTTTACTAGCCTTTGTAGCAACAACATACTCTGCTTCTATTGTTGAAAGTGAAACAACAATTTGCAGCTTCGAAATCCAAATTACTGTTGTTCCACCTACATTAAACACATACCTTGTGGTGCTCCTCCTGCTATCTTTATCACCTGCCATATCTGCATCAACATATCCCTGTAGAACAGTGTCTGAACCTCCAAAACATAATGCATGAGTGGTAGTACCTCTCAAATACCTAAGAATCCATTGTACTGTCTTCCAATGTTATTTACCTGGATTATTCATATACATGCTCAAAACTCCCACTGCATGTACAATATCTGGTCTTGTGCACACCATGGTATACATCAAGCTTCCAACTACTGATGAATAGGGAAACTTGGACATGTAATCTATCTCTTCCTGTGTCTTGGGACACATATCCTTACTGAGTTTGAAATGATTGGCCAAAGGTGTACTAATTGATTTTGCATTTTGCATTCTAAACCTCTCCAACACATTTTGTATGTACTCACCCTAAGACAATGTCAATTTGTGATTTTTCCTGTCTCTTGTTATTCTCATACCAAATATTTTCTCTGTAGCACCCAAATCCTCCATCACAAATGAATTAGCTAAATTCCTCTCGAGCACATTTATATCTTGCATGTTAGACCCTGCAACAAGCATGTCATCCACTTACAATAACAAGATAATATATCTTCCATTATCTATCCTTTTGAAATAAACACAGTGGTCAGAATGGCATCTACTATAACCTTGTTATGTCATAAACCTGTCAAATTTCAAATACCACTTCCTTGGATCTTAATTCAAGCCATACAAGCTCTTCTTCAATCTGCATACTAAATTCTTCTTCCCTTTGACTTCATATCCTTTTGGATGCTGCATATAAATCTCTTCCTCCAAATCCCCATGGAGAAAGGTTGTTTTTACATCTAACTGTTCAAAATGCAAACCTCTACCACCACTAGACTTAAAATAGTCCTAGTTGAATTCATTTTAACAACAGGAGAAAATATTTCATCAAAATCTATACTTGTCTTATGTTCAAACCCCTTTACAACAAGTCTGGCCTTGTATCGCTTCTTGCCTCCATATTCTTCCTTCAACCTGTAAACCCATTTTTTATGCAATTATCTTTTACCTGCAGGAAATTGAACCATATCCCAAGTCTAGTTTCTTACCAATGAGTCCATCTCCTCATTCATGCCTTTCTCCCACTTCTTTCTAGTTTCCACCTGCATTGCTTCTTCATAACATCCAGGTTCACCAGAATCAGTCATCTATAAATAATACATTGAAGGAGGGTATCGTTCAGGGGGTCTACTTAACCTGGTAGATATTCTAACACTTGCAAGAGTTTGAGGTACCTACTGTTGTTCTTGATTTTCTTACACCTTTGGAACTTTATTTTCTTTTATTTCATCAAGCACTATGTACTCTGTGTTTTCCTTTTCCTATTTCTTTCCCTACAACAGATCTTTATACATGACCTTTTCATTAAATACCACATCTCTACTACTAATGATTTTTTTACTTTCGTAATCCCATAATCTATGACCAAAATCATCAACCTCGTATCCAATAAAAGGTACATTTCTTGGATTTAGCCTCAAGCTTTGTTCTATTTTCTTTATCAATATGGACAAATGCTTCACAACCAAAAGTTCTCATAAATGAGTAGTTTACCTTTTTACCTGTCCATTCCTCCTATGGAATCCCACCATCCAAAGCGCTTGAAGGCCCTTTGTTTATTAAGTAAACAACAGTATCTACAACATCTACCAAAAACTGTAAGGGAAAGCCTTCATGCAATCTCATACACCTTGCACGCTCCATGATTGTCCTATTCATCATTTCTAACACACCATTTTCTTGTGGTATTCCTGAGACTGTCTTCTCTCTACGAATCCCATGTTATGAACAGTAACTATCAAAATCCTTGCTGCAGTATTCACCTCCATTAGCAGATATGAGACACTTCAACCTTTTTCTTGTCTCATTCTCAACCAAATCTTTCCATTTCTTAAAAGTAGCAAACACACCAGATTTATGGTTAATGCAATAAACCCAAGTTTTTCTAGTTGCATCATCAATAAAAGTAACATAATAACGAGAACCACCAAGAGATTGTACCTGATCCGGTCCCCATACATATGTATGTACAAGATCTAACTTTTCACTCTTATTTTGTTTCCCAACCTTGAGAAATCCGACTCTCTTTTGTTTTCTATAAACACAGTTCTCACGGAATTCCAAACTTACCTGCTTCAGATCTAGAAGCGACTTCCTTGAGTGGAGAATCTGCATCCCCTTCTCACTCATGTGGACAAGCCTATGATTACACAATGTTGTATTGGTTCCTGTGAAAGCTAAAGAGATAGAATAGTCAGTATTATGAGGACATAAATACAATGTACCTATCATGTCTCATTTTGCTATCACCATCGATCCTTTAGTGATATTCCACATCGTTTCTCCAAATGTAGATAACAAACCACCATCTCCCAACTACCCCGTTGAGATCAAATTTCTTTTCACAGTAGGAATATGCCTTACATATTTCAACAACCATTCAGTTCCATTCATTAATTTTATCTGTACCTTACCCATTCCAACAATTTTACATGGCTCATCATCACCCAATAAAACATGTCCAAAATTGCTTGGAACATAATCATGAAAAAATTTCCTATGGGGTGTAGCATGACATGGAGCCCCTGAATATACTACCCAATTTCCTATGGGGTGTAGTATTATCTAATGCAAGAATCAAGGCATCTTGTAACACATAACCTACTACATTTTCTTCTTGAGTAGTCTCCTTCTGTCCATCTCCTTTCTTCTTTAGAGATTTGTAGTCTTTCTTCTGATGTCCTGTCTTTCCACATTTCCAGCACTCTAACTTTCCCAGTCTGGACTTGGATCTACCCTTCCTGGACTTGATACGCTTACCTAACCTCTTTCCCCTCTTCCTTTGTCGTCCCCTGCTCTCCATGGTCAATGCATTACCTGATGTCTCACATGTGCTTTTCCTTCGCATTTCCTCACTAAGAATAGCACCAAAAACATCATCAAATTTCAAAGTGTTTGAACTAGAGAAAGAGTTATTTACAACCATGACCAAGCCATTCCATCTTTCTGGCAATGAACACAAGATTAGAAGAGCCCTAACCTCATCATCAAAGTTCATTTTTACAAAACTTAGCTTATTTGTAATCATATTAAATTCATTTAAATGATAAACAACAGATCCACCTTCTGACATATTCATATTAAATAAATGATTCAGTAGAAATACCTTGTTGGAGGCCGAGAGTTTTTCATACATCTTATCCAATGTGCTTATCAGACCCCCCCTTGTCTTTTCTTTTGAGATATTGAAAGCCACCGATGAAGCCAGGAACAACCGTATTGTTCCCAGTTCCTTTCTATCAAGAATCTCCCATTCTTCATTCTTCATAGTCGCTGGTTGTTTTGCTTTTCCTTCAAACAATAGGAATAGATCCTTCTGATATAAATAGTTCTCCATTTTCATCTTCCATAACTGGTATTTTTTCCCGTTAAATTTCTCAACTTTAAACTTTCCTTCTTCCGCCATTTCTCCCACCTGAACCAGGAATCCTTCTTTCCTACGAGTTTATATGCTAAATAGACCTTAGGATATGATACCAATTTTTAGAAAAACAGGATCGCAGAGCAATAACAATAAAAAAAATGCAAATATAAATCACATAAACACAATACAAGAGAGACACCAATATAATTTGGTTCACCCAATCCGGGCTACGTCCATAGATAAATTGAAATTGCCAGTCCTTTTATTATTATACCATCCAACAAATGAAGGGATACAACCTGCAGCACATCCACTGCAACTTCCTCTTCACGCTCTCTCAATATCTCTTACACAATCACAAAGAGATATATATTTTGACTCTTAGGATATATTGGCCTTTAATGTAACATTGTGTATATGTGATGTATGATTCCTAGCATGGAGGTCAAGGCCAAGTCGCAGCTAGTGAATGCTCAACTTTAAGAGGCAAGTATTTGACATTATGTTATCCATGTGCTATTAAGCCATGGAAATTGTAAAAATGATGTAAATATCATGTAATAAAAATACCAAGGGGATGGCTATGGATGCAACTAAATGAGGGGGATATGTGTATCCACTAGGGAGAGGTGAGGGGGTTGTGGGATTGAATCATAGGATTCCATATGTCATCTTCAGAACCCCTTTGACTGTCCTAGCTATCATTTAATTATGTGTAAGGATGACTGCAGAAAACAATTCATGAGGTCGATGGAGTGTGGGAAATCCCAAAAATTCAAATGGTAGGGTATGGGGCTCTGTTTTCCTTGAACCACAAGTCACTCCACCTCATGGGAGGACGTTTTAACTCATCCCCATTCCATGGGAATGGGGGGAAGCGAGAGTTTTGGGAGAGGATACGCAAACCTAGGAGGAAGGAGAACGAGAAATCACGATTTGGGGAGAGAGCCACGATTCGCAGAGCCAAGGTCTCTCATAAATTTGTGTGAGGAGGGAAAATCGTTGAGGGATCCATAGGCCCGAACCTAGGAGGGGGTGATTCGTGAGTGTGAGACACCCAAGAATCCGTAGAGAAACCCAGATCTGATAGTTAGAAATCGCAAACGCGGTATAGAGCCTTTTGGTCGTAATCCTAAGGAGATCGAAGCGTGTATGAGAGAGAAGGGGTTGGAACTGCATGATAAACCTTGTGAAGACTGTTTGAGTGAGTTGGAGATGTTTGTAGCTCTTTGGTTGAGCTCACTGGCTTAGCTTCATCCTCCCTTGTCTCTTGGCATGCTTGATAAACCCAACTATGTGTTGGATTAGCATGAATGTTGGTGTGAAACCAAGGATGTGAGTAAACCTGGGTAGTTTCTCCTTAGTGGATACATAGCCCCATCTCGGGGGTGGTTTATGAGTGCTGAAATAATACAGGCTGGGAAGAGACCTATGGTTGGGTTGGAACGTTGTAGTCCATAGCCAGTTGCTTGGTGGTTTCCATTAAAAGATAAGTGTTTCCTGTTGCCTCTGATTATGCCATTTCTATATACATGAATGATTATTGTTATGTCAGAATGCATGGATTGATCCAGTTGTTTAATGGAATAGAATACTTGTACTTATGTTGTTATTATTCCTATGATGAAAGGTAGGTAGATGCATGTTGTGTGTGTGTTTAATGTGGTTTAGTTCATATGTGTTTTGCCTCCACGTGTTTTATCTATATGTAGATTGTTCATTGATGAATAAGGATAAGTTTTTTTTAGGCCCAGAAGGTGAAAAAGGTTCAATCATGGATTTGGGGAAGAAGTAGACACCCCCCTATGGTTTTCATGCTTCCCCTGTGGATCTGATGAAGGAAAGGGGCCATGTCAGAGTAGTATATGAGCCTTATGGAATGGTAAAGAGGCATGGATGAAGTTTTGTGCCACCTTTTGAGTTTGAAGTAAGATAGGATTATATTCATCAGAGGTGGCAGAGGATCATGCAGTTGCATAGGGCTCGCTGATAGCTTTCCAACGGTACCGTATTTTTCCAATTGGAATTAGGATGAGAAAATTATGAGCCAGAGACGTTGTGCAGTTGGGCTTCCGACTTTCCAAACCCGTAATGTAGATTGTGGATTGCGGAAGTTGGAAGGGTGATTCTATGGAGTTATTCCTGGTGGTTTTGATTTCTGACTCCCACAACATGGATTGCGGATTGCAGAAGTTGAAAGAGTAAATTTTCTGGAGTTGTGAAATGATGGTTCCGACTTCCGACTTCCGCAAGGTGGATTGCGGATTGCAGAGGTCAATGAGGTAATTTTTCCGGATTGGTGTATTTGGAGTTCTGACTTTTGAGTACCGCATTGTGGATTACGGATGTTAGAGGAGTAATTCGTCGGAGTTGAGAATTTGGGGTTTCTGAATTCCGACTTATGCATCGCGGGTTGTAGATTGCGGAAATCGGAGACATGATTCGACGAGGTGGAATATTTTGTGTTCGGATTTTCGATTTATGCACTGCGGATTGCGGATTACGGAGGTCGGAGGAGTGATTCTCGTTGAAGCTATAATATGCAGTCTGAATTTCGACCTTCAATTGTGGATTGTGAATTGCGGACCTAATATCATTGCGGCTACATAAAAGTGCAAATTTACGGATTAGTTTTAAAAAAAACTAGCAGGTGGATCCAAGGGTTGTCTCCCATCACCTCTAAAGGGTACCAAGGTGACCAGGGAAATGACATATGGTATCAGAGCCCAAGGTTGGAGCACTAGAGATGCTTGGGACAAAGTATGAGTTATAGGCAGGTAATCAGAATTTGAATGGAGTGCAAGGACATACAATGCGCCTTGAAGGACTCCATATGGAGTTGGAATTGAACAAATTGCAATGTTGATAAAGAGGGAAATCTCTCACCTTAAACTATCTCTATTTATAACATAAGAATTGCATGCTAGGAAATTTGCAAGTGTAAATTCCATGCATGTGTATATGTCTTGAATTGCTATTGGTGGAAAAATCATAAATAATGATCCCTTGTGTGTCTGATAGAGATGCCATGAATTGGACCAACTATGATGTGGAATGGGAATTCCATGCTATGATGAGGAATTGGAGGGAAAGAATTCCTCAACTCTTATCTTGTTGTTATGTTTATAAATTTAGATCTTATATATATAGAAAAATTTGGAATAGGAATGTTGAAAATACAAGAGATTAGATAGAGGAAATGTGTATGCATAGTAGGCATATCAAGAGATAATGCATACTGCAGGTAAACTTACGTGTGCTTGCATATGATATTACATATTGATAAAAGTTGTTAATGAACACATTGCATTTGAATTTGAATGCACACCTAACAATAATGCACATCCACTAAAGGTATTGCGGGAAAAGCCTATGCTGCATGCGTGTGATTCTTGCAATGTTGCACAAGGATATGGAGAAAAGATTTTTGAGATGCCTTGCTTGCACTTTGCTTGAGAAATGATAAACATATTGTTTCTGGTGATTCTTCATTTTAGCAAGAGGATATCCTAGATACCATGGTCAACATAATATATCCAAGTTTGTTGGAAACCACAACAAAAATATCAAGACAATTGAAGCATGGATGAAGATGTTGACGATGATACTACATATGACTAGCAGCCTTGTGAAGAAAGGTTGGAGCACAAATCCATTATCAAGAGGATGGTGGAAGGACTGCGTATCCTTGGTAAGAAGTCAATTGATCAGGTAACAATAGTATGTTGATGGAAGCCATGCAGGTAATGTTTATTTATGTTGATTGTACAAATGTTGAGAAAGGATGGGTAAGAATCCTTTAACCATGTTTCAATCATCATAAAATGGTATGCATATAATAGTGAATACATTTATGTGAATGAAATCCTACAAGGTATGGTGGGGTATGTGGTAATAAAATAAATAAGAGCATACCATGTGTGAAACCATGATAATGTTGGGTTGTGAAGCCTGCAGTGCTCAACAAGTATCCCATGAACTCCCTATTGGTGTTAATTAATCTCTTTGCCAACAACCAAGGAGTGAGAGAAATCTTGATGTGTTGTGTTTGGGTGAAGGAGGAAGGAACCCAATTAATGAACCAAGTGATTGAGGAAATGGTTGGGTATGGTTTTGAAGCATTGGCTAGGATGCCCAACTTACCATGTTAAGAAACTGTGTAGGCACAAGAGTGTTTAGAGAAATGGCAGATTGCATTGGGTGAATGGAAAACAGAGTATGAAAATCTTGTTGATTATGCATGCATGTGTGGTTGGTTACATATATGTTAATATGCATTGTGTGGATGCATGGCTATGGTGTACATTTCATTGGAACTAGATAATATATGAAATGGTAGAATTATTTTTAAAAAAAATTCTAAGATCCTTTCATGAGATGCTATGGTGAAAGAATTGCATGAAGAAGGTAGTTGTGTTTGATGGGCTACCAGGATGCTTTGTTGGGAGAATAGAGTTACATTAATGGATATGATTGGGTATTCATAAGTATTTGGAATTTTGTTGAATTGCATAGACCATGTGATTGTATCTTGGAATTTAATTGTGAATAAAGTGCATATAAAGTAATTGTATTTCATTGAATTTGAAATACTAACAGCTGATAGTGTCTGAATTATAGTTTGATTAAGATTATGAGATCACCCAAGTGGTTGTTAGAAATGCTGCAATGGAAACATTATATGCATGAATTCTCACCAAGGGTTTGGTTGATTGAATTTCAGATTGGAGATTTTGCTAATGATTGTTAAATGACTGTTTGGCTAATCCGAAATTGTGACAAGAGGAAATTTTGAAGGTGGATGTCTATGTTATGGGAGAAATCATCAACCATAATGGACAGAGTGATACCACTTACAAGAGCCAAACAATATGAGGGTGGCCTCATGGTTGAATAAACCAAAATTATGTAGTGAACAGAATTGTAAATTCAAATTTGAGTTTGATTATTAATGTCATTGATTGGTGGACTATTTGAGAAGTGTGTCAGGAGGACACATTGCAGGAAGAGAAAATGAATCTTCAAACCGATAAGTGTTTTGTAACCCTAACTGAGAATATGCATGTCTGATTATTAGAATTAATATCCAGAGCATGTTTTTATTTCAGACTGCTTGAGTTGGAATATGTGTTTTTATTTTCAGACTGCTTGAGTGTGAATATGTGTTTTTATTTTAGACTGCTTGAGTGTGATTAGGGCCTACATGACTCACATCAGAAAGGGGTGCACACCTTTCAGGTGTTGTGTTGTGTTATGGTTTTCAACATTGACTACATCCTAATGGAATGGATGCATTCCTAGTGTTTCAATATTAGAGAGTGAATTTGTATGAAGTATGTTACAATTTTATATCAGCAATACTGACGAGCTTACCTACCCACCTTGTGTTGTCAAGTATTACACATGCAATTGGTGATGCGTGCTAAGAAGAAAAGTGAGGTGGGTTTCGAGGATAGTGGGAGCACGTGGAGGAGATGCCTATGGCTCCGTAGTAGAGCCTTGGCTTGGAAATAGTTATGGTTCAGTTTCCTTCCATTGTCCTGTTAACCTAGACGACAGTGCTGGCTTGGAAATGGAGAGGGAAAACCAGGTATGGGACTGGTTTGGCACTATAAATGCTTGGTAAATCCATTCGGTGCACTTGTTGAGCATTGAATGTTATGGTGCAGTTTCCTTCCATTGCCCTGTTAACCCAGACAGAAGTGTTGGCTTGGAAATGGAGAGGGAAAACCAAGTATGGGACTAGTTTGGAACCATAAATGCTTAGTAAATCCAGTCGATGCATTGGTTGGGCGTTGAATGTTGTGGAGCAGCCTGTGTGCTGTCCAAACAATCGTTATTCTATCCACAGTTTATCCAAGGTTTGTAAAGCAAAGAAGGATCCTGTGGAATAACGTGAAGGCGTCCAATATAGATAAGTATTTTGTTATCTTGTAGCTTCTTGCTTATTTCATATGAATACATGTGTGTATATGATTTTTAAACTCTTATTTAAAGATAAATCCTATGAAAGTAAACTTGACATGTGAATCGACTCAATGTGTGAGTGTAGGTATTGTTGGAAGCATGAACCTTGAAGGCATCCTAAGGATGCATTTGGACATGTGACTGTCCTGGGAAGCTCAGTATGAGTATCAATGGAAATGGTGCTAGTGGACTTGTGAGGGTCCTAGAAGCCAATGGTTCTATAGGAAACAATGGGGAGGGCTTCCCTAGTTGAGAAGCCTTAGGTAGACCTTAGACACCAAGTGTCATCGCCAAAACTAGGAAAAGGTGATTCAAGCATTCACATTTGAAGTGAAAGAGACCAAGGATCATGGAACCACAGTTGTGGTGGGGCTCCAGATTGCAACAAGGCTAAGAGGGGAAAACTCTTACTCTTCTCTTTCCTTTTTGATTGATGCATTTAGAAACAGAAAATTGTTGAATGCATGTTATGGCTGAAAGTTGATTATGTTTATCTGGCTTGAAATAAATTGTGAATGCTGAATTAGTTAGATCCCTGTGAAAGGATGAACACGAATGAGTTCATTTGTATGTTGGAAAAGCATGAAATGTGTGGAAGTCTAATGGATAAAGCATGAACTTTCCATGTCAATTGGGAAATTAATTGATTGATCTTAATGCTTATGTTATGCTTGGCCTAACAAAAATTGCAATTATGAATTTCACAGGTGAAAATTAAATCAATTCGTTGCAGTTGTTACAAGACAAGTGTTGCTAGTAAGCAAAGTGTGGACAGTTGTGCATATTGACCATGGAAGCAGACCAAAAGCTACTAGATTTGGATGGAAATCCGCTTCAAACAATTGCCAAGACCTAAGAGAATCTTAGAGAAATGCTCAAGATACAAAATCAACAGAATGAGATGAACCACAAGGTTTTGAATGACTCTATTTGTCTGCAAAATGAGGTAAAGGGAATTCTGGAAGCTATCAGTAGTGGAAAGGACAACGTGTGAATGAAGAGGCATTCCCCCAATCATCCCATTAAGAAATTCTAAAGGATAGAAGACTCAAGGGAAATGGAGCAGGTAAAGAAAAAAACCACTAAAATGTTGGGAATGTGGAGGAAATCATTGCCTTCGTAACTACCCAACAAAAGATAGCAAAAAGGATAGCATCCATGAAGTTTCCAGACTTATGGATCAGTTGGAAGGTAAAGAAAAGAAAGGGACTGCTGTGGAGAAATGCCCACCTATAGAGCTAGAAGGTCAAAGCCAGCAGGATCAGCCTGTAGAAATTACCAAAGGACTTGGTCGTGGAAGCTCAAAGTAAAGTATGAAATGCAGGACAGACTTGCCACATTTTGTGAATTTTGGACATGTGCAAATTGTGTATGTATTCCTAAGTATTGGAACACCGAGGACGGTGTTATTCTAAGGGGGAGGGAAATGTAATATCCCCATTTTGACCCTTAGGATATATTGGCCTTTAATGTAAACATTGTGTATATGTGATGTATTATTCCTAGTGTGGAGCTCAAGGCCAAGGCCCCGCTAGTGAATGCTCAACATTAAGAGGAAAATTTTTGACATTGTGTTATCCATGTGCTATTAAGCCATGGAAATTGTAAAAATGATGTAAATATCATTTAATAAAAATATGAAGGGGCTAACTATGGATGCAACTAAATGAGGGAACTATGTGTATCCACTAGGGAGAGGTGAGGGGGTTGTGGGATTGATCCATAGGATGCCATATTTCATCTTGAGAACCCCTTTGACTGTCCTATCTATCATTTAATTATGTGTAAGGATGACTGCAGAAAACTGTTCATGAGGTCGATGGAGTGTACGAAATCCCAAAAATTCGGATGGTAGGGTATGGGGCTTTGTTTTCCTTGACCCACAAGTCACTCCACCTCATGGGAGGACGTTTTATCTCATCCCCATGTTGGTGTCCATTTTGTCACCAGTTTTGATCATCAAACACACTCTGATTGGTGTTATTTTCACTATTTTTCTATGATAAGTTATTCTTTCCGCCATTCAGACCGTCAATCAGATCAGGTATGCATATATTCACAAATCTCATGAATTTTGGGTAAAAATTGTCATATTGTGATTTATTGATGTTTATTTGACATTTCTCGACTTGCTTGGCAACTAGATTTTGTTTTGCAGGCAATGGGTTTCAAATGGACCTCAATTCAGACGTGTGTTCACATTGCAAACGTTCAGCCGCATCCATCCCGCCGTTTATACCTTCATTCGGCCCGCGAGATCATCAGTTGGAATATTTCTGGTCATTAAAGGCAAAAATGGAAAGGTGGGTTCTGTTAGCAACGTGGTTGTTGTGGTTGGTGAGCCCCTGTTCTAGAAGATTCGCCCTCCTACTCGCCTCACTTGACAACACACCTATAGCTCACGTCAACACTCCATAAGTTCCGTCTTTCCTGCACGCTCAGCTCGACAGCACATTTATCTGCCCACATCAAAGGAGGATCAGTGTCTCAACGATCACGTGAAGGAAACCAACGTCGTGGAACCTGGTAGATGCTATGTGCATTGTCGTAAACTGTTATGGGGTCATTCCTTGGCCATGTGTTGTCGTGAGTTGTTAAGCAGAGCCGTTTTCTAGCCTTAAGACTTCCTATTATTAGAGCAGTTGACCACTAAAGGGTCGGCTTGCTCTCTCATTTGTAATTCTGTATATATAGACATCTTCATGACTAAGATGAGTTAGTCTTTTCAGCAGCAAGTAGACACAGAAACGTCGTAACTCTGTTTTAATTTAATATACCTCCGTTCTAGTTTTATGAAAGCTCAGTAGCGTGCATGGTGATTGATTGATTAAGGTGCAGCCTCTGATTGATGAGAAGGGCCCCTCAACAATCAGTGGTCTTCCGTCTGTGTATATAATTTGTCTTTGTCTTCTGCAGATAAGTTGTGTTATTTGTTTAATTTATGTATTTATTTTGTATATGATATCTTTGTCTTAGGAATATATATGTTGCTTTGCTACTTATATAAATGATGTCTCTGTTTTATGATATGTATATCTTATTTGTTGTTCATGTTAATGATATTTCCAGAATGTAATTGGTGACCAGTCACGCTTAGTTTGCTTAGTTTTCTTAGTTTGCTTAAATTGTTTAGTTTGCTTAGTTTGCTTTTAGTCCCATTATTTACAAATACTTAGAGTTTAGCTAGCTTAACATTCCAAGTTCAGTCTTTGTTAGATTCAGTTCTGTTAAGTGTGATGTAGCTGTAGTTTAGTTCATTTCCTTTCAAGTCTCGCTTTATTATGCATTAGGAACTAGTTTCCCTTCCCTAGACATAGAATAGTGTAGTTTGCTTTCTGTAGATTTCCTTTTTGAACAATCGATTTATTGCTTTCCTTGCACTGTAGGTTCATATGCATCAGCCAGCTGACGTTAAGATAATCCAATCTACTTCTTTCCTTAGTTTAAATCGTTTTCCTCCATTCGGACAGTCATCCGAATCGTCATACGGACCTTAATACTTTCTGCATTGTTTTTATGTTTGTTTAGAATCCAATTTCTTAGGTCTTCGAACTGTAATATTTCTTGCAATTAATTAGAATCCTTAGATGTAATTAAGATCTTTTTTTACACTGCATAGACTTTTAATTAAGTTTCATCATCATTCTTAGTTCCATTCCATTTTCCTTAACCTTGTTTTAACTGCTTTTCAAATGATGTCTTTCATATCTGATTTGTTAATATGTTTCTATTCTAGAATTTTTCAGTTTCATTCTTAGGGTGGTTTATCATAAGTTGTTAATATTAATTTCATTTTAGGCTTAGCAATTTCATTCTCCAAGTTATCTCAGTTTTCAATAGTTTCTTTGTTAAGCATAAGATAGGTTTTCCCATTCATGAAGTTAATGAAGATGTTCATAAAATAGGGTTTGGTTCAGAACTAAATATCTTTATCAAGTTTTCTACTTGCTTCTATATAAAATATCTTTATCAAGTTTTCTACTTGCTTCCAAATCAAATTCAATTCAAGTAAATATCTTTATTAAGTTTTCTACTTGCTTCTAGATTTCATTAGTTCAAATTCATTTGCTTATGGATAGAAGATAGATTGTAATGTTTAAAGTTAATTGTAGTTAGACAATCTTTAGTTTGCATTTATTTGTAGAAGTTAAACTAGATTTGTTTCCATTTTGTTTCCTTGTCATGTTTGAAAGTCACATCGATACATTCGCTCCCATCCCTGTTACATTTGATACACTTCCTCAGAATCCCCAAGGAGAATGGAATTAGGTAGTTTAGTGTAGTCTTTAATTATGAATTGAATGCATGAATAGTTGTTGAATTCACTTAGTCATTTGTAGTTTTGATTTAAGTTCTTTGTTTCATAATTAGTTGTCAGTTGAATTATCTCATAGATAGGTTTCTGAACTCATTTACAATTGTTTCTAATTCCTAGTTTTGAGTTTTTAATCAGTAGTTTCCAACTTCATCAAAGTAGTTCTGTTTTTTATTCAGTCTTGCTTCCTAAAATAATATTATTGTTTTTATATCTTTCAGTTATTATCCATAGAATAGAGTAGTATATCTTGATACTATTCTGATATGTTGGTTTAGATAGGTTTAACTAGTTCAGTAGTTGTATTTTCAAAGTTTGACTTGGTTTTTCATTTTGAAATATCTTTCGATCTTTTCTTTATTAAACATTTCTAAGGTCTGCTGAGCCGAAACTTTAGGTCCCATTCTACCTCAGCATATACTGTGCCAAAACTCTAAGATTACCAATCCTAGTCGATAATTAAATATTTTGGTGATTCTTTAATACAGTAAATACACCTCAACATTTTAGCGTTGTTGCTAGGGAGTTGTAAATAGTTAGAACTTAGTTGTAGATAGGTAGAATTCAATTGTAGATAGGTCAAATTCAGTTATAGATAGTTAGGATTTTCTTCTAAACACTTAGTGTTAGATTTGAATTTTTCGCTTCAAAATTTAGAAATAGGCTGGTGGCAGGTGAGCGGTAAGATGAGAGGTAAGAACTTGTGCATCTGTTATAACAGGAATCCCTAAAACCCAGCAATAGTAGTAATGCAGTTAGAATCTATTTTAGTTATAGTTTGTTTTCATGAATAGGTCTAGAGACTCAAAAGGTAGATTTATTAAAACTAGCCCTCCTACAAGAATCCCTACTAAAATTCCTACTAACCTATATGGGGGGCGTGCCACCCCAACTACTAACTTAGCAGAAAGGTATCGGAAGACACCTAAGGGGGATAGTCCTACTTGGAAAGCAAAGGAAATCCTTTCTGGAAATCAATTAGGGGAAACCATAGGGACATCAAAACAGTCTGTTCATAATGAAATTCCACTAGAAGAACCTCAAGCTCATATTGAGACTAAACTTAGACAAGAGAAAATTCAAAAGGATAAAACTTCAGAACCTCTCAACTCTCGATTAGTTAAAAAACCCAAAGACACTACCTTTTCAATAGTAGGTGGTCCAAACTTAGTAGACTTTATTGATCCTACACAATTAGATACTCTTTTTGAAAATTCTGTGAACATAGTTATTTCACAGATTGAAAGAACAACGGTAGGACCTTCAAAGCTGGAATCCCACGTAGCTGGTAATTCTCCTCCTAAAAAGAAAAATACTCTTCCTGAAACAGAATGTTGGGATATCCCATATTCTCCAAGAAAGGATCCACCTAAGTATTCTCTCTTTGGCAATCAAATCTTCATGAAGGATGAAAATGAAGATCATGTCCGACAAGATGAAGAAGAGGGAGAGGTTAGAACTGAAGGTACTTTTGGATTCCCTATCTTAGACACTGCACAAGATGTAACTATGAAAAACATCCCTCCTTCCTCACTACCAACCTTTTATGGGAAGAGTAGCGAGGATTCGGATACATTCTTATTCGAATTTGACATTTTGTGTAGGAGTTATAACTACCTACAAGATGGCAAAAAGCTAAAACTCTTTCCTGCCACATTAAAAGATTCTTCTCTTCGATGGTTCATGGGGTTAGGAAAATCTAGTATTAGAACTTGGGTAGACATGAAGGATGCATTTCTACAGAAATATCAGGATTACTGTAAACCTAAGGACTCTCGCATTGATATTTTTAAAATACAACAACTTGAAGATGAGAGCCTAGAAGACTATCTCAAAATATTTAACTATGTGTTACATAAATCTAAATATAGTGATCTTCGGAGGATCCAGTAAGAACACTCTTCCTCAAGGGAATCTTAGAAGAATTCTTAGAAAACCTTAAACTCATGGCAGCAGGAGACATCTCTCATAAGCATTTTTCACAGATTTATGAGCTATGTAGGAATTACTCTAGGAGTAGAGGGAAAAGTGGAAGACACTTTCGAGAATCTTATGCTAGAAACCTAAAAGGAAACACATCCGGGCCTGGTGGAGTTAAAAGGGTATAGTTGGGAAACCTATTGGAAATTTTCAAAACAGATATCTTAAGAGCCATGGGTTCTCAATTAGATGCATTACAAGCCAAAAAGAGACAGGATGAAGAGCATGCAGCAATGAGTGTTTTATGTCCTAGGTGTAGAAATAAACATCCTCAACGAGAATGTCCATTGAATAATGTTTCAGTTTGTCACCTTTTTACAGAAGAACATCTGACTGATAATTGTCCATCGTTTCCTGGGTTGCAAGCTGTGTATAAGAGTGGAAAATTTGGTGAATCATCTAGGAGGCCTTGGAAACCTAGAGATCAACAATTATATCAGGATCCATCATCACAAATTCCACCCTATTACTATCCTTATCAACCTCCTCAACAATGGAACACTTCAGGTTGGAAAAATTGGCCACCTCAGTCCCTCCTCAGAATACTCAACAAAAACAATGGCCACATGGATGGAGAGGACAAGCTTATGCTCAACCACCTCCTCCTATTCCTAACTATCCTTGCCCACCTAATATTCAGCAACTCTTTCCTGGATTTCTACCTCCTTTATTACCCCCTATTTCAAATCAACCCCACCATTTCTAGAACATGAATCCTCCAAGACCCACAATATTACCTACACAACCGATACCAAATCCTAACAACAAACCAACCCAAGATCTTAACAGAATTGGGTTGTTGCCTCTTCCATCATATGCCATTTCGACCGCACCAATACATGAGATTTAACTGTGGTCTGTAAGAGTTTTGCAAGATCAGCCCAAGTCATCAGTTGTTATCCGAGAAGAGAATGAAGAAGAAAACATACCTAGTGAAGTTTTGAATGATGCCATTCTTGAAGATGTGGTTATCCCTAAATATTCAACACACAACCATCCTTATGAAGAAGTAATTATAGGAGAAAAAGCACCCCCATATCCAGAGCGTCTAGTAATAGAAAAACCTATAAATTATCCAGAGTATGATATCATTAACGAATTGAAAAATATTTAAGGATATCCCGATTTATAGTAAAGTAATAAAGGAACTCTATATTAAAAGTCCAGGTAGAAAACAAAAAGACCCTCCGATGATTCATGTAATAGGAGAAATGTCAGATTACATAGCAAACCAACCTAGAATTCCCAAGTATTCAAACCCAGGAAACCTTATGGTGACTGTTATCATTAATAACACCGCCATAGGGAACACACTTATTGATCTAGGAGCTTCTATTAACCTGATGACTACCACAGTTTTAGAAACTCTCCATTTAGGACAATTCCTCCGCCCTACCCCAACAATGCTAGAGTTAATAGACCGCACTATGGTGCAGCCTGCTGGGATCTTAGATGACATCACTGTATCAGTAACTTCATGGGAATATCCTGTGGACTTCATGGTCATAGAATCAAAAGACCCTTCCAAAGGTCACCCCATTATTTTGGGAAGACCCTGGTTGGCTACTGCTAATGCGTTCATAGGATGCAGGGATGGAGAGATGATTATCTCTGATGGGTTATCTACAAGAAAAATAGCTTTATACCCACCAGCACAGCCAGTAACTGAAAACCTATTTTGGTTAGATTTTCCTTTTGGGGATGAGAACTTGGAAGAACTTTCCCTTGTTAGTGATTTCTCCCGGGCACTTCAAGAAAAAAATACCAAGAATGTGTTGAACCAATTTATCTCTTCCACAACATGTATAGACTTTCCTCAATCTTTTTCCCAACTTGACCAAATATTTGGAGATGAATTCTAAGAAAACATGATCCTCTCAACATTTACAAGTACACGCTATGTCTTCGCAATCGAAGAACATATAGGATCCTTTACCATACCTTGTGAGGTTAGTTCTGACAAATTTCTACATATAAATGAAGGTTTAGATGAGAGTCAGCAAAAACAATTACTAAAATTTCTCAAGAATCAAACTGGAGCATTCATATGGGAATACATCGATATGAAAGGTATACACCCAGATACCTGTATTCACCACATTTACATAGACTAGAACATACCTCATGTTAAACAACCCCAAAGAAGAATGAATCCAACCCTAAAGGATATAGTAAAAGATGAATTACAAAAACTCCTTAACGCTCGTTTCATTTACCCAATTTCCAATAGTAAATGGGTGTCTCCAGGTGGTACATCCAAAGAAAGTCACAGGGAAATGGCGTATCTCTATTGAATTTCGAGAATTGAACAAGGCCACTCTTAAGGAGTACTTCCCTTTGCCTTTCATTGACTAAGTGTTAGACACCTTATTGGGGAAACAATATTTTTCGTTCCTTGATGGGTATAGTGGATACAATCAAATATTAATAGAACCTAAGGATCAAGACAAGACAACCTTTACTTGTTCGTGGGGGACATATGCCTATCGAGTGTTTCCATTTGGCCTATGTAATGCACATGTTACTTTCCATCTTGCAGTTTTAGGAATCTTTGCTGACCTTATACATGATTGTGTAGAAGTTTATATGGATGATTTTTACAGTTTATGGTAATACCTTCCAAGAATCCCTTGACAACCTTGAAACAATTCTTATTCAGTGCCAAGAAACGAACTTATCTCTTAGTCATGAAAAATGTAAGATGCTATTAGCTGAGGGCATAGTTCTGGGACATCATGTCTCTCTTCAAGGTATCAAGGTAGACCCTGCCAAGATAGAAATAATTGTTAATCTTCCTCCTCCAAAAACTCTAAAGGAAGTAAGAATTTTTCTTGGCCATGCAGGCTATTATAGATGTTTTATTGAAAACTTCACTAAGATAGCCACACCTATGTTCAAGCTACTCATGAAAGGCACAAAATTCCAATGGACTGAACCATGTCAACATGCCTTTGAAACTTTGAAGGAAAAGCTATCAGTAGCACCAATACTCAAGGGCCCTGATTGGTCCCTTCCCTTCCATATATCCACTGATGCTTCCGACATAGCTATAGGGGCAGTCTTAAGTCAAAAAGAGGGACAAACATCACATGCCATCTATTTTGTTAGTAAAAATTTGACTCCTACATAATCGAAATACATTGTTACTGAAAAAGAGTTTCTAGCAGTAGTCTATGCCCTCAACAAGTTTCATCATTATATCACAGGATATGAAATTTTTATACACACTAACCACTCTCCCATTAGATTTTTAATGAATAAACCTATCACCAATGGCCGAGTGACTCGGTGGCTTCTTCTGTTACAAGAATTTAACATCACCATTGTTGATCGTCCCGGTCAAGAGAATGTGGTAGCATATTTTCTCTCTTGAATTCAAACTGACGATAATGCTAGTCCTGTCGATGATATCTTCCCAGATGAACATTTGTTCGCTGTGTCTGTTCGAACCCCATGGTTTGCAGACATAGCCAATTATTTAGCAACTGGAAAGCTACCAAACCATCTCTCCCCACCTGAGAAATGTAGGATCATAGTTCAAAGTTCTAATTATTCTTGGGTGGACAATGATCTTTTTCATATTGGTCACGATCTCATTATTAGATGATGTGTACGAGAGGATGAGATGGTAGAGATCCTTCATGCATGTCATGGTGGACCTTGTGGTGGAAATTTTTCTAACAAAAGAACAACATACAAAGTGTTGCACTCTGGGTATTATTGGCCAAGCATTTTCAAATATGTTGCCAAGTATGTCAAGGGGTGTGACAGTTGCCAAAGAATGGGTAGACCTAGGCCATCTGATGAGATGCCTTTACAACCCCAAGTTATGATTGAGCCTTTTGAGAAATGGGCTCTAGATTTTGTTGGGCCAATTTCCCCTATGTCTCGCAAGAAGAAGTACATTCTAGTCTGTACAGATTATGTCACCAATTGGATAGAAGCTAAAGCCTTGTTCCGAGCCACAGAGAAATCTATGGTGGAATTTATATATGAAGAAATATTTACCCAGTTCGGTGTACCTAGGGAAATTGTAACCGATCAAGGATCTCAGTTTACCTCCAAGTTGATGAAAGAGATTACTAACAAATATGGTATTAGACATTGTAAATCTTCACCATATCACCTGCAAGCCAATGGTCAGGTAGAGTCCACCAACAAAGTATTAGAAGCCATCCTGACTAAGACTATCCAATTACACCACAAAGACTGGGCAGATATGCTTCTAGAAGCCTTGTGGTCTTATAGAATAACTTGGAGGAATACCACTAGCCACACACCTTATGAACTTGTTTATGGTAAACAAGTTCTTCTACCTATTGAATTTCAAGTCAAAACCTTTCGTATGGCTGCACAATTAGGGATGAATATGGAAGAAGCACAGAGACAATGAATCCTGCAGATAAATGAATTAGACGAGATTAGGCAAGATGTTATTCAAGACACAATTTTAATTCAAAATCAACGAAAAAAGTGGAATGACAGATACATTAAACAAAAACAATTCAAAATTGGAGACTGGGCATTACTTTTTTATTCAAGATACAAAAACTTTAAAGGTAAATTAACTACTCGATGGATGGGTCCATATGAAATTGTTACAGCTTTTGATAATTGATTTGTTAAAATTAATACAATTGATGATTCTTAAATTTCCTTTGTTTTAAATGGACATAGACTTAGACTTTATCATCAACCAATATCTAAACAAGATTTTGTGTAGAATGCCTTGCAACAGGAGGAGATGGAGCTGGTAGAAGAGGAAGTCATTCCTCCTTCTCCTGGTTCTTGAATTATTTTGGGTTATCTTCATTTGTATATATGTAGATATATTTTTGTTTTTCAATAATAAGAGTCATCTCTAACATCTGATTTCATTTTTACAGGAAATTTATTTTTATGATCAACTTATGGAATTTTGTCAGTTAAAACAGGAAGACTCTTTTCGTTTTTCTAATTTTGTATGACTTTTTCTTTGTATATATGTTTTTGTTTGAATAAATTTGAATCATCTAACAAGTGGTTTTGCAGTTTGATTACAAGAATCGTATCTTTATAATCCGCTCATGCAATATTATCTGAAAAGGGAAGTGCTCTAAAAACTTCATAATACATCCTAACTCCTTCTCTTTCAATTATTGTTGAATATTGAAAATTTATAGTGAAAGGTTAAAATGTTCTTTACATCATTTAAAACCACTTTCTTTTATGATTTTGCATATGGTATTTGATTCAAACATGTACATTTCTGATTTATTATTAGAACAATTTCCTAAGGCCTACTTTAATCATCATGATTTTCAAAAAGTTCTATCTTACACCTATGGACTACTAGCTCATCCTAGACTCATTAACAAAACTTGTCTCTTAAGCATTCTTTAAAAAGGTAGCCCAAAAGTGAGTGATACTTTTATCTTGTGGGGAACATTACTGATCTTTCATGAAGAAGATGTATTGAGAGGTCAAAGAACAACTTTAGGTTATTATCTTTTGATATGATCTATAATTCAGGCTATTATAAATAAAGTTACTCATAAGGTTCACTCTAAAATTTGAATTATGTGTTTAACAGGCTTAGCACACTCTAGTGCCAACCAGCTTCCTTACTAAAAAATATCATTATATGAAGAAAACCCGTCGGGGTACTGAACAGGATCACTGGCAGCGGGTCCATGCTAAGTAAAACCTTAAACAAGGAAGCTCGGTAAATGCAAGTAAACCCGCCGGGGTACTGAACATGCTCGCTGGCAGCAGAGCTATGCTTGCATGGTACCAAGATAAACCCACTGGGGTACTGAACAGGCTTACTGGTAGTGGGGCAATATCAGGTAAAAGAGGTTTGGTTAATGCATTGCTATGCACATGGCCCATAAAAACTTGAGTATACAAATACATGTTTAGGCCTATTATTTATACTATCATTAGAGAATGGATGTAAGCTGGACTTGGACCCTGTCATCTAATTCAAACAATACCTAGGGTATGACTATCCTAGAAATGGGACCCATAACCATAGAAATCTCACAAACTCTAGGGTGAACCTTATCTATATTCTTTAAATGACAAGATATCTTTAAAATGAGTCATGGATGGCTAGTTTTCTTATGGCATATTTTGCATCCATTGCACTATGATTCTTCATATGGTCTTCTTAAGCACTGTTGTATTCTTTTTTATGAATGTACATATCTGAATCATCTCCATTTAATAGTTAATATTTCATCTTGTTACGAAAATTATCACAACATTTTAGAAGCTATTGCCTAGATAATTAATTGAAATATTTGAATATTAATCAATTTTTCTTTGATGGCTTGAGGACATGCCATATTTTTTGTTTGGGGGAGACTTGGAACTATTTTTACCTTCTGAATATTTATGAAAAAGTTCATTTATCTCTGACAAAACGATAGGTGTTTTCAGGATAATGCAAAATCAGAAGGAAGATTGTTTTGATCAATGACAAATAAAGAAGAACGCGACTAAAGTTCCAGAAAAGCAGGTTTACAACATCTCTTGTGTGCTGACAAGTCCCAGAAAAATTCTCTGCATAATCAGCAGCAGTCAGATCCATCAAAGCACATTTATGTAAAAAGGTCTGTATGAAGGGTTGAATGAAGGGTCGAATGACGATCTGAATGAGGTGACGAACGAGGCAAATGGGAATAATGATCTGAATGAAGTGCTGAATGGAACCTTAGCTTGTAATGATATTAATAAGTGTGCTAAGATATTTAAAATTTTGATTTTTACTGATATATCTAATCAACTAATCATGTCAAGGATCAAATTAAATGCCATCTTTGCATACTCATTTCGTCTCATCAAATGAATTGATTAACCATCATATGGCTATCATACGATTTTAATCCTCCATTAAATTTTATCATGCGATCTATCGTTTCATCTATTAAGTCATCATGATTTTTATGTGTAATTTGTGTCTATAATTTCATAATGAGGATTATGTTCAACCTATCCAAAGTTTCACTTTGGACATGGTTGAACAGATCATAGCTATGCGGATTCACTAACTCACGCAGTTCCATGACGGTACATGACTCAAGGTAATTGAATGATAGCGTATCATTTGAACATGCCAAATCTTCCCCCATGATCATTCAGCCGCTCAAACGGATCTCAATTTAAACTGACCCTTGCGTAAGTTTTGCTTCATCTTACTCATTTTCCATCTTCCCTAAACCTATCAAGCTCCATCCCCTACAATTTCACACATCCTCTCTACCCATCTACATCCTTCGACCTCTGTTCAATATGCCAATCGGTTACGAGCCTGGCAGTTACCAGGACCTCCTCCGTATTCCCGAATTTAAGGCATGTCGTGAGGTATTTTTGTGAGCTAGATGGGGTCCATTTCTTCACCTTCTCGACGGCCATGATGCCGAGGTTTCACTACTATTTTCTAAGGGCTTCGATGGTAAGACATCCAAGGTCGGCCATCTCACTTTTCTGGTGACAGAAGAATCCATTGCATCGGCCACGAAACTGCCCAGGGAAGGAGCCCGTTGGCACAAACATCTTTTTATTCCACGAACGGAGCTCAAGTTTTCTCTTAAAGCCAACTATCAGCATGTTGCTGGAACCAAAGGGTTCCACAGAGAATGGGTGGAGCCTGAATATCTCGATTTGTTGACTATCATTATCCATTTGATCACTTGTGAGGGTAAGTACACCGTTTTCAAAGCTTGTCAATTTAGGCTACTGACACATTTTGTTAATAGTCGGGCTCTTAATTTCCCCTTCTATTTCCTAAAGAGCCTAGAGAAAATGTCTAGCCAGGTTAGGAAGAATACCACTAACCCCTCTGGAAGCTTATACCACCACTACTAGATTAAAATCTTGATCACTCACCAGTTAGAAGGAAAGGGGCAAACCTGGGAATGCTTTGTCTTTGAAGTTCTGACCCTCATCTAGTAAAGAAGTCTACGGTCAAATCCCCTACCTATCGTAAATGTCATCGTTTCCTAACTCGTGCTAATGAGCTGGCCCAAACCTCTACCCAAGAATAAAAGGATGTCAAGTCCGTACGATTTAGTGAAGGTGCCTTGGGAGAAATACACCTTGTTCCTTCATCATCTCCTGAGCTTGTCCACGAGGACACAACCACGGAACCTCCATTTTTCTCACCCATACCCATGAAATCGAGGAAGTCTAATCGTGACCAGTTTGATGACCAAACCGTCATTCAGTCCATCAATCAGTCTATGATTCAGTCAATGCATTCGAACAACCCTAACAACCAAGCAAATGACCCTGTCTTTGAATCACCTCTCCTTGCGTTAGCCAATTTATCAGCCAGTTTACTTGAAGACCCTGTCTTGGAACCTACCTCTGCACATATTGGAGATAAGGCCCCTGAGGCACACATTACATCTGCTGATTCCGAACCATTTCTAAGGGGATCAAGCCCTCAAAAATACCTTGAGTCTTTTGCAGAAGCATATGCTCCGCTCCATCAGACCGTGGACAGATTAACCAAAGACATAGATGAGTTAAGAAGCCAAAATGAGAAGCATGTTGAGATCATCTCTGGGCTTCGTCAATAGAACAAGGACTTACGTTTTCAGGTGAAGTGTGTGGAAGATTTAAATGAAGCCAAGACAACCTCCAACCTTTCTCTCTGGTTGAAGCATGATACTTTGAAGGACTAGTTCCATAAGCTTAGAGCTAAATCCACTTCCTCCTCCAAGTCGAAGGAAGCTCCTACCACAGCTCAGCCTTCTTCCTAAATTCTCTTTCTTTTTTCTTAGTGGGACCTGGCATGTCTCCAGTTTGGGGGAAGGTTGGTGTCCATTTTGTCACCACTTTTGATCATCAAACACCCTATGATTGGCGTTATTTTCACTATTTTGCTATGATATGTTATTCTTTCTGCCATTCAGACCGTTAATTAGATCAGGTATGCATATATTCACACATCACATGAATTTTGGGTAAAAATCGTCATATTGTGATTTATTGATGTTTATTTGAAATTTCTCGACTTGCTTGGCAACTAGTTTTTTTTTTGCAAGAAATGGGTTTCAAACGGACCTCCATTTAGACGCGTGTTCACATTGCAAACGTTCAGCCGCATCCAGCCCTCCGTTCAGACCTTCATTTGGCCCATGAGATCATCGGTTGGAATATTTCTGGTCATTAAAGGCAAAAACGGAAAGGTGGGTTATGTTAGCAACGTGGCTATCGTGATTGGTGAGCCCCTATTCTAGAAGATTCGCTCTCCTACTCGCCTCGCTTGACAACACACCTGCAGCTCACGTCAACACTCCATAAGTTCCATATTTCCTGCACGCTCAGCTCGACAACACATTTCTATGCCCACGTTAAAGGAGGATCAATGTCTCAATGACCGTGTGAATGAAACCAACATTGTGGAACCTGGTAGATGCTTTGTGCACTATTGCAAACTGTTATGGGGTCATTCCTTGGCCATGTGTTGTCATGAGTTGTTAAGCAGAGCCGTTTTCTAGCATTAAGACTACCTATTATTAGAGCAGTCGACCACTAAAGGGTCGACTTGATCTCTCATTTGTAATTCTGTATATATAGACGTCTTCGTGACTGAGACGAGTTAGTCTTTTCAGCTGCAAGTAGACACAGAAACACTGTAACTCTGTTTTAATTTAATATACCTCCGTTCTAGTTTTATGAAATCTCAATAGCGTGCGTGGTGATTGATTGATTAAGGTGCAACCTCTGATTGCTGAGAAGGGCCCCTCAACAACCAGTGGTCTTCCGTCTGTGTATATAATTTGTCTTTGTCTTCTGCAGATAAGTTGTGTTATTTGTTTAATTTATGTATTTATTTTTTATATGATATCTTTGTCTTAGGAATATATATGTTGTTTTGCTACTTATATAAGTGTTGTCTCTGTTTTATGATATGTATATCTTATTTTCTATTCATGTTAATGATATTTCCAGAATGTAATTGGTGACCGGTCACGCTTAGTTTGCTTAAATTGTTTAGTTTGCTTAGTTTGTTTTTAGTCATGTTATTTACAAATACTGTTGATGTATATGTAACTTCAGAATGTATTTCATCTATGTATTTCATATATATTTATTGTACCCTTATTAGAGATGTGTTATTCCTCTATAAGGAAGTGTCGTCATGTGGATTGACAAGCGTCGCAAGTGTGTGTACTTGCCGATGGGTTATTAGACCACCATGTGTGGGGTCGGCCCTGAAATATATATTATATTGTGAATGTACCTAGCTAGACAAGTCGGCCCCATAAGGTCACTGGGCAAACAGGTTAGTATAAATAGAGATCAGGAGATCTCTATTTAGATCATTCAGAAAGTCATCTCTCTCTCACTCAGAAAGTGGCGCACTAGTGAGGAGGAGGATCATCTGCATCTAGGAGACTGTCTCAAGTGTATTTTGGTTGTACTTTGGTTGAGCCATTGCTCTCTCTATCTCTGAGGAAGTTGTGGGGTTTTTCACCTTAGGGTTTTCCCCACAGAAACTCTGTGTCTCTTGTCTCTCATGCTTTTGATTCTTTTGATGCTTGTCATGCTTATTGTGATTGTCCTGCATTGATATACTGTATATGTTATTCTCTCAGTGAAGATCCTAGAGTATTGTGAATTAATGCTCAAAATTTAACATGGTATCAGAGCTAACCTAAGAAGAAGACATTTTGCAGTGACAGAAACTTGAGTTTCTTGTTTATTGGGTTTCTCTCCACAGTTTTTGGAAAAGCAGTATAGTAGATTGACTCTACTCATCAAGGAGAATCTATCTGTCCAATTCTAATTCAATTCTGAGCATTTTCAGATTTGGCCCTAAAAATTAGGGTTTCCACAAAAATAGGAATTTCTGAAATATGAAGACATAGCTGGAAGCTCCTTGCAAAAATCGAAATTTAGAGCTTTGGATCGAGATTTTTGGCTGGGTAGATCTCCAAGAAACTCAAACCCTAATTCAGGGCTCTCCCTAGTGAACCCGGGAGGACAAAAAGGAAAATCTGAAGGGTAAAGCTTTGCTGATCTCAAATTCTGAATACACCAGGCTAATTAGCTCATCAAGGCACATCTTTCTATCCTTTCAGAAAATTGAAATTCACATTTTGAATTTTTAGGGTTTTTCCGACAAACCCTAATCCAAGACCAGATCTAGTTTTCAGCATTTCAAGTGGTAAGACCTAAATCTTTTCTATTTCCATTTTAAGTACTCTTTAAGATGTCTCACCACACCAAGCTTGAGGATAAGCTTGAAGGAGCTGACAACTTCCGAGCTTGGAAGTATAGGACTGGGTTAATCCTGGAAGAGAATGAGTTGGACTCATATGTAAAAGAAGACATCCCTATCCCAGAGGATGAAGAGGCTAAGGTATTGCATAAGAAAACTTGGTCAAGGAAAAAAGAATCATCGCTGATTCTATCAAAGACCATCTCATACCCCATGTGTCTTCTCTAAAGACTCCCAAGGAGATGTTTGACTCTTTGACCAAGCTATTTGAAGGGAAGAACATAAATCAGAAGATGACCCTACGAAACCAATTGAAAGGAGTAAAGTTTCAGAAAGGAGAAACCATTCAATCTTATTTTTCAAGGGTCTCCCAGATCAAGGAACAACTAGAAGCAGTGGATGAAATGGTGGAGAATGGTGAAGTGGTGATGACCACTCTAAATGGCCTACCTAGGTCATGGGATTCCTTTATTCAAGAAATTTGTGCAAGGAAGAAGTTGATCTCCTTCAACAGATTGCGGAAAGAATGCTCTCAAGAAGAAGCTAGGCTTGTGGCCCGAGAAGAAAAGATGGGAAATGAAGATCAAGCTCTCACAGCACTTGCCAAGAAAGGAAAGTCCAAGAAGGAATCATCTCATAACAAAAGATTCTCACACCACCATTATCATAAAGATAAGAAAGATCTCAGATGCTTCAATTGCAATGAGAAGGGACACTTTGCTTCAGATTGTCCCAAGAAGAAGAAAGACAACAAAAACAACTTCAATAAGAAGAAGAAGAATAACAAAAGAAGATATCATGTTCATGCTGCCGAAGATGATGAACCCCCAAAGAAGAAGGCTAGGGCAGAAAGTGATAGTGATGATGACTCATCAAATGAAGAAGAATATGTTCTAATTTCTGCTCTCACAGGTACTATCTCCCATGGTTGTAATGATTGGTTGATTGATAGTGGGGCTTCCAAACACATGACTGGTTTTAAGGAATCTTTTGTGAATCTATCTGAACATGAATCACCCCATAAGGTGAAACTTGGGGATGATTATCAATACCCAATCAAAGGAAGTGATGAAACTTCCTACAACCTAGATTCTAGAAAATCTTTGAAGATGAAAGAAGTCCTTTATGTACCTGGGCTCAAGAAGAACTTACTCTCCATCTCTGCATTGGATGCAAAAGGTATGAGGGTTGCATTTGTGGATGGCCAAGTCCTAATGTGGCCAAAGGGAAAGAACATAGATGATGCAGTAGTGATTGGAGAGCAAGAGGGAGGTTTGTATAAATTGAAGGGACAACCTGAACATGCCATGGTACATGAATCCATGGAGCCAAGTGAACTTTGGCATAGAAGACTTGCTCATATGCACTATAGGGCACTTCCAATTGCAAGCAAGGTTGTAGAGGGTCTTCCTGAAATCAAGACCAAACATGAAGGTGTTTTCAAAGGATGTGCAAAAGGTAAGAACATTAAGAAGGCTTTCCCAAGAGTGAAAGTAAGGCAAAAGACATCCTGGAAATTATCCACTCAGATGTATGTGGTCCTATGTCATCCAGTTCTCTGAGTGGGTATGTTTACTATGTCTCATTTATTGATGACTTCTCCAGGAAGACTTGGGTATACTTCTTGAAGAGCAAAGATGAGGTGTTTGATAAATTCAAGGAATTCAAAACCTTAATGGAGAATCAAACTGACAAGAAGATCAAAACATTCAGATCCGACAATGGTGGAGAATTCACCTCAGGTGACTTCAAGAAGCTTTGTAGTGATTCAGGGATTAAGAGGGAGTTGACTACTCCTTATAATCCTCAACGGAATGGAGTTGCAGAAAGGAAGAACAGAACAATCATGGAAGCAGCAAGGGCAATGCTGCATGACCAGGATCTACCTATGCATCTATGGGAAGAAGTAGCTAGAACAGATGTATATGTGCAAAACAGAACACCCCACAAGATATTGGATAACAAGACACCATAAGAGGTCTTTTCTGGTAAGAAACCTGAAGTCAACCATCTCAGAATATTTGGTTGTCTAGTATACACTCATGTCCCAAAGGAAAAGAGGACTAAACTAGATCCTTCAGGAAAGAAGGGTATCTTTGTGGGTTACAGTGAAAGCTCGAAGGCTTACAGAATATACTTTCCAGGGTTCAAGAAGATTGATGTCAGCAGGGATGTAACATTTGATGAAAACTCAGCCTTCATCAAATCAAGGAAGGCACCTATCAAATTTTATGAAGAACCTAAGGAAACTAGATTTCAAGACACTACCATGACTGAAGCAGTTCCAGAAGTTGTTCATGAATTTGAAGATCCACAAGAACCTGTAGATCCACCTCGTGAGGATAACTCTCACAAGAGGAAACCTGCATGGGCTAGAAAGATCATTCAAGATGCAGAAAGATTTGGCATTCCAGAAGAAGAACATAGAGCAAAGAAGAGAACCAGATCACATACCAGCTATGTTGCTTTACTCTGTGACATTATGAACAGAGAGCCTTCCAGTTATGAAGAAGCAGCAGAAAAGAAAGAATGGAAGGATACCATGTTTGAGGAATACCAATCAATAATGAAGAATGATGTTTGGGATGTTGTCCCAAGACCTAAAGAGAAGTCTGTTGTGACTTCTAAATGGATCTGCAAAATCAAGCATGCTGCAGATGGCAGTGTAGAGAAATACAAAGCAAGATTCGTAGCTCGTGGCTTCTCTCAGAAAGAGGGAATAGATTATGAAGAAACTTTTGCACCTATAGCCAGGTATACTTCCATCAGAACAGTACTTGCCATGGCTGCAGCGATGAAATGGAAAATACACCAGATGGATGTCAAGACTGCCTTCTTGAATGGTGTAGTTGAAGAGGAAGTATATGTGGAGCAGCCACTCGGTTTCAAAATACATGACATGGAGTCATATGTGTGCAGATTGAAGAAAGCCTTGTATGGCTTGAAGCAAGCTCCCAGAACTTGGTATGGCAGGATGGACAATTTCCTATCTAGTTTGGGCTTTACCAAGAGTAAAGCAGATTCCAACCTTTACTACAAGGTTGAGGAAGGGAATCCTGTGATTCTACTCCTGTATGTGGATGACTTATTTGTAACAGGAGATGATAGATTGATTGCAGATATGAAGAGGAAGCTTGCTGATGAGTTTGATATGAAAGATTTGGGAATGATGCATTATTTCCTAGGTATGGAGGTGTGGCAGAGTACAGGTGGGATCTTCCTTGGTCAAGGGAAGTACACAGTAGATATCCTGAAGAGATTCGGGATGATGGATTGCAAGGCGATGGCCACACCTATGGCATCGAATCTGAAGCTTCTATTGGATGCTTCATCTGAGCCGGTTGATGTCTCTATGTATCGTCAGATGATTGGGTCCTTGATGTACCTGACGAACATGAGACCAGATATTTGCTTTGCGGTGAACACATTGAGTCAGTTCCTGACAGATCCGAGGAGTGTTCATCTGGTTTCTATAAATCATGTTATGAGGTACCTGAAGGGTACAGTGGATTATGGGATCAAGTATGAGGTGAATCAAAAGTTTAACCTGCAAGGTTATGTTGATTCAGATTGGGCTGGCAGTGCTGCAAATAGGAAGAGCACATCTAGGTGATGCTTCAGTATGGGATCAGGTATGATCTCTTGGTTTAGCAGGAAGCAGTCCTATGTAGCACTGAGTACAGCTGAGGCAGAGTATGTTGCAGCCTGTTCAGCTAGTTGTGAGGCAATATGGCTATGGAAGCTACTGTCTGAATTATTTGATCTCCCGTTGGATGTTACTGGTATCTTCTCTGATAACTAGAGTTGTGTGAAGCTGTCCGAGAACCCATTGTTTCATGACAGGTCGAAACACATAGAGATCAAATATCATTATATCAGTGATATGGTGTAGAGAGGAGCTGTGAAGCTCCTATATGTTGCGACGGATGAGTAGATTGCAGATGTGCTGACGAAGCCACTAGCCAGGGTGAAGTTCAAGTACTTTAGAGAGAGGCTTGGTGTTCTTCGGATGGATGACACTTTGAGGAAGAAGTGATGGACACATTTGCTGAAGCCATTCCAAGCATGTTGGAAGGAGGATCCTTCACATGGCTGTGGATGTAAGCGCTGGATGATGAGCATCAGGATGATGTTCTGGTTTCTGCTGTGTATGCTCAGTTGGATCATTTATATGTATGTACGCATCATGTTGGATGCTGGATATGATCAGTTGGATCATTTATATGTATGTACGCATCATGTTGGATGCTGGATATGATCTGTTGGATCATTTATATGTATGTACGCATCATGTTGGATGCTGGATATGATCGGTTGGATCATGTGTATGTATTTTGTATAAGCATCATGTTGGATGCTTGGACCATGTATCTGTATATGTATCAGGTGGATACATTGTATGATCAGGTAGATCATGTATGTTGATATGTATCATGTATTTGTATTTGTATAAGGTGGATACACTATATGATCAGGTGGATCATGTATGATGATATGTATTAGGTAGATACTTGGTATGCATCAGGTAGATGCATTGTATGATAAGGATGATCATGGATGACGAGCTTCATGATGTTTCTCTAGATGACATGCAGCAGGATGTTGCAGTGATGATGATCAGGATGATCATATGTACATCGGGATGATGTATGGTGAGTATCAGGTTGATACTCTGTGGCCGTGGAACAGGTTGTGCATATAAGCATATAATTTTTGCCCTAGGATATTTGCAGATAGTCTTTCGAGGTTTTTCCTACGACATGTAATTTGTACCCTGGGATATCTGGCAAATGCTCTTTCGAGGTTTTGCTTGGGAGGACATATAATTTGTGCCCTAGGAGATCTGCAGATAGTCTTTCGAGGTTTTGCCTATGGCATGTAATTTGTGCCCTGGGATATCTGGCAGATGATCTTTCGAGGTTTTGTCCTATGGCATTGTTGATGCCTCGGATATCGTAGCATCAATCAGAAAGGGATTCTCCCCGAGAGACGGTCCCAATTAGACTATCTCCCGTTTGGTGTAGGGAATCCGTCCGGTTAGCGGTTCCGGCAACCGTGGTTTTGGACTTTAAATCCGATTCTACCGGTTATGGCCCGATCCACCTTTCTTTTGGATTTTTTTATGTCTTTTATATGAGATGCAAGTGCCTAAACTATACTTAATCTAAATGCAATTAAGACAGATCTAAACTTAAAACTAGAACAGACCTATCTATCCCTGCAGGGGAACACGCTTAAGGGGAGAGCAATCAGCTGTAACAGATATCGTAAACAAAGAACAGATAGCTATTATTTCTCACGGTCAACGCTACAGCAAGATGAGGATCTTGAGAAGGTAGCCTCTCATTCAACATGGAACGCATCTATTGCTCAGAAAACAGAGGAAAGCTAAAGAATAAGGAAACAGATCTAAAATGAAACTTAAAGAACGCATCTATTGCTCACGAACAGAAGAAAGCAAAATTATTTGATCTACGTAACAAGAATAAAGAAACAGATCTAGATGCAACGAAACTGGAATTAAACTAAAAGATCCCTGCAAGGAGCAATTTAAAGGCATGAACAATGAGCCATACAAATTATCCTGAAGAAAGAACAGTTAGCCATTCGATCTAGAAGAGAAATCTACAGCAATGATAAAAGCATCAGTAGGTAGCTCCTGATTTAATATGAAACGCATTCATTGTCCATGAAAATGGGAAAAATTCGTATGCACAGTAAGGGGCAAAATCATTAATACAAAGAAGTAGTTCGGATGATAAGAATGATCTCACAGTACAGGACCGCAGTCATTAGAATAGTCCAATATACAGCAATCCAACATTCCATGCAAAACGTCCATCTCCCGTGGCTTCTATTAGAAAAATCAATTTACAGACCCGATACAAGATAGCTCATATCGTTTGCCAAAATTTCATTACCTGCCAAAAGTCCTTTCAAATCTTTCCTAGATGCTATTTATATCTACAACTTTGCCCTTTGGGCTGACACCTAGCACGTTCCACCTGTCATTTACAGGGATTTCTACTATAATCGACCACCAAAAATGGCCACTTCCTTTACAAAAATATTTTGACAAAAAAAAATAGGGACAACTGTCCCATGGCTTACGCCTTACATATTCAAAATATACGTAACAGAAAATTTGTTAACATCAAAGCTTTCCCTGCTGGGCACGTGTTTGGCTGCAGAGAGTGGCTCACTGAATTCAGCCTCTTCATTCCTGTGCGCGAGCTTCTGCTGGCACAGGGGCGCCCAAGTTGATGGTCACTGATGCTGCTTGGGAAGAGGCCCTCGAATCCCCTGCTGATGCTGCTCCTGCTGTTGCTGCAGCTTTCCTGACCTCCTCTTCTATGTAGCTGTGCCACACACCTGTGTCCCTGATGATTATGTTTGCTGCAGCAGGAAACAGGATTTTCTGAGAAGTTACATTCTTCCCGAGCTCTATTTTAATGCTTTGTACTTCTGCTTCAGCAACTTGATATGTTTCCTTCAGCAGATGATTGTGAAGTGTTGATGAACCGATGTAATGTTGGAGATCATCCATGGCCAGGACATCAATGCTTTTCACATACTCCATCTGGACGCCTATCTCTTCTTTCAGTTGAGACAACCGCTGCTCCTTTTCCGGGAAGTCTTCTAGGGTCTGAGGGAAACTCAATGTGCAGTTGTCATGGACTCCTTTGAGCTTTTGGTATAGGTTGTTGATTCTATCTGTTGTCCTCTGCACACTGGCCATTAGCTTATTGGCACAGTTCCTACCAAACTCCAACAAGGCTATATCTTCATTAAAATATTCCACGGCCTTAAAAGGAAGATGCGGGGGGAAACCTCCTTTCCCTTCCCTCCATGCCATCTGACTTATGACATTTGCCTTGACACGGGTATTCTTAGCTTTGAGCCTGTGGGCTTCCGTATTGACCTCTTTTAGCCTACCCATCATGGCCTTGAGTTTGCATACCTCGTCAGTGATTAGCTCTTGAGAGCCATACACTTGCTGCAGGATATTGCATGACAGCTCGTGGAAGGGAGACATGTCCAAGGTTCTGCTCTCCGCTTGCTCTAAACGCTCAGCTAATGTCTGCTTGTCTGCTTCTAACTGGGAAGCCTTTTCTTCTGCTCCATTCTTCTCCGCTTCTGCAATCATTATCTGGAGTGCTAGCTGGTCCTTTTCCTCCTCCAGGTGACTTTACTTGTTTGACAGCTCCCTATGCTCAGCGTACAAGCAATTATATTTGTTTACTGCCAGGTCCCTTTGGGCTTGCTCATTAGCCACATTTTGTTGCAGGGTGCGTGCTCTCTTCTTTGTCAATATATTTTCTTTGACTATAACCCCTACATTGGCAAATGATGCCTGTGCTGTTGCTATAACTGCGGATGCCATGGCGATGGGATCTGCATCTGTGTTCTGCATGACAGCGACCTCTCGGTGAGTAACTATGTCATCATGGAAGGGACTTTTAATCCTCTCTTCTGATTGGAGGACCATTGTTTTCCTTTTCTTGTCATAGACAAACTCATTCCATTTGGACACCGTACGCTTCCCAGATGGAGTGTATGGGACAATTGGTCGGTTTATGATGTCTATGTCTTCTTCCATAGGTGGGGTTCGGACTTCCTGAGCGGGATCTGCTCCTTCCTTTTGGGTACCAGAGCCACCTGCTTGAGAGGTGTCTATCTCCATGTCTTGTACACCGGACCCACCTGCCTCGGTATCTTCCCTTGCCTTCAATTCTTCCTCCGCCTTCTTCCTTGCTTCCTCGGCTTCCTTTTGTAACCTTGCCTCTTCTCTTAATCTGAGCTCTTCCTGAGCTCGGGCATCCTTGGCTTCTTTCTCCTTTTACTGGATGGTCTTCTGGGCTTTGGTTGAACTAGAGCTCGCTCCAGTACTTTGGCGACAGATCCGTAGCTCAGTCATGTTGCTGATGCCTCTGAATGCTTCCTCCTCGGCATCGGGGTAGTGGGAGTATTCGAAGTTAGCATAGTTCCCCTTGCAATGCTCGGCCACTTTACCCTTTCTGTCGTTCCTGTGGAAGATGACCTCACCGAAGTGGAAGGCCTTCAACTCTTGAACAAATTCGTCGGCAGAGGCCACCCCTGAAAACTTGTAAGCACCTATGCAGAAAGGTAAGGGGGGAAAGGAAGCCTTGTGTAGCTTGTGGAGGAATGTTCCAATCCCATCCAAGAAGAGTTGTCTTACTGCTTCCTTGAGCACCACATAGTCTGTGGCATACTGCGGCAATATGTATGGGGGCTTAGTCCCTCCGAACATTCTCAGGTAGGTACCTTGTTCTGAAAAGTAAAAGTCCCCATAATCCCCAAGGACTTCCAAAGCATTTTGTGACAGGCAATTTGGTTCTTCCTTGAACATTTTCTCGTATAGGGGCATGATGAACCCCTCACAGATGAGTTTGTAGCTGGGCTTGTAGTTCTGAGCCCACAACATCTTGAATGCGACGTAGACCGGGGCGGTGGCCCTATCCCATGCACACCCCAATTTGGGGAACTCTATCTTGGCCAAGATACAATCTATCAGGTATGAAGACATGAAGAATTCAGCCTTCTTCAAGGCCAGCCCGGGCTTAGCAGCACTTATCATTGAGGCCAGACTATCTGACAAGATAGTGGCCCAGTCAAACACTGTCCCCTGAAATGCCACATAATGAATGATAGGGACCCACTGAATCTTGTATACTGTGCCATCGGGCATGCCGAAGATTCTGCAGAGCATTAAAGCGATCAATCTGAAAGGGGCCCTCAGGTTCTGCACGTCATATTCATCATTTCCCTTCTTCCTCAAATGCTTCCCTCCCCTCAATAGCTTCTTGGCCATCTCGACGTTATCCATTTGGCCCAACCATTCGTCAGTCAGAGCTTGTTGGACACGGGGAAATCTGTAGGCTGCCGCAATATACGCGGGTTGAAACGAGGCGATAGCCATTTTCCCGCTATCGTTTATCACTCTCCCTTCAGCATCTGCATGTTGGAGTATCCACTCGATCACTTCAGCACAGGGGAACAGCTCAGGGCGGGTAGCGTCTCTAGTTATGCCTGAGGCTCTGATGTTAAGATAGATTGGTGCTTCCTCTAGCAGCATATCTGGGATTTCTTGGTCCCGGATCATTCTGTAGATGTCTCCCCATCTGATTTCTGGAGGGACGCCAGTAGTGCACCTAGTGTCCTGGAGCGAGGTTTCAATCTTGGGATGGGCAGGCTTCTTTTCTGTCATCTTCGCCTTCTTCTTACCGGTTTTTGGCATCCTGATTTATCCCTGATAACATCCATATCAAAGTCATTATTTGAGCAACAGGCTGTAAAGTTTTCGCAGAGAGCAACATCGTTTTAATGAGATAAGTCAATGAAGCAAATATTTAGGAAGCAAAACATTATTTCAACATAAGACACAAATTGAAACATTTGAAGCTCTTAAAAGACGAGTCTGCAATGCTCCCGAGGGGATAAGCTATGTTGCGGAAGCCATTGGTTTTCGGACCGATAGGTGGTTTGCGGAAGCAATTGGCTTCCGGTTCCGCCTTGCGGAGGGAGATGTTTTCGTTATAGCTGCGGTTGGAGAGGTCGATGGCGGGGAGACGCGGGTTGACTCGGTGAGGGCTTTGAATGCTATCGTCACGCGCGGCCACTCGCCGAGTCACTACGGGATACCTTAGTCCGAGCGAAGGTGACGGCGCCGGGGATATGCTGACGGGGAGTGCTAGGGCGGCCATGGATTCAGGTTTCGGCTCGCGTGGCTTCAACGTTCACGGGTTTCGGCTCGCGTGTAGGGGCTGAGGCTTATGGAAGGGCCCAGGGTTTTAAGTCCGGGTTTACGGCCGGGGACATGGAAAGCCCATGGGGCTTCGACAAATTCTCCCAAGACGAGGGGCGCAGCCCGGGGTTTTTTTTAAAAAAATGGGACATGATTAACCGCCCGCACCCACCACCATTGAAATAAAATGTTAATGTTTTAACGAAGGTCTATGACGATTTTGTATGGCGAAAACTCTGTTCACTGTATCTGACGGGAAAAACATAGCCCTGGACGGGTGTGTTGCCCGTCACAATCCCACTAAAACCCAATGTTTTCCTACCAAAGACAACCCAATGGCGAAATCCCAAGTCAGAATCCTACCTGGCACCGTGGGGATCGCTTGAGCGAGGTGGCCGCGAGCACGGACGAGCGAGGTGAGCTGGAGCGATTTGCACGGCGTCGCACGTCGTTGGCGAATTCAAAAAACAATGGTGTATTGGGTCGAGCCCCTACCGCATTATATAAAAAAAGGCACGTGTGAGCATTCAATTCGGTAGGTGGCGCGGTTAGAACGAGGTTTAAATTCGCCGCGCGTAGCGTTCATGTCAAACGATCTCTGTTTTCGTGCAACCGTCATTCGCGGGGCCAGTTTGCGAATCATATCCGCCGTTGCGGAAGGGTTCGATGAAAGATTCCGACGTTTCGGGGCTTACTGCGGAAAGGAAAATCTAAGCCTTCCGCGAAAGACCGCCGCGTAGCGGACGGGTAACGCCAAGGCTTCCGCCCTTTCGGAACGATATAGTGAATGCTCCCGATGTTTTTCGGAAGGCTTTTTCGAAAGCTTCCGCGAACCAAAAAATTCGAAGTTTCGTTGATTTTCGGGAGGGTTTGGCGAAGGCTCCCGCTAGTTTTGGAAAGCTTTTGTGAATGGCTTCCGCCGTTTCGGAAGGAGAACTTATACTCTTCCGCGCAGTTTCCCGGGATCGTTTCGAAGTCCTTTTTCGAGCGGTTTAAGTGGTTTGGTTCCGCCGTTTCGGGAGGGTAGTCCGAAGGCTTCCGCGGTTTCGGGAGCAAAAGGCTGAAGGCTTCCGCCGAAGTTCTCCGAAAAATTCTAAGTTCTTTCATATCTTCGGAAGGAAATCGTGAATTCTTACGCGGCGGTCTTTCGCGGATGGCTTCCGCTGTTTCGGAGCGTTTTATTGAATTCCTCCGCCGTTTCGGGAGGGTAGCCCGAAGGCTTCCGCGGTAGTTTCTAAAAAATTCTAAGTCCTTTTCATAGTTTCGGAAACAAAACGTGAATTCCTCCGCGGGACTTATGCGGATGGCTTCCGCCGTTTCGGGAGGGTTTCATCAAAACCTTCCGCAAGTTTAACAAACCAATCCGACTTTTTCGGGCGTCTTTCCTAATCCCTTCCGCTGTTTCGGAGCGTTTTACGAACTGTCCCCGCCGTTTCGGGAAGAAAACTCCAATCTCTCCGCGGACGGTTGAAAAAAGTTCTAAGTGCTTTTCGGGAGACTAAGGCGAATGAGTCCCGCCATTTCGGGAGGCAAGCCGGAACCTTTCCGCGGTTGCAGAAGGCTTGAGTAAAGGGCTCCGCCGTTTCGGGAGGTTTTGTCGTTTCGGAACTTGAACCGTTCCGCAAAAGCAACGATCGAAAAAATTTCCAAGTCCTTTTACTTCGGGAGACTTAGGCGTGCGGTCTATGAGAATGGATTCCGCCGTTTCGGGTGGTTTTGTTGAATTCCCCCGCCGTTTCGGGAGAATAACTCGAACCTTTCTGTGGTTGCGGAAGGCTTGAGCGAAAGCTTCCGTTGTTTCGGGAACTAATTTTCAATGTCTTCCGCGGATTTTGACAAAGAAAATCTCAGTCCTTCTTTCGGAAAGATTGGACGTTTGTCTTTGAAGTCGTGGAGATAGTCCAAATTATTCCAAAACGTTGGGGAAAAACTAAGTTCTTCTTGGGCTCTTTGGGGAAAACACGGAAGGATTGATGGCAAGATGCTCAATAGGGAGGTAAGATTTTATGTTGAAAACAGGGCTGACGGCTGGTATGGCTTCTCAGGCAAACTTTCTACAAAAAATACAGGAGGGGCCCCAACATGTACAAAATTTTGGGGAGGGGTGTTGCTGCAACAACAATGGCGAGCCGCTGGCGAACACAGATCTCTGAAAAATTCCTCTTCACGGTCCGGGACCTCATTAAAACATCCACCCCGGGCGCACTATTCAACTGAGCATTTTATACTCATGCGGGGAAAGAGGCACTTTTCCTGCTAGCCATTGGGGAAAGGGGAGCTTTGACCGAGACATCTTCACCACTCTCAGAGGGCCAGCATATGAGATTCATTTTAGGAGCGTCATCTCTCAAATGGTCACTACTGCCGGACTCCACAGGATTTGCAACCCTTTCTCATGGACATTATTGTTCTTGTTCCTCATTCCCATGCTGCTGGCATCCTTTGGGATGCTTGTACTTTGTACAGCTTAGCTGTTTGAGCCTTCCAGGGATATTTTCTTTTGGACATGATCTTTGATTTGGGCTCCTCAATCCATAATGTCCTTTTGTGTGAGTTAGAGATTTTATTGATTTGGTCAAACTTCACGGACGGAGAGGAGCCCATTTTGAGCTGGGCCTTTTTGGACAGCCTTCTTGATTTTACATGTCTTTTTTGCTTTTGTCTCAGCCATGCTTTAATTGAGGCGAGAATCCCTGGAAAACAGACTCTTGAATGCAGGCCATTTTGGCTTTTAAACCAGCAGCATGGAGTCATTTCAATACCCCATGTCCTCGAGAGGTGCCACTTTCCATGGGTCCAACTTAGGTAACCTTCTTGAGATGCCTTTAAAGTGTGAGAGTGGGTGGAGCCCAACGATAGTAGTGAAGATGGCCATGGGTCTCTGCTATTGAACAGGATTAGTGTGACTAGCAGGGTAGGCTTCCTCTCCCCTTTTGAACATTTCAGCGAGAGGACAGCAGACCGGGTTTACTAAGCAGGGTTCCAGACTCATGGGTTGCAAGTTTTCTTTGAGAGAGCTATCTTTAACGGGAAACTCAACAAAAAGGGGCTTCAGAAAACAAAACCTATCGAAAAGTTCAACAAAGGAAGAAACAACATGGCCGAAAAATAAAACAGCTAAAAGTGAAAGCGAAAAGACAATTTTATTTATGTACAGGAAGTCTCGAGGAGACTATGCGAAATATTGTTTCAGGGCGAGGCCATTGAGCGGAAGGGCTACTTCCTCTCCCTCGAGATTTGTCAATTTATAAGTGGATGGGCCTAATTTTGCAGAAATTTGGTACGGGCCTACCCATAGATGTTGAAATTTCGTATGCATTCCTTTGCCCTCATGATTATGGTCCCATTTCAGGACTAAGTCCCCGACTTCAAAATCCCTCTTGCCGGACTTCCTCTTATCGAACCATCTCTTAACTATGTCCTGGTGTTGATGGAATCGATCTTTAGCTTTGTGTCGGGCTTCTTCCAGTTGAAGAAGGGTGTTGATCCTGGATTGTAAGGCTTGGCTACCAGAACCCCGAGAGGCTTGAGACAGTTGCAGGGATGGCAGTAAGATGTTTGGGGGAAGTATGGCTTCCTTTCCATAGACGAGAGTGAAAGGGGAGACACCTAAAGCATTCTTCGGGGTTACCCTATCTGCCCATAAGGCGTTTGGGAGAGCCACATGCCAACTTCTCTGGTTTTCTATCACAGTTTTCTTAAGGATTCGAATCAGATTTTTGTTTGATGATTCAGCTAATCCGTTTCCCTGAGGGTAGTAGTTGGCTGAATAATGCAACTTAATTCCCCATTCATAAACAAATTCATTTATCTTGCAAGACGAAAAATAAGTAGCATTATCAAAAACAAGGGAAATTGGAACCCCAAACCTGGTTATGATGTTTTCTTTTAAGAAGCTGATGACTGCATCTTCATTGATCTTGCGCAACGGGATGGCCTCCGTCCACCTGGTGAAGTAATCGGTAGCCGTCAGGATGTATCGATGTTGCAATGAAGAATTTGGATTTATTTCTCCAATAACATCTATACCCCATTGCTCGAAAGGCTCAGAGATGATGACCGGCTGCAATGGGCTTGCTGCCTTAGGTAACTTCCCTGCACTTCTTTGACATACATCACAGTTTCGTGCGTATGTGTGGGCATCTCGGAACAAAGTGGGCCAATAAAAACCAGCTCTCAGTATCTTGTGTGATGTCGTCTCGCCTGAATAATGACCACCTGCAGGGCCATCATGTAATTCTTTGACAACTTTGTTTGCATCTTCCTTCTCCAAACACCTAAGAAGGACTCCATCATAATTCTTTCTAAAAAGAATCCCATCAATGATTTGATAGGGTGCCGATTTCAAGCGGAGTGCCCTTCTTTGTTTTGAATTCCAGTGTTCGGGTAGATATCCCTGCTGTAAATAGTGCACTAGATCCCTATACCATGACTGGGGAGCTGTAAAGATATGGCATACCTCAACCGAATTGAGCTCAGCTTCATTTCTCCAATTGTGCTCTTCATCAGTCGAGTTTCCCGCCAGTAACTTGCATAGACCTTGTCCTTTGATGATTGTAGCCGGTTTAAATTCCAGATCATACTCCTGCAGAGCTGTGACCCAGTTTCCTCTCCTCTCTCCCAATTCCTTTTGAACGAAAAGGGATCTAACAGCTGGATGGGGAACTATGAATTTAGTTCTGTTCTTCAAAATGTATGGCCTAAACTGCTTGACTGCTTTGAAGACTGCGTAGGCATGCTTGTCAACTACGGGGTAATTCAGCTCAGCCCCATGCAGACCAGTGCTCATAAACGAGATTGGGTATTCATCCCCCAACTCCACCTTTTGCGTGAGTACAGCCGCGAGAGAATCATCCGAAGCGAAGGTATACAAGATGAAATCTTTATCAAAATCTGGACTTCTTAAGGAAGGAGCTTTAGCTACATCTGCCTTGATATCTCTAAATGCGTCCTTCTCCACATCTGTCCACTTGAATTGTATGCTTTGTTTAACCATTTGTTGCAATGGCTTAACAATTTGTGCAAAATCCGGAACAAATCTGTGGACAAAATTGATGGTGCCTATGAAAGACTGCATAGATTTTTTGTTGTGAGGCATTGGAATCTTATTAATGGCTTGGACCCTTTCCTGGTCGATTGACACTCCCCCTTTGGAGATGATATGACCCAAGAGCTTACCTTCGGGTACAGCAAACACGCTCTTCTTGGGATTTAAGGAAATGCCATACTTCCGGCAATGGTCAAAGATGTGCCTCAGATGAATAACATGATCTTCCCTTTTCTTCGAAAAGACTGTCACATCATCTAAGTAAACAACAACACATTTCCCACCCAATCCTCGGAAGGCAATATCCATCGCCCTTTGGAATGTAGCTCCAGCATTTATCAGACCAAATGGCATTCTTCTGTAAGCGAAAGTTCCCCACTTAGTCCTGAAAGTAGTCTTGAGACGATCTTCTTCGGCCACTAAAACTTGATTATATCCAGAGAAACCATCGAGGAGAGAAAACAATTCAGATCCTGACACCATTTGTAGGATTTGCTCCATTGAAGGCACGGGGTAGTTGTCTTTATCCGAAGCTTTGTTTAAATTTCTGAAGTCTACACACAGCCTAATCTCTCCCGATTTCTTCCTTACGGGCACCAAGTTTGCAACCCATTCGGAATGCCGAACTTTGAAGATTATCTTAGCGTCCAGGAGCTTCCTTAATTCCTTTTGGATCAGCGGTTCAAGAGTGGGATGCATCCTTCTCAATTGCTGCTGAAATGGCTTGACCCCCACTTTCATTGGTATAACATGCTGAATGATGCGGATGTCATAGGTTTTCAGATCTTCATAGGTCCATGCAAAAACATCCTTGTACTGTTTAAACAACTTAATGAACCTATCTCTTTCTCCCGGTGAACAACATTTGCCAAGGTTGACAAATTTTGGTTCTGCCTCGGTACCCAAATTAACCAACTCATGTTGCATTGAGGAGCTGTTAGTTTTGGTATTAGCTGGTCTTTTGAACTTATTTTGAAGATCGAAAAGCATTTCGAGGGACCTTACCCCCTTTGGCATGAAATTTCCTTTCTCGTCCTCTTTCTTCATCAAATCAGCATCATGTTCTTCCTCATCTATTGCAGCTCCTTGAAAACTGTCTTCGTTTGTCAGGAAGCTGATAATTTGCTCATCATCATCGAAGACTCTGAAGTTCGTGATGTTATCGGGAATGGAAGGCCTGAAAATAAATTCAATTGAGCATTTATTATTTGACGGCACCAATCTGGAAGCAGAGGTTGCTAACAAATCAGCAGCAGAATTTTGCAATCTAGGAATTGATTTTATGTTGAAAGCGTCAAAATGCATGATTAAATCCCATACCTCAGCCTGATAACCTTTCAAGTGAGGTGAGAGACAGTGAATGGTGTCCCTTACCTGTCTGGCAACTATCTCGGAGTCACCAAAAACCTTCAGGTACTTAACATTTAAGCCAATGGCCTTCTTTAAACCATGTACCAAAGCTTCATATTCAGCGGTATTATTAGTACAATCGAACTCTAATCTACAAGACAAAAAATACTTGTTCTTCTTTGGATCCATTAGAACACAACCGGCCCCGGATCCTTCCAGAGTTTTAGAGCCATCAAAGTATAATGTCCAAAAGATATCTTTAGGTTCAGCTGGGTTAGTTTCTTTGTGGTCTGTGTTAGCAACTAAATTGACTATGTTACAATCAACCTCATCAGTCCGAGAGAAATGAAGGAGATCGGACTGTTTGTCTGATTCATGGCAAAAGGTTTCAGATTGATAGTTACCCGAATCCATTTCTAAGAAGTAATTTCCCAGGACCGAGGAAGAGAAAGCTACAGCCTCATTCTTTTCTTCTAGCTGGGTTACGTTTTGTTTCATATGAGGTTCCCTAAGAACTTTAATCTGATTCTGCCTGTTCTGATAAGGCATCCATAGATGAGACCAATCAGTAGCAAAGTAGCCACTCAACTTGGTAGACCAATCCCTACTCAAAATCAGCCCATAAGCTTCAGGGATATCGACCACCATTATGTCAATAAATTGACAGACTCTAGGGTCGGCTGACAGTCTAATTAGAACATCTTTCATCTCCCCTATAACCTTAACAGCCGTCCTATCCAATTGGATAATTTGAGCTGGAGATGGCACGGGCTGCCCATTAATCTTCTTACAAATTGACAGTGGCATAACGTTTGAAGAAGCTCCAGAGTCTACTAAACAGTTATGAACATTGTGATTAAAAATTTCAAATGTCAACAAGAATGGCAATGTTTGGGATTTGGATTTCCCACCGATGCTAGCCTCGTTGATTTCATGATTGTCTTGAGAATCTGCTAATGTAGTGCTGGGTTTTGGTTGCAAAACATGCAGTAGTTTGTCTCGTTGATGGGGCAAGCTACACATGTCAAAGATTGATACGTTCGCTTTGACTTTCTTGATATCTTCGATAATATCATACCCTATATCAGATTCATTCCCAATTCGACTTGGCTGATCTGTTTTGTTCATGGTGACCTTCGGTTGGACTGTGTCATCAGCACTTGGCTGTTTGGCCGTTGTCTGGTTTACTTTGGGTTGTGGTGGGATGATTGGTATATGCCTCCTAGGCGGATCTTTCGAAATTTTAGGCTTATGGGGAATGGTGACTGGTACAGGATCCGCAATTGGGCCCTTGCTGCGAGTGGCAACATTTATGGTGGAGGGAGGACTATCTAAGCGATCCTCTTTTGCTAATTCAGTCATAGGTAACCAATCCCATAGCACCATAGTAGTGTCCGAGGTTGGTTCCTCAATCTCAGGACTCGCCTCCTCTGGAGAAATATCCTGGTCTGGGATCTGAGAGTCTAACATTTGATTCATGACCAAGCTCATGGAATTGATCCATTGTGGGCAGCTCTTCTCCGAGTGTGGTTCTTGGTGAAAGGTGCAGAAATTCTCCATCCCAATCTCATTCAATTTTAAAACAGGGGCAGTGTTCATTGGCGGATGAGACTGTTCCCCGTCTTCCCTTCTTTTGTAGAATGGCTTGAAAGGTTTCCTAGATATACTAGCAGCCTTGTCTTTCTTGAGATCTACGATTTTGTTAGATAATTTTTGCATCATTTTAACTACATTTTCCATATCCGTAGATGGTTATTCCTTGCCTCTTGTGAGGAGCAAAGGTTTCTTGCTAGCTGTTGGTTTCGTTTCTACATCTAAGGCATGTTTAGCGATGCTATCAGCCTCTTCCTCTACCTTCCTAGCTTCTTCAAAATTTTCTATCAGGGTTGTCTTCTTGGATCGTTTTACAAACATTGCGATTGGACCTTCAAGAGCTGTTGTGTAGTATTCAATCAAAGACTCTTCTGCGGGTTTGTTAGCTTCAATAAAGTTATTTAACAGCGTTGTGAATCTTTGATTAAAGTCTTGAACCTTTTCCTTCTTCTCCATTCTCATGGATAAGAGTTCTTTCATAAGCGTGGCTACAGTCTTTTGGTTCCCGTACTTCTTAAGGAAACACTTTTCGAAATCATCCCAACTAGAGATTGAACTGGGTTGAAGGCTAAAGTACCAAGATGATACCTTGGGCTCGAATGTGTACGGAAACAACCTGCAGACTACGTCTTCATGTTGTACATTCAAAAGGTTCAGGGCTAAGTAAAAACTCTTGAGGTGATCCTCCGCCGAAATGGCTTTCCCTGGATCGTACTTAGGCAAGACCTTTTCTGGGTTTTTAGGGAGATTATGGAATGGTCCAGCCAGGTTCAGCGCCCCCCTTGCTCTCCAAGCAGGTATAGCCATGTTTGGGTTTGGATGTGGAGACCCTGGTGGAGAATTGTAGGGTGAATCTTGTGGAGTACTTTTGGGAGTGGTAATTTCTTCGAGATTTTCTTGGTTTGTCTTGTTAAGAGTGCCGGAGATTTCTTCCAACGTCAGATTTACCAGTTCTTCAAAACTCTGAACGAGGATTGAATCACGGGTGTATTGCGGCTCCTTTCTGGGTGTAGTTTTCTTAGGGAGGAAGTTGACAGCGTTTAGACCACCTAGCTGTCTAACGTAGGATCTGGTATGTCTTCTCAAATCCTCTATTTCTGCAAAAGGAACAGCGTACAAAGCTTCCTGCGGCTCAGGGTCAGAAATGAGGCGTTCTTGATCTGTTAATCCAAGATCTGGGCTGTTTGAAAAGTTTTCTTCAAGCGGGTTTTCAGTGTTATCTATGACTGTGGAAGATTTTCCTCTATCAGCCATGCACTTCAGGCCCTCCTTCTAGCGCCAAAAACTGTTGATGCCTCGGATATCGTAGCATCAATCAGAAAGGGATTCTCCCCGAGAGACGGTCCCAATTAGACTATCTCCCGTTTGGTGTAGGGAATCCGTCCGGTTAGCGGTTCCGGCAACCGTGGTTTTGGACTTTAAATCCGATTCTACCGATTATGGCCCGATCCACCTTTCTTTTGGGTTTTTTTATGTCTTTTATATGAGATGCAAGTGCCTAAACTATACTTAATCTAAATGCAATTAAGACAGATCTAAACTTAAAACTAGAACAGACCTATCTATCCCTGCAGGGGAACACGCTTAAGGGGAGAGCAATCAGCTGTAACAGATATCGTAAACAAAGAACAGATAGCTATTATTTCTCACGGTCAACGCTACAGCAAGATGAGGATCTTGAGAAGGTAGCCTCTCATTCAACATGGAACGCATCTATTGCTCAGAAAACAGAGGAAAGCTAAAGAATAAGGAAACAAATCTAAAATGAAACTTAAAGAACGCATCTATTGCTCACGAACAGAAGAAAGCAAAATTATTTGATCTACGTAACAAGAATAAAGAAACAGATCTAGATGCAACGAAACTGGAATTAAACTAAAAGATCCCTGCAAGGAGCAATTTAAAGGCATGAACAATGAGCCATACAAATTATCCTGAAGAAAGAACAGTTAGCCATTCGATCTAGAAGAGAAATCTACAGCAATGATAAAAGCATCAGCAGGTAGCTCCTGATTTAATATGAAACGCATTCATTGTCCATGAAAAAGGGAAAAATTCGTATGCACAGTAAGGGGCAAAATCATTAATACAAAGAAGTAGTTCGGATGATAAGAATGATCTCACAGTACAGGACCGCAGTCATTAGAATAGTCCAATATACAGCAATCCAACATTCCATGCAAAACGTCCATCTCCCGTGGCTTCTATTAGAAAAATCAATTTACAGACCCGATACAAGATAGCTCATATCGTTTGCCAAAATTTCATTTCCTGCCAAAAGTCCTTTCAAATCTTTCCTAGATGCTATTTATAGCTACAACTTTGCCCTTTGGGCTGACACCTAGCACGTTCCACCTGTCATTTACAGGGATTTCTACTATAATCGACCACCAAAAATGGCCACTTCCTTTACAAAAATATTTTGACAAAAAAAAATAGGGACAGCTGTCCCATGGCTTACGCCTTACATATTCAAAATATACGTAACAGAAAATTTGTTAACATCAAAGCTTTCCCTGCTGGGCACGTGTTTGGCTGCAGAGAGTGGCTCACTGAATTCAGCCTCTTCATTCCTGTGCGCGAGCTTCTGCTGGCACAGGGTCGCCCAAGTTGATGGTCACTGATGCTGCTTGGGAAGAGGCCCTCGAATCCCCTGCTGATGCTGCTCCTGCTGTTGCTGCAGCTTTCCTGACCTCCTCTTCTATGTAGCTGTGCCACACACCTGTGTCCCTGATGATTATGTTTGCTGCAGCAGGAAACAGGATTTTCTGAGAAGTTACATTCTTCCCGAGCTCTATTTTAATGCTTTGTACTTCTGCTTCAGCAACTTGATATGTTTCCTTCAGCAGATGATTGTGAAGTGTTGATGAACCGATGTAATGTTGGAGATCATCCATGGCCAGGACATCAATGCTTTTCACATACTCCATCTGGACGCCTAGCTCTTCTTTCAGTTGAGACAACCGCTGCTCCTTTTCCGGGAAGTCTTCTAGGGTCTGAGGGAAACTCAATGTGCAGTTGTCATGGACTCCTTTAAGCTTTTGGTATAGGTTGTTGATTCTATCTGTTGTCCTCTGCACACTGGCCATTAGCTTATTGGCACAGTTCCTACCAAACTCCAACAAGGCTATATCTTCATTAAAATCTTCCACGGCCTTAAAAGGAAGATGCGGGGGGAAACCTCCTTTCCCTTCCCTCCATGCCATCTGACTTATGACATTTGCCTTGACACGGGTATTCTTAGCTTTGAGCCTGTGGGCTTCCGTATTGACCTCTTTTAGCCTACCCATCATGGCCTTGAGTTTGCATACCTCGTCAGTGATTAGCTCTTGAGAGCCATACACTTGCTGCAGGATATTGCATGACAGCTCGTGGAAGGGAGACATGTCCAAGGTTCTGCTCTCCGCTTGCTCTAAACGCTCAGCTAATGTCTGCTTGTCTGCTTCTAACTGGGAAGCCTTTTCTTCTGCTCCATTCTTCTCCGCTTCTGCAATCATTATCTGGAGTGCTAGCTGGTCCTTTTCCTCCTCCAGGTGACTGTACTTGTTTGACAGCTCCCTATGCTCAGCGTACAAGCAATTATATTTGTTTACTGCCAGGTCCCTTTGGGCTTGCTCATTAGCCACATTTTGTTGCAGGGTGCGTGCTCTCTTCTTTGTCAATATATTTTCTTTGACTATAACCCCTACATTGGCAAATGATGCCTGTGCTGTTGCTATAACTGCGGATGCCATGGCGATGGGATCTGCATCTGTGTTCTGCATGACAGCGACCTCTCGGTGAGTAACCATGTCATCATGGAAGGGACTTTTAATCCTCTCTTCTGATTGGAGGACCATTGTTTTCCTTTTCTTGTCATAGACAAACTCATTCCATTTGGACACCGTACGCTTCCCAGATGGAGTGTATGGGACAATTGGTCGGTTTATGATGTCTATGTCTTCTTCCATAGGTGGGGTTCGGACTTCCTGAGCGGGGTCTGCTCCTTCCTTTTGGGTACCAGAGCCACCTGCTTGAGAGGTGTCTATCTCCATGTCTTGTACACCGGACCCACCTGCCTCGGTATCTTCCCTTGCCTTCAATTCTTCCTCCGCCTTCTTCCTTGCTTCCTCGGCTTCCTTTTGTAACCTTGCCTCTTCTCTTAATCTGAGCTCTTCCTGAGCTCGGGCATCCTTGGCTTCTTTCTCCTTTTGCTGGATGGTCTTCTGGGCTTTGGTTGAACTAGAGCTCGCTCCAGTACTTTGGCGACAGATCCGTAGCTCAGTCATGTTGCTGATGCCTCTGAATGCTTCCTCCTCGGCATCGGGGTAGTGGGAGTATTCGACGTTAGCATAGTTCCCCTTGCAATGCTCGGCCACTTTACCCTTTCTGTCGTTCCTGTGGAAGATGACCTCACCGAAGTGGAAGGCCTTCAACTCTTGAACAAATTCGTCGGCAGAGGCCACCCCTGAAAACTTGTAAGCACCTATGCAGAAAGGTAAGGGGGGAAAGGAAGCCTTGTGTAGCTTGTGGAGGAATGTTCCAATCCCATCCAAGAAGAGTTGTCTTACTGCTTCCTTGAGCACCACATAGTCTGTGGCATACTGCGGCAATATGTATGGGGGCTTAGTCCCTCCGAACATTCTCAGGTAGGTACCTTGTTCTGAAAAGTAAAAGTCCCCATAATCCCCAAGGAATTCCAAAGCATTTTGTGACAGGCAATTTGGTTCTTCCTTGAACATTTTCTCGTATAGGGGCATGATGAACCCCTCACAGATGAGTTTGTAGCTGGGCTTGTAGTTATGAGCCCACAACATCTTGAATGCGACGTAGACCGGGGCGGTGGCCCTATCCCATGCACACCCCAATTTGGGGAACTCTATCTTGGCCAAGATACAATCTATCAGGTATGAAGACATGAAGAATTCAGCCTTCTTCAAGGCCAGCCCGGGCTTAGCAGCACTTATCATTGAGGCCAGACTATCTGACAAGATAGTGGCCCAGTCAAACACTGTCCCCTGAAATGCCACATAATGAATGATAGGGACCCACTGAATCTTGTATACTGTGCCATCGGGCATGCCGAAGATTCTGCAGAGCATTAAAGCGATCAATCTGAAAGGGGCCCTCAGGTTCTGCACGTCATATTCATCATTTCCCTTCTTCCTCAAATGCTTCCCTCCCCTCAATAGCTTCTTGGCCATCTCGACGTTATCCATTTGGCCCAACCATTCGTCAGTCAGAGCTTGTTGGACACGGGGAAATCTGTAGGCTGCCGCAATATACGCGGGTTGAAACGAGGCGATAGCCATTTTCCCGCTATCGTTTATCACTCTCCCTTCAGCATCTGCATGTTGGAGTATCCACTCGATCACTTCAGCACAGGGGAACAGCTCAGGGCGGGTAGCGGCTCTAGTTATGCCTGAGGCTCTGATGTTAAGATAGATTGGTGCTTCCTCTAGAAGCATATCTGGGATTTCTTGGTCCCGGATCATTCTGTAGATGTCTCCCCATCTGATTTCTGGAGGGACGCCAGTAGTGCACCTAGTGTCCGGGAGCGAGGTTTCAATCTTGGGAGGGGCAGGCTTCTTTTCTGTCATCTTCGCCTTCTTCTTACCGGTTCTCGGCATCCTGATTTATCCCTGATAACATCCATATCAAAGTCATTATTTGAGCAACAGGCTGTAAAGTTTTCGCAGAGAGCAACATCGTTTTAATGAGATAAGTCAATGAAGCAAATATTTAGGAAGCAAAACATTATTTCAACATAAGACACAAATTGAAACATTTGAAGCTCTTAAAAGACGAGTCTGCAATGCTCCCGAGGGGATAAGCTATGTTGCGGAAGCCATTGGTTTTCGGACCGATAGGTGGTTTGCGGAAGCAATTGGCTTCCGGTTCCGCCTTGCGGAGGGAGATGTTTTCGTTATAGCTGCGGTTGGAGAGGTCGATGGCGGGGAGACGCGGGTTGACTCGGTGAGGGCTTTGAATGCTATCGTCACGCGCGGCCACTCGCTGAGTCACTACGGGATACCTTAGTCCGAGCGAAGGTGACGGCGCCGGGGATATGCTGACGGGGAGTGCTAGGGCGGCCATGGCTTCAGGTTTCGGCTCGCGTGGCTTCAACGTTCACGGGTTTCGGCTCGCGTGTAGGGGCTGAGGCTTATGGAAGGGCCCAGGGTTTTAAGTCCGGGTTTACGGCCGGGGACATGGAAAGCCCATGGGGCTTCGACAAATTCTCCCAAGACGAGGGGCGCGGCCCGGGGTTTTTTTAAAAAAAATGGGACATGATTAACCGCCCGCACCCACCACCATTGAAATAAAATGTTAATGTTTTAACGAAGGTCTATGACGATTTTGTATGGCGAAAACTCCGTTCACTGTATCTGATGGGCAAAACATAGCCCTGGACGGGTGTGTTGCCCGTCACAATCCCACTAAAACCCAATGTTTTCCTACCAAAGACAACCCAATGGCGAAATCCCAAGTCAGAATCCTACCTGGCACCGTGGGGATCGCTTGAGCGAGTTGGCCGCGAGCACGGACGAGCGAGGTGAGATGGAGCGATTTGCACGGCGTCGCACGTCGTTGGCGAATTCAAAAAACAATGGTGTATTGGGTCGAGCCCCTACCGCATTATATAAAAAAAGGCACGTGTGAGCATTCAATTCGGTAGGTGGCGCGGTTAGAACGAGGTTTAAATTAGCCGCTCGTAGCGGTCATGTCAAACGATCTCGGTTTTCGTGCAACCGTCATTCGCGGGGCCAGTTTGCGAATCATATCCGCCGTTGCGGAAGGGTTCGATGAAAGCTTCCGACGTTTCGGGGCTTACTGCGGAAAGGAAAATCGAAGCCTTCCACGAAAGACCGCCGCGTAGCGGACGGGTAACGCCAAGGCTTTCGCCCTTTCGGAACGATATAGTGAATGCTCCCGATGTTTTTCGAAAGCTTCCGCGAACCAAAAAATTCGAAGTTTCGTTGATTTTCGGGAGGGTTTGGCGAAGGCTCCCGCTAGTTTCGGAAAGCTTTTGTGAATGGCTTCCGCCGTTTCGGAAGGAGAACTTATACTCTTCCGCGCAGTTTCCCGGGATCGTTTCGAAGTCCTTTTTCGAGCGGTTTAAGTGGTTTGGTTCCGCCGTTTCGGGAGGGTAGTCCGAAGGCTTCCGCGGTTTCGGGAGCAAAAGGCTGAAGGCTTCCGTCGAAGTTCTCCGAAAAATTCTAAGTTCTTTCATATCTTCGGAAGGAAATCGTGAATTCTTACGCGGCGGTCTTTCGCGGATGGCTTCCGCTGTTTCGGAGCGTTTTATTGAATTCCTCCGCCGTTTCGGGAGGGTAGCCCGAAGGCTTCCGCGGTAGTTTCTAAAAAATTCTAAGTCCTTTTCATAGTTTCGGAAACAAAACGTGAATTCCTCCGCGGGACTTATGCGGATGGCTTCCGCCGTTTCGGGAGGGTTTCATCAAAACCTTCCGCAAGTTTAACAAACCAATCCGACTTTTTCGGGCGTCTTTCCTAATCCCTTCCGCTGTTTCGGAGCGTTTTACGAACTGTCCCCGCCGTTTCGGGAAGAAAACTCCAATCTCTCCGCGGACGGTTGAAAAAAGTTCTAAGTGCTTTTCGGGAGACTAAGGCGAATGAGTCCCGCCATTTCGGGAGGCAAGCCGGAACCTTTCCGCGGTTGCGGAAGGCTTGAGTAAAGGGCTCCGCCGTTTCGGGAGGTTTTGTCGTTTCGGAACTTGAACCGTTCCGCAAAAGCAATGATCGAAAAAATTTCCAAGTCCTTTTACTTCGGAAGACTTAGGCGTGCGGTCTATGAGAATGGCTTCCGCCGTTTCGGGTGGTTTTGTTGAATTCCCCCGCCGTTTCGGGAGAATAACTCGAACCTTTCCACGGTTGCGGAAGGCTTGAGCGAAAGCTTCCGTTGTTTCGGGAACTAATTTTCAATGTCTTCCGCGGATTTTGACAAAGAAAATCTCAGTCCTTCTTTCGGAAAGATTGGACGTTTGTCTTTGAAGTCGTGGAGATAGTCCAAATTATTCCAAAACGTTGGGGAAAAACTAAGTTCTTCTTGGGCTCTTTGGGGAAAACACGGAAGGATTGATGGCAAGATGCTCAGTAGGGAGGTAAGATTTTATGTTGAAAACAGGGCTGACGGCTGGTATGGCTTCTCAGGCAAACTTTCTACAAAAAATACAGGAGGGGCCCCAACATGTACAAAATTTTGGGGAGGGGTGTTGCTGCAACAACAGGCATGTAATTTTCGCCCTCGGAGATCCGATAGGTTGAGCTGTGTGCTCGTAATCAGTCCTGGGATGCTCTTTCAAGGTTTTGCCATGACCACATGTAATTTGTGCCCTTGGAGATCCGATAGGTTGAGCCTTGTGCTCGTAATCAGTCCTGGGATGCTCTTTCGAGAGTTTATGGTGACCACATGTAATTTGTGCCATGGGAGATCCGATAGGTTGAGCCTTGTGCTCATAATCAGTCCTGGGATTCTCTTTCGAGGTTTTGTGGTGGGGTCACATGTAATAAGTCCTGGAGATCTGGACGGGATGAAAAAGGCCTCAGATGCTCTTTAGGGTTCTTGCTAGTCAAGAGACTCTTTTAAGGTTTTGTGATGCACGTAATAAGTCCTGATATTTCCACAGTATGGCCAGTGATAATGAAGACCTGCAGGTGGTGGGCCTACATCCAGTATGAAAAAGGACTGGCTCTGTAGAACTTCCTATGACAAGTAGAGTCAGAGATTGGTTGAGATAGCAGCAGTAGTGACGATGATGATGACAATGCATTGATGACGATGATCTTGAGAAGAAGACTTGTCTAGCAGATCTGTGTCGAGAAATACCTTCCTAGTTAAGAGGGAGTGTTGATGTATATGTAACTTCGAAATGTATTTCATCTATGTATTTCATATATATTTATCGTACCCTTATTAGAGATGTGTTATTCCTCTATAAGGAAGTGTCGTCATGTGGATTGACAAGTGTCGCAAGTGTGTGTACTTGCCGATGGGTTATTAGACCACCATGTGTGGGGTCGGCCCTGAAATATATATTATATTGTGAATGTACCTACCTAGACAAGTTGGCCCCATAAGGTCACTAAGAAAACAGGTTAGTATAAATAGAGATCAGGAGATCTCTATTTTGATCATTCAGAAAGTCATCTCTCTCTCACTCAGAAAGTGGCGCACTAGTGAGGAGGAGGATCATCTGCATCTAGGAGACTATCTCAAGTGTATTTTGGTTGTACTTTGGTTGAGCCATTGCTCTCTCTATCTCTGAGGAAGTTGTGGAGTTTTTCACCTTAGGGTTTTCCCCACGGAAACTCTGTGTCTCTTGTCTCTCATGCTTTTGATTCTTGTGATGCTTTTCATGCTTATTGTGATTGGCATGCATTGATATACTGTATATGTTATTCTCTCAGTGAAGATCCTAGAGTATTGTGAATTAATGCTCAAAATTTAACAAATACTTAGAGTTTAGTTAGATTAACATTCCAAGTTCAGTCTTAGTTAGATTCAGTTCTGTTAAGTGTGTTGTAGATGTAGTTTAGTTCATTTCCTTTCAAGTCTCACTTTATTATGCATTAGGAACTAGTCTCCCTTCCCTAGACATAGAATAGTGTAGTTTGCTTTATGTAGATTTACTTTCTGAAGAATCGATTTATTGTTTTCCTTGCACTATAGGTTCATATGCATCAGCCAGCTGACGATAAGATCATCCAATCTGCTTCTTTCCTTAGTTTAAATCGTTTTCCTCCATTCGGACTAACATTCGAACAGTCATCCGAATCGTCATACGGACCTTAATACTTTCTGCATTGTTTTTATGCTTGTTTAGAATCCAATTTCTTAGGTCTTCGAACTGTAATATTTCTTGCAATTAATTAGCATCCTTAGATGTAATTAAGATTCTTTTTTACACTGCATAGAGTTTTAATTAAGTTTCATCATCATTCTTAGTTCCATTCCATTTTCCTTAACCTTGATTTAATTGGTTTTCAAATGATGTCTTTCATATCTGATTTGTTAATATGTTTCTGTTCTAGAATTTATCAGTTTCATTCTTAGTGTGGTTTATCATATATTGTTAAGATTAATTTCATATTAGTCTTAGCAATTTGATTCTCCAAGTTATCTCAGTTTTCAATAGTTTCTTTGTTAAGCATAGGATCAGTTTTCCCATTTAGACAGTTAATGAAGATGTTCATAAAATAGGGTTTGGTTCAGAACTAAATATATTTATCAAGTTTTCTACTTGCTTCTATATAAAATATCTTTATCAAGTTTTCTACTTGCTTCCAAATCAAATTCAGTTCAAGTAAATATCTTTATTAATTTTTCTACTTGCTTCTAAATTTCATTAGTTCCAATTCATTTGCTTATGGATAGAAGATAGATCATAATGTTTAAAGTTAATTGTAGTTGGACAAAATATTTAGTTTGCATTTATTTGTAGAAGTTAAACTAGATTTGTTTCCATTTTGTTTCCTTGTCACGTTTGAAAGTCACTTTGGTACATTCGCTCCCATCCCTATTACATTTGATACACTTCCTCAAAATCCCCAAGGAGAATGGAATTAGGTAGTTTAGTGTAGTCTTGAATTATGAATTGAATGCATGAATAGTTGTTGAATTCACTTAGTTGTTTGTAGTTTTGCTTTAAGTTCTTTGTTTCATAATTAGTTGTCAGTTGAATTATCTCATAGATAGGTTTCTGAACTCATTTACAATTGTTTCTAATTCCTAGTTTTGAGTTTTTAATCAATAGTTTCCAACTTCATCATAGTTCTGTTTTTTATTCAGTCTTGATTCCTAAAATAATATTGTTGTTTTTATATCTTTCAGTTATTATCCATAGAGTAGAGTAGTATAGCTTGATACTATTCTGATCTGTTGGTTTAGATAGATTTAACTAGTTCAGTAGTTGTATTTTCAAAGTTTGACTCGGTTTTTCATTTTGAAAGATCTTTCGATCTTTTCTTTATTAAACATTTCTAAGGTTTGTCGAGCCAAAACTTTAGGTCCCATTCTACCTCAGCATATACTGTGTCGTAGCTCTAAGATTACCAACCCTGGTCGATAATTAAATATTTTGATGATTCTTTAAGACAATAAATACACCTCAACACCCCATTCCATGGGAATGGGGGCAAGCGAGAGTTTTGGGAGAGGAGATGCAGATCCAGGAAGAAGGAGAACAAGAAATTGCGATTTGCGGAGGTGTGAGGAGGGAAAAGCGTTGAGGGATACATAGGACCAAACCTGGTAGGGGGTGATTCAAGAGTGTAGGATTCCCAAGAACCCGTAGAGAAACCTATATAGGATAGTCAGAAATTGCAGACGCGGGACAGAGCCTTTCAGCCATAACCCTGAGGATATCCAAGCATGTATGAGAGAGCAAGGGTTGGAACTGCTTGATAAAGCTGTTGAAGACTGTTTGAGTGAGTTGGACATGTCTGTAGCTTTGTGGTTGAGCTCACTAGCTTAGATTCCTCCTCCATTGTCTCTTAGCATGCTTGATAAACCCAACTATGTGTTTGATTAACATGATTGTTGGTGTGAAACCAAGGCTGTGAGTAAACTTGGGTATTTTATCCTTAGTGGATACATAGCCGTAGCTTGGGGGTGGTCTATGAGTGCTGAAATAATACAGGCTGGGTAGAGACCTATGGTTGGGTTGGAACGTTGCATACCATATCCAGTTGCTTGGTGGTTTCCATTAAAATATAAGTGTTTCTTGTTGCCTCTGATTATGTCATTTCTATATACATGAATGCTTATTGTTATGTCAGAATAAATGGACTGATCCAGTTGTTTAATGGAATATAATACTTGTACTTGTGTTGTTATTATGCCTATGATGAAAGGTAGCTAGATGCATGCTGTGTGTGTTTAATGTGGTTTAATCCAGTTGTGTTTTACCTCCATGTGTTTTATTTATATGTAGATTGTTCATTGATGAATAGGGATAAGTTTTGTTGAGGCCCTAAAGGTGCAGAACATTCATTCATGTATTTGGGGAAGAATTAGACATCCCCATGTGGTTTTCATGCTTCCCCTATGGATCTGATGAAGAGAAGGGGCCATGTCAGAGTAGTATATGATCCTTACGGAGTGGTAAAGAGGCATGGATGAACTTTGGAGCCACATTTTGAGTTGGAATAAGAATATCTTTAGAGTCATCGGAGGTGGAGGAGTACCATGCAGTTGCATAGGGCTCTCTGAGATCTTTCCAATGGTACAGGATTTTCCCAAATTAGACTTAGGATGAGAAAGTTATGAGCCAGAGAAGTTGTGAATTAGGCTTCTGACTTTTCGAACCCGCAATACGGATTGCAGATTGAGGAAGTCGGAAGGGTGATTCTATGGAGTTATGCATGGTGGTTCTGAATTTCGACTCCCGCAATGCGGATTGGAGATTGGGGAAATCATAAGAGTAAATTTTCTGGAGTTGTGAAATGGTGGTTTTGACTTCCGACTTCCACAAGGCGGATTGCGGATTGCGGAAGTCAGAGAGGTAATTTTTCTGGATTGTTGTATTTGGATTTCCGACTTTTGAGTTCCGCATTGCAAATTGCGGATGTCAAAGGAGTAATTCATTAGAGTTGGTAATTTGGGTTTTCCGACTTCCGACTTCCACATCGCAGGTTGTGGATTGTGGAAGTCGGAGGCGTGATTTGACGAGGTGGAATATTTGGTGTTCTGATTTCTAATTTCCACACTATAGATTGTAGATTGCGGAGGTCGGAGGTGTGATCTGCGTTGAAGCTGTAATATGTGGTCCGACTTCTGACTTCCGATTTTGGATTGCGGATTGCGGACTGAATATCATTGCAGCTGTGTAAAAGTGAAAAGTTGCGGATTAGTTTTTAAAAAAAACTAGCAGGTGGATCCAAAGGTTGTCTCCCATCACCTCTAAAGGGTACCGAGGTGATCAGGGATGTGACACTACTCAATACCATGGGCCCGTAAAATTTTGGCCAACAAAACAACCCGTAAATTTCTTTCGGGGGATTCGTCCCCACACAGGGATGAGTGTACAATCCACTTGCATATCATATAAAACTGGGGTACAAACACAATTGAAACAACAACATCTCTGAATTAAGAAGATTAGGATCAACAACCAACACCACCTTGTAGGGTACAGATCAAAGGGGAATTGCTCTCTTCATTATAAACAACCAATTATATCTAATAATTAGTTTTTCCATTTCAATTTCTTCTGGTCAACTTGGTTGTAATGCTTCAATACAAAATAAGTGAGATATCTAGATAAATGTCCCACAATTTAAAGAACATTACACCCTTGGGTGATCAAGCCCACCCTATAGGGTACATATCAAAATGCAATAGAAACCAAATAAGGTTGAATCATAATCACATAAAGTGTACATGAAAAGGAAATTAATCAAAGTACAAAAGGAATCATGATATATAAGGAAAGAAGGATTAACATAGGGGTGTATGAGTTGGTTTGCATAAAAATAAACATGTGCAATGCATGGTTTGCATGAAAGTGCACTAGAGATGCACACAAGGCACATGGAGAATGAAATATAAGAAAATGGAAGTGTACTTAGATTTTATTCAAAGGGTAGAATGCATGAGAGATTGCATATTGGTGCATAAGTGTTATGCAAAAAAATTCCCAAAAGAGCATAAATAAATAAGAAAGAGTGATCCACACCTTAATAATGAATAAAAGAGATGAATAGAAATCCTCTTCTAGGGGGAAACCTCCTTATACAATGTACTAAGTACACAAGACAAGACAATATGATTGAAATGAAAAGGTCTCCTTGGTATATATGTAGGAGACAAAGAGGTACAATTACCACTAATTGACTCAAGATGACATCAATAATATATCAATACTAATGTAAAGTACCTACTTTAGGGGGGGATGGGCCACAATTTAGGTATTAACATGCCCATCCCCTCCATACAAGTGTTTTCATCAACGCTTGGTTAGTTGTGGATGCTTCTGTATGAAGGATTCATCTTCCCATGTCGAATATTCTATTGTTAAGTTCTTCCACTTGATAGGTACTCGATGATATCCTAATTTCGTAGTTGTTTGGTCCTTGTTTCACTAATTTGTTCAGGTTCCAATATGAATTTTCCTTCTTCATCAAGCTTGGGAAAGATATTTTGAATTGGGATCTTGTCTCCTATTACCTTCTTTAAGCAAGAAACATGAAAAATTGGGTGTACACTTGAAGATGAAGGGAGCTCTAGTTTGTAATCCATACTACCAATCTTTTGCAACACTTTATAAGGACCATAGACTTGGGTGATAATTTATTGTCCTTATTTATTTTCTTGAGGGACATCTATTTATAAGGTTGTAGCCTAAAAAATACCCAATCCCCTTATTCAACACTCCTTTCACTATGATGTTGATATGCTTATTGTTTCATCCTTTTTTTATATAATTAGGTTTTCCTTCAATATTAGGAGAACTTCTTGTTGGTACTCAAGCTGATCTTCCACAGCTTGAAATTTAGATTTTCCTTTCAAGGGAGATGTGATAGATGGAGGTTTGTACCCAAAAAGTTCCATAAATGGGGACATTTTTTATGACATATGGAAGGAAGTATTGTATCACCATTTTGACAAAGATAACCATTTCACCCACCGTGTTTATTTATTAGATGCAAAGAAGCAAATATAGAATTCCAAACATTTGTTCACTATCTCAATTTTCCCATCGGATCAAGGATGATAAGATGAACTGTGAGCCAACTAGGTACCTAAACAAGAAAATAATTCATTCCAAAATCTTCTAGTTAAAATTCTATCTCTATCACTTACAATAATACTCTGGTTTCCATGGATCTTTTGAATTGTTTCCATGAATGTTGTAGCTACTGTACTTGTGTTAGAAGGTTGAGAGAGTGCAAAAAAGTGTGCATACTTGGTGACTCTATCAAAAACCATGATAATAGCATTCCTCCCTTCTCACTTGGGTAGACCTGTGATAAAATCCATTGAATCTTCCTCCCAGGCTCGAGTGTTGGAAAAGTATGTCTAATGGTTGTAAAATACCCGAGGTCTTAAAATGTTCCAACCTTATTTTGTTGGAAAAACAAACATTCTTCCACAAACCTTTGAACATCATATTTAAGATCTTCCGAAAAAAAATCCTTCTTGACCCTATTATATGTGTTTAGGAATCTTGAGTGTCCTCCTATAAGAGAAGTGTGTAATTCCAAAAGGACCTTTTGTTTGAGTTGGGAGTTCTTACACATATATAAGCAATTCTTATACCATAGAAAATCATTTCTCCACACAAAAGCATATGATACATTGGGATCCTTTTGTAGCTTTTGAATGAGCATCCACATTGATAGGTCATTCTTCCATTCTTCCCTTGCTTCTACTATCCAATCGGGTTGTATAATAAAAATAACACAAAGTAATACCTCAACATTCTCATCTTTTCTTGAGAGTGCATCTACCACAATATTCTATTCCCCTTTTTAAGAGATGATTTCAAAGTCATATCCCAACATCTTGGTTACCCATTTTAGTTTCTCTTATAAAGATAGTCTATGTTCCAATAAGTATTTAAGACTATCATGATCTATTTTGACATTGAAGTTCCTACCTATTGGGTAAGGATGCCATTGCTTAAGTGCATGAAGTATTGCCATCATTTCCTTCTCATAAATGGGATTTTGTAATTTCTTTCCCTTGATTGGATGACTTTCAAGAGCCAAGTACCTACCTTATTACATTAGAACAACACCAATGCCATTTTCCAAGGCATCACAATAAAGCTTTTTGTGAAGTCTCATGTGGTCAAGCCAAGGGATTTTCACATTTCCTCTTTAAGTTGTTCAAAATCTTGTGTTGACTCTGGAATCCAAGAGAATGAATGCTTATTCAATAACGATGTTAGAGGTGCTTCTATTCTTCAATAGTTTTGAACAAACCTATGGTAGTACCCTATCAAACCTAAGAATCCTCTAATATTCTTCAAGGTTTTGGGAATTGATCAATACATCATTTTAATTTTGTTAGGATCTACCTTAACACCTTCATGAGATACAATATGACCCAAATACTATACCTCTTTTACCCCAAAGAAAAATTTGGAAGGTTTTGAATATAGTTGTTGCTCCTTTAGCAGTTGTAGCACCCTATCAACATGTTGAACATGTTCTTCCCAAGAGTTGGTATAGATTAGTATATCATCAAAAAATACTAACACAAATTTTCTAAGGAATGGAATGAAAATGGAATTCATCAAACCTTGAAATGTGGAAGGTGAATTTATAATGCCAAAAGGCATGACCATAAAATCATAATGATCTTCATGAGTTCTGAATATTGTTTTTGGGATGTCTTCTTCCTTCATTCTAATATTATGATACCTTGAATGAAGATCCAAATTTGTGAAGTAAAATGCTCCATGTAGTTCATCCAACAATTCATCAATGATAGGAATGGGAAACTTATATTTAATGATGAGCTTGTTGAGCTCTCTATAATATGGAAAGATATGCCATGATACCTCCTTCTTGTGTACCATTACCACTCGTGCACAGTAAGAAATTTGGATAGGATTAATTACGTCGGCCACTAACATTTCTTCAACCATATGCTCAATTTCACTCTTCTGGCCATAGGGGTATCTATAAGGTCTGATGCTAGGAGGAAAAATTCTTGGAATCAAATGGATAGCATGATCAAAATCTTGAGTATGTGGAAGACCTTTTGGAATATCTTTAGATACATTCAAATGCTTATCAATGATCCTTTGGAGATATAGGGAAATAGGAGGATTAGATTTTTGAACATCTAGTTAGCATAATTGTGCAATTACACCTTGATGTTCCTTTTTCAACAATTTTTTTATACCATTAGAGATTATCACCTTGCTTGTTTTCCTTATGATACCACTTAACTCAAATTATTTTCCTTCCCAGGAAAATTTATTGAAAATTAAAATCCATTGTTACCAATGATTGTAACCATTGAACCCCTAAGACAACATCAGCACCACCCATTTGGATAGAAATCATTGGACTATTCAATACATATTCCCCCATAGTAATATTGATATTATGGCAGTTCCCTTAGCAATTGATAGTTCCTCGATCTGCATTCATTACTTGAAACTCTGGTGTTTGATATATAAAGAAATTGATAAATTTGGCTAATTTATAGTGAATAAAATTATGAGTACTACCAAAATCAATCAACACTATTACCTTTTTCTTTTTGATATATCCTTCAATCTTGAGAGTTTGAGGTGTGCTAATTCTAGCCAATGTATGACAAGATATGGTGGGATTAATTTATTTAGGAGTAATCTCTTCTATTTATTCAGGTTGAGATGGTTCCTATTCTTTTGCTTCTTCCTCTTCACAATATATGTAGAATAATTTATTCTCACCAAACTTATGTCCCTTACTATACTTGTTGTCACAATTAAAGCATAGACCTTTTTCTCTTTTTCATCCATTTGTTGAGGTGTCAACCTTGTAGGTTGAGGTGAGTTAGAAGAAGGAACATCATTCTCTCTATAGGTGTTAGAGGTGGTCCTTTTAGTAGCCATCGCCATGTTTTTACTTTCAACCTTCCTTTCCAACATGAAATCCTCTGTAAAGATGTTGGTTTGAAGAGACACACCTCATGTTGACACTACAACAAAATACCCTTTTGGCGGTGGTTTTGGCTTGAGACGGTTTTGCTAAACCCCCCCAAAAAAAGTTTTTTTAGGTCTTTTGGGGTGGTTCTTCAAAACCCCCCTCAAAAGTCCCGAAAATTGGACTTTTGGGGGCGTTTTTTTAAAAAAACCCTAAAAAGTCCAATTGTCAAGATTTTTGGGGGCGGTTTTGTAAACCCCACTCCCAAAGTCCAATTCTTAATACTTTTGGGGGTGGTTGGTTAACCCCCCCCTCCCCCCCGAAAGTCCAATTTTCAATACTTTTGGGGGCGGTTGTGGAAAAAACCCCCCTAAAAGTGGCTTGCAGCGGTCTTGCTAAAAACCCCCCCAAAATGTTTTTTGAAGGTATTTGGTGGCGGTCCTTAAAAACCCCCCTCAAAAGTCCTTAGAATTTGACATTTGGGGGCGGTCCTTAAGAAACCCCCTCAAAAGTCCTTAGAATTTGACGTTTAGGGGCAGTCCTTAAGAACCCCACTCAAAAATCCTTAGAATTTGACCATTGGGGGCGGTTTTTAAAAACCCCCCCCAAAAGTCCAAAAATCCTGTTGGAATTTTGGACTTTTGGGGGGTGTTTGGAAAGATCATTCTCCACATTGCTGCTAAGATGCACCATGGCAAATCAAGCTCCAAAGTGGCATCGTCGTGGCAGTCGGAAGGCTCTATCTTCCTTGCTGGGCATAGTGATTTCCTTCTCCCACGTCAAGTTGATCTGTTCACATGGCCGCCTGCGCTTATACGTGGGACGTTTTGACAGAAGCAGTTTTTCGGGATAGCTGCAGAGTTATCCAGGACCAAGACATGATGGTTTTTCATGCGAGAAGACATCATGCTGATGATAATCGGGACATGTAACTCCCTTTTTCCTTTCAACCTTTAACTCTTGTCTTTTCATCCTCCTTCGCAGTTCTCGATCAGTCTTTTCATCCTCCTTCGCAGTTCTTCGATGGGGGAAGCGTCACTCGTTGTACCTCCTTCAGTTATTAAGAGTTATTAAGATGTACCCGATTCATCATAATAGTCGGTGACAAGCGAGAATATATGGAGGCTCAAGGTGGAAACCGTGATCGTCATTGTTGGTTTTCTGCATGCATGCAAGTTTTGGTAATCTAGTTTATTATGGAGCAATCCTCTGGTGAGAGGATGAAGGAACCGCAAGATACTAACTTTCATCCTAAGGTTGGAGATAATTCCAGTCGCAATAGGAAGAGAGGGCATGGGGATTCTCCTGGGGAGCCGGGTGGTGGTCTGTCTCATGCCTCTCAGTGGGTGCGTAGGGAGGCAACTTCCTTCGCTCCTAACATCCCCTTGTAAATCCAGAGGGACATCAATGACTATGAACAACAATGGTGGGCTCGTCTGAGTAGGGAAACCCTAGTGGGGGAGTGTAAGAAGTTGGAGAATTGGATCCTGGATCCTAGCAACACGGCTGGGCGCGTTAGTCTTTACGAGCGCATTGTTGCGCTATTTTGGATGATGAAAAACTTGGTTGGCTATTCCATTCGCAATAGGAATCCTCTCAAAGATGAAAATGTGCGGCTTCTCTTTGAAGAGTCTCGCACAATTCACCGGAAGCTGGATTTCCTTTTGTCTACCATGGCGCTTCAACCTCCTCCATGCACTGCTTCTTCTTCCAGCTTTCGCCATCCTGGGAGTTCTCCAGAAGCTCCTTATATAGTTCGTTGATGTATGGGTGGGTGTTTATTTGGGGGGTCTGGGGTTAGCTGGTTATGAAGCATTATGCTCTTTGGCCTACGAGCCTATGGGAAGAAAGTATTTGGTTCTGTGGCTTTTGTTCAGACAGATGTGCAATTATCATTTCACTATTGTAGATCGCACTAACACATCTAATGCAATTCCACACCACACAACAGGAAAGAAATTAAAATACCTACTTAACTCGGCAATCTCTATGAGAAGGCGAGCCCGGGCCTTCTAACAGAGATGCCGTGTCCTAACACAAATTAAAATAACAAGATATAAGAAACTATGCTCCTTGTGTTAGAAATAATGAATCACAGTCACAACTCTCTGTTTCAGCTTATACAATTATAAATTCTCCAACCCCAGGCTCAAAACGCCTCTTTACATTTATACCCTGATGACATGAATTCCTTTCACAAAATATCGAGTAGCCATGAAGATCTACGATCTTCAAGCTGTCGATTTACAATGGAACTGTTACAGCCATAAGTAGTCTTGAATGATTATCTTATCCTAATTCCAAATCATGGAATAGTGAGGCAAAACAAGGAAAAATGTGTAGATAGGTGTAGGCAAAAAGGGGCTATTCTGGGGCCTAGCATCTCCCCGCAGCTATCCAATTGCATGTCCTCATGCAACAACCAACTAATCTGAGTCTGAATCTGGTCCCCGTTCATGTTGAAAGGAAAATTTGAAGGAAATGTCAGGTTCCTTGCCTGCTTCCAAAATCCCATTGCAAGCAACCCAATATTCCCAGCACTGCTTCTCTTCTGCCTTGGTCAGTGTATAATTGTCCGTATACTTCCCTCCTAGCCACCATATTAGTGGAAATTTGAAGTTGAGTCCCAGCCAGTATAACCCACGCATTCTCATGCAATTGTCATACCCTACTACCCTGGGAAGAGCTTGTTTAAAATTCTTAAGGCAGTAAGGATCCCTTTTCTTTAAAGCTGGAGATGAAGTCTGCCACCTGTGCTTGCTACCCTCTAAGGCAAGATGTTGTTGTTTTGAGATCAGGTCAACACAGGTAGAGATAAATTTCTCGTGCATATTCTTCAGATGCTGAGTCTTTGGAGGAGATAAGAAACATCTTCCCTGGTTTATGATGAGAGCACGAGGAGATTGGGGTTCACTCCTAATCCATAAATTGGCACTGGCCTCATTCCTAGAGATTGTCTGAAAGGCATCTTCCCACTGCACATGATTATTAAAAAAAGAGGCAAAGGCTCTCAACTGAACATCCCCTGCATAGGGAATAGTATTAGAGAAAGAATCACCAAAACATGCCATATTGTGCAAATACAATTCACACAATAGGTGCTGCTCAAGAAAACTACTTGACAAAAAGGTCTCTAGAAACTGGGAAGGGATCAACAACTGATAAGGTCTACCCTCTTGTAAAGCTTTCAATTTGAACAAGGTCATTTGCTCATATAGGAATACCGGGTAGGAAGGAGATGGGGCTCTTGAACTCAGCAGCTCCTGAGAGAGGGCATACATTTGGTCTTTTTCCTTTTGCATGGATTTGAATTCCTTCAACTCCTGCAATTCTTTTTGCACCTCTTCCAATTGAGATTTCTGAAGAGTTGATTCCTCTTCCCACTTCTCCCTTAATTCTTTGATAGTCTTCCTATGTTCAGAGAGAGGGACCATCCCTGCTTGACACTGATCAATGTACTTTCCCATTTAGCTAACTCCACCTGTAACAAAGAAAGTTGTTTCTCCAATCATTGAATCCTTCTATCCTCCACATCTTTCTCATCATCAGAATCTAAAGCAACAAATTATTGAGAAAATTGCATTCCTACCCTGCCACCAGATGTTCCAGCTTCCTCATTTTCAGGTGGCAGTGTAGTAGCTTCCTCATTTTCGAGTGGCAATGTAGCAACTTCCTCATTTTCAAGTGGCAGTGTAGCAACTTCCTCTTCCATTGGTGTTTCAATGGCCTCTGCTTGTGTTGCAATCTCAACAGTTAATTTTGAGGATGCTGGTTCTTGTGTAACATCATCCTCTTCCTATACCTCAATAGCCTCAGTTTTTGTTGCTGAATCAATCATTAATTTTGAGAACACTGGTCATTGTGTGATAGCATTCTCTTCCTGAATACCAAACTCAGCAGCTTCTACCTGAGTTGTAGTCTCAACAAATACTTTTAGGAATGTTGGTTCTTGTGTGGCAGCATCCTTCCTTTCCAATTCAATCTCAGCAACTTCAGTCTTAGTTGCAGTCTCAACAACTATTTTTAGGAATGCTGGTTCTTGTGTGGCAGCATCCTTTCTCTTCAATTCAAGCTCAGCAACCTCAGTCTGAGTTGTAATTTTAGCAAACATTTTTAAAGACACTGGTTCTTTTGTAACAGCATCTTCCTCTTGTACCTCAATATTAGCAATTGTTGTCTAGGTTGCAACTTCACTAAATATTGTCAAGGATGCTGGTTCTTTTGTAACAACATCCTGTTTTCCAATTTATTCAGATTGCTGAGGTTGTTCTTGAATTATCTCGATATCTTTTGGATGATGAGACTGGTCCTACAATAGTTCAGTATTTCCTGTTGGATGGGATTGCATCTCCTCATCTTCTCCTAATTCCAAATCAGGGATTATGTCTATCTCTGGCTCATTCACCTCCATCAGCTCCATTGCCAGTGCTTTTTCTCCTTCTTGCTCTGCCTGTGCAAGATTTTGTGCTACCAAACCCAGCACTATGAATCCGTGCCCTGCCAAATTAAATATGTCACCACATTCTGGGCATACCATGTCTCCTTGTTCTTCATTTTCCAAAACAGGAGATGAATTTTTTAACAGATCTGCAGCCTCCACTAATATATTCAAATTCTTCTCTGCCCGTTTTCCAGTCACTTCCTTCCATTTCTCCAATTCATTCCGAAGCATTTGCACCTCCTCCTTTAGCAGCTCATTTTCAAAAAGGAGGTTTTCAATTTGGGGTTTTTCCACAGCGGGTTCTTGTGTAACAACTGGTGATTTGGGGTTTAAAATAGGAATTTCTATGCCTACCCCGGTTGCACATGTTGGTTTTGCTGTGGGAATTTCACTATTTGCCCCAATTGCACATGCTGTTTCAGCTGCTGCAACAGATCGAGTCCTTCTTTTATTCACAACTCTCGATGGTTGGCCTTCACTGCATACTGTTGCTTCTACTGTAACAGCTCTGGTTCTTCTCTTCTTTGCTGAGCTAGATGTCTAACCCTTACTCCCTGACCTTTTTCTTCTTTTCTGTGACACAGGGGTTTCTAAATTTTCAGAAAAGAGGGGTCATTTCCTCTTCTTCGATGATGGTTCTCCTTCTTTCAGGGGAGGATTCGACATCGAAAACCTCCATATTTCCTCCTTCTACCACCTTTGCTTGATGCTCTTCCCCTTGCATTGTAACTCCTGCAGCTACAGCTTCCACTGTCGCAGCTTTAACAACTGCTCCAGTTTCAGCTTCCTCTATTGCAGCTGCTAATGATGCCATCGCTACTGCTTCAGCTGCCACCCTAACTACAATTTCTATTGGGTATGCTTCTTCCTCTATAGGATTTGCTGATGTTGTAGCTTCCAATATCACTGGCCCCATCATATCCCCTTCTGCAACAGGGTTCGTTGTTGTCGTAGCTTCCCCCATATTTACCTCTTCCACCTGGTCTGCCAATGCTCCATCCCTCCCCCCAATTAAATTGGAGGAACTCCGGTCCTCATTTACCATTTCAACACCTCCTATTGCCACGGCAGGTGCTTGGGGCACCCTTGGCCGAGCAACAAACTCTTCCCATGTCAAATTCTGGTGCACAAGGGCCCTTAAGATTAAGAGTTTAATTAACTTGTGGTTTGAGAGGGAAGATAAGGGGTGTCGAGCACCCTTGACATACCCAGCCATAGTTTGCAGAGATTATAAAAGATAAAACAACATATTTAACAATCTGTGGTGGCGTAAATTTGAAAGGAGGAAGAATTCATATATGTAAACCACTTTGTACCTACCTTCACAGGAAATGTATTTCTTTATGAAGGTGGCCACCTGGTTCCAAGGATTTTGCAAGGATTCCAATGCTATTCCTCGGCCATGCGGCCGAACAACTTCTCCGGCTACCAAAAATTCTTCTGTTGTAGTTGGATTATGGCACTTCCGACCAAACCATTGCATCCCAGTTCTGGGCAATCCTGTTACCTCTGCCATGATTTCTTCTGAAACATCTATTCGAATACCTCGGACCTCTGAATGAGTGCTGGTTAGATTTTGAGCAAACTCAAGTGCGGTTTCTAAATGAAAATCATTCAAATGCTGGAAATAGTCAATCTAGCCCGCTTCCTGGAAGATACTAAAAACCTCTCTGTTTGCACGCAGAGGCACTATGCTTATAGGGTCGTGTCGTATCAAGATACCCATATTGCGAAACTGTCTGTAAATTCTGCTACCGGTGGGATGAGTTATAGTCTCAGACGTCGAGCTACTGCATGCAAAATGAGAGATGGATAGCCAAAGGTTGGTTTGGGTATTTTTGGTAAAAAGTGGTGACAGGTTGTCGAATGGTGTTAAAAAACCAAAAGCGAAGGACGAATCAGACTTAGTTGTCATCTCAACGAATTGAGTACCGAGACAAAATATATTCATTATTGATTACCGCATTTAGTCATGCCTAATGATGTTTATGATTAAGATGTCGTACCTTTAAATGTAATGCCAAATCGTTGTGTTGCAAGGTGGCACCTTTCCACGGTCACATCGCTGATGGAGAGCATTGATATCGATGAGCAAATAAATAATCGGTATTCAATGAGGAATTAGCGGAGTCGCAGTTGCCAAAAGTAGGAAAAATGAACAAATTTAGGTGTTGCAGCTGCTCGAAATAGGAAAATAGGCACTTTTGGAGGTGTTGCAGCTGCTCGAAATAGGAAAAATGGACAACTTTAGGTGTTGCAGCGGCTTGAAATAGGAAAAATAGGCACTTTTGGAGGTGTCACAGCTGCTCGAAATAGGAAAAATATGCAACTTGGCAATGTTGCAGCTGCGGTAAAATAGGAGGGATAGGCAACTTTAGCGGAGTCGCAGCTGCTAAAGATAGGAATAATGGGCAATTTTAGCGGTGTTGTAGCTACTCAAAATAGGAAAAATAGGCACTTTTGGAGGTGTTGTAGCTGGTCGAAATAAGAAAAATGGACAAATTTTGGTGTTGCAACTGCTTGAAATAGGAAAAATATGCACTTTTGGAGGTGTCGCAGCTACTCGAAATAGGAAAAATAAACAAATTTAGGTGTTGCAGCTGCTTGAAATAGGAAAAATAAGCACTTTTGGAGGTGTCGGAGCTGCTCAAAATAGGAAAAATAGGCAACTGTCGTGTTGCAGCTGCGGTAAAATAGGAAGGATAGGAAACTTTAGCGGAGTCGCAACTGCTAAAGAAAGGAATAATGGGCAATTTTAGCGGTGTTGTAGCTGCTCGAAATAGGAAAAATAGGCACTTTTGGAAGTGTCGCAACTGCTCGAAATAGGAAAAATAGACAACTTCAGGTGTTGGAGCTGCTTGAAATAGGAAAAATAGGCACTTTTGGAGGTATCACAACTGCTCGAAATAGGAAATATGGGCAACTTTGCGGTGTTGCAATTGCGGTAAAATAGGAAGGATAGGAAACTTTAGTGGAGTCGCAGCTGCTAAAGATAGGAATAATGGGCAATTTTAGCGGTGTTGCAGCGGCTCAAAATAGGAAAAATAGGCACTTTTGGAGGTGTTGCAGCTGCTCGAAATAGGAAAAATGGACAAATTTAGGTGTTGCAGTTGCTTGAAATAGGAAAAATAGGCACTTTTGGAGGTGTCGCAGCTGCTTGAAATAGGAAATATGGGAAACTTGGCAGTGTTGCAACTACGGTAAAATAAGAAGGATAGGGGTTCCTGGACTGTGATCTAAAGTCAATTGGATATGCCTATAGCTCTTTGTGTTGAGCTCATTAACATAGAAACCTACTACCTTGTCTCCCCACTTGCTTTCCAGATCTAGTTGTGTGCTGTATAACCCTGATTGATTGTGCCTAAGGCTATGAGTGCAGGACTTGAGTAGTTCATCCTTAGTGGATACATAGCCCCATCTCGAGGGTAGTCTCTGAGTGACGTTGAAACAATAGAGGTTGGGAAGAGACCTATGGTTGGGTTGGAACGTTGTATTCCATAGCTAGTTGCTTGGATATTTCAATAAAAGTATATTTTTTCTCTGCGGTTTATATCATGTGTTTTTATGAATTTGTTCATTGATGAATAGGGCTAAGTCTTGTTGAGGCCCAGGAGGTTCAAAATGTTCAGTCATGACTTTGGGGGAGAAATAGAAACCCCTTATGTGTTCATGTTCCCTCTGTGGGTCAAATGAAGGTAGGAGACATGGTAGAGTGGACCAGAGCTCTTTACAGACTGGTAACGAGGCATGGATGAGGATTGGGGAAACACCTTGGTTGGAAGAAGGAAAATTCACAGTTCTCAGGTTTGGAAGAAGATCGATATACACTTGCATGGGGATCTCCAAGAGCTTTCCAATATATGATACCAAGTTTTCCAAAAATGGACTTAGGATGCGAAAGTTATTTGCCTGAGAAGTTGGTAGTAATAGTGGTATATGGCCGACTTCTGAATTTTCGAACCCGCAGTGCAGATTGCGGATTTCGGAATTTGGAGGCATGATTTCTCAGTGTGGTGCATTGAAGTTCCGACTTCCGACTCCCGCGTCATGGATTACGGATCGCAGAAGTTGGAGGCCGCGCGATTCTATGAAGCTGAGACCTTTGGAGTTCTGACTTCCTTCCTTAATTATGTATAGAGCCTCAAGACCCCTAACTACTATTCAAAACCATCTAATGACATAGACATCCCTACTCAAACAGTAAAGATACTCTCAAGAATCCATGTTTGTTTGTTCAAGTACGTGGTTCTTATTGGCCATGGATTCTCAAAAGGTTTTTCAGGGATTAAGGCCCAATTTTTCTCCCTCAAGCATGTCTAGGGAACCCAATATCTATACTAGGTTCTCAAAAAATTCTAATGGCACTAATATCCCCACTTATATGAATAATATGCTATTGGGAGGTCATGTTTGGTGATTGTAGGAATTGTTCTTAGCCAAAGATGCCTAGAATTTCCTTTAGGACCTAAGTCACACTCTTTTCTCCCCAACCATATCCAAGGTGTTCGAACCTATAATTAGTCTTAAAATTCTCACCGTGCCACAAAAAACCCACTCATAGGCCAAAGATACCATGGAAAGGTCTATTGTGGTATTTCAACATATCATTCTTGGCTATAGATACCTAGAAGCTTTCTTTAGGTCCTAAGGCCCAGTTTCCATTCCTTAACCATGTATAGAACCCCAAGACCCATACCTAATGCTCACAAACTTCTTAACAATTCCCATATTCTGACTATAAGGACAAATATCCCCTCAAGAGGTTAGCTTTGGTGGTTGGAGACATCATTGTTAGACCTTTAGGCCTAAAATTTATATTATTGCACTAGTGGAGCGCCATATGAAGGAAAATGGTTTTGAAGCAAGTATTCATACTTACAATCCTTTTATGAATGGATTTCACAAGGAAAATGACTTGATACAAATAAGGAGGTTGAGAGGGTATACCATGAAATCGACCATGTATATTAGCCTATATTGGTGGATGACATGAACTTAAATAATGTAATAACCATGGCTTCTAAGGCATTGATTGTGAGGTTTATTTGTACTAGAAGGATGGGGACAGTGAGTTTGTTAATTTGAATGGATTCAAGTGCATGACTAGTAATCAATTTTAGCCTACCACATAAGGGATCATGTCATTTTCATCTGAGGTTAGATGTTGAGGTTACATCCAAACATTGTATTATTTCTAGTCGATATCTACTGCATTTATACCTAGGTGGATTTACTGGTTACTTTATCAAATTACTTATATATCATTCAAGGTCCCATGCCAATAAGTAAGGATACCATAAGGATAAAATAATTGTACTCAATTAGTCTATTTCCATAGACTCTTTTATGATTCTACACAAGATATTTTCTCTTTATGTTATTAATTCTAACTACTAGCATGATATGACTCATTATTGTTTCTTGTAGCCTTACAAAGAGATCTATCATATGCATTCAAACAATTATGTCTCATTATGATCTCTCTTCTTATGGAAATAATATGAGCTAAAATTTATATGGTGGTATGCCTTACAAATCTACTTTCTTAATTGACATATCAATTAGGTAACTAGGGATATTAGAATAATGAGAAGAGATATACGGTGCTACATTTTCTCTATATGCTCTCCATAAGTTTGACAATTCAATACATTGGTTAAGGTCCTACTTGGAGAAAACCTAAAAGAACCTATACAATCCTTTTAAATATTAAGAATTTTTATCATTACCTCTTCCAACCATAAGAAATTCTTATAAAGATAAAAGGAATTTGAACCATTAACCTAGATTTTTTTACCAATATTATACCATTGAAACTATTCTACTAATGAAAATATGATTACTTGCTAAGATATCCCTCCAATCGATTTTCAATGATGCCTACCTTACATCTACCACATATCATGCAATGCCAATCTATATCCTCCACCTCATTTATGTATTTGCATTGTTCAATGAACCATTTTAGTGGTGGTAGTGTAGTAGTTTTTACAGATGCCTGCATGGGAATTTCTATTTAGGTAATTGGAGAGTCAATGACAAGTGTCATATGAAATTATTGAACCAAGTGATCTCTAATAATGTTATGGCCATTGCACTGCACCTTTGAGTAATTTACTCACTCCCAAGTGATATTTCTTGAGCTCTAAAGGAAATGAAGTTTCCCATACCTTGCAAGCCATTAAACGAGGTGATTGAAGCCAGTTCTAACTCCTCCTAAAAATACATTGATATGTTAAAATGGTGGTGATAACTTTAACATCTTGATATCCTCTCATACTAACAACATACAACATATATTAGTTAGTCTAAAGGTTGGGATATCTCCACATTAGAAACATATTTATATTTAACCCATAGAGCCTCCCTACGATGTAAGTTATAAATATCCTTGACAAGCAATAGAATAAAAGATAGAAACGATTATGCAATAAGTAAATTAAGAATATTATAAGAAACTAGCACTCCCTAGCGCCATCCCCATAGCATATCCTATAATAAGGTTTAGCCCAAGGGGGTCTTCCTATGAGTCTAACAAGTAACAATATTATGTTATACGAAGGATTATAGGCTCATGTCGTGGTTATACATACAACAAATTTTTAGGCCCATCTAGATATAAGATGCTATAGATTCATGCATATTCTTTTTTTTGTCTTTTTGGTTTTTATGTTTTTGAAAACAAAGGAGTAACAAAGGGGCCGATTTCATCTTCTGGAGGCCGTATTCTTGATTTGTTGGCTGAGTTTGGACTGCATGAGCCGTGACATCATCTGGAGAGGACACAGTCTTGTTTGTGAGGATGATTTACTTTATGTTGGCGCATATCCTTATAGTTCCACATCTACAGTGATCCCCACGCTTCATCTGGGACAATATCAAGGGTTGTAACAGCCAAAAAGGGAGTTGCAATCCATATTGACACCTACAGCATTGTTGGGTACTCTCATTGTAGTCTTCCTTCTTGTTACGTTTCTGGGTAGTGAAGGAGGGCGTTGAAGCATAATAAGGGAGTCTTAGAAGAAGACGATTTGGGTTGTTTTGAGGAGCTGGCTGCAGACACCAAAGAAAAATCGAGACACCAAAGAAGGCTACAGGTTAGAGTTAAAGTAATTTCATATTATTTTTTTTCCACCTTAAAACTATTGTTACAGTCATTGTAAACTCAAAGTTATATGAATATGATATTTAGGGTTTATTTTCCTTGTTATTTATGCAAAGCAATCTCTTTTGCATTTACTGTTCACTGTTAGCGCTACGAAAATCAAGATCTGAAACCCTTGATATCCGAAACAAACTCTTTCCGCACTATCTAACTTTCTTCCGCAACGAAATTCTTTCTGGAAGGTGGGAACAGAGTTTCCACACAACTCTTCTTCCCCGTCGTCGTTCTTGATCTCGATCGTTGATCTATCAATTTCGCGGTGAAATGGATTTCTGATTGTTCGATCAGTGTCCCCACCAAATCAACAGTGGCTTCCAAAATTTATTAAGAGCATTCCATAGAATATCGTGCACATGAAAAGTTTTTCAAAGCTTGCAACTTCTCCCAGCGATATCACTATAAACCGTCGATCTTTTCCCCATGATTGATCCCCGCTCTACGATCTTGTCTTATTTGAGCGACTGGTTAAGGTTTAACCCTCTACAAAGATTCACTTAATTGATCACTGACAGGATCAATTCTTCTCTGCAATTTGGAAACTATGGAAATCCAAAGCCACAGAGTTTATACACAGGGTTATATGGAGTGAAAGCGGGATGAATTCATACTTCTAATCCATCAAAACCACACGCAGATTCTAATCCTCTGTTATTTATTCAATTCACTGGAAATTCAAATACACACAGAGAATTCTACTTGTTCACTTCTCGCTCACTCTTCTGTGCACACACCTCTCATTCCTCCATTCATGCTATGTGGAATTTCTCTCCCTCTCAAGCTCTTTGAGCTATCCTCAAACCTCTATGAGATATCCTAAGCTCTGTGAGATAACCTAAGCTTCTGCGAGCCAACAAGCTCTATAAGCTAACTAAGCTGCTAAGAAAATAACTCAAACTGATTTAAATACAAGAGGATTTTGTTTCCAGATCCTATAAAAAAGGAGTACAGTCCTTATTGATCTCTGCTAACCCTATGACTAACAACTAACTCAATCTTGACTATTACATGTGGAAAAGGATCTAGATTCCTTATCCATTTTATTCAACATTTACAAAATAAAGCAAATTACAAATGTACGAGACCCTAGGTCTCTTAAGAGTTCCCTTGACATTGTGAAGTCATGAATGACTTCGCCCTCTTGAGCCTATGCTCCTACATCAACGTATCAGCAGTACATTGAATACAAAAACCAACTAAGACTATTTGGCACAGCTCAGTGGTATTTTTGACAAGTGTTTTTACGAAATCCCTTAACCAAATTACATAATCAAATAAGCCAAAAAAATCAGCAGGATTTGATGGGGGTCATTACAGTTTACTATCCAAAGCATATCCCCTTGTACAAAAATTGAACCCTCTCACTTCCTTTAGATAAATCTTGTTCATTGGTCACTGTCTCATCATGTTGAGTGGAGATGATAACTGTGTGAATGCGCAGAGGAACCATGCACCACTGTCATTTTTGTATTCAATGGTTACTTGTGTTTTTCCATCAGGCCTCAACCAGGAGTAGGTTCCATTCTTTCTGACCTTTGTGAGCTTTGCTCCCAGCTTGGTAGGCAGCACATGGGTGAGAGGCATAACTCAGGGGTTTCATTAGTTGCACAACTAGTCCAATAAAGGGTAGCAACCCACGTACTAGACCTCACACAGACTGCCATCCATACTAACAGATCACAGCCTAGTCAAGCAGTACACAATTAGGCTGCCAACACATTTACACACCCTCACGACACCCTTAGTAACCCACAGTAGGTCATGGTACCTTCATACATAGGATTGGGACCCTTAACAGTCCTCAAGGCACTTTCAGCCAGTCACGACAGTCCTAGCAAGATTAAGACATGTCACAAAAACACTTAGCAGGCTCAAGACAGGTCATGGTTTTCTCTAGAAAGCATTAGCAGAATTTACACATTTGAAAATGACGCAAACATGAAACAAAAACTGAATATGAACACTATGATGAATCTCAGAAACTCAAAAAAACACTTTTCATTAACACTTCCAAGAAAGTTTACAAAGCTACAATCCAAGCACATAGGCTTCAAAAATGAAATTCGAACCCTTCCTCCTCCGTAGAGGTTACATTTATAGTGCAATTTACCCCCGAGATGTATCTCGAAACAGGGCATCAAAAATAGTTACATTGACAAAATTAGTTACCACAGGACAACAGACTCTAGCAAAAGACAAAATGTTCTGGTAATTGCTCCTCCATTCAGCCTCTTCCACTATCTTTGACGCTTCATGCACTCAGCTTCAGTTTTTCCTTCCCATACTTTTCGATGAGTTTTCATTGCTCGGATGCTGGTAAATCCAAGGTGGGAATCTTTTTAATCCACACCCTCATTTCAATATGCTCTTTGTATGAATAGCCTACGAGGAGTGTAAGAGATTCTTTAAATGTAGAGACCAACTCGAAATACTTCGTCAATTTTTCCACCACTGTCTTGCCTGCCAGAGGCTGCTCCATATCTAGAAAGCACTCCTGGTCTAACCTACACTCCCATAGCTTGCCATGATATCCCTCCTTTGTCCTCATGGCTCCATCTTCTTCCCAAAACATAGGAAGACCTTTCTTAAATAATGGATCAAATGCCTCCCTGAACAGCTTCGCTTGGTTAGCTAGGACTTCTATCCCTACTTGGACAGTGCTCACTTGTTGGTGCTTGAGTATTACCTTCTTAGTGTTGTTGACTCAAGCCCAGTCGACAAGGGTTCCCATCACTATCGACACCAACCCACCGCGATCTCCCTGAGCACCGGCCCAGATAGGTTTTACCCTGCCCAGCAACACCTGCAGAGCAGATGAGGTCTCACCCGAGGCGATTAAGGGAGAGTGGATGGAACCATGTTTCCGCCGAATGAAGGAGGATGTTGCGGCATCATCTAGTTAATCTTATTGCAGCATTCAACGATAAATCTATATATTCACTTCGACATTATTGTACTCATAGCATCATTTAATGGAAACATTCATCGTTACGGCAGATTATAACAGTAAAGCGACTATTGCATCAAAGAAACATTACATTATCATCAAAATACAGAAGATACATCAAGATTGCACAGAAACAGTTTCATCACATCATATTATTACTACAAAAACCCAATACAATGCCTCTGCAAATCGCAAACTTCGGCAATTCCGCACCAAAACATACCAAAAGCTTTTTTCTTGATCTCTCTCTCTTCTCAATCTATCCCCTTTGATCTACAACTTCCTATCTATATATAGTCTTCCGCCTTTACAATGTTTGTCCACTTACTAACAACTTCCTAGATGAATCCTAGACAAATTACTCAGAATCTAACTGACACGGTCCAAATGACCCAAAAACCCTACCTATTGTGGTATACTTAACTCGAAATTACATCGCATGTGGTCCATTGACCCAAAAAATCACCTATTGCAGTACAAACGACTCAAAAAATACATAAAATAATAGAGCCTTCTTCCTTCTGTGACCTTGTCTGACATGTCGCAGCATCCACGATGCTACGATTCTTCCTTACCAAACCGCCTGCCAACAGCCCCCCAACACAATCTTGTGGCTCGCCCTCAAGCCACGTCAAATGGACATGGTGTACTCTGTGGTCTTCGTTATACTAGGGCTAAACTATAGTTCTGCAACTGTTCTTGCTGTCTGGATCGCGCAATGTTGTCCTGCTCCTTTTGCTACAATGATCATCTGCTCCCTGCCATGTACTTCTTCCCCAAAAGTTGACTCTTCCTAGCTTACTGTCGCAGACCTTGCAAACTCATCCTCCAGTCTCGAGAGACCAATTGTAGATGGAGAGGAATTTTGCAAGCAACGCCAGGGTGTAAAACGGGCTAGTGGTTCTGGCACATCTGTTTCGCACCAGTAAGCATACGTTACAGAGACCCGAGGGTGATGACCCCCCCCTTTTTGTGTGGTCACAGGGACCACGAGACTTCGAACCATCACCAACTACCTATACATCTCGGACAAGACCTCATGCTCATAACCCCTGAGTTTTCGAGGCGCAGCTTTCTCTAACCACTCATGTACACTCATGGTTCGGGCCCTCAGCGCACCTGGTGTGCTCCCACAAGAAATAAAATGGATCATTTCCACAACCTCCTTGGAATTCCTAACTTATCTAGATGCCCGAGCGTCTCGTAACCTAACCCCTCTTAACTGAAACAACCTCTGTGCTCCTACTATCCTTGGGTCCTATATTTCCACATCGCATTCAACCATTCATTTTCCTTGGCAATCCTATGCACCACCTGCTCACGCTTCCCAGGTAATCATACGATTCTATTGCTCGGACATCGGAGGTGGGTAGAGCGAGCTTACCCCCGCCTGTCACCCTATGTTCAAAAATGTGCTAAGCAGTCCTTTGGCCATGCTGCCGTGGTGGATGCCTCGTGCCAATCCTGCAAACCATCCTTCCAAGTGTCGTTGGCCATGCTGCCTCAGTGTATTCCTTATGCCAAACGTGCATTCTTTTGACATGATCTGATGCCACTAACGATCATATCTGCCCCAAAAGGAAAAAGTGCCAGCTGCATAATGATTTCTGATGTGACCCAATCACAGCACTGCCACTTGTCGCAGACCACTCCAAACTTGTGGCAGAAGCCTCCCTACTTCCGCATTTTGTCCCTGTTGGTGCACCATCCTACCACCAATCAATCTACACTTTTTCTTTTTTTTTTTACCCAATGCGACTCAGGCATCGTGCTATTCCAAGCCCAATCGATAGGGCTTCAACCTGCTACCATTAATCAACTTGGAGAGCATCTCCCCATCCAACTGCTGCAACTGGACCGCTCCTCCTGAAGTAATGCTACTAATGCAATACGGACCAAGGCAATGCATCTGCAATTTTCCTGGATGTTTCATAAACTTGTTGTCGTACAACAACACTAAATGGCCATGTTGAAATTGTTTGTTCTTGATGTGGTGATCATGCCAAGCTTTCTGGTGATCCTTCTCCACACCCTGATGGAAATCGATGATGAAGTGATCTTCCTCCAGCTGTACTAACTGTGCAAGACGTTCCTCTAATGCTGCTATATCATCCATGCCAGTTGTTGCCACTATGCGCACACACAGAATGATATACTCCATAGGCATAACCACCTCTTGCCCATACACTAGCTTGAATGGTGTCTGCCCTGTCAGTCGTTTACATGTGGTGCGATAGGCCCACAATAATGTTGGGATTTTTAGATCCCAGTTATCGCGGTTCATATTACACACCTTTGTCAGTGCATGCTCCAATATCTTATTGAAAGCTTCCACCATTCCATTTTCCTGTGGATGATAAGGTGTACTCTTCTTATGTTGTATCTACAACTCCTTCATCAATGCGCTAATGGTGTGATTGAGAAAGTGGTTTCCTTGATCACTCAACAATATCTTGGGGCAGCCAAAGTGAGTGATGATGTGGTCAAAGAGAAACCACGCTACTGTGGCCGCAGAACAATCAACGACTAGTGCAGCTTCTGCCCATCGCGTCAAGTAATCTATCACCGTGATGATATACCTAGCACTAGTGTGCTTACCTGGGGGATGGATACATCCCACAAATTCTACTGCCCATTTGTTGAATGGCTGCAATGTCAACTAAGGCATCAACGGCATCTAATCCTGTCTAGATGGCTTCTCGGTTCTCTAACAAACATCGCAGGACCGTGCATAATCTGTCGCATCACTATGTAGCGTATGCCACCAGAGCCCCGCTCGAAGCACCTTCCTTGTCATCGCACGACCACCATAGTGCCCTCTAGCCACTCCTGCATGTGATTCGAAAAGGATCTGCTCTTTCTCATGTGGCAAAACACACCATCGCAATATCTCATCAGCACCCATCTTGTATAGTGCTCTTGCGATTAGCTGGAAGCCCGCAGCCTTGACTAACAACTACTTCTTGTGACTAGTGGTGAATTCTTCTGGTGCAGTACTTGTCACCAAAAACTAAATGATGTCTTCAAAATATCCATCACCGATTCCAACTTTAAATAATTGCGCATCAGGCAACCCATGTTCAATGTTAGTTGGCTCCTCCCCTATTTCAATCCGGGAGAGATGATCTGGGCCAGCATTTAACCGCCCTGGATTCACAATTACTTCAAAATCAAACTCCTGAAATAGAAGTAGCCATCGACATATCTTCCCCCCCAACACAGGCTTATTGACCAGGTATTTTAATGCAGAATGATCTGTGAACATGTTGAAATGGCCTCCCAGTAAGTAATGGCAAAACTTCTGCAATGTGTAAACCATTGCCAGAGCTTCCCTCTCCATAGTAGTGTAGTTTCTTTTTGCAAATGACAACTTTCGACTAGCAAAATCAATGGGGTGATCAAGATCCCCCTCTCCGGGCTGGGCCAACACTACTCCCAGCGCGATCGATAAGGCATCAACATGAACATGGAACTCCTTACTCCAGTCAAGAAATAATAATATCAGCGCCGAATCCATCTTCATCTTTAGTGTCTCAAAGTTATCTTGACATTCAGGGATCCACTGGAATACCGCATCCTTTTTCAACAACTTCTCCATAGGGGCAGTAATCGCAGCATCACCCCAGATGAACTTGCGATAATACCCCGTGTGTCCCAGCGTCACCCATAACTGCTTAATAGTAGTCGATGGTGTCAAACTCAGAATAAGCGCAATCTTTGTTGGTTCAACCAACATTCCTTGCTTACACACAATATGACCCAACAATATGCCAAAGGGTGCACAGAAGATACACTTCTTTAGGTTCAACGAGATCTGGTGCTGCCGACATCGCTCCAACATCAACCGCAGATTTGCCAGATGATCACGGACCAAACCATAGACCGTCCAATCATCCATGTATACCTATAAAAACTTCTGAATGAAATCTTTGAATGTAGCAATGACAACCTGCGAAAATATCGTAGGCGCATTCTTCAAGCCGAACGGCATCACGATGTACTGAAAGCAGCCCCATTCATTAACAAAAGTTGTCTTATGGTGGTCTTCTTTTGCAATGCGGATATGATGGTAGCCAGAGAACCCATCTATGAAAGAGTACATCTCCTGGCCACCCACACCTTCGAGCACTTCGTCAGTAAACGAGGTTGGGAACAGATCGTGCAAACATGCATCATTTAGCTTCCTAAGGTCGACGCAAATGTGCACCTCACCAGTCTTCTTATCTTGTACCACCATAGGACTAATCCATTCTGACTCCTCGACTGGTTCAATGATACCGACGTCCGACATGTGATCCAATTCTACCTTGACCCTCTCCTTATGTCGCGGATTCAATCGATAGGGTCGCTGCCGGATCGGCTTAGCTTCTAGTTTTAATGGAATCTTCATCTCCCCTAATTCAGCCAGAATCCCCTTCATGTCAGAAAACTTTGTGGGAAATACATCCTGAAACTTATGGAGCAAATCAGTGACCTTGCTGATCAGTTCATCATCCCAGTAATCCCCAACATTTGCGAACTTCGGATTGTCCTCTGCCCCAATGTTAATCTTGCGAATCTTCAACGGATGACTGATCGGATCGCTTGGTGCATCAGGTGGTACCACAACACGAATTCATTCTGATTCTGAAATATTCACATTCCGCGGATCATCACCATCTTCTGGACCACCACTATTATTGAAGCATTCCATGAGAGACTGCATCTGGAAGTGCGTATGTGGATCCAAAGGATACGCCACTGGGACAACTTGCAGAATTACATCACAGATGAGTTGTAATGCATTATTGACCTCTGGATCAGCATCCGCGAAACTGAATGTATGGGTAAAACACACTGTGAGCTCCAGCCAAGTAGAAATTTCCCCTCGCAACTCGGTTGTAGTATACCATGATCGTGGAATCTCATCCAACGTATGGATAAAATCATGGATCCATTAGTCTTTTGGGCATGATACCCATAACTGCTGACACTCCATCAAGTGACCACCACGATCGTTCCGACCATCATACTTCCCAATGTGGTAAACCTCAGTATCACCGAAGTGTACCATCATCAATCTTCTGCATTTCGACCATCCATCAATTGATGCCTTGTGTGTCGCCCACCAGCGTGCTAGAGTAGCCTTCAGTGCTTCGTTCAATGCCAACAACCACTGTGGTTTGGAAACTCATTCCTCAAACTCTGTCAGAAAGTCAGATAAGCCAGGCAGTCCTTCATATATTGCTAGCATAATCGTTTCAGTTGCGACACAGCATAATGATTGTGTGATCAACCCGCACTTACGGATCGACACCTCGTGCAAGCGGTTCTACAAATATTCTAGCACATCATCAGATTCGAAAGACGCAGAGCTGTCACTACGCCATCCCAGCTCACCGTTGGTAGTTTGATGGATATAATCTTCAGATATATTGAATGCATGGTCCCATCCACTGGGATCGTCGTCCTTCACTGGCTCTATGTAGCGGCGGCCTTTAGCGGAATCCAACGGGGCGATAACTCTGAGATCACAATTTTCAAAACTCATCATTCGTCGCTTGAAGTTGATTACAGCTCCACTATCATTAGCCCATCCAATCCCCAGTAGTGCTGGATAAGAGATTCTTCCCTCAACCACTTCTATTACATCAAAGTCGGCATATGTTTTCATTCCCTCAATGTCCACCACCATTCGTGGAACTCTCCAAATCGGTGTCACCTTAGCGTGATTAGCTAACTGGATTTTTATAGGAGACCAGCTCAATGGGGGACTCCCCATCTTCTTCCAAGCCTGCTTCGTCAAGATGTTGTTATCTGAACCAAGGTCTAGAATAACCGAATCAACATCATAGTCGCCAATTTGAATATTCATCCGCATCTACTTACCCGTCTTCCGTCGTTGTAGGGAATTAACCGCGAGCTCTTGTCAATCATGGGCCAGTCGTCGCAACAAAGCTTCAATCACAGCAAGAGCGTTGGGATCTCTTGCCAGGGATAAAAAATGTTCCAAAAATTCTTGAAGTGTGATGGACCACCGCGATGGGCCAATCTCTGAAGTAGTATCAAAAGTAGGGGGCATGTCGTACACAACAACTTTACCTCGATCGTTTTCTAGTGCACGACGCACTTGAATAAATGCTTCCCGCTCTGCATTAATGTCAAATGATACCTTCTTTTGTCCGGCTAACCGGATCAGTGAGCTGTCTTCCCCAGTTATCTTTCCTCTGTGAGTGACCACAGCAATGGAAGCATCTTGCGATCTTGGCTCTACAGAGATGGTCGCAATATTTTCACCCTGGGTCTGGTTCAGCGGTGGATTCCCGAGTGGGTTCACGTTCTGATTCTAATTAGGCTGCGTATTCTAGTTTTGCACTGGTTTCTGCACTTGGTTTTGGGCAGGCTGATATGCCTGGGGCTGGTTCTGCAACAGGGGAGTATTTCCTGCTTGCCATCGTGCAATCAACTTCGGACAATTCTCAACCGTGTGATCATTGACAAAACAGAACATACATTGGTTCTGCAGCAATGGACAGTCTTGCTGGTAGTGTCCCCATACCGCATAGTGATAGCATTGAACAGGTCCGCGACCACCTCGTCCTCCTCCACGACCATATCCTCTGCCACGTCCTCCCCAATATCCTCCCCGGAATCCTCCCTGTTTTTGGTATTGTGGTTGTTTGAACTGTTGCTGCATTGGTGCCGATTGCATTCCTTGCCCTTGCTATGCATACTGCGGTTGTTGTACATACTGTGGCTGCTGTGGAGCCATCTGCATCGAAGCATATTGCGGCATGAACTATGGCAGTTGCTGCGACTATGGTATAAACTGCATCTGCGGTTGAGGTAACGGCTGGGCTACCTGCGGTTGCGGGTTTGACTGTTGTACGGCACGCTGGTCGTCCTTTACATAGAACGCATCACACATTCTCTCTTGTAGCAACCCATATGCACGGCAATCCTTGTCATTATGACCCACTGATTTACAAAATGTACAATAACGATTCCTCGGGGTTGTGACCATTTTCTGCATATATGGGCAATTGTCATGGCTGTGTCCATATACATGGCAGACGTGACACCACAGCATGCTACCACTATTCAACGGATTCGGCGCTCCTAAAAATAAATAATTGCGGAAATCCTGGCAATTGTCCTTCACATGCCCTTCTCCTCGACATAGCGTACACCATACTTCTTCACGCTGCTCCTTGCCCTTCTTCAAATCTTGCAGCTATATTGTCAAGTTAGCGAGCTGTGTTTGTATCTGCGACATCCCGGCTGCATTTTCTCTAATTAGCGACGCCTCCAATCGCATTGCAATTTCCATAACTTCACTGGGCATCGAGATGTTTTGTTGCATCAATGGTAGCCGAGTATGTGGTAGTAGTGCCTAGATGAACCACTCTTTATGTTGGACAACGCTCATATCGAAACTAACCCTTACCATTAGTGTCTTGAATCGCTGGTCGAAATCCCACACCGTCTCATTGGGATACTGCTTAATTTCTTTCAATTCCTTAATATATTGAGCCTCAAACTTGGGCTTTCTGAATTCTGCAATCAGCCCATCTTGAATCTCATCCAATGAATTCTCTAGGGCTCCTGTAGGAACTAGAACAAACTTCATAAACCAATCTAATGCATGACCTTGTAGGGTTTTTGCTAACTATCCTTTCTTAGCGGCATCATCAGTGATCTGTTTTATGGTCCAGACTGCTTCACACAAAAACCAATACTGTTCTGGTTTGTCCATCCCACTCCCGTGGAACAACGGTAACTTAGCATCATCGCCCGCCATTCTGGTCTTCCTTCCTCCTTTTGTTGTACTACTACCGATTAACTTCTGCGGTATTGATGAACTTGGCAGTGTCGAAGTGGTATTTCTTGCTATCTGAGAGATAGTGAGCAGAGGTGTGGGTATGTTGGTGCTGGGTTTTGGTCCTGCCTCTATCCTGGGCGTAGCCTGGTTTTCCTTGTCAAGACTGTGAGGTCGCTTCATCCCATGTGGTCTTCCTTCACAGCTTTGCAGTTCGACCGCAACAAGACCTTCTCCACTCCTCTACCTCTTTTCCTGTCGAAACCTCACTCCTCCCCTCATAAGACCACTTTCTTCCTCGGCTTCACTCACAGTCTCATCATGACCTTCACCCATCTACCCCTTATCATTCCATGTACCACCCCCCAACTGCCGCGGTACCCATGACCTCCACCCACCACACTGTCTATTGATCAAGATGCATCTTCAATATACCCTTTTCGCAAATAAGCATTTTAATCGACAGTTGAAGCGACAGCAGAAACTTGCCCCAGGGTTCACGGAAAAAATATCTTTCAGCTTCACTATAGGATTTCTGAGTATCAACCACGAACTCTGTGATATATCCCTCTAGGATGCTATCGAACCACACTTTGATAGCCCACAATGCTTTATTATCAACTTCTTGCAACTCCTGAATAAACTCAGGGGTCCAAGTCATTCGTTCGCCACCTTGGAAGTTCCTCTTCTGAAAGGTGAACTTCGCCAACCATTCAAACAACAAGATCGGGAACTCACAAAAGAACCATTCATGCGTACCATCGTGAATATATCTATCTACCCACTGACCTACTATTAGTCAAGTGTTCCGGCTTTCTTCTTCAGCGAATTCCTGCAACTTCTAATCAAACCATTCTTGGATCTCCGGTTTTGTCGGGTGCCACAACATATCCTCCTTTCACTTCACACATGGTCCCGGCAATGGAACCATTTGTTGACTCAAGTCCAGTCGAGAGGGGTTCCCATCACTGTCGACACTAACCCACCATGATCTCCCTGAGCACTGGCCCAGACAGGTTTTACCCTGCCCAGCAACACCTGCAGAGCATATGAGGTCTCACCCGAGGTGATTAAGGGAGAGTGGACGGAACCATGTTTCTGCCGAATGAAGGAGGATGTTGTGGCATTAGCTAGTTAACCTTATTGCAGCATTCAACAATAAATCTATATATTCACTTCGACATTATTGTACTCATAGCATCATTTAATGGAAACATTCATCGTTACGACAGATTATAACAGTAAAGAGACTATTGCATCAAAGAAACATTACATTATCATTAAAAGACAGAAGATACATCAGGATTGCACAAAAACAGTTTCATCACATCATATTATTACTACAAAAACCCAATACAATGCCTTTGCAGATCGCAAACTTTGGCAATTCTGCACCAAAACATACCAAAAGCTTTTTTCTTGATCCCTCTCTCTTCTCAATCTATCCCCTTTGATCTACAACTTCCTATCTATATATAGGCTTCTACCTTTACAATGTTTGTCCACTTACTAACAACTTCCTAACTGACTCCTGGACAAATTACTCAAAATCTAACTGACATAGTCCAAATGACCCAAAAAACCCACCTATTGCGGTATACTTAACTCGAAATTACATCTCATGTGGTCCAATGACCCAAAAACCTACCTATTGCGGTACAAACAACTCAAAAAATACATAAAATAATAGAGCCTTCTTCCTTCCGCAACCTCGTCTGACGTGTCGCAGCATCGGCGATGCTACGATTCTTCCTTACCAAACCACCTACCAACAAGCACTGATGATTGTGGCCACTCTGTCCTTTATATTGGCTACTTGAGCCTACTCTTCAGACGGACCATTTAAGAACTCTATTGCATTTTGTGCATAATCCTTAGGCTTCTTGTTTAACTTCTCATTTGCCATGGTGACAGCTGACCTTGCCAGTTTGATTACAGCTTCCTTATCTACCATGAAGTCCAAATATGGCCTCAGCTCCTCTTCCTGTACAATAACATCATCCTAGATGATCTTCTTTGCCTCCTGCAATGCACTTTTCCCTATAACTTGCTGCTTCAACTTGTCATAATCACCCTGCATCGCTTGGTACTTGGTTTCCCAAGCTTTCTTATCTTTCTCTACAGCCTCTTTGTCCCTTTCGGTATTATCCTGCATGGTATTGAGGTTGGAATTCTGCTTTTTCAATCTTGCCACTTCTACATGATCCAGACTTGCCTTGGCTATTTTCCCTACAATAGAAAAATCTCCAGCCTCCACCGAGGGTGTGACCATGGCTTCTATCTCTCGTTCTTTGTCTTTCAACTTTTTATCAAGCCCTGCAACTTTAGCCTTCAAAGCTTCATCACTGTTCATTATCAATTTCATATCTACTTGCCACTTTTTCTCTCTTTCTTCAAACTCTACTAGCCTGGATTTACAATCAGTCAACTTACCCTGCAGCTCTTCTTTTTCCTCTTCTAGTTCTACAATTTCTGGTGCATTCACCAGTTGGGTAGCTAGAATCTTCAATTTCTTCTTGACTGACAGAATTTCTTGATCTTTTTCATCTAATAGCTTCTGAATGCTAGCCGTTTTATCTTCTTGAGTTTCAGTGGCCAATAGTGAAGCCTAGAACTTTTTCACTTGTGCCTTCATGCTCTTGTTCTCCACCTTTTCCAATCCCAACTGCTTTTGCACTTTGGTTTTGTTGGCCTGCACTCTTGATAGCTCTATGGAATCCCTCGACAACTTGTTATAGATTACTTCACTTGTCTCCTTGTGCAGATTGATCACATCAGGTACTGGGATGTCTTCCAGATTTACTTTTATTTATGTGGCCTTACTCTTAGTGGTTAAGGCAAGACTCAAGGTATTCTGGGAAAGGTTCCTGCTAGCCATCAAGGCTACATCTTTCTTGGACATTTTTATTGCATCAACATACAGTTTAGCTTCTTCTGAGATTGTATCTGGGCTCTCCTCATATCCCTCCAATAACTTAGCCTTGCTTAGGCTTGATGCTGCAACTTCAGTAGGTGTTATGTTGAACACATGTTGCTTAACCTCGAAGGATGGCACCGAGGGTCTGACTTGCTTTTTCTTGGGTTGCTTTTCTTGTACCTGTACTAATTGTTGCTCAGGCTCCTCTACGTTTTCCCTCTTCTAGGATCTCTCAACATCACTGTCTACATCCATGGGCTCACTACCCCCTTCCTTTATATATTTTTCTGGAGGAATGGTAAGGGACATGGCTACTGATATTTCTAGGGTTTTACCAGGTGAACTAGGCACTGCTGATGTGCTACTTTGAAAAATGAATTCTAAAGATGAAGAATCTTATGTTGGGTCTACTTCCAACTGGCCTTTGTCAATGTATTCTAACCATTTTGCCATCTTAGCTAGACATGTCAGTTCGAAGTGCTCATATCCTTTCTTGTTACTTTCCTTCCTGTTGATGTAATTGTAACTTTGGAATGTATTTCATATATGTAAATTGTATTCCTATAGAGATGTTATTATTCCTCTATACGGAAGTGTTTGTATTCCTATAGAGATGTTATTATTCCTCTATACGGAAGTGTCGTCATTTATATTGTAAGTGTCGTAACTTATACTTGATGGGTTATTAGACCACCTTGTTGGGGTCGGCCCTGTATAAGTCATGTGGGTTAAAGGGTTATTAGACCACCCTATTGGGGGTCGGCCCTGTCAGCATTATGTTATGTGGTTAAGTTAAGGCCGACCTAGTAAAGGTTATTAGGCAAGTCAAGTCAAGTATAAATAGAGTGCGGGAGGCACTCTATTTGATCATTCACTTCTCACTCACACACTCATTGGAGAGTGGCACACTAGTGGAGGAGGAGAATCTGTTGCTAGGAGGACTATCTCTTGTACTCGGTTTGTATCATTACTCTATCTATCTTTGAGGAATTTGCGGGGTTTTTCACCTTCTTGGTTTTCCCCAGTGAAACTCTGTGTCTCTTGTGTGCTTGCATTATTGTGTCCATGATTGATATGTTGTAGATATGTTGTACATGTTATTCTCTTAGTTAAGATCCTAAATCATATTGAAGTAAATTATGAAAAACTAACATGGTATCAGAGCTAGCCTAAAAGAAGGCATGGTATGTCATTTATGACACTTGTTGCACTTGCGAAGCTAGGGTTTCATATAGAAAAAACCAGTCATCGTATCACTTTCGCTATAAATCCATTTCAACGAGGTTTCAGGATATGAAAATATTACAATTCAAAGATAAGATCCCCATGTACCTTGTGTCCAAAGGAGAGCCTCTAATTCGTTGCAATTTCAGATTTATGATCTGTACAATATAGGGTGTCTGCCTCTTCCAGATCTTAGTCATAAACATGTGACCTACGCAAAAAGGTCACAACTTGGGATAGGAAGCTCCAAATGAAATTTCGTAAAACGTGGAAAGTAGGGAATGGAATTTAATTTCACATGTGTGATTTTTAGAGGCCTAAATTGAACCAGTGACACGTGGCACTCCGTACAAGTTCACTCTCCTGTTTTATCCCATAAACAGGACACGTTGCGACACTTGGAATAACTCTCTGTCAGAGAATCCATTTGAGGCCAGACCTATGGGGTTGGAAAGATAATAGGTCAAGCTACCACAGGAAGAATATTCAGACCCTGTAGATCTGAAATTTTGGAGTTAAACCAGAAACAATCAGGTGCATATTTCTGTCCAAACAGAATTGGATTTTGAGCACCTTCATTCATGGCTCTGAGAATTTAGGGTTTCAAAGAATGTTGGAATTTTTGGAATCGGAGACCATGGCTGGATTCTCCTCATCAAAATCAAAATTTAGAGACCAAGATCAAATTTTTTGGTTGGGCAGAAGGCCGGGCTTGATCAAACCCTAGTTCGGGACATTGATTGGAAAGGTGAAAAATTAAGGCTTCTGCAAAAATGGGAATATTTGAAATCTGTGACCATAGATGGAAGCTACTTGGAAAAATAGAAGTTTAGAGCTTTGGATCAAACTATTTGGTTGGGTGAAGCTCCAGGAAATTCAAACCCTAATTCAGGGTCCTCCCGAGTGAATCTAGAAGATTGAAAAACAAATTTGAGGGGTGAAACTTTGCAGTTTTCAAATTCTGAGTATACCAGGTTGATCAGCTCATCAAGGTGCATCTTTATATCCTTTCAGAAGTTTGAAATTCAAAGTTTGAATTTTTAGGGTTTCCTTGACAAACCCTAATCCAGCTCCAGGTCCAGTTTCTGCAAATCAAGTGGATTGGGTTAATCCTAGAAGAGAATGGATTGGTCACCTGCATAAGTGAAGAAGCTCATGTTTCAGAGGGAGATGAGGCTAAGGCCTTACATAAGAAAATTACAAGCAATCTCGACAGGTATGAATTATCCAGGTATGTTTCGAGATCTGTTCATGATTTTTTATGGTATGTTTGTCTTCATTAAGGTTGGTACAATCTTGATTAACTTTAGACTTGTCGTATCACCTTAGTAAAATTATGAATGCAGATATTCATTGATTAGGGTTTTGACACTTATGATTGTACTAATGCATTGTGGTGTTGTATGAGGTTGATGTTGTCTGCTAACATGAAAGGTACATCAAGAAAGACAAATCATGTTCTAGCTCAAGAACATATGACCATGGTGACATGAAGACAAAGATTCATCCATTGTCATGGATCACATAGAAGCTCTACTTACGAGGTATGTATAATTTGCTTCTATAATGCTTAACCTATGAGATATGCAGGTTACTAACACAATTTATTGAAGAGAACAAGAAGACATTGCTAGACATAACTAGAAAATATGATAACCAGGTATGTTTTTCCTATATCAAGTTAGAATCCTACCTTGTGTTAGGATCTTATACTGTTGTATGGTTGATAATGATTATTCATGAAGTTAGAAATGTAAGTAATCAAGGGTTTATGCATATTATGTCTCTTACCTTGATTGATGATATGACTAACCAGAAAATTCCTTTGGTCAAATAAGAATATGCATGAGTAAAAGAAGTATTCCCTAAAACCTTGAATACTAATGTTTATTATCTGTGTTTGAAATGATCATGACTTTACATGTTTAAGATTATTATGTTTTGATAGTATTGAGATTATACTAATGAATGTATGTATGAGACCTCGAGGATAACACAGTGATGATACTAGTAAGTATGCATAAGTGATTGAGGATGGATATAAGTTCAAGGACAGCTAATCCAAGAAGCAAAGATCAAGAGGGAGCACACTCCAGTAGTTCCTGCAAGGAAGCAAATATTGAGAGGAAGTCCACCCTACAAACCAAACAAAGATAAGTATTTGAATTGTCATTTCTTGCATATTTGTTTGTTTAAATAATATTGTTCAATGATGTATGTGCTTATGTTCCTAGACTTAGGGTGTGTATTATGCATATTAGAATAATTGCATTAATGAATAGTATACTACTAATATGCATGTGATGGGTAAGTGGCCTATGGCACTGTACAACATTCAATTGCTACTCACCTAGAATGAAACCTCTTTGCTGACATGTTGGGAGTTGTGCACACTCTTAACAATGTTCTGGTAGAGATTGGAAGGCGTCTAGAAAGTTACGGGATATGGATAAATGTTGTATTGAAGCATTGGCTAAGATAATTGCATGATTCTATGACATATTTATTTATGTGTAAGAATTTGTTCTGAAAAGTATGAGATGTTTCTAATCATGCAATTTAACTTCTTTTGTAGGAAAGATCGTATACCATCACCTACAAAAGAAGGACTACAACATTTGTTCAGTAACAAAGTTATCTATTGAAGATATTGAAGTTCCCAAGATTCGGGAAGAATGCCATAATCGAGGAGTACCAGTCGATCATGAAGAATGATATTTGGGATGCAGTCCCAAGACCTGAAGGGAAGTCTGTTGTGACTTCCAAGTGGATCTATAAGATCAAGCATGCTGCAGATGGTAGCATAGAAAAATACAAAGCGAGGATTGTAGCTTGTGGCTTGTCTCAGAAAGAGGGGATAGACTATGAAGAGACTTTTGCTCCTATATCCAAATACACTTCCATTAGATCAGTACTTGCTCTGGCTGCAATGCTGAAATGGAAGGTACACCAGATGGATGTCAAGACAGCTTTCTTGAATGGTGTAGTCGAAGAGGAAGTGTATGTGGAGCAGCCACTTGGTTTTGAGACACATGACAGAGAGTCATATGTGTGTAGGTTGAAGAAATCCTTGTATGGCTTGAAGCAAGCTCCTAGGACTTGGTATGGTAGGATAGACAGTTTTCTATCTAGTTTGGGCTTTACCAAGAGTAAAGCAGATTCCAACCTTTACTACAAGGTTGAGGAAGGCAATCTAGTGATACTAATTTTATATGTGGATGACCTATTTGTAACAGGTGAGGATGGGTTGATTGCCAACACCAAGAGGAAGCTTGCTGCTGAGTTCAATATGAAGGACTTGGGGATGATGAACTATTTTCTAAGCATGGAGATGTGGCAGAGTGCATATGGAATCTTCCTTGGACAAGGGAAGTATGCATTAGAGATCCTGAAGAAGTTCAGGATGATGGACTGCAAGGCCATGGCCACACCTATGGCATCAAATCTGAAACTTCTATGTGATGCTTCATCTGATTTGGTTGATTTCACTATGTATCGTCAGATGATTGGGTCCTTGATGTACCTAACAAACACGAGCCCAGATATTTTCTTTGCGATGAAAACATTGAGCCAGTACCTGACGGATCCCAGAGGTGTTCACCTGGTTGCTGTAAAGCCTAAAGGGTACAATTCATTATGGGATCAAGTATGATGCGAATCAAAAGTTTAACCTGTAGGGTTATGTTGATTCGGACTGGGAAAGCAGTGCTGCAGATAGGAAGAGCACTTCTAGGTGTTGCTTTAGTATGGGATCAGGTGTGATCTCTTGGTTTAGCAGGAAGCAGTCCTGCGTAACATTGAGTACAGCCGAGGCAGAGTATGTTGCAGCTTGTTCAGCTAGTTGTGAGGCAGTATGGCTCTGGAAGCTCCTGTTTGAGTTATTTGATCTCCCATTGGAGGCTATTGGTATCTTTTGTGACAACCAAAGTTGTGTGAAGCTGTTTGAGAACCTGATGTTCCACAACAAGTCGAAACACATCGAGATCAAATTTCACTATATCAAGGATATGGTGCAGAGAGGAGCAATGAAGCTCCTGAATGTTGCGACGGATGAGCACGTTGTAGATGTGCTGACGAAGCCACTAGACAGAGTGAAGTTCGAGTACTTCAGAGAGAGGCTTGGTGATCTTCAAATTGATGACACTTCAAGGAAGAAGTGATGGACACATTTGCAAGAGCCATTCCAATCATGGTGAGAGGAGGATCCTTCCATGGCTGTGGATGTATGCGCTATGTGATGAGCATCAAGACAATGCTCCAGTTACTGCTCTGTATATGCATCATGTTGGATGCTCGTTATGATCAGTTGGATCATGTATATGTATATGCATCATGTTGGATGCTTGTTATGATCAGTTGGATCATGTATATGTATATGCATCATGTTGGATGCCTATTATGATCAGTTGGATCATGTATATGATATGTATCAGGTGGATACATTGTATGATCAGGTAAATCATGTATGATGATATGTATCAGGTAGATACTGTGTATGCATCAGATGGATGCATTGTATGATCATGGATGATGAGCTTCAGGATGTTGCTCAAGATGATATGCATCGGGATGATGATCAGGATGATCATGGATGATGAGCTTCAGGATGTTGGTCCAGATGATATGCATCAGAATGATGCTATGATGATGATCAGGATGATGTATGGTGAGTATCAGGTTGATACTCTATGGTCGTGGATAGGTTGTGCAGATAAGTATATAATATGGCCCTGGGAGGTTTGCAGATTCTCTTTCGAGGTTTTTCCTATGGCATATAATATGGCCCTGGGATATTTGGAAAATGCTCTTTCAAGGTTTTGCTTAGAAGGACATATAATATGGCCCTGGGAGATCCGATAGGTTGGGCTGTGTGCCCATAATAAGTCCTGGGATGCTCTTGCAAGGTTTTGTCCTATGGCATATAATATGTCCCTGGGAGATTCGATAGGTTGGGTTGTGTGCCTGTAATAAGTCCTGGTATACTCTTGCAAGGTTTTTCCATGACCACATGTAATATGACCCTGGGAGATCCGATAGGTTGGGCTGTGTGCCCGAAATAAGTCCTAGGATGCTCTTGTGAGGTTTTGTGGTGACCACATGTAATATGTCCCTGGGAGATCCGATAGGTAGAGTTGTGTGCTTGTAACAGCCTGGGATGCTCTTGCGAGGTTTTGTGGTGAGGTCACATATAATATGTCCATGGGAGATCCGACAAGTAGAGCTGTGTGCTCATAACAACCTGGAATGCTCTTGCGAGGTTTTGTGATGCACGTAATAAGTCCTGAGGATTCCATAGTATGGCCAGTGATGAAGACCTACAGGTGGTGGGCCTACATCCAGTATGAAAAAGGACTAGCTCTGTAGAACTTCCTATGATGAGTAGATCAGAGATTGATTAAGATAGCAGCAGCCGTGACGATGACAATGATTCGATGACGATGATCCAGTGACGATGATCCAGAGAAGAAGACTTGTGCTAGCAGATCTGTGTCGAGAAATACCTTCCTAGTTAAGAGGGAGTGTCGATGTAATTGTAACTTCGGAATGTATTTCATATATGTATATTGTATTCCTATATAGATGTTATTATTCCTCTATAAGGAAGTGTTTGTATTCATATAGATATGTTATTATTCCTCTATACGGAAGTGTCTTCATTTATATTGTAGGTGTCGTAACTTATACTTGATGGGTTATTAGACCACCTTGTTGGGGTCGGACCTATATAATTCATGTGGGTTAAAGGGTTATTAGACCACCCTATTGGGGGTCGGCCCTGTCAGCATTATGTTATGTGGTTAAGTTAAGGCCAACCTAGTAAAGGTTATTAGGAAAGTCAAGTCAAGTATAAATAGAGTGCGGGAGGCACTCTATTTGATCATTCACTTCTCACTCACACACTCATTGGAGAGTGGTGCACTAGTGGACGAGGAGAAGCTGCTACTAGGAGGACTATCTCTTGTACTCAGGTTGTATCATTGCTCTATCTATCTCTGAGGAAGTTGCGGGGTTTTTCACCTTCTTGGTTTTCCCTGGTGAAACTATGTGTCTCTTGTGTGCTTGCATTATTGTGTCCATGATTGATATGCTGTAGATATGATGTACATTTTATTCTCTCAACTAAGATCCTAGATCAGATTGAAGTAAATTATGAAAAAATAACACTTCCTTCTTTCTGAGATAATTTGGTGAGGATCATAGTTTATGGTCGCTTTGGATGGAAATCCTAGATCACCCATCATTCGCTCAATAGTTGGGAGAGCTATTTTGTTTTTTACAATGAAGGAGCCCAATGTCCATGGAAATCTGATGGCCAAAGACTTCCTGTCATCCAAGAAATGTTCACACTCCACCTTCAATTTTTGTCTTATAAATTCCAAGGTGAGTACTATGGGGGTTAGGAAGGCAGGTAGCACATAGGGGGCATGGGAGTATCCATAAACTCTAATCACAGTCCCATGCTCCAACAGGAACCAATCCCCAACCCTCTTCTCCATGGATGGCTGCAGTACGTCTTTCATCTCAGGAAGTACCCTAGACAGTCTCTTCTGGAAAAAGATGAAATATATCTCTGCCATAAGATCATTCATGAAGATTTTGTAGTCTGAATACATCTCCTTAGTCAACTGCAGCTTTGGAGCTTGTAGGTTTTCTTCATTATCTACCAGGAACATTTTTAACAAGTAAGACTAGAACATGAAAGTTCTTGTCTTAGGGAATTCTATGAGCTGGGAGTGGATGTTTTCTACCAAGGATTCATTAAACTTTAGGCATGCACATTGGGCAAGCGAATTTGGGCCTGATGGCTGGATAGGACAAGTGTTTAGAACAAACATCAAACTTATCAGGGGCTCGGTTATGTATAGGTCATTATCTAAGACTAGGAACTGGGCCAACATGGAGATAACACACTTCAACTCTTCCCTAAAAAGGTTGGCCTCACCAGGAAAAGGTGCTCCCTGAGAGGAGGTATTTGGTAGTAGGGAAGCATGATAAAAGCTCTGTTTGAAGTCATCTGGGGCTTGACAGAAATGTTGGATCAGGGTTTCCATTCTGTAACTTTGGGATTTTTGGAAGAATTCTTTTGGAACGGCCAAAGCTCTCCTAAAATTAGGGGCGTCTACATAGCACAGGATTTTAGAGTTTAAGGCATCCATGATTTCTCTTCGGTCTGAGGAGTAATGGCTGGCACACCAGTATACAAATTCAGGGCAACTAGGGGTTTGGCTGGTTGTAAACAAATGCAAAAAGGATTTATAAATCTTATGGACACCCACTTGTCTGGCCTTTATGACCTCCAATCTTTCTTTGGCAGTTTCTATGGTGCTATTTATCATAATGTGATTGTAAACCTCACAGTATTTATCCTCTAACAGGTCAATTATCTTTAGAGGCTCAAAGCCTAGGGGTACCATGGGTCTGGCCATTTAAATAGTTTAGGGTGGAGGTGGATGGCCTACCTGGTCGGTTGACAACTAGGTGGAGCTTCTGGGTCTCTGGTTGGATGGTCGGCTCAAAACGATATGCTCCTTTCGCTTTCCAATGCACACAAGTCAACCGGGATGCGAATATTCATGTAGATGGGCATTTTATAATATAAACATGCCATATCACCCTTACAGCTATGACAGCGACAGATTCACATCAGTCGTCTATCCATACAATCAACTCTCATCCGTAGATCTCCTTGACCTTTACCTGCATCGTCCCCCATGGCTTCCAACCATGCCACATATCAACTTGATAGCACCTTTAATCTGCAAAAACATTTTCAACCGTCGATCTGCTCTCCTCCTAGATCTTGACCGTCCCAGGATGCGCCCTTTACCGAGTTCGTGAATATTGGGTTTGTTTATTTCACACGCAAGTCATATCCGTGAACTAATCCTGAGCCTTCGAACTTCATCTCACTAAATCTGCACCATTGGGAGATGTCTAACTTTATCATAAGTTTGTGGATTTGAATCATAACCCTTTTTGCGCATGTTTAAATCGCGAACAATTTTATGACCGTTGATCTAAGCCTTTCATCGTCAATCTTCCTTGACCTGCCTGCAGGATAGCACCCCGCCAGCGTTTAAAAGACCTTCAACTTTTTCCGCGAAGGAGGCTCATGACCATCGATCTCCCCCTCTTTTGATCTAAACTGTCTATAGGCGTTAATCAATGCTGCAGGCACATTCATTTATACTTAATCCTCCAATCAACATCAAGACTGTAGCTTCCCCAAAATTCTTATCTCAGCTCCAAGTTAAAACCAAAATATTATGTAATTAATGTTTGGATTTGGTTATTATAAGGTGGAAGCTTGTATGGTGTAATATATGGTTGTCATGTGCTGGTAAAGGCTATTTGGAAATCATATGGGTGTACTAAAGGAATATTCGTAACCATATATTGGAAGGAAGTTGAGAGACCAACTCTCGAGGAGCCAATTCGAAAAATTGGGTTGTTTTATTTTCAAATGGCCAAAAAAGGGATTGGACAGATTTGAAAATGAGGTATACATTTTAAATTTGATTCTTCAATATGATATTTTATAAAATATGTCTTCATTGTAATTTGTAGTGGTTTTTTCTTACGTGATGTGCAAATTGGTTCTATGTAGGATGTCAAAGGAATATCAAGTCAGGGTTGAAGAATTCAGAGTTTGCAAAAAAACATTCAGAGGATAATAACACCACAAGATGCCCTTGTAAAAAATGTTGCAATGTTGCAGTATTGACGTTTGAGGAAGTAGAAGACCACTTGATGATTCATGGTATAATAAGTTTATATAAAACTTGGTTTTTCCATGGAGAGAGAGTTCCTCCTCAGGACTATATATTTGACAAGACCAAGAAATGCCACACAACAGAGATGCATGATTTGCCTTGAGAAATTACACATGGTGATGAACACATAGTTGGACATCAGTTCTCATTTAAGTTGTATCTGTGAAAATTTATATCTTAGATTATTACTTGCAATTACCTTTCATGCATATGTTTTTTGTTTTTCTATTGTTTATGCATGGATCTTATATGTTTTATTGTGTTATGTAACTTTCATTTATTTTTACAGTAGAGAGATTGGGTGTGAGGAATTGAGAGTGATGTGAGGGGGGGGAGGGGCCATATGAGCTTCTTGAAACCAAGCAAAGATCATTCAGGTATTTTCATTTCTTTTTTTTAGAATTCCATATATGTTATACAGTTTTTTACATATCTATCAATCTCTTATATGAAAATACCATTTTGTCATGATATATGTAGGTCTTCGCAATGGAAAGCAATATAATGCCAATTTTTATTGTTCTCTAATGCATATTTGTAAGTTATCACCATAACGAATTTGTCAATTAAATATCTTATTGTCATTTCATTGATTATAACGTGTTGATTTCTTCATTTTAAGTACAGTTGTAGTTGTCTTTTTTATGAATTGATTTTGTTGCACATTTGTTGAAGGAAAAAAGTTGATTGCGGGATAGCTATTGAGAATGGGCAGGTAATGTAATGAACAATATTGAAAGTATATTATTACAACAAATTTAATTACAACACATTTATTACAACCATAAGTATACCAGATTGATGGTGTAACAACTAATTTGTGTGACATATTTGTGTAAAGCATAGAATATGCCAAGATCATCTGACGTTATTGGCATCAGAGCTGAACTTTGAGGTATAGATACTTATTTCTTTTTTGGAAGTAACAAGAGAGAAATTTATATTAAAAGAGAAAGATTTACAACTGAACCCAAAAAGGTCATAACCCTGCCATCACACTGAGTCACCTAACTGAACAAAATCACCTCCGAAGAGGACTTCTCCTGACCATACATACTACAAAGACGAATACTACAGATACTGCAAAACTAAAACAAAACATGTGCACGCAGGCCTTTTGACTCCCGTTATCACTCCTTTACACAACAAAACCTCATGAAATAGAAATGAAAACCAAATCCCCCCACTATTGACATTCTTTACCATAAGCAACCGATAGCTTAGAAAATAGACATAATAGACAATAAACCGACACCCAACAAACCAAACACTAAACATCCCCCACGCCATCCTGGAACAGAATGTAGGGGAAATCAGGACAGCGTTCATGAGGAGGAACCGCAGAAGCCGCCGGCTGCGCATGAGCAGGTTGAAGCTGCATAGCCTGAAAGAGAAAATCTAGCTTACGGTGGACAGCCCTAGTTTCCTCCAAAATGCTTCTTTCATATCTGAGCATCTCATTTACAAATGGATGCTCCATCCTATCCTAGAGAGCATAACCCATAATATTTTTCATTACCCAATAGAGCGCAATGGTGAGCTCATATAGGATGAAACGACCCGCGGTGTTTCCTGGATCCATAACCCAATTTGCAGTCTGAAAACGTTCCACATCCAAAGTCGCCTTATCAAGCTGGTTCCAAAGTTGTTGTTCCACAGTGCAAATCTCCTTCTGGAGATCTGGGGGAACATTCCAAACAAATGCACTAGATTCCCAACAGGCCTTTTGCTGGGCACGAGAGAAATTCCCACTGGATTCACCCTAAGAAGTCTCGCCCACCCAATAATGACGACGGCCTGCAGTGGCACTGTGTCTATCCCAATTACCATGATCGCGCATACTATCTAACAAGAAAACAATAGCGGTGCATGAAACTAAATCTCTGAACTCTACGTTCATGTCTACCACCTTCCTTGGGTTTAAAAAGAGTTCCACCACCCACTATCCATTAATGGAAAATCATACTGCAATTGAAGGTGGCGACCTTTCGCACTATCCATTAATGGCAAATCGTGCTTCACTTAAATCCTTCCCTCCTATAATTATGGTAGAAGTACCTTTATGAGTTAGTGAGAAGACAGCAAACTCGATGGGAAAAGGATGAAAAGATTGCTCATCGATCATCCTTTAAAAGAAGGGTGAAAGAACGAGGGAGGAATGGATCACGTGGCAATATGATCCTCCGCCTAATGTCGCCCTCCGTCATCAGCATGGTAACTCATCATATCGCGGGAAAGAATATCCAAATTCGACAGGTTTTCCCACATTTGGGCGCTTAGGTCCAAGTGATTCACTGCCCCAAGGTTAGCGAGCAGGTCTGCCAAGTTGTTCCCGTTGCGCTTAACATGGGAGAAATAAATAGCAGAGACGTTAAATTATCCAGCTTGCCCTCCAACCGCCACGACGTCTCCACCTTTGAGCTGCGTTTGGAATCACCCTCCACAACAAGGGGAGTACAATTATGGGTGCAAGCTAGCTGGATTCCCTGAAGATGACCTTCTAGCTCAGCTGCATTATTAGTCTCATGCCCCAGATGGCCAATTTTGAAGCTAACCATTACCCTTCTGTATCCCTGAGAACACACCCGTAGCCTATCGGGCAGGGATTAAGAGGTATAGATCCTTATTATCAATACAATTTCAACATGATTTGGGAGTATCACCTATAGGTTTCCTTTTAGGCATTGGGAGTATCACCTATAGGTCTCTTGAAGCTGCCCTAACCAAAATTAAAGAATTTACGTAATGTAGTTAGCAATCCCATTGACTACTTTGTGTAAATTTCAATACTCAAGACATTTCTTCAGTCAAGGTGGTCACAAGATATGATTCAAATGGGAAATTGCTTCCAAACTCAATCAATAAACTCAATTAAGCCAAAAATACAGGCATACGATCTTATTTCACAATGGTCCTTTATCTGAACCTAAACACAATGGATCGATCATTACAAACAGAGACCTCTGTCTCTCTCTCTCTCTGTGTAATCTCCAAGAGTCAAAACTCTGAGCTTGTTCCTCTTGATCGAACCTTCCTTGAGCTAACTAAGCTCCACTAAGCTACCTAAAAGTTTCTGTGAGCAAACAAGCTCTTTAAGCTAAAGCTAAGCTATCCATCTAAATGACTCAACTGGATGAAATATAACTCTTACTCTGTTTTTCAGATCCTTCAAAGAAGGAACAAAGTCCTTATTCGACTCTACTATCCTCTATGACTTACTATGCTTGATACCTGTTATTTTCCAGTATGGTAAACAAGCAGCTCATGTTATTTTTGCTTATTATGGTTTTTTTACTTTTGGAAAATTATTGATAAAAAAATGTCAAGGATTAGAGTGAAGGAGGAATATCTTGCATGTGGATCATTTCTGCATTCAGAGTGACTTATGAGAATCCTATACATTGGGTATTTTTCCCTGCATTATTAAGATTGGTAAGCATTAACATTTTGTTGAAATCATGGTTGTGTAATAGTTAATTTATTGACCACCTTACAAATTGGGGTGATATCATATGATATTTGTATAAGATGTACTTTATAATTGTATAAATGGTAACTGAAAGGATATTTCTACTATTTATTTGTGCTACAACGTTTAGAATGGGAACATATTAACTTTGATTTTGACTTTGGGTGCAGAGCAAAATTAGTGGATTATGCTCTTGCCTCTAGCAAAATATACGAGGGAGCAGGGTTTAAATACATTAAGGAGTCCTTTGAAAATGGCACACTTCATTTCATTGTCCTTTTGAGTGATGGTGGTGTTCATTCGTGATTAGATCAGTTGCAGGTATTCTATATCTATAAATGCATTATTATGAGTTGTTTATCGTAGAAAATCTTATAGATTTATCCATGCTATGCAATTTTTAATCTTTGTATTTCTCCATCCTATAGTTGAATGTTATTTATATCACCAGACTCGATTGAGTTGGGTCTAAATATGTTATAATTATAGAACCCATTGATCTACTGACATAAATTTTAAGAGAAGGCTACTCTTACATGGATCCATCAAGCAACCATTAGAAAAGATGCTCATTTTTATCCATGAATACTTGAAATTCTAGTTAGATGTTCACTTTATGACTATGTGTATGAACTTGAATGCCAACTTTGTCCTGCAAAATGTTTATGTATTACTATTTTCTTTATTGAATCAATGTTGCATATGAAACCTTTCAAGTTCAGCCAACTTATAAGGTCAGAGCCATTCATACTACTTTCTTAGGTATCTCGAGTCAGAAACAATGTTGGGATTATTAGTCTTTTCTTAGAATTACAAATGATGCAATCTTGGTGTTAATATTACCCCTTTCCCCAATTCTTAAAGGGTTCTAGATCAATGGTAGAGTGCCTGCTTTACAAGCAGGAGGTTGAAGGTTCGATTCCTTAGTGCCCTAATGATATTGCAATATTGATGTTTTAAATAAAATATATTTTATTATGATTTATTATGGCTACGAGGAGGGTTCTAAACTGACTTCATATGTCACTACGAGGGGGGTTCATAACTGCCCCCAAAGGTTTGTAAAGAGTTTTAGAGGGGGTTCTGAATTGCCTCCGTAGGTACCTATGAGGGGGGTTATAACCGCCCCCAAAGATTTGTAAAGATTTTTAGCGGGGGTTCTGACCCACCTCCATAGGTACCTACGAGGGGGTTTTATAACCGCCCCCAAATGTTTGTAAAGAGTTTTAGGGGGGTGTTTGAACTGCCTCCATAGGCACCTACGAAGGGGGCTTATAACCACACCAAATGTCTGTAAAGCGTTTTAGGGTGGGGTTGTGAACTGCCTCCAAAGGTACCTATGAGGGGGGTTTAAACCCGCCCCCAAAGGTTTTTCATCAAGACTTTTAAGGGTGGTTCAAAACTGCTCCCATAGGTACCTACGAGGGGGTTTGTATCTGCCCTTAAAAGTGACTTTTGCGGGGTTTAGAACCACCGCCAACAGTCACTTTAGGGGCAGTTTTGAGCTCTTCTATAACCGCCCCTATAAGTCAAACCTTTTAGCATCGGTGTTATTAGGGGCAGTTTTCTAAAAACCACCCCCAAAAGTAACCTTTGGAGGCAGAAGAAAACTGCCGCCAACAGTCTAAAAGTAAAAAAAAATTTAGGGGAGGGGGGTAGAACCGCCCCCAAAAGTCACTTTTGGGGGCGGTTCTAACCCCCCCCACCTAAAGTGACTTTTGGCGGTGGTTGTGAACTGCCCCCAAAAGGGACTTTAGGGGGGGTTTAGAACTGCCCCCAAAAGTGACTTTTGGGGGCGGGTATCAACCACCGCCAAAATGCACTTTTGGGGGCGGCTTTGAGCTCATCCAGAGCCGCCCCTAAAAGCGTCACTTTTGGGGGCGGGTATCAACCACCGCCAAAATGCACTTTTGGGGGCGGATTTGATCTCATCCAGAACCGCCCCTAAAAGTGAAAAATTTTAGCGTTAGTGCTATTAGGGGCAGTTTTGGAAAGACCACCACGAAATCCAAAACTGCCCCCAAAAGTGAGTTTTGGAGGCGGAAAGCAACCGCCCCTAAATTTCAAATTTGTTGTAGTGTGAATGTTATCCTTCAATGTTCCAATAAAGAGATCCAACAATTTATCATATGGTATGCTCTCCAATATGAGACTAAACTTTTGAAAATGTTTAATGTGTTTTATTACTGGAACCTTTCTCCTTAGATTTATCGATTGGGGTGTAAAGAAGGAATTTATCTTAACATAATCATAATATGATATCAATTCTTCTGTAAAAATGGACCAAGAGATAATGGAGTTCTTTTTGCATTCACAAAGCCATTGGTACCACACAAACTGCTCAAGTTATAAATCTAAGGATGAATTAGTTACCTTTTATAGACTTGGAACCTAATGTATATCAAAGAATTTCTCCATCTGGAATATCCATGTTATGGGGTCCTTTCCATCAAACTTCCTCATTTCAATCTTGGGGAGTTGGATACCCCTTGGGGACCATCCATGGTTACTTCCATTATTAGAATCAAATACTCTTGGATTATGCTTATTAATGGAAGGTCGATCAATATGGACACTATATTTATATTCCTAAGTACCCTAGGACACCTATTTGGATTTTGTATGAGCTTAGCAATCCTTTCCATATTTTCATCCATCTTAGTATCCATATGTCCCATCATCGTACTCTCCATATGTCCCACCCTTTCCTCACACTAATTAGTATCCATATGTCCCATCTTCTTACTCTCCATATGTCCCATCATTTAATGCATCTTATTATCTAAATTAACTAAATAAATTATTCTAGCAGTCCCGTTAATAAGATCTTCTAACTTGGACACTCGAAAAGATAAGTCTTCACTTTCATTGAAAGTTAGGGATGAATCCTCTGGTGGTTTGATTGGAGTGTGAATTTTTCCACTAATTTTTGGAGCCATGTGGAATAATAAAAATATATATTTACAATCTTTATCACACCTTTGATATCACCCAAAATATATCCTTCTACTAAAATTTATTCAAATTTAAAATGGTGTACCTTTTTCAACCCTTGATTTGGAGACTGATTTGCTAGCCAACTTTCCAATTGAGGTAACTTTGAAATTTTGACCCCTCTTTAAGTCTGAAAATTTTTTCTGTAGAATCCTGATATGTCTTCTCTTCAATTCCATATGTATGACCGAATTATGTTGTGCCAATAAAGACTTATGGAAATTTTCCCAACAATTGTTATTTTTGGCCCTTTTAGAAGAGTGAAAGTGTACGGCCTACCACATGTCCAACTTTTTGGATCTAATTCTCAAATTTATACCACGGATATGGTGGTATGTCTTCTTTTTTATGCAATATTTCTTATTCAATTTGGATCTCACACGCTCTAGATATAACTATTTTTCCTAGAACACATGTTTGAGACTAGTTTTTGGACTAGTCAGAAACTCTAACTTCCCTTGGGTATAACTCCGCACCTGTAATGTTTCAACATATGAAACTTGTACCACAGATAGATTGATTTGTCTTCTACATCACCATTGATTTTCTCTATTTGAAAGGTCCTAGAAAATATTTATAGCAAAAATTTCAATCAACTATTGACTCTCCCTTGCTGCATTAAAGCCCAAACCCTTAGTAATATCAAAAAACCCTGGATTGAGACTCTCCATAGACTCTTTTATAATATTCACTCTATGTCAATGCCATGGTAAATACCATGGGACACAAAATACTATGATCCCTCAAATACCATTGACTATAAAATATTACAAAATACACTCTTATAAGAATTTTCTAGAGAGTTACTTTTCCTGGACCACTTATACGTGCTAGACACCCCCACGTAGAGGTACATGTCCAAGATACAAATTCCAACACTCCTTCTCAGAGAGGAAGGCACTTCTGGAAGAACCTCCTCTAGGATCAAACACATCCTCTGCTATTATAGAAGCTCCCTCTGAAATGGAAGATCCTTCTACAACCTACACTTGAATTTGATATGGAAGTCTTTCTTCCCATCCAATGTCATCTCATACTAGATACTATATTCCATCACTGAAAACCCCACAGAAAAAATCAAGTAACTCAACCAATCACGTTCCCATACTACTGCATCCTTCAACACTGCCACTACAGTTAATTCCTCTACTAGCGTCCATGTGTCCATAGTAGGAGGCTATTATTTTTCTCTTGGTAACCACCGCCTTTTCCTGGCTGGAAAATACATGCTATAACTCATCATAGCCTACTCTTCATACACCTGTGCTCAGTGTTCTTCTTCCTCTTCACTTCTGTCAACAACCAACTCCTCTAGCTAGTTACCTAACTTTTCATTGACTTGCTACTCGCAGCAGTCCAATTTGCAAAAACTGTGTGATTGAGATTATGATTCGCATTCCCAAGCCACATGCCCGACCCTACTTCTTCCTTCTCTATCAAGATTACATCTACCCTATGTCTCGTGACCACATCCCTCCATCGAATATCTCCCATCTTGTGGCATTACTTGTCTGCACGTCCTCTCCTACAAAAACGTCATTAATCCTCCTATATTGTGGTCGTCATAGCTTTGATGATGTTTTCCACTCAGTTGTTGATCTAGTCCATCTCTCTTCGCCTTGACTCAAAATTTGATGTTGTATCCTCCTCTACGATGCCTGATCCGCTCGAATCTGCACTCTCTTATGCCAACATCTACAACTCTGTCGTCATGGCCTGCTCCCATAGACCATCAATGCTTTGTGCCCTGCTTCACAGTCAAGATACAAATCTCGATCCACTAGCTCATAGACTTCCCTATTATCCACTGGAACCACCTTTTCGACCATGCCTATATGTATTTTTCCTTCTTTGAGCTTCCATGTATGCTCTTCATGCAATCGTTCTTTCTCTCGTGCATGTTGCAACACAAGACCGATCAATTCCTATGCTTATGCCTGCCAGCACCCGCATCTGTGACATCCTACGGGTATTCTCCTCCCTTGGTTTCCCTGCACTGGGTCCACATCCTAGCTATCATTCTCGTTAGCACCCACATGTTGCACTCACATTCGTGGCCACAAATGGAGCCACTAGATTCTTTAGTCTTTGAGTGAATTATTTCTCTATTTGCTAAACCAAGATCTGTCCATTAACTCATTATTTTGGCTTGGCTTCAACATAGTGACATGTCTAGCACAACTCTTCAAGAGACCTCTCCACTCAACAACCGACGAATTCTACACGATTATCTCATGTTGTGACTGCTTTCTTTCAATGTCTGCATTCCATGTTGGACTTCATCATGAACACCATCACAACAAACTCCCAAATCCGTACGTCGTACGACCCATACCATGGTTGTATAGTATGAGAGTCCTTTTTTTAATTTCTCAATCTTATGTTGGGGTTTCCTCAAACCTATTCTAATACCATGTTAAATTTACTGAGTTCAGATATGGTTACTAATATCGAATAATTAATCTACTTATTATTAACTAATAACACATCGAATTATCAATAATCATACATAGATAAAACCAAACACAAGAAGCACCTTGGAAACCCCAATGCGAAAAACCAATGAACAGTTTGTCTTTATTGTAGATTTGTTAAACAACATGTACAACACTAGGCTTTATGATATGACACACCAAATATTAGTCAAATCCTGACTCTCTCTTGCTGCAACTATTCCCAAACCCTCAGTAATATCAACAAACCCCATCTTGAGTGAATCCTTCACTCCCAAGCCTCTAAGATACTTCATCCCTCGTAATTGATCACTCACTGATCACTCGCTATCAGTTATGTTACACACACTGACAATGACCACCACAAGATATATGAATCACTCTTGACTATGTGACTATACAACTCTCCATAGAATCTTTTATAATATTCACTAATGTCAATATCATGGGACACCCAGTTCCAAGGGACACATAATACTATGATCCCTCCAATACCATTGACTATAAAGTATTACAAAAGACACTCTTACAAGACTTGTCCAGAGAGCTCATTTTCCTAGACCACTTCTACGTGCTATACACCCCCATGTAGAGGCACCTGTCTGTTGGAGCGGGTTTTGGAAATTTCTGGGAATTCACACGCCAAAGATGGGCCATGTGACAGTTTAGAAATCGTCCCAAAACTGCATAGAAGGAGGAAGTTAGTTAGAAATTAGTTAGGAGTGTTGTCCACTTTGTAACGGGCTCCACCCGTATATTCATGTATAAATATGTAAGAGATATGAGGGTAGAGGATTTCTGGAGAGAGTGAATCTATCTGTCTAGAGAACAGACAGTAGGTATTTTTTCTATAATGTTGGTAGTTCAAGACTGAGTATTGGTGTGCTCTGCGCAAGCTATGTAGAACCATTCCAATGGTAATTGAGAAATTCCAGTTGTAGTACTCTATGCTTATGTTCAATGTGATGAATGTTTTTTTCTATTGCACATAGTTAAGTTTCCATGTTGTTGTTACTTATGTCAATGTTGAATAATGATATGATGCACATTAATTGAATGAATAATGGATATATCGAATGTATGATTCACATCCCTTCAACACTGTATAAATTGGTTCCTGTTGTCCCTCTGATACATCAGGTGAGATGCCATCTATTTCCTGGTGATGCCAAAATGGCTAGTGTTTGGGGTTTTGTTGGTATGATTTATGTTGAACCTTGGGTCTTCTCGTGTGTCAACATATGGTTCTGTTTCCAGGAACTGGATTTGCACCTGAAGGGACATGAGAGTTGAGGAGTGGTTTATTAGAGGCCAGTGAGAGAAATAGAAGAGTGGTTGAAACAGAAAGAGTACTAGTTAGCAAGGGAACGAAATAAGAACCCCCAACTCAGTGGAGTAGACTTGTTACAGAGGTACATTCATCAGGACCTGTATGAATGGTACTTATGTCAATTTCCTATACTTCTAACAGAGTGGTTAATAAGGTTGGTGGAATCAAACCCGAGATACAATACTGATGGTCTGAGAGTATGGAATCCCAAATATATCCACTTAGCTAACTCTGTAAGTAACACTATATCATGCGCAGTTGACTATTGGTTGGATAGTATATTGAAAGGGTGTGGGAAAAATAATATAACTCAATAAGTTGGATAAATAAGAATCTTTATTTACTTGAAAATAGTTGTTTCGACATCAAAAAATTAGTGTCTTCTTTCAAACTGTACTAAAAACTGAGTTCATAGAAAATGGGCACTAGCCTCGCTAGTTGCTCCCTTCTGGTTTAAATATAAAAATGTATCTTCTATTCTAGTTCAGAACATCTAGTCTATCTAATAGATCTTCATGCAATTGACATCAAGTGTGTTGGTGTGATCACTTGAGATCAAAAAGAGTGATATGGCGTTGCCTTGGATATTTTTAGTGGTCGCCAAGTGTTATGTAGATTTGTCTAGCCTCTTATTGCTAATATGTGAGTATCGAATCTACTTCTGATGTCTTCTTCGTAAGCGCGGTTGTACTCACAAAAGTGGAAGTGCTTTAACAAAATTGGTAGTGATTTTTTCCTCATCTTCCTGCATATTCGGATATTTGGAACTTCAATAATAAAAAATGGCACTCCTTCTGGGTGTTGAGTTATAGAAAATGTCAGATGGAACATGTTTCCTTCATACTCTGCTAGATCACCAGTTTATTTGTATCTTTGTGGCATGTTATTCATTAAAAAGGAAGCAATTAATCAACAAAGCAATTATTTCTAAATCTGCATATAATCCAATCCAAGTTCCTTCCTTGTCTTAATCTATGTGTATTATTTCCATAGTTGGGTTTTAGAATGCTCCATTTTACCAAGAAATGGATGGATTTTGCAACCAAGGGGTGGGAACCATCAACAAGCGGAAATAAATATGAAGATAGTAGCAGGAGCCATTGAGTTCCCTTCACAAGAACTACAAGAAAGTGCAGAAATGGTAAGTTCTGTTAGTTTAATATTTTCGTAGATTCTATATGAAGAGCTTTATATATTGCAAACAGGAGTAGCAATGGAAATTTGCGTGCAATTGCGATGCTAGTTTCAAAGGCTGGTGGGATAATAGAAAAAATGGTATTGCAGCAAGAAAATGACAGGTTGTGCAAAGAGAAACACAAAGCATAGAAAGAGAAAGAAGAAGTAGTGAAGAGAAAAGAAGAGGTGGTCTAGGAAAATGAGAAGCTGCAGCAAGCGCTGGAGAGGCTGTACAATACAATCCTAGAAGACCAACTGGAGGTGCATTTCCCATTTGAGGAAAAAATTATGAATATTGGGTAAGTAATTAAAGGGTTCCAAGTGAATTTCGTGGACCTAGAAGCAAAGGTAACTCCAAGCACACTGCCAAAGCTGCGACAAGAAAGAGAACAAAAATCTAGTGTGATTGCCGCAATGGAAAATATTAATACCTCAAAGGAGAAATGCATGAATCTATGTGAATAAATCACACAGGTATGGACACAACTACTGGAGGATACTGAGCTACAAACAATAGAGAAAAAGATACAAGAATCACAAGAAAAGGCACAGAAGAAGAAGGAAGAAATGAACACTTTGTCGGCAATTGAGAAGGTAAAAGCACTAGGTGAATATAGAAAAGAACAACAGGAGATAAGTTAGATATAGGTCGAGCAATAGAACATTGCACAAAAGATAGAGTACTCCAAGAGGAAGCATACAAAGTCATACATGATCTCACTACAGTCCAAGAAGTCATCAAGCAGACGATCATTGAAATAGAGAAGCAACTGGAAATTCCACTCAATGCGGATATAGTGGAAGTCATCATACAATAATAAACCCAGGTAAAAGAGAAAGTCGAAAAATCTAAGGAAACACTTCAGAACATGACAAATACAGTGGAAGTGGTGCAAAAGAACCTATGAAGTCATGTGTGTTAGAAAGCATGTGTGGTCGTCATGAAGAAAATCGGTGGCCAAAATTTTCAAAGGACAATGAATCAACATCTAAACCCAAAGTATGGATTGACGGCATAAGGAAATCATTTTGAGGTAATGGGAAGGATGTCAAAATCGACTATATAGGGTCAGTAGAAGGTAGACCAGAAGAATTAAGTTTCTTTTTGTTCAATTTTGAAGACTTAGGACTACAAATGTGAGAATAAGAATGTGAAAATAAGATCACATCCAAGAACTGATCAAGAAATTACACTCTCATAAGAAAAATCTCACACAACTAGTCAAAAGCACAAAAATTATGCACAACGGTAGATTTCTGTATTAACTTCTCATGAATAGAATTACATCAGCCAACATATGAATGTAATAGGATGCTATTAAATAAATTTACATCAGTAATTCGAATGGCTGAAGATGCCAAAAGAATCTCCACTTAATCAGACTAGCTAAATATGCCCATTCCCCCTAGGTGGCAGGTTGACTTTCCAAATCAGCCCAAAAGCTCACGAATTGCTAAATTAGTGAGTTGAAGGTGGAATATAGATAATAAAAAAAGCCAAATACAAATTTTGGGTGGAAAAAACATTAAGGAAAGTTTTTGGTGTAAAAAACAGTTTCCTAGGTAGACTAGCATTTCCCTAATAGGGAAAAAGTAGTAAAAAAGCTCTAATACTCAAAAATGTGCCCTTCCTTCTAATTCTGGTCTAAAATCAGTTAGGAAAGCGCCCAAGTGGCCTAGATGACTTGTAGATCACACCTTGGAAGTATTCTTATCCTCCCATGTTGCCTTGTGGTCCACACAATGGCAATTTCCTAATTTATTACATTGAATTAACCACTAAATGATTAATTAATGTATCACATGTAAATAAATAAATGGTAGGAAGACTTAAATTATTCCAACACCCCCTCTTAAGTCTGACTTAAATTATCTAAATATCAGAAAATAAAATACTAAGGGCCCAATAACAATACTTGGTCACCCCGTACAAAATACTGCCGGTCCACAAAACAAGGATAGAAGGAAAACCTCATGGGAAAAACCTTCCCTCAAAACATGGACATATCAAAATTGAAAGGTTGCTAATCAACCCTTCACTCCACCACATGTTCAACCATCCCAAGCAGTGATCTAAGATAGCTGGATGTCTTCTCTGTGAAAGCCTTGGTGAAGATATCTGCAATTTGCTCACCTGTGGGGCAATACTGCAAATCTATGATCTGATCATGCACTAGGCCTATGATGTAGTGCATATGAATCTCTATGTGCTTGGTCATCTGCCTCTGTACTGGATCACATGAAACTCTAATGGCACTCTGGTTGTCACAATAAATGACAGTAGGAGTACTGAAAGAAATCTCAAACTCAGACAAAATCCCCTGCAACAAGACACACTGTGTAGCAGCATTCATTGCTCTTCTGTACATTGCCTCCGCTGAAGATAGTGCTATGGCATTTTATTTCTTGCTGGACTAGCAAATAGTGCCACCTCCAAGCATGAATACAAATCCTGATTTGGATTTCCTATCAAGGCTGTCACCAGCCCAATCCGAATCTGTGAAACCCAAGAGATCTAAGCTCGAATCTCCCACATAGTGAATCCCATCACTCTTTGTGCCATGCACATAATGAAGGATTATTTTTGCAGCCCTCCATTGTAACTCATGTGGCTGCTCCATATATCTAGATGCCACACTCAAAGCATATGCAAGATCTGGTCAAGTATGTGTCAAGTAGAGCAAGCTGCTAATCAACTCTCTATATAGAGTACTGTCAAAAAGCGGTGTAGATTCTGCTTCTTCCATTCTAACTCCATAAAGGAATGGAGTCTTAGAAGGCTTGCAATCAGCCATCTTAAAATTATTTAACAGATCAAAATCATACTTTGACTGACATACCTTGGTTCCTTCTTTTGTTTGAGAAATCTCAAGCCCCAAAAATTGCTTAAGAATTCCCAAGTCACTCATGGAGAATGCTTGGTGCATTGCGGTCTTTAGTGATGCTATTTGTTCAGTGCTATGACCTGTGATCAGCAAATCATCAACATACAGCACTATTAACATAATAAAACCATTATCAAACTTAATATAGACATTTGGGTCAGATTTACACCGAACATAGGATTGTGACAGCAGAAAACAGTCCATCTTTGCATACCAAGCCTTGGGGGCTTGCTTGAGTCCATACAAAGATTTTTTCAACCTGCAAACAAGGTTTGGATCTGATGTGTACCCATGTGGATTCTGCATATATATTTCTTCTTCAAGCTCCCCATGGAGGAAATCACTTTTCACATCCATGTGATGTACTTCCCACCACTTGGAAGCTGCCACTGCCAAAACTAGTCTAATGGAGTCTTTCTGAGCTACCGGTGCAAATGTTTCATTATAATCAAGTCCTTGGACCTGAGAATACCCCTTTGCTACCAGCCTTGCTTTGTACTTAATGGATGTACCATCCACTTCACATTTAGTCTTAAAATCCATTTGCATCTTACCAACTTTCTGCCTGCGGGGAGCTTGACTAGCTCCCAAGTTTCATTCTTCTGCAATGACTGAAACTCCTCATCCATAGAAACCTTCCATCTAGGATCATGTGAGGCATCCTTATATGTTTTTGGATCAGAATCTATCATCATATAGCACTTCTCAAAAAGATAAGGATCGTTCACATTGAGAGCAGTCTCAAACTGTGATCTAGTCCTTTGGTCTTGAGGGTTGCATGCTAGTTCACCTGCTGCTTGGAGAGTTTTTGCAACTCACTTAGGCCTTGTAGGTGAGTTATAATCTGCAATAAATTTATGCTCGTCATCATAAATATCAGAATCAAAAATATCAAGAACATCACTTACTTCTTCTTCAGTCGGTGGTGAAGATGAATCTCCAATTTATGCGCTCTGAGAGGGCTCTTCCTAAAACTACACACTTCTTTCGATGAATGCTTTATGAGTGGTCATGTTCAATAGCTTATAAGCTTTGGAGTCCTCTAAATATCCAACAAACAAACATGGTTGGCTTTGGGGCTGCATAGCCCTCCTCTTCTCAATCGGAATCCTAGCCTAAGCCTTTGAGCCAAAAATCCTGAAATGAGAGATGTCAGGTTTGTGACCTGTCCAAGCCTCAAAAGGAGTGATACCTTTGAGAGCTTTGTGTGGAACTCTATTCTGAATATAGGTGGCACAATTTATTTCCTCATCCCATATCTTGGGAGACAAATCTTTTGCCTCAAGCATGCATGTGGCCATCTCCTTAAGAGATCTATTTTTCCTCTCAGCAACCCCATTTTGCTGAGGTGTATATGGAACTGTATGTTGCATCTGTATGCCCAATGAAGCACAAAATTGCTGAAACTTTGATTTCACATACTCACCACCATTATCAGATCTTAACACTTTTATATTCTTACCAGACTGATTCTCAACTGAGGCTTTGAATAACTTGAATAACCCAAAAACTTCTGATTTAAGCTTGATGAAATAAATCCAACAATACCTGCTGAAATCATCTATGAATGTGAGAATATATTTTGTTGAATTCAATGACTCATGAGGAAATGGACCTGATATATCAGAGTGTATAAGTTCCAATGGTGCAATGGTTCTCTCAGTGGTATATCTCCCATACTTATGCTCAGGATGTTTTCCTAGGATGCAGGATTGACAGACACCTTTGGAAAATTTGATATTGGGAAGCCCTATAACCATCTCTTTCTCATGAAGTTGGGAAAGGTATTTGTAATTAAGGTGGCCAAATATTTCATGCCATATCTTGATGGACTCATTGGCATGGGTTAATAGAGCATAAGGTGAGGATTTTGGCACAAAATGAGAAAACTTGTAAATTCTGGAACAGTGATCAACAGTACCAAATGCAATAATTTTTCCTGTTGAAATTTCTGCTATCTCAACATCATTGGGGGTAAAGGTTACTCTCTTGGGAATCCCTGTATGGGTCATCTGATAGACTGATAGTAGGTTTGCAGCAAGTCTAGGGACATATAAAACATTATTAAATGACCCAAACTTGATATCTATGCTACGTTTGCCTTTGCTAGAAGTTTCAGAATTCTCTCCCAATACAATGTTCGGACCACTGGAAGAGTCAAGTGAAGTAAAATACTTACTTGCAGACACCATGTGTCTTGAAGGACCAGAATCAATGATGAATGATGAAGATTGGGAAGTGCTGGCCATCAATGCATGAACTATTTCTTTGTCATCGGAATTTGATCCTCCATCCTTCCTCCTTGCACTCTCTGGGAGAGGGACATTGGCTTTCTCCAATAGTTGAGTTAATTGGTCGATGGTCTTCTTCATGCAAGAGCTTTTAGGATGAAATCCCTTGCTGCAATAATTGCACTTTGTCCTCTCATTCTTCTTGTTCGGATTCTTCTTGAAGTTTGATGACTCTCCTTTCAAATTCTGCTTGTCTTTCCGCTCACCGGTGGGCTTCTTAAAGTTGCCTTTATTCTTGCCTTTCAAATTCTTTGAGTCTCCAACATTTAGACAGTGGTCTTTGGATGGATTTTTAATGGCTACCATTAAGACCATCTTGTCTTGTTCTTGTGTTAATGACTCCATGAATTCTGAAAGTGACAGGCTCTTCCAATTTTTAATTGCTTTCCGGGTGGAATGGAAGGTGGAAACAAAAATTGAATAGTCGGGGCCAAGCTTGGAGAGAATGGCCAAAACTAATTGCTCATATTTCTTGTCTATTCCACATTGCTTCAGCTACAATACAAGAGACTTGAATTTGCAAAAGAAGTCTTGTAGATTATCAAAATTTTGCGGACTCAAAGAGACTAGCTCGTTATCCAATTGGTGGCCTCTCAATTCATCGGTTTTACTGAACAGTTCTTGAAGTTTCAACCATACTTCATTTGGTGAAGTGATGCCATCAAGATGAAATAATAGTTCTCTGGATGTAGTGATACATAACATCCCATAGGCTTCATCCCTTCGATTATGCCATTTAGATTTCTCCACTGCTGAGGTTGGCTCAGCTTCTATTGCCATGGTCACCCTGTAGCCTTTGCTCCTCAGTAGAATCTCCATCTGTGCTTTCCAATCAAAGTAATTGAAAGGAGTGAAGCTGATCTGCTGTGTATGATCCATTGTTGCAACTCATATAAACTTATGGACTGATTTTAGAACACTTCTAGATTCCAAAATGCGCCCTGCAGAGAATAGAAATCACCCAGTGGTTTGATCAATGCGCCCTTCCTAAGACTGTTGGATCCTACAAGACAATAAATAGATGAAAGGAATATCTTGATGGATCTGATACCATGTGAAAATCATATCACATCCAAGAACAAATCAAGAAATTACACTCTCTCATAAGAAAAAGCTCACACAACTAGTCAAAAGCACAAAAATTATGCACAACGGTAGATTTCTGTATTAACTTCTCATGAATAGAATTACATTAGCCAACATATGAATGTAATAGGCTTCTATTAAATAACTTTACATCAGTAATTCGAATGTTTGAATATGCCAAAAGAATCTCCACTTAATCAGACTTGCTAAATATGCCCATCCCCCCTAGGTGGCAAGTTGACTTTCCAAATCAGCCCAAAAGCTCACGAATTGCTAAATTAGTGAGATGAAGATGGAATATAGATAAAACAAATCCAAATACGAATTTTGGGTGGAAAAAACATTAAGGAAAGTTTTTGGTGTAAAAAACAGTTTCCTAGGTAGACTAGCTTTTCCCCAATAGGGAAAAAGCAGTAAAAAAGCTCTAAAACTCATAAATGCGCCCTTCCTTCTAACTCTGGTCTAAAATCAGTTAGGAAAGTGCCCAAGTGGCCTAGATGACTTGTAGATAACACCTTGGAAGTATTATTATCCTCCCATGTTGCCTTGTGGTCCACACAATGGCAATTTCCTAATTTATTACATGGAATTAACCACTAAATGATTAATTAATGTATCACATGTAAATAAATAAATGGTAGGAAGACTTAAATTATTCCAACAAAGAATGTAGATTCGAGAAGTGAAGCAAAGGAAATGAGAAGCAAAAATAGGCAAGTAGTATAGGAAGCATAATCACAACAAGAAAAGAGCTAAAGAATGTATGTTGTAGAAAATCATGGCCCTACTGAAAAGAGGAGTGACAATATAGAAAAAATCCTATTGAGCAATAAGTGTTTCTTTAGGGAGGAGCAGCTAGAGCAACCAGAATAATATTGACCATCGGCTTGCCAAGAAGAAATTACTAAAGTTCTCGAGCTTGGACACTATTGATAATGTGAAGGCCAAGAACTACGATTTTGAAGTGCAACTCAAAGGTGGGATGAAATTTTTTTCCAAGTTGAGTGATGGTTGGAACTCTTCTCGGGATGAGGTTCATAACACAATTCCGACATTGTAAAAAATTGGTTCTAAAGGTGTTATGTAGTAGTGCTCATGCTACTAAACTGAAGAATTCTTCCAAAGGAATCCACACTACAACTGCAGTTGCTCGAGACGAGCAACAAGTTAGTGTTGGGGGCTTGTTGGAGTGGGGTTTGGACTTGTTTGGGAAACCGCACACTGAATACGGACCATGTGACAGTTCAACAATCATCCCAAAATCGCATAGAAGGTGGAAGTTAGTTAAAAATTGATGGGAACACGTGTCAACCCTTCTCTTTACTTTGTTAGTATATTTTTTTTTGGATGCATGTGCTTTGTAAGTTGTCCCGTAAGTATATCGTATTATCCCACATTGTTAGTATATTGTTGTTGGACGCATATGCTTTGTAATTTGTCACATGAGTATTATTGTATTATCCCACACTCTTGGGGAGTAATAGTGTCTTAGCTTAGATTTAGTATATAAGTATGTGTTGAGGCCAATGAAGGCATCCACGAGTTATTTGTATTGAGCTTTCTCAAAGGAGGTTTCCCCCTCGAAGTGGCCTGCGATCAATAAATCTCTTTTGTGTTCTGATATTTATGATATATCGTGTGTTTTTATCATTTAATTGCTGAAGATTCCTCACATTTGGTATCAAAGCACTTTCTTGGGCTCGCTGGGTGGAATTTCTGCCAAAAACAAATTTTTGCGGTGGCTTCCAGGTGTTGTGATTATTGTAGCACTTCTTTTTCTTTGCATGTGCATTGTTCATTTCAGTTGCAGTTTCGGATACGGGAATAATCCCTATCCACTTAAATGTGGGAAGTACTTGGGCATAGCCATAAAACTCATTGTGAGGAGTACCACAGGAACCTCAAAGTAGCTGGCCCATTAAGAGGACCTGCCAGCGAAAAGGGCAACGACCCCTGCCTGATTGACTAGTTCCCACCCGTGTGGTAAACCAAGAGCTATTGTTTGTGGCAAAGTGATTATCAATTTTACCCGAGTCGTGGAGTGAGGGGTACTTCCCCAATACGAAAGTTGTTAGACAGCATTGGTGGCCGAGTGAATCCCATGAACCTTTAGGAATCTGAGCCTATTTTTAGGGTTTTCTATAACTTCTTCGATTTTCACCCAATCGCCTTCAAATTTTTCCACAGTGTTCACTTCCTAATTCTGCTTCTTTGTCCCTCTTTGGCAATGTTTTTCCCAAATCCAAATTTTCCTTTACTAAAGAAGTTTCTGTTTTTTTCTACCCATTCAAATAATAATAATAATAATAAAATAAAATCTTGGTTATGCTTGTCACCCGCACAGGAGCAAAAAACATGGAGGAAGAACTTGCAACCCTCAAAACCAAACTCCAAGATCTGGATGAAAAAATTCTCGGCCTCCATCTTCAACATTCAACCATGAACAATAGATGACAGCCAAAGTCTTTCGGAGACACTGGGTTCTCTTCTTCTAGCAATTTTCGTGGGCCAAAGCTTGATTTTCCTCGCTTCAATGGTGATTATGTGACTAGATGGATATACCGGGAAAAACAATATTTTAGTCTGCATAATACTTTTGATGTCAACAAAGCTCTACTTGCATCCTTTCATTTGGAACATGAATCCCTTCAATGGTATCGTTGGTACATCAAGGCTCATGAAGAGCTAACATGGACATATTTTTTCCAACTCATTTTGCAACGATTTGGTGCTAATGATTTTGATGACTTCACAGGAGCACTCACTAAAATTCGCCAAATTGGCAATATGAGAGAGTATCAGACAAAATTTGAGAAATTGGCCAACCACACGGAAGAATTGTCTGATGCATTCTATAGGAGTTGTTTTGTCAGTGGTTTGAAGGATGCAATCCGTTCTGAGGTTAAATTGTTTTGTCCCGGCACAATCATGGAAATCCTAAGGTTGGCTAAGTTGGTGGAGGACAAGATAACATCCCAACATCGCTCCAAATCCACTTTTGTTCCATTCATAAATATGGTTTCCCAATGACCTCCCATCCCTCCAGCTCCTAGAGAAACTACTATCAAGCATTTCTCTGAAGTAGAGATGCAGGAACGTAGAGAAAAAGGGATTTGTTATAATTGTAATGAGAAATTCACTCAGGGACATAGATGTGTTGAGAAAAAACTCTATCTCTTGGATGTGGATTCTCCACCTGTAACTAAAATTGGTGAAGAAGCTCCAGATACAATAGATGATCAGAACGATATTCAACAGCCTCCTGTTGACCCTCCTTCTCAGGACGACCACCGAGAGATATCTCTCCATGATTTAGCCAGAGTCACCACCCCACAAACAATGCGAGTCAAGGGATACTTCAAGAATATCCCTCTTACAATACTCATTGATTCTAGTAGCGCACATAACTTCATTGACCCTCAGATCACCAAACAGGATGATTATTTTGTCCATCGTTTCTCCAACTCTGAATTCATGATTTCCAATGGGGGAACCTTACCCTTCAAAGGGAAGTGTCGTAATGTGTGTATCTCTATTGGATATTATACCTTGCGCTCCGACATGTTTTCCTTACCCTTAGGAGATGTGATGTGGTTTTGGGCACTCAATGGTTACGCACACTTGGCCCCATCTTATGGGATTTTGTTGAACTTTGGATGCAGTTTTCAGTCAATGGGAAAAAACACACATTGACGAACTTACAACCAGGGTCTCTCAGCATCATCAGTTCACATCACATGGAAAATATTCTTAAGAAGAATTCACATGGTATCATCGCTCAGCTCCATTCTATTCAGATGCACCCATCAATGGTCTCCACTAATCCTTTGTATCTACAACAAATTTTGGATAGATATGCATGTGTCTTTGTTGAACCAGCGGTATTTCCACCTTCAAGACCAGAGGACCATCATATTCGGCTCCTTCCTGGAAGCATTCCTCCCAACATCAGGCCCTATCCTACCCATTTCACCAAAAAACAGAGATTGAGATGCTCGTTCGGGACTTACTGAAGCAAGGTATTATTCGTCCTAGTACCAGTTCCTTTTCTTCACCAGTTCTTCTTGCCCAAAAAAAGATGGGTCATGGCGCCTCTACATTGAATTCCGAGCACTTAATCACCTCACAATCAAGGATAAGTTTCCAATTCTTGTTGTTTATGAGCTTCTTGATGAGCTTCCTGGTGCTCATTTTTTCTCCAAGATGGATCTTCGTTTTGGGTATCATCAAATTCGGGTTCATGAGGATGATATCCCTAAAAAAAATTTCTACACAGATGATGGCCACTATGATTTTTTGGTCGTGCCCTTTGGCCTCACTAATGTTCCTTCCAAATTCTAGGAATTGATGAATGAAATATTCCGTCCCTACTTGCAGATATTCATTATGGTCTAAGACTTTGATGATATCGTCATCTATAGTAAAACATGGGTTGAGCATTTCCAGCATTTGGATCTTGTACTGCAACTTTTCTCTAATCATCATCTCCATTCCAAGCAGTCTAAATGTGTCTTTGGATAGGAGGAAGAGTATCTCGGGCTTATTATTTTAGCACAAGGGGTTCACGTGGATCCTGCCAAAATAGATGCCATGAAAAATTGGCTGCATCCTCAGACACTCAAGAGCCTTCGTGGTTTTTTGAGATTGACTGGATACTACCACAAGTTTGTCAAGGATTACGGGAATATTGCATCTCCATTAACTACTCTATTGAAAAAGGATGCTTCTACATGGACACATGCTACTGAGTGTGCATTTGACAAACTGAAACAAGATATGTGTACTACACTTGTTCTAGCTATGCCCAATTTTTCCAAGCCCTTCACTATTGAGAGTGATGCTTGCAACAATGGACTTGGTGTTGTTCTCCTTCAAGATGAACATCCCGTTGCATTCACCAGCAAATCCCTTTCCGATAAGAATTTAGTCACCTCTACATATGAAAAGGGAATGATGGTTATTTTGCATGCAGTACATAAGTGGCGTCCATACCTATTAGGGAATCATTTATGCATCAAGACTGATCACCAGAGTCTGGAATATTTACTGGAACAATGGGTCTCCTCCCCAGCACAACAAAAATGGGTTAGAAAACTCATGGGTTATGACTATGAGATCACTTAAAGAAGGGTAAGGAAAATCTTGTGGCGGATGCTCTTTCTCACACATTTGATGACCAAGTTTATCTTTTAGCTATTTCTATGCATGTTCCAAATTGGTTGCAATCTGTTCACCAGGGCTATGTCAATGACTCCTCATTATCTCAAATCATCCAACAGTTGGCCAACAACCCTTCTTTTGTACCGCATTACTCTTGGGATGGTGCTTCCCTGAGATACAAGGGTCGTCTGGTGCTTCCCTAGAGCACAGATCTTCAACAACTTGTCTTCTATGAAATCCATGCTTCTCCATCGGCAGGGCACTCTGGGTTCCTCAAAACATATGAGCGGGCACATAGTAACTTCTTTTGGAAGGGAATGAAAAGAACAATTCAACAGATGGTGGCTGAATGTGATACATGACAGTGCAACAAAGGTGAAACGATGCTCCTTCCGGGATTGCTTGAACCCTTTCCCATCCCCACACGGATTTGGACAAATATTTCTATGGATTTCATTGAAGGGCTCCCTAAATATGGAGGGAATATATTGATTTTGGTTGAGGTTGATCGCCTCTCCAAATATAGTCATTTTTGTGCCCTCGGCCATCCCTATACCACCTCCTTAGTCACTCATATTTTCCTAGACCAGATATTCTGTCTCCATGGAAACCCTTCTTCCATTGTCCCAGATCACGATGCAACTTTCACCTGTCATTTTTGGACAGAACTATTTCACCACACTAGCACCAAACTGAATATGAGTTAAGGGTATCACCCACAAACAGATGGTTAGACTAAAATTATCAACAAATGTTTGGAAACTTATCTTCGTTGCTTCACCTCCGAACAACAACATCAGTGGGAAAAGTGGCTCCCTCTTGCTGAATGGTGGCACAATACCTCCTACCACACTACATCTAAAATGAATCCATATGAAGCAATCTATGGTCAGACACCACCAGTGCTTCTTCCATACAGCCCCAGTAGTTCACCAGTTCAAGAAGTTGACACAATTCTTCGAACCCGCAATCAGATTCTTCGCATTTTACAGGATACTCTTCACATGGCAAGAAATCGAATGAAACAACAAGCCAATCAACACCGTTCTGAGCGCACTTTTCAAGTAGGTGATATGGTTTTTCTTCATCTACATCCTTACAAGTAATCCTCCCTGAAACTCAAAGGGCAGCATAAGCTTTCTGCAAAGTTCTATGGGCCATATAAGGTTCTTCAGAAGATTGGGTCTGTTTCTTATAAATTGGAACTTCCCCCTTCTCACATTCATCCAGTATTTCATGTCTCTTGTCTAAAGAAAGTTCTTGGAACCAACATCAGAGCACAAACTATTTTACCCGAACTGAATAATGAAGGATCCATCATTTTGGAGTTGGAGGCCATCCTCAATAGGTGCACTCGTCAGCTTCACTCTCGATCCACCACAAAGGTATTAATCCAGTGGCACGGAATGCAACCAGAGGATACTATATGGGAACCACTCCTTCAGATTCAGCAACATTTCCACACCTAAAGCTTTGAGGACAAAGATTTTTCCAAGAGGGAGGGGATGTTAAGAACCTGTGTCAACCCTTCTCTTTACTCTGTTAGTTTATTGTTGTTGGACGCATGCACTCTGTAATTCGTCCCATGAGTATATCGTATTATTCCACATTGTTAGTATATTGTTGTTGGATGCATATGCTTTGTAACTCATCCCGTGAGTATATACTTATTATCCCACATTCATGGGGAGTAATAGTTTTTTAGCTTATACTTAGTATATAAGTACATGTCGAGGCCAATGAAGGCATCCACGAGTTATTTGTATTGAGATTTATCAAAGGAGGTTTCCTCCTCAAAGTGGCCTGCGATCAATAAATCCCTTTTGTGTTATGTTATTTCTGATATATCGTGCATTTTTATCATTTAATTGTTGGAGGTTCCTCACAGAAATTAGTTAGGAGTGTTGTCCACCTTGTAACAGGCTTCACCCATATCTTGGTGTATAAATATGTAGGAGATATTGTTGGGTCCAGGAATTGTCCCTTTTTGGCCTTACTTATTACATCATTTTGCCCTCATTATATCCCATTTTCACAAGCCATATATATGCCTTTCTTCTAGATCAAACAATTATCCTGACAAGTATAATTCATTATTGCTTTATTCATTTTATGCCTAAGATTGTTAAAGTTATGAATTATGGCCTTTGATTTATGCTAACTTGTGTGATTTCATTTAAGATAAGATCAAAGCACAGGTGTATCAGTCACCATGCCTTGGGAAAGAATCATACATGGGCCAGTTGTTACTCTTCTAACTCCATTCCTCATATTTTCAAGGGACAGCGCATCTCTCCATGTGAGCTGTAACAGGTCGCTGAAACAGAGCATAGCTGCAATAGACAAGACACCTCCCGATTGGTTGAATCGGTGATCTATTGACTGCTAGTGTAACAGCATCCTTCATGACTAACGGCCTCATTCATTATGGCTGTAACAGTTAGCTGTAACTCTGCAGCATGAAGATCGTAGATCTTCATTGCTGCACGAAATTAGTGGATCATGAACTGTATTCCTCATGTATAAATTCAGGAAGGCTTTCCAAGTCTGGGGTTGGATAATTATTATTTCGTACGAGCTGTAACAGAGAACTGAGACGGTGAATTACCATCTTTAATGAAGAGCAGAGTTACTTCCATTTCTGTGTCTTAATTCGTGGTAGTTCACAGCGTCTCTGTTAGAAGGACAGGGCCCACCTTCTCACAGAGATTGCCAAGTTAAGTAGGTAGTTAGATTTATTCATTTCCTGTTGTGTTGTGGAATTGCATTAGGTATATTTCTGATAGTTGCAATAGAGAGTTTATGATTGCATTCTTTATTGGTAGTTTATTTCCTACATATGAATAGTTGTAACTGCGTGGTGTGACAGTCGACTGTGTAGGTTAGTTTGATTAATGCATGTGTGTTCAACAGCTGTTACAGCCAAGCTCAGCTCCATTCCTTTCAGTCATTTATGCTTTCTAGGATTTCTAATGCTTATCAATTTATAGTTCAAGTTTATTTCTTAATTTTGGTTGCTGTTGTGTCTTTCATTGAAGTTTATAGATTAGGCAAATCATGGTTGAGTTACAGTAGTTACTAAATGGATCATTTTGGTAAATATTGAATACTGTAGTTTGATAATTATAGGATTTAACTTCTTGCAAAAGTAATCTAGTTCAATTTCATTCTTAGATCAATAAACCGCTAGGTTGATTTCTGTAGGGAGGTAGTTGCACTTTGAATTCCTAGATGTATGAGTTAGATTAGTTTTCTTTCTGGAATGAGTTTGGCTAAGAAGATAGGTAGGATTATCATCTTTATTTATTCAATCAACTACTAGAGATGTTTATGCATAGATTGTGCTTATTTCCATTGAAATAAAAGACCTACCTGGGTTTGACAATTTATATTGAGCATCCTGTGTGTTAGTTTTAATTAATTGACATATAGGGTGACCAACATTTTGGCGTCGTTGCTGGGGATGGTAATAGATAGACACAGTTAGTAGTTGGTTTTTTATTTCATTTTGATTTAATCATTTACAGCATGCATGAATACAAGAAAAACAAATTGGGAACCCCCTTTGAATACTAACACTACAGGTGGAAGAGGTCAAGGTCGTAATGCAGGTCAGGGAAGACACACATACATTGACGAAATAATTGCTAGAGATGATTCTTCCACTAGACCACCGTGGACATCTATAGGAAGAGTAAATTTTGTTCCTCCCCATCTTCAGAATTCAGCATCAACAGTGAAGAATACAACGGGACCTTCAACTCCTGTTGTATAAAATAAACCTCCTGAAGATAAGGGAAGCGCTATGGGTGTACCGGATAGAGAGGAGATTTATCATATCAACGGAACCAGAGTTACTAAAGAAGTGTGGTTGGAGACTCACCGAATAGAAGAGGAAGAGAGGAGGCGAGAAGAAGAGAGGAGAAGAGAATAATAAGAAAAAGAAGAGGAAGAACGCATAAAGGAAGCCATTGAATTTTGGATTAAATCCATAGTTGATAGAGAACAGGAAGGCTAGAATGAACATAGGGAGAACCGGGAAGAAGAAGTGGAAGATAATCAGCCTAGAAATAGTGTGGCTACCTTGGAATTCCCTATCCCCTAGACACCTAGAGCAGCTCCCATGAAAAACATCTCACCATCAGTTCTCCCGAATTTCCATGGTAAATCTTATGAGGATCCTAATGAATTTCTTTTTGAGTTTTATATCCTCTGTCGCAGCTATGATTACACCTCTAGTGCTCAGAAGCTGAAACTGATCCCATCCACCTTGAAAGGAAATGCTCTACGTTGGTTCATGAGTCTAGGTCGTGAGACCATTACTACTTGGGACCAAATGAAAAACACCTTTCTCTCTAAATATCAAAAATATTGTAGAACCAGGGATAGAAAGGAAGAGTTGTTTAAAATGGTTCAGAAGGAAGAAGAGAGCTTGGAAGGCTTTGTGGAAAGATTACTGTACAGTTTACAAAGGTCTAGACACACTAAGATTGGAAAAGATGTGCTTAAGATTATTTTTCTACGAGGAATTAGAGAATATTGCCTTGATATGTTGAATTTTTGGGGAAAGGAGACATCTCAAAAGTACATTTCGAGAAGATTGATGAATTATGCCGAAGGTACTCAAGGGGATCCTCTAGAACTAACAAACGAGACAAGGATTGAGATCAGGATGTCTTCACTAGGACATAGAAGTCAGCTGGTGGAGGAGCCACTCGAGCAGAGATAGGAAACTTGCTGGAGAATTTTAAAACTAATATGATGAGCTCCATTTCCTCAAGGCTAGATGCCTTGAGAGAAAAATAGAGGCAAGTGGTAGAAGATCTTACACTTGGTGTATTCTGTCCCAAATGTAGGAAAAAGCACCCACTGAAATAATTCTCGCTGGACAAAGCAAAAATGTGTAGAATATGTGAGTTGGAGCATGACACCAAGGAATGTCCCTCACTACCTAAGGTCAAGGCAGTTTTGCAGGCATCCACTTCAGATGTGGAACAAGCTTACTTCATTGCATAGAAGAAACCATGGAAGCCTCGCAATCAAGGTATGAATCAAGACCCATCATTTTTTCTGAATAATATGAATCATATGAACAATATGAATAATATGAATACACAATTCCCTTCACATTATTCTGGTAACCATTGGCATCCATCTCAGAATCCAATGCAAAATCCTAATTCTTGGACGCCATGGTCACAGCAGTCAAACAATCAAGCTCCTTGGAATTCCAACTGGAGAAATTCTTACCAAGGAAATAACTTCCCCCATCACCAGACTCAGTATCAACAGTATCCTCTTCAACAGTATCCTCACCAACAATACCAACAGCCACAGCTGCAATTCTGAAACAACGCCACACCTGTGAATGCACCACTTCGACCACAGCTACCTGCACAACCTAACACAAACCTGAAAAATAAAGCAGTCCATCAGTTTGAGACTGCCAACATGCCTGCGTATTCCATTTCCCAATTTCCTTGCAATGATATACGATTACGATCAGGGAGGGTAGTGGAACCCATCATCACTGAGGATGTTCCATCCCCAGTGACTGAAACTAGAGTGAGTCAGCACTATGAGAATATTATTCATTCAGCAATCCCCATTATTGAGGATTCTGACATTCCTACTGAAACAGTGGCTGAAACTCAGGAAGTAACACACGACAAAGCACAACCTACACAATTGATGAGAGAACTGCCATACCCTGAACAATTGGCTCTGCAGAGAACAGTGGAATAGCCTCGATTCAATCTCTTAGGAGAATTGAAAAATTTGTATGTCAAGATTCCACTGTTACAAGCCCTCCATGATGTGCCCATTTATGCTAAGACTGTCAGGGATTTGTGTATCAAGAAACTAGGAAGAAAGCCTAGGGATCCTCCCACTGTCCATCTATTGGGAAAACTTTCTGAATTGATAATGGGGAAGACTCCTGTGGCAAAATATGATGACCCTGGAAATCCTACTATGACAGTTCACATAGGAAGCACACAAATCCCCAACGTCTTGGTAGACTTAGGCGCGGCTATTGATGTTATGACCATAGAAACTATGAAGAAACTTGGACTCACTAACCTTCGGTCGACCCCTATTATTTTGGAACTTGCTGACAGATCAACAATCAAGCTTGAGGGGATCCTAGATGACCTCATAATCTCAGTCGACTTGTGGGAATACCCTATGGATTTCTTGGTGTTATAGCCGAAATCTCAGTTGGGGGGACACCCACTGATCTTGGGAAGACCATGGTTGGCCACAGCAGATGCCTGTATAAGCTGTCGGTCAGGATCTATGACCATTTCAGATGGGACTGAGATCGAGATCCTAACCTTGCACCCTCCAGCTTGACCAAGCACAGAAGCTGAAACTCCACTTTGGATAGATTTGGAGGAGGAAGAAGGTGTTCAGCCATTATTAACAATAGGGAGAGCCTTAACGTTTAAAGATGAAACAGAGAACGATTCCATTAACAGTTTCATCAGTGAGCCCACGTCTGTCAACAAGCATGTTTACCAGATTCTTAATAGTATGTTAGATGAAGCAGAATAGGAAAATCTTACAGAAGAAACTCTAGTCAGTGATGCCAGTATAATTCCAGTACTTCAAAATTCGAAAAGTGTACCAGTGGAAATTGAGCCAGGGAAAACGTTGAACGTCAATTCAAACCTTGTGCCCAGTGATCTAGAACAGCTAGTCACCTTGCTGAAACAACGTAGAGGAGCTTTCGCTTGGGAGTATATAGACATGAAAGGGATTCCTTCTAATCTGTGTACCCATCACATTTATATTAAGAGCGACTCCAGGCCTATGTGTCAACCACAATGAAGGATGAACCCGAACCTAAGAGACATTGTGAAAGAAGATATCCAAAAACTTTTGGAAGCAGGATTTATATACCCGATTTCAGACAGTGAGTGGGTTTCTCCACTCGTGATTGTGCTGAAGAAGAATGGGAAATGGAGGGTCTGCGTGGATTACAGAGAATTGAACAAGGCAACGCAGAAGGACCACTTCCCCTTACCTTTTATTATTCAGGTCCTTGATACCTTGTCTGGGAAGAAGTATTTTTCCTTTCTAGATGGTTTTAGTGGCTACAACCAAATCCAGATTGCTCCAGAAGACCAGGACAAAACCACTTTCCCTTGTACCTAGGGGAATTTTTCATGTCAGGTACTTCCTTTTGGGTTGTGCAATGCACCAGCCACATTTCAGAGAGCAGTGATTGGAATATTTTCAGAGATGGTAAATGATTGCATGGAAATTTTTATGGATGACTTTACTCCATATGGTAATAGTTATGAAGAAGCACTGAAACATTTAGAAAAGGTCTTGAAACACTGTGAACAAAGCCATCTCTCTTTAAGCACTGAAAAGTGCCATATGATGATGAGCGAGGGCATAGTGCTGGGGCACTTCATCTCTTCTGATGGTATCCAGGTAGATCCATCCAAAATCAAGGTAATTGAAAATATACCAACTCCTGGAACACAAAAGTATGTACGTAGCTTCTTGGGGCATGCTAGCTATTACAGAAGGTTCATAGAAATTTTTTCCAAACTAGCTTCTCCTTTGTTCACTCTGTTGATGAAGGATGCACAGTTTGTCTGGAATGATGCATGCCAAACAAGGTTTACTGAGCTAAAGAAAAGGCTGTCTACAACACCCATCTTACGAGGGCTCTACCTTTTCATATTTCTTCAGATGCTTTAGACACTGCCATTGGAGCAGTTTTGGGACAACAGGAAGGTAATGCTCCAAATGCAATTTATTACATTAGCAAGAACTTATCTCCTGCTGAACTAAACTATACTATCACAAAAAAGGAATTTCTTGCCATTGTTATGCCATCAACAAATTTAGACATTACATTACTAGATATTCTACTTTTGTGCACACTGATCATTCTGCTATCAAATATTTAATGAATAAACCAATCATGAATGCTAGAGTTACTAGATGGTTGTTAGTGTTACAGGAATTTGATATCACAATTATTGATAGACCAGGGAAGGAAAATGTTGTTGCATATTTTTTATCTCGACTTACTGACAGTGATGACAATTTACCAGTCGAAGATTCCTTCCCTGATGAACATTTGTTTGCAGTATCAACTCATTCCCCATGGTATGCATATATTGCTAACTTTTTGGCTGTGGGTAAGCTCCCAACACATTTGTCGAAGAGAGAAAAAAGAAAGATCATACAACAAAGTGCTAGGTACTGCTGGATTGGTCGCCATCTTTTCTACACAGGGTTTGATTTAGAGATCAGAAGATGTGTTAGAGAAGATGAGATCTTTAGTATTCTTAAATCTTGCCATGATGAGCCCTGTGGGGGACATTTTGCTGACAAAAGGACAAGTCATAAGGTCTTGAGAATGGGTTATTTCTGGCCCACATTGTTCAAGGATGCAAAGAAGTATGTCCAGGCATGTGATAGCTGCCAAAGGATGGGCCAACCCAACAGATTAGATGAAATTCCTTTGCAGCCACAGCTCGTTGTTGAACCATTTGACAAATGGGCTCTAGATTTTGTAGGGCCTATCAACCCTCCCTCAAAATAGAAAGTTCACATCTTGGTTTGCACAGATTACATGACCAAATGGGTAGAAGCTATAGCCTTGGTTAAGGATAATGATCAGGCTGTGATTGATTTCCTGTATGAAGAAATTTTTACTCGGTTTGGAGTACCCAAGGAAATCGTCACAGATGGTGGAGCGCAGTTTGTGTCTCACAAGATGGAAACGTTGTTACAGAAATTTCATATTCAACACAGAATAACCTCGCCATATCATCCATAGGCCAATGGCCAAGTGGAGAGTTCAAACAAGGTTATTGAGGCTATTTTGACAAGGACAGTGAAAAGCCATCGTAAAGATTGGGCTGAGAGAATTCCAGAGGCACTATGGGCCTATCGCACTACATGGCGTAACACCACTGGTTTTTCCCCATATGAGTTAGTGTATGGTAAGAATGTTGTTTTCCCAATTGAATTTGAAATTAGGACTTTGAAAAAAGCTATAGAAGAAAATCTGGATTTATCAGAAGAGCAGAGGAACCGACTGAATCAACTTAATGAATTGGATGAAAAGCGCACAGCAGCAGTAAATCATACAACTTTAATCCAATAGCAGCGCTCTAAGTGGCATGACAGATTCATAAAGAAGAAAGTCTTCCAGGAAGGAGACTTGGCTCTGTTATATGATTCACAGTTTAAGAGGGATTTCAAAGGCAATCTACGCACTCATTGGTTAGGACCTTATTAAATAAATCATGTATTTGACAATGGAACAGTTCGGTTGATCACCATTGATGAAAACAAGACACCATTATTCGCAAATGGTCATCGGCTACGACTGTATCACAAACCAATCTCAAGGGATGCTTTCGCTTCACAGGTCGCAGTAGATCCAGATTATCAGTTAATGCCAGGGCAAGGAGTTTTCTCAACCCCTGTGAATTTTTAAGAACTGCAATATCCACATAATTTGTACATAAATAATTTATTTTTCATTATGTATTTTATGTATTTTTCATTTTACACTTGGTCGATTTGTTTTGAAGATTTGTATGCAGGGATTAATCGGAGGAACAACAGTCGTGACTAGGCCAGACGATTGCAGGCACCTTACATTGTTTCCTGATTTAATAAAGCTCTTTGAAGAAGACGGATGATTCGTTAGTTTTTCAGCAACCAGCTGAGAGTGTGTAAAACCTGTCCTAGGTTTTTCTAATTTTCTTCAATACAATCTGTGTTTTCTTTGTTTTCACACTGTTCTAAATTTCTGTTTTGATTTTCTGCTTACGTCTATTTTTATGCATGTAAATTATATCTGAGTTTACATGTAAAATCTAACATCTATTTCTCATGTGCAGGTACAGCCACATATATCATATAACAAAAAAAATAATAATTTTGATAGAGTAGAAATGATATATTTACCTGCTGGAAAATACCTGTAGTAAGCTTGCAGATCCCCTTAGTTGCTGTCCCCGTTTGCCGTTTTTCCTTGCCTTTTTTTCCCTGCAGTCAAAAACCTTCCCCACAGTTCTGAAACTCAACCAGCCAAACCAGTTTTGCCACCCTGCCAACTGGCGAGGTCTCGCCGACCACCCAGCTCCAAAGGTACCCCTTTGGACCCCCGAGCCCAAACCGAGTACCAGCCAACCCGTTATATCCCTTTAGAAAACCTCCAGCAAAAACCCCCTTTCAGCTCCTTTCAGCTCTGCTCTAAAAATTCTATATCTGCTCTCCCCAAAACTTCCTCCCAAATCACTAAGGTAAAAGAGGATCCCCTCTTCTTCCTTTCTTCTCCATCTTATCCCATGTTTGCTCTACCGACTCAATGCTCCCCATTACTACCCTTATCCTCTCCATTCAATTCTAGCTAAGATGGCAGTCCCCCTTTTCTCCCTCGAGACATGTCCACATTTATTGATACCATCAATACATTAATTAATTAATTAATTAATTAATTTATAAATGAATTATAAATATTATCCCTTTCTTTTATGCAAACATCGTATGTAAAAGTCAACTAAATTATTAATGTGGTTCCACCGCCATTGTCTTTTCAAGTGGTCATAATTACAATTTAATTAATATTTTAATTTATTAACTAAAATACAATATAATTATAAACTTGGATATAAAATGGCATAAGGTAATGTCTTCCTTAATTAATTCATAATTAATTTAGAAGTACTTTATAATTAATTCATAATTAATTTAGAACTAATGCATAATTAATTCAAAATTAATTCGTAATTAATTCATAATTAATTCACAATTAATTTAGAACTAATTCATAAGTAATTTAAAATTAATTCGTGATTAATTCATAATTAATTCACAATTAGTTTATAAATAATTCATAACTAAATTATAATTAATTCATAATTGATTAACTTATAATTGATTTATCGTTTTTATGAACAATTCCCAAGTGTGTACCCGACACTTGTTTACCAATTTCATATTACATCTATTCGTAAATTATCCTAGGTTCCAACTAGCCTCTGCATGGTCATCATAAAATTTAATAGATATAAATTAATTATTATCCATACAGTTTAATTAATTATCTAGCCGTGCAATTAATATTAACTTATCAATTTAATACTACTTTAATTAACATTACAATAATCATTTAACGTGTTAACCCTTAGTCATTACTAATCAAACTCATTAACATTTAATTAAGCGTTACTAACCAATTGCATTATTTACTATTAATTTAACCGTAACTTGTTTATTAATCATTAATGTACAGTAATTAATTATTAAGCGACACTAATTAACATTATTACTCAGCAATATTTCACGCAATTCATAAATATGTAGGCGAGTTATGTAAGCATAGCTACTGCTTACATACCTCGCGTAAGTACACTAACAGTAATAACTCACACACGTCAATCATAATCATGAAACTTACTGTTTACTGACACATGTTTTAGCATAGTTTGCAAGGTACAATTCTTTAACTAACTGAAATCTTATTAGTTACGACAATTCATACCTTTCTAAGTTACGACACATACTCAAGCAAGGGTTTTACACACCTACAGTTAGATCTTGTTTTCACCCCTACTTCACGCTACACCTATTTACCTACATCATCACTAACTTCCACATCCTATCCTGTCCTCTGCTGGACTACCCTGGAATGTCAAGTCATGACCGGTTCCAGCTAGAACCCGTAAGCGGAAGTGTCGACTACATCGACCAGCTTCCCCAGCAGGCAACACCAGTCATCATCACACACCTTGGGGAGCGCACCGTAGCACAGCCCTCCCATGACTCTGGGTTTCGAGGATAAACGGTGGGTAAAGCCTCCACCCCCCTAATGGAACAAGGGATTATGTCTACTCGACATAACAACAGCGTTGCACTTGTACTCGGTCTGTCATCGTATAACCGATCTGGGCGGTTGAGTTTCCTGAAACCCTACCCCACCCATGTCATAACATACATCATAATAAACAACATAATAACCATACGAAAGTATAAAATGCATCACTCGCATACCATTTTATCTTTCGAAGTCCGTGTCCCCGAGGCCCTCCCACCTCGTAGGATCCAGCTATCACTTAGCCGTTTCAACCTGTAAGTCAGTACTCGACATACAATATAGAATATCGTGCATAAATCCTCGATATGTACACACATATATTTCATCATATCATAACGACAATAAACTCATTCATTCGCCATGCACCTGGCATAACATTCATTATTTCAACATATAACTGTAACGATATCCACGTACCCATCATTTAGTAAATTTCCATATATTTGACATAATTAACACATGATACATATCTAAGCATGACTACTGATCATTATACTATCATCACGCACACACATATATATATATCGGCAAAATAATAGAACCATATGTCCACAGTGTCGTCAACCGACGAGGTCTCACAGTCAAATAAATACAACATATAATAGTAGTTCAGGTAGTAATGTCAAAACGGGGTGTTACAGAGTGTGCCTGTTACTCATTTTTGCACAGCTGTGACTCCTTACCTTGCTCATTCTTCCTATTCCCGCAGCTGTAACTCCGCCATTTTTCCACTCACCTCATTTTTTCCAGTAGCTGTGACTCTGTTATTCTTGCTTATTCCACTAAGTTTAGCAGCTGTGACTCCTCTATTCTCACTTCATTTTCGCCTTTTGCCAGCAGCTGCGACTCTACTATTCTTGCCTATTCCGCTAATTCTAGCAGCTGCGACTCCGCTATTCCCATTTCATTTTTGCCTTTTTCCAAGCAGCTGCAACTCTATTACTTTTTCCTATTCTGCCAAGTCTAGCAGCTGCTATTCCGCTATGTTTGCCTTTTCTCCAAATTTTTGCAACTGGAACTCTACCATGTTTCTCCAAACTCTACTCAAATCAATATAAGTCTGCAGTTGTGACCCCGCTAGAATTCTCCTATGCCCAGCTGCGACTCCGCTAAGTTGTCCCTTTTCCAAATTAATGCCGCTTATAATGACTCAATCTGGTGTCAATTTGAATGTTTGCTCCATAAGATCCAATCGCAGTCCGCCAACAAGACAGCTATTAGGTATCTTGGGCATCTGTCAGTCGGGTGGCGGTGGCCAAATCACTTCAGCACATGCACATTTATGCTCGTTTCATTCGGAGGCGGGCTATAATAGTAACTCACGGCTAAACGCATAATGTAAAGGTATGGATTCGGACTTTTTACATGATTAAGCATGAACTTGAATATGGTAATAATGATTATGCACTGTCTTTTAGTCCCCTTCAGCAAAGTCGTACCATTTAAACACCAGGGAATATGTCAGTGTCACACTTGTATCTATTTCATTCCTGGCATCGTACCCGATTCATATCGAAATACCCCAATTATGCCAACTTTCCATAACTGTCTCATTCCACCGGAATTTCACACCTGTGTTGACTTTCCTAAAATACCTGATTTTAAATTCCAACGATTCCTTGCATGTTTTTAAGCTGCAACTCCCACATCTGGACTGTTACTTGCTGTATTCATCACCTAAAGTTTGAAGAAAGATTGCTATGGGGAACCCAGTTCGACATGAACCCATGAATACGGAAGCCTTGCATGCCAATGTAGCAGTTCTTAACATTTGCATGGCAATAGGTTAGATGGAATATTTTGAACGGTTGAATGGTTTCCACACAGAAACCACATTGCAATTCACCCTTAACCTAACTGTTACTCACTCTGAGGTTAGGGGACTGCACGTGGATGTTACAGAAGAAATTATAGCAGAATTTATTGGCTTACCTCGGGTTGGAAAGAAGTCATTTGGATGGAAAGCACATAATGCGATGGCTGTAAGAGAATTTCTCGCAGTCGGGGGAAAATGTTCGTCCAAAACGCCATGGGTTAGAATTGGCATCATTACCACGACCCTGGAATGAAGTGGCACTCTTTGTGAAGAAATATATCTCTTGTGAAGGTAGGTACCAAACTATTTCCTTCTCTAAAATTCCGTTATTATCTCACTTATGCCATGGAATTTTAGTAAATATGCCATTCTATCTTTTTAAAGCCCTGCAAACCATGGCTGGATATGCAAAAACAGCCCAACACCTAGTTTCCTCCCTTACCAATCACAGCCTAATTAAATTCTTAGTCTTAAGGGCCCTTGGAAATCACAATTTAAACTGGGAGCAATTTCTTGCTGAGGACAGACCAATTAGGGAACCTGTATTAGAAATAAGGGATGTTGGTGAAGGTAATGAGGATTGGATCTCCTCCAATCTAGTTGGGGGGGAGGTTGGAGCATCAGGAAACCAGACTGAGGAGGTAAATATGGGAGAAGTAGCGCCAACAGAAAACCATTTTTCTGAAGAAATAGTGACAGAAGCTAGGGCACAGGAGGCAGTGACATTAGAAGCTGCAACTGCAGAAGCAGAAAATCAGGTAGAAGAAGCTGAAACTAGAGCAGTTGTTAAAGCTGCGGCAGTAGAAGCTGCAACTGCGGAATCTGAAATTCAGGAGGAAGAGTATCAGGCAGAAGCAGTAGGGGAAGGAAAGGTGGAGGTTTTGGATATTGTGTCCTCTCCTGAGATAAGGGGGACCATTATTGAGGAGGAGAAGACTGGAGAAAAGACACCTGTGTCAAAGAAACAAAGAAAAAGGCCAAGGAACAAGGGTCATACATCCACCACAGCAAAGAAAAGAAAAACCAGAGTTGTCACAGCATCAGTAGCAGCATGCAATGGATACTAGTCAGTGGAAATGGTGAAGAAAAGGAGGACTCAAGCTATGGAAGTAGCAGAGACAGCAGGTGCAATTGGGGTCAATAGCGAAGCACCTTCAGCAGAGACAGCAGGTGCAATTGGGATCAATAGTGAGGCACCCTCAGTAGAGACAGCAGGAGCAACCATAACAAATATTGAGTCACCTTTGGTAGAAATCACACCTATAATAGGGGTAGATATAGAAATTCCCATTCTAAACCCCAAGTCACCCGTTGTTACACAGGAACCTTTCATAGAAGAAACTCAGATTGAAAACCTCATGTTTGAAAATGAATTATTAAAGGAGAAGGTGCAGACATTGCGAAATGAGTTGGAAAGATTGAAGGAAGCAGTTGGGAAACAAGCAGAGAAGAATTTGAACACATTGTTAGATGCTACAAATTTATTAGAAAATTCATCTTCTGCATTAGAAAATGAGGAGCAAGGAGAGATTGTTTTCCCAGAGTGTGGAGACATATTCTTTGCAGCAGGACACAAATTTATGGTGTTTGGATTTGTATCACAAAATCATGAACAAATAGAGCAGGAGGAAGAGAAAGCACCAGAAATAGAATTAATGGGGGGAAATGAGCAAAAATTGAAGTGGTCCTTGATTTGAATATAGGAGATGAAACAGTGCAATCCCAGCCATCAAGGGATACCGAACTTCTTCAGGACCAGTCTCATCAGCCAGAGTGATTTGAGATAACCCAAGAACAATCTCAGCAGTTTGAAGAAATTGAAAGGCAGGGGCCTATTACACAAGAACCAGCACCCTTGGAAATATATAGTGAGGCTGCAACCCAGACAGCAATATCTGACATAAAGAATCAAGAAGAAAACATTGTTACACAAGAACCAGTGTTTTCAAAATCATTTGTTGAAGTTGCAACACAAACCGAGTTGGTTGAGGTTGGTACTCAGGTAGAGGGTATTGTTACACAAGAACCAGTACTCTCAAAATTTTCCCTTGATCTAGCAAAACAAACTAAAGTTGAGGAAGTTGAGGTACATAAATAAGATGCTGATACACAAGAACCAGCATCCTCAAAATCAATTGTTGAGACTGCATTACAGGCACAGGCCACTGCAATACCAATGGAGGATGAAACTGTTACAATGCCAGAGCAAAATAAGGAGGTTAGTACAGTGGGGGATAAGGTAGAAATACAACCTTCTCAGGAAGTCATTTATTTGGACTCTGATGATGAAATTGACATGGAGAATAGGAGAATTCAATGGTTAGAGAAAAATATTCTTTGGCTAAATCTTGAGTTGGATAAATGGCATAAATATATTGATCAGTGCAGAACGGGGATGATTTCTCTCCATGAGCATAGAAGTACTATCAGGGAGTTGAGGGAAAAGTGGGCTAAGGATTTATTCTTCCAGAAAATCCATTGGGAAAAATTTCAAAAGAAAAGGTTGGAAGAATTGGAGAAACTTAAGACCCTGCAACAAGAAAAGGACCAAATGTATACTCTTTCCCTGGAATTACTAAGTTGCAGGGATCCATCCCCCTCTTACCCTGTCTTTCTTCATGAGCAGACAACTTTATTCAAATTGAGGGCCCTTAAGGAAGGAAGACCATTTGATCTACCAATAGCTGCCCAGTTTCTAGAAACTTTTCTGGGAAGTGACTTTGAGGATCAGCATCTGTTATGTGAATTATATTTACATGATAGGGCTTGTTACATCGACTCTCCCTCTAACCCTGTGCCTTGTTTGGGGGATGTTCAGTTGAGGGCATGTGCCTCTTTTGTCATCAACCATGTGAAATGGAGAAATACTTTCCAAACCATCACAAAGAATGAAGAGAATTCTACTCTCTGGATTAGGGATGACCTCGGGATCCAAAAGGACTCATAGCAAATCATGCTGGAGCTCTTAGGGTTCCTGCAATTGCCCAATATTTTGAAATTTTGTGAGATAAAATCCTCGCTACTTGTGTCCCGATGATTTTTAATATGCAGCAGAGTGCTATGGAAGGTAGGGAATACAGATGGCTATATTCTTCTTCATCTCTGAGGGAAGGGGATCCATACTGCTTTGAGAATTTAAAGCAAGCCTTGACAAGGGTTCGTGGGTATGTGCAGTGCATGAAAACATGTGGACCTTGGTGGATTGGATTGAGATTCATATTTCCCCTCATATGGATTCCGGTGAGTCCTTACAGGAACAACTATGTTTTGACTGAGGAAGAAGAGAAGCTGTGTTGGGGGAAATGGACAGCTTGCTATGGATTTGTGCCTTATGGGAAACCACTTGAACTTGCTTGCAGTCTCACCAATCTTCACAAATACAGCTTGGACTCAGATTCGGACTAGTGGAGGTTGTTGCATGAGGACATGCAATTGGATAGTTGGGGGGAAATGTTGGGTCCAGGAATTGTCCCTTTTTGGCCTTACTTATTACATCATTTTTCCCTGATTATATCCCATTTTCACAAGCCATATATATTCCTTTCTTCCAAATCAATCAATTATCTTGACAGGTATAATTCTTTATTGCTTTATTCATTTTATGCCTAAGATTGTTAAAGTTATGAATTTTGGCCTTTGATTTATGCTAACTTGTGTGATTTCATTTAAGATAAGATCTTTACACCTTGTATCAGTCGCCATGCCTTGGGAAAGAATCATATGTGGGCCAGCTGTTACTCTTCTAACTCCATTCCTCATATTTTCCAGGGACATCGCATCTATCCACGTGAGCTGTAACAGGTCGGTGAAACAAAGCATAGCTGCAACAGATAGGATGCCTCCCAATTGATTGAACCGGTGATCCAATGACTGCCAGTGTAACAACATCCTTCATGACTAACGACCTCATTCATTATGGCTGTAACAGTTAGCTATAACTCTGCAACATGAAGATCATAGATCTTCATTGCTTGACGAAATTAGTGGATCATAAACTGTATTCCTCATGTATAAATTCGGGAAGGCTTTCCAAGTCTGGGGTTGGATAATTATTATTTTGTACGGGCTGTAACAGAGAACTGAGACTATGAATTACCATCTTTAATGATGAGCAGAGTTACTTCCATTTATGTGTCTTAATTCGTGCTAGTTCATGGCATCTCTGTTAGAAGGCCAGGGCTCTCCTTCTCACAGAGATTGTCGAGTTAAGTAGGTAGTTAGATTTATTCATTTCCAGTTGTGTGTTGTTGAATTGCATTAGGTATATTTCTGATAGCTACAATAGAGAGTTTATGATTGCATTCTTTATTGGTATTTTATTTCCTGCATATGAATAGCTATAACTGCGTGGTGTGACAGTCAACTATGTAGGTTAGTTTGATTAATGCATGTGTATTCAACAGCTGTTACAGCCAAGCTCAACTCCATCCCTTTCAGTCATTTATGCTTTCTAGGATTTCTAATGGTTATCAATTTATAGTTCAAGTTTATTTCTTAATTCTGGTTGTTGTTGTTTCTTTCCTTGAAGTTCATAGATTAGGCAGATCATGGTTGAGTTACAGTAGTTACTGGATGGATCATTTTGGTAAAGATTGAGTACTGTAGTTTGATAATTATAGGATTTAACTTCTTGCAAAAGTAATCTAGTTCAATTTCATTCTTAGATCAATAAGCTGCTAGGTTGATTTCTGTAGGAAGGTAGTTGCACTTTGAATTCCTAGATGTATGAGTTAGATTAGTTTTCTTTCTGGAATGAGTTTGGCTTAGCAGATAGGTAGGATTATCATCTTTATCTATTCAATCAACTGTTAGAGATGTTAATGCAAAGATTGTGCTTATTGCCATTGAAATAAAAGACCTCCCTGGGTTTGACAATTTATATTGAGCATCCTGTGTGTTAGTTTTAATTAATTGACATATAGCGTGACCAACAGATATAAGGGTAGAGGATGTCTAGAGAGAGTGAAACTGTTTGTCTAGAGAGCTGAAAATATCTATTTTGTGTGTAATGTTGGTAATTGAAGACTGAGTATTGGTGCTCTCTACGCATGCTATGTAGAACTATTCCAATGTTAATTGAGAAACTCTAGTTGGAGTACTCTATGCTTATGTTCAATGTGATGAATGTTTCTTTTTGTTGTGCATAGTTAATTTTCCATGTTGTTGTTACTTATGTTAATGTTGAATAATGATATGTTGCGCATTAATTGAATGAATAATGGATATATCGAATGCCTTATTCACATCCCTTCAACACTGTAGAAACTTGGTTCCTGCAATCCCCTTTGATACCTCTAGTGAGACGTCATATGTCCGTAGGTGATGCCGAAAGGGCCAGTGTCTAGGGTTTTGTTGGTGTAATTTATGTTGAACCTTGGGTTCGCTCATGCACCAACACTATTCGAGCTACAAAGTCTAACAATTAATATAACAATACTAATGTAAAGTACCCAATTTAGGGGGGAATCAGCCACAATTTAGGGCTTAACAATAAGGAAGCAACATAGAATGTGATAATGCAATATCAATAAGGAAAAAGAACGATAAAATGATGTAGTTAGAGAAGGGATGTTGAATAGTTAAACATAGAACTAAAGTGATAAAATGAAGAGTAAGTTGGGATCAAAAAACATCTAAAGAGTTAGAAGATGGAGATTCAAATATTTGAATAGTTAGAGTAGAGGGAAATAAGGTAATATAAATCCAATCATAAGAGTATCAATGGGGAAAATAAAGAGCCTAGGTATTTTAAGAGTCATCATAATTTATACACTATGGACTCTATTGTATTTTTATCAATAAAGAGAAACATTGTTCCTATGATTGGGTATTTGATTTGATATGAATGTGTTGATGCCTCGAAATTCGTAGCACCAATCAGCAAGGGATTCTCCCCGGTAAGCAAGCCCAATTAGATTGCTCACTGTTTGGTGTGGGGAATCCGTCCAGTTAACGGCCCGGCTACCGTATAAGAATTAAATAATTGTTTTTTTCAGCGGTTGTGGCCTGATCCACTGTTTATGTATTTTATTTTAAGATGATATGCAAGTGCTCTAACTAAATGCACGCAATTAAACAAATTTGATCTAAAACTATTTAAGAAAATTAATCAAACTAATCATACAAAGCATCCATTTGATGCATATCATCACACATGATCCAACTGATCATGTAAAGCATCCTACCTGATGCATATCATCACACATGATCCAACTGATCATGTAAAGCATCCACCTGATGCATATCATCACATATGATCATCCTGATCATCATACATAGCAGTAACTAGAGCATTGTCCTGATGCTCATAACACAGTGCTTACATCCACGGCCATGGGAAGGATCTTCCTACCACCATGCTTGGAATGGCTCCTGCAAATGTGTCCCATCACTTCTTCCTCGAAGTATCTTCTATCTGAAGAACACCAAGCCTCTCTCTAAAGTACTTGAACTTCACTCTGGCTAGTGGTTTAGTCAACACATCTGCAATCTGCTCATCCATTGCAACATACAGGAGCTTCATTACTCCTCTCTGCACCATATCCCAGATATAGTGATATTTGATCTCAATATGCTTCGACCTGTCATGGAACACCGGATTCTCAGACAACTTCACACAACTCTATTTGTCACAATAGATATAGGTAGCATCCAACGGGAGATCAAATAACTCAGACAGTAGCTTCCTCTGCCATACTGCCTCACAACTGTCCGAACAAGCTGCAACATACTCTGCTTTGGTTGTACTCAGTGCTATGCAGGACTCCTTCCTGCTAAACCAAGAGATAACACCTGATCCCATACTAAAGCAGCACCCAGAAGTGCTCTTCCTATCTGCATCACTGCCTGCCCAATCTAAATCAACATAACCCTCCAAGTTAAACTTTTGATTTGCTTCATACTTGAGCCCATAATCAACCGTACCCTTCAAGTACCTCAGAATATGCTTTACAGCAACCAGGTGAACACCTCTGGGATTTGTCAAGAACTGGCTCAATGTGTTCACCGCAAAGCAAATATCTGGTCTCGTGTTCGTCAGGTACATCAAGGACATAATCATCTGACGATACACCGTGACATCAACCGGATTAGATGAAGCATCAAACATAAGATTCAGTTTCGATGCCATATGTGTGGCCATGGCCTTGCAGTCCATCATCCCGAACCGCTTCAAGATCTCCACTGCATACTTCCCTTGTCCAAGGAAGATTCCATCTGCACTCTGCCACACCTCCATGCCTAGAAAGTAGTGCATCATTCCCAAGTCCTTCATCTCGAACTCGGCATCAATATTCCTCTTCGTGTCGACAGCAATCTATCCTCACCTGTAACAAACAGGTCATCCACATACAACATTAGTATCACTGGATTACCTTCCTCAACCTTGTAGTAAAGGTTGGAATCCGCCTTACTCTTGGTAAAGCCCAAACTGGATAGAAATTTGTTTATCCTACCATACCAAGTCCTAGGAGCTTTCCTCAAGCCATATAAGGCTTTCTTCAACCTGCACACATATGACTCCCTGTCATGTGTCTCAAAACCGAGTGGTTGCTCCACATACACTTCCTCTTCGACTATACCATTCAAGAAAGTTGTCTTGACATCCATCTAGTGTATTTTCCACTTCATCACTGCAGCCAAAGAAAGTATTGTTATGATGGATGTGTGCCTAGCTACAGGAGCAAAAGTCTCTTCATAATCTATTCCCTCTTTCTGGGAGAAGCCACAAGCTACAAACCTCGCCTTCTATTTCTCTATGCTACCATCTACAGCATGCTTGATCTTATAGATCCACGTGGAAGTCACCATAGACTTACCTTCTGTTCTTGGGACAACATCCCAAACATCATTCTTCATGATCGACTGGTATTCCTCGACCATGGCATCCTTCCATTCTTTCTTTTATGTTGCGTCTTCATAGCTGGAAGGTTCTTTGTTCATAATATCACAAAGCAAGGCAACATAGCTGGTGTGTGACCTTGTCCTTTTCATTTCTCTATGTTCCTCTTCTAGAATACCATACCTTTCTGCATCTTGGATGATCTCTCTAGCCCATGTTGGTTTCCTCTTGTGAGAGTTCTTCTCACAGGGTGGATCTATAGGTTGTTGTGGATCTTCTATTTCATGATCTTCTTCTGGAATTGCTTCATTCATAGTGGTGTCTTGAAATATAGTTACCTTTGGTTCTTCATTGTCTTCAATAGGTGTCTTCCTTGATTTGATATATGTTGAGTCTTCATCAAATGTTACATCCCTACTGATGTCAATCTTGTTGAACCCCAGAAAAGTAGATTATGTATGCCTTCAAGCTTTCACTGTAACCCACAAAGATGCCCTTCTTTCCTGAAGGATCTAGCTTTGTCCTCTTTTCTTTTGGAATGTGTGTGTATACTGGACAGCCAAATATTCTAAGATGGCTAACTTCTGGTTTCTTACCAGAGAAAAATTCTTCTGGTGTCTTGTTGTCAAGTATCTTGTGAGGTGTTTCGTTCTGCACATATACAGCTATCCTTGCTGCTTCTTCCCATAGGTGCATAGGTAGATCTTGGTCATGAAGCATTGCCCGTGCTGCTTCCATGATAGTTCTATTCTTCCTCTTTGCAACTCCATTCTATTGTGGATTGTAAGGAGTAGTCAAATCCCTCTTAATCCCTAAATCACTGTATAACTTCTTGAAGTCTCCTAAAGTAAATTCTCTGCCATTGTCGGATCTGAAGGTCTTGATCTTCTTATCATTTTGATTTTCTATCAAGGCTTTGAATTCCTTGAACTTATCAAACACTTCATCTTTATTCTTCAAAAATAAACCCAAGTCTTCCTAGAGAAATCATCAACGAAGGAGACATAGTATACATACCCACTCAAAGAACTGGATGACATTGGACCACATACATCGGAGTGGATAATATCCAAGATTCCTTTTGCTTTGCTTTCACTTCTTGGAAATACCTTCTTAGTGTACTTTCCCTTTAGACACCCTTTGCAAATACCTTCATGCTTTGACTAGATTTCAGGAAGACCTTATACTGCTTTGCTTGCAATTGGAAGTGCTCTATAGTGTATGTGTGCAAGCCTTCTATGACAAAGTTCACTTGGCTCCATGGATTCATGAACCATGGCATGTTCAGATTGTCCCTTCAACTTGTACAATCCTCCCTCTTTCTCTCCAATCACCACTGCATCATCTATTGTCTTACCCTTTGGCCACATGAGTACTTGGCCATCTATAAATGCAACTCTTATTCCCTTTGCATCCAAAGATGATATGGAGAGAAGATTCTTCTTGAGTCCGGGTACATATAGAACATCTTTCATCTTCAAAGACTTCCTAGAGTCTAATTTGTAGGAGGCTTCACCACTTCCTTTTATAGGATATTGGTAGTCATCCCCAAGTTTCACCTTGTGAGGTGACTCATGTTCAGATAGGTCTACAAAGGATTCTTTAAGACCCGGCATGTGTTTGGAAGCCCCACTATCAATAAGCCAATCATCACATCCATGAGAGATAGTACCTGTGAGAGCAGAGATCAACACATATTCTTTCTCACTTGAGGAGTCTTCACTTTCTTCCCTATTCTTCTTCTTGGGAGGTTCATCATCCTCAGCAGCATGAGCATGATACCTTTTCTTGAGGTTCTTCTTCTTGTTGTTGTTGGAGTCTTTCCTTCTCTTGGGACATTCAGAAGCAAAGTGTCCTTTCTCATTGCATGAGAAGCATCTTAAATCTTTCTTCTCTCTTGGATGGTAGTGAGAATATTTCTTGTGATGATGAGATGGTTCTCTCTTGAACTTGCTTTTCTTGGTGTGTGTTGTGAGAGCTTGATCTTCACTTCCCATATTTTCTTCTCGAGCCACAAGCCTAGCTTCTTCTTGTGAACATTCCTCCCATAGTATACTGAAAGAGATCAATTTCTTTCTTGCACAAATTCCTTGGATGAAGGAGTCCCATTACCTAGGTAGGCAATTCAATGTGGTCATTACAATTTCTCCATTCTCCACCACTTCATCCATAGCTTCAAGTTGTTCCATGATTTGAGAGACCTTAGAAAAGTAGGATTGAATGGTCTCTCCATTCTGTATCTTAACCCCTTTCAATTGGTTTCACAGAGTCATCTTCCGATTTATGTTCTTACCCTCAAACAATTTGGTCAAAGAGTCAAACATCTCCTTAGGTGTCTTTAGGGAAGACACATGGGGTATGAGATGGTCCTTAATAGAATCAGCAATGATTCTCTTGGCTTTGACCAAGTTCTTCTTGTGTAAGGCCTTAGCCTCATCTCCCTCTGGAACTGGAACCTCTTCCTTTATGTAGTTGTCCAACTCATTTTCTTCTAGGATTAACCCAATCCACTTAATTTGCTGAAAATTGGATCTGGAACTGGATTAGGGTTTGTCAAAGAAACCCTAAAAATTTAAAATTTGAATTTCAAACCTCTGAAAGGATATAAAGATGCACCTTGCTGAGGTGGTCAAGCTGGTATACTCCAAAATTGAAAACTGCAAAATTTGACCCCTCAAAATTGCCTTTGAAACTTCTAGATTCACTAGACAGGACCCTAAACTAGGGTTTGATTTTCCCAGAGCTTCACCCAACCAAAAATTTCGATCCAAAGCTCTAAACTTCAATTTTTCATAGGAGCTTCCAGTCATGGTCTCAAATTTAAAAAATTCCAACTTTCTCTGAAACCCTAATTTCCCGCAACAGAGATTAGGTCAAAACTGAAAATGCTTAGAATTGAATTATGTCTCGATAGAAAGATGTGCCCTTCCAAGGAGAGTTAATCTAGCCTCCTGCCTTTGATGATCTGTGGATAGAAACCCAAAAATTAAGAAGCCCTGGCTTCCGCAGCTGCATAATGCCTTCTTCTTAGGTCTGCTCTGATACCATGTTAATTTTTTTATAATTTCATTCAATATTATCTAGGCTGAATAAGAGAATAACATGTGCATCATATCAATCATAAAACACAAGAGACAATAGACACAGAGTTTCCTCGGGGAAAACCAAGAGGGTGAAAAACCCCACAACTTCCTCAGAGATAAGATAAGCCACAAACCAAGATCGCAATGATCAAACCTAAAGAGATGTCTCTAGCAGATACTCCTCCTCCTCCACTTGTGCGCCACTTTCTCTCTTAGCTATGCGAGCTTTAGAAGTGAGTGAATAATGAATAGAATGAGAGAGGCACACCCTCTATTTATACATTGACTTGACATGCCAATACTAACAGGGCCGACTTCCTAAGGAAACCTAATAACCCAACCACATGACCTAACTAGGGCTGACCCCTCACTGGTGGTCTAATAACCCATCAATACAAATGATGACACTTACAATGTAACTTGCGACACTTGTAAATACAAATGAAGACACTTCCAATAAAAGGAATAATACATCTCTGTTGGATATACAATAAAGTACAAATGTAATATACAAGTGAATATCTTCCGAAGTTACAAATACATCAACAGCGCTTTCCCAACTCGGTCATATTTTTGGCACTTCGAAAGAAATCTTCGTCCTTGTCGAAATGGTGCGCGTAATCAAAAGTGACCATGAGGTTATTACAGTGAGTAGTAGCTTTGCCTTCGAGTTAATGCCTCCTAAAGCTCTTTGTTCCAAAATGGAAAGCCTCTAAGTCTAGAGAAAACTCTATGCCATCCTTCGCCTTGGGGAGCTTATATGCTTCGATGGTAAATGCCAATGGCGGGTATGCATCCTTCTTCTTATCACTAAGCACTTTACTAACTCCATCAATAAATAGTTGCCTCACAGCTTCTTTGTGCACAACGTAATCTATGGCATACCAGGGCAACAAGGATGGGGAACAACTCCCTCTATACATTATGAAGTATGTCCCTTCCATAGAGAAGTAGTAATCTCCAAACGCCTCAATGATGGGCATAGCATTCTCAGACATGCAGTTTGGTTCTTCTTTGAAGAGTAGTTGATATAGGGGCATGATGAACCTTTCATAGATTTGAGTGTAGTAGCTTATGTACTTGTCTGCCCATGTTATCTGATAAGATACATGGAGGGGAGATTCCTTGCTCTTCCAGATGCATCCTAGATCAGGGAAAGGGTGCTTGACGAGAAAGCAGTCCACCAGATAAGAGGACATGAAGAAATCAGCTTTTTTTTTAGTCATTCGTCCCTGGGCAGCGGTTATAAGTGAGGCCATGTAATATGAGATGTTTACCCAATTGAATATTGCACCTTGTGTGGCCACATGGGACATCACCGTCACCCAACCAATTTTATATATGTTTCCATTGGGCATGCCAAAAACTTGACTCAACAGCAGGGCGATGAGCCTGTACGGAGTCCTCAGATGTTGACTCTCATACTCTCCACTGGTCCTCGATCTTATTTGCTTCTCACCAACTGTCATCTTTCTCGCATATTCCAAAGAGTCCATCTTCAATCCGGATAACCATTCATCATTTAGGAATAACTTAGGGTGTGGCAGTTTGTATGCTGCCATGATATGTTATGTTGAATATTGTAACTTCTAAGAATATTATATTTGTACTTTATTATTCTGGAGATGTTTCATCCCTCCGAGGTAATTCTATTATGTATCCAGAGATGTTTATTCATCCGATGGATTGTGGTAACTAGGGTTATTAGATCCACCGTGTGGGGGTCGACCCTCAGTTATTTAATTAGGGGTTATTAGACTCCATTGGGAGAGTTCGGCCCCATTAGGGAAAAAGTCAGTCGGAAATCTAGTATAAGTAGAGGAGGATGCTCCTCACTTATCTCACACTTGCATATCTCGGAAAGTAGCGCACTTGTGTTTGAGAGTTCTGCATAGGAGGTAGAGAAGGAGCTCTAGTCTTGGAGAACATATTGTATTTTGGTCGATCATCTTATTAAGGAAAGATTTGCTGGGTTTTCTACCCCATGAGGGTTTCCCAGGGTAATATCTTTGTCTATCTTGTGATTATATTTCTTTCAGTGATCTTGCTAGTCAAATTAGTTTAAACTTAACATGGTATCAGAGCTAGCATGAATAGAACATCTTTCACAAGGTTAAATTATCTTTCTCTCTCTCTCCCAAAATTTAGGGTTTCTGCAAAAGTTAGTAGTTTTAGATTCTGGTTACATGGCTGAATATCCCTTCTCAAAATCAATCTTTTGAGCCCTAGATCGAAGTTTTTGGTTGGGTAGAACTCTGGGAAAGTCAAACCCTAGTTTGACCAAAAGTGTGATAAACCAGAAATTCTGTTGCAGATCCGGAAAGTGAAAAGTTGAAATTTCCAAAAACAGAACACACCAGTGTTCTCAAGTCAATCAAGCACATCTCTTGGTAAGTGTTACTCTATCTCTTGAAACTCTTGGACTCCCCCAAGAGAAGATGGCTCCAAGCACTAAGCTTGAAGACAAGCTAGAAGGTATAGAGAAATTTCGGGCATGGAAATATAGAATCGATCTCATTCTTGAAGAAAATGATCTTGCTCAATATATCAAGGATGAAGTTGCAGAACCCACTGAAGATGAAGCCAAAGAAAAGTATAGGAAGGATCTAATTAGGGCAAAGAGAATCATTGCTGATTCTATCAAGGACCACTTGATTCCCTAAGTGGCATCCAAGAAGACCCCAAAGGAAATGTATGATGCCCTAGGAAGAATGTATGAAGGGAGGAACATCAATAGGAAGATGAACCTAAGAACTCAGTTGAAGAGTACCAAGATGAACAAAGGAGAATCCATTCAAGACTACTTCACAAGGGTTTCCCAAATCAAGGAACAACTAGATGCCATTGGAGATACCCTTGATGAAGATGAACTTGTAATGACTGCTCTAAATGGTCTCACTAGACCTTGGGAGTCATTCATACAAACTCTGTGTGCCAGAAAAGAAAGTATGAAGTTTGATACAGTATGGGAGGATTGTGTTCAAGAAGAAGCTAGGGTAGCCAATAGGGAAGCCCTTCTCAAGGAGGATGACCAAGCCTTAGCTACTCACACCAAAGGAAGAAGAAAGGGTCACTTCATGAAAGTTGACCACAAAGGTTCTTGACCCTTCCATAGATTTAAAAGGGGAGGAGGACCCAACTCAGGAAGAGATCTCTCCACAGTCCAATGTTACAATTGTCTTAAACTAGGACACATTGCCAGATTTTGTACTTCACAAAAGAAGAAGTTTGTTCACAAAAGACATCATGCACATATGGCAGAAGATGATAGTGGAGAAGAAGAAGAAGAAGAAGAAGAGCAAAGGCCTCGAAAGAAAAGATCTAAAGTAAAGAAAGTAGATGTGGAAGAATATGTTCTATTTTCTGCACTATCTAGGTCTGTATCACCTGGAGAAGATACATGGCTCATCGATAGTGGTGCTTCAAAGCACATGACAGGTCAAAAGAAAACTCTCTCAAGACTTGAGGAAAAGACTTCTCCACAAAAGGTATCCCTAGGAGATGATTATCAATGTCCCATCAAGGAAATTGGTGAAACAAGCTACAAGCTTGATTCTGGAACATCTCTGAAGATGAAAGAAATTTTATATGTACCAGGTTTAAAGAAGAACCTACTCTCTATTTCAACACTAGATAAGAAAGGCTTTAGAATTGCTTTCATAGATGGACAAGTACTTATGTGGCCCAAAGGAAAATCAATTGAAGATGCAATTGTTATTGGTGAAGAGGAAGGAGGTCTTTACAAGCTCAAGGGACATCCAGAAGTTGCCCTTTCTCATGAAACCTCTAGCCCCAGTGAGCTATGGCATAGAAGACTAGCTCACATTAACTACAAATCCTTACCATATGTAAGCAAGGTAGTTATAGGACTACCAGACTTGAAGTTTGATCATAATGGCACATGCAAAGGATGTGAAAAAGGAAAGAATATCAAGAACCCATTTCCAAAGAGTGAAACAAAGACTAAGAACATCCTGGAGCTAATACATTCAGATGTATGTGGACCAATGCCCACCACATCCCTAGGTGGGTTTAAATACTATCTCACATTCATTGATGATTATTCAAGGAAGACTTGGATATACTTTCTAAAAGGAAAGAATGAAGTTTTTGGAAAGTTCAAAGAATTCAAGGCTTTGATAGAAAATCACTCAGAAAAGAAAATTAAGATTCTCAGAACAGATAATGGCGGAGAATATACTTCAAAGGATTTTAAAGACTTTTGTAAGGAAGCTGGAATCAAGAGGGAACTAACCACTCCCTACAATCCCCAACAAAATGGGGTTGCGGAAAGAACAGTAGTCTATGTACAAAATAGGCTATCCCATAGTGCTCTTGAATTCAAGACTCCAGAAGAAGTGTTCATTGGAAAGAAGCCTAAGGTAAGTCATCTCAAAATATTTGGATGTCCAATGAACATTCACATTCCAAAAGTAAAGAGAACCAAGTTGGATCCTTCTGGTAAGAAGGGAATATTTGTTGGATATTGTGAATCATCCAAAGCTTTCAGAATTTACATACCACATTTTCATCATATGGAAATAAGTAGAGATGTGACATTTGATGAAGAAGCAACTCTCAAGAAATCTAGGAAGTGCCAACTTGAAGAATTCTATGAAGAAGATACACCTCCTAGAGTCACATAGGTTGTACCCATCCCTGAAGATGATATAACTGAAGACCATGACATGTTAGAACCTCAAGAACCCCCCATTACAAATTTATCTAAGAAAAGAAGGCCCGCATGGGCTAGAAACATTATTCAAGGAGCTGAAAAATATGGAGCTCCTGAAGGCTCCACTAGAGAAAGAAAGAAACCAAAGCTAGTATCCAACTATGTGGCTTTGATGTGTGACCTTGTGGATCAACAACCTATTAGCTATGAAGAGGCAGTTCAGAAGAAAGAGTGGGTAGAAGCAATGACGGAAGAATACCAATCAATAATGAAAAATGATGTTTGGGATATAGTTCCCAAACAAAAGATAAAAGTGTGGTATCTTCCAAATGGATATTCAAGATAAAACATGTTGCAGATGGTAGCATTGAAAAATATAAGGCAAGATTTGTAGCCATAGGATTCTCTCAGAAAGAGGGAATTGACTATGAAGAAACATTTGCACCAGTTGCTAGATACACTTCTATTAGAACTATCATGGCACTTGCATCTATGATGAAATGGAAGTTACACCAAATGGATGTTAAGACAGCCTTCCTGAATGGTGTGATTGAAGAAGAAGTGCACATAGAACAACCACAAGAATTTGAGGTTAAATATGGAAGAACACATGTATGCAAGCTGAAAAAGGCTTTGTATGGATTAAAGCAAGCTCCCAGATCTTGGTACGAAAGGATTGACAGTTTCTTAACAAGCATGGGATTTACCAAGAGTAAAGTTGATCCTAATATTTATCTCAAAGTCATGGATGATGAACCTATTATATTACTGTTGTATGTAGATGATCTATTTCTAACTGGAAATGAGAAACAAATTATAGAGTGCAAGAATAAGCTCTCTTCAGAATTTGAGATGAAAGATCTCAGACTAATGCACTACTTCTTAGGTCTAGAAGTATGGCAAGAACCAAAAGGAATATTCCTAAATCAAGGTAAGTATGCTGTGGGAATTTTGAAAAGATTTGATATGTTGGAGTGTAAAGCTATGGCCACTCCCATGGACTCTAACTTAAAGTTACTAGTTGATGACTCATCAGAGTTAGTAGATGTGACTCTATACAAACAGATTATTGGGTCATTAATGTATTTGACAAATACCAGACCAAACATATGCTTTGCTGTAAATACCTTGAGTCAGTATCTAGTGGAACCTAGAAAAGTTCACTTAATAGCTGCAAAGCATGTAATGAGGTATCTAAAGGGTACATTATATTTTGGTCTATACTATCTTGGAAATCATGAAGTCAGATTACATGGTTACTCAGATTCTGATTGGGCAGGAAGTGTGTCAGACAGGAAAAGTACATCAGGTGGATGTTATGGTCTTGGATCTACCATGATCTCATGGTTCAGCAAGAAACAATCTAGTGTGGCTCTCAGTACTGCCGAAGCAGAATATATAGCTGCTTGCTTTGCTAGTTGTGAAGCAGTATGGATTTGGAAATTATTATCAAGATTATTTGACTTAGAGATGGATCCCGCGGTGATCATGTGTGACAACCAAAGCTGTATTAAGATGACAGAAAATCCAATATTCCATGACAAATCAAAACACATAGAGATCCGATATTTCTATTTACGAGATATGGTGCAGAAAGGAGCTATTAAGCTCGAGTATGTGAGCACTAATGAACAAATTGCTAATATATTGACCAAACCTCTGTCTCGAGTAAAATTTGAGTATTTCCGAGACAAGCTTGGTGTGGTCCAAAAGGACCCTCCTCGAAAGGGGGAGTGATATGGACATTGATGATGAGTTTTCCCGCATCGACAGTAAGGTCGATGATGAGGATACCTGCTTTATCATACTTAGGATACTTATATTACTTATATATACTTAGGATACTTACATTACTCATATTTCTGATTTATGCACTTGTATTACTGATATATAATGTATTGATGAGAATACTTGTATTATACATGTAGTGATGTATTGATGAGAATACTTGTATTGTTACATGTAGTGATGTATTGATGAGAATACTTGTATTATTACATGTAGTAATGTATTGATGAGAATACTTGTATTGTTACATATAGTGATGTATTGATGAGGATACTTGTATTGATGATATGTGTACATGTATTGATTGATGTACTTGTATGGATGAGGATACTTGTACCTGTATTGATGAGGAAACAAGTAGGGATTGGATCATCCCTGGACTTCAGTCCTAAAGTGAACCGTAGACAGATGTCTCCGAGAATGAAGTCCTTAGTGGACAAGTAGGGATTGGATCATCCCTAGACTTCAGTCCTAAAGTGATCCGTAGACAGATGTCTCTGAGAATGAAGTCCTTAGTGGACAAGTAGGGATTGGATCATCCCTAGACTTCAGTCCTAAAGTGAGCCATAGACAGATGTCTCTGAAAATGAAGTCCTTAGTGGACAAGGATGGGATTGGATCGTCCCTAGATTTTTGGTCCCTTGAATTGAGCTGTAGACATGATGTCTCCAAGAATGAAGTCCCTAGTGGACAGGATGGGATTGGATCATCCCTGGATTTTTGGTCCCTTGAATTGAGCCGTAGACATGATGTCTCCAAGAATGAAGTCCCTAGTGGACAGGATGGGATTGGATCGTCCCTTGAATTGAGTCGTAGACATGATGTCTCCGAGAATGAAGTCCCTAGTGGATAGGATGAGATTGGATCATCCCTGGATTTTTGGTCCCTTGAATTGAGCAATAGACAGAGGTCTCCGAGAATTGAATGATATGACTGGATCGTCCCTGGACCTCGATTCAAAAGGTACATGATAGGACTAGATCGTCCCTGGACCTCGGTTCAAAAGGTACGTGATTAGGATTTATCATCCTAGAACTTGATCTGGATTGTATCATCCATGGACCTATGTCCTAAAGAGAGCAGGATTGATCATCCTGTAATATGATCGTGTGACAATGATGATGACGATGTTGATGATTGTGTGATGACGATGATGATGACAATGTTGATGATCGTGTGATGATGATGATGATGACGATGTTGATGATCGTGTGATGACGATGTTGATGACGATGTTGATGATCGTGTGATGACGATGTTGATGATCGTATGATGATGATGTTGTTGATCGTGAGGATTTAGATATTCCAGTAACTATTTGAGTTACTGATGATGATGTATTGAATAAAGCTTCTGATGATCTATAGATGTATCATGTATGATGTAGTCGATGACTCCTTGCTCCTGCAGATGTTGTTATAATATCCTTCTCATTAAGGGGGAGTGTTGAATATTGTAACTTCTAAGAATATTATATTTGTACTTTATTATTCCGGAGATGTTTCATCCCTTCGAGGTAATTCTATTATGTATCCGGAGATGTTTATTCCTCCGATGGATTGTGGTAACCAGGGTTATTAGATCCACCATGTGGGGGTCGGCCCTGAGTTATTTAATTAGGGGTTGTTAGACTCCATTGGGAGAGTTCGGCCCCATTAGGGAAAAAGTCAGTCGGAAATCTAGTATAAGTAGAGGAGGATGCTCCTCACTTATCTCACACTTGCATAGCTCAAAAAGTAGCTCACTTGTGTTTGAGAGGTCTGCATAGGAGGTAGAGAAGGAGCTATAGTCTTGGAGCACATCTTGTATTTTGGTTGATCATCTTATTGAGGAAAGCTTTGCTGGGTTTTCTACCCCATGAGGGTTTCCCAGGGTAATATCTTTGTCTATCTTGTGATTATGTTTCTTTCAGTGATATTACTAGTCAAATTAGTTTAAACTTAACATGTTCTTGCGCAAAGGATGCAAGACTCATCCCTGTGACATCTATGATGAATCAGGTGTAGGTATTCACTTGGGGTAGGATCCAACCAATGACCTCAAAGCATGGGAACAACTCAGGGCGACTTGCTGCTTTGTGGAGAACGGACTTATTTATGTTCATGTAAACCATTAGTTCTTCCGAGGAGGCCTCAGGGAAGTTTTGGTCTTCTATGGCTCTATATAGTTCGCCCCATTCTGGGGTACCTAATGTGATAGCCTTCATGTCGTCAAACATCATCTCAAGCGAGGTGTCTAAGAGGATTTCCATGTCTCAATCTGACTCGGCTGACTTGGATTTCTTTCTGGCAGACCACTTATGCATATTAGTCCTGTGGTGACAGGACAAATGAGGGATTTCAATGTTTGTGAGAAATACAATATTCAAATTCAAGATGATAACATGGAACTTGAAATAACATAAGTGTTCGCTAGCTTTAAATTGTCCATTTACGGATGAAAATAAGGAGGACAAATAATTATACAAGAATCACCCATGCGGTAGTTCAAAAAAGCACGAGTTAAATAGGGAATGAGTGCTACTAGCGATCATATCATCCTACTATCATCATCAATGAGTAAGCATTTGCTAATGGCATTATTTTGGAAATAAAACATGAGAAACACTTATGCCATGGAAACAATCATTCTTCAAAACCAACCATATATCTCAAATTTATCTTTTAAGCAACCAATTAACATTGCGGACGAAGCCTTCTCAAGAAAATAGAAACAGCCATACAAACAACTAAAAATTAACCAAAACTGATAGAAGCGAAAAATGCGTATGTGCGTGGAGAAGAAACACATAGTGGCTGACATGCAACTCTCCTCGGTCAGAAACGACTAGACTAAGATGACATGCAGCGTGATCGTCGGGGCTTGAGGCTTGGGAAAAGTCTATTGGTAGCACGCCTACCATGCTAAAGACAAGGAGATTCCTAAGACTTTTCAGGGTTCCGAAATTGACAGCAAAAACCGGTGTAAAAGGCAACGGCGGGCCGTGCTTGAACATGCAGCTCACTCTGACAGGGGTACCGAGTAAGGGTTAACAAAATCTAGGGAGGAAGTAGCTTCTCAGCTAACAGGGTTTGGCTCTGATTTAAAGAACTTGAGCTATGAAATGACCTTAAACAGTACTACATCGCAACGAAAAACTAGACAGAGGTCTTAAGTAGATCAAACAAATGGCAAAGGGGAAAAAGAGCCTACCTGTCAATGCTAGATAGGTTTACAAGAGCCTACCTGCGTGCCCTGACTGGTGATGTTTTGAAGCTTCCAATGGCGCTCGACAGCTGCTCGCTAATCGCAAATGGTGGTAACAGAACTAAAATCTCGTTATGTATATATATAGAGAGAGAATTTAATACTTGTGGGGTGGTAGCTGGGCCGTTAAGGTGCACGGGGCTCAATGGAACAACCAATAACTTCCCACAGGAAAAAAATTAAAGTCCCCACCTACTAACCTTTGCGCTTTCCAAAAAAAACAAACTGCGTCAATGATCGACGACCTAAACCTAACTTCTATGCAACAATCGACGCGAAAAGCGTTAAAAACTACGACGAGGGGAGGGGCAAGGTTCTCGGAAGACGATGGTCGATGGAGATAAGACAGCCTCTGGCGCAATGGTCGGCAAATTTAAATCGATTTCCAGCGCAACGGTCAGTGCTTTAATATTTAAGGCTGCAATAGAGAACCACGATGGGAAATGGTAAACAAAAGATCAGCGAAGATAAGACTCAGATAAGAAATCAATTGGTGGAGATAGACTTAAAACCTGCAAAACAGTCGTCGAAACCAACAATAAAGACTGCGACTGGTCAGCGAAGTTAGGCCTAAAAGCTGTGACCACTTGGCAAAGGAAAAAGCAAAGTTTTCCTTAGTCACAAAACAACTTCTTTTGGAGAAAAGAAAAAGGGACAACTTAAAGGGTTACAAAGATCAACTTTTTCAAGAGACCACAAAACTTTCTAAAAAAAGGAGGGGCCCTATAAATTTCAGAAATTTATGGGGATCAAGTTGCGGCAGCAACAGAATGTAACTTATATTTTTTTATTATGTATTTGAGTATGTATTAAGGATGCATATGATTATTATTTTATAAATTACCCATATTTATCAAACCGCTAAATTGAAGTTATTAGATAGATAAGTTGGTGAGATTGAGAATACCAAGCTTAGATCATATCAAATTCTGGAATAATCGTCGATGTTGTCTAAATATTCTCAATAATATAATCCTAATCACTAATGGGATTATGGAATGAGTGACCTACATTCTCAATCCATTTGATGTCCCTGTGGTGGGTATGGTACATTAATAAATATATTAATTGCACAACCAATATGAATTCCACCACTATTGCAGACTCATTTGGAGATATTTCTTCAATTTAGATTGGATGCTAGAGGTGTGGTGAATATTGGAGTTGGTTTGGGGCTTTAATATCATCTCCTCTTGCTTCCTAAGCATAACCACAATGCTCATTTTTTTTCCAAAAGTATATAGCAAGAGAATCATTATATGAAATTCCAAGTAGAGACTAACTTATTATAGTAGAGAGGAATTCAATATAAATTGGTGTGAAAAGACCAAAAATACAATATTGAATTTTGTAAGAAAAATGAAGAGCCTTTGGACATTTTATTTGGTATTTGGTTAATTCGATTTGAACATGTTTTATGAAATGTGATATGCAATTTAATGATTTTTTTTGGGTGAAATTTGTTTACTCTTTAGATATAGAGATCATGACTCTCCTCCTTACTTGTCTAGCTAAATATCAAGAACTCAACCTACCTAAGCTCAGTACCAAGGCTAAGACCAAGACCTTTGTACATTATCATTGTTGTAGGGAATTTCCTACTTGAGCAAATATTAAGACCAAGACTCGAGCTCAATCCTGAGATTTGACATTGATAATGTGATATGACCTATGATTAGGATGAAAATATTATGTAAGATCAAAACCAATGTTTTTTTTAACAACAATTTTGACTAATAACTCCCAGTGATTTTTTGACACTAATGTTTACCACATTAATACCAATTATGCTACAATTCTCCACCAATTTAACCACCACATTTTCAACCATCTAATCCACCCATATTTCTACATGTATTCCCACCTAACGTTCGACAATATCAACCTCCTACTTTCATCCTATATTTCAACCTAAATTTCCTCATGTTTTTCCACATTGGTTTCCTCCTTGTTTAAGACCCAATTTACCTCCATATTTTTTACCTGAATTCTAAATTCAAGTTTAAAATAACACACAAAGTTCTAACTTAACCTATATTTCAAGCAAAAAAATATTTTCAACCTATCTGGGTCAGATTTTAGCTTGAAAATTTGGCTTATGATTGTAGTGAAAATTTTAAAACTAGACATTTCATTGTCAACATCTATTTTTTACCATTACAAAGATGTCAAGCTACACAATGTTTGTGTGTAAGAAGTACAAAAAAATTATTTCAATTCATAGCTACATAATTATAAATTTAACATAGTCATGGGTGGAAGATTAAACAAAAGGGAGCCTGCATATATTGAATTGATTTGGAGGAACCCATCAGTTTTACATACATTCCAAACCTTCATGTTCTTAACTTCATTCAATAGGTCCAAGATTACAATGATTGTGTAACCATGGAATTTTCCCATAACTCAAGGGTAAGTATATTCGGGGTTAGAGGAGTTGATGTGAAGGACACTAAGGATTCTATATCCTATGTTACAAGGTTTTAAATAGGAGATAAATTGTTTTAAATAAAACAAATTCCAATGAAGCCACAAAATAGGTTTTCAAAGAATTGATGGAAGATACAAGTCGAGGAATCAAATGAGCTACATTGTCAACACCATGGATGAGCAAAAGTTACACATAATGAGTTATACCACAAGAAAGGGTAGGCACAATCTATTTATCCCATACCATTTTAATTTTTTTGTGTATTTGTGACACAACAAGCTCATTGAAATTCCTTATTTATTAATCCAATCTATACAGTGAATGTCTAGTGGAGTCCAAAATGGTAAAATTGTTTCCCTTGTGTAACATACCTTCGTATCAAACATCAATGCATGGCTTTGAAGTGCTATTAATGCAATAAATGATAGTAGTACGTCAATCATAAGTCCATAACATAAGATCATTATCAATAAGTAAATATGGTTTACTAATTTCAAGGACACACTTTGCTTTCTTACAAACATAGATTCATGTCTTGTCAAGTGAGTGAACTTCATAGAATGAAAGTTGTAACTCATACACATACAAAATCAATTAAATAAGATTGATACCATCCATTCCATTCACTACAACAATAACAATTATGTCATAGATTCGCTTTCATAATATTAGCTTAACTAGCAGTCAACATAATACACATGAACTAAGTTGTGATTCTTCCTCAATAGGCTATATTTAAAGCTTGTAAGGTGAAATCTCTCAATACATATATGAAACACTAATACACCACATATAAGAGTAATTCAATGTTCATTAGTATTATAACATCTAGAAATTTTATTTCACCTATAGGCTTCTCACCTCAAAGCCTTCATATTCATAGCTATGTGTAGGGGTTCTAGGTACCATAAAGATCCATTTAAAGAAAATTTAAGAAAACATGGCACGATTCATCATACACAATAGTATATGATTTAAAAGAAACATTGAAACATTCCATAACGTCTATATCATATATTGTGCATTGCATTCATATGTGTCCATGAAGGGTGGGGGAATTGAGTCCTTTATTTTTTTAAGAATATAAATACAAATGAAAACCATGATACAATTCAATCCTAAATAGAGGTAAACATATCCTCTAACTCTCTAGGCCATCCTTATACTTATCCAAACTCTTAATCATACACAATAGTTAAAAATTGAATAGGTCCGGACGATTTAAGTAACGTCTTCCTAAGGAGACTAACAAATTAATCTAAAAAATAAATAATATTTTTAAAAATATAATTTCACACCATAAATTTATTCAAGAGGTGTAACAAAACTTTCCTTAGGAATAATACCCTGCTTACACTTCATTATGGCTCTCTAAACGTTCATTTTCATCGAGAGAATGTCATTTAGGCCACTATAAGAAGTATATGAGGGTCTTCTAAAGTAAACAAGTGGGTATAGGAGGGTATATGCTTATTTCCTTCATTAAATTTGCATATGTATATCCTTTTTTCCTCTATGAAATTCACATATATACCTCAAAATGCCAAAAAAAACTCAAGACAAAGGCCCTAATTGGATAGTTAATATATCCTATATAATAAATTGGGCATTAAATGATATTTTTTTTATCATTTAAACATATATGTGTAAATATTATATACCAAAAATCACACCTACCCACTTTGTATATTGTGAGATAAAGATAAAAATATAGAGGGTGGTTTGCACTTTCTTGAAAAGCCCAAAACTCAAGAGTTTTGTCATTTTAAAGCTACAACAATTTTCCCACTTTCAACCACTAATTGGGGATGATAAAGGTGGTATTTTTTTATCTACAAATCCATTCCAATAATTCAAATAATTCCAAGCCATGCTTACAATTGTAAAAACTCAAAAAATCAACTAGAACGAAGAGGTGCACCTACAAGAAATGTATTCTAGATTTCCAATGTTTTCAAAACAAGGCCTCTTAAAAATTCATTAGAAATTTCCATATAAACCATATATTCCATATATGAATCATAAATGGATAGGTAATCCTTACCCCTAGACAATTATTTTGTCAAACAGTTACCATCCTTGAGTTTCCAAAGCATTTCCACACAAATTTTGTAGATTAATTTATTATACACAACAATCATTTGTTTATCATCATCTATGTTAATATTTTCATAGAAAATACTCATAAAAAAATTGATTATATTATTCACCATACAAGATTGAATTCATAATAGATTAGAACAAGGAAGTACACCTATCTTTTCACAAATGAAGTCCAAGGCAACTGATTGTGGGAGGTATGATTTCCTCCGAACCATAGTCTATTCCACTCTAGAATGCCACCATATTGAAGAATATTTGCAAGGTTTCACAAGCCCCTCTTCTCTTCACTAAAATTATCCAAGATACCAGCCAAGCAAGACACTATTTAATGTCATCTCCCTGAGGGATCTATGGTCATCCTTCTACCTTATCAATCCCTATAGGTTCTAGCAAAAATTCAATAAAGTGTAGGGGTTAATTTTGAATGCCTTAATTGTTTAGTTTAATTAAATTTGAAACTTAGAGAAGAATGTAATGCATAAAATGTAAATATTGTATTTTTATTTAATTGTGTGATGATTGGATATGATTAGGTGGCCCAGGAGTGCACATAAGAGATCTTGTGGACCCTATGAGTTTTCATCCACAATAGAAACTAGAATAAAAGAAGAGAAAATTAATAAATCCACTAAAAAGATGAAAGGCGGCATAAAAGCAGGAAAAATCAAAAAAGCAAAAAGCAGCAGGAAAGCTCATAAAAGCATAAAGAAGAAGAAAAGCAAGAAAATCATTGGAAATGTAGGAAAGTAGAGAAAATCCAATAAAATAAATATGTTTCCAAAAGCAAAAAAGAAGACCAAAGCAGAAAGGTAACAAAGCAAGAAAAAGAAAGGTAAAATTTGCAGGTTCAAAATTAGTCAATGAGGGAACATTGGTTGAGGTGAATGGACCACATTCAATGTATCTTGAGACCAAGCCATCTTATAAAAGAAGGAGGAGTGCACCCACTCACATATTTTTTCACTTTGAGAATTTTTCTTGAGAGCTCCGCATCTGATAGGCTTGGGTGATGTGCCCCTGACCAGCATTCAGTGATGCACCCCTTTGCAAACCTTTATCCAGCTAATAGATTGAGATATATTATGTTGGATGCTTGAGCAAGAGGACGACCAATATTCTTCATAGATTCTAATGTAGACATGAGAGTTTTATTTGCAGGTATGATCCATCCCATAGCATGAATTGTTCAAATCCCAAGAGAATTTGAAGAGCTAGTAGCAACTGTGTTTTGATTGTGATATGTTTTGGCCAGAGAAGAGGGTAATCTGAGCATTTTCGCCCCCTGTGAGTTGTTACAGATGTTCATGTGCCTTCAATGAGCTGTAATATGGTCCTTTCCTTCCCATGGCTCTAATCCAGTGGTGAAATTCCCTCCTTGTATTCTTAGATACAATATTATTGCTTCTATGTTGTAAAATCTTAAGGATTATGGACATTTTGTAAGTTTGGCTTCAACAGAATGTCATTTGTTGCTCTAAAATTATGATTAAATCTTCTATTCAATTCCATATGGTTGATTTCATTTATCAGTTGTATTGAATAATTTGTGATCATTACTGATGTTTGTAACTCATTGTTTTCAATATTTGCACCCTAGTAAGCAAAAATTGACTAGTTTCTTGTTTGGATGATTTTAATTGTCAAATGCACTACTAATATCTAATATAAAGGTCTTGTTAGTTAATTCAAATGTATTAGAGCCTATACACATATCCATAAAAAAATTAGGAAGCCTTCGAGGCCATTCGAAATAATCTATAAATCATCACCTTCACTAGTCCAAGTGTCACCCTTTTGCAATTAGTTGGAATTTTTACTATTATACCTTTATTTCCAAGTCTCATTGAGTCTATATCAGGTTGGGAAAAGTCCATTTATCTTACCTAAGGTTTGATTACTCCCAATGATCACCAAAAGTAGTGGAGGATCTGTTAGTTTTTCAGAATTTACTTCAATCTGATCTAGGATCTTAACTGAGAGAACAACATGTATAGCATATCTACAGCATATTAATCATGGACACAATAATGCAAGCACACAAGAGACACAGAGTTTACTTGGGGAAAACCATAAAGGTGAAAAACCTCAATAACTTCTTCAAAGATAGATAGAGCAATGATACAACCCAATCATAAGAGATAGACATCTCCTAGAAGCAGCTTCTCCTCCTCCATGAGTGTGCCACTCTCCAAAGAGCGTGTGTGAGAATAGAATGATGAAATAGAGTGCCTCCCGCACTCTATTTATACTTGACTTAACTTGCCTAATAACCTTTACTAGGTCAGCCTTAACTTAACCACATAGCATAATGTTGATTGGGCCGACACCCAATAGGGTGCTCTAATAACCCTTCGACCCACATGACTTATACAGGGCTGATGCCTACAAGGTGGTCTAATAACCCATCAAGTATAAGCTACGACACTTACAATATAAATGATGACACTTCCGTATAGAAGAATAATAACATCTCTATAGAAATACAAACACTTCCGTATAGCGGAATAATACCATCTCTATAGGAGTACAATATACATATATGAAATACATGGGTGAAATACATTCCGAAGTTACATATACATCAACACTCCCTCTTAACTAGGAAGGTATTTCTCGACACAGATCTACTAGCACAAGTCTTCTTCTCTGGATCATCGTCATCGATGCATCGGCCTAGAATCATTGTCACTGCTGCTGCTATCTCAACCAATCTCTGAATCTACTCATCATAAGAATTTCTACAGAGCCAGTCCTTTTTCATACTGGATGTAGGCCCACCACATGCAGGTCTTCATCATCACTGGCCATACTGTGGAATCCTCAGGACTTATTACGTGCGTCACAAAACCTGGTTGAAGCATCCTAGGTTGTTACAAGCACACATCTCTACCTGTCGGATCTCCCAGGAGCACATTACATGTGACCCATCACAAAACCTGGCTGAAGCATCCCTGGTTGTTACGAGCACACAGCTCTACCTGTTGGATATCCCAGGAGCACATTACATGTGATCTCACCACAAAACCTGGCTGAAGCATCCCAGGCTGTTACGAGCACACAACTCTACCTTTCGGATCTCCCAGGAGCACATTACATGTGGTCCACCACAAAACTTGGCTGAAGCATTTGATGCCTTTTTCATCCAGTCCATATCTCCCAGGACAAAATTACATGTGGTCATGGCAAAACCTGGCTGAAGCATCTGAGGCCTTTTTTCATCCTGTCCAAATCTCCCGAGAGCAAATTACATGCCATAGGACAAAACCTTGCAAGAGCATCTCAGGATGTTATGGGTACACAACTTCGACCTGAAGATATCCCAGGGCACAAATTACATTTCCTCCCAGAGCAATGTCTCGAAAGAGCATCCCAGGCTGTTACGGGTACACATCTCCGACCTATAGGATCTCCCATACATGCTCATCTGTACAACCTGATCCACGGCCACAAAGTATCATCCTGATACTCACCATACATCATCCTGATGTACACATGATCATCCTGATCATCATCACTGCATCGTCCTTATGCATGTCATCTGGAGAAGCTCATCATCCACGATCATCCTGATCATACAATGCATCCACCTGATGCATACCAAGTATCTACTTGATGCATATCATCATATACAATGTATCTACCTGATACATACATAGATACATGATCTACACAATGTATCCATCAACATACATGATCTACCTGATCATACCTGATATATATACAGATACATGGTCCAAGCATCCAACATGATGCATACATACATAAATGATCCAACTGATCATACAGAGCAGAAACTAGAACATCATCCTGATGCTCAACATCCAGCGCTTACATCCATAGCCATGTGAAGGATCCCCCTTCCACCATGCTAGGAATGGCTACAGCAAATGTCTCCATCACTTCTTCCTCGAAGTGTCGTCGATCTAAAGAACACCAAGCCTCTCTCTAAATTACTCGAACTTCACTTTGGCTAGTGGCTTCGTCAATACATCTACAATCTGCTCATCCGTCACAACATACAGGAGCTTCACTACTCCTCTCTGTACCATATCCCTGATATAGTGATATTTGATCTCAATGTGTTTTGACTCGTCGTGGAACACCGGGTTCTCAGACAACTTCACACAACTTTGGTTGTCACAAAAGATACCAGTAACCTCCATCAGGAGATCAAATAACTCAGACAGTAGCTTCTGAAGCCATACTGCCTCACAACTAGCTGAACAAGCTACAACATACTCTGCTTCAGTTGTACTCAGTGCTACATAGGACTGTTTCCTGCTAAACCAAGAGATCACACCTGATCCCATATTGAAGCAGCACCCATAAGTGCTCTTCTTATCTGCAGCACTGCCTACCCAATATGAATCAACATAACCCTGCAGGTTAAACTTTTGATTCGCATCATACTTGATCCCATAATCAATTGTTCCCTTTAGGTACCTCAGAATATGCTTTACAGCAACCAGGTGAACACTCCTCGGATCTGTTAGGAACTGGCTCAATGTGTTCACTGCAAAGCAAATATCTGGTCTCATGTTCAGCAGGTACATCAAGGACCCAATCATCTAACGATACATCATGACATCAACCTGATCAGATGAAGCATCACACAAAAGCTTCAGGTTCAATGCCATAGGTGTGGCCATGGCCTTATAGTCCATCATCCCGAACCTCTTCAGGATCTCTACTACATACTTCCCTTGTCCAAGGAAGATTCCATCTGTACTCTCCCACACCTCCATGCCTAGAAAATAGTGCATCATCCCCAAATCCTTCATCTCGAACTCAATAGCAAGCTTCCGTTGTGTGTCGACAACAAACAGGTTATCCGCATACAAAAGTATTATCACTGGATTGCCTTCCTCAACCTTGTAGTAAAGGTTGGAATCCACTTTACTCTTGGTAAAGCCCAAACTGGATAGAAAGCTATCTATCCTACCATACCAAGTTCTGCACATATATGACTTCCCATCATGTGTCTCAAAACCAAGTGGCTGCTCCACATACACTTCCTCTTCGACTACACCATTCATGAAATATGGCTTGACATCCATCTAGTGTATATTCCATTTCATCACTGCAGCCAGAGCAAGTACTGATCTAATGGAAGTGTGTCTGGCTATAGGTGTAGAAGTCTCTTCATACTCAATGCCTTTTTTCTGGGAGAAGCCACGAGCTACAAACCTCATTTTGTATTTCTCCATGCTACCATCTGAAGCATGCTTGATCTTATAGATCCATTTGGAAGTCATAGCAGACTTCCCTTTAGGTCTTGGGACTGCATCCCAAACATCATTCTTCATGATCGACTGGTACTCCTCGATCATGGCATTCTTCCCGAATCCTGGGAACTTCAATATATTCAATATCTTCAATAGATAACTTTGTTGCTGAAACAAATGTTGTAGTCCTTCTTTTGTAGGTGCTCATATACGATATTTCCTACAAAAAAAGTTAAATTACATGATGAGAAACTTCTCATAGTTTTCAGAACAAATTCTTACACATAAAGAAATATGTCATACAATCATGCAATTATTTTAGCCAATCCTTCAATACAACATTTATCCATGTCCTGTAACTTTCTAGATGCCTTCCAATCTCTACCAGAACATTGTTAAGAGTGTGCACAACTCCCAATATGTCAACAAAGAGGTTTCATTCTAGATAAGTAGCAATGGAATGTTGTACAGTGCCATAGGCCACTTACCCATCATATGCAAATTAGTAGTTTACTGTTCATTAATGCAATTATTCTAATATGCATAATACACACCCTAAGTCTAAGAACATAAGCATATACATCATTGAACAATATTATTTAAACAAACAAATATGCAAGAAATGATAATTCAAATACTTATCTTTGTTTGTTTGTTGGGTTGACTCCCTCTCAGTCTTTGCTTCCTTTCTGTAACTCCATTCTGATGTGGATTGTGAGAAGTGGTCAACTCCCTCTGAATATATGCATCCTTGCAGAAACTACTGAAGTGTGCTCCTTCTTGATCTTTGCTTCCTTGCAGGAACAACTGGAGTGTGCTCCCTCTTGATCTTTGCTTATTATTATCATTATTGTGTTATCCTCGAGGTCTCATACATAATCATACATTTATTAGTATATTCTCAATACTATCAAAACACAATAATCTTAAGCATGTATAGTTATGATCATTTCAAACAGAAATCATAAGCATTAGTATTCAAGGACTCTTATGGTTAGTCATGTCATAAATTAAAGTAAGAAACATAATATGCCTAAACCCATGATTACTCAAACCTATACTTTCATGACTCTTCTGGTTAGTCATATCATCAATTAAGGTAAGAAACATAATATGCATACACCCATGTTTATTCAAACCTATGAATAATCATTATCAATCATGCCATGTATACTTATATAAGAGATCCTATCACAAGGTAGGATTCTAACTTGATATAGGAAAAACATACATGGATTAGTATGTTAGCTATTTATGTCTAACATACCCACATGATGTCTTCTTGTTCTCTTCAATGACTTATGCTCGTAACCTGCATATCTCATAGGTTAACCATTATAGAATCAAGTTATACATACCTCATAAATAGATATTCTAAGTGATCCATGACAATGGATGAATCTTTGTCTTCATGTCACCATGATCATATGTTCTTGAACTAGAACATGATTTGTCTTTCTTGGTGTACCTTTCATGTTAGCGGACAACATAAACCTAATACAACACCATAATGCATTAGTACAATCATAAGTGTCAACACCCTAATCAACGAATATCTTTTATTAAGGTGATACGACAAGTCTAAATTTAATCAAGATTGTACTAACCGTAATAATATGAATACAAACATACCATAAAATTAATCATGAACAAATATCGAAACATACCTGGATAAGTCATACCTGTCGATATTGCTTGTAATCTTCTTATGTAAGGCCTTAACCTCATCTCCTTCTGAAACAGGAACTTCTTCACTTATGCAGGTGACCAATCCATTCTCTTATAGGATTAACCCAATCCACTTGATTTGCAGGAACTGGATCTGGAGATGGATTAGGATTTGTCAGGGAAACCCTAAAAATTCAAACTTCTCAAAGGATAGAAAGATGCGCCTTGATGAGCTGATCAACCTGGTATACTCAGAATTTGAAAACTACAAAGTTTCACCCCTCAAATTTGCCTTTGAAACTTCCGGATTCACTGGACATGACCCTGAAGTAGGGTTTGATGAATCCCACCCTTCTTCCCAATCAAAAGGTTTGATCCAAAGCTCTAAGATTCTATTTTTCTGAAGAGCTTCCAGCCGTGGTCACAGATTTCAAAAATTTCCATTTTTGCAAAAACCCTAATTTTCCACTTTTCCCATCAAAGTCCTGAACTAGGGTCTGATCAAGCCCGGTCTTCTGCCCAACCAAAAATTCTGATCTTGGTCTCTAAATTTTGATTTTTATGAGTATCATTCAGCCGTAGTCTTCGATTACAAAAATTCCAACTTTCTCCGAAACCCTAAATTCCATAAGCCATGAATGAAGGTGCTCAAAAATAATTCTATTTTGACAGAAATATGTACCTGATTGTTTCTGGTGTAACTCCGAACTTTTCGATCCACAATGTCTGAAAAAGTTTCTTGTGATATCCTAACCTATCATCTTTCCAACCCCATAGGTCTGACCTCAAATGGATTCTCTGAGAGAGATTTATTCCAAGTGTCGTAACGTGACTTGTTTATGGGATAAAAAAGGAGAGCAAACTTGTACGGCATGCCAGGTGTCACTGGTTTAGTTTCGGCCTCTAAAAACGTTGTCTGAGAAATTACAGTCCGTGCACTACCTGTCACATTTTACAAAATTTTATTTGGAGCCTCCTATCCCAAGTTATGACCTTTTTTCCAAGGTCACCTGTTTATGACTAAGATCTAGAAGAGGCAGAAACCCTATATTGTACAGATCATAAATCCCAAAGTACAACGAATTATAGGTTGTCCTTTGGACACAAGGTACATGGGGATCTTATCTTCTACCTGTAGAAGTTTCAGATCCGAAAACTTCTCCAAAATGGATTTATAGCTAAATTTCTACGATGATTGGTTTTTGCTATATCAATCCCAAGCATCGCAAGTGCAACAAGTGTCATACATGCCATAGCATGCCTTCTTTCAGGCTAGCTCTGATACCATGTTAATTTTTCAGAATTTACTTCAATATGATCTAGGATCTTAACTGAGAGAACAACATGTACATCATATCTACAGCATATTAATCATGGACACAATAATGCAAGCACACAAGAGACACAGAGTTTACTTGGGGAAAACCATAAAGGTGAAAAACCCCAATAACTTCCTTGAGATAGATAGAGCAATGATACAACCCAAGCATAAGAGATAGACATCTCCTAGCAGCATCTTCTCCTCCTCCACGAGTGTGCCACTCTCCAAAGAGTGTGTGTGAGAATAGAATGATGAAATAGAGTGCCTCCCGCACTCTATTTATACTTGACTTCACTTGCCTAATAACCTTTACTAGGTCGGCCTTAAATTAACCACATAACATAATGTTGAATGGGCCGACACCCAATAGGGTGGTCTAATAACCCTTCGACCCACATGACTTATACAAGGATGACCCCAACAAGGTGGTCTAATAACCCATCAAGTATAAGTTACGACACTTACAATATAAATGACGACACTTCCATATAGAGGAATAATAACATCTCTATAGAAATACAAACACTTACGTATAGAGGAATAATACCATCTCTATAGGAGTACAAAATACATATATGAAATACATGGGTGAAGTTACATATACATCAACAGGATCCACAGAAGCCTTGGGGATATTACCTTGAAGCCTTTGGTTTATCCAAAGGAGTCTACCCAGACATGACACACTCCTGAATGTGCCATTGTCAAAGTATTGACCTTGATACCATATTATTTGCAGCCTCATAAGTGTGTCATACCTACCCTCTATGTGTCCAAGCTGTTAGAATTGAGTTAGTGTGTAGATTAGGGGTTTGGGTACATTACATTAGTATCAAATCATGGTCCCTGAACCTGCTCATGATTATTCTTGATGGATCCTAAAAGAAAACCATATCCTAAAGGGAAAGATCCAGAAGAAGTTCTTGTTGAAGAGAAGGTTGACTCCACTTAAGGAAAGCTTCAAGGAGAAAAAGACATGTCTATAATGGATGAAAGAGAAGATTTCATATACTTTGTTCAGAGCCTGTTGACGGGAATGCAAGAAATATCCTTGAACATCATCATGTCGGATTAAGAGACTCGAGAATTACTTTTCAAGAAATTGGTAAACAAAGACGGATAAGGGAGAAATAGTGGCTCTTAACATGAAGAGAAGAAGTTCTTTGTGAGACTCTATGTTTTAAAATAGGGCCTCACAATCAGCCTCATGAATTCAAGAGTGATATCTAGAGTCACCCAAGTCCTACCATGCCCAAATTCACTAAAGAGAATAAAACGGAACCAAACGTGCAGAGCGAATCCATTGCTAAAAAGGAGGATTTCTATGCAGAGTATTAAACTTTGAGTGAAGATTGCAGGAGAGCATTTCCCTTCAAGGATTTCTCTGAACCCCAATACAAATTCCATCTAAGAGGGGGCAACAGGATGCCTAAACAAAATTTTGAGCCGAAGAATGTCATTGGTAAGATATCTCCCCCATACTTTGATGGTTCATCCAAGTGTATTGCAAGTGCATGGATCCAAAAATCGGATACCTATTTTCAATTGAACCCCATGGATTAAAGGGATTCCGTCAAAATGGCCACCCTGCATCTTGATGGAGAGGCCAATGACTACTGGTTCCATGGCATAAAGACATTGGGTAATGACCAAGTTTCAACCTATGAATAGTTCACTAGAATATTGCCTGAGAGATTTGATCAGAAGGATCCTGAGATATCCTTCAGGGAGCTAGCATGTCTGAGATAGTCAGGAACTCCTAAGGCCTTTATTTCTGAATTCCAGAAGCTAGTTGTTATGGTCACTGATATATCTAAAGCTTGTTTGATCCTTTTATGCATAGAAGGATTAGCAAAGCCATTGAAGGGGTTGGTCAAATCCTATAGACCATCTAATCTATTGGATGCAGTGAGCAAAACTAGAGATATACAGGATGCCATCCCAAGAACAATATTTCCTCCTAAGGATATTGTACCTACCATGTTCAAGAGTCAAATACCTCTTTTGAGGAATTTGACTAGCACCTTCAAGAAGGATTATAATTTAAAAGATTGATATGAATTGATGAGGAGAAAGTTACATTTCACCTTCCAGTTACCATGGGTTCTAGGTCACAAATGTGCCAAAGGAAAGGCGCATTACATTAAGGTTTTCTTAGAGAGAAGTTGATTAGGATCTAGTTGAAGTTGATGGTGAATATGAGACTGTAGATGAAAAACAAATGCCACCAGTAAGTGGAAATATTGCAGTATTGGAAGAAGTACCTCGCTTCCACACTCTCATATTCAAGGAAGTGGTTCAAGGGTAGAAGGTTTCAATTCTGGTTGATGGAGCTACTACCCATAATTTCATTGATGCAACCTTGGTGGAAAGAAGGAAGCTTCCTACTAAAACCTTTGAAGGTTTCATAGTCATCATACCAGGTAATAAATCCATGGATTGTACTAGATGGATTATGAAGCTACAAGTGACCATAAGAGATTATACTTTGACAAATAGTTTTTATGTGGTGAATGTGGCTAATACTAACTTGGTGTTGGGAGTGAAATGGTTGTACTCCATTGGGGAGCATTCCATGAATTATAAGGTGCCTCAAATATGCTTCCATGATTCTAATGGGAAGTAGATTTTTTTGCAAGGCATCAACACTTATACAAATCAAGTGGTGTCCTCACACAATATGAGGTCAATTTTGATGCATGGAGACATTAAGTGGGATGTTGAAGAACACATCAACACTCAAGGCACCACCATTGAGGTATCACAACACCCTGGTGACAGCAAGAGATTGCTTTGAAAGCATGAGAAGTTTTTTGGAAACCTTCCTCATGGCAGGCCACCAGATAGAGGAGTAGAGCATGTGATTGAATTGGAGGTGGGAACACAACCCATGATGAACCTCCCCTATAAGCACCCCAAAAAGTTAAAGGATGAAATTGAGAGGGATATTAAGGAACTTCTTGAATTAGGACTCATCAAACCAAGTTCAAGTCCTTTTTCTTCTTTAGTAGTTCTAGTGAAGAAGAAAGATGGAATGCTAAGGATGTGAATAGATTACCGGGCTCTAAACAAGAAGACCATTAAGAACCGGTATCCAATTCCAAGAATTGATGAGCTGATGGATGAGCTTCATGGGGACGAATTCTTTTCCAAGATAGACCTCTATTTTGGTTACGATCAAATCAGAATAGGGAGGATGCTGATGTATATGTAACTTCGGAATGTATTTCACCTATGTATATTGTACTCCTATAGAGACTTTATTATTCCTCTATACGGAAGTGTCATCATTTGTATTGACAAGTGTCGCAAGTGTCGTAACTTGCAGTGATGGGTTATTAGACCACCAAGTGTGCGGTCGGCCTTGATTAGTATAACCATGGGTTATTAGACTGAGTTAGACAAGTCGTCCCTACTAGGTTATTAGGCAGGTCAGGTCATGCATAAATAGAGTGAGGGAGGCACCCTTGTTGATCATCTCATTATTCACTTCTACACTACTCGAAAACTGGAACGATAGTGGAGGAGGAGGTTCAGCTGCTAGGAGGACTATCTCTGTGTACTTGGGTTGTATCATTGCTCTTTCTATCTCTAAGGAAGTTGTGGGGTTTTTCACCTTTATGATTTTCCCCAGTGAAACTATGTGTGTCTATTGTCTCATGTATTTGCTTGGTGTGATTGATTTGCATTGTTATACTTGATATGCTGTACATGTTATTCTCTCAGTAAAGATCCTAGAGTATGTTGAATTAATGCTCAAAAATTAACATGGTATTAGAGCTAACAAGAAAAGAAGACACTGTGCAGTTGCGGAAACTAGGGTTTCATGTTTATTGGGTTTCTCTCCACGGATCTTGAAAGGAAGTAGGGTATTTTGACTCTCCTCAACAAGGCGCATCTTTATGTCCAATAAGAATTCAATTCTGGGCACTTTCATTTTTGGCCCTAAAACTTAGGGTTTCCACAAAAATAGGAATTTCTGAAATCTGAGGACATAGATGGAAGCTCCTTGGAAAAATCGAAGTTTAGAGCTTTGGATCGATATTTTTGGTTGGGTGAAGCTCCGGGAAACTCAAACCCTAATTTAGGGTCCTCCCTAGTGAATTCGGGAGATTGAAAAGCGTTTCTGAAGGGTGAATCTTCGCAGTTTTCAATTTCTGAGTATACTAGGATGATCAGCTCATCAAGGCACATCTTTCTATCATTTCAGAAAGTTGAAATTCGCATTTCAAATTTTTAGGGTTTCTCTGACAAACTCTAATCCAGCACCAGATCCAGATTTCTGCAAATCAAGTGGTAAGACCTAAATCTTTTCTATTTCTATTTGAAGTACTCTTTAAGATGTCTCACAACACCAAGCTTGAGGATAAGCTTGAAGGGGCTGATAAATTCCGAGCATGGAAGTATAGGATTGGGTTAATCCTGGAAGAAAATGAATTGGATACTTACATAAGTTCTGAGGTCCCTATCCCAGAGGAAGAAGAGGCTAAGGCCTTGCATAAGAATAACTTGGTCAAGGCAAAGAGGATCATTGTTGATTCTATCAAAGACCATCTCATACCACATGTGTCATCTGTAAAGACACCCAAGGAGATGTTTGATTCCTTGACCAAGATATTTGAAGGAAAGAACATAAATCGGAAGATGACTCTGCGGAATCAATTGAAAGGGGTAAAGCTTCAGAATGGAGAGACCATTCAATCATATTTCTCTAAGGTCTCTCGGATCAAGGAAAAATTTGAAGCTGTGGATGAAGTGGTGGAGAATGGTGAAATTGTCATGACCACTCTGAATGGCCTACCTAGGTCATGGGATTCCTTTATTCAAGGAATTTGTGCAAGAAGGAAGTTGATCTCCTTCAGTAGACTATGGGAGGAATGTTCACAAGAAGAGGCTAGGCTTGTATCCCAAGAAGAAAAGATGGGAAGTGAATATCAAGCTCTCGCAGCTCACACCAAAAGAAGCAAGCCCAAGAAGAAGCACTCTCATTACAAGAGATCCTATCACAACCATCAAAAGAACAAGAAGGATCTGAGATGCTTCACATGTAATAAGAAGGCACACTTTGCTGCAGTTTGTCCCAAGAACAAAAGGGACAATAACAACAACAACTTCAACAAGAAGAAGAAGAATAAAAAAAGGATATATCATGCTCATGTTACTGACGATGATGAACCTCCCAAGAAGAAGGCAAGATCAGAAAGTGATGACTCATCAAGCGAAGATGAATATGTTCTAATCTCTGCTCTCACAGGTGTTATCTCTCATGGTTGTAATGATTGGCTTATTGACAGTGGGGCTTCCAAACACATGACTAGGTTTAAAGAATCTTTTGTAAACCTATCTGAACATGAGTCACCCCATAAGGTGAAACTTGGGGATGACTACCAATATCCTATCAAAGGAAGTGGTCAAGCTTCCTTCAACCTAGACTCTGGGAAGCCTTTGAAGATGAAAGAGGTTCTATATGTACCTGGGCTCAAGAAGAATCTACTCTCCATATTTGCATTAGATGCAAAGGCCTGAGGGTTGCATTTGTAGATGGCCAAGTACTCATGTGGCCAAAGGGTAAGACCATAGATGATGCAGTAGTGATTGGAAAGCAAGAGGGAGGATTGTACAAATTGAAGGGACAACCTGAACATGCTATGGTACATGAATCCATGGAGCCAAGTGAACTTTGCAACAGAAGGCTTGCACATGTGCACTATAGAGCACTACCAATTGCAAGCAAAGTTGTAGAGGGTCTTCCTGAAATCAAGACAAAGCATGAAGGTGTTTGCAAAGGATGTGCAAAAGGAAAGAACATTAAGAAGGCATTTCCAAGAAATGAAAGCAAAGCTAAAGGAATCTTGGAAATTATCCACTTTGATGTTTGTGGTCGGATGTCATCCAGTTCCCTGAGTGGGTATGTATACTATGTCTCTTTCATTGATGATTTGTCTAGGAAGACTTGGGTTTACTTCTTGAATAACAAAGATGAAGTGTTTGATAAGTTCAAGGAATTCAAAGCCTTGATGGAAAATCAAACTGATAAGAAGATCAAGACATTCAGATCCGACAATGGCGAAGAATTCACTTCAGGTGATTTCAAGAAGTTATGCAGTGATGCAGGGATTAAGAGGGAGTTGACTGCTCCGTACAATCCACAACAAAATGGAGTTGCAGAAAGGAAAAATAGAACAATCATGGATGCAGCATGGGAAATGCTGCATGACCAGTATCTTCCTATGCATCTATGGGAAGAAACAGCTAGGACAACTGTATATGTGCAGAACATAACACCTCACAAGATATTGGACAACAAGACACTAGAAGAGGTATTCTCTAGCAAGAAACTTGAAGTCATCCATCTCAGAATATTTGGTTGCCCAGTATACACTCATGTTCCAAAGGAAAAGAGGACAAAGCTAGATCCTTCAGGAAAGAAGGGCATCTTTGTGGGGTACAATGAAATCTCGAAGGCTTACAGAATATACTTTCAAGGGTTCAAGAAGATTATTGTTAGCAGGGATGTAACATTTGATGAAGACTCGGCTTTCATCAAGTCAAGGAATGCACCTGTTGAAGATCATGAAGAACCAAAGGAAACCAGATTTCAAGACACCACCATGAATGAAGCAATTCCAGAAGCAGATCGTGAAGTTGAAGATCCACAAATACCTGTAGATCCACCCCGTGAGAAGAACTCTCACAAGAGGAAACCTGCATGGGCTAGAGAGCTCATTCAAGATACAAAAAGGTATGGCATTCCAGAAGAAGAACACAGAGCAAGAAAGAGAACTAGATCTCATATCAGCTATGTTGCCTTACTCTGTGACATTATGAACAAAGAACCTTCCAATTATGAAGAAGCAGCGGAAAAGAAAGAATGGAAGGATGCCATGGTCAAGGAATACCAGTCGATCATGAATAATGATGTTTGGGATGTAGTCCCAAGACTTGAAGGGAAGTCTGTGGTGACTTCCAAGTGGATCTATAAGATCAAGCATGCTGCAGATGGAAACATAGAGAAATTAAAAGCGAGATTTGTAGCTCGTGGCTTCTCCCAGAAAGAGGGGATAGACTATGAAGAGACATTTGCTCCTGTAGCCATGTACACTTCCATCAGATCAGTACTTCCACTGACTGCAGTGATGAAATGGAAGATACACCAGATGGATGTCAAGACAACTTTCTTGAATGGTGTAGTCGAAGAGGAAGTGTATGTGGAGCAGCCACTTGATTTTGACACACATGACAGAGAGTCATATGTGTGCAGGTTAAACAAAGCCTTGTATGGCTTGAAGCAAGCTCCTAGAACTTGGTATGGTAGGATAGACAACTTTCTATCCAGTTTGGGCTTTACTAAGAGTAAAGAGGATTCCAACCTTTACTACAAGGTTGAGGATGGAAATCCTGTGATACTACTTTTGTATGTGGATGACCTGTTTGTAATAGGTGAGGATAGATTGATTACCGACATGAAGAGGAAGCTTGATGGCGAGTTCGAGATGAAGGACTTGGGGATGATGCACTATTTTCTAGGCATGGAGGTGTGGCAGAGTGCAGATGGAATCTTCCTTGGACAAGGGAAGTATGTAGTAGAGATCTTGAAGAGGTTCAGGATGATGGACTGCAATGCCATGGCCAAACCTATGGCATCGAACCTGAAGCTTCTGTGTGATGCTTCATCTGATCTAGCTGATGTCACTGTGTATCCTCAGATGATTGGGTCCTTCATGTACCTGACGAACACGAGACCAGATATTTGCTTTGCGGTGAACACATTGAGCCAGTTCCTAGTGGATCCCAGAGGTGTTCACCTGGTTGCTGTAAAGCATATTCTGGGGTACCTGAAGGGTACAATTGATTATGGGCTCAAGTATGATGCGAATCAAAAGTTTAACCTGCAGGTTTATGGTGATTTAGACTGGGAAGGTAGTGCTACAGATAGGAAGAGCACTTCAGGATGCTACTTCAATATAGGATCAGGTGTGATCTCTTGGTTTAGCAGGAAGCAATCGTGCGTAGCACTAAGTACAGCCGAAGCAGAGTATGTTGTAGCTTATTCGGCTAGTTGTGAGGTAGTATGGCTGAGGAAGCTACTGTCTGATTTATTTGATCTCCTGTTGGATGCTACTGGTATCCTTTGTGACAAATAGAGTTGTGTGAAGCTGTCTGAGAACCCGGTGTTCCACGACAGGTCGAATCTCATAGAGATCAAATATCACTATATCAGGGATATGGTGCAAAGAGGAGCAATAAAGCTCCTGTATGTTGCGATGGATAATCAGGTTGCAGATGTGTTGACGAAGCCACTAGCCAGAGTGAAGTTCAAGTACTTCAGAGAGAGGCTTGGTGTTCTTCAGATTGATGACACTTCAAGGAAGAAGTGATGGGACACATTTGCAGGAGCCATTCCGAGCATGGTGAGAGGAGGATCCTTCCATGGCTGTGGATGTAAGAGTTGGATGATGAGAATCAGGACGATGCTCCAGTTACTGCTCTGTATATGCATCATGTTGGATGCTTGTGATGGTCAAGTAGATCATGTATGATGATATCTATCAGGTGGATACATTGTATGATCAGGTAGATCATGTATGATGATATGTATCAGGTGGATACATTGTATGATCAGGTAGATCATGTATGATGATATATATCAGGTGGATACATTGTATGATTAGGTGGATACATTGTATGATTAGGTGGATCATGTATGATGATATGTATCAGGTAGATACTATGTATGCATCAGGTGAATGCATTGTATGATCAGGATGATCATGGATGATGAGCTTCAGGATGTTGCTTCAGATGATATGCATTAGGATGATGCTATGACGATGATCAGGATGATCATGCGATGAAGACATCCATCAGGACGATGAAGTGACGATGATCAGGATGATCATGTGATGATGACATGCATCAGGACGATGTAGTGATGATGATCAGGATTATCATGTACATCAAGATGATGTATGGTGAGTATCAGGTTGATACTCTATGGTCGTGGACAGGTTGTGTAGATAAGCATATAATATGGCCCTGGGAGGTTTGCAAATACTCTTTCGAGGTTTTTCCTATGGCATATAATATGGTCCTAGGATATCTGGAAAAAGCTCTTTCGAGGTTTTGCTTGGGAGGACATGTAATATGGCCCTGGGAGATCCGATAGGTTGGGCTGTGTGCCCGTAATAAGTCTCGGGATGCTCTTCCGAGGTTTTGTCCTATGGCCTATAATATGTCCCTAAGAGATCTAATAGGTTGGGATGTGTGCCCGTAATAAGTACTGGGATGCTATTGCGAGGTTTTTCCATGACCACATGTAATATGGCCCTGGGAGATCTGATAGGTTGGGCTGTGTGCCCGTAATAAGTCCTGGGATGCTCTTGCGAGGTTTTGTGGTGACCACATGTAATATGTCCTTGGGAGATCCGATAGGTAGAGTTGTGTGCTCATAACAGCCTGGGATGCTCTTGCGAGGTTTTGTGGTGAGGTCACATATAATATGTCCCTAGGAGATACGACAGGTAGAGATGTGTGCTCGTAACAGCCTGGGATGCTCAAGGTTTTTTGATGCACGTAATAAGTCCTAAGGATTCCACAGTATGGCCAGTGATGAAGACTTGCATGTGGTGGGCCTACATCCAGTATGAAAAAGGACTGGCTCTATAGAACTTCCTATGACGAGTAGATTATAGATTAATTGAGATAGCAGCAGTAGTGACGATGACGATGATGATGAGTCGATGATAATCCAATGACGATGATCCAAAGAAGAAGACTTGTGCTAGAAGATCTGTGTCAAGAAATACCTTCCTAGTTAAGAGGGAGTGTTGATGTATATGTAACTTTGGAATGTATTTCACCTATGTATATTGTATTCCTATAGAGATGTTATTATTCCTCTATACGGAAGTGTCGTCATTTGTATTGACAAGTGTCGCAAGTATTGTAACTTGCAGTGATGGGTTATTAGACCACCGAGTGTGGGGTCGGCCTTGATTAGTATAACCATGGTTTATTAGACTGAGTTAGACAAGTCGACTCTGCTAGGTTATTAGGTAGGTCAGTTCATGTATAAAGAGAGTGCGGGAGGCACTCTATTTGATCATCTCATTATTCACTTCTACACTCCTCGGAAAGTGGAACACTAGTGGAGGAGGATGTTTATCTGCTAGGAGGACTATCTCTGTGTAATTGGGTTGTATCATTACTCTTTCTATCTCTGAGGAAGTTGTGGGGTTTTTCACCTTTATGGTTTTCCCCAGTGAAACTATGTTTGTCTATTGTCTCATGTGTTTGCTTGATGTGATTGATATGCATTGTTATACTAGATATGTTGTACATGTTATTCTCTCAGTAAATATCCTAGAGTATGTTGAATTAATGCTCAAAAACTAACATGGTATCAGAGCTAACCTGAAAAGAAGACACTGTGCAGTTGTGGAAACTAGGGTTTCCTATTTATTGGGTTTCTCTCCACAGATCATGAAAGGCAGTAGGGTATTTTGACTCTCCTCAGCAAGGCGAATCTTTATGTCCAATCAGAATTCAATTCTGGGCACTTTCATGTTTGGCCCTAAAAATTAGGGTTACCACAAAAATAGGAATTTCTGAAATCTTAGGACATAGATGGAAGCTCCTTGGAAAAATCAAATTTTAGAGCTTTGGATCGAGATTTGTGGTTGGGTGAAGCTCCGAGAAACTCAAACCCTAATTCAAGGTCCTCCCTAGTGAATCCGGGAGATTGAAAAGCATTTCTGAAGGGTGAATCTTTGCATTTTTCAATTTCTGAGTATACCAGGATGATCAGCTCATCAAGGTGCATCTTTCTATCCTTTTAGAAAGTTGAAATTCACATTTTGAATTTTTAGGATTTCTCTGACAAACTCTAATTCAGCACCATCCGGATTTCTGCAAATCAAGTGGTAAGACCTAAATCTTTTCTATTTTTATTTGAAGTACTCTTTAAGATGTCTCACCACACCAAGCTTGAGGATAAGCTTGAATGGGATGATAACTTTCGAGCATGGAAGTATAGGATTGGGTTAGTCCTGGAAGAAAATGAATTGGATACTTACATAAGTTCTGAGGTCCCTATCCCAGAGGAAGAAGAGGCTAAGGCCTTGCATAAGAAGAAATTGGTCAAGGCAAAGAGGATCATTGTTGATTCTATCAAATACCATCTCATACCACATGTGTCATATCTAAAGACACCCAAGGAGATGTTTGATTCCCTGACCAAGATATTTGAAGGAAAGAACATAAATCGGAAGATGACTCTGCGGAATCAATTGAAAGGGGTAAAGATTCAGAATGGAGAGACCATTCAATCCTATTTCTCTAAGGTCTCTCGGATCAAGGAACAACTTGAAGCTGTGGATGAAGTGGTGGAGAATGGTGAAATTGTCATGACCACTCTGAATGGCCTACCTAGGTCATGGGATTCCTTTATTCAAGGAATTTTTGCAAGAATGAAGTTGATCTCCTTCAGTAGATTGTGGAAGGAATGTTCACAAGAAAAGGATAGGCTTGTAGCCCGAGAAGAAAAGATGGGAAGTGAATATCAAGCTCTCGTAGCTCACACCAAAAGAAGCAAGCCCAAGAAGGAGCACTCTCATTACAAGAGATCCTATCACAACCATCAAAAGAACAAGAAGGATCTAAGATGCTTCACATGTAATGAGAAGGGACACTTTGCTGCAGTTTGTCTCAAGAAGAAAAGGGACAACAACAACAACTTCAACAAGAAGAAGAAGAATAAAAAAAGGATATATCATGCTCATGCTGCTGAGGATGATGAACCTCCCAAGAAGAAGGCTAGATCAGAAAGTGATGACTCATCAAGTGAAGATGAATATGTTCTAATATCTGCTCTCACAGGTGCTATCTCTCATGGTTGTAATGATTGGCTTATTGACAGTGGGGCTTCCAAATACATGACTGGGTTTAAAGAATCTTTTGTAAACCTATCGGAACATGAGTCACCCCATAAGGTGAAACTTGGGGATGACTACCAATATCCTATCAAAGGAAGTGGTGAAGCTTCCTACAACCTAGACTCTGGGAAGTCTTTGAAGATGAAAGAGGTTCTATATGTACCTAGGCTCAAGAAGAATCTACTCTCCATATCTGCATTGGATGCAAAATGCATGAGGGTTGCATTTGTAGATGGCCAAGTACTCATGTGGCCAAAGGGTAAGACCATAGATGATACAGTAGTGATTGGAGAGCAAGAGGGAGGATTGTACAAATTGAAGGGACAACCTGAATATGCTATGGTACATGAATCCATGGAGCTAAGTGAACTTTGGCATAGAAGGCTTGCACATGTGCACTATAGAGCACTACCCATTGCAAGCAAAGTTGTACAGGGTCTTCCTAAAATCAAGACAAACCATGAAGGTGTTTGCACAAGATGTGCAAAAGGAAAGAACATTAAGAAGGCATTTCCAAGCAATGAAAGCAAAGCTAAAGGAATCTTGGAAATTATCCACTCTGATGTATGCATTCCGATGTCATCCTGTTCTCTGAGTGGGTATGTATACTATGTCTCTTTCATTGATGATTTCTCTAGGAAGACTTGGGTTTACTTCTAAAAGAACAAAGATAAAGTGTTTGACAAGTTCAAGGAATTCAAAGCCTTGATGGAAAATAAAACTGATAACAAGATCAAGACATTCAGATCCGACAATGGCGAAGAATTCACTTCAGGTGATTTCAAGAAGTTATGTAGTGATGCAAAGATTAAGAGGGAGTTGATTGCTCCCTACAATCCACAACATAATGGAGTTGCAAAAAAGAAAAATAGAACAATCATGGAAGCAGCACGGGCAATGATGCATGACGAGGATCTTCCTATGCATCTATGGGCAGAAGCAGCTAGGACAACTGTATATGTGCATAACAGAACACCTCATGAGATATTGGACAACAAGACACCACAGGTGGTATTCTCTGGTAAGAAACCTGAAGTCAACCATCTCAAAATATTTGGTTGCCCAGTATACACTCATGTTCCAAAGGAAAAGAGGACAAAGCTAGATCCTTCAAGAAAGAAGGGCATCTTTGTGGGGTACAGTGAAAGCTCGAAGGCTTACAGAATATACTTTCCAGGGTTCAAGAAGATTGATGTTAGCAGGGATGTAATAGTTGATGAAGACTCAGCTTTCATCAAGTCAAGGAAGGCACCTATTGAAGATCATGAAGAACCAAAGGAAACCATATTTCAAGACACTGCCATGAATGAAGCAATTCCAGAAGCATATTGTGAAGTCAAAGATCCACAAATACCTATAAAACCACCCCGTGAGAAGAACTCTCACAAGAGGAAACCTGCATGGGCTAGAGAGCTCATTCAAGATGCAGAAAGGTATGGCATTCCAGAAGAAGAACACAGAGCAAGAAAGAGAACTAGATCTCATGCCAGCTATGTTGCCTTACTCTATAACATTATGAACAAAGAACCTTCCAGTTATGAAGAAGTAGCGGAAAAGAAAGAATGGAAGGATGCCATGGTCGAGGAATACCAGTTGATCATGAAGAATGATGTTTGGGATGTAGTCCCAAGACCTAAAGGGAAGTCTGTGGTGACTTCCAAGTGGATCTACAAGATCAAGCATGCTGCAGATGACAACATAGAGGAATACAAAGTGATATTTGTAGCTCATGGATTCTGCCAGAAAGAGGGGATAGACTATGAAGAGACATTTGCTCCTGTAGCCAGGTACACTTCCATCAGATCAGTACTTGCACTGACTACAGTGATGAAATGGAAGATACACCAGATGGATTTCAAGACAACTTTCTTGAATGGTGTAGTCGAGAAGGAAGTGTATGTGGAGCAGCCACTTGGTTTTGAGACACATGACAGAGAGTCATATGTGTGCAGGTTAAAGAAATCCTTGTATGGCTTGAATCAAGCTAGTAGAACTTGGTATGGTAGGATAGACAGCTTTCTATCTAGTTTGGGCTTTACTAAGAGTAAAGCGGATTCCAACCTTTACTACAAGGTTGAGGAAGGCAATTCTGTGATACTACTTTTGTATGTGGATGACCTGTTTGTAACAGGTGAGGATAGATTGATTGCCGACACGAAGAGGAAGCTTGTTGTCGAGTCCGAGATGAAGGACTTGGGGATGATGCACTATTTTCTAGGCATGGAGGTGTGGCAGAGTGCAGATGGAATCTTCCTTGGTCAAGGGAAGTATGCAGTAGAGATCCTAAAGAGTTTTGTGATGATGGACTGTAAGGCCATGGCTACACCTATGGCATCGAACCTGAAGCTTATGTGTGATGCTTCATTTGATTCGGTTGATGTCACTATGTATTGTCAGATGATTGGGGCCTTGATGTACCTGATGAACACGAGACCAGATATTTTCTTTGCGGTGAACACATTGAGCCAATTCCTGATGGATCCCAGAGGTGTTCACCTGGTTGTTGTAAAGCATATTCTGAGGTACCTGAAGGGTACAATTGATTATGGGCTCAAGTATGATGCGAATCAAAAGTTTATCCTTTAGGTTTATGTTGATTCAGACTGGGCAGGCAATGCTGCAGATAGGAAGAGCACTTTAGGGTGTTGCTTCAGTATAGGATCAGGTGTGATCTCTTGGTTTAGCAGGAAGCAATCCTGCGTAGCACTAAGTACAGCCGAAGCAAAGTATGTTGCAGCTTGTTCGGCTAGTTGTGAGGTAGTATGGCTGAGGAAGCTACTGTCTGAGTTATTTGATCTCCCATTGGATTCTACTGGTATCTTTTGTGACAACCAGAGTTGTGTGAAGCTGTCTAAGAACCCGGTGTTCCACGATAGGTCGAAGCACATAGAGATCAAATATCACTATGTCATGAATATGGTGCAGTTAGGAGCAGTAAAGCTCCTGTATGTTGCGACGAATGAGTAGGTTGCAGATGTGTTGACGAAGCCACTAGCCAGAGTGAAGGTCGATTACTTCAGAGAGAGGCTTAGTGTTCTTCATATTGATGACACTTCGAGGAAGAAGTGATGGAGACATTTGCAAGAGCCATTCCGAGCATGGTGAGAGGAGGATCCTTCCATGGCTGTGGATGTAAGCGCTGGATGATGAGCATTAGGACGATGCTCCAGTTACTTCTCTGTATATGCATCATGTTGGATGCTTGTTATGATCAGTTGGATCATGTATATGTATATGCATCATGTTGGATGGTTGTTATGATTAGTTGGATCATGTGTATGTATATGCATCATGTTGGATGCTTGTTATGATCAGTTGGATCATGTATATGTATATGCATTATGTTGGATGCTTGTAATGGTCAGGTAGATCATGTATGATGATATGTATCAGGTGGATACATTGTATGATCAGGCAGATCATGTATGATGATATGTATTAGGTAGATACTGTGTATGCTTAGGTGAATGCATTGTACAATCAGGATGATCATGGATGATGAGCTTCAGAATGTTGCTCCAGATGATATGCATCAGGATGATGCTATGATGATGATGAGGATGATCATGCGGTGATGACATGCATCAAGACGATGCAGTGACGATGATCAAGATGATCATGCGATGATGACATGCATCACGACGATGCAGTGACGATGATCAGGATGATGTATGGTGATTATCAGGTTAATACTCTATGGCCGTGGACAGGTTTTGCAGATAAGTATATAATATGGCCCTGGGAGGTTTGTAGATACTCTTTCGAGGTTTTTCCTATGGCATATAATATGGCCTTGGGATATCAGGAAAATGCTCTTTCGAGGTTTTTCTTGGGAGGACATGTAATATGGCCCTGGGAGGTCCGATAGGTTGGGCTGTGGGCCCGTAATAAGTCTTGGGATTCTCTTCCAAGGTTTTGTCCTACGGCATATAATATGTCCCTAGGAGATCTTTTAGGTTGGGATGTGTTCCTGTAATAAGTCTTGGGATGCTCTTGCGAGGTTTTTCAATGAACACATGTAATATGGCCCTGGGAGATCCAATAGGTTGGGATGTGTGCCCGTAATAAGTCCTGGGATGCTCTTGCAATGTTTTTTGGTGACCACATGTAATATGTCCCTGGGAGATCTGATAGGTAGAGCTGTGTGCTCATAACATCCTGGGATGCTCTTGCGAGGTTTTTTGCTGAGGTCACATATAATATGTCCCTGGGAGATCCGACAGGTAGAGCTGTGTGCTCGTAACAGCCTGGGATGCTCTTGCGAGGTTTTGTGATGCACGTAATAAGACCTGAGGATTCCACAATATGGCCAGTAATGAAGACCTGCAGGTGGTGGGCCTACATCCAGTATGAAAAAGGACTGGCTCTGTAGAACTTCCTATGACGAGTAGATTGGAGATTGATTGAGATAGCAGCAGCAGTGATGATGACAATGATGATGATTCAATGACAATGATCCAATGACGATGATCTAGAGAAGGAGACTTGTGCTAGCAGATCTATGTCGAGAAATACCTTCCTAGTGAATAGGGAGTGTTGATGTATATCTAACTTCGGAATGTATTTCACCTGTGTATATTGTACTCCAATAGAGATGTTATTATTCCTCTATACGGAAGTGTTGTCATTTGTATTGACAAGTGTTGCAAGTGTCGTCACTTGCAGTGATGGGTTATTAGACCACCAAGTGTGGGGTCTGCCCTGATTAGTATAACCATGGGTTATTAGACTGAGTTAGACAATTCGGCCCTGCTAGGTTATTAGGCAGGTCAGGTCATGTATAAATAGAGTGAGGGAGGCACTCTATTTTATCATCTCATTATTCACTTCTACACTACTCGGAAAGTGGCACACTAATGGAGGAGGAGGTTCAGCTGCTAGGAGGACTATCTCTATGTACTTGGGTTGTATCATTGCTCTTTCTATCTCTGAGGAAGTTCTGGGGTTTTTCACCTTTATGGTTTTCCCCATTGAAACTATGTGTGTCTATTGTCTCATGTGTTTGCTTGGTGTGATTGATTTGCATTGTTATACTTGATATGTTGTACATGTCATTCTCTCAGAAAAGATCCTAGAGTATTTTGAATTAATGCTCAAAAATTAACATGGTATTAGAGCTAACCTGAAAAGAAGACATTATGCAATTGCAGAAACTAGGGTTTCATGTTTATTGGGTTTCTCTCCACATATCTTGAAAGGCAGTAGGGTATTTTGACTCTCCTCAGTAAGGCGCATCTTTCTGTCCAATCAGAATTCAATTCTGGGCACTTTCATTTTTTGCCCTAAAAATTATGGTTTCCACAAAAATAGGAATTTATGAAATCTGAGGACATAGATGGAAGCTCCTTGGACAAATTGAAGTTTAGAGCTTTGGATTGATATTTTTGGTTGGGTGAAGCTCCGAGAAGCTCAAACCCTAATTCAGGGTCCTCCCTAGTGAATCCGAAAGATTGAAAAGCATTTCTAAAGGGTGAATCTTTGTAGTTTTCAATTTCTGAGTATACCAGGATGATCAGCTCATCATGGCGCATCTTTCTATCATTTCAGAAAGTTGAAATTCCCATTTTGAATTTTAGGGTTTCTTTGACAAACCCTAATCTAGCACCAGATCCAGATTTCTTCAAATCAAGTGGTAACACCTAAATCTTTTCTATTTCCATTTGAAGTACTCTTTAAGATGTATCACCACACCAAGCTTGAGGATAAGCTTGAAGGGGATGATAACTTCCGAGCATGGAAGTATAGGATTGGGTTAATCCTGGAAGAAAATGAATTGGATACTTACATAAGTTCTGAGGTCCCTATCCCAGAGGAAGAAGAGGCTAAGGCCTTGCATAAGAAGAACTTGGTCAAGGAAAAGAGGATCATTGTTGATTCTATCAAAGACCATCTCATACCACATGTGTCATCTGTAAAGACACCCAAGGAGATGTTTGATTCCCTAACCAAGATATTTGAAAGAAATAACATAAATCGGAAGATGACTCTGCGGAATCAATTGAAAGGGGTAAAGCTTCAAAATGGAGGGACCATTCAATCCTATTTCTCTAAGGTCTCTCAGATCAAGGAACAACTTGAAGTTGTGGATGAAGTGGTGGAGAATGGTGAAATTGTCATGACCACTCTGAATGGCCTACCTAGGTCATGGGATTCCTTTATTCAAGGAAATTGTGCAAGAAGGAAGTTGATCTCCTTCAGTGGACTGTGGGAGGAATGTTCACAAGAAGAGGCTAGGCTTGTAGCCCGAGACGAAAAGATGGGAAGTTAAGATCAAGCTCTCACAGCTCACACCAAAAGAAGCAAGCCCAAGAAGGAGCACTCTCATTACAAGAGATCCTGTCACAACCATCAAAAGAACAAGAAGGATCTGAGATGCTTCACATGTAATGAGAAGGGACACTTTGCTGCAGTTTTTCCCAAGAACAAAAGGGACAACAACAACAACTTCAACAAGAAGAAGAAGAATAACAAAAGGAGATATCATGCTCATGCTGGTGAGGATGATGAACATCCTAAGAAGAAGGCTAGATCAGAAAGTGATGACTCATCAAGCGAAGATGAATATGTTCTAATCTCTGCTCTCACAGGTACTATCTCTCATGGTTGTAATGATTGGCTTATTGACAGTGGGGCTTCCAAACACATGACTGGGTTTAAAGAATCTTTTGTAAACCTATATGAACATGAGTCACCCCATAAGGTGAAACTTGGGGATGACTACCAATATCCTATCAAAGTAAGTCGTGAAGCTTCCTACAACCTAGACTCTGGGAATTCTTTGAAGATGAAAGAGGTTCTATATGTACCTGGGCTCAAGAAGAATCTACTCTCCATATCTGCATTGGATGCAAAAGGCATGAGGGTTGCATTTGTAGATGGCCAAGTACTCATGTGGCCAAAGGGTAAGAACATAGATGATGCAGTAGTGATTGGAGAGCAAGAGGGAGGATTGTACAAATTGAAGGGACAACCTGAACATGCTATGGTACATGAATCCATGGAGCCAAGTGAACTTTGGCAAAGAAGGCTTGCACATGTGCACTTTGGAACAGTACCAATTGTAAGCAAAGTTGTAGAGGGTCTTCCTGTAATCAAGACAAAGCATGAAGGTGTTTGCAAAGGATGTGCAAAAGGAAAGAACATTAAGAAGGCATTTCCAAGCAGTGAAAGCAAAGCTAAAGTAATCTTGGAAATTATCCACTCTGATGTATGCGGTCTGATGTCATCCAGTTCTCTGAGTGGGTATGTATACTATGTCTCTTTCATTAATGATTTATCTAGGAAGACTTGGGTTTACTTCTTGAAGAACAAAGATGAAGTGTTTGATAAGTTCAAGGAATTCAAAGCCTTGATGGAAAATAAAACTAATAAGAAGCTCAAGACATTCAGGTCCGACAATGGCGGAGAATTCACTTCAGGTGAATTCAAGAAGTTATGCAGTGATGCAGGGATTAAGAGGGAGTTGACTGCTCCCTACAATCCACAACGGAATGGAGTTGCAGAAAGGAAAAATAGAACAATCATGGAAGCAACACGGGCAATGCCGCATGACCAGGATCTTTCTATGCATCTATGGGCAGAAGCAGCTAGGACAACTGTATATGTGCAGAACAGAACACCTCACAAGATATTGGACAACAAGACACCAAAAGAGGTATTCTCTAGTAAGAAACTTGAAGTCAGCCATCTCATAATATTTGGTTTCCCAGTTACACTCATGTTCCAAAGGAAAAGAGGACAAAGCTATATCCTTCAAGAAAGAAGGGCATCTTTGTGGGGTACAGTGAAAGCTTGAAGGCTTACAGAATATACTTTCCAGGGTTCAAGAAGACTGATGTTAGCAGGGATGTAACATTTGATGAAGACTCAGCTTTCATCAAGTCAAGGAAGGCACCTGTTGAAGATCATGAAGAACCAAAGGAAACCAGATTTAAAGACACCACCATGAATGAAGCAATTCCAGAAGCAGATCGTGAAGTTGAAGATCCACAAATACCTGTAGATCCACCCTATGAGAAGAAATCTCACAAGAGGAAACCTTCATGGGCTAGAGATCTCATTCAAGATGAAGAAAGGTATGGCATTCCAGAAGAAGAACACAAAGCAAGAAAGAGAACTAGATCTCATACCAGCTATGTTTCCTTACTCTGTGACATTATGAACAAAGAACCTTCCAATTATGAAGAAGTAGTAGAAAAGAAAGAATGGAAGGATTCCATGGTCGAGGAATACCAGTTGATCATGAAGAATGATGTTTGGGATGTAGTCCCTAGACCTAAAGGGAAGTCTGTGGTGACTTCCAAGCGGATCTACAAGATCAAGCATGCTGCAGATGGCAGCATAGAGAATTAAAAAGCGAGATTTGTAGCTCGTGGCTTGTCCCAGAAAGAGGGGATAGAATATGAAGAGACATTTTCTCCTGTATCCAGGTACACTTCCATCAAATCAGTACTTGCACTGAATGCAGTGATGAAATGGAAGATACACCAAATGGATTTCAAGACAGCTTTATTGAATGGTGTAGTCGAGGAGGAAGTGTATGTGGAGCAGACACTTGGTTTTGAGACACATGATAGAGAGTCATATGTGTGCAGGTTAAAGAAAGCCTTGTATGGCTTGAAGCAAGCTCCTAGAACTTGGTATGGTAGGATAGACAGCTTTCTATCCAGTTTGGGCTTTACTAAGAGTAAAGCGGATTCCAACCTTTACTACGAGGTTGAGGAAGGAAATCCTGTGATACTACTTGTAAAATTAGTCACAGCAGATCTAATGAACAAGTAAATCAATCACAATAGATGAAACTCAAAAAATATGGTGTAAACTATGCAAAAGCATGCATCAGTGCTCTATAATCCCAATAAGGGTGAAAATACAATACAATACTGTCACAATGAGTGAGAAATTCAAGTTGCCTAAGGAGGTTATTCGAATTAACTGAATGGCATAGCTTGGATCCAACTAGGAGTCCTCATCATCAATCAGTGGTGGGAAACAATGCACAAGTCACTGTCAAACAGGTGTCAACCTGAGTCTAGCTGAGTCTAACTGAGTCTAACTGAGTGTAATAAGTGTAACTGATGGTAAGTGGCACTAATCTAGGGATGGAGGCTTAGTGGAGGGCGCGTGAGGGATTAACTGCACTCAAAACTGTCAGGCATGTCTCATTGGAGGTCAATCGGAGTGATAACATCAATTATGGGTCAATCGGAGGTAAATTGGAGTGATAAATGAAGTGTAATTGGACCGTTAGGTGAGAAAGGCACCCTTCTTCAGTGGAAGGTGAGAACTGGGTGCATGACAGGCTAGGAGGGCTAAATCTGAGTGGAAAGTAGCTCCCGAGTGCTGGGAGGCTAAGGACTAGGTGCTGGAGGTACCATACTGATGACTGGGCAGCATGTGAGTGCATGCAATGCATGCATAATACAAAATGCATGCAAATTACAAAAGTGAATGGTGAGATATCCTAGCACCCCCCCTCAAGCTATACTGTGATGTAAAAAATAAAATGCAGGGCCCTGGTTACTGAGACCAAACGTCACCCCAATACAATAATCCAAAAAAATGCTAAAATAAGCTAAGTGAGAAAAGAGGGAAAACCCAGTGGGAAGAAAGCGCCCCCTCAAGCTAAACATAAAATGGATCTAATCTGTCTCCACCATGATGGAACTCACCCCCAACAGTGAATGGAGGTAATAGAACTTCTTCTCAGTGAAGCTCTTCGTGAAGATGTCTACAATTTGCTCATCGGTAGGGAAATATTGCAGAATGATGGTGCGATCATGCACCAACTCTCGAATGTAGTGCATATGAATCTCAATGTGTTTCGTCCTCTGTCGCTGAACTGGATCGATTGAAATCTTAATAGCACTTTGATTGTCACAAAATAGGACATTCGAAGTAGTGCTACCAAAATCAAATGAGGAAAGAATACCCTGCAACCAAACTGCCTGAATGCAGGCATTGACTGCCCCTCGATACTCTGCCTCTGCTGAAGAAAGTGCAATGGCTGCCTGCTTTTTGCTTGACCAGAAAATAGGCCCATGTCCAATCATGAAAACATATCTAGAAGTGGACTTCCAATCTATGCTATCGCTTTCCCAATCTGAATCAGTAAAACCAATGAAATCTAGCTCAGAATGTGCAGCATAATGTATGCCAAAATGTTTCGTACCTTGCACATACTGCAAGATCCGCTTGGATGCCCGCCAATGAAGCTCATGGGGCTGCTGCATATACCTTTATACAGCACTCATGGCATAAGATATATCAGGCCTTGAGTGTGTCGAGTAGAGAATTGAACCAATCAACTGTCGATACATAGTGCAATCTGCAAGCGGTGTAGTATTTCCCTCTTCAAGACTGATTTTGAGAGGAATGGAAATGGAGCAGCCTTACATTCTTCCATATTAAAATTTAATAGCAGGTCTTTAGTGTACTTTTTCTGAGATAATGTGATCCCATCAAAGTTTTGAGCTATCTCCAAGCCCAAAAATTGCTTAAGCAAACCCAAATCGCTCATATCAAAAGCTAGATTTAAAGCGGTTTTCAGCTTGTTAATTGTAAGGAGAGTGCTACCAGTAATGAGAATATCATCAACATATAAAACCACAATCAACTAATTAACTTTAGCTTGTTTTAGGTACACATTAGGATCATATTTGCATCTTTTGAAATTCTGAGAAAGAAGGAAGGAGTCCATCTTTGCGTACCAAGCTCTTGGGGCCTGTTTCAATCCATACAAAGATTTCTTCAATCTGCAAACTAATGATGGATCTGATATGTATCATTCTGTTTGTTTCATATATATCTTCTCATCAAGGTCTCCATGTACAAAATCACTCTTCACATCCATGTGGTGCACTTCCCGGCGCTTGGATGCAGAAATGGCCAAAACTAGGCGGATGGAATCCATCTTTGCAACTAGTGCAAAAGTCTCAGTGTAGTCCACACCTTGGACTTGGGAGAAACCTTTTTCCACCAACCTAGCTTTGTATTTTCTGATAGAGCCATCATCAGCAACCTTCGTGCGGTAGATCCACTTGCATTGAACTAATTTTCTTCCAGGTGGAAGAGAAACTAGCTCCCATGTATTGTTCTTTTGAAGAGAATTGTACTCTTCATCCATGGCAGTTTGCCATCGTGGATCTCGGTGGGCATGATAGTATGATTTGGGATCTGAACCAATCATCAAATAAAATTTCTCAGATAATAATGGATCAGAAAAAGAAAGATCCATACATGCTTTTTGATAGTCTGCTCTTGTTCTCCTTGGATCAACAGGATTTCCAATGTTTGGAGCAGCAGATTGTAGAGTGTTTTGGGCCCACTTTGGTAACTGAGGAGGATCATTATGGTCTGATTCTGAACCTGATATGTCACAGCCATCAAATTCAGATATAATATCATAGATATCAGATCCAATTCTTTCTTCATAATCACTCTAATCTTCTTCTTGTGGAGGGTGTAGATCGACAGTGTTTTCCTCAACTAGTTTCAGATCTGGCAGCGGTTCTTCAAACTTCACACTTCGCTCTATGAATAACTTTTTGGATCCGATATTCATGATTTTATATGATTTTGATTCTTCCCATATCCTATCAGGATACATTCAATACTTTTTGGATCCAAATACTTTCTCTTATCAGAAGGAATTCTAGCCCATGCAGTGGAGCCAAAAACCCTCAAATTGGACACATCCGGTTTGCGACCAAAGAATGCTTCGAAAGGAGTTTTACCTTTCACGGATGAATGTGGAACTCAGTTCTGAATATATGCAGAAACATTAATGGCTTCATCCCAAATATTTTCAGCCAAACCTTTTGACTCAAGCATGCAGGTAGCCATCTCTTTCAGTGACCGATTCTTCCTTTCTGCTACACCGTTCTGCTGGGGTGTGTAGGGAACTGTATGTTGGATCTGAATTCCACTTTCGGCACAAATTTGCAGTAAATAAGTCTTGCTTTTGATCTTGCTCTCATTGGCGGTCTCAACAGAAGCCTTAAAATCCTTGAATTTTCCAAGCACTTCTGACTTGTTTTTGAGAAAAAATACCCAAGTAAAGCGGGAGAAGTCGTCGATGAATGTCAAAACATACCTTGAACCATTCATGGACATATTTGGCAATGGACCACTGATATCAGAATGTATGAGGCCCAAAATGATGGAAGCTCTGCTAGCTTTTCCGCGGTCGAACCTGTGCTCAGGGTGCTTCCCAACAATGCAACCGGGACAAATTCCCTTTGAGGAATGGAGTTGTGGAAGACAATATACCATGGATTTCTGTTATAGCAGCAGAAAATACTTATAATTAAGGTGTCCAAACCTTTCATGCCAAATCCTACTAACCTCGTTTCCATAAGTGAGGAGAGCAGTGGGCTTTTCAAGCGGCACAAAGTGAGAAAACTCATAGTATTTTGCAGTGTGGTTTTCCTTTCTGACTGCAATAAGTCTTCCACTTATGATATCAGAAATTTTGACATTGTTAGGGCTGAATGTAAATTTCTTCGGTTCACCATTTTGTGTCATTTGATACATAGAAAGTAGATTTGAAGCCAAGGAAGGAACATAGAGAACATTCTGGAAGCTTCCGTGATCTACATGGATGGTACCTTTGCCCTTCGAAGAAATTTTTGAGTCATCTCCCAAATGGATGGGGATGGAGCTGCTTGTATCGAATGAAGAGAAGGATTCAATGTTTTCATCCATATGATTCGAGGCACTGGAATCTATCAATAGAGTGGTGGGTTTCGAAACAGTTGCCATGAGTGCTTGACCTCTTTCATGATCATCATTCCTATCCTTCTTCTGTGCACCGTCGGGAAGACATATGTTGTTCTTTTCCAAAAGGAGGGCCATTTGATCTATTGTTTTCTTCATGCATGAACTTTAAGGATGAAAGCCACGGTTGTAATATGAACATTTATATTTTTCCTTGACCTCTTTACCCTTCTGCTTGTTCTTCGAACCGGATGGTGCTTCCGGTTGCTTGCCTTTATCTCTTTGCTTGGTAGGCTTGAATTTGGGCTTCTCTTTCCTTTGCTTTCCTTTATCATTCGAATTCTTGGATCCTTGAGAAAAAAGGGCTGAATCTTTGGATTTTATGGACCCCATTTGAATCAACTTATCATGCTCTTTTGTGATGGACTCAATGAAGGCATTCAAGGTAGTCATCTTCCAATTCGGGGTAGTTATCCAACCAGAATTGAAAGTAGAGACAAATACCGAGTAATCTTTCCCAATATTTGTGAGAATGGAGAGGATCAATTGCTTATCCTCTTTCACAACACCATTGTTCTTCAACTGCAATGACAAGTGCTTGAATCTTTTGAAAAACTCATTGATGGTCTCGAAATTCTCAGGACTAAGAGCAATCAATTCATTCTCTGATTGAATAGCCCTAAGCACGTCCTGCTTGCCAAAAATTGTGTCAAGTTGCTCCCATATTTATTTTGGAGTCTTCAATCCGCTAAGATGGAAGTGAAGATCCTTGGAAATGGAGAGGGAAAGGAGACCATAAGCTTCATCAAGCTTATTGTAGTGTTTGGTTCTTTCCGACAATGTGCTTGGCTCCAATTCGAGGCCAACAGTGACTCTATAGAACCCTTTTGAGCGTAATATAATCTCCATATCATCTTTCCATTCAAAATAATTGAAGGGAGTAAGAACTGGCTTGGAAGAAGAGTATTCCATCTCAAATAGCGAGTGCACTTGATGTAGAACTTGTCAAACACAAGAGAGTGAATGCAATTGATGGAGATGATTAACCTGCAAATCACAATCAAAACAAGAACAGTAAGGTCGAACAATCCACCCTTTTAGAGTTGCATCACACCTGGGATTGGAGATCAAGCAAGTTGAATGGGTCCAATGTATCAAATCCAGGAATTATGTGGAAATCTCAAGATTCTGGAGTGGATTGGAGTGTATTTTTATGCTTTGCATGCACATGAGTGAATGCACATGAGATCTTTCATGCCAAAACTTCTGTAATTTTGAGTAAATTCACTCAAATCTTCTTGTAGAACACCTGTAGAAAAGAGATCTTGTCCCTGCAATGGCTCTAATACCATGTAAAATTAGTCACAGCAGATCTAATGAACAAGTAAATAAATCACAATAGATGAAACTCAGAAAATATGGTGTAAATTGTGCAAAAGTATGCATCAGTGCTCTATAATCCCAATAAGGGTGAAAATACAATACAATACTGTCACAATGAGTGAGCAATTCGAATTGCCTAAGGAGGTCATTCGAATTAACTGAATGGCATAGCGTGGCTCCAACTAGGAGTCCTCATCATCAATCAATGGTGGGCATCAATGCACAAGTCATTGTCAAACAGGTGTCAACCTGAGTCTAACTGAGTGTAATAAGTGTAACTGATGGTAAGTGGCACTAATCTAGGATGGAGGCTCAATGTAGAGCACATGAGGTCTTAACTGCACTCAGAACTGTCAGTCATGTCTCATCAGAGGTCAATCGGAGTGATAACATCAGTTATGGGTCAATCGGAGGTAAATCGGAGTGATAATTGAAGTGTAACTGGACTGGTAGGTGAGAAAGGTGCCCTTCTTCAGTGGAAGGTGAGAACTGGGTGCATGACAGGCTAGGAGAGATAAATCTTAGTGGAAAGTAGCTCCTGAGTGCTGGGAGACTAAGGACTAGGTGCTGGAGATACCATACTGATGACTGGGTAGCATGCGGGTGCATGCAATGCATGCATGCAAAGTACAAAAGTGAATGATGACATATCCTAACACTACTTTTGTATGTGGATGACCTGTTTGTAATAGGTGAGGATAGATTGATTGCCGACACGAAGAGAAGCTTGCTACCGAGTTCAAGATGAAGGACTTGGGGATGATGCACTATTTTCTAAGCATGGAGGTGTGGCAGAGTGCAGATGGAATCTTCCTTGGACCTGTAGGTGGTGGGCCTACATCCAGTATGAAAAAGGACTGGCTCTGTAGAACTTCCTATGACGAGAAGATTGGATATTGATTGAGATAGCAGCAGCAGTGACGGTGACGATGATGATGATTCAATGATGATGATCCAGTGACGATGATCTAGAGAAGAAGACTTGTGCTAGCAGATCTATGTCAAGAAATACCTTCCTAGTTAAGAGGGAGTGTTGATGTATATGTAACTTCAGAATGTATTTCACCTATGTATATTGTACTCCTATAGAGATGTTATTATTCCTCTATACGGAAGTGTCATCATTTGTATTGACAAGTGTCACAAGTGTCGTAACTTGCAGTGATGGGTTATTAGACCACCAAGTGTGGGGTCGGCCCTGATTAGTATAACCATGGGTTATTAGACTGAGTTAGACAAGTCGGCCCTGCTAGGTTATTAGGCAGGTTAGGTCATGTATAAATAGAGTGCAAGAGGCACTCTATTTGATCATCTCATTATTCACTTCTACACTACTCGAAAAGTGGTGCACTAGTGGAGGAGGAGGTTCAGCTGCTAGTAGGACTATCTCTGTGTACTTGGGTTGTATCATTGCTCTTTCTATCTTTGAGGAAGTTGTGAGGTTTTTCACATTTATGGTTTTCCCCAGTGAAACTCTGTGTTTCTATTGTCTCATGTGTTTGCTTGGTGTGATTGATATGCATTGTTATACTTGATATGTTGTACATGTTATTCTCTCAGTAAAGATCCTAGAGTATGTTGAATTAATGCTCAAAAATTAACAGAGGAAGACATACAGAAGACAACTTTCAACTGTCACAATGGACACTTGGATTTTTTAGTCATGCCCTATGGCTTGACTAATGCTCCAACTACATTCCAATATTGTAAGAACAAAGTATTCAGTAAGCATATTCGTAAGTATGTGTTAGTATTTTTTTATGACATTCTGATTTATAGAAAGACTTGGGATGAACACTTGCAACATTTGGAAGTTGTACTAACAATTTTGGCAGTGACAATCATTGTATGTGAAGTTGTCCAAATGTGAATTTGGAATGAAGGAGTTGATGTACCTTGGCCATGTGATTGGAAAAGATGGGTTAAAATTCCACATGGAGAAGATCCAAACTATTCTTCATTGGCCAAGCCCCAAAAATGTGATTGAATTCAGAGGATTCATTGGAATTTGCACCTACTATAGAAAATTTGTCAAGGGATTCTGTCAATTGACATCACCTATGACTGAACTTACAAAGAAGGAATATTTTTGTTGGTTTGAGGAAGATAAGAATATATTCAAAAAAATGAAGTGATGAGTAGCTTCCCGGTCCTTGCCTTACTTGATTTCACTCAGCCATTTGTGCTTGAGTGTGGTGCCTTCGGTGAAGGCATTGGAGCAGTTCTGATGCAAAATAAGCACCCTATTGCTTTTGAGAGAAGAAAGTTGCAGCCACATGAATGAGACTACTGAATCTATGATAAATAAATGCTGGCCATTATGCATGCATTTTCCAAGTTCCGGTAGTACTTGGTGGGGAGCAAGTTTGTTGTCAAGACTGATTACAACAGTCTAAGGCATTTTCTGACACAAAAGGATCCCAATGATAGGCAGCAAAAATGGGTGATTAAAATTCAATCCTATGATTTTGGCATAGAGTACAAGAAGGGTAAAATGAACATAGTGGAATATGCCCTTTCTAGGAAGCCATCCCTTTCTTTAATGGAATTTTGTACGATTTGGAAGGTTCGGTTAGCAGTAGAGTACTCTAGGAATAAGTTTGCATGTGAGCTTCTAGATGGGTTGGTAAAATGATGATGCATATAAGGTTATCCATGATGCCATATACTATAAGGACTACATCTTCTTGGTGTCAAAATCAAACTTGAAAAAGAAAATTTTAGAAGCTGCTCATGATGCACCCTTAGCTGGCCACCCCGGGTTCTTAAAGACACACATAAGGGTGAAGGAGAGGTTCTCATGGAAAGGCCTCAAAAATAATGTGATGAAGCATGTGAAGGAGTGCATTGCATGCCAACAGAACCAGGTGGAGCATATACATCTTGTTGGCCTCTTAAAACCTCTTCCCATTCCGAAGTAGAAATGGGAGATCATATCCATGGATTTCATCACTGGCTTGCCAAAGGTTCAAGGTAAATATTGTATTTTTGTGGTGGTTGATAGGCTAAAAAACTTTGCACATTTTTTTGTTGTTACATCCAATATTGCAGCAAGCCAAGTTGTTGGTCTCTTTTTTCGAGAAGTATTCAAGTTGTATGGTTTTCCCAAAACCATAATAAGTGATAGGGACACTGACTTCACAAGTGCATTTTGGAAAGAATTGTTCAAGCTGGTTGGGACAAGCTTGGACATGAGAACCAGTTATCAGCCCCAAAATGATGGAAAAACTAAAAGGGTGAATCAATGGTTGGAAGGATACCTCTGAAACTATGTCATAGGGCAACAGAAAGGCTAGACTACATGGTTGCACACATTGGGAGAATTATTCTACAACACAACGTTCTACATATCCATTGGCATGGCACCTTTCAAGGCTTTGTATGGGTATGATTCTACCACATTTGTAGATATGATATTTGGATATTGTAGGGAACAAAAGGCAAAGGATTGGATCCAATAGAGTCAATACATTTTGAGAGTACTCAAGGACAACTTATAGACAACTCAAAATCAACAAAATATGTATGCAGATAAGAACATGTCATAGCGCAGTTTTCAATTTAATGACTTGGTGTACTTGAGGTTGCATCCATACAAACAATATTAATTAAAAGGAAAGGGGGTTTAAAATTTAAAACCAAGGTTCCTATGGTCCTTACAAAGTTGTGTGGAAGATAGGAGAAGTTGCTTATGAGTTGGATCTTCCAGAAGGAAGAAATGTACACAATGTGTTTCATGTCTCTTGTCTTAAGAAGTCAGTTGGGAAACAAGTGACAGTATCAATAGAGATTCCACCAATGGATGATGAAGGAAAACTAATATTGGTACTAGAAAGAATTCTACAAATAAGAGAAATAAGGTTGAGAAACAAAACCATCAAAGAATATCTTGCTTTGTGGAAATACTTTCCCAGTGAAGATGCAACATGGGAAGGTGAGCAAGTGTTGCAGCATCCAGGACTACAATTGCTTGAAGACAAGCAATTTTGGATGGGGAGGACCATAATGTCCCCTCCTTGAGGGATCCATGGTCATCCTTCTACCTTATCAATCCCTATAGGTCCTGGAAAAAATTCAATGAATTGTAGGGGCTAATTTTGAATGCATTAATTGTCTAGTTTAATTAAATTCAAAACTTAGGGAAGTGTGCAGTGCATAAAATGTAAATATTTTATTTTTATCTAATTTTGTGATGATTGGATATGATTAGGTGGACCAAGAGGTCACATAAGAGATATTTTGGACCCTATGAGCTATCATCGACAATGGAAATTAGAAGAAAAGTAGAGAAAATCAATAAATCCACTAAAAACTAATGGAAGGCAGCATAAAAGCAGGAAATATCATAAAATCATAAAGAAGTAGAAAAGCAAGAAAAGCACTAAAAAATCAATAAAGCAAGGAAAATATACGAAAATCAAGATGTTTCAAAAAGTAGAAAAGTCGACCAAAGAAGAAAAGTAACAAAGAAAGAAAAAGAAAGGTAAAAGATGCAGGTTCAAAATTAGTCCATGAGGGCACATTAGTTGAGGTGGATGGACGACATTCAATGTTTCTTGAGACCAATTCGTCTTATAAAAGAAGGATGAGTGCACCCACTGACATATTTTGTCACTTTGATAATTTGTCTTGAGAGCTCTGCATCTCAGATCCTTGGGTGATGTGCCCCTTTGCAAACCTTGATCCAACTATGATATTGAGAGATATTTTGTTGGATGCTTGAGGAAGAATATGTCCAATATTCTTAATAGATTATACTGCAGCCATGAGTGTTTTATTTGCAGGTCTGATCCATCCCATAGCATGAAGTATTCAAATCCCAAGAGAATGTGAAGAGCTAGTAGCAACAATGTTTTGATTGTGATATGTTTTCGCCGGAGAAGAAGGTAATATGAGCATTTGCGCCCCCTGTGAGTTGTGGCATATGTTCATGTTCATTCAGTGAGATATAATATGGTCCTTTCCTTCCCATGGATCTGATCCAGTGGTAAAATTCCTTCCTTTTATCCTCAGATACAATATTATTGCTTCTATGTTGTAAAATCTTAAGGATTATGGACATTCTATAAGTTTGGCTTCAATAGACTGCCATTTGTTGCTCTAAAATTCTAATTAAATCTTGTTTTTCTTCAAGGACATATGGTTGATGTCATATATCAGTTGTATTGAAGAATTTATGATCATTTACTACTGTTTGTAACTCACTATTTTCAATGTTTGTGCCCTAGTAAAGAAAAATTGACTAGTTTTCTATTTGGATTATTTTAATTGTCAAATGCAATACTAATATTTTATATGAAGGTCTTGCTAGTTAATTCAAATTTAATAGAGACCATCCACATATATAGAATATAAATTAGGAATACTTTGAGGCCATTTGAAATCATATGTAAATCATCACCTTCACTAGTCCAAGTCTCTCCCTTTTGCAATTAGTTGGAATTTTTACTGTTAGACAATTATTTCCAAGTCTCATTGAGTCTATATCAGGTTTGGGATAGTCCATTTATATTACCTAAGGTTTTATTACTCCCATTGAGCACCAGAAGCAATGGAGGTTCCACAGAAGTCCCTGAGGGATATTGCCATGAAGCCTTTGGTTTATCCAAAGGAGTCTACCCAAGCATGACACACTCCCAAATGTGCCACTATCAGAGTATTGACCTTAATCCCGTGTTATTTGTAGCCTTGTAAGTGTGTCAGGCCTACCCTTTGTGTTTCCAAGCTATTAGAATTGAGTTAGTGTTCCTAATAGGGGTTTGGGTACATTACACACTACTAGTCTTTGTTCAATATCTCATATAGCATAACACTTGGCACTCATCCCTTGATCCATACAACACATGAAAAAATACTTTCTTTTATCTTTAGTCCCTCAATTATTCCCTTCATATTTTCTCTCTTTAATATCGCCAATGTGAGCCCAAGACATTGCCTACTTCCATGTTTCATTTGCAGCATTGTGAAGCTTCTTAGACATGGATTTATGGTTCTTTCGAAAACCTAAAAGGTCAGCAAAATTCAAGGATTTTAGTGGTATGCAGTTGTGAAATGACGAGGATAATACAAATAAAATAGCATGTATTGATGAGGGTGGATCCTTCTCTTTGATTGTTGTGGAGTTCCCTATCTGAATTGAGGAGTTTGCAAAGCAAGTAGATTATGAACAATCATGAGGGTTTGTCATACCCATTGTTGAAGAAGTGTAAGAAAACTCAAGTGTTGCTACAAAGGTATCCACCCCTACTAGGTCATGATCACTATGATGGAGGAGGGTGAGGCTCCATTCCATAGCCTCAAGAGTACATAATGAGTAACATATCCACAACTATAATCAAGGATCTAGAGGAATTGATAAGTCATCTCCATATAGAAAAAACAAAGACTATTAAATGGAAGAGAATTACAAATTCTTATGGAAAATGAGTCATTCCAATTGAGAAACAAAATTAGGTAATATCCTAACTAAAATAAATATCTACAATTTCATCATCCATGCTATTAGACACTATTAGGAAGCTTAGGGAAAAGAAGCATAGCTTACATAAAAAGTTGCGAAAAAACAAAGAAGAAATAAAAAAGAAGGATGTGAGAAGAATATAAAGATCAATTAGCTAAAGGATTTGAATGAGAAAGTTTCATATTATGCAAATGGTATATTAGATTGTAGACCACCTACTATGGCATATGATTTATACCTTAGAGAGTAGTGGTATAAGTTTTTGCTCAACAAAATCGCCTCTCGCTTGCTTATGGATGTTGGGAGGACAACATATTTTTGTAAAACTTATTTTAATATCATTCCCGAGAGGTATAATATATTGCATGAGTTCTAGTTGCACAATTATAGTGTGTTGTAGTTCATTAGGTGGTCCAACAATCACTATGTGGGGGGTGTGTAGTTGAGATCTTTTATTTCATTGCTATATAATGAAAAGAGGAGATTAAATTGAGGAGATGTAGATATATCATTCAACTGAGATCAAAACTACATTAATGATAAGGTAAGAACACAATAGGTCAAGGGAGGTATGTACCAACCATCTTAAGATGGTCAATGACCTAGATGTATAGCTTATGCTAGAAAAACATTGAAAGGAAGCATAGGAATAATATCACACCATCACTAAGGCATTGAGAGATAAAGTGGTCGGGTGCCCACAAATTAGTTGGTATGAAATTATATTGGCACCGATTAGATAGGTATCACATTCCTTTCTAGGTTTTCACATAACCTTAGACCCCCTTCATAAGGGACTGCTCTTCAAAAACTATTAAAAAATTCAATGTGTTTGCTATAAATTTTCTCCCTAACCTACAATTTAAATGCTTCTTATACCATTGGAAATCTCTTGATAAGGAATATAACTTTACTGTAATAGACATTTTCTAATACTAAATAGATTTGCACAAGTTTTGAAAAAAAATGTACAAAATCTTTGGACACAAAATGGCAATTTTTCATATTTTTAGCATAATATTTCATCTCGACATTGGAATGGAGTGCTCGTTGTACCATTGGAAATCTATTGATGAGGGATACACTATTGTTATGATAAATGTTTTCTAATTCCCAATAAATTTGTACATGTTTTCAAAAAAAATTGAATAACATTGTCAAAAGATTCTTTTTTTTGTTTTTGTTTTGAAAACCTATACAAATGCATGGGGAATTAGAAAAAATGTATAACATAAAATTTGTATCCTTCATTAATATATTTTCCATGCTATAAGGAGAGATCCCTTATGAGTTTAGGGAGAAAATTTATGTTAAAAATATGAAAATATTCTTCCCCCCCCACTCCCACAAAAAAAAATTATTTTAATTTCCAAATAGTTTCCAATCAATGTAGAAACATAAAAACTTGAAAGTTCTAGAGCTATGAAATACCTTTCAATGGTCTAAAGAGTTCACAATTCTATGTTTAGAGTAATATATTTTCAAAAAAATACTAAAGCTAGTGACGTATGAAGGGGGTCTAATGTTATGTTAGACATGCATGTTTAAATTATTTGTAAAATATGTCAAAAAGATAGGTTACACTTTGTTGGGGCTAACATTTAGGTTTCCTTTATTATTGCACTCCATTCCTGACTAGAGAGGGTTAGGGGAAGTAGTTGGAGTTGAAGAATAGGAGAGAAAGAGAGAGACACTGAAATATTTAGGCTATTACAACAAGGATGGTAAAACTCATTTCACAACCTATGACTTTAGGAAAGTTTGTTTAGAAGAGAAACCAATAGTTGAGCACTGAAAGGGAGACTATTAATTATTTATAAAACGTCGTGGATATTCCACTAGAATAATTTCTAATAATATATCTTAAAAAAAATTGTTAACTATTTGTTATGCAATGCTTTACTTAAGATTAATATTTAATATTATTAGCTTAAGACACAAATATTGAAATTAGTTGAGATTGAAATAAAATATGTTAAAACAAATACCATGCCATTAATACAATGAGCACGTGATGTACCTTAGGAAACCCAATATGGAAAAACCCAACCAGAAGGTGAGGATTATGCCTTCTCTTTCATTCTCAGAAATGAAATGAAAAACAAAGAAAGGTGAGCTGGATATGGAGTTCGCATTAACACCATGGCATGCATGGATGATACATGGTCTTCTACTTCCTTTATTTTTCTCCAATATCTCACTCCCTTGCTCTCCTCAAATTTGGAATAGTAATAGATACAAAAATAATGGAAACCCTTCTTCCCTAGTGGTCCAATCTATAACATGTCTTGATAGCCATCTAGGGCTAGTATTTTTGCATGCTACAATTGTCAACTAGGATTAGGGTTTTCAACCCTCTAGACTCTTCTTGAAAGTCAACACGTGACTAGCTCCACATGTGTGAGTAATAGGCATTAGTGTTAAGTTTAGCCTAATTTCACAAGCAAGATCACTGAAAGAAACACAATCACAAGATAGACAAAGATTTACCCTGGGAAACCCTCATGGGGTAGAAAACCCAGCAAAACTTTCCTCAATATAGATAATCAACCAATACAAAGATGTAGTCCTCAACAAGAGCTCCTTCTCCTCCTATGCAGACCTCTCTCTCTCCTATGCGCCAATCACAAGTGAGTGAATGAATGGTATAAATGAGGAACACACCTCCTCTATTTATACTTGAGTTCTAATTGAATTTTCACCCTAATGGGGCCGACCTCACATGGGAGATCTAATAACCTTATTTACCACACTCTCTCGGAGGAATAAACATCTCCGGATATACAATAGGGTCTCCATGGAGGAATGGAACATCTCCGGAATAATAAAATACAGATATAATATTCTTAGAAGTTACAATATTTCAACACTCCCCTTTAGCGAGAAGGATATTATAACAACATCTGCAGGAGCAAGGATGTCACGTCCCCTCCCATCATACTAGTGCGATGGAGAGGATCGTGAATCTAAAACCGGGCATCTAGCCCCATGAGCTTTTAGATAAGCATTCACATAAATAAAAGAACATATGAAATGTATAATTATAAGAATAACACAGCGGAAATAATTTCGGTAACACATCCATCATACATTCAAGATATTCATCAAATAAATTAATGCAAAGTTAACACAAGAGAGTACTTATCTTATAACAAAGTAGCCCCAAGCAACTGGCTATGCAACTGCAACGTTCCACCCAACCATAGGCCAGTTGTGATCATCAATATCTCAACACACGGCCACCCCCGAGCTGGGCATGATCTTTACAAGGAATCAGGGAACAGCAGACTCACACATAGCCAAGCATACACCAAGATGAGCCAAGCCAATCTACAATTGGGTTTATCAGGCTGCTAGGAAATGGAAAGGAAGAGTGGCTAAGCTAGTGAGCTCAAGCACAGAGCCAAGGGTAACCTTACAAGATCTATCTAGCTTGGCACCCACAATACATACACACCTAGCACAAGGAAGTATTCTTTTCACTGTTGTACAGTCCCTCAAGCCATACCTTCCCCATCTAGTGCTCTCATGGAGTGCATAGACGAGTAGCCAAAGCCCTCTTGATCTTCTTGAGAGGTTATCTCCCCCACTAGGTTTATCAAGCCCTCTCTATCCACTACCACTCCAATCTCTTGCTCACAGATTCAAACCAAAACAAGGATGCACATAACAGCAAAAGAATAAGTGTTGGGCATGAAGAAACGTTTTTACAGTGAGATTCCCAAAGATGGGGTTTCTACCAGCCCAGAAAAACGTGGGAAGACCCAAAAATGAAATGGCAATTGGGGATTCAACCCTGGAGAGCAAAAACCATTTTCAGAAAAACACCTATGGACATTCTGGGGCAACAACGACCTCTATAAACCCCCAAAACGTGACTCCCTTTCTCCTAGCTGCTGTGCAACACAAAAACAAGCTCCCGGCTTATGGAAAATGCAGGAAATTGGTGAAAAGTGTGATGAAGGAAAGACCTAATAGTTCAGACTGCGTGAGAAAGGAAAGACTATGGGTTTAGAATGGCTTTGGGCACCATTTAGTGGGTGTTTTCTTGCCCAAGGAGACAAAATATGATTTCCCAGGTTGATGGCTTGCCCATGCATGAAATTGGCTGCCATACCTCTTCATTCCCAAGGCATTAACTACCTCAACCAATTTCTGGAAGAATTAAATGATTGGGTCCATAACCCAAAATGGGTAGTTGGTGGTTTATGGGTTTTCTCATTGACACATGGATTAACACCATTGGCTCAAGGGTTTGAATAATTTCCCTCCCTATTCCTTGTAGAATCATACCCTCATCTCTTTGTTGCATTGCATAGCTAGTTGTGGGTTTTTCATTAAAATTCGTATTTACATGATGTCTTAATTTACATTGTACCTATCTAGCACAAGAACCATAGGCATCTATTTTTAATTTCCGATACATAAAATGCTAAATCAATGGCGGGGCCTTGGCCTTGATCTCCTCGCCATGATTAAATATCAATATTTACATCATTTATGATTTAATGAAAAAGGGGGTCAAAATGGGGACGTGACAAAGGAGTCATCGACTACATGATACATGATACATCTATAAATCATTGGAAGCTTTCTTATACATCATCATCAGTAACTCATTCAGTTACTGGAACATAATCAATACCAGAACATCAACATCGTCAGTATTGAGTCTTCATCTTCTACAGCACTCAATCAGCTACAGCATCATCATCATCTGGATCACTCGATCAACAGCCTCATCATTTGGATCTACTGATCATCATCATCATTTGGACCCTCACGATCAACAACATCGTCATCTAGATCATCATGATCAGCAACATCGTCATCTAGATCATCACGATCAACATCATCGTCATCTAGACCATCACGATCAACAGCATCATCATCTAGATCATCACGATCAACAACATCGTCATCTATATCATCACGATCAGCAGCATCGTCATCTAGATCATCATGATCAATAGCAGCGTCATCTAGACCATCACGATCAACAGCACGTCATCTAGATCATCACGATCAACAGCATCATCATCTAGATCATCACGATCAACAACATCGTCATAGAAGCATACTCTGCAATGCACAAGATCCTATTATGGGATGATCAATCCCTCTCACTTTAGGACATAGGTCCAAGGATGATACAATCTTGATCCACTTACAGGATGATCAATCCCTCTCAATTTAAGACATCTCTCATGTCTATGGACGATGCAATCCAGATCAACTTACAGGATGATCAATCCTTATCTGTTTAAGACACGTCACCATGTCTAGGGACGATGCAATCCCAAATCAACTTATAGTATAATTAATCCTTATCACTTTAAGACACATCACCATGTCTAGGGACAATGCAATCCCGAATCAACTTACAGGATGATTAATCCTTATCACTTTAAGACACCTCACCATGTCTAGGGACGATGCAATCCTGAATCAACTTACAGGGTGATTAGTCCTTATCACTCTAAGACACCTCACCATGTCTAGGGACGATGCAATCCCGAATCAACTTACAGGATTATTAGTCCTTATCACTTTAAGACATCTCACCATGTCTAGGGACGATGCAATTCCGAATCAACTTACAGGATGATTAGTCCTTATCACTTTAAGACACCTCACCATGTCTAGGGACGATGCAATCCCGAATCAACTTACAGGATGATTAGTCCTTATCACTTTAGGACATGAGTCCAAGGATGATGCAATCCTGATCCACTTACGGGATGATCAATCCCTATCACTTAAGGACATGAGTCCAAGGATGATGCAATCCTGATCCACTTACGAGATGATCAATCCCTATCACTTTAGAACATAAGTACAGGGACGATGCAATCCCAATAGTCCTCTTAGACAAAGTCTAAGTACCACTACATCGACCTCATCGTTGGAACAGGTAACCTCATCATCAAACTCACCATTGGAAAAGGTAACCTCATCATCGATATATGTATCCTCATCAATACAGGTATCCTCATTATTGACCTTACGGTCAATATAGGCAATCTCATTATCGATATAGGTATCCACATTGATACCAATATCCAAATATCATCATCAACCATATCACTCCCCCTTTCGAGGAGGGTCCTTCTGAACAACACCAAGCTTGTCTCGAAAATACTCAAACTTTACTCGAGACGGAGGTTTGGTCAATATACAGCAACTTGTTCATCAGTGCTCACATACTCAAGCTTGATAACTCATTTCTGCACCATATCCCATATATAGAAATACCGGATCTCTATGTGCTTTGACTTATCATGGAATACTAGATTCTCTGTCATCTTGATACAACTTTGGTTGTCACATAGGATCACAGTGGGGTCCATCTCTAAGTCAAACAATCATGATAACAACTTCCAAATCCATACTGCTTCACAACTAGCAGAGCAAGAAGCTATATATTCCACTTCATCTCTACTGAGAGCCACACTTTACTACTTCCTACTAAACCACGAGATCATGGCAGATCCTAGACAATAACATCCACCCAATGTACTCTTCCTGTCTGATACACTTCCTACCCAATCAGTATCTGTGTAGCCATACAATCTGAAGTCATGATCTCCACGATAACATAGACCAAAATCTATCGTACCCTTTAGGTACCTCATCACATGCTTTGCAGCTATCAGGTGAACTCGTCTAGGTTCCACTAGATACTGACTCAAGGTGTTCACCGCAAAGCATATATCTGGCCTGGTATTCGTCAGATACATTAATGACCAAATAATATGTCTGTACAGAGTCACATCCACTAACTCTGAAGAGTCATCAGCTAATAGTTTCAAGTTGGAATCCATGGGAGTGACCATGGCTTTGCATTCCAACATATCGAATCTTTTCAAGATTTCCACAGCATACTTACCCTGGTTGAGAAAGAATCCTTCTGAGCCTTTCCATACTTCCAGACCTAAGAAGGAGTGCATCAATCCGAGATCTTTCATCTCAAACTCTGAAGAGAGCTTCTTCTTGCACTCGATAATCTCTTTCTCATTTCCAGTCAGAAATAGATCATCCACATATAGCAACAATATGACAGGTTCATCATCCATAACCTTGAGATAAATATTAGGATTAGCTTTACTTTTGGTAAATCCCAAGCTTGTCAAGACTGTCAATTCTTCCATACCAATCTTGGGGAGCTTGCTCCAACCCATACAAATCCTTCTTCAGTTTTCACACATAGGTTCTTCCATCTTCCACCTCAAATCCTTGTGGTTGTTCTATGTACACTTCTTCCTCAATCACACCATTCAGGAAAGATGTCTTTACATCCATCTGGTGTAATTCCCACTTCATCATGGATGCAAGTGCCATGATGGTTCTAATGGAAGTGTACCTTGCAACTGGTGCAAATGTCTCTTCATAGTCAATTCCCTCTTTCTGAGAGAATCCTCTGGCCACAAACCTTGCCTTATATTTTTCAATGCTACCATCCGCAGCATGATTCATTTTGTATATCCATTTGGAGGATACCACACTTTTGTCTTTTGGTTTAGGAACTATATCCCAAACATCATTCTTCATTATTAACTAGTATTCCTCAGTCATTGCCTCTACCCACTCTTTCTTATTAGATGCCTCTTCATAACTAGTGGGTTCTTGATCTACCAGATCACACATCAAAGCCATATAGTTGGAAAATGACTTTGGTTTCTTGCTCACTCTGGTGGAGCCTTCAGGAGCTCCATACTTTTCTGCCCCTAGTATAATATCTCTTTCCCATGCTGGCCTTCTCTTTCTTGATATGTTTGTGATAGGGGGTTATTATGGTTCTAACATGTCATGGTCTTCAGGTGTTACATCTTCAGGGTTGGGTATAGACTTTGCAGTTCTGGAAGGTGCATCTTCTTCATATACTTCTTCATACTGGCACTTCCTAGATCTCTTGAGAGCTCCTTCTTCATCAAATGTCACATCCCTACTTATTTCCATATGATGGAAACCTGGGATGTAAATTCTGAATGCTTTGGATGCTTCACAATATCCAACAAAAATTCCCTTCTTCCCAGAAGGATCCAGGTTGGTCCTCTTTTCTTTTGGAATGTGAATGTATAATGGGCATCCAAATATCTTGAGGTGACTTAATTCAGGTCTCTTTCCTGTGAACACTTCTTCTGTGGTTTTGAAATCAAGAGCACTATGAGATAGTCTATTTTGCACATAGACTGTTGTCCTAGCTGCTTTAGCCCATAGATACATAGGTAGGTCTTGATCATGTATCATTGTCTTTACAGCTTCCATGATGGTTCTATTCTTTCTCTCCGCAACACCATTTTGTTGAGGATTGTAGGGAGTGGTTAGTTCCCTCTTAATTCCAGCTTCTTTACAAAAGTATTCAAAAGTCCTTTGAAGTATATTCTCCGCCATTTTTTGTCCTGAGTATTTTGATTTTCTTTTCTGAATGATTTTATATCAAGGCTTTGAACTCCTTGAACTTTCTGAAGACTTCATTCTTTCCTTTTAGAAAGTATATCCAAGTCTTTCTTGAATAGTCATCAATAAATGTAAGATAGTATTCATATCCACTCAAAGATGTGGAGGGAATTGGTCCACATACATCTAAATGAATTAATTCCAAGGTACTCTTAGTCTTTGTTTCACTCTTTGGAAATGGGTTCTTGATATTCTTCCCTTTTTCACATGCTTTGCATGTGCCATCATGATCAATCTTTAAGTATGGTAGTCCTATAACTACCTTGCTCACATGAGGTAGTGCTTTGTAGTTAATGTGAGCAAGCCTTCTATGCCATAGCTCATTTGGGCTAGTGGCTTCATGTACAAGGGCAGCTTCTGGATGGCCCTTGAGTTTGTATAGACCTCCTTTCTCTTCACCAATAACAATTGCATCCTCAATTGATTTTCCTTTGAGCCACATGAGTACTTTCCCATCTATGAATGTAACCCTATAGCCTTTCTTATCTAAAGCTGAGATAGAGAGTAAGTTCTTCTTCAAACTTGGTACATATAAGATCTCCTTCATCTTCAATGGGGTTCCAGAATCAAGCTTGTAACTTGCTTCACCAACTCCCTTGATGGGATATTGATAGTCATCTCCAAGGGATACCTTCTATGGAGACGTATTCTCTTCAAGTTTTGAAAGAGTCTTCTTTTGACCTATCATGTGCTTTGAAGCACCACTATCAATGATCCATGTATCTTCTCCAGGTGTTATTGCCCCAGAGAGTGCAGAGAATAGAACATACTCTTCTGCATCTTCTTCTTCCTCTACTTTAGATATTTTCTTTTGAGGCATTTCCTCCTCTTCTTCACTATCATCTTCTGCTAGATGAGCTTGATTTCTTTTGTGGCGAAAACCCTTTTTCTTCTTTAGAGGACAATCCTTAGCAATGTGTCCTATTTTGTGACAAGTAAAACATTGAAATGAGGAGTAATCTCTTCTTTGATTAGTTCCTCTTCTCTTTTGAAATCGTTGTGGAGGTTGAGAATCCTTGTGACTATCCTTCTTAAAGTAGGATTGATTCCTTCTTCTCTTGGTGTGGGTGCCCAAAGATTGGTCATCTTCCTTGAGCAAGGATTCTCTGTTGGAAACCCTAGCTTCTTCTTGAATGCAGTCCTCCCATACCACATCAAACTTCATACTTTCTTTTCTGGTACACATAGTTTGGATGAATGACTCCCAAGATCTAGTGAGACCGTTTAGAGCAGTCATGACTAGTTCATCTTCATCAAGGGTATCTCCAATAGCATCTAGTTGTTCCTTGAACTGGGAAACCCTTGAGAAATAGTCTTGAATAGATTCTCCTTTATTATCTTGGTGCTCTTTAGTTGAGCTCTCAGGTTCATCTTCCTATTGATGTTCTTTCCTTCATACATTCTGGAAAGGGCATCATACATTTCCTTTGGGTTATTCTTGGATGCCACTTGGGGAATCACGTGGTCCTTGATAGAATCGACAATGATTCTCTTTGCCCTAATCAAGTCCTTCCTATACTTCTCTTTGGCTTCATCTTCCTCATGTTCTACAACCTCATCCTTGATATATTGGGCAAGATCATTCTCTTCAAGAATGAGACCAATCCTATATTTCCATGCCCAGAAATTCTCTATACCCTCTAACTTGTCTTCAAGCTTAGTGCTTGGAGCCATCTTATCCAGGGGGTCACAGAGATTTAATTTTCTCAAGAGATAGAATAACACTTACCAGGAGATGTGCTTGATTGAATTGAGAATACTGGTGTGTTCTGCTTCTGGAAACTTCAACTTTTCACCTGTTGGATCTGCAACAAAATTTATGGTTTTCTGGTCTTCACTTTTCTGGTTTACTAGTGCAAAGGTTCGCAGCTTTTCTAGTTCATTGGTGCATAGGTGTGCACTTTTCTGGTTTACTGGTTTTCTGCAATTCTGGTCCAAAACACAAACTAGGGTTTGACTTTCCCGGAGTTCTACCCACTCAAAAATTTCGATCTAGGGCTCAAAACTTCGATTTTGAGGAGGGCTATCCAGCCATGCAATCAGAATCCAAAATTCCAACTTTTCCATAAACCCTAATTTTCACCAGAGGAGGAGAGAGAGGTATTTTCACCTTGTGAAAGATGTCCTATTCACGCTAGCTCTGATACCATGTTAATTTTAGCCTAATTTCACAAGCAAGATCACTGAAAGAAACACAATCATGAGATAGACAAATATTTACCCTGGGAAACCCTCATGGGGTAGAAAACCCAGCAAAGCTTTCCTCAATATAGATAATCAACCAATAAAAAGATGTAGTCCTCAACAAGAGCTCCTTCTCCTACTATGCAGACCTCTCTCTCTCCTATGCACCAATCACAAGTGAGTGAATGAATGGTATAAATGAGGAACACACCTCCTCTATTTATACTTGAGTTCTAACTGACTTTTCACCCTAATGGGGCCGACCTCTCCTAAGAGAGTCTAATAACCCCTAAACAGCTAACTCAGGGCCGACCTCACATGGGAGATCTAATAACCCTAGTTACCACACTCTCTCAGAGGAATAAACATATCTGGATATACAATAGGGTCTCCACGGAGGAATGGAACATCTCCGGAATAATAAAATACATATATAATAGTCTTAGAAATTACAATATTTCAACAATTAGTGTGGCATCCACTCGATACCATGTCGATCAACAACATAGGTCAACTTGCAGGAGTCATAACTTACGCATGCAAACCCCAATTGAGGTGATCTTTATGTTGAATTGGAAAACTTTCTATATGTAGAACAACATCAAGAAGTTGATCATTATTTTCACAAAGTTTTGACTCCAAAAATGGTCATTTAGTGCTCTGAAGTGGCTCTGAAAGTTTTAGGACCTAAAATCACCAAAATATGACATGCCCCTTAAATGGATTTACAAACCACTAACTCTAATTTTTTGACCAAAAGAGTACCAAAATAGATAACAAATTAAATATTAATCCATTTGAATCAATAAACAATTGTACTTTCATTGCATAGGAGTGTACATTAATCATTAAGTAGGGGTATGATGAGCCTCAAAATTTCTCTCTTTTGTTATTTTTTTCCTCCATAGTACCAATTTTATATAACCATTGCATATTCATCATAATTATAATCATTTCAAGTTAATTACTTGTAAATTTATATATTTTGCTAACTTATAACGGATTGTGATTCCAATATTTAGATTACATGTATTATTAAATTTTAATGTGCTTAATAATTATAGTTATGATACAAAATTATTTACAACTATTATTTCATAAACAAGCTATGAGGTTTTCTTGACCTTTACAAGCATAAACTTGAGCAAAACAAGTTAAAACAAGTTAACCTCACACCACATCATAAACAAATCTTGCAACTAACCAAAGACATGCATCATTTCCGAAGGAAGAGTTAATCTAAAAGCTCCCTAGTATAACTAACAAGAGATATTCGTCATTTCCAATATCATAGTTAATCTAAAAGCTCCCTAGTATATGTAGGCATCTTTGCAAGAGTATTACCATTTAATATATCGATATTTTAGTCCTCTTAAGCAAAGGACCATTCATGAAGGTGAGCTGAGGAATGTGTTGAATGTGTTTTTGCATTTGCATCATGTTTATGTAATTTCTATTTCTAGCATTTATGTTTCTATGTTATTTACTTTGAATAATATAATTTATTTATTTTTATGTTATTTTGTTTTTTTAATATTATTATATTATTATAATTACATAAAATTTAATAAATATTAAATATTGTTGTTATATTTATAAATATTTATATTTAACAATTTAGAGTAGAGGATGAAGAATTATTTTCTAGATTACATAGACTAGCGGCATAAGTATAGCCAACCACTTAGTTTTGTGGAGATGGTTGGTTGTTAAGCAAAGACTAAACATTAAACTAATTAATATAAACATTAAACTATCATAAACATTAAACTAATTAATATAAACGTAAACATAAATGTTACTTATTTAAATGTTAATTAAGATGCATTTGAGCATAACAAGATACGACGACCATGAAATGAATTCACATTGTACACTTTTTACACTCAGGGACCTCTTTTCTTATCCACTTGTTACATTGAGGTTAATCTTGTTGATCCACTCAAGGAAGTCCAAAATCTCAGATAATATCTAAACACCTATCTAATTACACAAAGATGAGACAAGTGTACTATCAAGATTTATTTTATGGTTATTATTCCAAATCCGAAATAAAGAATTATAATATATATATATATATATATATGAAAAGTATCTTAGTTTACATATGATAACTCTAATTAAAGTGGTTCTTAACACTTAACTTGTAGCCTATCTTTCACCTACCACAAGTTTAGTGGCTATGCTAATAATAGTAACCACGTGACCTTTCACTAAAACACAAAACACAGTATAACATCACATCACATCATTGCTCCAATAAACACCATTATCTTCAAATATTTAATAGAGTACTCTTACATGTGAAGGGCTCTTTTCTCTTTGTGAAACCTGAGTTTATCTAGATTACTGATTGACATTGCTCCATGCCCGTTGGATAGAAAAAATCAGCAATCAAGATAAAGATCGCCCCTTTGTGGATATATAAATCCTTCAAAGCAGTTTCACAGTATTTCCATCTAAAATCAATTTCATATACTGGTTATAGCCCAAGTCAAATCAGTTTCAACTACTCGTTATAGAGCTTAACAAACAGAGTTACCAAACAACCCACCACTTATGGAGAATTCGACAAGCTATTGCTGTCCTTGATGATGGAATGTGCAAATCAGGGTAGAGGAGCCGGCTTTGCGATGCATGTAGGCCGTTCCTCGCCTGCTAATATCACACACAATCTCTCGCCGTCACAATCTCCGGGAGTTTCCACAACTATCGTCGGCGTTGTCTGCGTATTCTCAATAATATTATCGGCGGAGTCACGGACTGAGTTACCTGCAGCGTCCTCAATCCGGTGAACCTCCCTGTGGCGAGTATGGTACATGAGGCATAATATCAAGTGCAGAGCCAATATTAATACCACCACTATCAAAACCGCTACAGAATACTCTTTTGCAGATATTTCTTCGGCGTGGGGTGGACTCCGTGGAGGCGCGGCGCCGGGGATTGGCATTGATCGTTTCGGCTTTTTAATATCGTTCCCTGAAGCATAACAACGGCATTCAGATTTCTGGACAAACACAGCAAAAAGAAGTCTAATATGAGCTTTCTGCAGAGTAGAGAACCCCAGTTATTATAGCAGAGAATTTATCTGAAAACTGCGCCAAACAGTACGTTGAATTTGTGAGCAAAAACGAAGAACCGTCGGACATCTTTTCTGGTAGTTGATAAGAGTCCACCGACCTAGTTTTAAGTAGCGCTCAAATGGTGGTTTTGGTTATATAAATATTTTTATCAACCCGTCTTTCTTTTATGTATCTTCTTCCTCAGGAAATTCGATTGTTTCTTTATAAAAGAATGTCCTTTGTGTGTTTTCTCAGCTTGCTCGGATATCAATATATTAGTCAAAGGCATTAGTTTTCATATGATTTGGTCCTCAGAAATGACACACCAGCCGAAAGGATAAGATGTGATGGCTGGGCTTTAACCAAGAGTGGCAAAAAGAATGAATGTGAATGTGATGGGAAGGAAAGAAAATGGAATGATGATTTTAATGGTTAAGAATGTGTGTTTTTATAAAAGTTTGTAAATGTAAAATGAGAAATTAGTTTAATAAAAAGAATGTGATAGGAAGGAACCTAGCTTATTAGTTTAATAATTAAGAATGTGTGTTTTTATAATTGTTTGTCATTTTATAAAAACAGAAATGAGATTATTGTTTTACAATGGATTCACTTCTATACAATGACATGCTTCTATGTGTGTTTGTGTGTATATACACTTGTGAACTGAATGTAAATCTAAAAAACTATTTGATATAACTTCAAATAGAGTAGCAAAGAGTAGATATATAATAATCTGTAGAGAGAAATAATTAGAGCAACAAGTATATAATCCCCACAATAACACAAGATACAATGTGGGAAAACCCACTATGGGAAAAAGCATTGACTATTCCTTGCTCTTCATATCAAAATGCAAATACAAAGGAAATGACACTCTCTATGGAATTACATATGACTCTACGGTCATAATGGCTATAATATCCAATCGTGTGTTGTTTTCTCAACTATGAAACAATATAATAACATTGAAAGAATGGAACCAGTTCTTCCCTCCTTTGTATTTAACATAGCCCTATAACATCCACACGAGACTTGTTCCACATATGCGAGCAATGAGAGTTGACATGGAATCCACTCGACACCATGGTGTTCAATTGGGTAGGTCAACTTGAGGGACACATAACTTCTTCATACGGAATTCGATTGAGACAATTCTTGCACGGTTGGAAAGGTCTCGCTATGCACAATGTAAAATTTTGGTCCAATCGTTTTTTTCGCCGAAAACTGACATTAATCCCTCAAAATTGCCCCAAAAAGTTTTAGATAGTTTTTTGTCCCCAAATCAAAAAAGTAAGACTTGGCCCTAAAATAAACCATTTCAGATCACACAAAATCCAAATTATTGTTTATCTTGTGTAAGTTTCAAATGATGTATATTTTATAATTATAAATATTAAGATGTGTTTAGTGTATATTTTATAATTGTAAATGTTAAGATGTGTTTAGTTTCTTTTTTAATCATATTATGAACAATTTAAAAAAAAAAATTTATCACTTAATTTCTTTAAAAAATATGTAAAACAAATTGTTATTTATTATGTATATTAAATTTTTATAAAATATTGTTGCTAAATATTTTTTGAAAAAATAATAATCAAACAAGCATTATCATCTCTTCAACTAATCAGTTATAATATTAATAAAAACATTAAAATAATTTTATATAAAATTAATAATACTACTAAAATCAACAAATATATTTTAAAACATAAAAATATATTATAACTTTTAATATTCATAAACACCTATATTTGTCACCAAAACGCGAGGATGCATATTACTAACACCCTTCGCTTATACGAAAGCAAAACAATATATGTAATCCATCATAATAATACCTTCAAGAAAAAACAATGGAATCCCCTTTGGAACCCCACTCAAAATACTCTAATCATACCTTTAGGTTGAAGTGTCTTCACGTCTCTCTTATTCATTCGTATCATTTTAATAAGCCTAACTTCTTAAAATTTAATTAAAATTTCTAAAATAAGATATGTCTTTTTATACTTTCCAAATTTTACCATATTCCATTATACCAAAATGCCAAAACTTATAATATCCATGTCCACGTCATCTCAAAGAAGTATACATCATATAATTATTGGGCTCCTTTTTGGGGGAATATAACTATTAAATACTTTCTCCATTCTTCTTTAAAAACTTCTTAAATACTAAGCTCAAAGGTTCCAAATTTTACCAAATGCTAGTACTACCAAAATGCCAAAGATTATAATATCCATGGCTATGTCATCTCAAAGAAGTATAATGAGCTTTTTTCTTAATAGATTTATTAAATACGGTATCCATTCTTATTGAAAAAAAATTCTTAAATGCTAATCTTAAAGAGACTTCATTACATTCATGAAGACACTAATTTGATTACGTTTATATCAACAGAGTGTTGAACTTAATGTTGTCATTGATGTCAGACAAGAGATTGTTGGGCTTAATGTTGTCATTGATGTCAAATAGGAGATTGTTGGACTTAATGTTGTCATGGATGACAAATGGGAGATTGTTGGAATGAATTATTGAAGCCAGTTTGAAGAAGTATATATAAAAAGGATGTACAATGTCAACGCAGTGATAAGACACCAACAACAGTTACCAGCATAAGTGCACAGTGGTACACATGTCGAAGCAGATGAAGATAGTTGGAATGTTCAAACATTCGATATTTCGAAGCAAGTTGTGTGTTGAAGTACATAGATAATAAATAAGTAGAAGATAACAAGCAAGTAGTATGTCAATCGAAGTGCACAACACAATTGACAAGCCAACAAAGTATTGAAGAAGGATGTGGTACAAGCCCCTCGTTGTGGTGCAAAGCCTTATTCTTCAAATAGTCATTGCGGTCAAGTGATTAAATTAAGGTAATGAGACAAACATGTCGACCCTTATGTGGACATAAGAAAAGCTATAAGTAGATAAGGACTAATGCACTTTGTGATAGAAGTGCATGAGATGAGTGTGCGATGTATGAGTGTGACTGTGGATGGTCAGAAGTTCTAATTTATGGGGTTTTGAAAGGGAATCAATGGCTAGTTGATTCAAAGAAGAAGCATAATTTGAAGTAAGCACAAAATCAAGTCGCATGTCATGGTTGGATAAGTCGCAGCTTGGAAGAAGTGAAAGATCACAGTAGAAATTGATGCAGCATAGAATCAGGTCGCACGTCGTAGTTGTAAGACTGCGAGAGAGATTGAGTCGCACATTGTAGTTGGATAAGTTGCAGTCCAAAAGAAGTAAAAGATTGCAATAGAAATGGAGGTAGTATAGAATCATGTTGTACATCGCAGTTGGATAAGTCGAAGTAATTAACAGTCCAGAAGAAGTGAAATACCACAACATAATTTGAAGCAAGTACAGGATCAAGTCGCACATCGCAGTTGGATAAGTTCGCAAGGTACACACAAAAGAAAATTTTGATGAAGTACAAAACCTATTTTAAAGGAAAGTCTGTAAGTAAGTACAAAGCTATGCAAGAGGAAATGAAGTAATCTAAGTTTGGATCCAGAGTAGTTTATTGTTCTAGAGTATGATTGATAATTAAGATGCCAAGACAGCTTCCAGCTACAGTATACATTGAGCATCATCCACCAAATCAATGAAGAAGTAAAAAGCATGGTTGAAGCAGGCAATAAGAAGAAGCAATTGCAAGATTCTTTTAAAGCATACCTTACAGATTGCTAAAGATGAATCGTGCATCAGTATAACTAGTGTCACTCAGTGGAGGTTGATATATTCATTGGACAAGCTAGGTCTTGTTTGCAAGTTAGATCTTGCATTGAGGATTGGATTCGTCACGACAGGTTGGATCCTGTCAGCAAGTTGGGTCTTGCACAAGGGTTGGATCCCTCACCTCTCAATTGGTGCTAAGAAACCCAAAGATTAGTGTCTTATGAAACTGATGTACTAATGATCTATTAAATATTCAAAAATTACTCTTGGTGTCTTTACTTGTGATGGTCATTTCTTTACTTAGAGAAACATTTATTATACATGGTAACTATGACATACTAAATAATGGAATGATTGAATTAAATATGTGATGCACCGATTCACCCTCCCCTCTCAGTGCACTTGATTAGTTCAACAATTGGTATCAAAGCAAGTTCCTTCACACAAGTCTAATCAACTTGAAGGAGATCCTTTAGAACACAATGGATGGGAAACCATTGGCGACTACAACCGGAGCTATTTTCTTCGATGGGACAAACTACTCTTCTTGGAGAAAAACAATGAAATAATACTTGAAAAAAAGCGAACCAAGTGTTTAGGAGACAATTGCTTGCAAACCTACAACTGTGAGAAACAAGTCGAAGCATTTGGAAAAAAGGGAAGCCAAGAAATATGACTCAATAGCAATGATGGCTATCTTCGATAACCTATCAAATCAAGTCAAAGAAAAAATAGGACAGGGCACATCTGCTAAAGAATTATGGCTCAAACTATATCATCTTTGTAATTACGAAGTGAATACTCTAGAAGATAATTTGTTTCAAGACCAAATGCAAAAATCAGAATCATCAAAAGAAGAACTCGATCATGATATTAATGAAGGTATGTATTCTCATAGACATTCAGATTACATAAATTCAAGTAGTGAGGATAATTGTTATGTTATAGATGAAGAACAAGATATAGCAAAGTTTAAGATAGATGTTTTAGTAGCACTAGAAGAGGTCAAAGGGTCAGAATATGAGTGATATGTTGAGGTGTCAAGGGATGACTTGGACATTCTTGAAAGTAAAATTATGTGTATTTTTAAAAGAAATGGAAAGAGCTCAGAAGAAAATTGAGTTGTTACAACAAGTGCTTAAGGAGTCTAAAAGAAAGGAACAAGAAAAGCGTGAATAAGTCAAGAAAGAAAAGATTGAATTGAAGAGTCAAGGTACACCAGTATTAAGGAACAAAGAAGATGAAATCACAAGATTGAAAGAAAAAATTGCTCATCTAATAGAAGAAAATAGGTAGAAGTCCAATGACAAAAATTCAGAAGCTCTGGAAGATTCAAGAAAATCGATTAGTGGGTTGGAAGTACAACTTGAGGAATTCAAAGGAAGAGAGGAAGTTCTAAGAAGTCATCTAACGAAGGAAGAAGGTACATGTCACAGTATCAAGTTGAAAGTAGACGAATTAAAAAGGAGAATTGAGGAAGAAAATAACAACCATAAGAATAGCTCATCAATTCTTGAAGAAATATTAAACAACATCCAAAGGTCGCCAAACAACAAAACCGGCCTTGGATACAATAAGACAATAGAAAAGACTATGAATGATAAGAGCATGTTGAGATGGACAAAGGGAATATCCGAAGTCACAGAACTAGAACATGCTAAGAATTCATTCAACAAGGAAAGCTATGAAGAGATAAGTTAGAAGGAATTACAACAGGAAAGCAAGTCCTATCAAAAAAACCTAAAACGAAATAGGTCATCAAAGCAAGTTCAATCCAGGTATGGGAATTTCTTTAGAGGGTATTGCTTCTCTTGTTATGAATATGGACATAGAGCATTGGAATGTGTGAATTATGGTAGAAAAAGGTTCAACAATATAGTTAAGTGTCTAAGGTGTAGTCATTATGGACACATTGCAAAAGATTGTCATACTATAAGATGCTATGCATGCAATGATTTTGGACACAAAGCACAAAATTGTCGAAGCTCAGCAGGATATTCAACCAATACCATATCTCATACTATAGGAAAGAAAAATGATAATTTATAGATGAAAAGAAGAAGTAATATTGTGAAACATCAAATATATATTCAGATAAGTATGCATACTCTCAAAAGTGTATAAGAAAAACTCCAATGGTATGTATTGTCGAAGCAGACGACAGTAGTACAAAGGAAACAAAAGATTGTTGCATTTCATGCTAATCTTTGGAATATTATATGAATATCCTTGAGTTCAAAACAAGATTGTATACAATGCATGAATTCAAGGAAAAAGTATACTAAGCCTAGAAGATGAAAGGAAAATCAAAGTCAGAAGACATTTGAAGGCTGTCATGGATCCATTCACATTGCTACCAAGTTCATTTTGATATAGGAGCTACTGTCTAAGGAAGTACATACATTTCAATTGGCAAGTCTATCAACAGTACAAAATAAGTTGCATTACATATATGAAAAAGAATGAATTCATTCATAACAATTCAATTTTATTAAGAATTGCTTTTGCAGAAGTCAAAGTCAACAAAAGTACAAAATATGCCATATTTGGAAAGACTATCAAATGGCATTACAAAATTGTTGGTTTCTTCTCATTTTTACAATAGCATTAGCGGAGAATTTACTAACAATTGAAGCTCAAGTAAAAGTACAAAATTCGGCAGTGAGAGGTGCAATTCAGTATTTGGCGATTATTTCTCTTTGAAATTTGTAGTGCCAGGAATTGTTCGAAGTTGTTTCAAGAGAACTAGAATTTGTTCCTACTGCACTTCCAATTGATCAATTTGTTTCTTCAAAACCTCAATTTCTTCATCATTTCTCTAATTAATCTGCGTCTAAGCATACCACTCTCTAATATCAGCTTCTTTTTCTTAATATGTCGATTTATCCAAGTTTCTCTTAAGGTTTGTGAATTATGTTTGCTGTGAGTGAAATGCCGCAAAAATATTTGCCACAGAATTAACTTGTTGAAAAGGATAATACATTGTGACATAACCACCAATGGAATTGAAGTGATTATCATATTAACAGAATGATTACCAAATGGATGAACACCAAGAGAATGAAACACAAGCCAATCCACCCAGAAGAATCATCTAGTAGGATTTGTATTTAATTACCACTCATAACCAATGTTGTTTGCATTCAAAAGGATTTACGATTGCATGCTCCCGAAAATATTGAAATTATGCAAAAGTAAGGTTGCATTCATGAACGATTTGGAATCTTTCTCTCTATATTATTTAATGCTAAATATTGCATGCTTGTGTTAATTCATCACCCGTGTCAAATCCTTAGCATTTATGGGTACATTAAAAATGATAGATCAAGTTAATGTTATTCGGAAGAGAAAATCTCAATTTGGATATGCAACCTTGGAAGAGTATTTACGACATCTTGAGAACTGTCTAAGGGAACTTGCATAAGGGGATTAGCAATGCACGAGTCACATAATCAAAATGTGAATACCTTTTCCATTGATTTCAAAGGGGGAGAAATGAAGATAGGAGGATGAAACAATAAGTAACCAAAAGCCCCCAGTAAGGGGAGCAAAAAAGTAGAAGAGTATAACAGTAGAAGAGTCGAATTGTTGCCATCATTGACAAAGGGGGATATTATTGGACTTAATGTTTTCATTGATGTCAGACGAGATATTGTTGGACTTAATGTTGTCATTGATTTCAAACGGGATATTGTTGGACTTAATTTTGTCATGGATGACAAATGGGAGATTGTTGGAATGAATGATTGAATCCATTTTGAAGAAGTATATATAACAAGGTTGTACAATGTCAACGTAGTGACAAGACACCGACAATAGTTACCGGTAGAAGTACGTAGTGGTACACATGTCAAAGTAAATGAAGATAGTCAGAATGTGCAAACAGTCGATATGTCGAAGCAAGTTGTGTGTCGAAGTGTCCATGTTGAAGTACATATATAATAGATAAGTCGATGATAACAAGAAAGTAGTGCGTCATTCGAAGTGTGTAGCACAATTGACAAGCCAACAAAGTATTGAAGAAGGATGGGGTACAAGCCCCTCATTGTGGTACAAAGCCTTATTCTTCATATAGTCATTTGTGGTCAATTGATTAAATTAAGGTAATGAGAAAAACATGTCAGCCCTCATGTGGACATAAGAAAAGCTATAAGTAGACACTTGGACTAATGCAATTTGTGATATAAGTGTGTGAGATGAGTGTGTGATGTATGATTGCGATTGTGGATGGTATAAAGTTCTAATTTTCAGGGTTTTGAAAGGGAATCAATAGCTAGTTGATTTGAAGAAGAAGCGGAATTTGAAGCAAGCACAAAATCAAGTAGCATGTCGCTATTGAATAAGTCACAACCCAAAAGAAGTAAAAGATCACAGTAGAAATTGATGCAGCATAGAATCAGGTCGCACGTCGTAGTTGGAATACTGCAGGAGATATTGAGTCACATGACGCATTTGGATAATTCGTAGTTCGAAAGAATTAAAATATCACAGTAGAGAATGATGCAATATAGAATAATGTCGCACATGGGAGTTGGATAAGTCGAAGTAATTAACTGTCCAGAAGAAGTGAAAGATCGAAGCAGAATCAAGTCGGACATCACAGTTGGATAATATCACAAGGTACACACAGAAGCAAAGCTTGTTGAAGTACAAAACCTATTTTAAAGGAAAATTTGTACGCAAGTACAAATCTATGCAAGAGGCAATGAAGTAATTTGAACTTGGATCTATAGTAGTTTATTGTTCTAGAGTGTGATTGATAATGAATATGTCAAGATAGCTTCCAGCAACAGTATACATTGAGCATCATCCACCAAATCAATGAAGAAGTAAAAAGAATGGTTGAAGCATGCAGTAAGAAGAAGTAGTTGCAGGATTATTTTAAAACATATATGATAGATTGTTAAAGAAAAATTGTGCACCAGTCTAACTGGTGTCACTCAGTGGAGGTTGATATCTTCACTGGACAAGCTAGGTCTTGTCTGCAAGTTGTATCTTTCACCGAGGACTAGAGTCCTCATGACAAGTTGGATCATGTCTGTGAGTTGGGTCTTGCACGAGGGTTGGATCCCTCACTTCTCAATTGGTGCTGAGAACCCCAAATATTGGTGTCTTCTGAAATGTATGTACTGATGATCTATTAGATATTCAAAAATTACTCTAGGTGTCTTTTACTTGTGATTATCATTGTTTACTTAGAGCAACATTTATTATACATGGTAATTGTGACATGCTAAATAATGGAATGACTGGATTAAATATGTGATGCACTGATTCACTCCCCCCCCCTCTATGAGTGCACTTGATTAGTTCATCACATAGATCCATCTTAAACCTGGATCTACCAAGCACCAAGATGGATCCAATTTCTTGAGATGTATTTTTTTTAATCTTAATTTGTTTACACGTCCAGAAAAAATTTACACAAGAAATTTGATCATTGTCAGTGTTTGATAGACCTGGGTTTAAGATTATTTCTTTACTTTATGAGCCAACATGGATTTTTTTAACAACTTTTTATTTGGTTTTAAATTTTTATTTTATGAGCCGACATGGATTTTTTTAATTACTTTTTATTTGGTTTTAATTTCTTATTTTATGAGCCAACATCATTTTTTTATTATGTTTTATTTTGGTGGCATCTACCCCATCCTGGGTTGTAGAGAACCTTGCTACTCTTGGCACAATAATATGGGGAGATGTTGTCATGTAACGTAATGTTATGTACCAAAAATAAAAAGAAATTAAAAAAATCATGTCTGCTCATAAAATAAAAGATTAAAACCAAATGAAAAGTAATTAAAAAAATCCATGTTCACTCATTAAAAAAAATGAGCATAGAAATCCATCTTAAACTCAAATCTATCATGCAGAAAGAGGGATCAAATTTATGAAGGTGTAATTTTTTAGATGTGTAAAAAATTTAAGTTAAAATAAAATCTACACCTCATGAAATTAGATCCCTCTCAAGGCTTTATAAACCATGTTTAAGATTGTTCTATGATGATTTAATATAAATTAAAATTAGTAAAACTATATATAATTATGTTTTTTTAAATATAATGTAATAAAAGTTGTTATAAAATTTATTTATGATTATTTTTATTATGAATTAAATATTTAAAACAATATAGTATAGCAAAGTCTATACCATGTTTAATAAATGTAATGTGAAGAATAATTTCAATATAGACATTATGTATATTAAATATAATGCAAAGAATAATTTTAATATATTAAATATAATGCGAAGAATAATTTTAATATAGATAAAAAAAAATGAGTTATATTATAAATAATCATCTTTTAAATATTTTTATTCAATTTTTCTCCCTAATAATTATATGTCTTCTCTCTATAATATATAGAGACTCATTATACATATAACCTATTTATTACATCAATATTATTACAATATTATATAGGTTTATTGCTATATATACCTCTTTTAAAATCATATCATATACATTTATTTCCATATATAAGTACTGTGCCATAAAAATATTATATTTATATTATTATTTTTTTTTTATTAATATATTATATATACATCATTATTTGTAGTAATGTTCATAAATACAAAAATATATTAAAAATGACATTATAATATTATAATAAATTCGAGTTGTATGTTAAATATTCAATTTATAATGAATGGCATATCAACATTAGTTATATACTTAAGAACCCTCGCGATGAAGACGCCCGGCGGTTTTATGCGGCTAGGGCTCAAACCCTAGCCGCCTCACTGGTTTTCGTTTGCAGGGAACAGTCTGTTCAGGGACGCGTCGCTCGTCTCCTTTGCTTGCAGGGCCAAGGACGAAGTGCCTGCATTTTTGTTGCTCGATCTGCTGCGTTCCTCATAGCTGGTGGGCGCCGCCTTCCAAGATGGACTCAGACCGGTTTGCAGAGATGGAAAAAGACTATTTGGAAGCTTTCACAGCATTAGTCCGTTCGGCAGGACCTAAAGCCAAGCCTTCTCTCTCGTCTAAGTTTGTTAAGAAGATGGAGGAGATCCCTTCTCTGGAGCTATCTCCAGAAGAGCCATGTAGTCTTGCCCTCCTTCTAGCAGAAAAATCCCTCATCGAAAAGTTCACGGGGTTATGGCCTAGCCCCAAATCGGTGGAGGCTTGGATGGAAGAACGCTGGAAATCGCTGATACATGGAAACGTTTCTCTATGTGTAGTAGGCAGGGGGTTTTTTGTTTTCAGCTTCTCTAGCAAAGTGGATCGAGATCTAGTTTTCAGATCTGGCCCCTATTTCATGGGGCCGAGGGGGCTGTTCTTAGCCCCCTGGACTCTTGATTTTAATCCCGAAGATGAGATCACTGCAGCCCTGGTTTGGGTTAGGCTGCCTCATCTCCCCCTGCATCTATGGGGGAAAAGTTCTCTGGAGGACATTGGAAATAAGCTTGGGCGTTTCCTGGACAGTGTGGAGCCGAAAGGGGATCAATTTACCTGTGCTCGTGTTTGTGTTGAGGTTAACCTCGAGAAAGGACTCCCGGAAGCCATTCAGCTCTCCCTGGGGGAATGGCGCCATATCCAAGAGCTGGACTACGAGCAGATTCCTTTTAAGTGCCTTCGGTGCCATACTTATGGTCACTTCGCAAAATGCTGCCCCAAAGCCTCAGAAGTGGCAGAACCAGCTAAAGGAGACGATTTTCAGCCAGTAACTAACCGGCGAAGGCAGCCAAGGCGAAAGGAATCACTAGCCCAGGTTCCGAAGGTCACTCCTTCAGCGGAGGCAACTCTTGAGAATAAAAACAGCTTTGAAGCACTACAAGAAGAAGAAGCCCAAGACCTTGAAGCAACAACAGTTTTGGAAGACCCTCCGGTAGACGAAAGACTTCCGGATCCTGCCCTACCTGGCTCAGTAGATGCGAAGGAAGCCAGGGCTTCAGATCCTGAACCCCCTGCCCCTGCAGGTCCGGCTGTTTCAGTCCCCTCCAGCGGCTCTGGGGGAACTATTGAACCTGAAGGCAATTCAGTCCCGTCTCCACCCCTTACCAGAGGGCGAAGGACCAACAAGGCACATAGAGAAAAGGAGACGGCTTCCAACATCTCTTTTGGATCTCAGAAAAAGCTGGATCCCTACTTTAAGGGGCAAATTTCATCCCCCTGATTCTAAATGCTTTGCTTTTGTCTTCTACTTTGCTCGCAGTTTGTGAGAATTTACCCTTGTAAGCTCCTTTTGTCATTATCTCGAATTAGCTCAAGAAACATATGGGATTTGTCTCCCAAGACTTTAACAAGAAGGTTGGCAGCACTGTTAGAGGTCACCAACCTTCTTCAGATTTGTAACTTTTTGGTTCTGGCTTGCCAGAACGCAGATTAATGCAACCTAACCGTTCTTGTCAAAAAAAAAAAACATTAGTTATATGCTTAATCACATTATAGAACAATTAAATTTAGAGAACGGAAAAAAATCCCTAACAAGGTGACTTAAAAGTGTCAAAGTTGTAAGGAGCATAAAAACCTTTAAACATAGATATAAAGAAGTTTTTACTATAAAATTAAAAATAAATGTTATAAATTTTACCATCTTCATAATATAAAAGCAATTGTGTATGTCTTAACCTTACACTATTGGAATTTGTGAACTCTAACTAAATGCTCTTACATAAACTAAGAATTGTGGATTTATAGTGTTAGAGGGAATATATGGAAGTTTAAGATGGATCTAAGTAGTGGAGTAAACTCCACTACAAAATATGGATAAAATTTAAGAATATGGAAAAAAAAAAAAAAAAAACACCATTGAAATGGTTTGAGTTGAATATATATGTATTTGATTGGGAAGCTTGGTGACCAAAACTAATGCAATTCCATATGTAGGTTTGATGACCAAATATTAGCTAAAGTCTTGGTCCAACCCTATTTGATGTAGAGCATTGATAAAGTTTAAAGGACTCGGTGTTTACTCCACCTTCTCTCCTATACCCCAAAGGAAGTCAATTAAGTCCAAAGGAAGGTGACGTGTGGGCATGGGGTCTTACAAATGGAGGTGTTTCCTCCACCCTCCATACTCTACCCCTATTAAAATGGACCAAGGAAGACACAAGGTGGGGCAGGGAATTGAAAAAAAGGGGAAGCTACCTCCACCTTTCGCTCTCCACCCTGACTATTAAAGGGGATTGGAAACCATGCAAGTCAAGGTAAAGGAGGAAATGAAAAGATAGGTAAAACATTTTTTCCCTCCACCCCAACTAAAAATACTTCATGTGGATTGAAGGCACTTCACAAGCCTTATCTCTTTGACCCATGTAGTGGCTAATAAGATCAAGCCTCTTGGCAGGCAGATGGAGAAAGAGATAGTACTTATAAACTGAGGAATGGTGGGCATGTCAATGAACAAACTAACCTCTAGTTGAGAATAGCCTCCGCACCAAGCATGGACACACTAGTATGATGGAACCTTCACATATTAGATTGATGGACTTACCTAAGTGCAATATGCACGAACACAAAGAGGACATGTGGCTTCTCAACCCATGTCAACAAAATAATTCGACACTTGGGCCACTTAAACAACCCAACATACCTTCCAATGGAAACTCAATGTCCACATAGATTCCAAGTAGGAAAAGTAGTTACTCTCTACATTACTATATCATTTTAGTTGATTGATCTTCCAAAGGAAATGGAATCAATCGGTGGAAAGGAAATGAAGGAAAATTTAGGTTGTAATGGATTCTTGTGTCTCTTTGCCTTGATAGAGAAATCTAATGAATATAAGGAAGGTAATAAAGGGATGAATTTCAATGAAAACTAGAAAAGGGGGAAGATTGGTGGATTCTTAAAGGGTTTTAAATCCATCACCAAATGTGCTCGACATTGGAAGGATGAAGGATCATAATGTTAAGATATTTCCACAATGGAGCTATGCTATTCCAAAAGTATGAAATGGGTGCATAACAATACCCTAGTTGAGAGTGTGATCCAAGGAACTAAATAATATTGTCCAGTCATAAAGAAGGAACAATAAAGACATAGGTAGCAGCATAAAGGAGTTGGTAGAAGATGGAGTATTGGCTACCATAGATAAGGTGCACATAAGAGATCTAAACCTGTATATGTAAAAATACAAACAAAATTAAAATTTAAAATTTATAACGCTTAATTTATACGATAGTATGCTTTCTTGTTACTCCTATGATACATCTTCTTTTTTTATATACATAGTATCTTGTTAACAAGTTTGATGAATTTAAATTATGGAGATTAAGACTTCTTGAAAGTCTTAAGTTCTCTTTATAAATATTTAGGACTAACTTTTAAGTGATGTTCATCTCCATTAGAATTATCTATTTTGGTTACTCAAATGTATTATTGGTTCCTATAAGTTTTTACAAGGTATTAGACTTTTGGTATCTAAGTTTGGTGTATATAGTTCAGATACACTTGAGTTGATTAATCATGTCATATTATCATTATGATCTTCGATTATGTCATGGTGGTACCTATCTACTTACTCACCTTTGGCCTTTTTCGTTTAATGTTTCCTATGTATGACTCCATCCTCTTATGGGTTGATTCTTATCAAAATTATGTCTTATGGATTACCACCTAGAAAACTTAGGTTACTTATTAAGTATTATCCATCTCGTGCATTAGTAATTGGGTGGTATTATTTATATAAATGTATTATAAATTTGTTACCAAATAATGGTTGGTATTATTATTTATTATTTATATAAACGTATTATAATATTTTTACCAAATAATGGTTGGTATTATTTTTGGCTTATTACAATTACACTAAGAGCTGGAGTTATGCTCGTAAGTTATCCTTTTCCAAAGAAACCTGTTCGGGCAGTCTCGTTATGAGAATTTATATTTGTGTAACAATCTTAGTGTTGTACTTAGGTTTTATCAATTCCTTTGACTTGTAGTTTTCGAGCTAGCGAATTCCATGTCTACTCTTTTATACCCATGTTCTAGGGTAGGGTTATACTTAGAGATTTCTTTATAAAATATGTAAATTATATTTTAAGGACAAAGCGAAATATGTGTTGTCCCATTTTGATTCACTTACAGTTATCTCTCGGTGATATTACTGTGTATTATTCTTGTCGATTTAAAAAAATGTTCTAAGGAGCTCTTTCTTCTAATATCCTTTGTTCAGGGATTTTCTTTTATTTGACACATGGTTTCCTCTGCCACAATCTAAGGGTGGAATGTGTAACCACTATATTATTCGTTATCTATCGTATATTCTCAATTGTTGTTAGGATTTTTATCTGTAAACTATTTGATAATTCAATTCCTTCTTTTTCAATGTTAGCTATGTTAGTTTCTAGTCAAGCTTTATAGTTATTTGTTTGTCAAACCTCCTATGTGATATTTAACTAAGGGAATTTATGGTTCTTTTCACCGGAAGTTCCAAGTTACTAGTTCATGATTTATGTGATCTATTTTGTATATTTTTTAATGTTATTGTTGAATTCTAATGTGAGGTAATACTAGGGTATTTAGTGGCAGAAATTTCGATAGGAAAATGTTCATACCTATTTTCTTTATTATTTACTCATGGCTTAATTACTAAGAAGGTTTATCTTTTTTTTTAACAAAAACGGTTAAGAGTTTTTTTTGTATCAATAAAAAGGTGGCAAAAACCGATTACAGAGTGTAAGAACATGCCAGCTTCTCGACAGAGGAGAGCTACCATATCTTAATGATCATCTTTTACAAAATAACAACTACATCCAGCAAAGGAGAACCTAGGAGAATCCTTATCTGACTAAGTACTACAGACCTACATACTAAATACTGCCATCATCTTGACAAGAAAGTTCATACATATCCATGGCAAAATTCAAAACATTCTAAGAGCAGTGAGCTCCAGAGGCGCAGGTTATACAAGAAAAAACAACCCAGAAAGCTAGTTTTGAACCGCAGCATCCTTGTTTCCAGCATCTACCTGACGCGGCATCTCCAGTCTCAGTTCCATAATCTCCTTGCACATGTTGTCCATTATGCCCTCAATTCTTTTTGCAATTACACGAACAGACCAAATTTTTGTTGAGATTGCATCCAGGTTTTGACAGGGACAACCACCATCCAGAGCAGTAGATAGAGAGTCCACCTTAGCGCTGAGATTGCCGATATTGGTTCGAGCCTCCTTACTATCTTCCTGTTCCATAGCATTCAGCTGCTGCAAGGCTTGCTTAATTTCATTATTTTCATTCTTTAGGACGCGGATTTGAGTGTCCAAAATTGTCAAATGGTCATCCACCACAATTAGTGAGGCTGCAAGGCCCTGAGGCTCCTCTGAAACAAGTACCTTCTCACAGTGCTGCTCCGAGCCACCATATACATATGCCTTCTCACAATGTTGCTCCGACCCACCACAAACTTGAACCTTTTTGCGGTGCTGCTCGCAAACCAGACATTCTTGTCCCCCTGGCCATGAAGGGAATCGTTTTCTGAAATCCGAGAGAGTACTGCCATAGCGAGGAACAGTCTGCATACCCCAGAGATGATTAGTGCCAGAGTCTCCCATCCTCTCACTCATGAAACAAGAACCAGTATGCTTGCCACAGAGACGATTTGCACCAGTATCTGCCATATTTTCCCTCACAAAACTAGCGTAATTCCAACCTGCTCGGCCTTCGAATTTATAACGTATCCAGCTTCCAAAGTCTTTTGAGGTGAAAGATGGCATACTTCCCATGTGGAGATCACGTGATAGGAACGTGCGAGCGTCCCTCACTTCCAGGCCCCAAAGTGGGTTTTTAACTTTGGCAATATCATCCCCTCTTAACCTATGGTTCGAGTTAAAATTTCCAGTATTCCATCCTTTGTGAAGTCGCTTAGATGATGGTGTAGACATGAAGTTTCAAAAACTCAAAGACGAGGTATCCATACCTTATAGTTCACCTTATGATTACTAACTAGGATGCCACGATCTAGCTCCCTTGTTGGCCATCAAATCTGCATCCTGATTATTGTTTCACAAGATATGCAGAAAACGTATGCTTTTAAATTCGCTAACCAGATATTTGAGAAGATTGTGAACTTTAGATGTGGGTCTGTTTCTGTTCTTGCTCAAATTCCTAGGCTCCTTGATAACTAGCATAGAATCACCACAAACTGCTAATTCTATGATACCTTCCTCTCTTGCAATCTCCATACGTTTAGTAAGGGAAAGCCATTCTGCACTATTGTTAGTTCTTCTGTCGATTCCCCAAGCATAGACTTTCATCTTTTTTCCATCAGAGCCAAAGAGGACTCCACCTGCACCTGCCAACCCTGGATTTCCTTTTGAGGCTCCGTCAAAGAAGAGTATGTTACACCCAATATTGTTTTTCCAATTTTGGAATTCACATACGCTCATCCTGATATGACAACTCTGATTATAGGTTCTTTTAGTTGAAGGGGTCATACAGAGGGAGGGATTTGGGAATAACAAGTCTGATGCCCAAATTTGTTCTTCTACCTTCAATGGCTCCTTATTGATATTTTTCATTCCTTGTACTAATAAAGCTTCAATCCATAGTGCTTTGGCCGAGGCAAGAACTCTGGCTGGTGTGGAGCTAATCCCTTCGAAAATCTCCATGTTCCTGGTTGTCCACAGCTTCCAACAGATAAACTTCGAAAGGGCTTCCCAAGCTCTCTTGAAATCAGGCTTGTTGTGAAGAGATCCCATGTAGTACTCCTTCCAACAGGCAAAGAGATCAGTCCAGCTTGTCGGCAAGGTCACCGTAAAGTTTAGTTCCAGATAATCCCTATGCCAGACTTCCTGGGAAAATTTGCACTCCAGAAAGAGATGCTCTATAGTTTCCTCCGAGGGTTTACATAGAATGCATCTGGCAGGACCCTCTATCCCTCTTTTTTTAAGATTTTCAAAGGTGAGAATTTTTTTGTGAGCTAAAATCCATGAGAAGGCATTTATTTTTGGAAGGTTGTCCTTACACCAAGCTTTTGCCCACTTTTTATCCTTGAGACTGTTACTGTCCTATAATTGATAATCGGCTTTGAAAGAGTATGTTCCCTTATTTCCCCACCCTCTTTTGTCAGGAAATTGCTAATGAATGGGGGTTGCTCCATGAAGAAGATACAAAAGGGTGTCAAAGTTCGCTTGAAGATGTAACGGGATGTCAAGACTAATCTAGCCCAGCCATCTTCCCTTATCATTCCAAACTGAGAGATCATATAGGGTATATATATGAGCTTGATCCATCCACAATTTGAGTCTGTTGAAGTTGTAAAGAAAGTTGACAGATGAACATTGATCCGGTCCTAATTTGTCCACCCAAATTCTGATTGTCTTACCATTCCCAGGAATCCGATATAATTAATTTTGCATAATGAAAGTTGCCTTTTTGCATAGGTTCCATATGGGAGTGTCTTTGGACAATTCAATCGTCTCCACACAGCGCTTTCTGTTCCCCCTCATATATTTTTTGTACAAAATCTCTTTCCACCATGCTTTTTTACCTGTGATGACACGCCAAAGGATTTAGTGCCTAGGGCATGGTTCATGAGCGAAGGGTCTCTTATTCCAGCACCTCCTGCAACTTTTGCCGTACAAACTTTATCCTAGCTTATCAGGTGAAACTTTTTTGCTCCATTTTTTTCCCACCTTGCCATAGAAATTTACGAAGCTCCTTCGTGATCTTCTGGACAACACTCTTGGGAGATAAAGATATCGAGCTAATGTATATTGGGTAGGCGGACAGAATTGAGTTGATCAATACCAATTTTCCAGCCAAATTGAGCCATCTGAATCCCCATGATGAAATTTTGGCTTGATTTTCTCAATCAGGTCCTGCTAGTCCAAGGCCTTCTTGTTCCCTTTGAAAATTGGGATTCCGAGATATTTAAAAGAATTCCAGGTGTGACAGCCATCAAAACCAAGGATCCGATCTATTCTGACAATCGTTTCTTTGGAGCAATTCCATCCATAAATTTTTGATTTCATGGAGTTTACTTTCCTGTCTAAGGCTTTTAAGAAATTAGTTAATGTGTTTTTGAATCTTTCAGCTATGGTTGTGGAATCTCCTCCAAGCAATATTGTGTCATCTACGAATTGAGCATGATTGACAGCTTTGACCCCTCTCGCAATCCTCAGCCCTTTAAGCTCCCCAAAAATTTGAAGGTGATGAAGCTTCCGACTCAAGGATTCTTACACCAAGAGATAAAGGAAGGGGGACATGGGACAGCCCTTCCTAGGCCTCGAGTGGCTTGAAAGAAGGAAGTTATCCTACCATTAACCAATGGGGCAATCCACGATTTTCTTATGCAAGCTTTAACGCAACGTACAAATCTATCGGAGAAGCCGAATCTGTTCATAATTTCAAATAAAAAGAAATGATTCACTCTGTCGAAAGCATTCGCCATGTCCAACTTAATGGCCATTCCCTGTTGATTTATTTCCATACTGGAGTGAATCGCCTCCTGTACTATGATAATATTGTCAAGAATATGTCGACCAGCAATGAACCCGCCTTGAGAATCAGATATAAGCTTCCCCATGGTTTTTTTCATTCGAGTAGCTATAATCTTCGAGATAATTTTGTAGGAAGTGTTACAGAGAGAGATAGGCCTAAATCTTTCAATATAAGTTGTATTGTTGTATTTTGGAATGAGAGCCAGGAAGGAGGATTTTGTGGCTCCCCCAATCTTATCCTTCTTCCTGTTCCAATTGAGCATTCTCTTCAGGTCCTCCTTTATAATATCCCAGGCAGCTCTAAAAAATTTAATTGTAAATCCATCCGGCCTTGGAGCTTTGTCCAGATGGAGAGTCCAAATAGAATCTCTAATTTCATACTCTGTAATTGGCTTATCTAATTCACAATTATCCATATCAAAAATGAGAGAAGGGATACCTAAGAGCAGCTCAGATTGAGCTTCTGGATCAGCCTCATTGTTACCTATGTAGAGACTTTGAAATTGTTCCAAGGCATGTGCTTTTATCTCCTCCTGTCCGTCGATTCGTTTACCATTGTTGTCCTTTAATTCTCTAATCAAATTAAAACTGAGCCAAGCTTTGGTTTGTTTGTGGAAATACTCGGTATTACTATCCCCTCCTTTGAGCCAAGTCTGTCTGGATTTGATTCGCCAAACTTCCTCCTCCTGTCTTGCAGCGCTAAGAATTTGGAGATTAAGATCCTTCTCAAGGTTTAGAGTAGAGGCAGTGATTTCAATCTCTTCCATAGTGCGATGAAGGGAAGCAAGGTCAGTTTGAAGCTTTCTCTTATTGAAACCAGGATTCTTGAAATTTGTTTTGGCCCAAGTTTTTAAGACGGTTCGCACTTCCCAAAGTTTGCATTCCCATATGTAGCTGGGCGATCTGTGGAAGTTGGTATTCCAAGTGTTGTGAACCATTAGTAAGAGATGCCCATTTTTCAACCATAAATTTCCATGTCCCAAATTTGGCATTGGGTCACAATGGCCTAATCACATTGGCCCTATTCATTAGAGTTTGTCAAATTGATGTTAAAGGCCAAATAATTGCCAAGGAGGAAAATTACTAGTCTCCTAGGTTTGGGGTGGAAGCTTTGGGATTTGGAATAATGGGGATAATAAATGATGTTTGAACATTAGAATGGCATAAATATTTAATAAAGGAGCTAATAAATATATACAAGTTAAAATCAAAGTGGCATTTGATCATGAAGACACATGGAGGAAGTGGGACCCACATATGGCTATATTTTCCCACTACACTTGGCATCATTCTCTCACCAATTCAAATTCAAGGTGAATGGTAACATACTTGGTGGATTCCAAAAGGTATTATTCATGGCATGACTCATCCAAGGTCAAAATATAAAGGAAGAGTAACTCCCATGGCAAAGGAAGAGGCAATTTGGAGCTAGTGAGACACTTGGGCTAGATTCCCTAGCTCTATGACAACAATGATGAAGATGCTATGACACCTATGACACAAATCAAACCTGAAGGCTGACATATGACATATATGACATGTCAGGGCTAAAACTAGACTCCAAGAGGGTGCTAAAGGGTGTTAGGGCAGCTAAGATGCTTCCACATGTGATTTGGTGGAAGTGGGAGACTAGGAATTGTTGTACAAGTGGCGTTCTTTGGAATCTCTTCCCAACTTGAGTTGGCATGAGTCTCTTGGAAGGAATTTGACCCATGGAGGACATTAGAACTTTATAAATGTCAATAACAAAGAATTAAACCATATTTTGATCATTTGTAGAATTTGAAATTGCATTTGTGAAGAGGGAGAGCTAGTGGATGACTAGTTTCTTGCCTTAACCAATTTCGAGGGTGAAAGATTCCCATCCAAGTTGGTAATTGGAAAGGCAATTCAGACCTTTCATTTGGAGCTTTAATGGAGTCTTTATTTGCAGGTGTAAGCTACAGGGCATCTCATGGTTTCTTCTATTGCAGCTCACTCATTCAACCATTTCCAGTTTTGATGGCATATTCTTGATCCTTAAGGGAGGGCGTTTTTGGTGAGCTATTGTACTCTTTGGGGGAGCTTCTAATGACCCATTTATTTTTTAATATGAATTAAATAGTCTGTTATTCATCTCCAAAAATTTTCATGTCTAAATTCGAATTAGAAATGTATAAATCTCTTTTTTAAACAAAGAACAGTGTCGTTTCCCCACTACATTGATGTATAGCGTGATAATGCTGATGATTTCGAATGAATGGATGGTTCTCTGATACATTTATGATTAATAGACTTCCATGGATGTATTTTACAAGTTTCATGTACTGTACTTAATCATTTGAAGTATTTGTATCAATTTAATTGCATTGCAAGAAGAAATAGTGTCATTTCCCCAAGGGTCGAATTGGTGATTTTTGCAGCTGAATGGGAGAGGGTTGGAACAAATATCATAATCAATTAATGGTGCACATGAGACCTTAATAACATAATTAATACATTCCCTGTCTCTTTTCATAAATTTGAGCGGATTTAAAGGCATTTGGGAAGCCATTTTCAGTACTTACCCCAGGGGGATTTGAACCCCAAATTACTAGTAAAATTGCATTCTTGGTCCAAAATCTTAAGAGAGTTTGTAGAGGTATTTTGGTGGCCATATATCATCACTTAACATCATATTCAAGTCCTAATATTATTCATACACCTTCCTTGAATATTTGAAGGCATTTGGAGTCAATTTGAGACCTAGAGACCAATACTAATCAAAGGGAAATTACTAGTAAAGTTCCCTACATTGGCCATAATCGAAAGAAGATTTGAAGAAGTATTTTAAAGGTCCAAAAGCATCCCTAAAACACATATTTATGTTATAACATCATCCATATACCTTCTCAGAATATTTGGGAGCAATTGGAGCAATTTGGGGACCTAGAGCTCAAAACTAGTCAAAGGTCTAACTAGGGAAAAAAGTGAAAAATTGTCATTTTAATAAAATTGCTAACAAGGGACATTACAGTGGTATCAGAGCATGGTCCTTGCACCTGTGTATTAGGTACATACATTCAAGAATAATTGGAAACCGTGTCTTACTATTATGATGAATCATATGAGTACAATTCTTATGAGGAATATGCAAATGCTTATGAGCAATATGAAGCAGAATGTGAATGGTACGAGGAAGAGGTGCCATCATGCAACACTTCTTACAATTTCAAGAGAAATGAAGATTATTCTTATGACTTTAAATATGATGAATATGAGTGTGTCACACCAACCACGGATAATTCTATGAGTGAGTTCCAAAGATGGAGAGCAAAATATAAAACCTTACCCCAACAATACCAAAAATATCAAGAATATATTGCTTCGAGCAAAAATACACAAAATGCCATGTCTTTTGAGTACTATGCTGAACATATTTTTGAAAATAGGCGCAAAAATGAAGATCTGGAGTTAGTAAAGAAAGTTTTATGCCCTTCTTGTAAAGAACCTTTGAGTGAGTATCATATATGTGTGCATGAAATTATGTCCCACTTGATGAGAGATTTTGGGAATTCTTCAAAAAGAGATTCCAAAGATATTGATCATAAGGAAAACAAGGGAAAAAATGCATAATCTTGCTTGAAGGCTAAAAATGAAGAGACATCACAAGAGCATGAAGAAGATTGTATTGAAAATATGGAAGATCATTTCGAGACACCTTCTAGCTTAGACATGAACCAAAGAGCATCTACTGATGGATGCTTAAACTATGAAGGAGTACCTGCTGATGGGTGCTCGCACCTCTATGTTGGTGACATAGAAATCAGTTTTGAAAGTGTTGCTGCAAGCCCAAGTTCCATTAAGCATGATAATGAAGACCTTGTAGCAGTTGAAGAAGAACCAAGATCAACTTCCCCATCACCACATGAGCTTCATGAAGTTGGTCCAAGCAAAAATGAAGAAGATGAGGAGGTTCATTTGCAAGAGCCTCATTTTCTTGAAGGGTCCTTAAAGATGAATGAAAATAAGATCCAAGAGTCCATCAGCATTCTCCGTGACACTCAAGCATTGGTGTCAAATTCTTGTTGGAGATCTACTTCATTGGAGGAAACATCCTTCCTTGAAGACATGGAGAAGATTCAAAGAGCAATGTGCCACATCAAAGGTAATTTCATGTCTTTGCTTTTTAATAGAAACCATTTGTTTGAGCTTAATGAATTGTTACAAGATGCATACTTGAAGAATAATGAGGATATTCATAATCTCACAATTCAAAATGAGCAACTTCTTGAAAAGTTTCAAGATACTTGTTTTTCCTCCTATGTTTCAGATTGTCAAATGGTAGATTGTTTGGAGGATTCTTATGACATGGTGGATCATGAGAAATGTGCTTAATGTGTTTGAAGATGAACTTGAAGAGATCCAAACACTTGATGTGGTGGAAGAGGAACTTGAATTGTCTCTTGATGAAAGTTATGCAATTTTTAAAGAAGAGCATGATTCCTCTACATTGGAACCAATCTATGACAAAGGTTTCACACTTTTGAAGGAGCTGCATGATACTACCCATATGGATCCTTCCCGTGATGAAACTTCTGCACTTTTTTATCATTTGGGTGAGTTAGTTCATTATCCTACATCCTACAATTCCATGTTTTGCAGCATTAGTCTCAATGAAGTATGGGTGAAATGGTTCTTTTTTATGGTGCCACATGAGGAGTATGGAACTCCTAGATTTACCTTTTATGATGACATGGTTGGAGCACATTCTTATTCACATTTGCAGCAGCATCCCTTATTACTTTATGATGATGCACATGTACACGGATGCACCTATGATATGCATTTGATTCACTTGAAGACTCATGGTTTTTCTTGCTCAACAATTGATTCATTTGATGTTGGAGGAACTTCATCCAACACTTAGGTGAATAGATTTATGATTGGAGAAAATTTTTGTTGCTAGCCACATACTTTGTTATATCTTTATGATTCTCACATTCAGGGATGTATGGGTGAGACTTCTTTGAGTCATTTGAAGTCTCCTCGTTTTTTCTGCTCATTATTTGGTTCAGATTTTAGTGGAGATTCTTCATTCACTTCTTGGATGAAAGAATACATGGCTGAATATTTTGATGCATATCACATACTTTTGGAGCAGCATTATAGGACATGGGATCCTCACCTATGTCATTGGAGCAGATTTGATTGGTCACTTGAAGCTTGTATGCACTTGGAAAATGGTGGTCTACTTGCTTGGAGGTATAAGTACTTTCGTGACTCTTTGATGAAGCATATCCTTGATGTACATTTTCATTATGTTGTTATGTACTTTGATGATATATATTTGGTACTCATGATGTTTGGAAGGATGCATAAAAGAAAATGGGATCTAGGAATCCTCTTATCTAATGGTGTGGGTTGGAGAGCACTCTTAATTGTTGGGGTGCAATACAAGCAATGGGACCTTGGAATAATTTTTATCTAATTGGTTTCAAATTTTTTGGGGAAACAAGCAGTATGGGAGATGGATTTCCCACTTAATAAAGTGATTGTTATCAAAGTAGTGCAGCAGCAAGCATGGTGGTTCCTCTCTAAAATCTTCATGGAAACTCAAAGACTCAAGGTTGGGCAACTTCAAAGAATTATACAGAAAGCAGGTTCTTCAACACCCATGTTTAAAATTGCTTGAGGAAAATCCATATTGGGAAGGGAGGATTTTTCATGTCCCAAATTTGGCATTGGGTCACAATGGCCTAATCACATTGTCCCTATTCATTAGAGTTTGTCAAATTGATGCTAAAGGTCAAATAATTGCCGAGGAAAATTACTAGTTTCCTAGGTTTGGAGTGGAAGCTTTGGGATTTGAAATAATGGGAATAACAAATGATGTTTGAACATTAGAATGGCATAAATATTTAATAAAGGATCTAAAATATATATATATACAAGTGAAAATCAAAGTGGCATTTGATCATGAAGACACATGGAGGAAGTGGGACCCACATATGGCTAGATTTCTCCACTACACTTGGCATCATTCTCTCACCAATTCGAATTCAAGGTGAATGGTAACATAATTGGGGGATTCCAAAAGGTATTATTCATGTCATGACTCATCCAAGGTCGAAATATAAAGGAAGAGTAACTCCTATGGAAGAGGAAGAGGCAATTTGGAGCTAGTGAGACACTTGGGCTAGATTCCCTAGCTCTATGACAACAATGATGAAGATGCTATGACACATATGACACAAATAAGACCTGAAGGATGAAATATGACATATATGACATGTCAGGGCTAAAAATAGACTCCAAGAGGGCGCTCAAGGGTGTTAGGGCAGCTAAGATGCTTCCACATGTGATTTGGTGGAAGTGGGAGACTAGGAATTGTTGTACAAGTGGCGTTCTTTGGAATCTCTTCCCAACTTGAGTTGGCATGAGTCTCTTGGAAGGAATTCGACCCATGGAGTATATTAGAACTTTATAAATTTCAATAACAAAGAATGAAACCAGCTTTTGATCATTTGTAGAATTTGCAATTGCATTTGTGAAGAGGGAGAGCTAGTGGATGACTAGTTTCTTGCCTTAGCCAATTTCGAGGGTGAAAGATTCCCATCCAAGTTGGTAATTGGAAAGGCCATTCAGAAATTTCATTTGGATATTTAATGGATTCTTTATTTGTAGGTGTAAGCTACAGGGCATCTCATGGTTTCTTCCATTGCAGCTCACTCCTTCAACCATTTCCAGTTTTGATGGCATATTCTTGATCCTTGAGGGAGGGCGTTTTTGGTGAGCTATTGTACTCTTTGGGGGAGCTTCTAATGCCCAATTTATTTTCTAATATGAATTAAATACTCTTTTATTCATCTCCAAAAAATTTCAGGTTGAAATTCCAATTATAAATGTATAAATCTCATTTTTAATGAAAGAACGGTGCCATTTCCTCACTACATTGATGTATAGCATGATAATGCTGATGATTTCGAATGAATGGATGGTTCTCTGATACATTTATGATTAATAGAATGCCATGGATTTATTTTACAAGTTTCATGTACTGTACTTGAGCATTTAAAGTATTTTTACTCGGTTTAATTGCATTGGGAGAAGAAATAGTGCCATTTCCCCAAGGGTCGAATTGGTGATTTTTGCAGCTGAATGGGAGAGGGTTGGAACATATATAATAATAAATTCATGGTGCATATGAGACCTTAATAACATAATTAATAAATTCCCTACCTCTGTTCATAAATTTGAGTGGCTTTGGAAGCATTTGGGAAGCCATTTTCAGTACTTACCCCAGGGGGATTTGAACCCCAAATTACTAGTAAAATTGCATACTTGGTCCAGAATATTAAGAGAGTTTTAAGAGGCCTTTTGGTGGCCATATATCATCCCTTAACATAATATTAAATTCCTAATATCATTCATACACCTTCTTTGAATATTTGAAGGCATTTGGAGTCAATTTGAGACCTAGAGACCAATACTAGTCAAAGGGAAATTACTAGTAAACTTCCCTACATTGGCCAGAATTGAAAGAGAATTTGCAGAAGTATTTTAAATGTACAAAAGCATCCCTTAAACACATATTTATGTTATAACATCATCCATATACCTTCTCAGAATATTTGGGAGCAATTGGAGCAATTTGGGGACCTAGAGCTCAAAACTAGTCAAAAGTGTGTCATTTTAATAAAATTGCTAATAAGGGACATTACATAAATGATTGAAATGGAACGGGATTGGCCCATGAGTTTTTGGAGTGTGAATATTTAGACATATAGGCTTGTGATCATAAGAGTTTGATGGGATAGTAATCGCAGAGAGAATAATATTTTTTAGGAGGAAAGTGGAGCTAACCAGGAACCTATCCAACTTAGCCGCTATATGCCCAATTCCTACTCTTCTGTTACTCCAAGTATACTTCCCAATTTTCATTTCATGTCCATCAAATATAACACAGAAATAAGATCCTCTATCTTTTCCCCGTAGGGATCCCGAAACCTAAAGCCTCCACGCTTATCCTGTTGATTTCTAGTGGCATTGAAATCTCTAGTGATTATCACATCCTTTCCTTGTAACTCATCTTTTAAATTGTTCAGGTCCTCCCAGAACAGATCTTTATCCCTGTAATGTGTAGGACCATATACATTGCAAATGAAAGTAGATTGATGGTTATGTTTATCATGGATTTCTAGTAAAATCCAATGCTGACTTTTTTTAAAACAATTAATCAGGAGATTGATTGATATAAATGTAGCAATGCCCCCAGAGGACCCTTTGGAACTTTGGGATTTTCCATGGTTGTCTTTCCAAAAATGACGCGAGAGCTCTAAGACCTCTGCGTCTGGCATTTTTGTCTCCTAGAGCAATAACAAGTCTGGCTTTTCAGTTTTTATTAAATCCCTCAGAGCTTAAACTTTGCTAGCACAGCCCAGACCTCTGCAATTCTAGGAGACAAGTTTCATCACTTTTTACTGGATTGTGACCCTGCTCAATGTTTGCCATCCGGTTTTTCCCCTCCCTGAATTTTATTGGTTTGGAGTATTTTTGTTTCTTCTATGCTCTTGTGTCTTCCCAATTCTAATTCCCTTTCATCTTCCTACTCCCGGAGGTATCTCTGTGTCTTTATTCCCCTTGTGTTTGGGATTAGGAGAACATCCTGTGGAGCCATGGCCTCCTGGGATGACGAAGGTTCCGGGGAGAAAACCTACGTTATTACAGTGCTTTTTTTAATCTATCCTCCCAAGTGCCTCCAGGGGTCAATGCCCCTTCCTTGATCACATTTGGTGTTTCCCTGTTAGGTGAGGATTCTAGGGGAATGTGCACTGCAGCTACTTTGTTTTCTATTTCTTCGTTAACATGGGAGGGGATTTCTCCGTCTTCCATAGCCAGGTTTGGAACTGATTGCTAGTGGAAACATTTTTCTCAACCTGATCCTTCTCATTATTTTTCTCAGCCTGCTGCTTTTCTTTATATTTTTTCGAATGTGGGCCAGTTGTTGCAGAGGTTCTCTGAGCATTTTTCCTTCCCCTCTTATTTTGATTCCATCCTTATTGCGCCGAATCCTGAGATTCCTGTATGGATTTTGGGAAGTTTTTGACGAAGTGGCCATACTCATGGCATTTCTTGCATTTAAAAGGTAGCTGCTTATAATCAACTTTCTGCATATGTTCCCATCCCTCCATTTGCAGATTTACTACCTCAGGCAGACCTTTTTCTAAGTCTACTTCTACACAAATACGGGCACAAGAGAACAACGGCCCTTTGGGTTCATCTTTGTCAATGAAAGTGCTAAGGGCGTTTCCTATTGCCTGCAAAGTTTCATCATTCCAGCATTGGAGGGGGAGATTGTTAAGTTTAAACCAAATAGACTAGCAAGATCCCTGAAAGAAGCATAATCACAATATAGACACAGAATATACCCTGGGAAACCCTCATGGGGTAGAAAACCCAGCAAAGCTTTCCTCAATAAGATGATCAACCAAAATACAAGATGTGCTCCCTCCTTCTTTTCCTCCTTAGCAAATCTCCCAGACAAGTGCGCCTCTTTTCACAAGTGAGTGAGTGTATCTAAAGAGGAGTTCACCTCCTCTATTTATACTAACTCCCGACCACCAAAAATACCTAATGGGGCCGACCTCTCCTGGAGAAGTCTAATAACCCCTAAAACATAACCTCAGGGCCGACCCCCACATGGTGGGTCTAGTAACCCTAGTTACCACAACTTCTCGGAGGAATAAACATCTCCGGATACATAATAGAATTAGCTCGGAGGGATGGAACATCTCCGGAATAAATAATATACAAATATAATATTCTTAGAAGTTACAATATTCAACACTCCCCCTTAACGAGAAGGATATTATAAGAACATCTGTAGGAGCAAGGAGTTAATGGCTACATCATACATGATACATCTATATATCATTGGAAGCTTTCTTCAATTTCATCATCATTAGTAACTTGACTAGTTACTGGAACATCGGCATTGTCATCACACGATCAACAGCATCGTCATCATTCGCTCATCAGCATCGTCATCATACGATCAATTGCATCGTCATCATACGATCATCAGCATCGTCATCATACGATCAGCAGCATCGTCATCATATGATCAACGGCATCGTCATCATACGATCATCAACATCGTCATCATGCGATCAGCAGCATCGTCATCATACGATCAACAGCATCGTCATCATACGACCAACAGCATCGTCATTATACGATCATCAGCATCGTCATCATACGACCAATAGCAACGTCATTATACGATCATCAACATCATCATCATACGATCAGCAGCATCGTCATCATACGATCAGCAACATCATCATCATACGATCAACAGCATCGTCATCATACGATCAGCAGCATCGTCATCATACGATCAACAGCATCGTCATCACGCGATCAACAGCATCGTCATCACATGATCATCTTTTTCCAGGGTGATCAATCCTGCTCTCTTTAGGACATACGTCCATGGATGATGCAATCCAGTCATGTACCTTTTTGAACCGAAGTCCAGGGACGATCCAGTCCTATCATGTACCTTTTGAACCGAAGCTCAGGGACGATCCAGTCCTATCATGTACCTTTTGAACCGAAGCTCAGGGACGATCCAGTCCTATCATGTACCTTTTGAACCAAAGCTCAGGGACGATCCAGTCCTATCATGTACCTTTTGAACCAAGGCTCAGGGACGATCCAGTCCTATCATGTACCTTTTGAACCGAAGCTCAGGGACGATCCAGTCCTATCATTCAATTCTCGGAGACCTCATGTCTACGGCTCAATTCACAGGACCAAAGTCCGAGGACGATCCAATCCCCTTACCTGTTCATTCAGGATTTTGTTCTCGAATACATCATGTCTACGGCTCAATTCACAAGACCAAAGTCCGAGGATGATCCAATCCCCTTACCTGTTCATTCAGGATTTTGTTCTCGGAGACATCATGTCTACGGCTCAATTCACAGGACTAAAGTCCGAGGACGATCCAATCCCCTTACCTGTTCATTCAGTATTTTTTTCTCGGAGACATCATGTCTACGACTCAATTCACAAGACTAAAGTCCGAGGACGATCCAATCCCCTTACCTGTTCATTCATGATTTTGTTCTCAGAGACATCATGTCTACGGCTCAATTCACAGGACTAAAGTCCGAGGACGATCCAATCCCCTTACCTGTTCATTCAGGATTTTTTTCTCGAAGACATACATCTATGGCTCTCTTTAGGACTGAAGTCCAGGGATGATCCAATCCCCTCAAGTCCACCAAGGACTTCATTCTCGAAGACATATGTCTACGGCTCTCTTTAGGACTGAAGTCCAGGGATGATCCAATCCCCTCAAGTCCACCAAGGACTTCATTCTCAAAGACATATGTCTACGGCTCTCTTTAGGACTGAAGTCCAGGGATGATCCAATTCCCTCATATGTCAATCATGGGTACAAGTATCTTCATCCATACAAGTACATCAAGGCATCATGTATTCTCATCATCAAAACATGTACATATATCCTCATCATCAAAACATGCATACTCATCATCAAGACATGTGCATCAAAACATGTATCCTCATCATCAAAACATGTATACATCTATCATCAAAAGCGTGTATTCTCACTAATACATCTATCATCAAAAGCATGTATACATCTATCATCAAAAGCATGTATTCTCACTAATACATCTATCATCAAAAGCATGTATACATTTATCATCAAAAGCAAGTATTCTCATTAATACATCTATCATCAAAAGCATGTATTCTCACTAATTATCTATCATCAAAAGCATGTATACATCTATCATCAAAAGCATGTATTCTCACTAATACATCTATCATCAAAAGCATGTATACATCTATCATCAAAAGCATGTATTCTCACTAATACATCTATCATCAAAAGCATGTATACATCTATCATCAAAAGTAAAAGTATGAGAGTCCTAAATCTAAGAAAAAATAATTTCAAGTAACTAAGTGCAGTAAATAGGCAGCCTCATCATTGATGAGACCAGCTTGTTATCAGATACTATGCTACTCCCCCTTTCGAGGAGAGTCCTTTTGAACTATAGCAAGCTTGTCTCAGAAGTATTCAAACTTTACTCGAGACAGAGGTTTAGTCAAGATATCAGCAATCTGATCCTCAGTGCTTATATATTCGAGCTTGATAGCTCCTCTCAGCACCATATCTCGTATATAGAAGTATCGGATCTCTATTTGTTTTGACTTATCATGGAACACGGGATTTTCAGTCATCTTAATGCAGCTTCGATTGTCACACATAATCACAGTGGGATCCATTTCTAAGTCAAACACTCCAGATAATAGTTTTCGAATCCATACTGCTTCACAGCTGGCAGAGCAGGCAGCTATATATTCTGCTTCAGCAATACTGAGGGCCACACTAGATTGTTTCTTGTTGAACCATGAGACCATAGCAGATCCAATACCATAACATCCACTTGAAGTACTTTTTCTGTCTGAGACACTACCTGCCCAGTCAAAGTCGGAGTAACCATGTAACCTGAGTTCATGACCTCCGAGATAATATAGGCCAAAATCTAAAGTACCTTTTAGGTACCTCATTACATGCTTTGCAGCTATTAGGTGAACCTTTCTAGGTTCTACTAAATACTGACTTAGGGTATTTACAGCAAAGCATATATCAGGCCTAGTATTTGTTAAATACATCAATGATCCAATGATTTGTCTATATAGAGTTATGTCCACTAATTCTGATGAATCATTGACCAATAACTTCAAGTTGGAATCCATGGGAGTGGCCATGGCTTTACATTCCAACATATCAAATCTTTTGAGAATCTCCACAATATACTTACCTTGATTTAGAAAGATCCCTTTTGGTTCTTTCCATACTTCTAAGCCTAAGAAGTAGTGCATTAATCCGAGATCTTTCATCTCGAATTCTAAAGAAAGCTTCTTCTTGCTTTCAATAATTTGATTCTCATTTCCAGTTAGAAATAGATCATCTACATATAACAACAATATAACTGGTTCATCATCCATTACTTTGAGATAAAGATTGGGGTCAGCTTTACTTTTGGTAAAGCCCATGCTTGTTAAGAAGTTGTCAATCCTTCCGTACCAAGCCCTGGGAGCTTGCTTTAATACATATAATGCCTTCTTCAGTTTGCATACATGGGTCCTTCCGTCCTTGACCTCAAATCCTTGTGGTTGTTCTATGTATACTTCTTCTTCAATTACACCATTCAGGAAAGCTGTCTTAACATCCATTTGGTGCAATTTCCACTTCATCATGGATGCAAGTGCCATGATAGTTCTAATTGAAGTATACCTAGCAACTGGTGCAAATGTTTCTTCATAGTCAATTCCCTCTTTCTGAGAGAATCCTCTGGCTAAAAATCTTGCCTTGTATTTTTCAATGCTACCATCTGCAGCATGTTTTATCTTGAAAATCCATTTGGAAGAAACTACACTTTTATCTTTTGGTTTGGGGACTATATCCCAAACATCATTTTTCATTATTGACTGATACTCTTCTGTCATTGCTTCTACCCATTCTTTCTTCTAAGCTGCCTCTTCATAGATAGTAGGTAGTTGATCCACAAGATCACACATCAAGGCCATGTAGTTGGACATTAGCTTTGGTTTCTTTCTTTCTCTAGTGGAGCCTTCAGGAGCTCCATATCTTTCAGCCCCTTGAATAATATCTCTAGCCCATGTTGGCCTCCTTTTCTTAGATAAATCTGTAATAGGAGGCTCTTGTGGTTCCAACATGTCATGATCCTCTGGAGAATCATCTTCAAGAATGGGCATAGCCTTTGTGATTTTGGGAGAAGTATCTTCTTCATAGATTTCTTCAAGTTGGCACTTCTTGGATTTCTTGAGAGCTGCTTCTTCATCAAATGTTACATCTCTACTTATTTCTATGTGATGAAAGCCTGGAATGTAAATTCTGAAGGCTTTGGATGATTCACAATAACCAACAAATATTCCCTTCTTACCAGAAGGGTCCAACTTGGTTCTCTTTTCTTTTGGAATGTGGATGTACACAGGACACCCAAATATTTTAAGATGACTTACCTCAGGCTTCCTACCTGTAAACACTTCTTCTGGAGTTTTGAAATCAAGAGCACTATGAGATAATCTATTTTGCACATATACTGCTGTCTTGGATGCTTTAGCCCATAGATACATGGGAAGATCTTGGTCATGTATCATAGTCTTCACAACTTCCATGATTGTTCTATTTTTCCTTTCAGCCACCCCATTTTGTTGGGGATTATATGGAGTAGTTAGTTCCGTCTTGATTCCAGCTTCTTTACAGAAGTCCTCAAATTCCTTTGGGGTAAATTCTCCTCCATTATCTGTTCTGAGAATTTTGATTCTCTTTTTTGATAGATTTTCTATTAGAGCCTTGAATTCTTTGAATTTTCCAAAAACGTCATTCTTACCTTTCAGGAAGTATATCCAAGTTTTCCTTGAGTGGTCATCAATGAATGAAAGATAGTATTCAAACCCACTTAGAGAAGTGGTGGGCATTGGTCCACATACATCTGAGTGTATTAGCTCCAAAATGTTCTTAGTCTTTGTTTCACTCTTTGGAAAGGGGTTCTTGATATTTTTCCCTTTCTTACATCCTTTACATGAGCCATCATGATCAGCTTTCAAATCTGGTAATCCTATGACTACCTTGCTTACATAGGGTAAGGATTTATAGTTGATATGAGCTAATCTTCTATGCCATAGCTCACTAGGGCTAGAGATCTCATGAGCAAGGGCAGCTTCTGTATGACCCTTGAGCTTATAGAGACCTCCTTCTTCTTCACCAATAACAATTGCATCTTTAATTGTCTTTCCTTTGGACCACATGAGTACTTGTCCATCTATGAAAGCCACTCTAAAGCCTTTCTTATCTAGTGCTGAGATATAGAGTAGGTTCTTCTTTAAACCTGGTACATATAAGATATCTTTCATCTTCAAGGGTGTTCCAGAATCTAGCTTGTAGCTAGCTTCACCAATTCCTTTGATGGGATATTGGTAGTCATCTCCTAGAGATACCTTTTGTGTAGAAGACTTTTCTTCAAGATTTGAGAAAGTCTTTCTTTGACCTGTCATGTGCTTAGAAGCACCACTGTCAATGAGCCATGTATCTTCTCCAGGAGGAACAGATCCAGAGAGTGCAGAGAATAGAACATATTCTTCTGGATCTTCTTTCTTTACTTTATATCTTTTCTTTCTAGGTTTTACCTCTACCTCTTCTTCTTCTTCACTATCATTTTCTGCCATATGTGCATGATGTCTTTTGTGGACAAACTTCTTCGTTTGTGAAGGACAAAATATGGAGATGTGTCCTAGTTTATGACAACTGTAGCATTCAACTTTGGAAAGATCTCTTACTGGATTGGGTCCTCTTCTCTGTTTAGGCCTAGAGAAGTGTTGAGGTCCTTTGTGGTCAACTTTCTTGAGATGACTTGTTCTTCTTCTTTTGGTATGGGTGTCCAAGGCTTGGTCATCTTCTTTGAGAAGAGATTCTCTGTTGGCAACCCTAGCTTCTTCTTGAACACAGTCCTCCCATACTATATCAAACTTCATGCTCTCTTTTCTGGCACACATGGTTTGTATGAATGATTCCCAAGGCCTAGTGAGACCATTGAGAGCAGTCATCACAAGTTCATCCTCATCAAGAGTATCCCCAATTGCATCTAGTTGCTCCTTGATTTGAGAGACCCTTGAGAAATAGTCTTGAATGGATTCTCCTTTGTGCATCTTGGTACTCTTCAATTGAGTCCTCAGATTCATCTTCCTGTTGATGTTCTTTCCTTCATACATTCTTCCTAGGGCATCATACATTTCCTTTGGAGTCTTCTTGGAGGAAACTTGGGGAATCAAGTGGTCTTTAATAGAATCATCTATGATTCTCTTTTCCCTAATTAGATCCTTCCTATGCTTTTCTTTGGCTTCATCTCCTTCTGGTTCTGCAACTTCATCCTTGATATAATGAGCAAGATCATTTTCTTCAAGAATGAGACCAATTCTGTATTTCCATGCCCGGAAATTCTCTATACCTTCTAGCTTGTCTTCAACCTTAGTGTTTGGAGCCATCTTCTCTTGGGGGAGTCCAAGAGACAGAGTAGTACTTACTTGAAAAGTTACCTTTTACTTTTCTGGAACCTGAGACAGAATTTTATCGCACTTTTGGTAGAATTAGGGTTTAACTTTCCCGGAGTTATACCCAACCAAAAGGTTCGATCTAGTGCTCAAAATATTTGTCTTGAGAAGGGTTATCCATCCATGTAATCAGATTTCAACAATACCAACTTTTTGCTGAAACCAATTTCTGGTTTATCGCACTTTTGGTAGAATTAGGGTTTGACTTTCCCGGAGTTCTACCCAACCAAAAAGTTCGATCTAGTGTTCAAAAGAACGGTCTTGAGAAGGGATATCCAGCCATGTAATCAGATTTCAACAACACCAAATTTCTGCTGAAACCAATTTCTCACTTATCGCACTTTTGGTAGAATTAGGGTTTGACTTTCCCGGAGTTCTACCCAACCAAAAAATTTGATCTAGGGTTCAAAAGAAAGGTCTTGAGAAGGGCTATCCATCCATGCAATCAGATTTCAATAATATCAACTTTCTGCTGAAACCCTAATCTTCACCGGAAAGAGAGAGAGAGATTCTTACCTTGTGAAAGATGTCCTATTTAGTCTAGCTCTGATACCATGTTAAGTTTAACCAAATAGACTAGCAAGATCACTGAAAGAAGCATAATCACAAGATAGACACAGAATATACCCTGGGAAACCCTCATGGGGTAGAAAACCCAGCAAAGCTTTCCTCAATAAGATGATCAACCAAAATTCAAGATGTGCTCCCTCCTTCTTTTCCTCCTTAGGAAATCTCCCAGACAAGTGCACCTCTTTTCACAAGTGAGTGAGTGTATCTAATGAGGATTTCACCTCCTCTATTTATACTAACTCCCGACCACCAAAAATACCTAATGGGGCCGACCTCTCCTGGAGAAGTCTAATAACCCCTAAAACATAACCTCAGGGCCGACCCCCACATGGTGGGTCTAATAACCCTAGTTACCACAACTTCTCGGAGGAATAAACATCTCTAGATACATAATAGAATTACCTCGGAGGGATGGAACATCTCGAGAATAAATAATATACAAATATAATATTCTTAGAAGTTACAATATTCAACAGAGATGAGGAAGATGAACCCAAATAGGTACTGCCGAAGGAACATCTTTTTATGAATCAAAAGATAGACTCCATCGATTTAAATAAAGGCCACGAGTGCCCAGGAAATACGGCCCTCTTCTAAAAATTAGATCTCTATCAATCTTGTGCTCAAAAGAAAGGTGAAGAATCCCTTACCACAAAAACAATGTTGCAGACCCCCGAAAATCAAGGGCATCCATTTTTTGTTAATCCAGGCATCCATGGTTTTGGGTGAAGGCCAGATTCCAGTGAAATGACCTATTAGTCCTCTCTCACTTAGATCTAGGGCTTTCAGACGTGAAGCTTCTGACGTGATTTGAATCCGAGGAGCAGAAGAACGTTTAACAAAGGCATCAACAGTGGAAGGAGTTGCCGGTGGCGGAGGATTTGCAGCAACCGAGGCTCTAAAAGCATCATCGAGTCTTTGTCATTTCTCTTCCAGGATCGATTCCAGAGGGGGATCCATCAGGGCCCTCGAAGAAGAGGAACCCGATCACCAAAGGCAAGGTGTAGGGCGCCGCTAACCAGCAGCTAGATCCAGAAGCAGAGCACGAGCCCGTTCATAACCCTAGCGCTGTGAATTCGATTTACACTTTTTTTTTTGTTTTTCTCAGCTTCACTTGAGCCATAGGCCGTTTTGACTATAATTTGAAGCAATCTTAGGAAAGTTCTTATTTTCCATGTTGTTTGTCTTGCTTTTTACAATAGGTACCTAGTAACATCCATGCTTTAAATGAGGCAAATACTAACTTATATGAGGAGGATAGGATAGGGTGTATTGCCTTTAATTTTAAGATTATAAATTTACTAAGAAGGTTTATCTTACTCAATTACTTAGTGAGTCATTGTTCAAGTCCTACATGGTTTTCATTCGTACCTTGATTAAAACCCTATTTAGTAAAAACAACAAAGAATATTATTCGATTATGTTTTACTTTTAAGACACGGATACATCTTTATTGATAGTCTTGGATTCCTTTTGAAAAGTTCTGGTGTAGTTTTATTTTGGTGTTTTTTTTTAGGACTTATCTTCAAAATATTTTTATTGAAAACATCATTAATCTACCCTTTCATGCTATAACATTAGAATCTAATAAACGATCATTCTTCAATTTATCACTGCTAACTAACTGTGTACATTAAAATACCAAAACAAAGATCTAAGTACTTATCTGGAAACTCATCAAATACCATTATTTACCTATCCTTGCATAATATATCATTAGGTCCTAATGATCAACCATTCATAAATTTAAAAATATTGAACTAACTCTGTACATCAAGATACCCAAACAAAATTCTAAGTACTTATCTTAGAACTCATCAATAACATCATTAAGCTATCCTTGCATGTTATAGCAATAGAATCTTATGACCAACCATTTATAAATTTAATAGTATTAAACTAAATGTGAACATGAAAGTATCCAATCAAAGGTATAAATACTTATACGGTAATTCAATTAGAATAATAGGTTGGTCGGGTCTACGATCCCCCCATCCATAGGAAACCTCAAATAAGTAATAATTTTTACATCAGGTCCAACCCCCGAGATATCCAAGGTATTATTGAGTCAGTATTAGGGTATTGCATGAAATTTTTGTCATTTTAAGCGAATATTTTTGTCTTCTTTTAAATCCTTTAAGATCAACAACACTCACAATACATGTCCTCTAACACTACTAAGGGTTTCCCAAGGAGGACATATAGAGTTTGTGGTGTTGATAAGCATGTTGAGTTCTTTTATTAGTCAAATATAATTTACCATGCTCCCATTATCTGTACCATACTATAACCAATATGTACATAGAGAGGTGGATTAAATATTTTAGCTTGGTTGGACCCATATCACAAGTCATTAATCTTTCCACTAGCAAAAACACCCTAACATTTATGTTCATTTATTTATTTTTTCCTCTACACAAATTTGGCCCTATATTATCCTATTTTTCTTAACAACAAACCCTCTTTTGTTCTCTCGATCCCCTTTTATTCGCCAAAACAGTTTCCTCCACCTGATTTTCTTTCAACTCACTTTAACGAAAACAACTTCTCCCTAAATTTTATTCCTTTTTTCCTATTTTGTTGGGGAAATTTATCTAACTTATTTTTGTATTAGAATTAATAATTTCCTTTGCATCCAATCCTAAATAATCCTTTCTTGTATACCTTGGCTTGTTTAGTGAAACCCACCAAACCTACTTTTCTTTTACGAAATATTGATTGATTCATTCAGGAATGAAATCAAAACTGTTAAATCATGTTCTTTGGTCAACAATAACCAAGTTTAAAATTTCAAGACCATGTTCAACTAAATATTTACAAAATGTAAAAAGGGATTAAATATTGGATTATTACCCACCCTTGCCCTTAAAAGTAACATCATCCTCGATGTTTCTTATTTGATTTTATGTCTAGAACAAACAGGGATATGCTTCCTTCATATCGTGTTCCATTTCCTAGGTAGCTTCCTCAAGTGCAAAATGTTTTCATGACACCTTTACTTGGGTGATGGCTTGATTCCAAAGCATTATTTATTTCCAGTCTAAAATGCATAGGGTTCTGGTAGGAATTATCCCTTTGGTTCCACCTGGATCACAACCCAATCGATCACATGGTTAGGATCATGTATACATTTCTTTAATAGAGAAACATGAAAAACATTGTGGAAGTTGATAGTAGTTGGTAAAGCAAGTTGATAAGATACTGGCCCTATCCTAGCTAGTTGATAGGATACTGGCCCTATCCTAGCTAATATCTCAAATGGTCCACAAAATCTAGGAGCAAGTTTGGTAAACTTCCCAAGTTATAGGGTGCTTATTTTTGGATTTACTTTCAAATACACATGATCCCAAATTTGGAATTCTTTATGAATTATTTTTAGGTCTATGTAACTTGTTTGTCCATCCTGTGTTGATTTTAAGTGTTGTATAGCTCTTTTTACATCTTGTTCCATATTTGTAAGTATATTAGGTCCAAGTAATACTCTACACATTTTATTATCCCAACCAATAGGAGTTTTTCACTTCCTACCATAAGATAGTTCAAACGGGATCTTTTTCAAGGATGTTTGATATCCATTATTTTAGGGAAACTCAACAAGGTGTATGTAATCCTCCCATTTGTAGGTTGGTTCATAACATACATGTGGAGCATGTCCTCTAGAATATGATTTGTTCTTCCAGTCTATCCATATATTTGAGAGACTGATATGTGGTGCTAAAGTTTAGTTTAGTGCCAAGTTCTTCAAATATCCCCCTCCAAAAATTCGAAGTGAATTTAGCATATCTTCTTGATATGATAGTAGTAGGTAATCCATGAAGCCTGAATATTTCTTTCATAAAAATATCTACTATGTTCACTGCTTTATAAGTAGATTTGACTGGAATTAAATGGGAATCCTTGGTCAATTTTGCTGGAAATACTAAGAGGGGGGGTGAATCAGTATTTAACACTTTTTAACATTTCAAACATTAATCACATCAATTAAACATTAATCGTTAAGAACACCATTCATCATCACATAAACCATACACAGTGCACAAGAGATTTTAAGTGGAAACCTAAACAAGAGAAAACCACAGAATGCTTTTCTTATATAATATAAAGATTACATTCAATGTGTTTACCAGCACCAACTGGAAGCAAGCTCCAACTCCCTTATTTTCTAGCGCCAACTAGAAGGAGGCTACAACCCCCTATTTTATCTGCTCCAACTAGAAGGAGGCTACAACCCCCTGAGATCACAGGCTCCAACCTGTCCTTTCCTGTTGACACAGTTCTGTCAACAGGGGTTCACTTCACACTGTTGTCAACAAACATCGACTAGAAACCCTCAAACATCAGCCCAGAAAGGTTTTACCCTTCCCAGCAACACTCACAGAGCGAGTGAAGTCTCACCCGAGATGCCTAAGGGGGGCTGCAGGAACCAAGTTTCCGCAATTGTGAGAAGACATGCACTACCTCACTCTCGTTCACAACATAAGCCATATATTTGCATTTTCATCATGATATCACACCATCACCTTATTAACCATTATCCTTATTCGATTTTAGCTACATTACCATCTCATAATTAATGAATTAAACAGATTATCAAAGCATGTTCAAGGAATCTGCGGTACCTAACATAGTTGCGGAAACATCTACTGCGATCTTATAAAAACATCAAACATTGCAACAAAAGGATAGAGGTCTATATTAATCATTCCAATATCTATCATGCATTGCAAAACCGCTACAAAATCAGAGCACTTGGTGCGATCTAACAGACAAAACCCAGATAGTTGATTCCATAGATTGATCCAAAAGATAAAAACACAGACAAATGTGAATATATCATCCCATCATATGCAATTAAGTTCCAAAAAGGTGCCCTTAGTCTTACAATCACATAAAATATCTTGATGTCCTTATGCTTTCAATCATGCTTCTATTTATAGCCTCACTTGGCCATTACAAAATGGTCCTAATGACCCATTGCGAACTAATTTAACCAAACACTTCCGCATATCTCGGCTTTGCGACCAGTCCTTTGATCTTTTCTTTGACCCTTTCACCACTTGGGGGTTCTGCACTTGTGCGCTTCAAACCCCGTCCCAACAGGCTCCCAACAAAAAAATGTGGCTCGCCCTCGAGCCACCTCAGTTGGAAACTGTTGGTGCATTTACCTACATCTTAAACTCGTCGTAAGCTGTTGTGACTTGGTCAACCGCTTCCTTGGTTGTTGTTGCTTCATACTCCTCCTCATCTGGTGAAACAATATTTCTAGCACCCATGGTGGACGAGGCATGCAAAATCCAACTGCCCCGGTGCCAACAAATAATATTTCTAGCACCCATGGTGGACAAGGCATGTGAAATCCAACTACTCCAAGTCCGACACATAGGTTTCACGAATTTGATCATCCTTCACTAGAGCTAGAGTGTCCTGTGCGTTGGTTCTATGGAGGTGAAAAAACTCATCGGTTCTCCATCAACTGCATCTTGTGTCGAGATGCGAGCACCCCACTTCATCCTTCAGTCGGTATCCATCAGTCGACTGGTACTTCTCTTGTTCCTCATCGTCCACACTAGTGCAACCGTTGTTTGTTCATGAAGACTTGTCGTCCTCTCCCTTAGCGCACCTTTTATTCTCATATTGGAAATGAAATGCACCATTGCAACCCTCTAAGATCACTCGCCACTTCTACAGCTTCTTCAGAAGTTTCCATCAGGCTCAATGACTCTATCCAGTAACACGCATAAGGCTCAATGATTCTAGCTATCCTTTTGCACATGTATTTATAACTTCACTTTCTCGCTCCCCAACCATCTTGTCAGTTTTGGACAATGATTTCCAAATCATCCGTCGACTCCTCTTCAGATTTACCAAATCCTGTCATCGATTGTGTCATCATCCACCTCCGTCGTCGCCCCTCGAGGCTTAATTACTGTAATTATTACTCGATTTGACTTGCTCCTGCTGAACGTCAATGAGATCCAAACCTCATCGCTTACTCCTTACTCTGCCATTGTTTCATTGACAGACCCCATGTTGTCGACAGATTCCCACCATTCATTCTTCATTTTTCATTTTTTCACTTAATTTCTTTTTCAGTCGTTACGTGCTTGGCTATCGCGATAAGGCTTCAGTCGGCTTCCATTCACTAAGTTTTTCAACAGTGTCCCATCTAGATTTTGTAGTTGCATTGCACCTCCGTCAGTAATAAAATTGATAATGTATGGACCCAACCAATGCATCTGTAGCTTACCTGGGTTCTTCGCAAACGTACTGTCATACAGCAGGATCATGTCTTTGCGCTGGAAATGCTTCGCTTTAACATGGCGATCATGCCAAGCCTTCTATCGATCCTTTTCTACCTACTGATGGAAACCTTCAATGAAGCGATCCTCATCAAGTTGTAATAGATGCACCAACCGTTCTTCGATGACTCTGTCATCACTCATTCTTGTTGTTGCTGCGATGCGCAGACTTGGGATGATATAATCCATCGGCATCATTGCTTCATGTCCATAGACTAACTTGAATGGATTATGGCCTGTCAACCTTTTACATGTCGTTCTGTAAGCCCATAGTATCGCTGGAATATTCAAATCCCTGTCGTCATGGTTTGTTTTACAGACCTTTGTGAGCGCATGCTCCAGTACCTTTTTCAGTGCCTCCACTACACCATTCTCCTGCGTATGATATGGGGTACTCCTTCGATGTTGTATTTGAAATCCTTTCGTCATGGCCCTGGTAGTTTGATTGACGAAGTGAGTGCCTTGATCGCTCATCAGTATCTTTGGGCACCCAAACCTAGTGACCAAGTTATCAAAGAGAAACCTTGTTGTTGTCGCAGTCATGCAATCCTTTACCGGTGCTGCTTCAGCCCATCTTGTCAAATAATTAGTCGTGGTAATTATGTATCACGACCCTATTATTCTCCCTGGTGGTTTGATGGGTCCCACGAAGTCAACTGCCCATTTATCAAAGGCTTGTAACGTTAGTTGAGGTACTAGTATCATTTCATCTCTTCATGGTGGTTTCCCTATTCTTTGACATACATCATAGCTCTTTGCATAATTTGCAACATCACCATGCACAGTTGGCCACCATAATACAGCACTAAGTATTTTCCTAACAGTGGCGCACCCTCCATAATTACCTCCTGCGATCCCATCGTGAGCTTCTACCAATACTCTTTCTTGATCATACGAAAGGGCGCATCGACGAAGGACTTCATCCGGTCCCATTTTATAGAGTTGACCTGCGATTAGTTGAAATTCACCAGCCATAACAACTAGCTGCTTCTTCTGACTAGTAATGAATTCTTATGTTTCTCTTCTTGTAGCCAAGAACTAAATGATTTTCTCGTAATGGTCATCGACCATTCCAATTCTAAATAGTTGCGCATCGGTCAAGATTTCATCAATGCTTCTTGGTTCTTCACCTGATTCGATCCGAGATAGGTGATCAGGTCCTGCATTCAATCGCCCTGGTTTCACAATAATTTCAAAATCGAACTCCTGGAACAGTAGAAACCAACGACAGATCTTCCCCCCCAACACAGGGTTATTGACTAGGTATTTTAATGCAGAGTGATCAGTGAACATTTAGAAATGTCCTCCGAGTAGGTAGTGTCGGAATTTTTGCAGTGCATAGACCATTGCTAGGCCTTCTCTTTCTGTCATTGTATAATTATTCTCTGTAGTGGAAAACTTCCTGCTTGCAAATGTGATCAGATGATCAATTGATCCTTCTCCTGGCTGGGCCAATATTACTCCTAGCGCTACTGATGATGCATCTACATGAATGTGGAATTCTTTTGTCCAATCGGGGAAGACTAATATCGGTGCTGCGACCATCTTCGCTTTCAGTATGTCGAGGCTCTTCTGGCACTCGTCGTTCCACTTGAACTTTGCATCCTTTTTTAACAGCTTTTCCATCGGTGCTGTGATTGTTGCATATCCCCTAATGAACTTCGTGTAATACCCAGTATGTCCCAACGTCTCCCATAGTTGCTTCATTGTCATTGGTGGTGGTAATTCGATGATGATTTCAATCTTCGTTGGATCAACCATCATCCCTTACTTACATATAGTGTGTCCTAGCAGGATTCCAAATGGAGTGTAGAAAATGAACTTCTTCAAGTTCAGTGAAATCTGGTGTTGTCGACGCCTTTCCAGCATCAGCCTTAGATTCTCAACGTGGTCCGTAACTAGTCCGTATACGGTCCAATCATCCATATATACTATGAGGAACTTATGAATGAATTATTTAAATGCAGCGACAACTAGCCTTGAAAAGATCATCGGGGCATTTTTAAGGCCAAACGACATCACTATGTATTGAAAACAACCCCATTCCGTTACGAAAATAGTTTTATGCCGATCCTCCTTTGCGATCTTTATTTGGTGGTATCTTGACAATCCGTTTGTAAATGAATATATCTCCTGACCTCCGACACCTTCCAGTATTTCATCAGTGAATGGCGTAGGGAATGGATCGTGAAGGAATGCATTGTTTAGTTTCCGTAGATCGACACAAATCTTGATTTCACCAGTCTTCTTATCTTGGAAAACCATAGGGCTGATCCATTCCGATTCTTCGACAGGTTCTATGATTTCTGCATCCAGCATTCGCTCTATCTCAGATTTCACTCGCTCCTCATACCTGGGATTCAATCTATATGGTCGATGCTTTACTGGCTTCGCATCAGGTTTAAGTGGAATCTTCATTTCGCCCAGGCCCCCGAAAATGCCTTTCATTTCTAAAAATTTTGTTGGGAAGAAGTCTTGGAACTCGTGTAATAGATTAGTAATTTTTCCAATGTCGAGTCATCCCAGTAATCTCCAATACTTGCAAATTTGGGATCTGCCTCCGACCCAATATTAACCTTCTTGATTTTTAGCAACTGTTGTAATTTGTCGAACGACATCTCTGGTTCTTCGACATCCCGGATTCCCTCCGACTCTGGGACATAAATAGCTCATGGATCATCTTCTTCGTCAGGTCCTCCTATCACATTGTAGCACTCCATCAGCATTTTTGGTGTCGGGGTCCACTGTAATCCCATTGGTTTTTCGGTCGAAATTGCTTCGAGTACCTTCTCACAGATCTCCTGTAGTGCACTGTGGATGAAGGGGTTCTCATCCAAGAAGCTGAAAGTCTTGTTGAAACTAATGGTTAACTCTTCCTATGTAGTTTTTCCGCGTTGCAATTCTACTGCAATGTACCAACACTGCGGTACCTCATCCAGTGTATGGATGAACTCATGGACCCATTCCTGTTTTGGTCTCATTTCCCATGCGCTTTGACATTGTTCCAGATGATCCCTTGGATCACCTCTTCCAATATATTGTATCCCATAGTAACCTTTAGTTTCCCCGAATATGACTTCCATCAGTTTTCAACATAGTGGCCACCTTGTTATCGACGACTTGTGCGTTGCCCACCACCGTGCTGGTGTAGCCTTCAGTGCTTCTTCCAATGCCAGCAGTCACTGTGGTTCTGATACCTTTTCTTCAAACTCGGCGATGAATATAGTTAGGTTAGGCAATCCTTCATATATTGGTAGCTCGCATACTTTCCTCGCTACCCACCTCAATGACTAAGTGATTCGTGCACACCTTCTGAATGATACTTCATGTAATCAATTCTGCCAATTTTCAAGTGCATCATCGGAGTTTGACGATGCTGAACTAAAACTTCGCCACCCCAATTCCCCATCGGCGGTGGGATTGATGTGATCCTCCGAGATGTTGTAGACATTGTCCCATCCTTCTATAAATTCGTCACGCATTGGCTCGACGTACCTCTTCCCTTCTAATGGATCAAGTGGGGCGACTACCCTCATGTCACGATTTTCAAAAGACATTGTCCTCTTATTAAAGTTGATAACAACTTGATTATCCATTTCCCAGTCTATTCCTAGCAACACCGGATAGGGGATTGTGTTATCAACTATTTCTATAACATCGAATTTTGCTTAAGTCTTCGATCCCTCTATTTCGACTGGAAGATGACATAATCGACCAATTAGTGTGACCTTGCTTTGATTTGCCAGTCGAAGCTGTACAAGGGACCATGCCAACTATGGTCTCCCCATTGTATCCCATGTTTGTTTGGTCAGGATGTTTACGTATGATCCTAAGTCTAGAATGATAGAATCGACATTGAATGCACCAATTTGCGCAGTCATCCTCATTTCTCTTCATTTCTTCTCTACGTGCAATCGTTTCACTGTCCGATCCTATCGATAAAATAAAATGGTTATCTCTGCTAGCGCATCCTGATATTTTTCCAGTGTCAGACAGATTTCTAGGAAATCCCTCAAAGTGCTGACCCTCCCTGGTGGTTTCTGCGAATTTGTCATATCGAATATTGGTGGCATCTCATAAATGAATTCTTTCTGGCTTACAGGTGGCAACTTAGTATTTCTCATCATATCCCACGCTTCCAAAAACGTCTCCTTTTCTGCTTCCACATCGAATCGAACTTTTTTCCTTGTTGTAGGTCAAACACTAGGTAGTGGCATATCTTCTCCTGTCGCAGTCCCCCCTGGTCACTATTGCGACATTCACAGGTTGACTTCTTATTTTTGCTGATATTTTTTGTACATTTGGATTTGGATTTTGATTTTGATTCACATTGGGATTCAGTTGTGGTTGTGATGGATTCTTATTTTTCCACTTCGCAATCAACTGAGGACACTCCTCAACACTGTGGTCCTCTGCACTACAATAGGTACACTACAGAGTCGAATTCAGACAATCCCTTTGATAATGTCCAATCTTGCCACAATTATAGCATGTAACCGGCCCTCGAACTCATCCAAAAGTTCCTCCATGACCAAATCATCCACCGCAACCTTCGTGGAATCCTCCTCTGAAACCTACTCATGGTTGACTATACGACTATTGGTTATATTGCGGAAGTTGATACCTTGGTTGGTTGTATTGCGATGGTGGTTGGTTGTAATGAGGTTGTGATTGATTATAGTGCGGTTGCGGATGGTTATACTATGGGGGCGGTTGATTGTAATGCGGTTGCTACTGATTATACTGTTGTTGTTTTTGTACCGGGGGTTTCTCTTCTCCCTTCATAAAAAATGTATCTACGGTTCTCTCTTGGAGTAAATCGTATGCTCTACAATCCTTTTCTTCATGGTCGACCGATCGACAGAAATTGCAAAAAGGGTTGTCCAGCTTCGACACAATTTTCTGTACGTATATGCATTCTTCTGATCGATGTCCCCTCATCTGATAAATTAGACACCAGGGCATCCCTCCCTGACTGAGTGGATTTGGTGCGCCATACTGTAAGTATTCATGGAATTCCGAGCACTGATCCTTATGGTGTCCTTCAAATTTGCATCAGCTGCACCATATTTCCTCACGAACTTCTTTCCCCTTCTTGATATCTTGTATTTGGATTGTCAGGTTCACTAGCTGTGCTTGGATTTGGTTCATACCTATCCTTGTTTCGCCAACTGGTGAAGCCTCAAGCTTCATCACAATTTCCAGTGCCTACACCTGGGATGCAATATTTTGCTGCATTAGTGGCATACGAATGTGCGGTACCAGTCCTGTGATGAACCATTCTTTATGTTGGATGTCACTCATTCTCAAACTTACTTTGTACAACAAATTTTTATATCTCTGATCGAATTCCCATACTAATTCATTAGTAAATTGCTTCATTTCCTTCAGTTTTGTGATACATTGTGATTGTGATTTTGGTTTCCTAAACTCACCAATCAACCCTGCTCTGATTTGCACCAAAGCTTTCTTAGGAATCCCTGTATGTACTTGCACAAACTTCATAAACCAATCCAGGGCACGGCCCCTAAAGGTCGTCGCCAGTTGTACCTTCTTGATATCATCATCTTGGACTTGCTTCACCATCCATACTGCTTCTCATAAAAACCAGTATTGTTCGAGATCCTCGGTCCTGTTACCCTAAAATATCGGCATCTTTACATCGTCGCCTGCCATCCTTGGTTTCCTACTGGTATTCGTAGACATACCGTTGTTCTGACACGCAGGACAACCCTGCGAAGAAATTATATTTCTTCCTCTGAAGTTTGGTGTAGTGCGCGAGGTTTTGGGTACGTTGTAGATTTGGGTTTGTCCCCCCTCGGGTTTAGGGGTATCTTGGTCACTCTCTTCATCACAATAAGTTCGCTTAGTCCCTTGTGGTCCCGTTTCACATTTCTCTATTCCAATCACCCTAGGAGACACTCTCTCTATCTCAGTCCTCCTCTTCTTCTCCGGCCGGAACCTCACCCCACTTTGCAGGGTACCACAATCTTCCACGGCTTCCCTTAAAATTACACCGTAACTCATATCCATCTACCCCGCATCATTCTATCAGACCCGCATCTGCGCAGTACCCACAGCCTCCGCAAACCCGAGATTTACTCGTCGAAATTCATCTTCAGTATGCCCTTTTCACAAATGAGCATCGTAATGTTTTAGCGACAGTAGAAACCTTCCCCTAGGTCCTTTGAAAATTTTCCTTTCTGCATCACTATTTACTTAATTGTAACGATAACGAATTCAGTAATGTATCCTTCCAAAATACTGTCTACCCAGACCTCGACAACTCTAGATGCTTTGTTGTTCACTTGTTTCAATTACTGGATCAGTTCTAGCGTCTAGTGTTCAGGCTCACCCCCTTGGAAGTTCTTCTTTTGAAAATGCATTTGTTCTAACCAATCGTGTAGCAGTATAGTAAATTCGTAGAAGAATACTTTGTGAATATCATAGTAGATATACTTATGTAACCAGTCAGTTATCAACCATCCAGGGTTCCGATTTTCTTTCTCAGCAAATTCTAGCGCCTTCTTGTGGAACCACTCCTCGATCTTCGGCTTTATCGGATTCCATGACATGTCCTCTCTTCTTTCACACTAAGGTCTCGACAACATAACCATTTGTTGACATTGTTCTGTCGACAGGGGTTCACGTTGCACTGTTGTCAACAAACATTGACTAGACACCCTTAAACATCGACCCAGAAAGGTTTTACCCTTCCCAGCAACACTCGCAAAGCGAGTGAAGTCTCACCCGAGATGCCTAAGGGGGGCTGCAGGAACCAAGTTTTCGCAGTTGTGAGAATACATGCACTACCTCACTCTCGTTCACAACATAAGCCATAAATTTGCATTTGCATCATGATATCACACCATCACCTTATTAAGCATTATCCTTATATGCTTTTAGTTACATTACCATCTCATAATTAACGAATTAAACAAATTATCAAAGCATGTTCAAGGAACTTGTGGTACATAACATAGCCACGGAAACATCTATTACAATCTTAGAAAAACATCAAACATTGCGACAAAAGGACAGAGGTATATATTAATCATTCCAATATCTATCATGCATTGCAGAACCACTGCAAACTCAGAGCACTTGGTGTGATCTAACAGACAAAACCCAGATAATTGCTTCCATAGATCGATCCAAAAGATAAAAACATAGACAGATCCAAGATATCATCCCATAATATGCAATTCAGTTTCAAAAATATGCCCTTGGGTTTACAATCACAGAAAAGATCTTGATATCCTTATGCTTACAATCATGATTCTATTTATAGGCTCACTTGGCCATTACAAAATGGTCCTATTTTCCATTGCTAACTAATTCAACCAAACACTTCTGCATATCTCGGCTTTGCGACCGGTCCTTTGTTCTTGTCTTTAACCCTTTCGCTGCTTGGGGATTCTGCAATTGTCTGCTTCAAAACCCGTTCCAACATTTACCCATCATGCCTCTCTGATATGAATAAGAGAATCAATCTATGTATGTCATTGTCTTTGTCTTTATCCCTGTCACTGTAACTGTCAAACTTTCATTATCACTGTTGTTATCACCCAAGATTTTCCTGGGTTGTGGAAGGAAAGACCATGGGGTAATTGTTGCAAACCAATCTTTAGTGGATGGAAACTAGCCTTTCCAACCACAGGGAGGGGTCTCCCTTTGGGGATTCCAGCAACAGGATGTAGCTTAAAATGGGTTGGGATGTCGATCGAAGTGGTGGCTATACCTTCAAACAATGAATTAAAAGGGGTTTTTGGTTGGTTGGAGTTAAGAACAGGAGGACAGCTGGGCATGGAGTAAAATTCAGTGGGTTACTGTCATTAATGGCAGGTTTGGGCTGTGATTGTAGGGGTAGGAGGAAAGGTAGACATGGTTCTTTCACGTCAAAGTAATCAACAAGTGAAGGTAGAGGAAGGAGACAAGTTCGGACACAAAGAAAGAGCATTTAAGAATGAATTCTAACCTGCAACTTCAAGAGGATAATGGTGGAATACCTAGTCATATGCATATGGAGCATGTGCACATGAATTCCAGACCATGTAATATTGATCTTTAGGTAATACAGAAGTAAACAATTAATGGAAATACAAAGCAAGAACACATACACAGGAAATAACAGACATCCGAACACACATCACAGGAATCTCAACCTCCAAAATTGGGTATGCTCATTGAATTAAGAGGCCAAGTTTAATACAACACAGAGCAGTAATCTCTCTTAAACAAAAATGTCCAACCCGTTGGTCTACTTCGGACCTTGCCTTTATAGGCTTATAAAAAAACAAAATATCTTAACTGATTCAAAACAAACTCGGACTGGTAATGATGAGGCTGCTCGAACTGAGCCGCTCGAATCAACAACCATTGATTATCTCATGTGCGGAGGAAGGAATCTCTTGTGCTAGCAGTGCACCATTGGGCTATGGAAACCACCTGTTCATCCATCGGATCCGGCTGTTTAGGTTATATTAAGACAGCTAACTGAAATAGGCCCCTTCGCTGCTCTCAGACATGCCATTTCTCTGTGAAAATATCCATTCCCCGCGACAGTAATTTCCTCTGCAAAACTTCCCGATCCGCAACTTTCTTTCCGTAATTGCTTTTCCACAATGACCTCCCTGCAATTTCCCTTTCCACAATCTACCACGTGGCATACAGGGATTGGAATTTCGGCCTCGCGTGTTCTAGAAAATCACCTTTCTGCAATCTACAATGCGGATGCAGAAACTTACTTTTTTCGCCATTTGGAAAACTGTTGTTCTGTAATCCGAAATCCGCAATGCAGAATGCGGAATGCGAAATGCGGAAACTTATCTTTGCACTCCCTGGAAAATTGCTTTCCGCAATCCGCAATGTGGATGCAGAACTCAGAAACTGGCTTGCGGAACACATTTTCGACCGCAGATCTAATCCCGCTCCTCGATCTTAGCCGTCTAATCTTCTTTGGTTGTGGAAGAAGCTCCTATTGGTAGTTTTTCTTGCGGAAGAGCCCTATTTCCTTTTATTTTTCCATTTTCTCAATGCGAATATGTCATTTGGCTTGGATTTGTTTGACGCTTAGCAATTTTTGGTTTTCCTAATTCTTTACTTGATGCAACCGGCCAATGGATGACCTTGGGGCTTTGGGTGGGGGATTTCCTTCACCTTCCTGGGTTGAAACCATAATAAGTGTTAACAGCGGCTCCAACCGGGGATGTTATCCTCCCTGTGAGGTAGCAAGAACATGTAGACTAGTGGCCCTTATTCCCTTCCTCCTTTTTTCCTTCTTCGTATCACAAAATTGGAACATGACTAACTGAAAATAAAAACGACAATGTACAATGGGGGTGGGTTGGCAGACTTGTTCTTCACTTGAAATAATGCTTCAAGAACCGCCCATTGATGGCTCCCCTGCCAACTGGTTCGTCATCTTTGTCCTACAGGAAGAAAGCATTATTCCCATGATAGGCGGTGATTGTGTAGGGTCCCCACCAAAGGTTATCAAACATTTGGGCCTGGTCTTCTCTTCTAGCATCCCATTTTAATACCATATCTCCCACTTGGAAATCATGCGCCTTGGTCTTTCTTTCAAACATTTTCTTGATCTGGTTTTGAGCTTTTGTGACTTTAGCCTACACCCCTTCTCTAATTTCTTGCACTTCCACCAGTTGGTTAGTTCTCCTCATCTCGGGGTTTGGCTCTTCTTCTTGCTCCTGTAGCAATCTCATTCCAGGCAATCTTAGGGAATCAAGGAATATTACCTCTGTTCCATATACTAATTTGAAAGGAGAAGTTCCAATGGACCTTTTAGAGGTGATCCTATCATCCCACAGGGAAAGGGTCAGATTGGTGTGCCAAGCCCTTTTATTTTCTTGCAGCAGCTTCTTGATTATCCTCACGAGGCTTTTCTTGGAGGATTCTGCCAATCCATTTCCCTGGGGGTAGTAAGCAGTAGAATGGCCCATTTTGTCACGTACCCACCCATCCATCCAAGGCAAGGGAGGGAACATGAAGCCAATCTATGGGGCTTTTTAAACAAACTCAGCCATTCATTAAATTCATACAATTAAAAACCATTATGTGCAGATGCAACTCAATTGAATATGCACAGCGGAAATAAACAAATCATCCACACACATTTTATATGCATACAACATATCAAAAACAGTCATCAATCTAAACATTGTAGAAGTAAATGCATAGACAGCAAGACACTTATCTTTATGGTGAAATGGCCCCAAACAACTAGCTATGTTGTTGCAACGTTCCTCCCAACCGTAGGTCTCTGCCCAACCTGTATTATTTCAGCACTCAGGGACCACCTTCGAGCTGGGCATGATATCTACAAGGAAAAGGGGACTCTCAAGCTCATCACAACCCAAAGCAATGGATACCCATCTCAACCCCAACATTTCTTAACACACAGCAACTCAAAACTGAGCATGGATACTCATAACAGCAAAATCACAATTTATGAGCATGAAGAAAAACGTTGGGCAACCAAAAACAAAATGGCAATTGGGGGATCACCCTGGGAGAACAAAACCGTTTCCAGAAAACGTTTGTAGGCACTCAAGGGACAAAAACGGCCTCCATAAACCCCAAATTCGTGGCTCCCTTCTTCCCAGCCATTGTGCAATACAAAAACGAGTTCCCAGGCATGGAAAAATGCAGGAGATAGATGAAAAACGTGATGGGAAAAGCCCCAGCTAGCTCATATTGCGTGAGAGGGAAAAGGCTTGGGCATTCAAGAGCCAAAACGACCTTCACACAGTCATTAACTGGCAGCAAGGAACCAACACGATTTTTGGGAAAAACTGTGACAGGTTGGCACCCGAAATTGACACATTCACAGTCACACAATTGATGGGAACATTCAAAAACGATTTCTAAGGTAGGAGATAACAGTTGGGTTCACAAAAATGATTTTTCCACAAAAGAAAACAAATCTGGAAATTCAAAAACGTTTTTACAACAATAATGGAAACAACAAGCTATCAAACTTATCTATTGAGCTTCCCAATGGATTCTCTTCTTTCCCCACAGTCCAGCCATCACAAAAAACGCCCTTCTCAGCTTGAAAACCAGTGAGTTTATAGCGTACTCCATGAGAGAAACGCTCAGCAAGCTCCTAAAACGTGAGAGAGTGAAGTCTGATCATGAATAATGGCTTGGGAAGGCAATTCGTGGGTGTTTTCTTGCCCAATAAGGGAAAACACGATTTACCATGAGGGTGGCTTGCCCATACTCGAATTTGGACAGCCATACCTCCCCAATCCCCAAGGCATTAACTACTTCACCCAACTCTTGGGAGAAATGAATGATTGGGCAGCAAAGTCAACATGGATAGTTGATGGTTGATGGGTTCTCTCATTGACACTTGGCTTGAATTCATTGGCTCAATGGTTTGAATATTTCCCTCCCAATTCCTTGTAATATCATGCCCCCATCTCTTGTTGCATTGCATAGCTAGTTGTGGGTTTTTTAATTCACAATTCCCATGGCTCACTAGCACTTGGGTTAAATAATACCAACATACTTTCCTCTTCAAGGTCGAGTCTTCACTAGCGGAGCCTTGGCCTTGAGCTCCACGCTAGGAACCATACATAATATGCATACAATATTTACATTATAACCCAAAATATTACAAGGGTCAAAGTGGGGACGTGACACATTTTGATGTGGAACTTGTCACAGAATTTGAGCAACTTCTTGGATTTGAAGGCCTGTGCATTATCAGTGATTATCTTAAAAGGACACCCAAACCTAGACATGATATTCTCCTCCATAAACTTGATTATGACTTTATCTGTGGATTTTTTGGTAGGTACTACTTCGATCCATTTGGTGAAATAATCAGTGGTAGTTAGTATCCACCTGTGCTTCCAAGAGGAGTTGGGGAAAATTTCACCAATGAAGTCAATACCCCACTGCTGGAAAGGGGCTTCCACCGATATTTGTTTCAAAGGAAATGACAAGAGCTTCCTCTTTCCTTCAAAAACTTGGCATTCATGGCAGCTGACTATTTCCTTATAAGCATCCTTGAACATAGTAGGCCAATAGAACCCTGCCCTGAGAATTTTGTTAATAGTGGCTTTCAAATAATGATGCCCTCCACCAAATCCTTTGTGAAACTCTTTTAGGGTCACTTGGGCCTCTTCTTCCACTATGCAATTCAGGAGGACACCTCCAGGGTCTTTCCAATAAAGACAACCACCCAATATGCAATACTTCGCAGCCTTCATCTTGGTGGATCTAGCTTTGATTTTTCCCATCTCAGGGAGTGCTTGCAAGTTCTGCAAAACATATACGACATCAGAATACCAAGGAGAGGACAGGAATTTGTCTAATACCTGAGGTAGTGGATCTTGGGAAGTTTCTCCCTGCACGTGTGACAGCAGGTTCATACTCACTGAATCCCAATTTGACTCAGCCATGAGTTTGGCCAGACCTTTCCCTTTAATAAGCTTAGTAGGTTTGATCCCCAGATCAGATTCCAGTAGCATAGCTATCCACTTTTCCCTTCTACCTTCTGGATTAGGTTGTGTCAGTATATCTTTCACAGCAGCGTTAGGAACATAAGCTACAATACGGGAATGTAGGACATAAACCCTGAAATCCTTCAGAGTTTTGATCATGGCATAGGCTTGCTTTTCCATAATGTTGTACTTGAGCTCAACATCTCTGAGAGTCCTGCGGAAGAAAGCTATGGGCTGCTCATCCCCTTCCTAATTTTTCTGCAAAAGCACACTTGCTATGGAATGCTTAGAGGCAAAAGAAAACATAAGAAATTGCTTGTCAAAGTATGGGTTGATCAGTACAGGTGCTTCAACAATTTCTCTCTTTATATATCCAAATGCTTACCTAACCTTAGCATTCCATCTAACCTGAGTATCCCTCTTAAGCATGTAGGTTATGGACCTCATGATCTCTGCAAAATTGGGAATAAACCTCCTTATGAAATTCACTGTGCCTAGAAAAGATTGAATTTCCTTTTTACTCCTGGGTAGCTCAATTTTTTGTATTGCATATATTCTATCTGGGTCAATTTTGATCCCCTCTTTAGATATTATGTGGCCCAGCATCTTACCCTCTTGCATGGAAAAATTCGACTTTTTAGGGTTCAAAGAGATTCCAAATTTTCTGCACTTGGTGAACACTTGGTGCAAATGTTTCAGATGTTCTGCATCATATTTAGAATATACTGTGATGTCATCAATGTATACCTCCACAAATTTTTCTTTCGCTCCTGCAAAAGCTTTGTCCATAGCTCTTTGGAAGGTGGCCCCTGCATTCAACAAACCGAAGGGAATTTTAGCATACATGAAGGTTCCCCAAGGTGTGGTGAAGGATGTCTTGCTCTGGTCTTCTAGCTGCACCTTAATCTGATGTATCCTGAAAATCCATCCATCATGGACATTCTTGCTGCCCCTACAACCTTTTGCAAAATGTGGTCCATTTTGGGAAAGGGGTAGTTGTCCTTTAGGGACACCTTGTTGAGATTTCTAAAGTCAATGCATAGTCTGATTTCACCATTATTTTTCCTAATTGGGACTATGTTGGCCACCCACTATGAAAACCTCAAAGAGACTCTAATTTTTGCTTCATACAGCCTCTTCACCTCTTTTTCTATCAGCGGGAGCAGCATGGGATTCATCCTTCTCATCTTCTGCCTGAATGGCTTCTCCCCTGTCTTGAATGGTATGGTATGCTGGATGACAGCTATGTCATATTATTTTAGATCTTCATAGAACCATGTGAACACATCAGAAAACTTTCTCATTAAATGCATATAGTCCTTTCTGATACATGGGACCAAAGATTTTCATAGTTTGACAATTTTGGGCTCTTCGTCGCTCCCAATGTTACAGTCTTCTACTTCTTTCAGGTTTGGAGCCACCCTGTGATCTCTGGCTACATCATTTTCATCAAATAGTCTTTCCAGTGGAACCAACCCTTTAGGTATGTAGTTTCTCTTTAGCTGCAAAATCTCTTTTCCTCCCAAAGTGTTTTTGAGCTCTGGTGGGTCAGGTTCCCATTCCTCCCCTTCACAGCCTTCTTGATCAATCTGGATATTGGAAAATTCCCCAATCATCTCAAGAAACTTCTTTATCTATTGGTCATCTTGAAATATTTTCCAGTGCTTAGTGTGGTATGGGACAGAGGGTCTATGCCTTACATTAATCATGTGGGTTGTGGCAGGGTAAGCAGGGAGCTGAAATCTACTAGCAGAACTAGCTAGAATGTCTGCCATTGTATTCTGCTCTCTAGGAATGAAAAATACATCGTGCTCTGTGAAGAAATTGTCAAACATGTCCCACATAGCATTCATGTAAGCTTTCATCCTGGGATGCTTAGCCTCATAGTTGCCTTTCACCTGCTGGATTATTAGCTCCGCATCTCCATAAACCTTGATCTTCTTAGCTTTCAGGCCTTTGATGACATTCAAGCCTAATAGCAAAGCCTCATATTCCACCACATTATTTGAACAGTCAAACATTAGTTTGAAAGTATGAAATCCCGCACATGCATTTCCCTCATCTGGAGGGACGATCCATATCCCTGCTCCAGCTCCTTCTTTGTTCACAGCCCCATCGAACCTTATGACCCAGTGATATTTTTTTGGGGGGTGGTCGTGGCCTCTATTTCCAATTCGGATTTCTCATTACTGCCCTCTTCCATCTGTTTCCCATCATTCTCTGTGTTAGCTGAGCTGTCAAGGAATTGCAACCCATCTCCATCATTAGCTCTACCATTTGTTTTAGGTAACTTGGCAGTTCCCATTCCTTCCTCCTCCGGACCTGGATCATAGCAGAGAATTGAGGAACCTACATCCATGTCTATGGAAAATATGGGGTTGTTACCAGGCATGTCCTTGTCGCTCACCACGTATGACAGCCTATGTTCCCTGTACAGTATTCTGCTTTCCCCAAAGACGGGGATGGTGGCATAAGACATGTCCATTTGCACGGTTCCCTTCAACTTTGCAGTCCATGACCTGGACAACAACATCCCAAACTTAGGTGGAATATCAACCACTACTACATCCATGATCATATTCTTCTAAGGTATCTGAGTCAGTGAGACCACCATGTCTTTAATCATCCCTATACATGGAACTCTTTTAGAATCAAAGGAGAACAAATATTTATAGGGTCTGGTTATTTCTAACCCAAGATTCTCCACTACTGAAGTTGGCATGAGGTTATGAGAGGCTCCTGAATCAAACATGGCATTATGCAAGATATGATCATGTATGTTGAGACCAGTATAGAAAGGAGGGACATCAATTTCTGAGGCATTCTCCACATGGGGGCCAAATAGAAGAGTGGGCTTGTCATATTGTAGATTGAGAGTATCAGGATGCTTTCCTTCTCCACCATTTACTACCTTCAGGATCTGGTCTTTGTACTCTGATTTTTTGACCAATTCATTCAAGGGGATGGAGATCTTAATCTTCAAAATTTTCACTCTCCAAACTGAAAGTAGTATTGATATTCTCTGCTATCTTTGTGTCACCTTCATCTCTCCGTTCTGAACTCGTCTTAGGAGGCTCTGCCCCCTTACCAAGAGTCTCCTTAGAGATTGCAACCTTTGGGTCCCTTCTCCCAAGGATTTCCTTTCTTGGTGGCCGAGAAGAGGATGGATCAGTAGAAGCCTTTCCTCGGTCTATTGTTATTTTTCTACTCCTCAAATTATGTTTCCTCTCGAACTCACAGATGGAATTGTGGAGCCCTCTTTGGTACTGGTCAGATTCTGATTCACCTAGGACATCATCTGATTGCAGGGAAGACCGGTCATGTTCATCTTTAGTCAAATAGAACTGGGGTTGGATCTGATCAAAGAGATGGATTTGGTCTTTAGGCTATCTATCTTCTTCTTCATCTATGAAATTCTCAGCAAAAAGTGGTCTAATTGGCTGATTGTCAGGGTTTCTTGGCTCTCTAGGTATTCCTTGTGGGGCAGGGGGTCTTCTGAGATTGTTATTGAGCTTGAGGATCTAGGTTTTCTCTGACAGGAGGCCTGCTATCAAGGGAGATCATATCCACCAGTCTCTCCATAGTTCTCATCATCTGCTCAAACTTGGAATCCATGGAATGTGATGTGGAAGGCTGCACTACTTCATTGCATCTCTTTTTCTCAGCTTCAGTCAAGTGTTTCATTTTTCCCAATGCCATCAAGTTGGCTTCTACTTCTAGTGCATATTTCAACATATCAAGGAGAGTGGGAGATCTCCTTTCTCTCGGCATGAGAGCAAAGTCATTGTCAAAACAGTTGGGAAAATGAAGCTTGGATGCCCCTATAAGGGGTTTTATGTTCACAGGGATAGAATTGTACATTCTCATGAACCTAGATGAGAATTATTGGACAACCTCCACATTGGTTTTATTTGTATTTTCATACTAAGTGAGAATTTGGAGAGGATTTTTCTTATCCTGTCATCTGGCTAGGAAAGCTTCTTCAAATCTCTCATAGGTAGTTATTCCTCTATTTGGAAGGGCCTTAAACCATTTCTTCACTTCCCCTGATAGGATTTGGGAAAAAACCTCATCTTAACATCATCTTCATCCACCTCTTCTAGGTCTGTGAAGCCATTGAACTAGTCTATATGCTGTTGTGCAGAGACTCTTCCCTCCCCATCAAATATCATGAGGCATTGGGCATAGTCCACAGGTAGGTCATCGAGATTTGGTGGGAGGGCCAAAGGAGCATATCCAGCAGTCATGGGTCTTATGTTTTGCTTGGGAGTAGAGGGATTTTTGGGAGCAGCAGGAGTGGTACTCAGGACTTGGGTACTCTGTCCAGCAGCCTTACCAAAGCAAGACAGGCCACTAGTTTCTTCCCTGTCTTGTAAATTTTCCCACAAATCACTTAGGCAATGGGTCTGGAATTTTCTTTGGTCAAATAGGATTTCCCTTAGATCAGTCTCAGACCTAGATCTGAATGGGAAAGACTCAATCCTTAAAATTGAAGGGATTCTTTCTATAACATATGCCTCTTTCTTAGGTAAAGAAAAGGACCTAGCTAATAGAGAAATACCTGCCTGGCTTCTCTTTTCTTTCTTGATGACCTTCTTTGGGTCTAAAGTAACTTTTGGTAGCTCAAGATCCTGGTGACTTTCGGTAGGTATTCTTCTAGGAGCCAAACTTTCTCCTAGGGGTTCTTCAATTCAAAAGATGGACTCGCCACGAGAATAATGCAGGATCCTCTTAGCGTCTGACTACTGTTCACCCTCAGTCATCAGCTCTGATATGATACAAATCTTTTGAAGTAAGCTCGATCTCCAGTGGAATCGCCAGAATGTAATTTGGAGTCGCCAGGGAAAATGATACAACCTTGGAACCTCAGACTCTCTATTCGCCCTCATAGGTCTAATTTTATATCGTGAAAACCAGATATTCTCCCCAGTGGAGTCGCCAGAATGTTATCACCCAATATTTCCCTGGGTTGTGGCAGGAAAGACCATGGGGTAACTGTTGCAAACCAATCTTTATTGGATGGAAACTAGCCTTTCCAACCACAGGGAGGGATCTCCCTTTGGGGCTTCCAGCAACAGGATGCAGTTTAAAATGGGTTAGGATATCGGTCGAAGTGGTGGCTAGACCTTCAAAAAATGAATTAAAAGGGGTTTTTGGTTGGTTGGAGTTAAGAACAGGAGGACAATTGGGTATGGATTCAACTTCGGTGGGTTACTGTCATCAATGGAAGGTTTGGGCCGCGATTGCATGGGTAGGAGGCAAGGTATACATGGTTCTTTCATATCGAAGTAATCAGCATCAATGGAAGGTTTGGGCCGCGATTGCATAGGTAGGAGGCAAGGTATACATGGTTCTTTCACGTCGAAGTAATTAGCAAGTGAAGGTAGAGGAAGGAGACAAGTTTGACCACAAGGCTAGAGCATTTAAGAATGAATTCTAACCTGCAAATTCAAGAGGAGAGGGGTGGAATACCTAGTCATATGCATTCGGAGCATGTGGGCATGAATTCTAGACCATGTAATCTTGATCTTTAGGTACTGCAGAAGTAAACAATTAATGGAAATACAAAGAAAGAACACATACACAGGAAATAACAGACATCGGAACACACATCACAGGAAGCTCAAGCTCCAAAATCGGGTCTGCTCATTGAATTAAGAGGTCGAGTTTAATATAACACAGAGCAATAATCCATCTTAAACAAAAACGTCCAACCCATTGGTCTACTTCGGGCCTTGCCTTTATAGGCTTACAAAACAACAAAATATCTTAACTAATTCAAAACAAACTCGGACTGGTAATGATGAGGTTGCTCGAACTGAGCCGCCCGAATCAACAGCCACTGATTCTGTCATGGGCAGAGGAAGGAATTGCTTGTCCTGGAAGTGCACCATTGGACCATGGAAGCCACTTCTTCATCCATCGTATCCAGCCGTTTAGGTTAGATTAAGACAGGTAACTGAAATAGGCCCCTTCACTGCTCTCAGACACGCCATTTTTCTGTGAAAATATCCATTCCCCGCGACAGTAATTTGCTATGCAAAACTTCCTTGATCCACAACTTTCTTTCCACAACTGCCTTCCCGCAATTGCTTTTCCGCAATGACCTCCCCGCAATTTCCCTTTCTACAATCCGCAATCCGCCACGTGGCATGCAGGGATTGGAATTTCAGCCTTGTGCTTTCTGGAGAATAACCTTTCCGCAATCCGCAATGCAGAATGTGGATGCAGAATAATTTTTTTCCATTTGGAAAACTGTCATTCCGCAATCCGCAATGCAGAATGTGGAAACTTATCTTTGCTCTCCCTAGAAAACTGCTTTCTGCAATCCGCAATAAAGATGTGGAACTCAGAAACTGGCTTGCGGAACGCATTTTGTGAAAATCCTCACAGCAGATCTAAGAGATGATGTATACCTCACAAGAAAGTAATTGATTAAGCAAGAAAATAGAAGAAGAGTGGTCAATGTAGTATAATGAGCAACAAAATAATAATACAGTAGAACTCGGATAGAAGCAAAAATACTTCACACACACTAATTAATTAATCACAATATGGACAAATAAATAGTACAATGCATGAGGATTCGAATGCCTAAGGTGGCAATTCGAATTAGCCTTCATGGAGTGATAAAAGGATCACTGGAGTGTCATTGGAGCACAACTAGTAGTCTATCTCATCATCAGTGGAGTCATCAATGCTCAAGTAACTATCAACCATCAGTCAAACTGAGTCTAACTGGGTGTGGTAGTTGTAATTGAGTGTAACTGAAACTAATTGAATGAAGGAGGCTCAGTGGAGGGCACATGAGGAGCTAACTGAAGTTCGAATGGGCAGTCAAGTCTCACTGGAGGTCCATCGGAGTGATACAGTCAGTTGAGAGTCAGTCTAGCCTTAAATCAAGGAGAGAACTGGAGATAACTGAAGATAACTGAATGTTAGGTAAGGAAGGGCGCCTTTCTCATGCAATGGGTGAAAGGAGGGTGCACTAAGCTCTAGGAGGGCTGAAACTAAGTGGAAAGAAGCTCCAGGGGCTAGCTAACTGAGGGCTAGGTGCTGGGACTGATGACTGGGATGCATGCAAATGCATGCAAACCCTAAATAATGCATGCAAACCCTAAAAGTGCATGCATGACTGAAAATGTTGCTAGGACTAGGATGGAGTATAGGAATATCCTAACACCCCCCCTTAATCCATCCTGGGCACTGGTAACTGAGACCAAAGGTCACCCAATACAATGAATAATAACAGTCAATAAACCGAGGAAATGGGGAAAACCTCATGGGAAAAATACCCCCCGTCAAAATAGACTGTAAGGCACACACAAAAATAAATGCTCCAAACTCAAGCAGGTGTGATGCTTGGTCATATGTCTGGAGGTATCTTCTTCTTGGGAAGAAGTGGATCGTGTTCAAAAAGCATGTGCTTGTACTTTCTCTTCAGATCGAATGTCATGAGAACAAATCCAAAAGTATGAGGATGATCCTTGAACCTGTGATTCAAATCAGCTGAGGTAGGATCAAAAACATGAATGTGCAGATAGTCTTTTGTCTTCTCCTTCAAACCATCATGGGTGAGATCATTCCAAAAAGAACCATCATGTGATTGCTTGAAATCCAAATCAGATTTAAGACTTGAAGAATAGTTTCTTGAGATCTCCTTTGAACCAGCAGGGGTGAGATCAAAACTATCATATGCATGAGAAATTATCCCAAATAGTAATTGCTTAGAATCCAAATTAGATCCAAGACTTGAATCATGGTTTCTTGAGATCTCCTTTGAACCATAAGAGGTGAGATCAAAACCAGTAAATGCATGAGAAATTATCCCAAGCGAATGGCCATGGTTTCTTGAGATCTCCTTTGAACCAACAGGGGTGAGATCAAAACCATGATGTGCATGAGAAATTATCCCAAGCAAATGGCAATGGCCATATTCTTCAATAACCTTCTGAAAGCATGGAATAATGATCATATAGTAGTAAATAAGAGGTGATTGCTTGAGGAGAGCGAATGCATTACCTCCAATAGATGATTTGACCTCTGAAACATTCAATAGATCATGATGCAGACCAACAGACTCTAGTGCAAGAGAGGATTTAGGACCTTCTGTAATATCTAGAGTGTGAGCTGGCACAAAAAGAGAAGAATTTTGGAGCATGAGTGTAGAATCTGCAAGTTCTTCTTCTTTGTGGACAACTTCAATATGAGATGTGTTTGATACTGGTTCATGATCAATGAGATCAAGGAGGGCGAATGCATCACTTTGCTTGCTCTTGAAGGGGTTTGGACCAAATCCTTCATTCTGTTTCCCAAAAATTTCATCCAAGTGAGCCCATAGCTCTTTTGGACTTTCAATATCAATGAATTGGTGTGTCATGTATAGAGGCATAGCAAACATCATGGTTGCACAAGCTCTGTCACCTTCAATTAACCAGTCATACTCTTCTTCAGAGGATTCGAACTCTCTTTCAAAACAATAATCAAAGAGACCATTTCTCTTCAAATGTGCTATCATATTCAATTTCCATTCATCATAGTTGAATAGAGAAATAAGATCATAGTTGAATGGAGAAAGAGGAGGGATTTCTTCTGAATACATTGAAGTTGTAGAAGACCTACAAAAAATAATAGAAATATCTGCAACTGCTGCACTCAAAATCTTGATAATAACCTGCAAAAAACTCTCAGGAATGGAGATAAACAATACTCTCAACATGCTCTGATACCATGTGAAAATCCTCACAGCAGATCTAAGAGATGATGTATACCTCACAAGAAAGTAATTGAATAAGCAAGAAAATAGAAGAAGAGTGGTCAATGCAGTATAATGAGCAATAGAATAATAATACAGTAGAACCCGGATAGAAGCAAAAATACTTCACACACACTAATTAATTAATCACAATATGGACAAATAAATAGTACAATGCATGAGGATTCGAATGCCTAAGGTAGCAATTCGAATTAGCCTTCATGGAGTGATCAAAGGATCACTGGAGTGTCATCGAAGCACAACTAGTAGTCTATCTCATCATCAGTGGAGTCATCAATGCTCAAGTAACTGTCAACCATCAGTCAAACTGAGTCTAACTGAGTGTGGTAGTTGTAATTGAGTGTAACTGAAACTAATTGAATGAAGGAGGCTCAGTGGAGGGCGAATGAGGAGCTAACTGAAGTTCGAATGGGCAGTCAAGTCTCACTGGAGGTCCATCAGAGTGATACAGTCAGTTGAGAGTCAGTCTAGCCTTAAATCAAGGAGAGAATTGGAGATAACTGAAGATAACTGAATGGTAGGTAAGGAAGGGTGCCTTTCTCATGCAATAGGTGAAAGGAGGGCGCACTAAGTTCTAGGAGGGTTGAAACTGAGTGGAAAGAAGCTCCGGGGGCTATCTAACTGAGGGCTAGGTGTTGGGACTGATGATTGGGATGCATGCAAACCCTAAAATTGCATGCATGATTGAAAATGCAAATAATGAAAATTCTGCTAGGACTAGGATGGAGTATAGGAATATCTTAACACATTTTTTACCGCAGATCTGATCCCGCTCCTCAATCTTAGCCATCCAATCTTCTTTGGTTGTGGAAGAAGCTCCTATTGCTAGTTTTTCTTGTGGAAGAGCCCTATTGCCTTGTATTTTCCCATTTTCTCACTGCGACTCGGTCATTTGGGTTGGATTTGTTTGACGCTTAGCCATTTTTGGGTTTCCTAATTCTTTACTTGATGCAACTAGCCAATGGATGACCTTGGGGATTTGGGTGGGGGATTTCCTTGACCTTCCCGGGTGGAAACCATAATAAGTGTTAACAACTACTACTATCATGTTGTCTCTATCATTGTCTCTGTATCATTGTTTTTATCATTGCCACCATATCAAGTTATGCATGCCTAAAGTACAATTTTCAATATTTCCCAGAAATAATCATCCAAAGATTCCATTTAGATATTCAATCGTTTACATCAAATCAATCCATATATCTTATAAATAATACCATGGTTTATTCATAGAAAAACATCAAGATCTAAGCCAATATAACAACAATATCTATACCAAAATAACATCACTATCTATGCCAAGATAAACACCATCATAGATTCCATAACATATTCAATGGCTTCACATACCATACCAAGATCAAAGATGAACTCTATCCATGAGAGACATATGCCATCACAACAGAAACCAACAAGCATCAACCATACCTTTGCCAATATCAGAATTTGAAGAAGAACAAACCAAAAGAACTTCTAGTTCATCTCATCACATAGCCATCGCATCAAGCTTTCCAATGATCCAAGAATTTTGTAATTCTGATACTGTATGAGAAATATATGCAAGTTTCTGTCAATGTTCTACTCTTGATGACTACTGCAAAATTCAACCCTAGTTGACTGTCGACATTGTTCTGTGTACTTTCTTCCTATATCACTGATTTTCATTGCTTCAAATTTCACCCTATATCATATCATCACATATCCCTTTCAACAAGCTTTCCAACGAGCCAATAATTTTGCGATTCTGATACCGTAAGAAAAAGTTATGCCAATTTTCGTAAAACTCCTTCACTTGGTCACTGCTACAAAATTCAGCCCCAGTATTTCGTACATTTTCAAAAGAGAAGAGAGAGAGCTTGAATGATGATAAAATGAGATATTTTCTCTTCTATTTATACACTTCATCATTCCTTGTAGCTTCTTCTAGGGGCTTCTTAAACGTATCCTTAATTTGTGGATCTCCATATTTTAAGGGGGTCTAGTCAAGGAGTTAGTACCCCACTTCAAGGATCCATCATGACATGCCGTGTCATAACTTCAAGATCACTCTGTATCTTCTTAAATTGATCCTTATGACATCCACATCATCATACTTGATTGACACATCATTATTTTTTGTGAGGCTCCGTACCACTTCATGTGGTCCAATGGACCAAAGTACCACAACTTTCAAGATCATGTGAACCAAACATCATTATTTTGGGGATACTTCAAGATTCACACCAAATTTATTTGGACCAACTTTAGGGACTCTTAAGGGCCTTCTACACCATGGGTCATGTAGCACCAAACTCATGGGAACATGGACAAAACATCATTATTTAGGGTTTTTTTCACCTTTTATGTCAACAATTCATAGGGGAAACCTTAGGGACTTCTTTACGGTTTTGGTCCATATGTTTACATCACAAATTTTCTTCCTGTGAGGTCCATGCAAAACCTCTATGCCATAAGGGAACCGCTTTGGAGGACATACACATATATAATTTGACATCAATGACAGCTTTATTTAATATCCCCCTTTGTCATTGATGGAAACCAGCATACTCCCCATGGGACCATGCTCCCCTATCTTCATTCTTCTCTCCCTTTCTTCATGCTTATGTAATTTCTCTCCTCCTTTGACATCAATGGCAAAGAGTAACTCCCCCTGACAATATCTCTCCCCCTTTTATAGTATTTAATCAATTTGGAGCTGGAAGTACTCCCAATCCCTGTCGAAGATACTCAAATGTCTCTCTTGGAAGTGGCTTTGTAAAGATATCTGCAATTTGTTCCTTTGTCTCAATATATTCCATCTTGATGTTCTTTTCTCCAACTTGTTCCCGTAGAAAGTGATACTTGATAGGAATGTGTTTTGTCTTACAATGCATAACCAGAGTTTTTGAAATACTTATATCACTTGTGTTGTCACATAGAATCAGAATAGGTTCACCATATGTCACTTGAATGTCTTGTAGAGTTTGCTTCATCCAAAGAATCTGAGTACAACATGATGCAACTGCAATATATTATGCTTCTATTGTGGATAAAGATATTGAGGATTGCTTCGTACTTAACCAAGATACTAAACAATCACCTAGGAAGAAAGTTGCTCCACTTGTGCTTCTTCTGTCATCAATGCTTCCTGCCCAGTCTGCATTTGTGTAGGAAACCAATGTCAACTTGTTTCCTTTTGGATAACATAGTCCAAAGTCTTTCAATCCTTGAAGATATCTGAAGATCCTTTTCACTACTAAAAGATGTGTTTCCTTTGGAGCTGCCTTAAATCTTGCAACTTGTCCAACTACCTGCATAACATACGGTCTTGAGGTTGTCACATAGAGAAGACTACCAATCATTTATCTATAACGCCTTTGATCCACTTCCTTGGATTCATCATCTTTTCTTAACTTGCATCCTGTAACCATAGGAGTACTTACAGGTTTTCAATCTTCCATTATGAATTTCTTCAATGTTTCCTTGATATACTTGGTTTGGGAAATGAAAATGCTATCATCTAGTTGAGATATTTGGAGTCCTAAGAAGAAATTTAACTCTCCAAGCAAGGACATTTCAAATTCACTTTGCATATCCTTGGAAAATTGTTGACTCATCCTATCATCATCACTTCCAAAGACGATGTCATCAACATACACTTCAACAATGATCATAATTTCATGATCAAACTTAATATATAGATTATTGTCTGCATTACCCCTTTTGAAGCCTTGTTGTTCCAAGTATCTATCCAACCTAGAGTACCAAGCTCTGGGAGCTTGCTTCAAGCCATATAGAGCTCTTTTTATTTTGCACACATAATCTTTGTTTTCTGAAAGCTGAAACCCTTCTGGTTGTTCAATGTAGACTTCTTCTTCTAGATCCCCATTCAAAAAAGTTGATTTTACATCCATCTAATACACTTTAATGTCTTTGGAGCAAGCATATGCCAATATCAATCTGATAGCTTCCATTCTGGATACTGGTGCAAATGTTTCTTCAAAGTCTATTCCTTCAACCTGAGAATATCCTTGGCAAACCAATCTCACCTTGTTTCTAATTACTTGTCCATCTTCATTTAACTTGTTTCTGAAGACCCACTTGGTGCCAATCACATTCTTGGGTCTAGGAACAAGTTCCCATGTTCCATTTTTCTCAATTTGATCTAGTTCTTCTTCCATGCCCTTAACCCAATGTTCATATGTTCTAGATTACACAAAGCTGCTTGGTTCAACTATGGATAGCAGAGACAAATTACCTTGTTCTGACTTCTGGGTTTTTATTCTACGTCTAGTTTCTATTCCAACACTCGTTTCCCCAATGATTAGTTCTTGAGGATGATTCTTCTGAATGCGATGATTAGGTGTTTGAACATTTTGTTGATTTCTGGAAGGATTATGAATATTCTGCTGACTATTTTCTTAGTGTTCTTCCTCTGGTTTCTCTTCTTTTTGTTGTTTTTTTTCTTCCTCTTCTTCAAATTTTGGTTCTTGAATTTCAGGTTCTTCAAATATGTTTGAATCTCTATTTTCCTTCTTTGTCTTTGGCAAGCTAATTTCATCAAATTTCACATTGATGCTTTCCACTATCTTGTTGAGTCTTAGATTATAACACCTGTATGCTTTACTTTTTCAAGAGTACCCAACGAATATGCCTTCATCTACCCGAGAGTCAAATTTTCCAATATTCTTATCATCCCTTTTTATGTCGCATTTGCTTCCAAACACTCTGAAATGTTTGGAATTGGTTGGTCTTCCTTTCCATAGTCCATATGGTGTTTGATCACTATTACTTCTAAGTAGTGCTTTTTTCAATATGTGAACAGTTGTATGTACTGCTTGCACCCAAAATATATCACCTATCTTGGAGTCATTCATCATAGTTCTGGCCATTTCTTGTATAGTTCTGGTTTTCCTCTCAACAACTCCATTTTACTGAGGTGTTCTAGCTACTGAAAATTCCATTTTTATTCCATGTTCTTCACAAAAATCCCATAATTCATTTGAAGTGAAATAACCACCTATATCCGATCTTCTTAAGGTCTTGATTTTCAAATCAGTTTCATTTTCAACCATTTCCTCGAATATCTTGAAACATTCAAATGCTTCTGATTTCTTGTTAAGAAAGCACACCCATGTAATCCTTGTATAGTCATCAATGAACAACATGAAGTATTGCTCACCAGTCATTCCTTTGGTCTTCATTGGCCCATATAGATCTATGTGAACAATTTGCAGTGGCTTTGTAGTGACATATTCCTTTGTCTTGAATTCAACCTTTGTTTGTTTCCCATGCTAACAATGCTTTCACGAAGTGTTGGTTGGATTTGTAATTTGTGGCATTTATTTTACAGCTTGATTCTTACAGAGCTTGACAAGATTATCAAAGTTAATGTGACCCATTCTCTTGTGCAAAATCCAACTTTCATATTCCTTACCCAAACAACATTTTTCCTTTCCAATTTCATTCAATATGTATATGTTGTTTGGAGTTCTAGTTGTCATTGCCACAAGTCTACCTGATCCTTTTCTCCTAATTTCACATTCTTCTGAATTGAATAGAAGTGTGTGTCCTTGATCACACATTTGGATTACACTCAAAGATTATGTTTCATGTTTTCAACAAGGAGAACATTTTCTACCAAAGTATCTTCATTCCTAATACTAACTGTACCTTTTCCCATAATTCTGGTCGAGTTGTTATTGTCGAATGTGACAGAACCCTCCTTTTCTTTCCTTAACAACACAAATTTGTTTTTGTCACCTATCATATGCTTTGAACATCCACTATCAACACACCATTGACTTGTACTACTTTGAGCTTGTAAAGCTAGTCCACATTCATCCATATGCAAGTATTTTTGCTTCTTTATCCAAGTTCTCTTTTGTTCTGGAAACTGTCTGGTTTCCTTTTATGATATTGTCATCCCACTTCTGCAATTTTTGGTTGTGTGTCCAAATTTGTTACATTTGTAGCATTCAATTTCATGATTCAGGGCTCCAAATCTATTATAACTTCTGTCAAAATCCTTACGAGGCTTCTTGTCATGATTCCTGAAGTTTTCATAGCCATTTATATTCCATGTGTTTCTACCTCTTAAATATGCTCTACAATTTACAACTTTATGCCCAAAATTATTGCAAGCATAACACATGCCAAAGAAAATGTTTTGGTACATGGATGTAGGAGGTATTCTAGTTGGTGCAAACCCTTTGAAGTTAGGATCTTGAAAGTTTGTTATTGTTGGTGGTTTCCTCCATGTACAATCCTTTTCAAGACTCTTCTCTTCCATTGGTGTCTGTATATCCTTCTTTTGAGACTCAGGACCTTTCACAGCATCTGCATAACTTGTTTGTCGTTATTTACCTTTAATCATCATAGAGCTTGAACCCTCATAATTTTGTTTGTATCTAAGACCAGATTTATCATAGAATTTCCTTTGGCTGCTAATAATTTCATCCAATATTTTGATGTTGTTATCGAAGTTTTGTCGAATGTCCTTCTTTTGAGATTCCTTTCTAAGATAAACTATTTCCACTTCCATCTCTTCCTGTATCTTCTCCTTTTCTTCCAATTTTCTTCAAAGTGTTTCTTCAATCAATTTGGCTTCTTCCAATTGAATATTTAGATCCATAAATATCTTCTTTGTCTCTTCGGGGTCGTTATCGAAACTCTCCTTCAGTTCATCCAAATCCCTTTTGAGTAACTTGTTTTTCTTCCTTTCTTTCTTCAATTCACTTAAGGAATTGATCAATTCTGCTTCAAGATATACTTCTCCTTCCCCATAGTCTTCCTCATCATCATTAGCATTTTCTTATAATGCCATGAAGAGCACATTTCCATAATCATCATCATTGTCATCCTCTTCATTGGAGGAGGAACTATCCTCTTTTGAATAAAGACTATTTTTTTCACAAATTTCTTGTTCCTTTTATGATATCTCTTTTCTTTATTGGGAACATCTTCTTCATCATTATCATAAATTTTTGCATAAGGACACTTGGAAGAAAAATGACCAATTTTACCACAATTAAAACATATGAGAGGAAGCTTACCTCTGTACTTGTCGGTTCCTCTTTTCAGCTTTCTCACAAAGTTTGTGTCTTCTTCATTGCCTGATTCATCATTACAGCTGGAGCATGAACATGATTTTTCCTTTTGCTTGTTCTGCCTTGTCTTCTTGGAAGCCTTGAAAGTTGCTTTCCTTCTAGTAGGATTCTCTTGTTTTGTTCTCATTTCATATGTTGTAAGAATTCCATGTAATTCATCCACACTTGAACTATCTAGATATTCTCTTTCTTCTAGAAATAAAATCTTAGAATCAAACCTTAATGGAAGAGATCTGAGAATCTTTTGAACAATTACCAAATTTTCAATATTTTCTCCAAGGCCCCTCATGGTGTTCACAATTTCGTCCACTCGAAGAAAATAAGCCGCAATGTCTTCATCTTCCTTCAGTTTTAGATGTTTAAATTGTCTTTGGTAAGTTTGCATCTTAGCTCCTTTGACTTTGGAATTTCCTTCATACACATTCTTAAGCTTGTCCTAGATTTCTTTTGCAGAGGTACAATGCATAACCTTGACAAATTTTGAACCTACTAAGCCTCCAAGAATAACACTCATGGCCCTTGAATTACATTCATAAAGTCTTCTTTCAGTAGTACCTGCAGGTGGATATGTCTCTAGTGTATTGTATCCATTTACTATACTCTTCCAAACATCAAGCCTAATTGACTGCAAGAATAGATTCATCCTTATGCTCCAAAAAGCATAGTTCATTCCATCAAGTAATGGTGATCCAACCTTAGAATATTCTGAATACTTTTCCATGATGATATACCTTCCAGTGGTTAGACTTTAATGAAGGAACCGACTCTGATACCAATTGTTGGAAATACTGAGAGGAGGGGTGAATCAGTATTTAGCACTTTTTACCATGCCAAACATTAATCACATCAATTAAACATTAATCGTTAATAACACCATTCATCATCACATAAACCATACACAGTGCACAAGATATTTTATGTGTAAACCCAAACGGGAGAAAACCACAGAATGTTTTTCTTATATAATATAAAGATTGCATTCAGTGTGTTTACCGGCACCAACTGGAAGGAAGCTCCAACTCCCTGATTTTCTAGCACCAACTAGAAGGAGGCTTCAACCCCCTAGTTTATCAACTCCAACTGAAAGGAGGCTACAACCCACTGAGATCACAAGATCCAACATGTCCTTTCCCCTTCCTTCCTCCCTGATATGAATAAGAGAATCAATTTATAGCTGTCATTGTCTTTGTCTTTATCCCTTTCATTGTAACTGTCAAACTATCACTATCACTGCCACTTCCATACTGTCTCTATCACTGTCTATGTATCACTGTCCTTATCACTGTCACTGTATCAAGTTGTGCATGCCTCAAGTACAATTTTCAATATTTCCCAGAAACAATCATCCATGGATTTCATTTACATATTCAATCTTTTACATCAAATCAAGCCATAGATCTTACACATAATACCATGGTTTATTCATAGAAAACCATCAAGATCTAAGCCAAGATAAAAACAATATCTATACTAGGATAACATCAAGATCTATCCCAAGATAAACACCATCATATATTCCATAACATATTCAATGGATTCACATACCATACCAAGATCAAAGATGAACTCTATCCATGAGAGACATATGCCATCACAAGAGAAACCAACAAGCATCAACCATACCTTTTCCAAGATCATAATTTGAAGAAGATATAAACAAACCAAAATAAATTCTAGATCATCTCATCACATATCCATCTCATCAATCTTTCCAATGAGCCAATAAGTTTGTAATTCTGATACTGTATGATAAAGATATGCAAGTTTCTGTCAATCTTCTTCTCTTGATGACTGCTGCAAAATTCGGCCCTAGTTGACTATCGACCTTTTTCAGTGTAATTTCAGCATATATCACTAGTTTTCACTACTGCAAATTTCAACCTAGATCATATCATCACATAGCCCTTTCAACAATATTTCCAATGAGCCAAGAACTTTGCGATTGCGATACCGTATGAAAACGCTATGCCAATTTTCATAAAACCCCTTCACTTGATCACTGCTACAAAATTCAGCCCCAGTATTTCGTACATTTGCAAAATATAAGAGAGAGCTTGAATGATGATAAAATGAGATGTTTTCTCTTCTATTTATACACTTCATCATTTCTTGTAGCTTCTTCTAGGGGCTTCTTAAACTTATCCTTAATTTGTGGATCTCCATATTTTAAGGGGGTCTAGTCAAGGAGTTAGTACCCCACTTCAAGGATCCATCATGACATGTCATGTCATAACTTCAAGATAACTTTGTATCTTCTTAAAGTGATACTTATGACTTGTCCACATCATCATACTTGATTGACACATCATTATTTTTTGTGAGGCTCCGTGCCACTTCATGCGGTCTAATGGACCAAAGTACCACAACTTTCGTGGTCATGTGAACCAAACATCATTATTTTGGGGATACTTCAAGCTTCACACCATCTTTATTTGGACCAAATTTTGGGACTCTTAAGGGCCTTCTCCACCATGGGTCATGTATCCCCAAACTCATGGGCACGTTGACCAAACATCATTATTTAGGGGTTTTTTCACCTTTTATTTCAACAATTCGTAGGGGAAACCTTAGGGACTTCTTTACGGTTTTGGTCCATATGTTTACATCACAAAGTGTCTTCCCGTGAGGGCCATGCGCAACTGCTACGCCATAAGGGGACCGCTTTGGAGGACATATACATATAGAATTTTACATCAATGACAACTTTATTCAACAAATTTATCCAATACTACCATAATAGCATCATTTGACCTGGTTGATTTAGGTAGCCCCGTAATAAAATCCATATTTTGAATTATTTCCCATTTCCATTATGTTATGGGTAAGGGTTGTAGTAGACCTGCAGAATGATGATGTTTTGCCTTTATCGATTGACACTCAAAGCATTTTGTTATGTATTATGCCACACCTTTCTTCATTCAGGGCTAGAAGTAGTCTTTCTTAATTGTGGTCATCATTTTCTAGTACCCTGGATGGTTGCAATATGGATGTTTATGCATTTCCTACATTACAATTTTTCTTAAATTTTCAAATTCAAGAATATATAATATGCCTTTATAAGTTAGTAGCTAATCTTCAATTGAGTTATAATCTACAAACTTTGGTTCAGCTAGATGTTGCTGCAACCCCTTCTTTATTTGGAGGTAAAATTCATCATTCCTTTTTTCTTTTGGACTACAAATCAGATTTATAATTATTGATATTATTCATGTGAATCACTTTCATGCTTCTACTAAGAGAGTTCTCCATCTTGTTCTCCTTCCCTTTAATATGCTTAATTTCAAATTCAAATTCACTTAAAAAGGATAACCATCTTGCTTGCTGGGAATTTAACTATGGATGGTCAAACAAATATTTTAGTCCAATATGATCTATCTTGAGAACAAACCTTCTCTCTAATAAATAATGATGTCATATTTTTAATGTGTGCACAATAGCACAAAAAATGTATCTGAGCCGCCCCCCTCCTCTGTGCATAGTTTCTTCTTGCAGGATTTTTGAAGGGCGGCATCCTTTCCCGGTGGAGGCTTCACGGGGTTCCTGTCATGGGGTTACAGGCTCCTGCTTCTTCTTCGGCGGCTACTATTCGATGGCGGCTAACATTCGATGGTGGTTGTGGTGGCGGCATTCTCATGGATCTGAATCGGAAGAGGACGCGAGGTCGATCTCCCAGGGTCTTTTAACCGGATGGGCTACAAGATCCCGCGGGCATTCCTTCGCGCCTGCAGCCCGGGCGCTCCGTCGTCGCAGAACAAGAAGGCCATTGCCGTGCTTGAATCGCAGGTTGAGGGCATTCTCGAGAAAACAAAGAACCTCAACCCAAAGATCCGGCAGGAAAAGATGGGCGGCTCGGAGCATGCTGCAATGGACCCCAGTTAGCCGGCGATACCCCCAGAATCATTTACATCGGGCAAGGGAGGCATTGGCTAGACCTCGACATCGGCAAACATAGGGTTAGCCCTCGCGAGGCTGGAATTCAAAGTGGTAGCCATTGATGCAGACGTCGGGCTTCAACCTGGATCTCCTGCTGGGCCTCGAGAACGTCAACTGCACACAATGGAGCCGAGCCGGGCAGAGGAGAGCGGAGCCGAGCGGGGCAGAGCCAAGAGGGGACAGAGCCGAGCGGAGGCAGAGCCGAATCGAAGATTTCTTGATTTTTGTACAAATCGACTCTTGCTCTACATGAAAACGCTCAAGGCAATCTGGTTCTGTCTGGCCGTTTTTCTTCAACAGAAGATGCTGGCTGAGTTCGCCGGTTTGGGAGATCTATAGAGTTTGCTGCTCGTCCACAGACTTGGATCTACTATTTCTTCTGTTGAGGGTTTCGGTTCTGATGGGAGCTGAAGACATCTTGCTAATTGTCAAGGGTTCTTGGTGGACGGTGGGGGTAGAGGCACATTACAAGCTCTTCTTGCTGTTCTTGCTGTACAAGTCTTTCTTGCTGTTCAAGATTTTCATCTTATTGTGGCGAAGTTTTACTTTGGGTTTCTCTTTTTTGGCTCAGCTCTTAATAAGCTGTTGTTTTTGCTTATATGGGACACAAATATGTGAAAATGTAGGGATCCTTGTTGATTCCACTACATCTGCAATATGTAATTTTAATCATCTTTTTGAAATAAAATTACGGACATTTTCCCAGGAAAAAAAAAAAATGTGTGCACAATAGAAATTAATTCTAGGTCATGTGTTGCATAATTTTTATCATGTTATCTCAATTTATGTGATTCATAACATACTACATGGTCGTCTAGTTAGAGAACCCCTCATAATCCTTATTTACATGTGTTAGTGCACACTACAAAATATTTATAAGGATATGCAATCTTCAATATAGGTGTTGTAGTGAGGAACTGCTGAAAACTTCAAATATTTTTTTCTCCCTTTTTCTGTAAGGAGGTTATTGGATGTGCTAACTTGGAAAAGCCTTCCAAAAATATCCTATAATATCCACACATCCCCATAAATGATCTAACATTAGTTACATTGTTAGGAGTGGACAAGTCTTTGATATATTTTTCCTTGTTAGGGTCCATTGCTATTCCCGTTTTAGAAATAATGTGCCCTAAATATTGAATTTGTTGCTGGTAAAAGTCACATTTATTGAATTTAAAATACAATTGATGTTTCTTTAATATTTGCAAGACTATATAAATGTGCTCTTCATGCTCTTGTTCATTCTTAGAGTAAATTAGAATATAATCAATGAAAACTAAAATAAACTTGTCCAAATACTCTTGAAATATCCCATTCATAAGGCACATGGAGGTAGCTTGTGTATTAGAAAGCCCAAAGGGCATGACTACAAATCCATAATGCACATACCTGGTTCTAAAGGTTGTTTTATGTATTTATTCATCCCTAATTCTAACTTGATGATAGCATAACCTTAAATGAATTTTGGAAAATATTTTCACTCCTATTACTTGATCAAATAAATCGTCTATCCTAGGCAAGGGGTATTTATTTTTTATAGTTACTTTGCTCAACTTCCTATAATATATGCACAGCCTCATGGTTCCATCCTTTTTTCACAAAGAGGACTGGTACCCCCATGGGGAAACACATGGTCTGATGTAAATTTTCTCCAATAATTCATGTAACTTCTTTTTCATCTCCATTATCTTTGGATACTCATTATATAAGGTGCTTTAGATATATGAATTGCTCTCGGGATGAGATTGATTGTAAAAAAAATATCCCTCTTGGGGTGTAAACCTGGTATCTCATCCAAAAATATGTCTCTAAAATCTTGGAAGACTACAAAGTCTTCCAAATTGGGTTTTCTCTCTTCTATGGAATCCATGATATGTAAAACATACAATTCACACCCTTTTCTAACACACTTTTTCATTTGCATGGTAGAAAGATGTCTAAGAGAGATGGCTTTTTGAACTCCAAATATAGTTCTAGAACTACCATTTTCATCTATACAAAGTAAGGTCTTATGGTAACAATCCATAATTGTCTTATGTTTCTGCAACCTTTCCATACATGTTAATACGTCATATTATCCCATTGACAAAATATTTAAGTATGTCAATGTGTTCATGCCATTTATCTCAATCTGACATTGTTCCACTATTTATGTTATCTTTCTTTTGGTTCTCATAGCTAACTAAACAAGACATGCTTTCTTATGTTTTATTTTTGGGAGTTTATTTATTTCTACAAATTTTGGGGAAACGTAGTTTTGACTAAATCCACGATCAATCAAAACAAAAATAGTTTGAGCAAAAATTTTACCTTCCACCTCTATCATTGACGACTGGTAGTCAACTTGCCTATTCTCTATTGCAACAAAAATTCTCGGTATGGTTCTTCCTATGTTATTAACTGTAGCAACTTCTTGAATGTTATGAATTTTTTTATTAGTTCCCCTCTGTGGAGACATTTTCTCAACAAATGTGCTTCTTTGCAACCCCAACACTTCATATGTCCCTAAAAAACCTCATTGGGTTTCCTTCCCTTCTAGCTATTGAATTTATTTCCACCTTGAATTGTTTGATTTTGTTGAAATCCTAACTATTGTCCATTTCTATTTTGATTTCTATATGGTGGAGTTATGATTCCTAAAACCTTTCCTTCTCATTTTTTCCCCTTTTTCTCTCCTTTGAACCTTTTGAAGTTTTTGATCTTTGCTTATATTGGTGATAACAACACTTTGCTTTCTTGATAGCCTCGTCTAATGCTTTTGGGTCATCAAATTCAATCCTATATCAGTAGGATTAGGGTAGGATACCTAGAAATCATTGGATTTTTATTTTCTCATCTCTAATATATGGCACATACTTCAAGAATTCCAAATCTTTGTTGGAAAGTTTGTCCATTGACCTCTATCCTAGTTTAAGATCGTGAAATTCTTTTATTTCCCCATTATAGTACCTCTCTGAAAGATAAATATTTCTTAAATTTTTTCTAGTTGATCCTTTTCTATGTAAAATGTTTTACCAGTTTCACATATGTCCACTAGATAGCAACCTTTCCATTCAGGTTGTAAATAGTAATTTGTGCTTTCATATTGTTGGAATAGTTATAGATTTTAAAGTATTTGCTCATCCCAAGTAGCTAATATTCAGCCTCCTGTACAGTATTGACTTCTCCATCGAGTGTAGGTGAGATTATCTTCTTGTATTCACATTTTATCTCATCTCCTGTACCATTTTTCTTTTTCTTTTTATGGGATTGGATTTTGGAAGCTTCGCTTTTTTATTTTCTAGAGATAAAATCGCTTGGGCTAGAGATTCTTGTATATGATTCACTTTCTTCAGATGAAATTCCATAGCTATCCTTACACTTTTTCCTTTTTGAAGTCCATTTTCCAATAATTTTGGAAGTCTTCCCTTGTTGTTTTTGAGTCTTTGCTTCGATCAAATTATGTATAAGAATCACATTTTTCTCTTGCTATAGCTCCTAAGATTTGACCAATTTTTCATTGTCATATATAAAGCTAACTCTGCTTGCAAACTCCTCATAGTTTCAATCATGTGGGAAGGTAGTTCTCCTCCTTCATTAGATTCTTTCTCAGGTTGATTCTTTGCTAAGTAATTACTAAGTATGCCCTCCATGTTTGGGTGTGATAAACTGGATTTCTGAATAATGAGAAGAAATTTGGATTATATGGTTTACACTCTCCATTAATCTCTATTTCTATGTTCTTTGTCTTCTTCCTAAACTAGTACTTGCCAGGATCATTCAAGATCCTCCCTTATTATGGCTATATCCAAGACTAGATTATATAACTAGTGCAAAATATATATTTGATTTTCCAACCCATTTGGTAAATGTGGTTTATTTGGATATGGTTGAGTCATTTATTGTTTTTGTGACAACTAGATGCAATTAGAGAACAATAGTCTTCCTTGCATTCAATCTGGAATTTCATCATTAATATTTTATCAGTTCCTCCTTTTAAAATAAAAGAGAGATTTTATTTTTTTTAATTTATGCCCAATTGTCTCCTATTGTTGAACCATGTTCTAATACCACTTGTAAGAGAGATAAACCTGTATTTGGAAAAAATATAACGCTTAATTTCTACGATAGTATGCTTCCTTATTACCCCTACGATACATATTATTTGTTTATATACATAGTATTATGTTAAGAAGTTTGATGAATTTAAATTATGGAGATTAAGACTTCTTATTAGTCTTAAATTCTCTTTATGAGTATTTAAAAATCACATTTAAATGATGTTCATCTTCATTAGAATTATTTGCTTTGGTTACACTAATTGCGCCGAGAGGCGCTCTACAGTCCAGTATGGGGGAGATCTTGTAACGTGATGTAACGTTTGTCGAGTATGAGGAAGATGTTGTAACGTTTGTAACATGTTGGCCAAAAATAATATTGTCAATTATGATGAAGATGTTGTAACGTTTGTAATATTAAAGTAATAATGTAACGTTTGTAATATTAAATAAAAAATGTAATAAATATTATGTCGGCCATTAATAATGTAACGTTTGTAACATTTCATTTGAAATACACTGGTTATATAATACACCAAAACAACAACAAAAATTATAGGAAAAAATAATTTGGTCTAGAATCAACGAAGAGGGAATCTTATTAGGTAATCTAATTTTTTTAAATTTCAATTGTAAATTTTATTCCTCCGCAGCTCCAGCTCCAACTCTCCACCTCCCCTCCTCCCATTGCACATCCCTCATCCCACTGCACCGCATCCTCCTCCCACTACGCAACCCTCCTCCCACTGCACCGCGTACTCCCCACTGCGTAGCCCTCCTCCCACTGCACCTCCACCTCCCAATGCGCAGCCCTCCTCCCACTACTCCAGCTCTCCTCCCACTGCACCCCGTCCTCCTCCCACTATGCATCCCTCCTCCCACTGCACCGCGTCCTCCCACTGCGCAGCCCTCCTCCCACTGCACCGCATCCTCCACACTATGCAGCCCTCCTCCCACTGCACCGCATCCTCCTCCCACTGCGCAGCCCTCCTCCCCTCCACCGCATCCTCCTCTCCACTGCGTCCTCCCCCCCTGCGCAGCCCTCCCCTCCTCCTATGCAGCCCTCCTCCCACTGTGCAACCCTCCCCTCCCTCCCCTCCTCCCCTCCCGCCGCCGCCTGCACCTAGAAATGCCATATAATATAATATTAAAATTTAATATAATATAATATTAAAATTTAATATAATATAATTTAAAATATTAAATTATATGGCTGTTCAAAATCGAAAAATTAGTGTGGATTAAAATCAATTTAATCATATGGATTATTAAATTAAAATCAATTTAAAATATTAAGTTATTTTAAATTATATTTTAATTTAATATAATTTAAAATATAATTTAATTTTAATTTTAAATTTAAATTTAATTTAATATTTAGATTAAATTTAAATTTAATATTTATATTAAATTTACGTAGGTCATATATATATATATATATATATATATATATATATATATATATATATATATATATATATATATAAGTTCTTTACCATGTATAATAGGAACTACCTGTGGTATAGTGGTAAGGGTGTTGGGATAATGGGCGTGAGGTCCAAGGTTCAATCCTCCCAGATCACCTTTTTGTCTTGAAAATATATAGAATTTCATGTAAAGTGAGTTTTATACTTGCATAGATTTTAGTGTATGGGGTTTTTTTAATGCATAATTTTCAGTGTAGTTGTTATTCAATGGATGCATTGATTTCAGTGTAGATTTCCTGGATGCATTGATTTTAGTGTAGATTTCCTGGATGCATAAATTTTAGTGTGGATTTCATAGATGCATAAATATCAGTGTATATGTTAATGTTTGACATTTTTTATATAGAGTCTAAACTAGAAATGGAAGATGTGCATGCGGAAGATGCTATGAGACAAACAGGCGAAGGAAGCAAATCTTACGAAATGATAGCAAAAGAACGAGAAGAACGAAGAAAAAAAAACACAGATCAATAAAAAGAATTTTGAAAAAGACAGTTGGACAAAATGATAGTAGAAGAACAAGAAGAACGAAGAAAACAAAATGCATATCGACAAAAAGAATATTGAAAAAGAGAGAAGAACAAAGAAAACGAAACATTGATCGACAAAGAGTGTATCGAGAGAGAAAGTTGAAGCAATTGGAAGAACAAAAAAAACATTTTGTAGAACAACAAATAAATCAAAATGTACGAAATGATGAAATGGTAGCAGACCTGACAGCAAAAATGACAGCAGCAGAAGAAGAAGAACGAAGAAAACAAAACGCAGATCGACAAAAAGAATATCAAAAAAGAAAGTTAGACGAATTGACAGCACAAGAACGAGAAGAACAAAGAAGACGAAACATTGATCGACAAAGAGCATATCGAGAGAGAAAGTTGAAGCAATTGGAAGAACAAAGAAAACATTTTGCATAACAACAAATAAATCAAAATGTACGGAATGACGAAAGGACAGCAGAAATGACAGCAGTTGAAGAAGAAGAACAGAAAAAACAACACACAACTCGACAAGAAGAATAACAAAAAAGAAAGTTAGACGAATTGACAACACAAGAACGATAAGAACTAAGAAAACAAAACGTTGATCGACAAAGAGCGTATCGAGAGAGAAAGTTGAAGCAATTGGAAGAACAAAAAAATCAATTTGCAAAACACCAAATAAATCAAAATGTAGAATGACAAAGACAATATTCAACCAATATACCAGCAAAACCAACTATGGGAGATGCTCAAGCGGTTCAAATTACTAATATGGTCCGAGATAAGGAGATTGAAATTGACGATAATATATTGGTACCATCTGAAGAAATGTATACTAGACATCGCAAATTTCGTGAACAAATTGATCAATTAGCAAAAGTGCAAATGTGTCATGTCTGCCAGGAGTCATATGCTAAAGTACACATACGTAATACAAGTATAGGTCCAATGTGATTGTGATGTCTAAGAGAGGGATCTAATCACATATTCTCAGCTAAGAACCACATGGATCCATGATCTCAACCGCATGTCCTTCAAGATATCACACAAGTTGAAGAGATGTTGATAGCACGTGCAAGTCCAATTTTGCAGGTGATGCATTCAATAGGCGGACAATACAAATATCAAGGACACACCATTAGTTTTCCGCAAGAGATTAAAGATGTTGCTAAGACATTGCCATGACATATTAACAACTTGGACTTCATGGTCGTTGTGCGAAAAAAAGGACGACAAGGATCCAGTTATGATTTCACTGTTAGAAAACAAAGAGTTATGGATGCATTATTATATAAGATTCAGAATGATCCATATTATCGAGATGTTCGAGTTGATTATGATGCAGTAAAAGAGTTACCTGAAAATGCAACAAATATCTCACATATGCTTAATTCTATTTCTCTTCCCGATATTGACGACGACATAGAATTTGCAATGTTGGAAGGGATACCAGGAGTTGATGACATGTTAGATGGTTTACAAACAACTTCTTTTGAATCAAAGCTTCCAAGTGCACCACGAGAGATAGAAATTATTAAAGCATGGAAAAATAATCCTAATCCGGATGAAAATAACGCAAATGATGAATCGATTGATGTGCTTAACTAGCCTAGTATTGGCTCATCTCCGATTAACTAGTATAACATTGTTGGATTATTTGATAGGGCATTTCCGTCATTATTTCCTAAAGGAGAGGTTGATTGGTTACAACCGCGAATGCGAAATGTCCATCTACATGAGTATGCAAAACATCTTCCCATATATTGTGTTAACATATTTGGAAGGCACCCTCGCTTCAAATATTTTTTACTAAATATCATAATGAGACATCGTGCTCAAGCTTCCTCAACAGTTTTTGTCAAAAAAAATATTAGTGAACTACCCACAACAATGGAAGAGTTACGATAACATTTACAAAATCTTCTAGATTCAAGATTGGGAGAAAGATTAATGAGATTTGGAACGGTATTAAGAGGCACACATGCATATTGGAGCAAGTGTCGTCAAGAGTTATCTAACTTGATTCAACAGATAGGTTGTCCGACAATATTTTTCACACTAAGTGCAGCGGATATGCAGTGGCCTGATTTGCATAAATTAATGCCAGGCACAAGTCCTAGAGATCCACGTGAAGCAAGAAAATGACGACGTCAAAATGTAATTGATAATCCTCACATCATGTCACATTATATGCACTTGAGACATACAATGTTTCGAGAAGAGGTTTTCAAACATTTTCATCATGCTACAAATTATTGGAGTCGCTACGAATGGAATCATCATGGATCTCCTCATGTCCATGGTTTTCTTTGGTTAAAAAATGCTCCCAACATGGACACTTTGAATTGGGATGATCCTAGAGAAGTTATATCTGCAAAAAAATATTTCGACAGATGTGTGCATGCAATAAATCCATGTGAGGGACATCAACGAAAGATTCAAATTGGAGTTAATGTAGATGATCATCCTTCTATAAAAGACAGAACAAATATTTCAATCGGATCCAATGATTGATTACAAAGAACTTCTTAACTGTGTTGAGCGTCATATTACTTGCAATGAGAAAAGTTGTCTTCGAAAGAAGGGAGGAAAAATGGTATGTCGGTACCACGCCCCATGGGATCTATGTGACCAGTCAAAACTTTACATTGATGAACAAGGAGAAAAAACGTATGAACCTGGATGAAATGATGACAGAGTGAATACACACAATCGTGAAACACTGATGATGTGGATGGCTAATATAGATTGGCAACCTGTACTTTCCAAGCGCGTGGTTATTAATTGCATAGCAAAATACGCTGCAAAATCAAAAAAGGGATCTGAAACTTTCCACAATATGTTGATGCGGGTCTCTTCTATCCAGAATCCGAACGAACCAGCAGCATGTGCATATAAAAGTTTGTTGTGTGAATCCATTGTTGATAGGGACATTGGTGCACAGGAGACATGCCATATGCTTCTAGAGATTCCTCTTTAAGAATGTAGCCGTCCTTTTGTGGTCCTAAATGTTGGTATGAAGGTTTTCAAACAAGTACAAGTTGATACATATAATGCCGACTATGATAATTATCTGATTGATGCATATACTAAGCGATCGGAGAATATGGAGCAACTTACATTGATAGATGTTGCAAAATATTGGTCATATGACAAACGTCGATGGGGGGGAAAATGGTTACCATGAAGGAATGCATCTATTGTACGTGTGTTTTTTTAGATTTAACTCTATTCCTGATCGAAAATATGAGAAGTTTGTCGAATTCTATTGGTCCGAGTTGGTTTTGTACAAGACATTTCGTGACTTTCAAAAAGATATAGGCCACACATATGATGAAATAGTACAGAATTGGAAAAATTTGCAATATATATCTTGGCATGTCGATCGCAAACCTGTGCCTATAGATGCTCGAGTTGAATCCAACGAAGAAGAAGAACGTCCAAATCCAGAAAGAGATTCCAGGCAACATGAATGGGAGATCATATGTGGATTACATAAAAATCAATTTATAAATTATAATGAGTTTGAGATGATTGGACATAGGGATCTTGATCGTATGAATGATTGGAACACTGATTTTATAGAAGAGACCTCCAGTCGTGCAATTCATTTCATCTCTGATATGCGAAAATTGAAAAAAAATAATACTAATCAACATGCAAAGTCTTACTCAATTGATAGTTTGGGGGATAACCAAAGAATAGCATATGATGTTATCCTTGAGCATTATGTAACGGGTGTTGATCCATTACGCATGATAATCCAAGGAACTGCAGGTACTGGAAAGTCATATTTGATTGGAGCCATTAAAAATACACTTGAAAATCTCTCGCATCCAGGGAAAAGTCCATTACTTCTTCTTGCTCCTACAGGGGTGGCGGCTTTCAACATATCCGCAAGAATAGTTCATTCTGCACTTCATATACCGATCAAGGAAATTAATCATTTATGAGGACCAAGTTTAATTAACTTACAAGAAGAGTTGAGGAATGTTAAATATATTTTGATTGATGAAATGAGTTTTATTGGAAAAAATCTATTAATCAAAATAGATTCAAGACTTCGCCAAGCCTTCCCAAAAAATGCTAATATAGCTTTTGGTGAAAGATCAATTATATTGGTCGGTGATTTGGGACAACTGCCACCTATCATGGATAAGCCTTTATATGCATCGGAAGGTATTGCAAAAGAATTTTGGAACACATTCACAACAGTTGTGACCCTCGATACTGTGTTTCGACAAAATGGACAAAGCAATTAACAAATATCTTTTTGTAATTTGTTAATGAATATTAGAGGCAATTCCAACAATAGAGGATTGGAAATTACTGATGAATCGTACAGATACTTCCTTACGTGCTACAATGAAAAATTCCTTCGATAAGGAGATACATTTGTTTGCGACAAATGATGATGTAAACTATCATAACAAGCGCTTAATAAGAAGCCTAAATTGTCCCATTACGGCTAGTATTGCTACATCTGTAAGAAGAAACTATTCTATGGAAGGAGATGAAGAAGGGTTGGAACTTGAATTACTTATAGTCATAGGAGCAAGGGTAATGCTCACATCAAACCTCTGGACTGATGTAGGACTCGTTAATGGTGCTCTTGGAGTTATACAACAAATTGTATATAACCCAGGAAGTTCGCCTCCAGAACCACTCACGTATATTTTAATTAAATTTGATAATTATGTGGGGGTATCATGGGATGAATCATTTCCTCAAGTTGTTCCTATTACATCTATTGAAAGAGGTAATAAAAAACAACTTCTAGTGAAACTCACTTGGGGTTTAACAATCCATAAGTCACAAGGCTTGACATTGGAGAGAGCTAATATTAATATTGGAAAGTAAGAGAGGCAGGGTATGACATTTACAGCAATATCTCAAGTTAAATATTTGGCAGGTCTACGATTTCAACCTCCATTCTCATATGATCGATATGAGAAGATGTCAAAACTAGCAAGTGTGAAGATAAGAAAACATGAAGAAGATAGATTGAGAATGATCACAATGTGAACCATATTTTCATTTATTTAATCCTTACCAAATTATTGTCTCTATTTTCCAGTTTAACAATTTACTCAATCCTTAGTACTTATTACTTACATTATGATAATCCTCACAATTCTATCTGTGTTTTCAAGAAAACTTGTTCCTTACAATGTTGATCAAACTCCAGTTTTGTGTCACTGCCCATGACTGGAACCAGCCTAGATCCAAATCCTAGGCTCTATCAAGCGCCGAGAGGGATCAAATCTCCCGAGGTGGAAACCTCTTCTCAGGTATTGCACTTAAGGAGCTATTCGAGGAGAGGTTTGCACCTCGGGATATTTGATCCCTCTCGGCGCTTGATAGAGCCTAGGATTTGGATCCAGGCTGGTGTATTACTCATTCCTATAAGTTTGTATGAGTGTATTAGACCTTCGTTATCTAAGTTTGGTGGATATAGTTCGGATACACTTGAGTTGATTAATAATGTCTTACTATCATTACATTCTTGGATTATATTTTGGAGGTGCCTATCTACTTACTCATGTTGCTCCTTTTTAATTTATCATTTGCCTTGTATGAATCCATCCTCTTATGGGTTGATTCATATGAAAATTATGTCATATGGGTTACCACCTAGAAAACTTAGGCTACTTATTAAGTATGACCTGTTTCGTGCATTGGTAATTTTGTGGTATTATTTATATAAATGTATTATAAATTTGTTCTGGAATAATTATTCATATTATTTTTGGATTATATTACAGTTGTCATGTATGATGCTTTCCATGTTTTAATCTTGTAAAAAATGCTTCATTTATTTCCTTGCCTTTTCATATGTGTGTGATGAGACTATGAGTAATTGCGAAGCTTGGTGCAATTCAAAACTACCAATTACACAAACTATTTGGAAAGTGTGACATACCATCAATTACACAATTCAAGCATAATTTTGATACTCCTTTTAATTAGGTTGAACCCAATCAACATGACAAGTGTTAATTGTACCATTCATTACAGGTCAATATGGTTTTACAGGAGTATTATGAGTTGTATTATACTTTGTTGATAGTTTGTACAATAATAAAATTGGGTGATAATACTAGTTTAGTGTTGGATTGGTATTCTCTTTCTCTCTTGGGATGATCTGAGTTCGGTGTAGTTCCTTATTTGTAGACCCAACGAAATACCCGTCATTGGCCCTTTCGGCATCAACCTACGAACAGGCCGAAGTCTCACCCAAAGCGAATATGGGTGGTTACAGAATCAGGTTTCTGCAACCTGGTGATGCACAGCTATGTTATGTGAGCTTGTTATGCGCTTCTTACTCAACATATACTTAACGGATTATTACCAATTTGCAACTACACACTTTGCAATTATCGACAACCTACATAACCTGGTGAATCGTTGTTATCTTTACTCTTATAACTACGCATTTATCATACCTAGCATGAATTCACAATGCTCATACATGTGTGTTGCACTTACTTAACATGTCATTCTCATTCACATTCATATGAAAACAAATATATAAGCATAACCATACATAAACACAAAATATAACATAGATTCACACTCATAACACAGATATTTACTTGGTTCACCCCCCAGATGGGAGCTACATCCACGAGAATTGTTCTTATATTACTTGGAAGGGGTAACAGTTCTAGTTTGCGCACTCAGCTGCAGACTCTTCTCTCTAATATATCTCTACGCACACAGTTGCAGAGTCTTTTCCTCTCTTAGATCTCTCTTAGTCTAGATCTTACAATAGCTAGCTTAATCCAACAATGTATAACCCTTCCTTATACAAAATTGCCCTTTATATAGATTATGCCCGAAGGTTACATCTTTACAATAACTATGGGCCAACCCCCAGAGTACCCTTAAACCCAAAATGGCATGGTTCTCCTGTTGACCACGCTTTGCCTTAAATTCGTTGTAGCTCTCTTGTCCTTTTGCATTGCTTCTCTAGATCTGACGCTTCTTTGACAATTGCAGTTCTGACCACTCAGCTCTGACGCTACAATGGCACATCCTTTGCACCATTCTGCTTCTTTATTCTTCGCTTCTATAGCTGACAGTCCACCGCTTCATTCATAATTGCTCCAACTAACTTGACCGTCCTTAGTACTTCGTCTTTACTAAGGGGAAAAGTACTTTCCTACCAACTTCACGTCACTCCATACCCTACTCCCGGAAATTGTGGAGTTGCTTCTCCCAAAAATGGTCGATGTTAGGCATCGCCTAACTTGTACTTTCACCATCAAAACTCCTTCCACTTGGGCTGCGCCCAATAGGCCCCTAACACTTACTTGTGGCTCACCCCTGAGCCACTTTCACTGGGATGCTTCGACTACACATCCCCTGGGATGTTCGAATTCGCAACGAATTCCTGAAAATTTGGACTCAACCTCACTACTGTTTCCTTGATCTCTTGCTCAAACTCCTTAATCGTTTCGAGTATCTCCTCTGAGACGGGTTCTTGGAGTTGCTCCTTCATTGTATTCTCTGTTTTTCGGAGTTCTTGCAACTTCTCCTCAATCTCTTCAGAAAGTTCCAGTGCTTCTTCCTATATCGATTGTAACTTCGATGAAGTTTCAACTTCCTTCATCCTTAGCACTTTCAACTCCTTCTGAATTTCTTTCGTCTCTGCGAACTTCTGGATCCTTTTCCTTGGAGGAAAATCCTTCATAGCCATGTTCACAGAATCAATATCTTTCTTCCTTTGTTGAACTTCATCCTGAATTTTCTGTAATTCAGGGTCTTCCTGCAGCATATCCCATACCTTGGTGATTTCTTCAAGTAGGTCTTGACATCTCGCCACTTTTGCCGAGATGTTTTCTGTTGAATCCTTCAACTCCTCGGTTCTTTCTTCTTTCATATCTTACGGAGTGCTAGGTTGCTGCCGAGATTCTAAGTCAACAATCTGCTCCTTGTATCCAATCTCCATATCTTCCATCTTAGCTTTGAGATTGTCCACAGCCGCACCAATCTTCAGGATGGTGGCTTCTACTTCAGGCGCTTTTGCGTAGTCTAGGATCTTCGCGCAGACTTCAACGACAACTTTCTTTAACTTTTTATGCTTCTCATGCGCATAAGATAACTCATTGGTATTTAGTGCACATTCATTCTTCAACTCTTTGTAGCGATCCTCTAGCTTCAGATGTTGGCTATAAGAGACCATGTCTCTATCTCAGATTTTTGGCACAACCTGTGAATGCATATTATGTAATCCTTCGATGGGAAACATCCCGTTGTTAATGTCCAGATTTGCGAGTTGCTTCGCACCTTCAGTAAGCTCGTCAGTCGAGAATATGAAATTCATCGGTTCTATTCTGACTAACCAAGGTCTCATTGTCAAGGCAGGCGCCTTTCATTTCCTTTTGCTTGACTCACCTATCTTATCTTCAGAATCTAATTCCCTTTCCAAGTCTCGCTGGACTTGTTCAACTCTTGCTACCAAACTCTTTAGTTATGCGATGCTCTCCATCATGCCCGCTTGGAATGCTTCTTGCTTGCTTCCCTTCAATTCAAGTGTCTCTTCAATATGCTCATTCACTCGGGATTTGATGCAGTCATAATCGTCATCGTGCAATTGCGCATCAAGCTGTGCCTTGTTTGCTTTTTAATTATTTCTTCATGTTCCTTCCGGCATGGTTGTTTCTGGTTCCTTCCTTTTCTTGCCTACTGGTAGACTAGCAGCTTGTTGATGTTCTTCTCCCTGATCCGACTCTTGATTTTGCGCGCTTGTTGTCTCATCATCTTGGTTTTGCGTGCTTTCAGTTGCGCTTTCCTCTGATGTGGTGATCAGTGTTGCTTGCGCATCGGTCTTCCACTTTGGTGGCTAGTATTCTATGATCAGATCAATTTTCTGTCCATCTAACTGATATAGACCTTCAAACCATTGAGGATTCTTTATTTGTTCTCTCGGATGAACGTAGATGAAGTGAAGTCCATCTTTGAAAGTCATCTTATGAATATAGAGAGTTGTTACTTCTATAGTGATACACGGAGTCCTTTGGATGACTTCGCATAACTGCTCATCATACAAAAACAATTGTATGTTGTTTAGCGTTTGTTTTTTCGGCTTCGATTTTTCCCACATGTTCGCAAACCCTGGTCCTCAGCAATCTCCAATGTATACCTGGACATTCTTTTGATAGCTAGGCTCTTTCCATCCTACGAAGGCGATCAACACTAGCAACCAACTATAGTGGAACTAATGTCCACCATTTTTTGTATCTCGAATATCATCTATGAATTCGTTCAACAGATAGGTCGCCCAATTGTATTGGAGTCCATCCTTGGCCTTCGCAGCTAAGGATATCGAAGCGGTCGACACCTCGTTCGGTCTTCATTTCCTTAGTATTTTTCCTGCTAGGAGTTGGACTGTGAACCGCGTAGCTTGATCCTTGATTCCAGCTGTTGCATATCCGTGGTTTCCCTTGATCAAACCAAATTCACTCTTCATTCCCTTGGAAAGATCTTTGTCCTTGTTCTTTCCTACAAACTCAACTTCAGGATCAACACCTCTCTTGCTCAAGTGCGTGATCCGGTAGATGAGATATGTGTTGATATCTATATTGTGGTACGTGCGTGGAAGCAGTGTGCGCACAAACACCATGAGCTCTGGGATCCTATCAAAGTGTGGAATGCGCAGCAAGTTCAACAACCCTGATGGATGCAATGGCGCAATCCAGTCTTGCGCTTGAATGGTTGTCTGCTTGTTGGCTTTGTCATGTTTCCTACGCATGTACTGATCCGGTTGAAACTGTGGGTACTTTTCTTCTTGCAGCAAGTCATGGTCTGCGAATTTTCACTCTGGAATTTTACCAAGAAAATTCTCCTTAATTCGCACATGACTTGACATGGGTGGCAGCGGAATCTCATACTGTGGATTCTTCATGAGAAGCAGCTTTGGCGCATCGATTTTCCTTGGAGGGATTTACTCTAGAATAATCAGGATCGGACTGTCGCAAGGCAGTTCTGGTGGAACTGGCTTTGGAATACTTGTGGCCTTCGGCTTTTCTTGTTCAGTGGCCTTCTGCTTGTCTTTCTGCTTCTACTGTGATACATTCCGTGGTGAATTTCTAGATGATCCACCTCGTTCTGGGACTGCTTGCTTTATAGGAGTCTTCATGACTCCTTCCAAACCAGAATGTCAGAAGTCTCTTAAGATTTCATCTAAGGTCGACTTCTCAGACATACAGTGTTGGCTTACTATTGCTCTTGACTGGTTAGATGTTGGTCCTTTCCCTTCATTTAATGTGTCTTCAACAGACGAATATGCCTTAAAAGTGGAAACATCCAGTTCCTGAAAGTACTATATAACGGCTCATTTCCGGCCAAAAAACTGTAACCACTAGTTTTCTTTTACTTCACTGATGGTTACGCGAATCGCGAGGTTCACTATGCATTTCCCTTCTCTCAGCTTTAACTTCGCAGCACGACTCCCTTATTTTACTTTGCAACTTAGCTTGCGATGTGTGCTTCACAGCACATCTTTTCCATTTTGTGGAACTTCGCATTTTACCAAAACTGTGTGCAGACTCTACCCTTTATTTTTAGCGTCCAATTTCAACTACACTTGACACTTAAAATTTTCTTGCATTGTTTAACTGATACCTGGAAGAGTAGGTCCATCCCTATAAGGATTTAGTCTACTCCCATTAACAATTTCTTGCAAATTTTCTCCAAGTAATTTGGCTAACTGAACTGCGCCACCATTAGTGACATGTTGAACAATGTATGGTCCTAACCAATGCATTTTAAATTTTCCAGGAAATTTCATAAATTTTCTATCATAGAGGAGGACAAGGTCTCCTACTTGGAAGAATTTATTCTTGATGTGTCTATCATGCCATACCTTTTCTCTGTCTTTCTGCACTTGTTGGTGAAAACCTGCAATGAAGCGATCTTCCTCCAATCCAACTAAGTGTAGTAATATTTCATCCATTGTATGATCATCAACCATATCTGTAAATGATGCAATTATCAAGCTTGGTACTATGTATTCCATGGGCATGCCATCTTCTTGTCCATATGCTAATCTGAAAGGAGTATGACCCATAAAATTCTTACAAGTTGTTCTATATGCCCATAATACTGCTGATATTCTAAGATCCCAATCATCCATGTTTGTGTTGCATACCTTGGTCAATGCATTCTCCAATACTTTATTAAAGGATTCTACAATGCCATTAGCTTGTGGATGATATGGTGTGCTCTTCTGGTGGTAGATCTGAAATTCTTTTGTTAAGGCTGCAATAGTTCTATTCAGGAAATGGGTTCCCTGATCGCTCATTAGAATCTTTGGACATCCAAACCTTGTCAAAATATTCTCAAAAATGAACTGCGCGACAGTAACTGCACTACAGTTCTTCATTGGTTTTGCCTCTGCCCATCTGGTTAGATAATTTGTAGCTGTGATGATATATCGTGAGCCAGTGCGCTTTCCTGGTGGGTTAATAGGTCCCACAAAGTCAATAGACCATTTATCGAAGGCTTGCAATGTCAATTGTGGCATCAATAACATCTCATCTCTACGATATGGATTTCCTATTCTTTGGCATACATCGCACTTCCGACAATGTTCTTTTGAGTCTTTGTGTATCGTAGGCCACCATAGTCCCGATCTCAAAAAAATTTGCGCAGTAGCTCTTCCTGCGTAGTGTCCTCTAGATACACCTGAATGTGCTTCGATCAGTATAATAGGTCTTTCATGTTCTAGTACGCATCTTCACAATACTTCATCTGGTCCCAATTTGTATAATTGTCCCGTGATTAGAGTAAAGACAGTTGCTCTTACCACTAATTGTTTCTTTTGCCGCGTAGTAAATTCTATAGGTGCTAATCCCGTAGTTGGGAATTCTACGATATCTCTGAAATAGTCATCTTCTATATGGATAGAAAACAACTGCGCATCTGGTAGATTATCCTCCAAATTACTAGGTTCTTCGCCTGACTCGATGTGTGAAAGATGGTCAGGTCATGCGTTCAATATTCCTGGTTTCACAATGATTTCAAAATCGTATTCCTGAAACAGTAACAACCATCTGCATATTCTTCCCCCTAACATTGGTTTATTGACCAAGTATTTCAAAGATGAATGGTCAGTAAACATACAGAAATGCGAACCTAGCAGATAGTGTCTAAACTTCTGCAATGCGTACACCATAGCTAAGCCTTCCCTTTCTGTCATGGTATAATTATTTTCTATTGAAGATAACTTTCTGCTTGAAAATGCGATGGGGTGATCGATGCCTCCCTCACCTGGTTGTGCTAATACAATGCCAAGTGCTATAGATGAAGCATCTACATGTACACGAAATGGTTTATTCCAGTCAGGAAAGACTAGAATAGGTGTTGTAACCATTTTCTCTTTCAATGTGTCCAATCCTTTTTGACAATCTTCAGTCCAACTGTACTTCACTTCTTTCTTCAACGATTTCTCCATCGGCGCAGTGATCTGCGAATATCCTTTGATGAATTTTCTATAGTATCCTGTGTGCCCCAGTGTAGTGCGTAGTTGTTTCACTGAGTTAGGCGCTGGGAGATTTACGATGGTTGCTATGTTTGTTGGGTCAACCATCAATCCTTTCTTACATACTATGTGTTCTAATAAAATACCATAAGGCACACAGACTCGACGCACTTCTTCAAGTTCAGGGAAATCTGATACTGTCTACACTTCGCTAACATCATTCTTAAGTTTGCATGATGGTTCTTCAAAAGACCAAATAGTGTCCAATAATCAAAGTAAACTTCTAAGAATTTATGAATATAATCCTTAAATGCAGCTACAACAACTCTTGAAAAGATAGCAGGTGCGTTCTTCAATCTAAAAGGCATAACAATGTACCGATATGATCCCCATTCAATAACAAATGTGGTCTTATGTCTGTCTTCTGTAGCAATTATGATCTGATGGTATCCATAAAATCCATCAGTGAAAGAGTATGCCACCTGTCCACCTACGTCATCTAGCACTTTGTCTGTGAATGAAGTAGGAAATGGGTCATGTAGAGATGCATCATTCAATTTCTTGAGGTCCATACAAATTATGATTTCACCTTTAGCTTTCTTGTCTTGAATTACCATGGGACTTATCCATTCTGATTCTTCTATTGGTTCAATAATTCATGCGTCAATCATTTTATCAATTTCTACCTTCACTCTTTCTTTATATTTGGGATTCAATCTGTAAGGTATTTGCTTAATAGGCTTCGCATAAGGCTTGAGAGGTATTTTCATAACTCCCAAGTCACCTAAAATGCCTTTCATTTCAGAAAACTTTGTAGGAAACAAATCTTGATATTCGCGCACTAGGTCTGTAATCTGTCCTACTGTTTCTGCATCCTAGTAATCCCCAATAGAAGCAAAATTTGGTTCATCACTGGTACCAATATTGATCTTTCTGGTCTTCACAGGATTACTCAAGTCTGGAATTTCTAAATCAGGTCCTTCTACATCGTGTTTTCCTTCAAACTCAGGTATATTCACATCGCGATGATCTTCATCTTCATCTTCATCTAGCACGAAGTTATAACATTCAAGGGCATGATCCAATTGTATTTCCCAATCTGGTTGTTTATATACAGGCAATGGGACATCATTAAATATATTCTTTTTAATGATCTGTAAAGCCTCATTGACACCCAGACAATCATCCTCAAAACTGAAAGTGGATTGAAAGTCGTTTATCATTATGTGGCAATCTGTTGTGCCTTTGCGAAGTTCTGCTTCTGTGTACCAGTTCTTTGGTATTTGATCCAATGTGTGCACAAACATATGAACCCATTTTGTCTTCGGTATATGCATCCATGCTTTTAAGCAAAACTCTATATGATCTCTAGGATCAGTCTGTCCATTGTATTTTGCTTGTACAATCTCAGTTTGCTCTGCAAATCTGATTTCCATCATGTGCTTACATTCTTCCCATGTGTTCAGGTTGTCTTTATGACCATTTGTTGGCTTGATATTCGCTTTCTCTCTTGGGTTGACCCGGGTTCGGCGTAGTTCCTTATTTGTAGACCCAACAAAATCCCTTTCACTGGCCCTTTCGGTATCAACCCGCGAACAGGTTGAAGTCTCACCCGAAGCGAAGATGGGTGGTTACAAAATCAGGTTTCTCCAACCTGGCCATCACCCAAGATACTCAAAACTCAAGTTTCACACAACTCAAACCAAAGCCACAACAATCAAAGATTTCACAACAACACACTTCAAAGGCTTAAAACTCATAGCAAAGCAAATCAGAGGCTTCCCAAGAGCCACAAGACTAGCTACCCTTGTGAGGGATTGAAATTGCCCAAGACAAGATAGGCAGCCGCTTGAATACCTAGGACTCACCAAGAAACCAAACTAAGCTCCAAATATCAAGAAAAACCAAGAAAGGAGGCAAACCAAATCTGGAGAATCCTGTCACTTAGACAAGCAAAGCACAAATCTTAGAAAACCACCTAGTCCAAATTTTAAGTGGGGGATCCTAACCCTAATGAAAAATTTTGCAAGGTGACGCGGTCTGCTAGTATGCACTAGTGCATTAGTCCCTTAGTGACACGGTCTGTTCATAAGGAAATTACGTCAGTGATGCTTTATGACCCAAAGACAAGCGTGACAACTTACCAGCGACAGCAGGCACAATAAAAAATAGAAAAAGGCGGAATTCTCAAGATAAAATTGGGTAATTGGACAAGCTAAAGATCCCAGACTGAGACTGGATCACCCAGTAACTCAAAAAGGAAAGAGGCGTTACTGGAGGGTGATGCATCACTCTGTGCAATGTCGCACTCTTTCAAAAAGCAACATGCGTTACTGGAGGGTGATGCATGCTAAATTAATGCAACAAGGGTCAGAGACGCACCTTGTCAATGCACAGAGTGCGTCAATAAGGATTTGACGCTTGTTGTAAACATGTAGGGTGCGTCGCTGCTACAAAACTTGAAAATGGAAAGGAAGAATCTCTTCTCAGTAAATTTGGAACTAATGCTTTAGGGATTAGGGAAAATTTAAGGGCATATATCTCATTACCCAGATGATGACAAGATTTTGGTGTAACATCCATTTTCTCATTTTAAGTTATTTTTGTTTTTATTTTGTTTTATTTCACTAACAAGGCCTTGCAAGATCTACTTTGGGGTTATCACATTTTCTTTATGTTTCTAAATACTGGTCCTAGTCAACAACCTCAAGGGATTTCCTCCAACGTGGGAGAGGCTGCACACCTTTATGCATAATTTCCCACAACAAACACCCTTTAAATAAACATCATAATATATTGAGACTTATATAATGCAACACACCACCACAAAAAATATGAAACATGTTTAAATGATATAGAGAACTCCTTAAAGCTACTCTTATATGATTTAAGAGTTGGTATAATACAAAATATTTGCTTTTATATGATCCAAGGGTTGGACTAATATAAAATGATTATAATATGATGATGCATGTGTTTTTTTGTTTCGTAAATTTAGCTACATTATATTACTTGTCAAAAAACCATACATGTCTCAAAATACCATCCAGATGTCACTTGGCTAGCTTTCCCAAAGGGGAACCAAGCCAACCACCAAGTCCAAGTCTTAGAACTACCAATTTAAACAGAGTTAACCATTATCAAACAAGACCCAAAGCTCTTAAGGTATGTAAGAAAAACTATCTTCCTAAAGTTAAACTATAAAAACTAGACAAGATAATTAGAAAAGAACCTAAATCTCTAAACGTCATCAGAAATAGTGACCACGTGCACCTTGCTCTTCGATCGTTGGTTGTTTGGATGTCCTTTAGGCGTTCGGGGCTTGAAAACCTTCCCTTTAGTAAGCTTCGCTAGGGTGTTAATTCACTAAATGAGCTCCTTAATAGCATTGGTGATCAAGTTCAAGTTGACGTTGATTTTTTCAAATTTTGGCCATGGTTTCATTCCACAATTGATTCCAACCTTTTCCCGCACTCTTGATTGTCTTGTTGTGTCTCCATCATAGCACACCCCAAAAAAATTTCATTTCTAGTATAGTAGCATGGATTTGGAATGCTTGGTCTCATGGGTTTGGGACGATCCCAGATCCTCAACCCAGACCGACCATTCCATTTGTTCCTCCAAAGTGCCCTGTAACCCCTAATACGCATCAATTTCTTTCTCCTGACAGTTGAAGAACTACTGGGTCTCTTCTAAACCTATGTGGTAGTTTGTCTGCTTGGCCTCTACTACCTCCCGTTGCACTCAGGGCATGTGAGAGCCCCTTTGTGCTCTCCCCCAACCTCTTGAAATCCTGGGTTTGGCCATGTTGCCATGAGCCCTCCCTATAAAACTGCAATTGTTCGAAACCCACCTTGCCAACAACTTTTGCCTCCCCTGCTCAACACTCTTCTCAAAGCGTTCACACCAAAAGTTGCTCTCAGTTTACCAACATCACAAAATGATAATCGAGTGAGGGAATGATCCCACCATCATTTCCTTTCACCCACATCCTTGTCGCAACCAAGACCGCCATTGCCATGAGCACCTGCACATGCAACCACCCTATCATGCCATCATCACTGCTAGTTTAGACAGTCCTCCTCTCATGCCAGCTGCACGTAGGTTACAACGACCAACCAAGCCATAGACAACTACGATGCCCCCTCTTTATACATTCATCCGCCCTCATGTGCACAAGACAACAGTTATCGTCGGGTTTCCAGTTAATGAGACGGTGGACCAGGTGTCCCATCGTCTCTGCCATGTGTATCCTCAAGTACATGCACCCGCATCCGGGGTGATGCATGTGTTTGTTGAATCAATATAATTCATTTCTTCAATAAAATATATAGAGATAAATAATATGTAAATGTTTACGATTATTATAATTTTTTTTTAACTTAAAAAAGAATTAATTTTTTCGTGAGTATAATATATTTCATTATTCATTTATATCATGGTTCTTAAATGATAAATTGTTTTATTAATGTCCACTTAAAACCAATTTTACTTGTTTTTTTTTCCCTTGGAAAAATTCGTAATTTTATTTCAAATTGGAACAAAATTACATTCAGCACATGTAATAAGATCACTAAGATCCCTACATTGTCACAGATTACATCCCAAATGCATTACTTCAAGTTCAATCTACCTCATCAATGTCTTGATCATTAGATCAGCTGTTGTCCTTACTGCCTGTTTCAAAAAACCATCTGAATTCAAATAAAGGCTGTCCCAGCCTGTAACTATAAAATTTCTCCATTCGTAGTCTCTGTTTACCAATTTTATTGCTGCTACAGTCCGCACAGATTAACATATTAATCTGATGCGATTTCACTACAATATTGGTACTCTGCGATCTGTGGCAGCGCGTCCAGTGTTGGCCGGTCCTCTAAAGTATATTAACTCATGTTGTATGTCTCCCATCTGGCTATTTACAGCGAGCAGCTTTCACTTATCTCCCCCATCAAACATCAGTATTCAATGCAGTGCCTCCTAATCCTCATAAAATGGTCGGTGATAGTAACTGAATATGCCTGCCGGAGAATGAATAGTTATCTTCCAGGTACCATTGGCTAAAGCCTGCTGCGTTGCCTCCTTTGATAGCTTGTCTGCCATCCCATTCCGCTCCCTGTAAACATGTGTAAATGTGATGTGGTTAAATGTCAATTTTATCCGTTTCACCTCTTCCAGGATAGGTAAAAGATCCATCACATGACACAGTGTATTCTCCTTTGCCCAGTTGATGACTAACAAGGAGTCACCAAAGATCTGAATGGACATGCATCCTTGTTCCAGGGCAAATAACATTAGCAATTTTAGCGACATGAGTTCAGCGTAGTTATTAGTTCCTCTGCCCAGTCCAGCCACCATGTGGAAATAATGTGCCTCAGATTTGTATAGGACTCCCCCCCCTCCACAAATTGATTGTAGGTCTGAGGCCCCATCGAAATATGCCCATGGCATGGAGAGATCAATCTGTTCTACCCGCATAGGTCGTGTTCTGTTAACTTGTACAGGTGCCACAAAATGAAGAGTGACTGCCACCATCTGAGCCACTACCGAATCCAGAGGTGCCCTGCAGTCCTGGAAAATCACCTTATTGCGGGCAAGCCATATGCCCCAAGTGTAAATACACGGGAGAGCCCGGATAGGGGATGAGTATTGTGCAGACCACCATAAATGGAATGCTTCCAGCACACTCGATCCCCTCCACCCCACCTTTATAGCCAATAGCTTGCTGATATCAGACCATACAGTCTGTGAGTATTGACAATGAATAAAAAGATGTGCCAGATTCTCTTCAGCATCCATACATAGTGGACAGATCCCTGGACCCTGAAGAAAACTTTTCTGCAGAATGTCCCAAGTAGGGGCCTTATTTTCCAGGATCGCCCAGAATAGTAATTTAGCTTTACCCGGACATCTTAATTTCCACAATAATTTCCACCACCACACCAAAACTCTGTTATGGTTTTCCACATTGAGTTGGATATATCCATATTTTGGAGAATATACGCCGGAGGGATGGTGATCCCATATAAGAACGTCAGCCCTGTTGGTCAGCCTAATATGTGTAAGTCTTAACCGCCGTATATAATCCTCCCATTCTTCCTGCAGTTCGGCCGAGATCCCAAGTTGTCGAGCAGAAAGCCACCCCTGCTGCCATAGTGTAGAAGCTCCCTGATCCGCTAATTCATACAGATTATAACTACCTCTAGAAGCCAAATAATCCCTCAGTTCCATCGAAAGGACATGTCCACCCCTGCAACCAACCCAAGGGTCCAACCCTATTCGAAGTAGCCTCCCGTCGCCGATCCTCCACACTAATCCCGAGCCAACTAAAGAGAAATGCTGCACCACTGCTTTCCAAACCACAGAGCAGTTTGCCCTCGACTTGTTTCTCAGCCTGATCCATTCGAGGAGAGTTAAAGGGGCAATATATTTATGGTAGACCACTCTAGTCCAGAGACTCTGTGTATGAATTAGTCGCCACGACACTTTGGCCCCCAAGGCTTTAGCAAACATGAAAATATTCTTTAAACCCCAACCTCCCAAAGCCTTAGGTACAGCAATTTTCTCCCAGCGTACCCACACCAATGCCCGATTCTCACTCGAACCCTTCCAAAGAAAGGCAAAACACAGTCTCCTGATCTGCTCCAGCACTCCGATGGGGATCCAAGCAAGTGACAGCCAATATACCGGGATTGCTTCCAATACTGATTTTATCAGTACCAGCCTACCTGCCCGAGAGAGCCATTTATGACTCCAACCATGAAGACGCTGTTCTAATTTTGCTATTAACCAGCTCCAATCTGTCTTCAGATAAGCATTCGGTTTCAATTGGAAGCCAAGGTACTGTAATCCCTCATCTAAATCCAAGGTCTTGTATGGCAGTTTGTTAACCATGTTTATAATCTCCGGCTCGGATAGATTCGAGCAAGTGATAGTAGATTTGTCGATATTTACTAACATACCTGCTGCAGCTTGTACTAAGTGGAGGCCTTCAACCACCTTGTCAATATCCTGGCTCGTGCCATCACAGAAAATCAAGATGTCATCAACAAAAAGGAGATGTGTAATGAACAGTACCTGAGAGATAGAAATGCCTCTAAAAGAGCCATCTGCTTTGGCGTTCAGAATAAATCGGCTAAGTCCTTCAGCGACGAGGAGAAACAACAGCGGCGATAGGGGGCATCCCTGTCGTAGCCCCCTCCCAGCCTGGAAGAAAGGGCTAGCAGAACCATTAATTAGGACAGCAAATTGCACCGTAGTGAGGCAGGCCATAATCCATCTGATAAAATCATAGCAGAATCCCAGGTGTGTAAGAAGCAACCGGATATAAAGCCAGCTAACCCTGTCAAATGCCTTGGAGAGATCAATCTTTATCACCGCTCCCTTCTGCTTCTGCACCTTGAGCGTGTGTAATCCTTCCTGTGCTACTCCAATGGCCTCATGAATTTGGCGTCCTTCCAAGAAGCCAAATTGCTCACATGAAATGTGCTGAGACAGAATTTTCTTGAGTCTTTGCGCCATTACCTTAGATATGATCTTATAGATGCAGTTGCAGAGAGCGATTGGTCTGAATTCAGCAAAGTTGACAGGCTTGTCAGTCTTCGGTATCAGAGTTAAAAAAGTGGAGTTGAAGGGACCATGGACGAACCCAGCCTTGCGCGATTCTTCCACCACTTGCAATATCTCCTCCCCGAAGAAGTCATAGAATCCTAGGAAGAATTCTATAGGCCAGCCATCTGGCCCCGGGCTGCTATCTTTATTTAAGGATTTCATCACCGTCGAGAGCTCATCCAGCGTCACCTCCTCCATCAACGTACTGTTTTCTGCCTCCCCCACAAAGCTGGGAAAAAGCTGAGTTACACGAATAACCTCAGCAATGGATATGCCAGGTGGAGCCGAGAATAGATCTCCAAAATGTCGAACTCCCAACGCTGCTAATCCATCAAAGCTTGTAACCTGTTCCCCATTTTCAGATGAGAGTTCCCAGATCGAGTTTTTGAATTTTCGCCCCTTAGCATATGATTGAAAAAATTTGGTATTCTCATCACCACACTGTAGCCAAACCGCCCTGCTTTTCATCCTCCACAGCTCTTCACGCTCACCCAGTAACACATTTCTACGTCTCTCCCACTCCAACAGCTCACCTTTCTGCATATCATCCAGATATCCCATGCCCAGCCTATTATGAATCCTAGCAATGTTTAGCTCAGCAACTAATAAGTTCTGATCATCAATCACCCTTTTGTCATGAGCCCATGTGCTAGTGGCCTCTTTAATTCTTTTCAGATTGTGATAAAAGTGAGCACCAGCAGGCGTCTGAGTGTCAAGTGGACGATGAATCCATTGCTCCTGAACCAGTTTAATGAAAGTCTCCTCCTTCAGCCAGCTAGGATTGAATTTGAAGGGGCTGGGTGGTTTTTTCCCGCTACCTCGTAACTCCACGAAAATTGGGCAATGGTCAGATATCCCACCTGAACCTACCCACTGTCTAACAAGATCCACCCCATGTGCCAACCCTTCGGCCACCAGAAACCTATCCAGTCGTTTGGCCACTCTATGAACCCTAACTCTCATATTCCTCCAAGTGGGAGATAGTTGGGATGGAATGATGTCGAGGAGATCCTTCCTGACAAAGACGTTGATGAAATGGTTTGCTAATGAGTCTGGTATAGCCCGAGGCCCCCAAACTTCAGAAGACCCTAGAGTGAGGTTGAAATCCCCACCCAAAATCACTTCCCTGCCGTCAAAGATATCCATCCCTAACAAGGAGTCCCAGTAGCCCACCCTATTTAAGTAGGGCCCATAAATATTGAGTACCGTGATCATCCTACCTATCTCAGCATCCCAAACTTCCAAACCAAGACCAGAGGATACCCCCCAAGTACAGTCACATCTGCAGCTTGTTGCCTTCCACCCCGATGCCAGCCCTCCAGAGCGCCCCCTGGCATCCACCCCTACAAACTTCCAGCCAGGGAGCAAAGTTTCTAAAGTACGAACCACATCCTCATTGCCACCCAAAGTTTCTTGTAGCATAATAATGTCCGGTTGATTTAGGTCAACCAACCTACGAAGCGAAGATTTTTTAAGTGGGATCGCCAACCCACGACAATTGAAGGACATAATCTTCATAAACAATCCCCATCCTGGGCTTTCACTGCTCTAAGTGCCCACTCAATAGTAGATTGTGTTCCCATCACTAAATCCACTTTCGCCCGTTCTTTAGCTTTAGTCATATGAGATTTACGTCCCCGGCCTTTCCCCTCAACACTAGAGGCCAACTCAGGTAGTCCCTTGCCTCCCGATCCATCGGCAGAGATCTCCCTACTACGAAGAGCATATCGAATATGCCTACCCTCGGAACATGAAGAGTGTGATGTAGAAACAAAAGAGGGCGTGACGTTACCCATCTCAGGCTGATGTAGGTGGTCATCCTGTCGAGGAGGAGACCCATGGCAGCCCCCCCCCAAAATAAATGGGTCAGCAAGAACGGAATGAGAATGAGCAGCAGAATTACCCGAGTGTGTCTCATTAGAACCCTGACGATGAGAGGGCATCTCCTTCTGCAGTGAGGTGGCCTGTGAAAACGGAGGAACCGAACTCAAGGAGTCTCCCTCCACGGCAGGGGGCTCACAACCTTGCTCATTAATTCCAGTATTCACCAAGGATGGCAATCGAACCTCTGATTCTGTCCTCCCAGCATTACTCAAATGTTCCACAGAATCCTGAAGTCCCCCCTCGTCAGTAGCAGGCCCATTGCCACCCTCTACCTCCACCTGTTGGTCCACTTTCAACACAGGGACAGCTATAACTTCTGCATCAGCAACATTCAGAGGCATACTTTTCCGAAACGATAAGGGACAGCAGGCTACAAGATGTCCCAGATCATGGCAGCGATAACACCTAAATGGCACGCCCACATAATCCAGTGTCTGGACATAATCCCCATCCTTGGAATGAACTTTAATCTCTGCTGAGAGTCCCATCCTAATGTCGAGATTGACTAAAATCTTAGCAACCGAGTATATACCATTCTTCAGATGGGAGGAATCAGAGCACACGTATTCGCCAAGATAATTCCCAATCTCAGCAAACCTAGTCTCGTTCCACATATGCATAGGAAGTCCTGGAAGTTTAACCCACAGCGGTTCTTTGGCTACACGTTCCGTTTTTGCGTCGAATAAGGGTGACCATCTTTTCAGAACAAGTGGTACTCCCAGCATCGCCCAATGTTGACGCAGAACAGCATTGACCTCCCCGCTGTTCAAGAAAATAAAGGAGAACCAACCATTCGACAGAACACGAACCTCAGGGACAGTTGGCGCGATTTTAAGCCATTTCTCTGCCACCCAACGCTGGAGGAAGCCTCTGCCTAATCTCCTGCCTCTAACATGTCCTACCACTGCAGTGTTAGAGTAATCCACGGCCTCTGCCATCGTGACATCGACCCCCAGCACCAGCTGATCCAGTCTCTTGCGTTCTTTGACCTTCTTAACAGGGTTTTTAATAGTCATCCCTGTTCGTGGCTGTAACACGTCTTTCAGTGCATCCTCTCTCCCCGGGATCGCCATCTAAGCTCCACACAGCTTCCAGCTAATGGTCCAGTCGAATGCTCTGAACAAAAGACAGGATCCAATGGGCAACTGTGCCAGAAAATAGAATGAGGGATAGTCCCTTCCCAGCAACTTGTCCAGTGTAGTGTATGTGCCAGGAATGCTATCACAGTGTCCCAAATAACTGTTCAGCAGTGTTGAGCACTCACCAACAGCACCAAGAAATTGATCACCTCCTATCATGCCCCATAATTCACAGCCTGCAAGCAAGCTGGGTAGACCCCAGCGGTGGACAAAAACCAAGATCCTCAAACGTCTACAGCACTGATCCACCAGATAACCTGAAATGATTCACCCAGCTTCGATCCCATTAACAATTAGCACCGCGATTGTCCCTTAGCATAGCTCCAGTCGCAATAGATAGCCACGCACTGGAATCCCACACAGGGAAAGTGTTCCGCAGAGCCAACATAAGGCAGCCCCTCATACCCAGATCGAAGGCACGAACCTCAGCATTCTAGCCACCAAGAATCCATGATGTCCTTGCATTGTACACAGCGATCAGCTAACTCTAGTTCCTCCAGGGTTCACCCTCAAATCTGCCACCAGACAACTCCATCATATTCCAACGTACTCCTTCGAATCGCTTCTTGGAGCCCAAATTCCTTCTCTCTTTGTATCAAAACCAATTTTACTTGTTGAATATATAGTAAGTCCATTTGATGATAAAGGAAAGCAAACCTCTTTTTGGAGGTCACAAGTATGAATTTGAGGATAGGATATGTACCAAGATTTGAACTTAGGCCCTATCTAGGTAATCTTGATTGTACCTAGAGTAGTTAGGTGCTTTAGAACTTAGTATAGGGGAGATGTTGTTTACCAAAAATAAAAATAAAAATAATAATTAAAAAAATGATTGTGCTTCATAAAATAAATAAAAAATAAAAAATAGATAAAAAATAATTTAAACAATCCATGTTGGCTCATAAAATAAAACAAATTAAAACCAACATAGATCTATCTTAAACTCAATCTATGTTGGCAGTTACCAATTATGATATATATAAACCAATTTAAATGTTATTATTTTTATTATTTTATTCATTTTATTTTTTGTGGATATATGTTAAGTTGTTGTTGTCTTTAGAACCTTATGATGCATTTATCAATGCAATCATAACATTTTATTTAAAATATCCAACATACTTTTTTTTTATATCGATAGGATTACAAAATTACATTCTATAGATACATGTAACTCATGTATTTCAAGTAAAATAAGAAACCAAAGTTCCTCATCACAGTCTTCAGGTCATAGCCTTCACAAAATATCATATAGACCATACAAAGACAATGTAGTAAACCAAGTCTGCAATAGATCAAAAGATTATGATACAAATTTAATACAAAAAGCCCAATAACTGGATCTGATCAAAAGTCTTCATATAACAAAAAAACCCCCCAAAAGGAGAGTTGTTGAGAACAATTGATATTCAAGCCCGAGAGAGAACTGGAAAGTCCAAACCATCTATGAAAGGTCTATGATAAAATTTGTATACTTCACCCTCCCTCGATTCTGCAATCATCCACTCCCCGGAGCCCAGGTGAAGACCCACTTTAGATAATTGATCTGCCTCCTCATTTTGCTCCCTGAGATGAGCAGGAAATTACCCAGATTGACCCACAGCAACTGCACCCGCCACCATCACTCTCACAAATCTCCTCATAGCAATTTTTCATTCATTTCCATAATCAATAAGAGCTAACACGTCCAAATATCCAACATACTATTTTAATAATTAATTATATTGGTATTTTTTAAACAAAATTCATTAATTGCATCGAGAGTAGTGAGGTGCTCTACAACCCAATATTTGCACCGAGAGTAGCGAGGTGCTCTACAACCCATAATGGGGGAGATATTGTCATGTAAGTAACTTAGCATTTGTACCAAAAACAAAATTCATGTTGCCTCATAAAATAAAAATAATTAAAAAAATCCATGTTGGGCATAAAATAAAAAAATTAAACTAGACAAAAAGTTGTTAAAAAAATCCATGTTGGCTCATAAAATAAAATAAAAATAATTTTAAACCCGGATCTATCAAGCACCTAGAGGGATCAAATTTTATGATGTGTAACTTTTTTTGGACATGTAAACAAATTAAGATAAAAAAAAATACATCTCAAGTAATAGGATCCCTCTTTGTGCTTGATAGATCCGACTTTAAGATGGATCTATACTAATTTATAGATAAATTCAAATTTTTGCTAGATACATTTACTTCCTATTTCATTATAATTTATAGATAAATTCAACTTTTTGACAGAAACATTTACTTCCTATTTCATTATATTAGTTTTTTTTTTAAATTATCAAACACTCTGAGTTGAGTTGAGTTATATTAAAACAAGGGAAAAAAGCTGCGTGGCAGCTTAGTCCCTGCCAAAGGGAGTGGGGCAGGGTGGCCACCCACAATTAGAACCCACAAACGAGAAGGCACAGTGAGGTAGGAGGACAGGAGCACGTGTCAGGTTGGAGGGAGCCTTCAGTAAAAGCATTGGAGTAATAAGGAGCAATGCTCCGTGCTGGCAATATGGAGAGTTGGACGATATGGAGAGTTGCGGGAGGCTGGAGCAAAAGCCTTGGAGCGGTAAGTTGTAAGCCTCCGAGCAACAAGTGGTAAAAGTCGGAGCAACAAGTGGTAAGCCTCTGATGAGCTGGACCACGTGGCATTGTTGCTTGGCTCGAACAAGTGTTAAGTTTAGCGTCGGGGCATATAATGATATTTGTTGTTGAAACAGAGCATGCAGGGGTTAAAGAGTTTGCGGGAGGGTAATGCAAAAGTATCGGAGCCACAAGAGATTTGCCTCTAATGCTTTGAGGCCAGCAGAGCTCAACTGTCCCAGTTGTTGTCTCTATCTCTGTTTGTGTTATCTGTCGGGTCCTTTTCCATCTGAGATGTGCACAATCCAATTGCGTCCAACTTGGATTCAAATCAGAACACCATGCTCTCTGGATATGTACGGGGTTTTAATGGAAGAACATAAAATGCACGCCTCCAAATGCTTCCCGAAAAGGACGTTGTTTCGTGGACTAAGATGATAGTTGGCTTTGCTCGAAATGGAAAATGGGATCAAGCAAGCAATGTCTTTGACAAAATGCCTGAGCGGAACATTTTCACTTGGAATGTGATGCTAGTTGCATATGTCCAAAATGGTAAATTAGAGGACGGACAAAATGTGTACGACAAAATGCCAGAACGAAATGTCATTTCGTGGAATACAATGATAGCAAGATATGCTCTGACTGGACACATGGAGGATGCACGTCGATTATTTGATAAAATGCCCAAATGAGATGTTGTGTCATGGACTTTTGTTATTACAGGATATGCCAAGAATGGGTGTTTTCAAGACTCGTTGGATTTATTTTCTTGTATGCATGAGAAAGGTGTTTATCGAAACCAATTTACCTTCACCATTGTTTTTAGTGCATGCGCCAGCCTCAAAGTCCCACTACTAGGAAAGCAGGTCCATGCAGACAGTATTAAAGTGGGTTTTCAATCTAAGGTCTATGTTAGTAATGCAGCAATTAACATGTATGCCAAGTGTGGAAGCATACATCATGCAAGGCCACAATGCTCGAACGAGATGTAGTCTCGTGGACTTCAATGATTGCAGAATATCCCTAGAATGAGTAGGGGAAAGATGCATTGGAATTCTTTGCCTAGATGCTTAGGACTGCTACATTGCCCAACCAGTCCAACCTAACTTGTGCCCTGGGCATATGCACGAGCTTTGCAGCATTGGAAAATGGCAAGCAAATCCATGCTCATATTATCAAAACAGGTTTTGTGTCAAATGTGAATGTGGGCAATGTCCTTGTTAGTATGTATGCGAAATGTGGGGAAATTGATGATGCGTGCCTCTTCTTTGAGAAGATGTGTGAAAGGAATGTGCTCTCATGGAATTCTATGATTGTGGGATTTGCAGAGAAAGGAAGAACGGATGAGGCATGACAATTCTTTGACGAAATGCCTGAAAGAAATATTGACTCTTGGAATGTGATGATCGTGGGATATGCTCGGAATAAAAAAACATGTGATGCTCGTGTCTTATTCGAGAAAATGCCCAATCAAAATGTGATCTCATGGACTGTTGTCCTTACAGGATATGTTCAGAATGGACAAGATGAGGAGGCCCTGCAGCTCTTTTCTCGAATGGGACAATCTTGTGTGAAGCCTAATCACTCCACCTAGGCAGTTGTTTTAAGTTCATGTGCTCGCTTAGCAACCCTGGAACAGGGCAAGTAGGTTCATGCTCGCATAATTAAAATGGGATTCGAGTCACATGTCTTTGTGAGAAGTTCCATACTTGAAATCTATGCTAAATGTGGGAACCTAGATGATGCACAACTATCATTTGATAAAATTTATAAGCCTGACACGGTCTCATGGACTGCAATTATTTCAGGGTACGCTCAGCATGAGCATGGGAGGGAAACACTACTACTCTTTGAACAAATGCAACAAGCAGGTTTGACTCCAAATCATATTACATTTCTTGGTATTCTAGCTGCATGTAGCCATGCAGGACTGGTGGATGGAGGATGGCACTATTTCTTTTCCATGAGTCAGGATCATGGTATTAGACCAAGACCAAAGCACTATGTCTACATGGTAGATATTCGTGGTCATTCAGGGCACCTGGATGAGGCAGAGTACCTTATCAATTCCATCCCTTATGAACCTGATACTATTCTGTGGAAGGCCTTGCTTGGAGCTTGTCGAATCCATGGAAACCTTGATATAGGTAGACGTGCAACATAACACCTTTTTGATTTGGAACCACAAAATGCGGCTACATATGTCTTGTTATCAAACATTTATGCTGCTGTAGGCAAGTGGGATGATGTTGCAAAGGTGAGAAGAATGATGAAAGATAGGGAGGTAAAGAAGAATCCTGGATGCAGTTGGATTAAAATCAAGAATGTGATGCATAAGTTTCTTGTAGGAGACAGATCACATCCACAGTTGGATAGAATTTATGCAGTGTTGGATCACTTGTCTGAGGGGATGAAGGAGGCAGGATATTTGCCTGACACAAGTTTTGTACTACCTGGTGTAGAGGATAGAAATAAAGTTCCAACAAGATTTATATCATCCATACTCATGTCCTTACTGTTTTGTCCTAGCCATCAAATAAATGTTCCGAGAAGAACAGACAAATCCCTGAACGAAGGGTAACATCTATTTTGTAGCTTCATTAGGAGGGTTAATGAACTTAGGACAAAGAAAGTAACTGAACGGTGTAAAGAGTTGCAGAAAATAACAACAAAAAAACTTGATTTTCAACCAATTATCATATAAGTCAAGATCAGAGATTGCCATGTACCGTTCTTACATATTGCTCACAAGTTATCAAGCAATAATAAGATGAGATAAATGCTAAAAATGAGCACAATGATTTCCCATTAAGTTTAGTGATTTAGCAGAGGAACAAATGGCAACCAAGGATCATGAGATTGCCGTGATGGTGCTCAGAGTAGCTCATTTTAAGTGCATTAAGCATTTAAAGGCCAACATATTCATGCTACGATCTTTGTTTTCTCCCTCATATCCATTATTAGCTATCAAATGAACATGTAATTCTTGAAAAGTAATTATATAAATTACTATGAACTGAAACAAGATCCTCTGCTTTCATGACTATCTTCCTCTACATAAATAATGCACAGTCAGCCCTAATTTTTCATTAGTAAACTTTCAATTTCCTTTTACAAGAGGAAATTGAAAGTTTACTAATGAAATGATTGCAATGGTGAGAAGACCCCCCGACTTGCACATCAAGACCAATCACCAAATCAAGATAGAAATGTGAATACATTATATGAGAGTGAAGGCATGATTTATGGATAGAGTCGATCAATGAATCAAGGAGCAGTTCAAGTATGAAAGAGGACAAAGTGCACCCGCTTAAAGGATAAGGGTCAACCAATGCATCAAGTTGTTCTTATCAAGATTGAATACATGGATTCTTCGAACCAAAGTTACCATAATAGTTCAAAAAGGGAACTCCAAAATTGAGATTTAACAACCAAACCGAGGAAATCAAGTTCAAAAGCATTCAATATATTATCACTAAATATGACCAAAGCAATAAATAAACAAAGGATTACAACATGGCTTCTCAATGAAAGATTCAATCAGCTTGAGAATAGAAAAAATAACAAAAAAATAAAGAGGGGATTCCAAATTTATTAAATAGCAAATTTAATGACCAATAGAATTTCAAGAAATTGAGGCAACAATAAGACTATGTATCATATTATTATTTAAAAAGACTTAATGTCCTATAATTTTTACCTTTTCCATCTATTGAGTTCTAGTCTGCCATCACATGAATCTAGCTTGAGAATAGAAAAAAATAACAAAAAAATAATGAGAGGATTGCAAATTTATTAAGTAGCAAATTTAATAACCAATAGAATTTCAAGAAAATATCTCAACAATAATATTATGTATCACATTATTTTTTAAGACTAAGACTATGTATCATATTATTATTTAATACTATGTATGTATCATATTATTATTTAAGAAGGCTTAATGTTCTATAATTTTCACCTTTTCCATCTACTGAGTTCCAGTCTACCATCACATGAATCCAGCCAATCTTTGCTGAAATACAATTTTGGATTGTTGGAGTTATTGTATTTAATGAACATAAATAAATTCAACACCCTCAAACCCCCCTACTGCAACTTGATTTGCAAACCCCTACTGCAACCTAATTTTGCAATGCTAAAGATTGATAATCCTCTTCACTAAGTGCTCTTGGTGCTCTTTAGATGAGAAATATATTGCACTCATTAAACTTATGTAATCCCTTTGTTAAAGATATCAATCTCTTCCAATTTCCACTAGATAGCTGCAAATGCAATACCAACTTTTTAAATAATTTAAACAAACACCCATGTTTAGGAAAACCTGGCAAGATACCCAAGAGATATCTTAAAATAGACGAACTCAGTGACTAAATCTATTCCACTAAGTCTTTTTTAGCATTTTGTTAAATTGGTAAGCTGAAATAATTTTTAACAACTCTTTTAATATCTCCAATGAGCGTAGCCAATGCCATTTCGTCTTTGGAATAAAATTCATTCCACTGATTTATGTACACAAGTGCTGAGTAGCTCTTAAGGGGCATTGCAATTTAACAGAAGACTAGTTATGGAGTATATAACATTCAAGATACCTTCCCTAGTAACACAAACCTCATGGAAAGTTACAAAGTCTGCAAATCAAAAAGACATGGAAATGTTCATTTTATGAAAACATGCTTAGGATGTGCTAGGAACAAATATATCTAGCTAGAAACCATATTACTGAGAAAGTCCAAAATTAAGGAAATTGGGCTTAAAGCACCAAGAAGTTTTTAAGATTATATAGTTACAGGGTGCAATGTCTTCCTCTTAAACGTCTTGTAATTAAAGAGTGCAGTGTATCTACATTTGTTCACGAGAGCATTTAAGGATATGTTGACAATACCTGCCCTTCGCTGGGCTTTCCAATATGTTATATAATCACAAACAACATATGAAGAATAGAACAATAATCAACATAGAGAATTGAATTAAACTATACAATGCAAGATCAGTATACAATCAAGTACTTAATTGCTCAATTTGCTCAAATGATTCAAAGGTTAATAAAAATATAATGCCCGTGCTAATAGATTCTTCCTGCTAAAGAATTCTATTGAATTACTTATACAACAAACAGTTATAATTAATGGAACCAAATCTTTTAATCTTGTAATAAAAAAGTTTGAAGAAATGCAAAAACACGCAAACCTTCCTGACGGAATACCTATAAGAAGCCAATGATAAATATATACAATTCAAACTTCAGATATACTTAATGATGTGGACTTTTCCTATACTTTTACATCCTCGGATTAAGACATATTAATGAAAACTTTGTTGTCAACTAAAAGGAGCAAGCACTGGCAGCTAAATAAACCGCTTCCCCTACTTGCCAACATGCACAGTTATGGAATCTTTTGCGAAGAGCCTTTGAATTGCCGCTTCGGTGCCCTCCGGATCCATATCAAGTAATTGGCCTCCGCTACCTTTCAGAGCCCTATCAAGTAAGCTTCCAAAATATATCGGACCACCATCTAAGAACAATTCGCGCAGTTATGCCCCGACACAATTTCTAGCATAAAACTTAAAAGGAAAAGCGACTCAAACTCTATTAACCCTATCCGATATCTTGGCGGAAAGTGTGTCACATTTTCCTAAAAGCATTCCACCTCTATGATCTGGAACATGCATAAAAGAGAGTGATTTTGGGCTTGCAAAACCTATGGTATGGTCCTAATTAACATTTGGTGATGAGTCAAACCATGAGCTCATGAATTAGCCATCAATTGTCCTCAAGAGGCCTATGAATTAAGCTTCGCAGATATATCGAAGCACCAACTCACAAGAATTTGCAGCCATGCCCCAACACAATTTCCAGCGTAAAACTTAAAAGGCAAAATCATTGAAATCATTGAGCCAAACAACAATTGACCAATCACCACCATAAACCGCTTCCCAACACGCACAAGAATCTGTGGAGGGATTATGAATTGGCCATCTGTTGTTCTCTGGAGGCCTATGAAATAAGATTCCAAAAGATATCGGAGCACCAACTCATAAGAACTCGAAGCTATGCTCCGACACAATTGCCAGCGTAAAACTTAAAATGCAAAAAACCAAATTTTAATCATCTAATTTAAGCAAAGACCCTTATGGAAAAATCATTGAGCCAAACAACAATTGGAACATATTCATATTCGAGTCAGGCGCTCAACTAGATGCAATTTGGTGACTGGAAAAAACAAAAAGTGACCGGAAGAATAGTTTGAAAAAGCTTGTGAACTTCACATGACTGTGACGGAATATATGTAGTTTGTTCAACAACATGATCGATAGGTAGTAGCGTAAACACAAAGAACATAATTTATTTTATTTATTTTTTTAATTCAATCAGCTGGAGGTCAAGGGTGTTGGTGTTTTAGCGGACTCCTATAAATTAAGCTCCCGCGAAATACCAGAACAACAACTCAGAAGCCTCCAGAGCAACAACTCAGAAGCCTTTGCACTCATGCCCCGACACAATTTCTAGTCCGCAAATATGTTAATCTGTCAATCCATAATCAAGTTGCCATGGAGCACAACCGCGAAGAGCTAATGAATTAGCTCTTCATTGTCCTTCGGGGGCCTATATTTTAATCAAATATTGGAATAAAAGAACCTTATGCGCAAAACCATTGAGCAAAACAACAGTTGCAACAAGTTCAAGTCACGAAGTCAATTAGCCTAGCTGCCATTTGCTGACAGAGAAAAAAGAGAATAAAAAAAGAAAACCATATAAGCCTGCTCAGTTACTCCTTCTAGCCGACTGGTATTGTACAAAATTGTGAATAATTGATTCGTCAAAAATACACAGATATTATTGTATTTCCTTATTCTTCCTGCCTTGGCAAGGTATGGAATTAGTTTTGGGGCACAACTTTTTTGTGTATTCTTAGGATCGCCGATGTTTGGATTGTATCTTAACTAACTCTCGATAAATTGGATAAATGGATAATTAAACTTTGATGCAAAAGATTTTTACTCTAAACATGATGCCTGCCTGAAACAACAAAAAGGTTTTATTTAAATTATCAAAAGGAAGTAAAGAGGAATTACCTAGCACATATTTGACAGTAGCCATGTCTAGTTGCAAGTCATCTCCCATCATTGAGTTCAAAAACTCTTCGACATGTCTCTGTTGCACTAAATCCATCGTATCTGTCAAGTCCATTGGTGTATCGTTTCTGTCAACCTGAATTTTCTTTAAGTTCTTTCCTTTATCTTTCCATGCATTGACAACTGCTTCTGTCTTATTGTCACAGGGCATGACCCTTGCATACCTATTTCCAAGAATGCTTGAAATAGTGCCCGTAGCTACTGAAATCTTTTTCTGCTTCTTCCCATTACTAATTTTGGAAGTATGACCATAATTCATTCCTTTCTAGCCGTAAATGTCATTTTTCCTGGGGAGCTCTCTCAGAACTAAATTTTCATTTCCAACGATGGTTCCACACATATTAGCAGTAGTAGTGCTACTTTCCAACTTCATGAGGACCTCAGCAGTTTTGTTGGCATCACAATTTGCCCTGGAATAAGCAGATGCAATTTCCTCCAAGGACATCGACAGAAAAGCATCAAGCAACCAGCTGAGGGTTTGTGTTTCTTCATCCAATTCAGAGGTAGCAATAGCAACATCGGTTGGATTTGTCATGTTACCATTCTTCAATGGTAACTTGGTAGCCATTGTCACCTGGGGAAGTAATAAAAGTAAATCACATTGATACTAACCCCACAAAAACCTTGAATGAATCCGACGACATATAACTATATCATTCTTCTCCCAACAAATTGAATAGTTCACCTCGAACAGAGTCAGAAAGGAAGGAAATTACCCAACAACAACACTCTGAACCACAACGAACAACGAACAAAGATATTAAGCCAAGGGCTCAAACAAATCTCGATCCTTCTCTTTGCAATATAACTTGCATCAATTGCCACAATAACTCCCTTAACAAACTGCACCCTCTGTAATTAAATGCACAACACGCACAACACTTACAAATCAGTCATCCTCTGTCTCCATCTACACACAACATTAAATAATAGCCAACCCCGCATTGAAAAATCGTCGCATGCAAGTTACAAGTAGCCTTGACAGTGTACTGTGCCCCGTCCCGCATTGAAAACTCGTCCTATGCAAGTTACAGGTAGCCTTGACAGTGTACTGTGCCCCGTCAAACATTCCAGGTGTAAAATTATGGAATTTCATAAATTTAAATAATTTTTAAATTGTTTTTAGCATAAAAAAATTTAAATCCTCCTGCAGGGATTTACGTCAAATCCTGGGTGTCCTTCACCAATGAGAAAATTGCATTTTCTTTTATCAAAAATTAAAATATGTATTTTCAAAATTCACTTTAATACGGTATTTTCTGAAAACATTAAAAAACATTATCCCACACAGCAAAAAATTTAAAGAATAATACAAAGTAAAAAAACTTTGACTTTCTAACGGAAAGTATAACCCCTGGCAAGGACTAATAATAAACTAAAACCCATAAAACAAAATTTCATAATCAAAATAATGCAATTAAAATAAAATTATAAACTTCAAAAGAAATCCTCTAAATAAAATTAAGAAATAAAAAAATTTAGTGGAAAACTCATTTTCTAATGATAACAATGAGGATATAGAGCCTGGTATGGTCCTAATTAACATTTGGTGATGAGTCAAACCATGAGCTCATGAATTAGCCATCAATTGTCCTCAAGAGGCCTATGAATTAAGCTTCGCAGATATATCGAAGCACCAACTCACAAGAATTTGCAGCCATGCCCCAACACAATTTCCAGCGTAAAACTTAAAAGGCAAAATCATTGAAATCATTGAGCCAAACAACAATTGACCAATCACCACCATAAACCGCTTCCCAACATGCACAAGAATCTGTGGAGGGATTATGAATTGGCCATCTGTTGTTCTCTGGAGGCCTATGAAATAAGATTCCAAAAGATATCGGAGCACCAACTCATAAGAACTCGAAGCTATGCTCCGACACAATTGCCAGCGTAAAACTTAAAATGCAAAAAACCAAATTTTAATCATCTAATTTAAGCAAAGACCCTTATGGAAAAATCATTGAGCCAAACAACAATTGGAACATATTCATATTCGAGTCAGGCGCTCAACTAGATGCAATTTGGTGACTGGAAAAAACAAAAAGTGACCGGAAGAATAGTTTGAAAAACCTTGTGAACTTCACATGACTGTGACGGAATATATGTAGTTTGTTCAACAACATGATCGATAGGTAGTAGCGTAAACACAAAGAACATAATTTATTTTATTTATTTTTTTAATTCAATCAGCTGGAGGTCAAGGGTGTTGGTGTTTTAGCGGACTCCTATAAATTAAGCTCCCGCGAAATACCAGAACAACAACTCAGAAGCCTCCAGAGCAACAACTCAGAAGCCTTTGCACTCATGCCCCGACACAATTTCTAGTCCGCAAATATGTTAATCTGTCAATCCATAATCAAGTTGCCATGGAGCACAACCGCGAAGAGCTAATGAATTAGCTCTTCATTGTCCTTCGGGGGCCTATATTTTAATCAAATATTGGAATAAAAGAACCTTATGCGCAAAACCATTGAGCAAAACAACAGTTGCAACAAGTTCAAGTCACGAAGTCAATTAGCCTAGCTGCCATTTGCTGACAGAGAAAAAAGAGAATAAAAAAAGAAAACCATATAAGCCTGCTCAGTTACTCCTTCTAGCCGACTGGTATTGTACAAAATTGTGAATAATTGATTCGTCAAAAATACACAGATATTATTGTATTTCCTTATTCTTCCTGCCTTGGCAAGGTATGGAATTAGTTTTGGGGCACAACTTTTTTGTGTATTCTTAGGATCGCCGATGTTTGGATTGTATCTTAACTAACTCTCGATAAATTGGATAAATGGATAATTAAACTTTGATGCAAAAGATTTTTACTCTAAACATGATGCCTGCCTGAAACAACAAAAAGGTTTTATTTAAATTATCAAAAGGAAGTAAAGAGGAATTACCTAGCACATATTTGACAGTAGCCATGTCTAGTTGCAAGTCATCTCCCATCATTGAGTTCAAAAACTCTTCAACATGTCTCTGTTGCACTAAATCCATCGTATCTGTCAAGTCCATTGGTGTATCGTTTCTGTCAACCTGAATTTTCTTTAAGTTCTTTCCTTTATCTTTCCATGCATTAACAACTGCTTCTGTCTTATTGTCACAGGGCATGACCCTTGCATACCTATTTCCAAGAATGCTTGAAATAGTGCCCGTAGCTACTGAAATCTTTTTCTGCTTCTTCCCATTACTAATTTTGGAAGTATGACCATAATTCATTCCTTTCTAGCCGTAAATGTCATTTTTCCTGGGGAGCTCTCTCAGAACTAAATTTTCATTTCCAACGATGGTTCCACACATATTAGCAGTAGTAGTGCTACTTTCCAACTTCATGAGGACCTCAGCAGTTTTGTTGGCATCACAATTTGCCCTGGAATAAGCAGATGCAATTTCCTCCAAGGACATCGACAGAAAAGCATCAAGCAACCAGCTGAGGGTTTGTGTTTCTTCATCCAATTCAGAGGTAGCAATAGCAACATCGGTTGGATTTGTCATGTTACCATTCTTCAATGGTAACTTGGTAGCCATTGTCACCTGGGGAAGTAATAAAAGTAAATCACATTGATACTAACCCCACAAAAACCTTGAATGAATCCGACGACATATAACTATATCATTCTTCTCCCAACAAATTGAATAGTTCACCTCGAACAGAGTCAGAAAGGAAGGAAATTACCCAACAACAACACTCTGAACCACAACGAACAACGAACAAAGATATTAAGCCAAGGGCTCAAACAAATCTCGATCCTTCTCTTTGCAATATAACTTGCATCAATTGCCACAATAACTCCCTTAACAAACTGCACCCTCTGTAATTAAATGCACAACACGCACAACACTTACAAATCAGTCATCCTCCGTCTCCATCTACACACAACATTAAATTATAGCCAACCCCGCATTGAAAAATCGTCGCGTGCAAGTTACAAGTAGCCTTGACAGTGTACTGTGCCCCGTCCCGCATTGAAAACTCGTCCTATGCAAGTTACAGGTAGCCTTGACAGTGTACTGTGCCCCGTCCCGCATTGAAAACTCGTCCTATGAAAGTTACAGGTAGCCTTGATAGTGTACTGTGCCCCGTCAAACATTCCAGGTGTAAAATTATGGAATTTCATAAATTTAAATAATTTTTAAATTGTTTTTAGCATAAAAAAATTTAAATCCTCCTGCAGGGATTTACGTCAAATCCTGGGTGTCCTTCACCAATGAGAAAATTGCATTTTCTTTTATCAAAAATTAAAATATGTATTTTCAAAATTCACTTTAATACGGTATTTTCTGAAAACATTAAAAAACATTATCCCACACAGCAAAAAATTTAAAGAATAATACAAAGTAAAAAAACTTTGACTTTCTAACGGAAAGTATAACCCTACCCTCGCAAGGACTAATAATAAACTAAAACCCATAAAACAAAATTTCATAATCAAAATAACGCAATTAAAATAAAATTATAAACTTCAAAAGAAATCCTCTAAATAAAATTAAGAAATAAAAAAATTTAGTGGAAAACTCATTTTCTAATGATAATCTAATCCTTACATTAAATGATATTTCCGAATAAACTAAATGGCTAGCAGCCTTGATCCAAAAACTCTCACTATTAGGGATTTTTCAAGGTCACAGGCTTGAATCAAACGGCTATATCTAACGTATGAAATCCCCTTTCAAACGCATCCAGCCTTTGAAGTCCTCTTTTAAGTCCTCCACTTTTCAACCAAATATTATATCAATCAAAGAAATTCATGCCCGTTGATCCTCCTTTCCCTCTTCTACCAACACATCGCTGAAACTTCCGCGGGACCTTATTCCCTGCTCCGAATTGGCTATAATCTACCATGACTGATGCCGATCGCTCCAAATCCAAGTCCCGCAAAAGGCTAAGAGCATGCACCAAACAGAGCAATCAGAATGCCAACAATTCAAAGAATGTAGGCATCGATGTACGAAGGAGATCCGCCAGGATTTTGGAGCGCGGTGCAGAGCCCAGTAGCGATGATAACAATGAGGATATAGAGCCTGGTTTCTCTGCAATTTCCGAGAGACCAAGAGCAGACATGAATTCTTCGCCTAGCTCACCGAGGCATAAAGCCCAGAAGAAAACAAAGAAGAAAAAGAAGAATACGGTTATCATAAAAAATGCGGTTTCTGAGTCGGATTCCGAGAAGGAAGAGATAGAGCCAGAAGATGAGGGCGAGTGTCCGAATTCCGGAAGCTGTGATTTAGGCATTGGCGTGTCAATGAAGAAAACGCGCGTGAACAAAGGCCTGCCGCTGCTGGGAGGGGCAAGCTTTATGGGATGGACTAAGGAGCAGGAGATTGCACTGCATAACGCTTATTACACAATCAAGCCTGTACCAAACTTCTGGAAGGAGATAGCCAAGCTGGTATGCCCTAATCTACTCACTGCCCATTTCCTTTCTTGCATTTTTTTATATCTTTCATCTTTCTCCATTTTTGTTGCTGGGGTGAACGCATAGGATTTCATATTTTAAAAAGAAGTTACATGAGGCCAAGAAAAACTTAACCCGGGGTAGTGGGTAGGGTTTACCAGTGTCAGCTCCCTTGAAAAATCCACTTCAGCATAACTAACGAAACCATTCTCAATAAATCATGAAGATCAGACACCCCAAAAGGCACTGAAAAGGCCTCAGAGGGCTACCCAACCCTTAAAAAAGCTTCCAAACAAATATTCCAATATCCTCTCAAACAATGATGACAATGCCGTTTAAGGTACTCAATATGCTTGCACTCTCTTCTTCTTTTCATCTTATTCTACTTTTTAATTGAGTTTTCACAGATAAATAGAATATTATTTATGCTATTCTATTTGATTTCTTTTTGCCTTTTTTTATTCTGAACTGGTTTGGCTCAGGTCAAATACAGCTTCGCATTTAATAGGTGTCCACGTTTTCTCCTTGTATTTTCATGGACTTAGAATTAGTTTGCGTCATGGAGAGCTTCTAGTATCTCTTCAAAACTAGTCAGGAGTTTAAGAAGTTGAAAGGAACGAGTATGTCTCCGTTTATTTTAGAATTCCTGCTACTGAGAAGTGAAGTTTCTACCCTTGAAATGGGATATGCAGTGTCATTACCTGTATAATGTATTTCATTAATATTCACATACTCTAGAATGTAGGAAGATTAAGTTTGAGTAGTAGCTTGTGAGATTTCTAGTCATGTTTCTTCGAAAGGACAGAGCCTGTGTGGGCGGCCCTGTTTTCAAGATCCTACTGTCCAGACTGGGCCCAAGCTTTAGAACTCATAGACTCCCTGCTTTTGATTTGTATGAAATATTCATTTTCACACTTCTTGATTTAAAAATTGATAGTTCTGGTATGCAGCTTGTTTGTCATGTCTCTGGACCCTGCTCCTTTGAGGATTGGGGCATCAACATCATGTTACTAATGATCTATAAAAGCAGCATACAAACATTCAGACAAAGAACAGTAGGCAAACCAGGATTTATAGTGGGAAACCCTCATGGAGAAGAAAATCCATTTAAATAAGCTCTTCTGCATTCATCAATGGAACCACAATACATACACTCTGCTGCTGAACAACATGCAGGTGATAGTCTACATTTATGTCACTTGAAACAGAACAGAAAGCCTGTTCCCATGTCAAAATGGCCCAGAAATGAAAACGAGATGGAAAACACTGTTTCCATTTCTGAGGGAGGGCAACAGTTTCTGAAAAAGGTCATTTGTAAGGTCACCTATCTCAGGAAATTGGAAGCCGTTTCTGGTGTTTTTGCGATTTGGCATTTTGTGCAAGTACAGTTTAGACAAGAGCCAAATGAAATGGATTTAGGTTGTTGGCTGCTTCTGCTTCCATCTTTGGAATGCTTAGCATGTCCTCCAACCCTGCTCCTTTGAAATTTGGGGCATTAACATAACTGCAATAATAATAATGCATAGAAAAAGAAAATAAAGGCATTCACACAAAGAACAATAGGAAACTAGGGTTTATAGCAGGAAACCCTCACGGGGAAGAAAACCTACTGGAATAAGCTCTTCTACAGTTAGCAATGGAACCACAATATGTACTCTCGAGTCTCAGTTGCTGAACAACATGCCTTTCCTTCAAGATAAGATTGAATACCAGAATGGTTTCCTTTAGTAGAAGAGAGATTGCTTCTTTAAATTTAGAGGCTGTACAAATTATTAATTAATGGAAACAGCCTTGGAAGAAACTCAAGTTTCATATTTGCCCATAGTAGAACCGTGGCCCAAGGTTTCCAGAATTGCCAAGGTAGATTTATTGGCCAAAGGAAACTTAGAAGAAAGAGTGGTATGAAATATATACAAGGATGGATATGATGGTGGAGAGCCTTTCTTTGTACCATGCACATTGAATCCATTTGCACCAGTGTATGATGGGTATGCTCTGACCTGCATGCAAAAACAACAACTTCCTCTTTTGAGCTACTCATATTGGATGCCAGATCTTCCAACCAGGACATGGTAGCCTTAGTGAAGCTACCATTCATAGTTCTGTATGGGCTCCATGGCAAATACTTAACTTTTGATGACCTAGCCTGGCCAAGTAGCTCAACAAGTATCTACAAATAACATGTATATATCCCTAAAATGATATGGATACACCTAAAAGTGTATGTACAATGTATATGTTTCCTAAATGCAAAACCTTCTGGACTTTGTTTCCCTTATCGTTCCCATTTCTTGTCTCTTGTTTCTGGTATCTATGGTCCCCATCACCAACCCCAGCTAGTTTTTTTATCCTCGACAATGTGTTTCGAATTACCTCCCTAGAGCCGCATGAGCCGCACCCATGGGAGAACAATGATGCCCTTTCCTCCTCTTCTTTTTCCTTTTAAGAGGCAGTATTCTTTTCTGTTGTTATCTATATTAACTAGGCCTTTACACTTGGGTGTCCAAGGTGTACAAAATTCAATTATATTATAATGCATTGCTTTTCCTTGACTAATGAGTGTCCATTGTTCTAATTGCATTGAATGTGCGTGCACACACATTACACATCTTATTCACAGACACTTTATTTAACTTAGGGGCCATAGTTGCAGTGTCACTCCCCCCACCCCTTAGATTACCATTGGCCTTGGTGTTGTCTTCCTCTTTTCCTGATGCAGCATGAAGGAACATATATCATCTCTTGATCTCCGCACATTTGGATCTTAGGCAACACTGCAGTTGCTCCTTCTACAACTTCTGAATCCAAAATTTCAACATGCACCTATTTCAAACATTGAGAGGAATGCAGGTTATTACACACATGATATGCAATTCATGACTATGTTGAATCTCTACCAAACGGAAACTGAAGCATGAAGATCCAGCATAAATGTCATTTTAATACTTCTCTGTTTAAGCATGTAGTTATGCCAATTTGCTGCCATGGGTAAGGTTCTGTGTATTCTCTTATCATCTCTAAATACCCCCAAAAGATAGTGTCACATGGTCCAAGCTAGCATCTATGATGATTTGCAATGGTACAGATCCATTCAGGTTACTACTTCTTTAACAACTACTCCCTATCTTAGGCTCTAGTATTACTCTTCTGCACATATGCTCCTATGAGTAATCCATCATTTTCTAGGTTAATATTCTAGCAAGTAGAGTTTGGGCCACTGTCTTCTCATAGCCTTTAGAGTCTTCCAGGGCATCCCATTGATGAACTCAATCAAATTATTAGCTCAAAGATGATCGAGACCCAGCATAGACTTTCAGCCTTAACACACTCATGCTCTCTAGCTCACAGGTAGCCAACATCTGCTTCTTGGCAAATTAACATTTCATTTGTACACCAATCAATTATCAAACAACAATGAGATATTATCATTACAATCTCAATCAGAAATCGAATTTATCAATCACAAAACTCAGATTCAATATAGGTGAAAGTTTTTGTGGAATGATATGTATCCATATGCTAATGACGGATGCATCTGATTTGTCCTCGATGTCTTCCTTGACGTCTTATAAATTCTGCCATATAAACTGCATATAGATATGAATGGCCAGGCTTTGAAATTATAACTATTGTTGGAGTATAGATGATATATATCGCCATAGAGGAATGGCAAGAGGATCCGTTTATAAAAATGCTATCATTTGCATATAAAATGGTATCATGATTGCAAATATGCATAAAGCCTTATTGACTGTCTGTTAGTAAAGATGCCAGCCACCTCTGCTACTAAGGATGCTCAAAAGGCTTCACACATTGCAATAACGTTCCGGTATTCTTTTTGCATAAGAATACCAAAACCTACGCTGTTGGGAGCGTGGAGTGGGAACAGAAAGCGAAATTTTCAAAAGCTTCCGTTTTGGGAGCATTTTTTATATAATACATATTTTAATATATTTTGATGCATATATATTAAAAAAAATGTATTATGCCAAATTAGCTATAGAAAACATGAAAACATAGATATAACCATTTAGTACACATATAACATCAATCATCTAGGAGCTATAACTTATAACAATCATCAATCATCAATCATCAACAATATCAACCTTCAAATTTCAACATATAATATTTTGCAATCAACAAACTCGAACATATAACATCAACCATGAAATGAAACAAAGCATCATAATATCATATTCAATACCAAAGAATTGTAAGATGCAATCAACAATTTAAAGTTTAAACTTCAGAGGTAGGTTCAATTATTCAAGATTCAAAGGTCAAAGTACAAAGTAGGCCATAATGTTTACAAAATAGGCCATAATAATCATGAAATACAAAGTACCATGATACTATCTACTAAGCTTTCTGCTTGCCACAAGAAACTTCCAATTTCTTTTCTCGTGGTTTAGGTGGAATAGGAGCTGTTGGAAGTGATCGTGGAACATGAGAAGAAGATGAATGGCCCCCACGGATTGTTGGACGTTGTGAAGCTAAAGGCAAAAATCCTGCATCTGGAAACCTGCTGATGGTTGGGGGTGGTATCTCTGTTGTATGAATTGGATCACCATCATGATCACCCAATAGTTCAGCCTCCAAGCACTCTAATGCTATGGCTCCATCCTCCACATTAGCCTCCTCTGAATTGTTGTCCCAAGTCAAATATGTTCTATCATTCTTGGCTGCCTCACAATAATGGGACAACAACCTCAAGTTGTAGTGCACATAAACCAAGCTTTCTGTGTGTTCTACATTCAAACTGTTTCTCTTGACACCGTGGATGAAGTTGTAGGTGCTCCAACACCTCTCTGCCAATGTTTTAAAAACCAGAATCGGGAATCAAACTGGTCAGGGGTCAACTCGAACCGGAACTGGAACGGGAATGAACCGGAGCAGTTTGATTTCAATGAACCGAACTATTAAACAATACAAAAAAATTACAATTTTAATCATAAAAATTATATTTAACATTCCAAGCTATATTTCAAACCATTAGACACATAATATGTAAAGTCTACTCATATATATAAATCCATAAACCATGTATGGGTTGCAAAATGGTACCAAGTGCACTACATAGTAAAGTCTCATAGCATATATCTCAGATTCTGAAGCAAAATACAATATCAATGAGGCTCTCTATCCTCTACAGTCCAAAAAACATGATCAATGATGAGTCATGACTCATAACTAATCAATCATCAAACTCAACACCACTGCTAGAAATGGAATGCTCAACATCAACATCTGGATCAAACTCCTTGGAGTCGGACTCCTCAAGGACATCTACGACCCTAGCAGTAGCACTAGTAGAGGCACAGGCTGCACGGCTAGGTTGTCTACTGCCACTATCACCGTCTACAATGTTTGGATTTGGCTTTGCACCTGCATCCCCTATTCCTAATGGATATGCATCCAAAGTCAAGTCATCTACGACTGCATCAATATCAAAATCGGGACCAAACTCTGGCTGTTGGCTCTCCTCTACCCATTCTGAGGTTGGATCAATATCATCCAACACAATGGGATTTGTATCAGATCTTTTGTTTAGCAATTGGTTGCTCCTTAGTCGGAGGTTGTACTGCACGAAGACAAGATCATTCCACCATTTTTGTTCCAAACGGTTTCTCTTCTTCACATGAATCCGCTCAAAGACAGACCAATTGCACTCACACCCGGAAGCATTGCAAGTCTGACTAAGGACTCGAATTGCAAACTTTTGCAATTGAAGACAATGGCTGCCAAATGATTCCCACCAATTTGTTGCACGAGCAAATATAATTTAACAAATTAGATTGTGAATTGAACATAAACAACTTAAAGGCTAAAGCTTAAACAATTGAACTTAAACTTAAAGCTTAAACAATAAAACTTGAAAGCAAAGTCACCTGACACGGGGACACGGGACACGTAGGACACGAAAATACGAGAGTCCGACACGGACACGGTGACCCCCGAAATCAGGACACGTAGGATACGTTTTATATACATATATATATTTTTTTAAAAATATATTAAAATTTAAAAATATAGACATATAGATCCAAAAATATTTAGAAACTAGAACATTAACAAATATTCAATAGAAATTAGAATAAAAACACATTAATGATTACACATTTGTCATTCACAAATCACGATTCACAACACATTTGTCATTCACAAATCACAATGAGACACATATGCATGTCGGAACCATATTTCTCATTAAGTCATCAAAATCAAAATGTATACATATATGTCGGAATGCCACTGGGCACTGGGCCACTGGCAAATGCCAAATAGACTAATAGTAAATACAAAAAGGGGTGGATCAAGATGGGAGAATCCCATATGTCAGTAGTCCTCCTCCATGCCTGAATCAACATACTCATCACTGCCACTGCCACTGCCACTGCCCTGATCCTCATCCTCCTCCCCCTCCTCCTCCTCTCTGCCCAAGCCCATCTGACGATCTGCATCTGCTGCTGTGGAGGATGACCCCTCTGTACGTTCACTCTCATCAAAAGTGACCGGCTCTAGCACTGGATCATTAAGATCCATGTTGGCTAATACCAACTCAGTACTGCTGTCCAAACACATATCATCAGGAAAGACATCCCACATCTTTGTCTTTCCCTTCACCCACTCCTCCCTCTTCCTGTAAATAAGACGAAGGTTGGAGTGCACATACACCATGGACTCTGCCCTGGACTGCTCAAGCCTGCTCTTCTTCACACTGTACAAGTTCCCATATGTGCTCCAATTCCTCTCACAACAAGAGGATGATGTAACTTGAGAGATGACCCTGAAGGCTAACTTCTGTAGAATAGGGGATGTTGCCCCATGAGTTGCCCACCAACGATAGGGTGTCTTACCCTCCCTATCTCTAAGCACATCATAGCCTCCAAATCTCCCAGTGCCAGTGGAAAAATCTACAAAGCCATCCTCCACCTCCTCAAGCATGTCTCTATCCTGAAATAGCCGTCTAAGTGCTATCTTCCTCCCATTTGCAATCTCTGCATCCATGTGAGGAGGGACTCTGTGTGAGGCCCCCGATCCACTAGTGAGCCACTCCTGAGTGTAGAACTTGGGGTTCAAGGAGTGGGCCAAGCAATGCAAAGGTGTGCAATTCTTATCCCACCTGGAGATAAGAATATCCCGAATAATGGTCCATAAGTTCTCTGCCGATGTCCCATACTCGGGACACTCATTCTCCATGACAATGGACCTCATGGACTCAATCATGGAATCCCACCCCTCATAAACCTCTGCTAGGATGGGCTGGTCCGTGTCTGCATACCGCAACAAAGAAATGATTGGCTCCATGATCTTAATAGTAAGATCCACCGTGTCCCACCAACCATCATTTAACACCAAGTCCTTCACCTTTTGTGAAGCAGCCTGATCCGTCTTTCTCCAAAAGGCCCAAAACTCTGAAATCACCATGGACCCAAGAGCGGTTTTGACCTCCCTCAACCTCTTGAGCATGATGAATGAGGAAGCAAACCGAGTATCTGCAACCTTCAGCAATGAAAGCTGTGTGTACTGTTTGTAGATGGTGAGGGCATTTGTGTGGTTTTGTACAAAGTTACGGATATGGCGTGCATCCTCAATAAGGTTGTCAATCCATGCCACATCCGAAGCAATGGCTTTCAGTGCTAAATTCAAGGAATGGACAATGCAAGGTGTCCAAAAAACCTGTAAGAGCAATAAAAGCATGTATCAATGACTCTACAACACTAACATTGCAATGACCAAATTCAAACAATGAGCAAATTAGAAATGAAAGGTGTCCAAAATGAACATACCTGTGGATATTTAGCTTCCACAATCATGCCAGCAGCCTTGCAAACAGGTGCATTGTCCGTGATGATTTGTACACACGACTCAACACCCACTTCTTCAATGGTTTTGATGAATAAATCACCCATAAATTGTGCATCCTTGTATTCGCCAAGAGCATCAACCGCTTTCAAGAACACCGGTCCATTTTGGGAAGATACCATGAAATTGATGAGTGGATGGCGTGCGGGATCCGTCCATCCATCAGAAACAATACTCACACCGGATGAGGGCCATGTTGATCTAATTGGCTCAAGAATTTTATTTACCTCCTTCTTTGCTTTAACCAACAATGTGGTTCTAAGCTTCTCTGAACTAGGAGGCACATAACCATTTGGAGCACGTTCCAAGATAGTTTTAACCGTCTCAAAATACAATGGTGACCGTGCAACATTGAATGAAATGAAGTTGAGGTAGAAGAAAAATGCAATAGTAAGGTCTACCTCTTCTCGCGCCTCTTTTTGGAAAATCCTATCCATTGGACCACCTGTAGATTGCCTCTTTCTTGTTTGATAAGTATCCCCACGCCCACGCCCATGCATGCTAGGTGGAAATGGAGGCTTGGTGCTAGAGGACTTCCTCAAGAATGGAAGAGGATCATCCTCTTTTTTCTTGCTTGCTGCTGCCACCTTCCCTAAGCCAACATGATCCTCTCTTTCCATATCCCTCCTTTGGTGAACAGTCACCGCTTTGCGTGAAGAAATCCCACAAGAAGGAAGGGCCAACAAATGGCCCTTAACCCGGAAATATGTGCTCATGAACTCATGCTTGCAAAAATTGCATCTCCAAGACACATTGCCTCCCCCACCAAGCTTTGCCCCGGGCCCATCTTTTCTTGTCACATACTTCCACAAAGGGTATTTTTTTTCTTGGGCTTGTTGTCTTGCTAAAACAGGGTTAAGTGGAGCCATAGAATGAGCTCCACTAGCAGCCGATGGAGCACTTGACGGAGGAGGAGAACCGCTTGTGCTTGGTGGAATAGGAGGGGAGGCACTAGATGGTGCATTTCTCCCTCTCCTTTGCCCCCTACCTCCTGCCCTAGCTGATTGAGACATTCCTTTTCTTTTGTGATGGTTGAGCTTGCAATCCTCTCCACAAATCCACCGGAATGCACTTGGAATCGCTTGGAAACGATGGATAGCCTTCAAATCTCCTTCAAATCTCCTTCACCTGCACATACAACTCACTCTCAATCAAATGCTTCCTTGCAAATGACAAAAAGAAAGGCAAATTTTGATTTTTAAGTGAACCCGGACGCACTTTTCCGCCAAAAAACGTGTCCTGTTTTTCATCAGCGTGTCCGACAGTCGCGATTCGCTTCATCAGCGTGTCCGATTCGCTGGGAAAGTCGTGTCCCGATTCAGGGGAGGCACTAGATGGTGCATTTCTCCCTCTCCTTTGCCCCCTACCTCCTGCCCTAGCTGATTGAGACATTCCTTTTCTTTTGTGATGGTTGAGCTTGCAATCCTCTCCACAAATCCACCGGAATGCACTTGGAATCGCTTGGAAACGATGGATAGCCTTCAAATCTCCTTCAAATCTCCTTCACCTGCACATACAACTCACTCTCAATCAAATGCTTCCTTGCAAATGACAAAAAGAAAGGCAAATTTTGATTTTTAAGTGAACCCGGACGCACTTTTCCGCCAAAAACGTGTCCTGTTTTTCATCAGCGTGTCCGACAGTCGCGATTCGCTTCATCAGCGTGTCCGATTCGCTGGGAAAGTCGTGTCCCGATTCAGGATTCGATCCAAGGTCAAATCGGACACGAATTCCAATCGAATCGTGTCCGATTCGACCGATTCGGGACACGGCAAGGGTCAAGGACGAATCCTGTTTCTGAGCTTGAAAGTTGAAAGTTGAACTTAAAGCTTAAACAATTGAGCTTAATCAAACTTTGGATTCTTGGAAATTTGAAATCGTTTACCTGGTTGGTTTTCATCTCATTCCTTTATTGCTAGGTTTTTGCCAAAGGTGCCCGTGGCTCTTTTGAAAGAGGTACTTTGTCGATGTACTTCCATCTGCTCATTCTCATCAGGGATCATGTGCTCTATGCAATCATACAAACCATCTTTCACCTCCCCTGTTAGATCATCTCCTAACCGAGCTTTATAATTATACCTTGGGTTCAAGAAAAATCCAGCTGCATGTATAGGGCGATGGAGTTGATTGTTCCATCTGTTATCAATGATCTCCCAAATAGGCCCATACTTGGCTACTCTATCTTTGTATGTTGCCTATATCTGCTCCTTTGCTTGATCCATGGCCTCATAAATGTAATCCATGGCCAATCTTTCCCCATCCACCAACCGCAACACCTTAACAAGGGGCTCAACAATTTTCACAACCTCGGCTGCTTTTGTCCAAAATGCACTTTCATTAACTTTTTTTTGGTGTCTTTTGCATCTTGCCTACGGGCCCACTTAGATGAAGTCCATTCATCACATGAAAACATCTTTTGCAAGTTTTGTTCGTGGGAAATGAGAGATTCCAATGTGAGGAAGTGTGTTGCAAATCTCATGATGGCAGGCCTAACAAGTTCCCTGCTCCTAGTGTTTTTCCTCATTAGGTTCAATACCCATGAGTGGTTGTAGATACATTTTGTAATGCTCTTGGCATGCTCTACAACATTCTTGACCCAAACTAGTTTGCCTATATCCCCAACATGAGGTCTATGCAGTGTGTAGCACATGGGGTCCGAAATATGGTTTTGTGTTTGTTCTCTAACATCTTACTAGCAAGAACATAATTAGAGGCATTATCTGTGATGATTTGAACAACATTTTCCACCCCCACCTCCATAACAACTTCATCCAGGAGCTGAAATAATAGGTTTGCATCTTTCACCCTATCAGATGCATCAACTGATTTAAAAAACATGGTTCCTTGTGGGCAAGAGACAAGCAAATTGATGATAGTACGGTTCCTTATGTCAGTCCATCCATCTGACATGATGGTACATCTCGTAGTGGCCCATGACTCTTTAAAACCCTGCAAGTATTCATGTATGGACATAACTTCCTTCTGCAAAAGTGATCCCCTCAACTCATGCATACTAGGGCCTTTGAAGCCCTTATTGGCTGCAATAACGAAATCCCACATGGGTTGACAATAAGCTGAGCGGGAAGCATTGAAGGGAATATCTTAATCACACCACTATCTAGCTATGTACTCATGAGCAACTTCTTTGCATTGCTTCTTCCAATGCTCATCTAAGGTGGACTGAATGTGGGTTGGTTGAGATTGAGAAGCATTGGCACTTGCAAAGAAGGGAGAAGGTGAAGAAAAATAGTGCTGAAGGGTCTTCTTCTTTTTAGGCTGATTTTCTCTAATGTTTTGAGTCTTTTGACGAGAGGGAGGAGCATAATGGAAGGGGTCCCTAACAAGAGTAGAAAGGGTAGAGGAAGAGCCTTCAAAATCTTGTAATCCAGATGCCCTCATGGCAGCATTTGCAAGTTCCCTCTTCCTCCCAATTTCAGCTTGTGTCTCTTTATGCCTAGCCTTATCTTCTTCAAAATTTTTAAATTGATTTAACAAATCAGCGCTAATCTCCCCAATTAGCTCTATTCCAGCCAAGTGTTGCTTCACCCTATGAATGCCCCCCCCCCCACCCATGTGTTTGTGGCAATATTTGCAAAACATTTCCCCATCAACACACACTCAACATGGGCCCATGCAACATCTTTCATTCTAGGAGCCATTGGGAAAATGCAATTTGCAAATGGATTCCGCAAGTGCAAAATGGAAAAAAAATTTGAAAATGTGCAAATGCAAATACAAAGTCAAACTCACAAAAAATATTTGCAATTTTGCTTTTCAAGATTTTTTTTTTAAAGGAAAACAAAATTAAAATTTAAAACAAACAATTTTTGCATTTGCTTAAAAATTTAAACAAAACAGTGGCATAAAAAACTTTAACAATCAGAAATTTTAAATTTTGAGAATTGCAGCAAGAGACAAGACTGAAGTTGAACTTTGAAGAGCATTTAGGCTTTCAGTTTCAGGCCAGCATACCTTGAATTTTGCAGCAGCCTTGAAGGATTGAACAGGATTCAGCCTTGAACTTGAAGACTGAAGTCTGAAATTCGAATTGGAAATGGTCCTCCAAGCTCCAACAGTCAAGTGACAGAAATCAGAATGAGGAAACTTGGCCCTTCAACTTCCGCACTAGGCTAATAGACCTCCAACAGTCTTGCAGCTTGCTCCTTGAGGCTTGACTCCTTGACTCCTTGCCACTTTGGACAGCGGCCTCCTCCACCGGGCTTGACTCCTTGGCAGAACGTGAACACACTCAAAACACAGCGAAAATGACACTCTTGGCGGCAGCAATGAGACAAATGGAGACTGAAGTGTGAGTGAATTAGAATGTGGGGGTTGGGGCATATATTTATATTTGTTTGGAGGTGAATTAAGGTTAGGTTTTGTGTTTTTTATTGATAAAAAAAATAAAATATGATCTTTTCCCTGTTCGGGGCCTGCGGACGTGAAATAGGAGTTGGCCGGCTGGATTTTCACGGACTCGGCTGGTTGGGTTCGGTTTGGTAACGAATCGACCGGTTCATGTATCGGGTCGGCCGGTTCATTACCAAACCGGGCCCGGTCCGAGTTCTTCGTCGGTTTGAACATCCACGTGCCTTGGCTAGTCAAGCCAGCCGGTTCCGGTTCCAACTCGGTTGTTTTTCAAAACGTTGCTCTCTGCAGAAGAAATATTAACAACCTGTGAAAGCACCCTCACCGCCAATTTATGCAAATATGTGGTACTGGAGTCATACATGTTCCACCAACGGATAGGATCCAACCTATCTCGATCTTTGGTTGCATGCAAGGTACCAAAGACTCCATGTTCATTGATGTATTGGCTCAATTCACTCTGTACTTGAGCACACTCCTCATCGGGGACGAACTTGTCTAATGCACACATATACCCATTTTGCACCTCTAGATCTGTGTGTGGTTTTTTCTTAACTCCACCCCAGGTGCAAGTTGGGCTAACCAATTTGGAGAATAATATTTTGGGGTAAGGACATATGCAAGGGCATGGAGTTGAACATTTAGATTATCCCACCTTTTGACCACATGTTTATGAATTATGGTCATACAAGATTGCATCTCTTTGCTCAACAAAGTCTTTGATTTGACCAAGCATGTTATCCATCTGCTCATACCTCCCCAATCACCAACTGATCTGTATGTGCAAAACGAATCATATTATAAATAGGCTTGGTGAACTGCAGAACATACCTAACTTGTGCCCAGAACTGACCATCAAGAACGGTGTCCTCCACCTCCTGAAAGTCATGTCTATCAGCTGCGCTTGCATCTCTGTCTTTCAATTCTTGCCATGAATCACTTGAGACCATGCTAGTCAATGCCTCTCTTACATTCAAAAGCCTCCTGAAGGTGAGGTAGTAGCTAGCAAATCTAGTCTTTGCAATCTTCAATAGCTCCAACCTAGAGTGATTGCGAAAAATGTGGTGCGCCATGCTATGATTGGTAATAAATTTTATCATTTTCTTACCTCTCTTGTAGAAGGCACCAATCCATCGGTAATTAGGGTCCTTCATCTTAACAATGCCATGCATCAAAAGGTTCAATGTGTGAACCAAACACCCTGACCAAAATATGTTGGGATACTTATCCTCAATGATTGCTCCTGCTGCCTTTTAATTAGCAGCATTATCAGTGATGACTTGAATGACATTGTATGGCCCAATCTCTTGAATGGTTTTAAGTAAAGGTTGTGCAATATTAATACCAGTCTTGTAGCGATCTGAGTAGTCATGGGTTGAAAGGAAGACCCCATCGCTAGCAGACACACCAAGAATATTTATCAATGGCTTGCCTTTAACATTTGTCCACCCATTAGATACAATGGATATCCCATAGTTGGTCCAATCATTTGTAAACTTTCCAAGAGCACTATTGATTTTGGCTCTTTCCCTGTCAAATCCCACGGTTCTAGCTTGGTCATACCCAGGGCTCATGTATCCTTTAGGGGCACCATTGATAGCTTGTACCATTTCATGCCAATAAGGTGAGCGAAGAACATTGAATGGCATACCACATGCATAGAGAAACCTGTAAACTTTTGAATCCACATCATCTCTATAACCTTGGTCAAGGAAATCTGATAATGTTCTTCGCATAGTCGAGAATCCAGGGGATGAGGATCTCGATGGAGCCGATGATGATCCACTAGCAGATATTCTATGTGAATGACAGGATTCAGATTCAACCCTTGATCTCTTGGAAGTGTTTTGAGTGGCCTTTTCTTCCATCTTGTATTTGTTTCTCTCTTTAGTGGGCACTTTGTCACAGGTTTTGACTCCAACATCCTTACCTTGATCACATGGCATAAGCCCACACAAATGCTTTCTCACCCGGGTATATGAACCACTATAAGTTTTAGTACAATGGGGGTATATAAACTTTGTGGTTCCACCCCCTCTCCCTCCCCCAAGCCTTGTCACATACTTCCACAAAGGTGTTGTGTCTTTTTTTTTGCCCCTCATCACTCTCAATCTCATCATTATCATCATCCTCTTTCCCTTCCTCCTCTCCATGGTATGTGTCGCTCCCTACCTCTTCCCCCTCATCATTGCCACCACCATATCTACTTTCCAACACCATCATAATGAGAAGAAGTGGAACCAAAAGCTAAAACCACATATCCATCATGCTTCTTGACTCAAGATGAGAATCACTTGTTGCCTGCAATAGAATGATGGAGAAGAAGAAATTGGAAAGAGTAGGAGAAGAGAACATTGCAATATTTAAATTTTTTAACATAGTGAAATATTTTTTCAAAAACAAATAAAGAGTGGGGTTTGGAGCTTACCTCTTTAGATCTCCAATGGTGGTTGGAGAAGCCTTCAATCTCCTCTCCAAGCTCTCCTTCAATCACCCCTTCAATCTTTCTTCCAAGCTCCCACAAATTTGCTCACAAAGAACTAGCAAACCCTCTCAAAGCTCTAGCAAAGAGATGAAATCAATGAAAATAGGAGTAGAATGAGTCTAAATGAAGTCACATTGTGGTTATATAGCCCAAAGCAAGCCTAGCCAATCGCCAAAACCTAGCCAATCGCCCAAAACGAATTTGAACCAAGCAAAATTGACCAAATGCCAAATCGGTCCGTCCAATCCGCGGAAGTGCCTCAGACTCGATTTCGGGAGTGTTTTTTTAGCACGGGATTGCTGAGGGAGCAATGAGGGATCTCTCAGGGAACGTTGATCCCTCATCGCTCCCTCAATGATTTCTAAAATTCCAAGGATCGTTTTTTTGAGGCCAAATCACGAATTACCAAAACGATCCCGAACGGAAGCGAACAAGAATCGCAATCCTGGGGTCAATTCCTATCCACTTTCATTGGGAGCGAAGCGGGGGGGCCCTCGGGTGCTTCTCTGTTGTCTTGACCAAAACTGTTTGCATATATGATATCGTTAGTAAGAATATATATATATATATATATATATATATATATATATATATATATATGATGGTTTACCCTATTTACCATCCATGAATCATGGGGAAGTACTTGGGGGGCTTTCCGCAAGGTTGTTCCTTGGAATATATATATATATGTATATATATATATATATATATATATATAGTGGGCCTAATGGTTAAGAACATTTGTTTTCCTCCTAGGGGGTCACAAGTTTGAAACTTTGAATCTAGAAGGGGGGGGTAGGGTATATGCACACCTTTGTTCCTTGCCCCACAAATAAGGGGGTCTCATACATCAAATTGGTCTTTGGCTAGGCGGTGACTTTAAAATTATATATATATATATAGGGATGCCAACCATATCTGCAGATGATGTTGCTGAAAAATGTTCCACACATATAGCAGTGTCTGTAATAACTTATATATTAAGGCCAACAATTATTCTCACATAAGAATATAAGAGTGCTGACATATATGGATAACATCGATAATAAGATATGTATAACTGTTCAGTGTAATCATGATTACTAGTGACGTATAAGTCTATCTTGTTCACATGCTTGCACAAAAATACTATACTTTTCCATATATATATATATATATATATCCACACATGCATAGGAATTTTTTTTGCCTTAACTCTGCAAAGTCATCATGATACCTCTAAGGAAAACACAGAAAAAATAGCATTAGTAACTGCATTCTGCAAATTCATGTTAACAGTTTTACTAAGAACAACAATCATAAATTTAAAATCTCCCTGTGTATTATCAGGTGTCTCCCTGCTCGTCACTTTAATAGAAGGTATCCAGAATACTAAAACAGGAAAACTTTGCTCTCAATTCCATTTCCAAAGGCAATGCAGATCCCTTAGGAAATCCCATGAAAGGGGCTGCAGGCTTTTGATTGGTAGTACTATCAACAACAGAACCTGCAAAGGGTTTAGCAGGTGATTTTGGTATCATTGACTTTATGAATCATTGTTTTGCACAGCAATCCCCTCCTGCTGTTGGTGCAACATAAGCAGTAAGCGTTGTTGTCCTGTACTTGCAATTCAGTGGTATTAAGCAGCATCAAGTCTACAATGGCCAATCAAATAGGATAATTGGAAAGTCCAATGCTCATTGCATTTTCTCAAACAGGTAAATGCACATTTTGCCCAGCATTTTTGCTCATCTTTTGGGGAAGCCTTTACAATGACAATACAATCTCTTCATCCTTTTTTACTTTGAAGCACTCTAAAGCCAAAGCAATTGCAGATATTATTTATGTACCAAAATGGTGTCCAATAGCCAACGCTCATCTCTAAAGCATAAGAACATTGCAGGATTTAGGGTTCTGTGTAACTGATTGCTTGACAGAGCTTTATGAATCGGTGCCTTATAAGTTTATAAGCATTACAGAAAGGAAGAGCCCTGCCATCCAATGCCCTGCATATATCACCATTAACTAATTACCACACTGTTATATTGCAAACCTGGTATTCTTCAAATCTGAAAGGATTATCTCTGATTTGCCAAGGAACCATAGGCACTGCATGAATATCCCAAATACCAAATTGCACTGAAATCTGAAAAAATGTCCTGCTCCGTGCAAGGCCAGTGATACAAAAAAGTACTAAAATACCAGTCCGCTGGCTCTTAATGGGACATGCATGTACTTGATATCTATGCCTGCGAAGATCTTAATTGTATATTGCAAACATTACAAACTGAAACAACGATTTTTTATTTCCTGAGCATCCGGATAATCTCTTGAGGTTTGTATATTATCTTGATTTGATTCAAGTTTCAAAGTTCAGCTGTGAGAATATGATTTGATAATAGTTCAACATTAATAATTGGAAATATTCCCTCAGCACCATAGTCAACATGTAAAGGGAAAATGCTTGCAAGACCACACAGACACTGAGAACCATGGCAAAAGACTTAGTTCTACCTGATGGCTTCTGGTTGCATTTGTTGATAAATTTTCCAGGCATCTTGGTCCAGTATCATGGCAGTCCATGAGACAACATTCAGTTGAGTAATTTTTTCAAACATTTAACACTCGTTGCACTGAGAGTAGCAAGGTGCTTACAACCCAGTATGGGGGAGATGTGTACCGTTATGTACCAAAAATTAAAAAGTAATTAAACAAATTTATTTCGGCTCATAAAATAAAAAATGAAAATCAAATAAAAAATAATTAAAAAAATCCATATCCACTCATAAAATAAAAATTTAAAACCAAATAAAAAATCATTAAAAAAATAACAACTCAAGAAATTGGATGCCTCTTGGTGCTTGATAGATCCGCATTTAGGATGGATCTATGCTGGTTCTTAATACACCTACACCCACTTTTGGCATACATATGAGCAAGGGCACTCACCACAAAATATCTGACCTGGATCCAGTTTTAATGATCTGGGCATGAATCCAAACTGGATCCAAGTCGGATATTTTGTGGTGAGTGCCCTTGCTCATATGTATAGCTGGGCATATGCTGCCATCATTGCATTCCATACAACTTCATTGCATCCAACTATATTGTTGAACACCCAATGTGCATCACCCAAACTGTCAAATGAGATCTACATATTCACCATTTTGTTTGATTCCAACATGCTTGAGTTTAGGTCACCAGTTAGGATGACATGGGCATGGACCTGCTTGCCTTCTCTCAAATCAGCAAGTCCATTAAAGTGAGGCAGCAGCTGCAGAGAGGCAGAGCTACTCCACTTTGTTCCAAAGTGCATCCCAGTTTTAGTTTTGAGTTGTGTATTGATTGTGGTGGCCAAATGATAGTTTAAGAATAGTGATGGAATGGATAGTTGTGTTTTTTAGCAGCAAACAATCAAATAACATTAGCATTAGGAACACCTGAGCTTCCACCAGGCCTGCATAGCTGCAAGCAGACAGAACAACATGCTTGATTCCAACATGCTTGAATTTAGGTCACCAGTTTAGATTTAACTTCTTTATTTATGTTGCCATAGGGCAGCAAACTCTTTAGCTATTCGAAGACAGAAAATAGTCATCCTACTTAGTTTGTTGAGATGTGATTTGTAGTGGTCTGCTCGCTCAAATCTTGGAAGAAATTTGTGGACAATATATCTCCTACCTCTACCCAATGTAGCCTGGCTCAAATTCAGACCCTCCTAATTTTTCTAGCTTGATATGATTTTAATGGTGTGGGTATGTTTGGCAGATTTTTCTTCGAAGTTTCTCATCTGGTAGTTTCTTCTCAGTGGCCTTAATTTGGACAAGCTCCTTATTGACAACTTTCTTTGCTCTTCTTCTAAAATGAATGACCCACTTCCTACCCCTTGAGAAACATAGTTTTCCTGAATCTTAACTATTGTATTATCCCCCTATAGAGATCTACCCTTACTTGCCTCTACGCTTGGGGGCCATATTCCACACTCTGTTTAGGCATTGAGTACAATTAGTTCAGATCCAGATCTTTTAGTTTGAAAGTGGTTGTGTCTACCTTTGGTTTAACCAACACCCCAAAGAAAGGAGAACACTAGTGACTAGGGTACTATTATCTGAAAAGTGGTGGCCTCACCTTCAATTGCCCATTTTGTGGAAGATGAGTAGTCAAACCACAATTCTTTTTGCTTGGACAATGTTTTGCTGTCTAGCATGTTTAGAACTATTACGCTTGTTCTGACATTGGACTCTATATTTGTTATTTCAAGTTTGAAATGAAAATATATATTATAAATTGTTTTGGCCTTTTGGCTCATTGGACTCTATATACTAGAGCTCTTGAGAGGCATTCATAAAAAGAAAGCTTGGAATTGTTTTGTTACCAAGCATACTTCTCTTCAACCTTCTTTGTTGTAAGGAGGCCACCTTATATATCATCTCAGGATTCTTCCATGTTAAAATGACCATGTTACTGGGCCATCCCCATTTTTCAACTTTCTTAATGGGGAAGTTGAGGATTCTGTTTGTTTTTAATGTTGAACATGGCCCATATTATTGTGTGAGAAGGATCTACTCTAGGTGTGACCACATTGTGACGAGATGCAGCCAAACACGATGCTCCTTTTCCCTTTTCCATGTTTTGAGGTAAACTGTAAATGCAGAAACATTTGGCCATGTGGCTTAATGGGTACTTAAACTTGAAACCATCAACCTTGACTTCTGATTGATGGACAATCTAAAGGAAGAATGATAGCTTTTATTCTTTATTGATACCTGTTTTTACATATTTCAGAAGCCCTCTCGTACATTTCATTGGTTAAGAAGAGATGGGCCTTGCACCCTAGTTCCTCCTCTTCCATGAGACTAGTCACTACTTCAACTACATCAAACATTTTTCTTAGGTTCCACTTCTTGAAAAATATTTTAGGGTGATGGGTTTGCCCATCAGCTATAAGTTCATTTCTGCCAGGTATGAAGGGTTGTGCGTAGGCTTTATATAAGAATAGAGGATACTTTTGTCCAATGCTCCTTGGTCTTGTTTGGTTTTTGAGTTTGACTGATGGTCTTGGACTTAATAGCATTGCTCGCTTTTTTTCCTTTGTTGAGCTTATATTGGCTATTGTTTCATGGTCTTTTCCCAAATGAGCTAGATGATTTACCTTGAGGATTCTTAGTCGTACCTTGATCTGAGATCATCAAGTGTTACTTCATTCTCTAAAAATTTTGTTCTAATTTATTGCATTTTCCTTGCAAGGTTCCAAAACATTTATATCTTGGTTCTACTCTTGGGCCTGTTTTTGTTTTTCAGTTTTTGCAATTGCATTATTCATGCTGTGACAGTGAGAGTGTCAGTGGTTCTCAGATATCCAGAGTCCAGACACCTTTCTTTCTATCACTGTTGAAACTCAGTATGAGTTATGACCAACATGTCTGTGGTTGTGAACTAACTTCACTGCGGAGATGCTGAAAAAAATATTTAGCAAGTCTTGTAAGTACTGTTCATCGTCCCTCATGGTGATCCTTATAGACACTCTTCATTTTGTTTACATATGCCTTCAGGGACAAACTTCCATGTTAAAGCTCAAAATTTAAAGTAGTTGAACACTCTGGGCTCCTTGTTATACTGATGCCACTTTCTCAATTTCAACTGTGGTCAAATTCATTGTGAACTTTCCTCATTCAAATGTGTTTCACTACCAAAGTTGGTTTATAAGATATGCTTATTTTAGTTTAAGATTATTTGTTCTGCAGGTTCCAGGCAAGTCATCAAAGGAATGCTTTAACAGATTTTATTCAGCCCACCCTACCCCACCTGTTACTCAACCACGTTCAAGAATGAATAGGAAAAATAGTGAGTCTCCTATCAGGTCCTTTGCAAATGACTTCAGTACTTTACTGAAGTCTGCTGGGTCTAGTGGTGGAAGGTCTGGCAGCGGTAGACAGAAAATTCTGCATGCACGGAAGACTGTGCGGCAGATACTAAGGCAGCATAAGAAAGCTGATAAAGGGTATGAAGCTGACTTATTTTCTGCAATAGAAAATGTTGATCCTGCTGTGCACTCTTTCTTGCTTCCAGCTACTACACCTATCACACCTGATGGTGCTCATCAGGTTGGTGGACATTCAACTTCTGACCAGACTCTATCAGCTTATAGGCCAAAAACATTGTCTAGATTTTCAGCAGATTCCCACCGGCAACTACAAAAGAAGCTTCTGAGCCCTGAAGTGCTGAAACAAATAAAGAACCCTGCTCTTCACGACAAGTATATTGATTTGTTACATTCTAGAGAGGCAGCACGGAGAAAAGCTTCGGCCCGAAATACAAAATTCCAGTCAAATAATGTCCAAACATTGCCACAAACAGATGTGGTTTGTGCAGCAAAAGCTGCTGTAGTCGCTGAGGCCCAACAGGTGCTTCGACAGTCGCGGACTACTGAGAAAAGAAACTGTTTAGGTATTCAATATCCCATATGCAGTGAAAACAGTGAGGAAGATAGTGAAGAAGATTGTGAAGAAGATAATGAAGATGCTGATGAAGAAGAAGAAATTAAAGATTTAGATTTGCGTTAATGATGTGTCATAAGTTCTACTTGTACTTTATTTTTATTGGTCCTCTACTAACTTTTTTCCAATTCTTATATCATTAAACTGGTATCATTGGTTCGAATGGGCTTTCCAAATAGCCACTTTTCTTGATGCCTTTAAAAAGGACCTCATTGGAAAATGATCTCCGATGCTAATCCAAAGAAGTAACATGGATACGTAACTATGACTGACTGAGATAGAGTTTGAACTTCTTTTGCTTCAATTTGTTTGGAAATTATCAAATTGTGAAATGCATATAGAGCTATGGTTATTTACAGTTTGTACAAACAAGCAGACCTTCTATGCTTTCTGATTTAGGACATTTGGAATCCATTCAAACATGATAATCTCTCAAATTATGACTGCTAATGAATTCTTAATCACAATATGGTTGATATCTAGTCTTGATCATATCAATGCACTCGATAGATAAACTAATTCAATGGTTTTGCAGAATAGGAAAATAATGTAGTCATGTGAGAGAAAAGATGGTAGAATAATAAACTATTTTGGACAACTCTTTGGAATAAGTGAATGGTGCATCTCTTATCTGTTAGAATTTTGATACTTCAAGGATGGTTATGTTAGATCCTCAAACAATATATATATTATCACAATAACCATACGCAATAGGATCACTGAAGGATAGACAAACACAGCATAAACAAGAGTACACAAAGATTTACCTTGGGAAAACCCTTGCACATGAAAAACCCAACAAAACTTCTTCAATATGGATTCGCCACAAGTACAATGTCAATATAAGAGCAAAGGCTCTTTCACACAAAGATCCCGAGAATAAGATAAGATAGAAAACCCAAGAATAAGATGTCTTCAATGCAGCTACACTTTCTCCCAAGCGAACTTGCTTTTCTCTCTCTACTCATGCAAACTTGCTTGAGTGAGTGATGTAGCAAATGAGCTAGGCGCCACTCTATTTATATTAGTCACAAACTGACCTTTTTACCTAACTGGGCCGACTTGTCTTCTCTAATTGGGCTGACTTGACTGGGGCAGTTTTGCCCATATTTTGGGGCAGACTGCCCATTGTTTGGGGCTGTTTACCCACTGATTTCTGTGGAGCTGGCTTGTCTATTTTACTTGATTTCTTTTAGGGTTTTACATGATTAATTACAATATGAATATTTGCTGAAGGAAGTACAATAAAATACAATAAGAATATCTTCTGAAATTACATTCTTCAACATTATCTTGATGTAATTTCTAATAGTGTAAAAGCAATGAAACATTCAGGAGAACGCCTCTTCTGTTTGCTTTGATAACAAACTCACTAAGGGCAAAACTAATGTTGGTCTTGGCAGTTTCTAGGGCAGAGCATTTGCTTTTCTGCAGTAGGGCTGTTGCACTAATCGACTACCTGAAGCAAGAATGATACCACTAGACCAAATGTCCAAGAATTTATCTAAAACTTTTGCAATATTGAACACTGAAAAAGCCATCTATAGCTAAGTTCATGCCTAAAAAGGCAAGCATCGATAACATGTATTATCTAATACAGGGCGTTCACACCAACGACTTGTGTGTACAGCTTTGAGCTTGGACAATACAATCATGATCAAAAGTTTTGTGCTGTTTATGTTAAAATTCAGTCCGCACATGACCATTAATAACTGTGATTGTCAATAATTTCTTTTTGACTAGTCTGATAGGCGTACCCTCAATATATAGATAATTTCTGTAGGTGCAAGGTTTGAAAGGGTGGAAAATCGAATATTGAATTGCAAAATAGGCATGTTTCATGATAACGAACGCAATTGAAGTCAAGGGTTAAGATTTTTTCAAGAAGAAAAAACCATAACTTGTTATTTATAGTAAATCAAAGTTACAGATATAAGATATACAAGGCAAGGTGGATGACTAAAACAAGCTACGAGGCCAACAAACCACCATCCTAACTCAATACATAGAATAGCGCTATCACAAGCAAAAATAAACAAGTAGTCTAACAAAAAAAGGCTAAACACACAAGCAATCAAAAGTAGAGCCCAATCAAAAGTCTCAGCGACAGTTTACCGACTGATTTCTGTGGAGCCGACTTGTCTATTTTACTTTATTTCTTTTAGGGTTTTACATGAATATTTCCCGAAGGAAGTGCAATAAAATACAATAAGAATATTTTCCGAAGTTACATTCTTCAACACTCCCTCTTAACAAGGAAGGTATTCTTCTGGCACGATCATCATTGTCATCATTGTCTTCATCGTCATCATCATCATTACCACTACTGCTGCAACTTTGTACTCTGATCATTGACTTGTGACATCTCTCTCGAATCTATACATCACTAGAAGTTATGTACGAGCAAGCCATCAAGTGGGTCCAGCCCAGGAGCCCTCATTACGTTGCCAAAGCAACCACCTACATTACCACACGTGTCCAGATCATCTCGTGAGTGTAGCCTAGGAGCCCAAATTACATCACCGAAGTGACTATTCGCTAGCACGTCACATCTCACCATGTGGAGACCAGCCCAAGACCACGAATTATGTCACCCACTGACCACCTATGTCTTTGCACATCTCGACAACACGAACCTCGTGAGTATAGCCTAGGAGCACAAATTACATCACCAAGTGACTACCTGCTATCATGTCACATCATGTGGAGGACAGCCCAGGACCACGAATTATGTCACCCAGTGACCACCTGTGTCACCTGAGATGTGACTACTCGCTAACACGTCACATCTCACCATGTGGAGACCAGCCCAAGATCATGAATTATGTCACCCACTGACCACCTACATCTTCGCACATCTCAGCAACACGAACCTCATGAGTATAGCCTAGGAGCACAAATTACGTCACCAAGTGACTACCTGCTATCACGTCACATCATGTGGAGGACAACCCAGGACCACGAATTACGTCACCCAGTGACCACTTATGTCTTTGCACATGTCGTGTATGCCCAACATAGCACCAACAATAAGGGGACTCAATTACCTCACTAACGTGACTACCTGTAATACCCCCAATTCGACCCTTAGGATGTAATGTGTACTTGTTATTTATGTTTCCCTAGCGTGGAGCTCAAGGCCAAGGCCCCGCTAGTGAAAGCCCGAATTGGATTTAAAGGGCAAGTATTTGATATTTTGATACCATGTGCTCTTAAGCCATGGAAATTGTAATAGGATGTAAATTAGACATCATGCAATAAAATACCAAAGCTGGCTACGGAGGCAACGAATGAGAAGGGGCCACGTGTATCCACTAGGGAGTGGTGAGGGGGCTATGGGAGTGACCCATAGGTTGCCATTTGTCATTATGTGAACCCATTGACTTCCTTAGGTGACATTAATGCCAATTGTAAGGAAGTGGTTGAGATTTCAGCCCATGACTTTGATGGAGTATGGGCAGCCCTGAAATTCGTATGGGAAGGTATGGGCTCTTTTGACTTGTCCCACAAGTCACTCTACATCTTGGGGGTTTGCTCCATCCTTATCCCCATTCCATTGTGGAAGTATGGGACATCTTTGCCCACCCAAAACGAGCTCCCAACAGGGAGAAAATCAGAAAATCGCGACTGTGAGAGAACCCACGTTTTGGGAAGCCAAAAACGTCCCGATTTGGTATTGGATAGAGAAATCCAATGGGGGATCCATTGGTAGGAACCTTGGGGCGAATTTGGGAGCAATAGCTACCCCAAAATCCATGGGAAAGCCCAGTTTAAATTGCCCAGAAAATCGGTGACGGATTTGGGTTAATTGCTGAACAAAGCTGTGAGAAATCCAAGTGTGGATGTTCGAATGGAGGCTGGGATCGTTTGAGTCTAGCTTGATGTGTACCTAGCTCTGGGATTGAGCTCAGTGGACTAGCATCCTCCTCCATCTCCTATTGCATGCTTGAAAAACCCAACTGTGTGTTGGCTTAGCATGGTTGTCTGAGTGAAACCTTGACTGCGAGTGAGCCATCTAGTTCCTCCTTAGTGGATACACAGCCCAGCTCGGGGGTGATCTCTCAGCTGAAAGAATACAGGCTGAACAGAGATCTATGGTTGGGTGGAACGTTGCTCTCACGTAGCCAGTTGTTTGGGCCATTATAATTCAAGATAAGTATTCTTGATGTTAATTCTATGCCCTGCAAGCATTTTAAATAATGATTGTTGTTTATATGTTGAATGCATGATAAAACTGTGTGCATATGTATTGTTAATTCCGCTGTGTTTATATTGAATTGAATCTGCATAGAGAAGTTTTAAAATGTTAGTTATTTAGGTGCAAAAATATTGGGGCTAAGTTTACCAAAAGCCCGGTATGTTGTTAATGTTTCCTTCCCTGTTGTTCTATGGGGAAGGGGACGTTACACTACCTACTGCATCCTCGTGAGTGTAGTTTGGGAGCCCTCGTTACATCACCGAAGTGACCACCCACTACCACATCACCTCAAGTGGAGACCCGCCCAGGAGCACAAATTACGTCACTACGTGACTACTTGCATCTCACACGTGCTATGTCGCTCACCCCTCCCTCTTTCAAGGATCACCGATCTGGATAACTCCAAGCTTGTCCCTGAAGTACTCAAACTTCACTCTCTACAGAGGCTTGATCAACACATCGGCTATCTACTCATCTATCGCCACATACTAGAGCCTCACTGCTCCTCTTTGCACCATATCCTTAATATAGTGATACCTGATCTCGAGGTGCTTCAACTTGTCATGAAACAATGGGTTCTCGGACAACTTCACACAACTTTGGTTGTCATAGAAAATATAAGTCACCTCTAACTCGAGATCAAACAATCCTGCAAGTAACTTCCGAAGCTACACTGCTTCGCAGCTAGCTAAACAAGTTGCCATGTACTCTGCTTCGGTTGTACTGAGTGCCACACTCGTTTGCTTTCTACTGAACCAGGAGATCATGCCTGATCCCAAACTAAAGCAACATTCTGAAGTGCTCTTCCTGTTTGTGACACTACCAACCCAATTTGCATCAACATAACCTTGCAGGTTAATCTTCTGATCTGTTGCATATCTGAGCCCATAATCAATCGTACCCCTCAGGTACCTCAACACATGCTTTGCCGCAATCAGGTGAACACATCTTGACTCTACCATGTACTGACTCAATGTGTTCACCGCAAAGCATATATCTAACCTTGTGTTCGTTAAGTACATCAACGAACCAATCATCTATCTGTATACACTGGCATCCACTTGGTTTGAAAAGCTCCTTAAAGCCGGATTTATAAATCCTATCAACTCCTAATTACACAATCTTTCTTGGTTTGGATATAGCCACATAGGCACAGTGTTAATACATGTGCACATGGCCAATCTATCTTCCCCTATCAATGCTTGCAATTGAAAATCAATAAAATAATGGCCAACAAATCTCAATTGATATCCTCTTATTTGGTTACTCAATGACTTGAGATCTTAATGGATGCCAACTTCTTTGTCGCTTCTTTAACAACCAATGTTCTAAAAAATCTTTAGTAGATTGATCTCCAATTTTATGCCAATAAGTCAAGCTTAGATTTGATCTCTCTAGGCTTGATGGATCACATCTAGTTTCATAAACAATATGAGCTTGGGAACTCTACCTTGAACAACTTTATCATAAGGTATAATGGGAGGAAGGCATTTCTTCAAATTCTTCCTTGGTAACGTTATGGTGTGAGCGTCGATTGATCGCAAGTTGTTGACTAAACTGCACATGTACATAGTGACTGAAGCAATAACATCATCTGGGCAGTAGGTTCTAGAGACATTCACTACTTGGATGCAAGCTAGGTGCTGGAGGTGAGACACATTAGACATATATCTTGATTTCGGTAATCTCATCCTAGCAACTCCCCAAGAAATGGAAAACATTATGTTAATTTTCAAATCATTGTAAGCAAATTATGCACTTACAAACAATAACCTAAATCCTAGGTCATTGAAAACTTCAAATATTCTATCAAAACAATAGATCTAAGTATGTAAACCTACAAACATACTAAAAAATAATAACATCAAGAACAAATATTTGAACTCTCAATCTATCTTCTATTGATACAAAGAAGAAAATACATTGCAATAGCTCAAAACCAAAAACTTGCTAACTAACACAGTGGTGTGCCCTACATCTCCTTAATAGAATAAGAAGAGACAAGATACAATGTATCTGGACACATGCAACAAACACTTGGTTTGATTGTGTCAAATCCTAACCCTAATCTGAACACCTAGTGTGTCGTAGCCACATGGATAAGGGTGCCTAGAGAAAGGCATCTCCTAGATATAACTACATCAAGCACACCATTGGTGCATTCTATAAATTTGTGCCCTCATTTCGTAATAGACAACTCCAATGCAAGTGCCTTAGGAAGCCTATCTATGCACTGTCTAAGAATAGATCATGCATGCAATCTAACTTGAATTGAACTAAATGAAACTAAGATAAAGTAAACTAGCTAAAAATGGAGCTATAGTAGTAACACTAGAAATATACTCGGATTGCTCTCTACTCTTCTACATAATTATGCCTCCTCCACACTCTACAACACATAGGGACCAAGACCAAATGCTACCAATAATGCATCGTATGGATCTGTCTGCACTTTTGCACCATAACAGAGTTGTATAGACCTGTAATAAGTGTCCTTGGATGGAGAATATTGTCCATGTTAAACCAGGTAAGATATTTAACATTTCCTCTTAGCAAGGAAAGTGTTGTCCACCAAATTTACTTTCTCAAAGCATCTCAAACTCCCCCTTTGCCTAGGGCTTTGTCAAGATATTTGGAACCTGTTGATTTGTTTGAACATACTCTAGATCCAATGTTCCTTTTGAATCCTATCTTGGAGAAAGTGGTATCTGAGCCAATGTGCTTGGAGCAATCATGGAGAACTAGATTCTTTGAGAGTTTGATACAACTCAAATTATCACAATAGACAAAAGTATGATCCAACATCTCACTTGTCAACTATGCTATCGACTTGCAAAGCTAGATGGATTCACAACTAGCAGAATTGGTTGCCATGTACTTTGCTTATGCCTAACTCAATGCCACTAATGCTTGTTTCCTTTTGAATCAAGATATCACTCCCAAACCCAAACTAAAGCAACAAACTAAAGTACTCTTGTTATCACTAACATCCACTACCCAATAAAAATCAACAAACCCATGTAGCCTCAACTCACCATCTCTTGCATACCTCAAACCATAATGTATTGTGCCCTTCAAGTAACATAACACATGTTTTGCAGCTACCCAATGAATCTACCTAGGCTCAACCATATATTAGCTCAAAGTGCTCACTACAAAACATATACCAAGTTTGTTATTAACTATATATAACAAAGATCCAATCAATTTTCTATATACATCAAAGGATCTACCACATAAGTCAAAATGCAACTTCAGTTTTGGTATCATATGAGTAACTAAGGGTTTACAATCCATCATCTGAAACCTGTTCAGAATCTCAATTGCATCCCTAATCTGTCTGAGGAACACCTCACCTAATATTTTGCCACACCTCTAGACTCGGGTTGAAATAGTGCATAAGTTGAATGCCCTTCATCTTGAACGTTACTATGAGCTTCTCAGAAATCCCTATAAGTATAAAGTCATCTACATACAAGACCAAAACTAGTAGACTAGATCTATTAAATAAATAATAAAGATTGGGATCTACAGAAGTCTTGGTGAAGCCCAAACCTAACATGTACTCATCAATCCTGGAGTACCATGCGATGCCTATTCAACTTGTAACTTTCTTCAACCTACACACATGGTTCTCTTTCCCATGCACCTCAAATTGTCTTGACTAATTAATATTTACTTCTTCCTCAATCACATCATTGAAGAAGGTTGTCTTTACATCTATTTGATATAACTGTCAATCGACACTGATGCTAATGACATGATAGCTTTGATAGAAGTATACTTGGCAATTAGAGCAAAGGTCTCCTCATAGTCAACACCATTTATTTGGGAAAATCCTTTCACTGCAAATGAACCTTGCACTTCCCTACGTTGCCATCGATTGCATACTTCACCTTGTACAACCACCTAGAATAAACAATTGATTTCCCCTCTGGTCTAGGCATAATCTCCCACACATCATTCTTCATGATAAGAATTGTACTCTATCATGGCATCCTACCATCCCTGAACCCCTATTGTTTCCTCATGATCGGAGGCTTTGCATCGATGATGGGAAACATTGGTGCAACATAAATAGGAAATTTCTTAGAGATTAGGAGGATGACTTACCCAAAAGTAGTCTTTGGAGCACCAACTTGCTCCATTGTCTCTTGGAATATCTTAGTAAGCCACCTCGACTTCCTAGCTGTCCTAGAAGGTAAAATTGTCTCTATATAGTATACTTGTATTGGAACCTAGCTGATCTAAATATGCACTTGGTGATTTTTGTGCATCAACAAATGTTTCTACCTCCTCAACCTTCGTTGGAGGTCCTTGTGACCTTGAAGACCATGCATCTTCGCCAACCTTCCCATCTCGACTCGCTACAATCTTCCTTTGAGATGGAACATAGATCTTGTAAGCCTTAGAGGGTTCACAATAGCCAACTAGAATACCTTCAAACTAGACAGCTCAAGCTTTGTCCTCTTCTCCTTTGGAACATGAATTGAAATTGGGTTCCCAAACACTCTAAAATGAGAAACATCAAGTTTCTCCCCAATGAACTCTAGAGTCTTTCCCTTCAACACTTTGTTCAGACACTCATTCAGTACTTAGATTGTTGTACAACATGCCTTTTCCCAAAGAAACATACACATATCTAACTTTCTAAGTCAGGAACCATAGACTTCACAATGTCTACTATGGGATTGTTCTTTCTTTCTACAACCCCATTTTTCTACAAGTTGTAAGGCACTATAAAGTCACTCTTGATCCTTTCTTCTTTGCAAAAAAATCAAAATCATGGGATGTATAATCCTCTCCATTCTCTAATCTCAATACCTTGATCTTCCGACCTGTTCATTGTTAATATTCAATATGCTAAGACAGAAAATAGCAACATTACATTCCATTTCACAATAATAGCATATACAGGATCACTGAAGAAACAACAAGCATAGCATAAACACAAGAGACACAGATTTATCCTGGGAAACCCTCATGGGGTAGAAAACCCAGTAAAGCTTCCTCAATATAGATGACCAACAATATACAAAGATGCAAACCCTGAGCATAAGCTCCTTCTTCTCCATAGCAGACCTCTCCTCCACAAGTGCGCCATTCTCAAGTGAGTGAGTGTATGTCAAATGAGGAACACACCTCCTCTATTTATACACTACTCTGACATATCTTTTACACAAGTACACGTAGGCTCGTATTTAACCAATGGGTTAAATACCCCACTACAACTGACTGGGCCGACCCCTCTAGGGTGGTCTAATAACCCTTTGACCCACATAACACATAAAGGGCCGACCTCCACTAGGGAAGTCTAATAACCCAAGTTACCACATTCTGACAGAGGAATAAACATCTCCGGATATACAATAAGATCTTTACGGAGGAATGAAACATCTCCGGAATAATAAAGTACAATTATAATATTCTTTGAAGTTACAATATCTCAACACTCCCCCTTAACGAGAAGGATATTATAACATCATCTGCATGAGCAAGGAGTCATCAACATCATACATGATACATCTATAAATCATTGGAAGCTTTCTCAACATCATCAGTAACTCAACCAGTTACTGGAACATCTTCAATACTGGAACATCAACATCATCAGAGTTGATAGTACTCAATCATCAGCATCGTTATAACAACATCGTCAACACTCGATCAACAGCATCGTCATCACACGATCATCAGCACCACTATCAACATCGTCATCACACGATCATCAACATCGTCATCACACGATCATCAGCATTGTCATCACACGATTATCAGCATCACGATCAACATAGTCATCACACGATCATCAACATCGTCATCATATGATCATCAGCATCGTCATCACACGATCATCAGCATCACGATCAACATCGTCATCACACGATCATCAGCATCGTCATCATACGATCATCAGCATCACGATCAACATCGTCATCACACAATCATCAGCATCGTCATCATATGATCATCAGCACCGTCATCACACGATCAATTCAGTTCTCTATGCAAACCAGTCATGTACCTTTTGAACCGAAGTCCAGGGACGATCCAGTCCTATCATGTACCTTTTGAACCGAAGTCCAGGGACGATCCAGTCCTATCATGTACCTTTTGAACCGAAGTCCAGGGACGATCCAGTCCTATCATGTTCTCGGAGACCACATGTCTACGGCTCAGTTTACAGGACCAAAGTCCAAGGATGACTTAATCCTCCACCGTACATTTAGGACAGCGTCCAAGGATGACTTAATCCTCCACCGTACATTTAGGACCACGTCCAGGGATGACTTAATCCTCCACCGTACATTTAGGACCACGTCCAAGGATGACTTAATCGTCCACCGTTCATTTAGGACCTACGTCCAAGGATGACTTAATCCTCCACCGTGCATTTAGGACCTACGTCCAAGGATGACTTAATCCCTCACCATCCACCAAGGACTTCATTCTCGAAGACTTACGTCTACGGCTCTTCTTTAGGACTGAAGTCCAGGAATGATCCAATCCCTTCACATGTTCACCAAGAACTTCATTTTCGAAGACATACGTCTACGGCTCTTCTTTAGGACTGAAGTCCAGGAATGATCCAATCCCTTCACATGTTCATCAAGAACTTCATTTTCGAAGACATACGTCTACGGCTCTTCTTTAGGACTGAAGTCTAGGAATGATCCAATCCCTTCACAACATGTATAACAAAACATGTATCCTCATCATCAAAACATGTATAACCACAACATGTGTCATCATCATCAAAACATGTATAACCACAACATGTGTCATAAAAAACTAACATAAAAAACATGTATACATCTATCATCAAAAACTAACATCAAAAGCATGTATACATCTATCATTAAAAGAAAGAATATAAGAGTCTTAAATCTAAATAATTCTAGGTAACTAAGTGCAGTAAATAGGTAACCTCATCATTGATGAGATAGACTTGTTATCGGATACTGTGCTACTCCCCCTTTCGAGGAGAGTCCTTTTGAACTACACCAAGCTTGTCTCGGAAGTGTTCAAACTTTACTCGAGACAGAGGTTTGGTCAGGATATCATCAATTTGATCCTCAGTGCTTATATACTCAATCTTGATAGCTCCTCTCTGCACCATATCTCGTATATAGAAGTATCGGATCTCAATGTGTTTTGACTTATCGTGGAATACAAGATTTTCTATCATCTTGATGCAGCTTTGATTGTCACACATAATCACAGTGGAATCCATTTCTAAGTCAAACACTCCATATAATAGCTTCTGAAGCCACACTGCTTCACAGCTGGCAGAGCAGACAGCTATATATATCGCTTCAGTAGTACTGAGAGCCACACTAGATTGTTTCTAAACCATGAGATCATGGTAGATTCAAGACTATAACATCCACCTGATGTACTCTTTCTGTCTGAGACACTTCCTGCCCAATCAGAATTTGAGTAACCATGTAAACGGAGTTCATGACCTCCAAGATAATATAGACCAAAATCTAATGTACCTTTTAGGTACCTCACTACATGCTTTGTAGCTATTAAGTGAACCTTTCTAGGTTCTACTAGATACTGACTTAGGGTATTTACAACAAAGCATATATCTGGCCTAGTATTTGTTAAATACATCATTGACCCAATGATTTGTCTATATAGGGTTAGGTCCACTAAATCCGATGAGTCATTAACTAATAAATTCAAGTTGGAGTCCATGGGAGTGGCCATGGCTTTACACTCCAACATATCAAATCTTTTTAGAAACTTCACAGCATACTTACCTTGATTTAAAAGATTCCTTTTGGATCTTGCCATACTTCTAGACCTAAGAAGTAGTGCATTAATCCAAGATCTTTCATTTTTATTTCTGCAGCCATTTTCATGATCTGTTTCTCATTCCTTGTCAGAAAGAGATCATCATCACACAATAATGGTATGATAGGTTCATCATCCACAACCTTAAGGTAAAGGTTAGGATCAGCTTTACTTCTGGTAAAGCCCAAGCTTTGTCATGAAGCTGTCAATTGTCCATTATTCACACTCTGCATTGAGTGATCTTCTGCATATCTATCTGTGCCATCTCTCGTCAGATGGGTCTACTAATATGAGCCTCAAAGTCATTCGAACTCTATGGTGAGTTCCTTCTTGCATCCATGTCATGTGTATAGAAGCCATATTCAACCTTGTAGCAAAGGTTGAGATCCACATCACTCATGATGATCATTAAGCTCATCAATTGACTACCAATCCTGGGTACCCATACAGAACCTGATTCACACTTCTTCTTTAATTTCACCATTAAGAGAATGGTCTTATCTATCCACTTGGAGCAAACATCTGTCATGATTCTCTTCCTCTTTCTAAGAGAATCTTCTAGCAATGAGCCTTCTATATTTTGTTTGATTTGTAAATCTTTTACAAATCAAAATTAAGTACATGATTAGTAATACTTCATAATCATCAAATCATATTGACATGATAACCTATTATGCATACAGATATCATTTACATAGTTATGCAACTATTTTGACCAATACTTTGGCACAACACTTTCCCATATCCTGTATGCATACAGTGGCTATCTAGATGCCTTCCATCTCTACCAGAACATACTATCGAGAGTGTGCACAGCTCTCAGCATGTCAGCAAAGATGTTTCATTCTAGACAAGCAACAATGGAATGTTTGTCCAACTTACCAATCATATGCATATTAGTAGCATGATATATTCTAGGAATACAAATATGCATACAAGCAATATCATTTACTATTTCTAATAACAACTCAAATACTTATCTTTTATGTTTGTGTGGTTGCTTCCCGCTTGATCTTCTATATGTCTTCTGAACCTCTATTCATTCTGTACCACTGTGCATGCTTAAGTGTGTACTAGTGTCATCCTCATGATCTCATACACGAACATACATTCATTAGTGGATTCTCAAAACATTCTAATTCTAAATAATCTTGAATATGTATAGTCATGATCATTAGTATTCAGGATTTCAAGGAAGTCTTCTTTTACTCATGCATATTCTTGTTTGATCATAGTACTCTTTTGGTTAGTTAAATCATCAATCAAGATAAGAGACATAATGTGCATGAACCCTTAATTAACTTTATTAATAAGCATAACCAATCATACCAAGTATACTTGTATAAGGGATCCTAACACAAGGTAAGATTATGACATAGGAAAACATACCTAGATTAGTATACCTACTTAGTTATGTACAACATACCTAAACAATCTCTTCAATGATTTAGAGATCCTGAGCTAGAACTTGCATGTCTCATAGATTAAGCATAATATATCAAAGTCATACATACCTCGTAAGTAGAACAAAGATTATGGATGAGTCTTTGTCTTCATGTGGAACTTGATTTGTCTTTCGTGATGTACCTGAATCTTGTTAGCAGACAACATCAACCTCACACAACACCATAATGCATTAGTACAATCATATAGCCCTAATCAATGAATGTCTTCGATCATTCACATGCATTCATATTGTTACTAGGGTGATAAGATAAGTCTAACATTAATCAATATTGTACTAAATAATATGAAGACAAATACATTATGAATTTAATTAGGAATCAGATTTCAAGACATACCTGAACCTCCTTGAGTCATACCTATCGAGACTTCTTGTAGTCTTCTTATGTAAGGCCTTAGCCTCAACTCCCCCTGAAAATTGATCTGGAGCTTGATTAGGGTTGCTAGAGAAACCCTAAAAATTCAATCTTTGACTTTCACTCTTCTGAATGAATGGAAGGATGTGTCTTGCTGAGCTGATCAAACTAGCATACTTCAATTTTGAAATCTCCAAAATTTGACCCCTCAAAATTGCCTTTGAAACTTTTGGATCTTCTGGACAGGATCCCGAGCTAGGGTTTGATGAAGCCCACCCTTCTTCTCAATCAAAAGGTTTGATTCAAGGCTCTAAACTCTTATTTTTCTGAGGAGCTTTCAGCCGTGGTTACAGACTTTAAAAAATTCCAACTTTTGCTGAAGCCCTAATTTTCCATCTTTTCGATCAAAATCCCGAGCTAGGATTTAATCAAGTCCAGTCTTCTACCCAACCAAAAAATTCGATCTTGGTCTCTAAATTTCAATTTTCCTGAGTAGCATTCAGCCGTGGATTTCGATTCCAAAAATTCTAACTTTCTCCGAAACCCTAAATTCCGGAAGCCATGAATAAAGGTGCTCCAAAAATAATTCTGTTTTGACAGAAATATGCACCTGATTGTTTCTGCTATAAATCTGAAATTTTTGCTCCACAGGGTCTGAAAACTTTTTTTGCAGTATTCTGACCTGTCATCTTTCCATCCTGACAGGTCTGACCTCAATTGGATTTTCTGAGAGAGAGTTATGCCAAGTGTCGCAACGTGACCTGTTTATGGGATAAAACAGGAGAGCGAACTTGTACGGTGTGCCACGTGTCACTGGTTCACCTTCGGCCTCTGAAAAAAGTTTCCTAAGATAGTACAGTCTGTGTACTACCTGTCACTTTTTACGAAATTTCATTTGGAGCTTCCTAGCCCAAGTTATGACCTTTTTTCCAAGGTCACCTGATTTTGACTGAGATCTGGAAGAGGCAGAAACCATGACTTGTACTGATCATAACTCATGAAGTACAACGAATCTGAGGGTGCCCTTTGGACACAAGGTACCTGGGGATGTTATCTTCGACCTGTAAACTTTTCAAACCCTGAACCTTCGCAGAAATGGATTTATAGCAAAAGTTCCACGATGACTGGTTTTTGCTATGTAAAACCCTAACCTTCAAATTGTCGTAACTAAAGCAAGTGTCGTAAGTGCCATACCTTGTCTTCCTTCAGGTTAGCTCTGATACCATGTTAATATTCAATATGCTAAGACAAAAAATAGCAGCATTACATTCCATTTCACAATAATAGCATATACAGGATCACTGAAGAAACAACAAGCATAGCATAAACACAAGAGACACAGATTTATCCTGGGAAACCCTCATGGGGTAGAAAACCCAGTAAAGCTTCCTCAATATAGATGACCAGCAATATACAAAGATGCAAACCCTGAGCATAAGCTCCTTCTTCTCCATAGCAGACCTCTCCTCCACAAGTGCGCCATTCTCAAGTGAGTGAGTGTATGTCAAATGAGGAACACACCTCCTCTATTTATACACTACTCTGACATATCTTTTACACAAGTACACGTAGGCTCGTATTTAACCAATGGGTTAAATACCCCACTACAACTGACTGGGCCGACCCCTCTAGGGTGGTCTAATAACCCTTTGACCCACATAACACATAAAGGGCCGACCTCCACTAGGGAAGTCTAATAACCCAAGTTACCACATTCTGACGGAGGAATAAACATCTCCGGATATACAATAAGATCTTTACGGAGGAATGAAACATCTCCAGAATAATAAAGTACAATTATAATATTCTTTGAAGTTACAATATCTCAACATTCATTTCTCCACAAGAGCTTTAACTCTCAAAACTTGTTAAAGATCTCATTCTTGGTCTTCCTAAAATATATCCAATTTTTTAATGCAAGAATCGTCAATGAAAGTTACATAATAAAGATTACCTATCAACAAAATCGATGGCATGGATCCACAAACATATGAATGAATCAGATCAAGAATGCCTCTTGATCTGTGCTCACTGCTTGGGAAAGCAACATTCATCTGCTTGCCAAGGACACACTCCTCTCCTCCACCTTGAACTTAGGAAATCCAACCATCATATCCTTTTGAAGAGGCAAAGATCCATAGTTCAAGTGACTCAATCTTTTGTGCCAAAGCTCACACAGATTGTTACCACTAGTCAACAAATCTCTTTGCTTCATGGGATCTACTAGTAATCTGTAAAGGAAACCCTCTAACTCCTCTAGCCAAAACATGACCAGGATTTGAGCTACGACTTCTAATGATCACTTCCTAATCATAAAACTTAGCATTTTACTTCAAATATATTAGAAAAGAAACTAAACGCAATTTTTTAGTCATACCAAGAACATACAATATATTATGGTTTCAAGAACTTTTGCTAGCATGCATAGTGAGATAGAACCCAACCCAATGATTAGTTACTTGACATCATCACCAAGCTCCACCTACATGTCAATATCTTGTTCCTCTAACTTGCAGAAGGACAATTTGTTTGATATCATATGTCTTGAGGATCCACTATAAACATACCACCCAACTCTTGAAACTATGTTGGTGGATAGTCATGACACCATGGAAAATGTTGTATCAAGCTTGGGAACCAATTCGTCCACACTTAAAGCTTTTGCACTTCCTGCAAACAATTTTTTTGTTGTTGCTTACCATTCCCCTTCTTCTTAGGGCACAAAAAAGCATAGTAGCCATGCTTGTTGCACTTGATATGGCTCAAATCCCTCATCTGCTGGTTATAAGACCCTAAGTCTCCATTCTTCTTCTGACCCTACCTGGATCTTTTTTTCTTTCCTCATATCCTCACCTTCTCAACGAGGCCTAGATCTGGTACATCCTCATAGCTGGATAAAACTGTCTCTAATCTCATCTCCTTGACAAAGGCATTCCACAGGCCTTCGAATGAAGGTAGCTTCTTACAACACATATACACCATCCAAAATGATGCCAAGATGGACCAACACCATTTAGACAAATCTAAACTAGCTCATTCTCTTGTACTTTGTCACCAACTACAACGAGTTGATCTCTCAACTTTGTCATCTTCATCAAATAACTAGCCACTATATCAGTCTTTCTCATGTAGGTATTGGATAGTTTGTTCTTCAAGAGAATTCTCCTTGACATGTTCTCACCCTGGTACAAGGTGAACATGGTGGTATACATCTCCATGGTCATCTTCTTCTCTGCAATGTGAGGGGTTAAAAGAACCTTCAGCAAATCCAGAACGATTCATTTCACTTTGAGTAATTTCCTATTGTGCTCAGCCAACTCCTTGGGATGTGTGGGAAGTACGATCTCCTTCTCAACAAGGTAACACTGTTCAAACTCTTCCGAGAGATTCTACAGCTTACACTCCCATGGAACGAAATTGGAAGCACCCTCTAACTTGTGAAAATCTCAGAAACTGTGATCAGTCATCATTGCAACTCTTCAAACAAACATGAAAATAGATCAACTAAGAATCAAATCTACAACCTCTTATAGGTGCAGATCACCTTTCTCAGGAACACAAAATAACACTCCAATCCCTGTAGCAACTAGGGCATCACACCCCTCAACCCTTCACAAGTTCAAATATGCTTCACTTTCTGAAGCTTGAGCATCCCACTCTTGAAGCCCACTCCCTCTCACAGGGTGCAATCCTATCCATACATGGATTTAGAAAGTTTCAACAATTGCATTTTGATACCATGCTAATTTTCAAACCATGGTAAGCAGAATCTGCACTTTAAAAAAATGACCTAAAGGCAAGAGGCACTTGGTTTGATTGTGTCAAACCCTAACCCTAATATGAACAACTAGTGCACCCTAGCTGCATGGATAAGAGTGCCTTCTTCTAGAGATAACTACAAGAAGTAAATTGTTGGTGCTTCCTAGAGATTTATGCCCTCAACCCATAATAAACAGCTCCCATGCAAGTGCCTTAAGGAGCCTCGGGATCTGCACCCTATCTAAGAATAGATCATGCATGCAATCTAAACTGAACTGAAATGAATGAAATTAAATTGAACTGGACTAGCTAAAATGGAACGACAGTAGTAAAACTGGAAATATACTCAGACTGGCACATGCATACTAAAGGCAGATAGGCATGTTTCATAAAACAATAAACATTGATATTGAAATATTTTACTTAAAATGAATATTTTTTATTTTTTATGGCCAACATTGAAATATATTTTTTGTTATTAATTTTTTTTTAATGCTGTGTCAACCCCGTGTTTAGCACAAAGGGAATTACACATCTCCCTCATACTGGCCTGTCGAATGTGCCTATTGACGCAATATCCATTGATAAGGTAAGCCCATGGGGTTAGCCCAACCAGTTGTTGCCAATGTTGCTAGGCATTTGGCTAGTTCCATTCTAGCAAGTGCCCAATTCGAGTCCCCCTGGTGAAATGCTACCTCTACACTGTGATTTACTAGGGATGCCATCCATGAATGTGGAAAGCATCCCTTGGGTTTTCCTTGGAAAATAAAATATCTGGTGATAAGGTTCCGAAGCTTCCTTGACCTAGGCCTGTATGACAGACTTTGGCAGAATTCTACCCACAAAATACCCTAATAGGTTTGCTGTATGAGGCCATCATAGATAGTAAAATATTCATCAACAGGAATATCCTTTTCAGGAATACCTGTACCTCATGGTAAACTTTGAAAACAAATTTTCATGGGGCATTCAGTGGTGTCATCATTGTCATCACTATCTCCTTGAACCGTGGCTCCATGCACTTCAACTACATAAACAAGCTCCAATAATTAGGTGGCCATATGGCCTCTTATTGCCTTATGATGGCCAAGTTGTCAAGGCAGGCCATTAATTCAATAAGATGGCCAGTAATTATGGACAGGACACCTCACATCTGCACTTACATACAAGTTCTCTTATGGCTGTCTTCTTTTCATATTTATGTGGCAATGTGATTGTTGAATGTTATTGTTAGGTTTTTTATATTTTTTTAATAAAAAAAGTTAAAATATATTTTGAATCTTTTACGTTTGTCAATATTTTGTTGATATTTCCAATATCAACAAAGCTAAATTGACCCCACCGTTAAATTGCCAAAAATGCTATTTACAACACTGCTTAAAATATTTAAAGCTGAATTGCTTAACATCCTTTTCATTCACTACAATTAAATTTCAACTCACATGCATTACATTTCGCTATGGCATCTCCCTATGACAAGCCAAGTTACTCTCATAAAATAGCAGCTTAAAAAGACGCAAAGATCAAATCACAACCAATTTCATGGTTAGCTCCCCAAGGCAGGAACAATTATTTGTGATTTCATTGCCCATAGAATATGACCAATTAACATAAGGCCTTGATGCAAAGTAAAAACCAAAGGAAAACATCTAAGTTCATGCAATGCGATACATTTATTTACAGTAGTAACTGAATTCTGGGAGTAGTGGGAAACCCCTGGTGTTTCAAAGGAACAGATCAGTAAAACTTTGAGCATACCTTTACTGCAAAGGGAGGACAACTCCTAATATAAAATGTAGAGATGGAGAACATGCACTAAAATTATTGTGATGCTTTTGCAGAAAGAACCATGCTGTGTTATATTTGCAATCTCATTTAAGCTTGAAAAGTACATAAATTTTATATATATTCAGAGGCACACCAACCAATAAAAAATGATAGAATAGGAAATATCATCTTTAAAAGGCATAGTTATTAGTAATGAATGAAATTATATTGATGTCCATTAATGCCCAAACATATGAATGGACTTGAAAGTACAGCAAGTGATAATAGCAAAATAAAGAGTGCCGAAGGCATCTCTTCCCTAAACCAAAAAAAATGTTGTTAATGAATAAATCCATAGACAGTATTTATTATGTGGCGGGTCACTTCCATGTAAACAGAACAGCAAATACAATAATCATGGTAGACCTCAAAGCCTGTAACACATTTAATCTTTTCCAAGAATCAATTAGATCTATGAAGCACACTTGGTTGCTTCCTATTAATACTACCAATGGGTTGAGAGGGAATCAATGACAACTTGACAGGAAATAATGAAGGATAGTGCTTCTTATTGGCCTGAGAATCTTAATTGACTCTGTTGCACACTTCCCTTGGCGAAGACTGAAGAGGAAAACTCAAAAGATACAGGTGAGGATGCTACACCCACAATGAACGGTTGTAATCAGGAAATCAAAGCATTCGGCAGCAAACAGATATTTACTTTTGAGTTTGTTCAATCTTAGCCCTAATTTTCTGCTCCAATACAAATATGTCTGATTCAAGGCTAAACATTCGCTCAAGAGCATGCATATTTTCCAGAGTCTCACTCAAAGTTCGACTGTCACTACCATCACATCTCAAATGCTGCATAGGACCATGTAGCAACTTGTTGACAATGCCCCTGCTTAGGTCATCCACAAGCTTCTTGTTTTTCTTAGAAACATCATCTCCCATTTTTGACAAGCATTTCTCTAGCTCTGCCATTCTTATCCTCTCTGCATAAGCCCTCAGTTTCTTTATGGTAGGCACTGTCTCCAAAGAATCTCTCCATGCTTCAAACAGCCTCAACTCCTCATCGATAATAGCCTGAGCTTCCAGAGCCTTTCTCTGTCTGTCCTCCTTGTTTGCTTCAACCACTTCCTTGAGATCATCAACATTATATACTGTGGCTGAATTTACTTCTGAAACACAAGCACTCACATTCCTAGGTACAGCAATATCTATGAAAAGTCGAATCCCTCCCAGTTCTGTAGACACGGGAGGAAGAACTTCAGCATGCTCCTTCAAAAATAATGGTGTTTCTGATGCTGTGCTCGTGAAGACTGCATCTGCCTCTGCAGCACTATTAAGCATTTCAGTCAGTGGCTTATAGATCAGTTCGGCCCCAGTTAATTCCTCCTGTAAGAGTGAAACCCTTTCCTCAGATCTGTTGACTACAACAATTTTCTTGCACCCTTTCGCAATCAGATGTTTTATCACAAGCCTTCCCATCTTGCCTGCCCCAATAACTAGCATTTTGGCAAAACAAATACTATCCTTTGGGAGCTTCATGATGGCCAGCTCAACAGCAGCAGAACTAACTGAAACAGCACCTGCAGCAATATTCGTTTCTGATCGGACTCGCTTTCCTGCTGTGATTGCATGTTTGAAGAGGCCACCAATATTTCTCCCAAATCCCAAGACTCCCTGGCCTACTTTATGCACTTGCTTCACTTGTGCAAGGATTTGGCCTTCACCAAGAACAAGAGAGTCAAGACCAGAGGAGACTTGGAATAAATGTTGAGAAGCATCATTGTCACGCAACATGAACAGGTGCTGTCGGAGCTCTCCAAGAGGTATTCCACTTGTCTGTATATCAGGGAAGAAAGTTGAAACATAAGAACAATGCTTGACATTTTAATTTCATTTCTAACAGAAAAGATGTCTGAGGGAAACTTCAGTACATCGGAGACGATGGAAAACTTGGATTCACACATGAATAACTGGATAATTGTGGGTTTCATTACTAAAGTTCCCGACAAAAAAATAGAACATGGGCCAAAATTTAACCAGTGCAAGCATGGACAGTCTAAAGGTTATCGAAGCTCAGGTCTTCCACTACTTTATAAATCTGCCTTGGGTGTCACAGCCTCAATTTTGTGAAAATCCAGGAAAATGAACAAGAGGCCACAGGTTGGTAGCTTGAAGACACTAAACAGTAAATACTACACTAAATGCAGTTTGAGAGACAGAATATTTGCCAAAATTATGTAAGCAGAAAAGAAAATGTAAGTACCTTGGACATCCATTCAGTCACCTCTCGAATTCCCCTATGCCAAGACAGAGCAACAACATATATTTCCATCCTGTTGCAAGTGCTAAGAACTGCTGCCTCTTCAATATGATTCAAGCTACAAAGTTCCCCAATTGCACGTGGCCATTCTGCTTCAGGTATAGCCAGCTTTTCACGCATCTCTACCGGTGCAGTATGGACACTCAGCCCTATAACCAAAATGCTGCTTCTCTCCTTTGTGTATCCTAAACAAAGGATAAAAGGATGCATCAACCCACTCATTAATTACAGCATTTACGAACAAACACTATACAAAATGGCTGACATAGAAAATTTCATATTGCAGATAAAATCGCATGAATTATTTCACAAATTATCAATATTAATCCTTCCTCTATTACCACTGAATTTTTTTTGAGAACCAAAATGGTTAAATCTCTAATAGCCCACTTTTGCCCCCTTAATAGCCCACTTTCGCCCCCTTACATTTGGACATGAAGATGTCTAATTTAGTGTATATATGTAAAGGGCTATCTCAGGACTGAGTCCAGGGTACCAATGGCATGTAAGAATAATGTATCTGCAATATGACTGACCATTTAAAAAGATTCCTAGCAAGGGCTCAAGGTCAAGACCCTTGACCCTGCTAGTGAATGTGTAAGTGACATATGGTCCATAGATGAGACCTACATGAGGCCTGTGATGTGAATGTTTCCCAATAAAACTATAAAACATGACACGGAATGGGCAAGGGGAACAAGATGAGGGACCATGGATTGGCACAGGGCGAAAGGCTAGAGAGAAGAGGAGGGGAGCCTAACTTTTCCCTGATAACTTAACATTATAGCCCCTTTCTGAATACATAATATATATCTTGAGATAGGAAAAGGACACCTAGTTGTCCATGCACAAGAGGTTTCTAGGAGGTGATACCTAGCCTCTCCCATGCAAGGGGAACATAAAAGGCAGAATTTTTTTTGGACTAGTGCATCTCTCCTCATTTTTCGATTCTCCATCACTTGGTTCTCATATTATAGGTATCTGGTGCCATTTTTAACAAGGATTGGATGAGGCTCGAATGTTATGGTCTCTGACTATGAAGACTGAGGAAGACCCTAGCCCGTGTCAAGACTAATTGAAACAATGTCTGACAAAAGACAGGTCACAATGGAAGGAAAAAAGGGTATGGTCTCTAATTTCCCAAAGAATAATATCAAACAAAAGAATGTCCACAGAAAAATTCACAGAAATCGAAGGCATCTCAAACAATAGGAAAATCACATATTTAAAAGTTGTCAACAGCAACATAATGTCATAAACCATCATCTTATCTTCCCATCCAGCAGCCGAATGAAGAAAAGTAACATCCCCAGGATTTGAACCACTTTCCACAACCTTGGATGCAAAATGGGGCAGGTAGACAAGCTCCAAAACACCATGGAAGGAAAGCCAAAAACACACGGAAGGAAAGACAAAAACACACAATTAGTGTGATGATATGGTAAGGTCAAGGACAAACACACACTATTAAGATGCCCTGCGTACCGAACAATAAGCGAAGATACACAAACCAATTATCACCGCGGTGGCATATAGACACTAAAAAACTGCAAAATTCAGAAGCTCGGTACATTGTCAATGGGGTGTTGGTACAATAGTGAGGATGATGACTCGTTAGGGCTTCACAGGGATTCCAATCTAGGCGAGGCTCCCCCACTCCCAAATATGCGGTTGGGGTCAGGTAAAAGTCCTGGGTGACGCAGGTGGAACAGTTACCCCCTGTCGTGGCATCTTAGCCAACAGGAAGTTTGATGCATGGCACGAAGTCTTCATGCAAAAATCACAGACTCCAGAACATGGACATCACTGAATTATCTCAGAATGACCAACAGACTAACTTGGTGAAAATGGACATTAAATACTTTCACTGACTCATTCAATCAATGAGAAATTAATCAATTGCAGAGGCTATTTATTTGTGCTATACTGTCAAGTTCAGTAATTTCTATGAATTAAGGAAATGGGGCGAATTATTGTTTTGAAAGGATGTAAATTGTAGTAGAAAACATCCAAAAGGCATAAGATATTGATACATACGATTTGCAGAAGAGGCCTTGAGCTGTTCGAGAGCGGTAAGGCTGGCTGCCTTTGACTTGCTCAGAGAAACAGGGGATTTCTCTGATTGGGTTTCGGCCCTCGTATTCAGTGCACCAGTTTCTGCCTTCCTTTGTTTGCGCTTCAGAATACCCTGCAATTGGGATCCCCTGAAACATTGCCCTGCAAAAGAGAAATCGTTGGAACCTGCAAACGCAGAGGCAAACCTAGATGCTGTGGCCATGGCTTCCGCTAACCCAACGAACGAACGATCCCCGCAGGAGTCGAAGGAATTGGGACTTATTCGTTGGGTTTAGTAATACTAATAGAAGGGCTGTGGTAAAACTTGGGAAAACGCGCAGTGTTGACCAGAACTGTTTGACAAAATATGCCAGCGAGCTCTTTGATTGGTCAGCAATGGCATGCGCTATCCACACACATATCTCCAGACCCTTTTATATCTCTTTCTCCAAATTTACAAAATAATTCAAATTTGTACTCTTTTTTTAATTTTTATCTATCTTTCTTTAAATAAATTGATTTCTAAAAATTTCAGTGGACCAAATCAACTAGGTAAATAATTTAAATTTGTGCTTTTTTTTTTTTGTTTGTCCTTTTTCCTAAAAGTTTTGGTGTACCAAATCCACTAGTTATTACTTTTGTGTTGTCGTGGTTTAGGCACGTTATAAAACACTTTGCCTCAAGCTTGGTTTCCAAGTTGTTTCCTTATCTGCTAAAGGTTGCTCCTCACTTGAGCATAGTTCCATACTAGTGTTCCCCTTTAACCACAAGCCACACTCATGGTTCTACGCCTTTGCTATACTTGTACCTCTCTTGCAAACTATCCAAACCATTGGCACGTTGCACTATGCTATGTGTTTGAGGTTTGGCTTTGTAATGATGGTAATTGTGTACCAAGATACTCATCATGTTGATGTACTTGTTTGCTCCAAGTTGCAATCTCTCTCTTTGTAATGAGGGTATTGTGTATTAAGATACTTGTTTGCTCCAAGTTGCAATCTCTCTCTTTGTAATGAGGGTATTGTGTATTAAGATACTTGTTATGTTGATGTACTTGTTTGAGTGTTCTATTAAAATAATTGGTGGACCTTGATAGATTGTTGTTGGTTTATAATGTAATGTATTTTGGTATGAATGTTGAGTTGGATTATAATGTATTTTAGTATGAATATTGATGGAGTTCCAGGTGTTCATAGTAGTGCACTCATCAGCTTCTAGCAGTTAGAACATAGTAGTGTACTCATCAGCATCTGGCAGTTAGAACATAGTAGTGCACTCATCATCTTCTAGCAGTTAGAACATAGTAGTGCACTCATCATCTTCTGGCAGTTAGATTTGTATCATACGTTATTGAACACAGCTTTTCACATGTATTAATAAGTATAAATTAATATTTTCACTTGAATTTTGATAAATGGTGGGTTCTTCAACATATATTAATAAACATAAATATAGATTGTTAGTAGTATTATTGATATATGGTGGATGCTTGATAGGACAAAGTATTAAGGAAGTATCTTCCATAGTGTTATTTAATAAGTTGAACTATGCCTCACTTCTTGTACTATTTTTTTATATCATTTCAAATATTTGTATTGGTGAGGACACAAAGCTATACATGGAGTGTTGATGGCTTCATCTAACAAAGGTAATTTACATGGAGTAGGGTTAGTTTGTTGAATGCCATCCTTAAATTTGGTAAACAAATTTCACACATTAAGGGTAATGTTTATATCCAAAATAAGCTTTCTCTTAGGGAAAAGTTGATAAGGAGATGGAACTTATAAATTACTATTTCAAGTAGCAGACCAAGATGTAGCACCTCAAAAAGCATGAAAACTTGTGCCTAACATTATAACAAGGAATTTTGAACTTCCATCGAGATCCATTCCCCTCGATCATGTTGCATGATATCCTCCCTCAAGAGTAAGGTTGTCATGGCTAGTATAAGCGAGCAAGATGCAAGGATGAATAATGTTACTAGTCCCTAATCCTCATTAGCATTTCCACAATTATGATGTTGATTGGGTGGCATTAAAAAAGTATTAAAGAAGCATTCCCTCAAAAGTTTAAAATTGAAATTGTTGGGAGCCATTATTCTCAAAGAGGGAGAAACGATTGATACCTAAAGGATTTAAAGAATGTGCAAAAGACATCCTTATTCACAACATTCATATGCACAAATTTTGACTTATAGGGATTTGTATTAACTTTGACAATAATCATCTATAGTAAACTTTGTCTAAAGATTGATTTAAGTCAACTCCATTTAATTGAAAGGAGCTTTTTAAATGAACAAAGCTTAATTGATAGCGAAATAAAATTTGTAGAAGATCACAACATAGTGATGCGATGGATAACTAAAATCATATGAATCTTTTATTTATTTATCACGTTTCAATGATTTATTTTCAATTTCAAGATTAATTTTTTCAAATCATGAAATTAAAAGGCTCCCAACTAATTAAAAGGGAAAGATTGAAATATGATGTTGATATACATATAGTGATCATATTCTTAGTTGAATGACTCACTTTTATGATAATCATATTTATATGGAACTTATATACCAAAATTAAAGTCTATGCAATGGCAATCTTGTGAAGTAAGTTTTTCAAAACATTGATATGAATTTTGTGTCATATTTATAAACAATGTGATACATAACTACATAAGTTATCAATTTGTTGGTTGTGGAGCTTGATTATCTTCCTAAGTTAGAGGATTGTCTCAGCCGTGTTTGGATCCCAATACCTGATGAGGGGTGTGTGTTGATGTATTTGTAACTTCGGAAGATATTCACTTGTATATTGTATGTATTACATTTGTACTTTATTGTATCCCCAACGAAGATGTATTATTCCTTCGATTGGAAGTGTCATCATTTGTACTTGCAAGTGTCGCAAGTTATATTGTAAGTGTCGTAACTTATATTTGATGGGTTATTAGACCACCTTAGTGGGGTCGGTCCTGTATGAGTTAAGTGGAAGGGTTATTAGACTCCCTTAGGGAGTCGGCCCAATCAGGGTAAAAGGCAGGTTAAGTTAAAGTATAAATAGAGTGGTTGCACCACTCTATTTGCTCATTCACTCACTCATCCAACTCGCATAGTTGAGAGAGAGGAGTGTGCACAAGAGAAGGAGGAGTAGCTGCTGAAGACATCTATCTTTTGGGGTTTGATCTTTGTGATCTTTGTATTGGTGCTCATTCTATCTCTGAGGAAGTTGCGGGGTTTTTCACCTTCTTGGTTTTCCCTGGTGAAATGCTTTGTGTCTCTTGTCTCTTGTGTTTGATATGCTGCACATGTTGTTCTCTCAGTTAAGATCCTAGATAATATTGAATTAAGTTTTAACACTCCATTTTGACATTACTACCTGAACTACTATTATATGTTGTATTTGTTTGATTTCGAGACATCATCGGTTTGATGACACTGTGGACATATGGTTCTATTATTTTGTTGATGTTTATATATGTGTGTGTGTGATGTTAGTATTATGATCAGTAGTCATGTTTAGATATGTATCATGTATTTAATATGTCTCATTTATGAAAATTACCGAATGATGGGTACATGGATATCGTTACAGTTATATGTTGAATAAATCAATGTTATGCCAGGTGCATGGTGAATAAATGAATTTATTATTGTTATGATTATGATGAAATGTATGTGTACATGTTGAGGATTTATGCATGGTATGTTATATTGTATGTCGAGGACTGACTTATAGGTTAAAAGGCTAAGTAATAGCTGGATCCTATGAGGTGGGAGGACCTCGAGGACATGGACTTCAAAAGATAAAATGGTATGTGAGTGATGCATTATTTGCTTTCGCATGTTTATTATGTTGTTTATGATGATGTATATTATGACATGGGTGGGGTAGGGTTTCAGGAAACTCAACCGCCTAGATTGGTTATACGATGACAGACTGAGTACAACGATGTTGTTATGTCGGGTAGACATAGTCCCTTGTTCCATTGGGGGGGTGGAGGCTTTACCCACTGTTTATCCCCGAAACCTAGAGTCATGGGAGGGTTGTGCTACGGTGCACTCCCCAAGGTGCGTGATGATGACTGGTGGTTTCCTGTTGGGGAAGCTTGGTCGATGTAGTCGACACTTCCGCTTACAGGTTCTAGCTGGAACCGGTCATGGCTTGACATTTCAGGGTAGTCCAATAGAGGAAAGGATAGGATTGTGAGAATCCTCACAGCAGATTTAAGAGATGATGTATACTTCACAAGAGAATAATTATGATTAAGCAAGAAAATAGAAGAAGAGTGGTCAATGCAGTATAATGAGCAACAGAATAATAATACAGTAGAACTCGGATAAAAGCAAAATAACTTCACACACACACTAATTAATTAATCACAATATGGACAAATAAATAGTACAATGCATGAGGATTCGAATGCCTAAGGTGGCAATTTGAATTATCCTTCATGGAGTGATCAAAGGATCACTGGAGTGTCATCGAAGCACAACTAGTAGTCTATCTCATCATCAGTGGAGTCATCAATGCTCAAGTAACTTTCAACCATCAGTCAAACTGAGTCTAACTGAGTGTGGTAGGTGTAACTGAATGTAACTGGCACATAGAGACACTAACTGAATGAAGGAGGCTCAGTGGAGGGCGCATGAGGAGCTAACTGGAGTCAGAATGGGCAGTCAAGTCTCACTGGAGGTCCATCGGAGTGATACAGTCAGTTGAGAGTCAGTCTAGCCTTAAATCAAGGAAAGAACTGAAGATAACTGAATGGTAGGTAAGGAAGGGCACCTTTCTCATGCAGTAGGTGAAAGGAGGGAATACTAAGCTCTAGGAGGAATGAAACTAAGTGGAAGGAAGCTCCGGGGGTTAGCTAACTGAGGGCTAGGTGCTGGGATTGATGACTGGGATGCATGCAAACACTAAATAATGCATGCAAACCCTAAAAGTGCATGCATGACTGAAAATGCAAATAATGAAAATGTTGGTAGGACTAGGATGGAGTATAGGAATATCCTAACACCCCCCCTCTTAATCCATCCCGGGCCTTGGTAACTAAGACCAAAGGTCACCCAATACAATGAATAATAACAGTCAATAAACCGAGGAAATGGGGAAAACCTCATGGGAAAAATACCCCCCCTCAAAATAGACTGTAAGGCACACACAAAAATAAATGCTCCAAACTCAAGCAGGTGTGATGCTTGGTCATATGTCTGGAGGTATCTTCTTCTTGGGAAGAAGTGGATCATGCTCAGAAAGCATGTGCTTGTACTTTCTCTTCAGATTGAATGTGATGAGAAAAAATCCAAAAGTATGAGGATGATCCTTGAACCTATGATTCGAATCAGCTGAGGTAGGATCAAATCTATGAATGTGCAGATAGTCTTTTGTCTTCTCCTTCGAACCATCATGGGTGAGATTATGCCAAAAAGAACCATCAAATACTTGGAATCCAAATCAGCTCCAAGAATTGATAAATGGTTTCTTGAGATCTCCTTTGAACGAGCAGGGGTGAGATCAAAACCATCATATGCATGAGAAATTATCCCAAGTATTAATTGCTTAGAATCCAAATTAGATCCAAGACTGGAATCATGGTTTCTTGAGATCTCCTTTGAACCATAAGAGGTGAGATCAAAACCAGTAAATGCATGAGAAATTATCCCAAGCGAATGGCCATGGTTTCTTGAGATCTCCTTTGAACCAGCAGGGGTGAGATCAAAACCATGATGTGCATGAGAAATTATCCCAAGCGAATGGCAATGGCCATATTCTTCAATAACCTTCTGAAAGCATGGAATAATGATCATATAGTAGTAAATAAGAGGTGATTGCTTGAGGAGAGCGAATGCATTACCTCCAATAGCTGATTTGACTTCTAAAACATTCAATAGATCATGCCATGCAGACCAACAGACTCTGGTGTAAGAGAGGATTTAGGACCTTCTGCAATATCTAGAGTGTGAGTTGGCACAGAATTCGAAATAGAAGAAATTTGGAGCATGAGTGTAGAATCTGCAAGTTCTTCTTCTTTGTGGACAACTTCAATATGAGATATGTTTGACATTGGTTCATGATCAATGAGATCATCAAGGAGGGCGAATGCATCACTTTGCTTGCTCTTGAAGGGGTTTGGACGAAATCCTTCATTCTGTTTGACGAATCTTTCATCCAGATGGGTCCATAGCTCTTTTGAAGTTTCAACATCATAAATGATTTGGTATAACATGTATTTAGGCAAAGCAAGCATTATTCTTCCAAAGGCCATGTCACCTTTATTCAACCAGTCAATCTTCTCTTCAGAGGATTCGAACTCTCTTTCAAAATAACAATCAAAGAGATCACGGCTCTTCAAATATGCTATCATTTTTGGTTTCCATTCATCATATTTGAATGGAGAAAGAAGAGGGATTTCTTCTGAATTCATTGAAGCTGTAGAAGACCTGCAAAAACAATAGAGAATATCTACAACTGCTACTGCTGCAAAAATGCAGAAACTGCTACAACTGTTGCACTCGAAATCTTGATAATAACCTGCAAAAAACTCTCAGGAATGGAGATAAACAATACTCTCAACATGCTATGATACCATGTGAGAATCCTCACAACAGATCTAAGAGATGATGTATACCTCACAAGAGAATAATTATGATTAAGCAGGAAAATAGAAGAAGAGTGGTCAATGCAGTATAATGAGCAACAGAATAATAATACAATAGAACTTGGATAGAAGCAAAATAACTTCCCACACACACTAATTAATTAATCACAATATGGACAAATAAATAGTACAATGCATGAGTATTCGAATGCCTAAGGTGGTAATTCGAATTAGCCTTCATGGAGTGATCAAAGGATCACTGGAGTGTCATCGGAGCACAACTAGTAGTCTATCTCATCATCAGTAAAGTCATCAATGCTCAAGTAACTGTCAACCATCAGTAAAACTGAGTCTAACTGAGTGTGGTAGGTGTAACTAAATGTAATTGGCATATAGAGACACTAACTGAATGAAGGAGGCTCAGTGGAGGGCGCATGAGGAGCTAACTGGAGTAAGAATGGGCAGTCAAGTCTCACTGGAGGTCCATCGGAGTGATACAGTCAGTTGAGAGTTAGTCTAGCCTTAAATCAAGGAAATAACTGAAGATAACTGAATGGTAGGTAAGGAAGGGCGCCTTTCTCATGCAGTAGGTGAAAGGAGGACGCACTAAGCTCTAGGAGGGCTGAAACTGAGTGGAAGGAAGCTCCGGGGGCTAGCTAACTGACGGCTAGGTGCTGGGACTGATGGCTGGGATGCATGCAAACCCTAAATAATTCATGCAAACCCTAAAAGTGCATGCATGACTGAAAATGCAAATAATGAAAATGCTGGTAGGACTAGGATGGAGTATAGGAATATCCTAACAAGGATGTGGAAATTAGTGATGAAGTAGGTATATAGGTGTAGCTCGAAGTCAGGATGGAAACAAGATCTAACTATGTGTGCGGGAAAGACCTTGATTGATTATGTGTCGTAACTTGGTAATGTATGAATTGTCGTAACTTAATAAGATACAATTAGGTAAAAGGCGACACCTTGCAAACTATGTTAAAACATGTGTCAGTAAAGAATAAGTTCATGATTATGATTGATGTGTGTGAATTATTACTTTTAGTGTACTTATGCGAGGTATGTAAGCAGTAGCTACGCTCACATAACTCGCCTACATATTTATGAATTGCGTGAAATATTGTTGAGTAATAATGTTAATTAGTGTCGCTTAATAATTAATTATTGTACATTAATGATTAATAAACAAGTTATGGTTAAATTAGATAGTAAATAATGCATATGGTTAGTAACGCATAATTAAATGTTAATGAGTTTGATTAGTAAAGACTAAGGGTTAACATGTTAAATGATTATTGTAATGTTAATTAAAGTAGTATTAAATTGATAAGTTAATATTAATTGCAAGGTTAGATAATTAATTAAACTGTATAAATAAGAATTAATTTATATCTATTAAATTTTATGATGACCATGCAGAAGCTAATTGGAACATAGGATAATTTACGAATAGATGTAACATGAAATTGATAAACAAGTGTCGGGTACACACTTGGGAATTGTTCATGAAAATGATAAATTAATTATAAGTTAATCAATTGTGAATTAATTATAATTTAATTATGAATTATTTATAAATTAATTGTGAATTAATCACGAATTAATTATAAATTAATTATGAACTAGTTCTAAATTAATTGTGAATAAATTGCAAATTAATTTTGAATTAATTATGCATTAGTTCTAAATTAATCATGAATTAATTATAAAGTAATTCTAAATTAATTAAGGAAGACATTACCTTAGGCCATTTTATATCAAAGTTTATAATTATATGGTATTTTAGTTAATAAATTAAAATATTAATTAAATTGTAATTATGACCACTTGAAAAGACAATGGCGGTGGAACCGCATTAATAATTTAGTTGGATTTTACATACGGTGTTTGCATAATAGAAGGGATAATATTTATAATTCATTTATAAATTAATTAATTAATTAATTAATGTATTGATGGTATCAATAAATGTGGACATGTCTCGAGGGAGAAAAGGAGGACTGACATCTTAGCTAGAATTGAATGGAGAGGATAAGGGTAGTAATGGGGGAGCAATGAGTCGGCAGGAAGAGGGGTTAAGTGGAAGGATGGATGGGGAAGAAAGGGGCATCTTTTACCTGAGTTCTTTTTGGGAGAGGTTTTTGAGAGCAGAGATAGAATTTTTACAGCAAAGCTGAAAGGGGTTTTTGCTGGAGATTTTTCTGAAGGAACATAACAGGTTGGTTTGTACTCGGTTTGGACTCGGGGGTCCAAAGGGGTACCTTTGGAGCTGGGTGGTTGGCGAGACCTCACCAGTTGGCAGGGTGGAAAAAACTGTTTGGGCTGGTTGAGTTTCAGGGTTTTGGGGAAGGTTTTTGGTTGCAAGGAAACAACAAGGCATTCAACAAAAGGGATCAACAAAGGGGATAACAACAAGGGTGGATCTACTAGCTATCTACAGGTATTTCTCCTAAAGGTATACTAAGCAATTTCTAACCCTGTAAATCATTTTATCAAGTTATTAATAAATGGTAATTTCGTGAATGAATACACATGTATTTGCTGTTACACCCGCACAAACAAAAATGGTTAGAAGTAGGTAAAACAATAATTATATTGTTCAAAACTATAAATGTAAATGCTATATTTTTTATAGCCAGAATTTATAAATGAAAACAGAAACAAATAGAAATGTGAAACAGTGTTAAAACATAGTAAACATGGTTTTGTTATTAAAAACTCAGAAAATTAGGACTTTTGTCCTACATATGGTATCAGAGCCATGGTTCCAAATCTGGAACCAGAGGGCTCACTACATTGAACAAAACAACAGAAGAAGAAAAAAATTACTGGAAAACATGACTCCCTTGTGAGTAATTGCTGCAAGCAATTATTGATGCTGAAGTAAGCAAGAAGACTATATTAGCATTTTAATATATATATATATATATATATATGGGGCAAACCATTTTAGCAAAAAAAAAGGAGGTGGTCATTGAAAATATATGCGTAAATACTATATATTATGAAAGCAGAATTTCAATAACCTATAATATATATATATATATATATATATATATATAATGCTAAAAAAATATAATATTTAAAAACATGTACATGAAATATGGACCAAAAAAATTTATATACCTATAGAGATAAAACAAAATATATATATATATATATATATATATATATATATAAATGTAAGAAAAAAATAAAAATAAAAATTAATTAAAACAATTTTTACATATATGAATGATTTATATATAAAAAAAAATTGAGGGAGAAAATGAGAGAAGGATTTAATTTTTTTTCATATATATAAAAGGCTCAAAAACAATTATATATGTAGATAGATTATATATATATATATATATCCATTATTAAAAAAAAAAAAAAAAACAACAACAACAATTTGAATATTTATTAAAAACAAAACTCTTATTTATATAAATTAAAGACTAAAAAAAAAAATTAGGGTTCACGATAGACTGGCTGTGGCCATGGCATCTTGGCCAGCAGCCATGGGTCTTGCGACTAGTAGCTCGACCTGCGCGACTTGAGCGCGGCCCCGCTAGCAGCAGCAGAGCTACGGCCATGGCGGATCGGCTTGCACGGCCTGAGCGCGACCCTAGCCCAGCAGCTCGGCCTGCAAGGCATGAGCGCGGCTTAGCCAATAACAACTGAGCTGTGGCCACGGTCGGCCCAGAGGGTTGCGACCTGGGCATACTGTCGACCTGAGAAAAAAAAAATTATACTTAATAATTTAAATAATAATAAAAAAAAAACTTCATGATATGTAAATCAATCTTCGGAAACTGCCTCTAAATCTCTCTTAACTGAGCGAGTGAAACCCTGGTAGATTGAAAGGAAACATTAGTGTTTTATTAAATAACCAGCAATACACGCAAGCGTTTTGGGTGAGCGAGGAAGAGCCCACTGGCTGCCTGCACATGAGAACGAGGGAGGAGAGGCAGTAGGTCCCAATCATACTCCATAGAAGGATGATATACTTGACGATGCAGGTATGTTTCACGCTTAGCAAGCCCTAATCAACCACTCGGCCGACATTTGAGCTACTGCAGCCATGGGCGGCCTGCCTGTTTGAGGCAGCATATATAAAATATATATATATAAATAAAAACAACTATGCAGCAAAAGAAAATATAATAGACTAAATTATCTTTAAGACTCGAAGCCTGGCTTGTGGCCATGAGCCAACAGCCAAGGCCTGCGACCAAGGCACAACCTGGCGCAAACAAGGAACGCGGCCACGGCCAGCCACGAGACCTGCGTTGAGGAGGGCAGGCTAGGTAGCTGCCACTCAAGTGACTTGAGTGATGGCGCAACCATTAGGTGTTGCGCGACCTGCCTCAGTAGCCATGGTTGACCTGAGCACAGCCTGGGCTTGCCAAAAAAAAAATAAAAAAAATAAAAGCAAATTCGTTTAAAAAAAACACACACATAGAACACCAAAAAAAACGCATTGAACACTAGAACAGAGTCATGGGAGAGCCAACCATACCTCCCAGCCAAGCGTGCAGCGATGGAGCGAAGCTCTTGCTAGCTATGGCGGCCTGGAAGGGCTTATCCTTGGCGACGGGTGTGAAGCAGAGCTCCTCGCCGAGTGCACAGCAAGGCTCAACCACCAAAAAATCAAAGCGAAATAAAACGCCTGGGTGAGGGCTTGACTTTTTATAAAAAAAAAAAATACTATTTAAATTGCATGCCCGCCACTAGGCCGAGGCTTAAGTTAAGGTGGATGGGTTAGGTTTATTATTTAAATTTTTTTTTAGTTATTTATTTAAATCTATATATTCGAATACAATGTTTGGACATTGTATTACTAAGTTAATAAAATTGATATGAATACAATGTAATAATTATTTAAAGACTACCTCAGTTAAATAATTAACGTTTTATTAAAATATAGTGTTTTAAATAAATGTAATTAAAGTATATTTTACAAATTTACTAAAAGTCAAGTAAATGGTATTTTAATACAATCCTATAGTTTGAAAATAATAATAAAAATTAATTATTGGTAATAATGATTAATTGCTATAAGGTAAAGATTATTATTAATTACTAGGATGTACATCAAATTAATAAGGTTAATGTAATAATTAGTAAGGTTAATGTTAAAATACATTAATGTTAAAGTAAACTAATGGTAAATAAAATTAATGTTGATGTAATAATTAAAGATTACATTAAATAATGTAAAATAATTATGAATGTGAATTAGTGTAATTTAATTATTATTGTAGAATTAATAATGTGGAATAATGTAATGTACTTTAATTATTCCATGCAAGTTAATTATCAAAAATTCCTTGCCGAAACTTCGACATATAGTCGAAGGGCAAGACGGACACAGAATCTCGAAAACGAGACACCACGGAGACCAGTATGACGAGCTGATCGCTAGGACACTGATTCTACCTCATGACCAAAATGTTTGGTAAACGCAACGCTAGACCTAAAACTTAGGTTATTCTTTTATTAATTATAAAAAAATGATGGTTATTAATAAGAAGCGAGGTAGTAAACATTAATTAAATATCTTGAAGAGTTGATGGTGACTTAATGAGGATTGTGTGGAATCCAATACCTAAACCTACGTAGAACTACTACAGTATATCTAGTACCGGGTGGCCTCAAGATGACCTGATCGAAATGCCCAGAACTGTAGCTCTTAGAGTAAAAACACTTGTAATAACATCGTCTGATGCATTTTTTTAATTAACTGTTGAGTTTAATGGTAACATAGTCTTGATGTCACTATATGCTAATTATCCTCTTATTCCATGTCACAGGGATAAACATGGTAAGAACGCGAGCAGGTAGAGGGCGAAGTCAGTCGACGGCATTACCTGAGCTGAATGTGTCGGCACCATCACCAGAGACCATCCTTATATTGTTCTCGCTGGAAGCAATAAACGAAACACTCAGGGGACTAGTATAGAGAGGAAGTGTTACCTTGGAGGTAGAAGTGGAGGCCCCTCCACTAAGGGAGGAAGTTCCCGTGGTAGAAGTGAATACGGTACCAAGACCTCCACATTAGGATATCTCAAGGGAGCTTCAGAAGATAAGGCTTCTAGAGTTCTTAGGGGGTCGAGCAGGGCTACAAGTAGAGTCTTGGTTGGAAGAGATGATCAGGTGCTTAACCTTACAGGAGTACAGTTCCACGTCCAAGTCCAAGATGGCCATATTTCAACTAAAAGGGGTCGCTTTGAACTGGTGGGGGAACCAAGAAAGGTAGCTACACCTTACACCAGACACGATTCCATGGGAACTGTTTGTGGGAAAATTCAAGGGGAAGTACTTACCCGCATCCTACCAGGAAGAACAAGTAGGGGCTCTTCATGCCTTGGTACAAAGGCATCTATCCATGGAGGATTATGAAGAGAGGTTCTTGGAATTAGTCAAGTATGTTCCTTACTTGGACAATGACGAACGCCAGGCTGAGCGATTTGTGTATGGTCTCAATACCAAGATCAGGGCCCAAGTGCAGATGTGGAAACCAACTTCAGTCGCCGAAGCAGTATATTATGCTCGTTACACTGAGGAGATGTTGGGTGCAAATCCAATTAGGTCATTCAACTCTCAACAGTTAGGGTTTATAGGGAAGGCTCCTTGAAGCTACCCTCGGGGAGGATATATGAGGCCACCTCCCTATGGAAACAGGTACACACCAAGGGTTGCAGCGGTAGACAGATTAGTGGCAAATAGGGCGGTGCCCCAGTCAGCCACAGGGACTCACCAGGGTGTGAGGAATTTCAGAGGATAAACCGACAGGGGAAGGGGTCCCAGGGGGAGGAACCCCTCTCAGAGGTCTGAACAGGTTATCTCGCCCACTCCATTACAAGTTGCTTGTTGGGGATGTGGAAGTCCACATTACCAGCGTGACTATCCCGAATTACGGTCCGGTACAGTGCATCGAGAAGGAAAGGCTCCAATGGGGAGTGGGGGTAGCAGGCATTAGATATCGGCAGCAGTACACAACCATAAGGCTGAGCACCAATCCACTGTGGTGGAATCATCAGGCACGGTCAATAATGTCAAGCTTAGAATATTGTTTGATCCTGGTGCTACAGATAGTTTTATTTCATCACATGCATTAGAAAAATGTGGGTTGACAGCCTACGAACATGACGATTTCAACTTAGTTGATATGGCTTCAGGGGTAAAGCAAGCAGTAGGACCTAGTGTCGACAAGTGTGTAGTGGATCTCAGGGTGTACAAGTCAAAGTGTACATCACCACCATCGAAACTTATGATCTCATCATAGGTATGAACTGGCTAGAGGAACATCGAGCTTTCATGGATTGTTATGGAAAAAAAGTTCTTTGCATTGATGATAACAGAGAGGCCATCGAGATCCAGGGTATCAAACGGAAGGTGTCCCTACGTTTCATATCCACGATGAATGTAAAGCGATGTATGCGACAAGGATGTCAGTTGTATGTTGTTGAAGCGGTAAACAATGAGAAGGGACCCTCCTTTGATGAGTACCCAGTGTTAGCCGAATTCAGTGACGTTTTCCCAAAGGAATTACCTGGGTTACCTCCTAAGAGGGAACTTGATTTTACCATTGAGGTAAAACCCGGTTCGGAGCCAACATCGAAGACACCTTACAGGATGACAACCCCAGAACTTTGTGAGTTGCAAATGCAGTTGAAGGAACTGCTAGACCTAGGGTTCATAAGACCAAGTATTTCACCATGGGGTGCCCTAGTAATCTTTGTGAAGAAGAAGGATGGTTCCTTGCATCTTTGCATCGATTACCGAGATTTGAACATAGCCACAGTGAAGAATAGGTACCCGATACCTCGAATTGATGATCTCTTTGATCAAATAAAAGGGGTGTCAGTCTTCTCCAAGATCGACTTACGATCAGGTTACCACCAACTATGGATTAAGGAAGGTGATATACCTAAAATTGCTTTTCAAACAAGGTTTGGGCACTATGAGTTTGTAGTGGTACCCTTTGGTTTGACCAATGCCCTAGCAGTATTCATGAGTCTCATGAATAGCGTGTTTTGAAAGTACTTAGATCAGTTTGTGCAAGTCTTCTTGGATGACATCCTCATCTACTCCAAGAATGAAAGTGAACACAAGGAAAATTTGCAGATAGACGGTTTTCATGCTTAAGGGAGCATCAGTTGTATAGTAAGTTGTCCAAATGTTCGTTCTATCAGAAGGAGATCCATTACCTAGGGCATATAATTTCCGGTGAGGGAATTTCTATTGACCCTAAAAAGGTGAAGGCCATAATGGATTGGCCCGTGCCAAAGAATACGCATGAAGTAAGGATCTTCATGGGGATAGCCGGGTATTATAGAAGGTTTGTTGAGGGTTTCTAAAAAATCGCAAAACCCATAACTACCCTACATCGTAAAGGAACTAGGTACGAATGGACGGATGAATGCAATGTTGCATTCGCCGAGTGTAAAAGACTATTAACGAGTGCACCAATTCTACGAGTTCCAGATATGGAGAAGGAATTCACAGTTTGCACAGATGCCTCAAGACAAGGTTTGGGTGCAGTGTTGATGCAGGAAGGTGGGGTAATTTTCAGACCCCAAGGATCCGAAATTTCAGAGATGCACCAGAAACAATATGGCATATATTTCTGTCAAAACATAATTGGATTCTGAGCATTTTCATTTTTGGCTTGTCACTGCTGTGGGAAATTAGGGCTTTTGACAGAAGTGGAATTTTGGATTGCTCTCAACACAGGATTTCTCTCCTCAGTAAAATCTATATTTAGAGACCAAGATCGAATTTTTTGGTTGGGTAGAACCTCGAGATCTATCAAACCCTAGTTCAGGTTTTGGACCAGAAAAACCAGAAAACTAGATTTTAACAGAAGTTGCAGATCCAAAATTCGCAGGTCAATTTTTGAAGTTTTCAAAATCTAAGCACACCAGTTTGCTCACCTCAGTCAAATGCATCTCCCTCTCCAGAAAGAAGTTTGAAATTTCAAGTTTGGATTTTTAGGGTTTCTCTGCCAAACCCTAGCCAGCTCCAGATCCAGTTTCAGCAAATCAAAGTGGATTGGGTTAATCCTAGAATAGAATGATTTGGTCACCTACATAAGTGAAGAAGTTCCAGTTCCAGAGGGAGATGAGGCTAAGGCCTTACAAAAGAATAATACAAGCAATCCCGACAGGTATGAATTGAGGAGATACAGGTATGTTTTGAAATCTGTTCATGATTAAGTTTGTCTTCATATTATTGAGGTTAATACAATCTTGATTAATTTTAGACTTGTCTTATCACCTTAGTAAAAGTGTGAATGCATGTGAATGATAGAAGACATTCATTGATTAGGGTTATGACACTTATGATTGTACTAATGCACTGTGGTGTTGTATGAGGATGATGTTGTCCGCTAACATGAAAGGTACATCAAGAAAGACAAATCAAGTTCTAGATTGAGAAAATATGACCATGGTGACATGAAGACAAAGACTCATCCATAACCATTGATCACATAGAAGCTCTACTTATGAGGTATGTATAATTTGGTTCTACAATGCTTAACTTATGAGATATGCAGGTTACTAGCACAAGGTCTCTAAATCATTGAAGAGAACAAAGAAGACATTGTTTGGGTAAGTTAGACATAACTCGCAAACATGATAATCCAGGTATGTTTTTCCTATATCAAGTTAGAATCCTACCTTGTGTTAGGGTCTCATATAAGTATACTTTCGTATGATTAATAATGATTATTCATGAAGTTATAGGTTTGAATAATCATGGGTTTATGCATATTATGCTTCTTACTTTGATTAATGATATAACAAACCAGAATAGTCCTATGGTCGAATAAGAATATGCATGAGTAAAAGAATTCCTCCCTGAAACCTTGAATACTAATGCTTGTGATAAATTACCTGTGTATGAAATGACCATAACCATACATGTTTAAGATTATTTAGAATCATAATGTTTTGATAGTATTGAGATTATACTAATGAAGTATGATTATGTATGAGATCTTGAGGATGACACTAGTGCACACTTAAGCATGCATAGTGGTCCAGGATGGATAGAAGTTCAAAGACATAAATGATATCATAAAGGAAGCAAAGATCAAGAGGGAGCACACTCCAGTAGTTCCTGCAAGGAAGCAAATATTGAGAGGGAGTCCACCCAACAACTAAACAAAGATAAGTATTTGAATTGTCATTTCTTGTATATATGATTACTTAAATGATGTTTTTTAGTCATGTACATACTTATGTTCCTAGATTTAGAATGTATATTATGCATTTTAGAAAAGTTGTATTAATGAACAAGATACTACTAATATAGTAATGGGTAAGTGGCCTATGGTACTGTACAACATCCCATTGCTACTTATCTAGAATGAAACCTCTTTGCTGACATGTTGGGAGTAGTGCACACTCTTAAGAATGTTCTAGTAGAGATGGAAGGCATCTAGAAAGTTATATGATATGGATAAATGTTGTATTGAAGCATTGGCTAAGATAATTGCATGACTGTATGACATATGTCCTTATGCGTAAGATTTTGTTCTAAAAACTATGAGATGTTTCTAATCATGCAATTGAATTTGAATTGTAGGAAAGATTGTGTACAATCACCTACAAAAACAACAACATTTGTTCCAGCGACGAAGTTCAAGAAAACTACCTATTGAAGATATTGAAGAATCCGAAGTTCCCAGGATCTGAGATGTAGTAATGGAAGGATGCCATGATCGAGGAATACCAGTCGATCATGAAGAATGATGTTTGGGATGTGGTCCTAAGACCAGAAGGGAAGTCTGTTGTGACTTCCAAGTGGATCTACAAGATCAAGCATGCTGTAGATGGTAGCATAGAGAAATACAAGGCAAGGTTTGTGGCTCGTGGCTTCTCCTAGAAAGAAGGGATAGATTATGAAGAAAATTTTGCACCTGTAGCTAGATACACTTCCATCAGAACAATATTTTCTTTGGTTGCAGTGATGAAGTGCAAGATACACCAGATGGATGTCAAGACAAATTTCTTGAATGGTGTAGTCGAAGAGGAAGTGTATGTGGAGCAGCCACTCGGATTTGAGATACATGACAGGGAGTCACATGTGTGCAAGTTGAAGAAAGCCTTGTACGGTTTGAAACAAGCACCCAGGACATGGTATGGCAGGATTGACAGCTTCCTGACTAGATTGGGATTTACCAAGAGTAAAGTGGATTCCAACCTTTACTACAAGGTTGAGGAAGGAAATCCAGTGATACTCCTACTGTATGTATATGACCTGTTTGTGATAGATGAAATTGGGTTGATTGCTGATATGAAGAATAAGCTTGCTACCGAGTTCAAGATGAAGGACTTGGGTATGATGCACTATTTCCTAGGCATGGAGGTGTGGAAGAGTGTGGATGGAATCTTCCTTGGACAAGGGAAGTATACAGTAGAGATCCTGAAGCGGTTTGGGATGATGGACTGCAAGGCCATGACCACACCTATGGCATCGAACCTGAAGCTTTTGAGTGATGCTTCATCAGAGTCGGTTGATGCCACGATGTATCGTCAGATGATTGGGTCCTTAATGTACCCAACGAACACGAGACTAGATATTTGCTTTGCTATGAACACATTGAGCCAGTTCCCGACATATCCGAGACATGTTCACTTGATTGCTGCAAAGCATATTCTGAGGTACCTAAAGGGTACGATTGATTATGGGCTCAAGTATGATGCGAATCAAAAGGTTAACCTTGAGGGTTATGTTAATTCAGATTGGGCAAGAAGTGCTGCAGATTGTTCGGGTACACAGGGTACTACCAAAGGACCGAACACCAAGAGCAACCAATTCACACAAACAGATCACAGATCAACACACCGATGTTTTGACGTGGTTTAAACCCTCTTGAGGGAAACACTCCACGGCCCCTGCCAAATAGCTTCTACGGGACAATTTATTATGCAAAGAAAGAAAGTTACAAATGAGCTTCTCATAATCGATAAACTAAACAATGACCCTCCATGCTCTTTAAATAGAGATCATGGACCAATCGGGTGTTAAGCCACGGATCAAGGTTAGGTTTGATCTAAGAGAAGTTGAGCCGTCGGATCACTCTATGTCAGGAACATATCGTGACCGTCGGATTAAGTATTTACAAATGCATACTAATGCATACTAAAGAAACACACTATCCCTAACGGATATATTACATAAGTTAATCTTAACTAATTCCTAAGTGTCTAAATATCCTAACATCCCCCCTTAAGAACAACTTGGGATAGGATTGAAGGATTTACAAAAGTGACACTATTAGGAGAAGGAAGGAGGCATTAGAGCCTATCCCCCCTTAATGACAAGTTCCTGAACTCCTAACATAGATCGCAGTTTAGAAAACTTCGCTTCTGTAAGAGACTTGGTGAAGATGTCTGCAACTTGATCATCTGTAGGGCAAAAGAGCACTTCAAGAGCACGATCATGAAAAAGATTTCTGATGAAGTGCATATGTAGGTCAATGTGTTTGCTGCGTTGATGGAGAACTGGATCTTTGGCAAGCTTGATGGCACTTTGATTGTCGCACCAAAGTGGAGTAGGCTGCTGTTGCTCGAATCCAAACTCTGAAAGGATCTGTCGAAGCCATAAAGCTTCCTGACTGGCATTAACTGCTGCTCGATATTCTGCCTCTGCTGAAGAAAGAGCAAGAGCTTGTTGTTTCTTACAAGCCCAAGTAATAGGTCCAGATCCCAGACTGAAAACATAACCTGTAGTAGAATTTCGATCATCAGGATCGCCGGCCCAATCTGAATCAGTGAAACCAACCAACAAAGGTTTCCCCCCCGTACTGTAATGAATCCCAAACTGAACTGTACCTCGAATATATCGAAGTATTCTTCTAATTGCTTTCTAGTGACTTTCATGAGGTGTCTGCATATAATGGGAAACACGACCAACGCAAAGGAAAGGTCAGGACGGGAATGAGTCAAGTATAAGAGACTACCAACAAGCTGACGATACAAGGCGGCATCGACTTCAGGTGAAGTACAAGTGGCAGAAAGTTTGACTCCAGAATGGAAGGGAGAAGGGGCTGGTGTACAATCTTCCATGTGAAAGTGACGAAGAAGGTCACAAGCATACTTAGACTGAGAAAGAAATATTCCTTCTTTGGTTTGTAGGACTTGGAGACCAAGAAAATAATGCAAATGTCCTAAGTCTGACATTTCAAAATTTTGTTTAAGACTGGATTTCACATGGGTTATAAGCTTAGGGTCACTACCAGTAAGAATAAGGTCATCAACATATAGAATAAGTATGATGAAATGGTTTCCTACTTTCTTGGTGTTAACACCCAAAAAGTGCTCACTACCTCATCTACCCCATTACATGACTCATTTGTCCATATTTCCTACCATATTTGCCTTTAAAACCCTCAAATCCCATGAAAAAGCCTCCAAAAGGCCAAAAATGCCTCCAAAAGGCCACAAAACCATAAAAAAAGCCTCAGAAAGGCTAAAAAACCCCTTTTCCCTCCAAAAATATCCAAAATTCCTCCAAAATAGCAAAAACCCTCTAAAAATGGAATAAAAAATATAAAATAATGAGAAAAAAGAGGAAAAAGGAGGAAAAAACCCTATACAGCTGACCTAAACCATATGGTTCCCAAAACCATGGGGCAGTACTCCACCACCAAAAACCTATAAATAGGTGATGGAGACCCCTCATTTCATATCCACAATCATAAGCACCCTTACTCTGCCAAAATAGCTCTTGAAACCCTAGCTCACCCTTGAGCTACGTTCACCTTGAGAGCCCCCTTTGGCCCATTCCCACCATTGGAGAAAGAGAAGGAGCAAGTTGGAGCTTAGAGCGACCCTCTTGGGCCATTGCAAGAGCTTCACCAACCTTCACATTGGAGGTAAAATTAATACAAAAACCATTCTTTATATCTTGTCTTTTCTGTTTCATGCATATGTTTAGAGTAATTTACATTTATGTTTTAGCATTTTAATTTACAATTTACTGAACTGCTACTAAGGAGTCCCTTCTCCTTAGTAGGTGTTCATTTGCACAAGCTAGGGGTAAAACACTAGCTATAGTTTTGGCTAATCCGCTGGGGATCGAACCCAGAATCTCTGGTTTTGGAGGCTCCTCAAGCGCAGCCCAACCCCTAGCCCCCCCAGCAGCAACCTTTGGTGCTGCAAAACCCCTTACCAACCCGAGGCGTAGTGAATGCTCAGCCGTTGGCTCCCCCTCAAGTCAATGCACCACCACAACAACAACAGATCACATACGCCGCTCCTGATCAACGCATGTTCGACTCAGGTACCCACCACTTGTTGATGATGTCATCCGCTGATGTCAACCTCCAAACCCGTCGGAACCAATATGGCTCCACCCCTAATGCCCCTCCCATCGACAAAAACACTAACACTCATCCCACTGATTAGACATTATGTATACCTCCGGCTCCACTAGATGGCACTGCCAAAGCACCTCGCTTCCCACTTCGTCGAATCAATAATAATCCCAATGCCCGCGCTGCGTCAAATTACAACATTGTAGATGACTTAGCCCAATCTCCCGCAACCATGTCTACGTTAGAAGTCTTGAAAAACTGTCCTTCACAGCGCAAGACTTTACTCTCAGCCATTGGGGCTATTGACCCAAATGATTCGAATCTGATGGCCTTCGATTTGGACCAGTCCGAACCACGCCTTCCTTCCACTTCAGCGTTCCAAGTTTTTGTTTTTGTTCGGAATCTTGTCATCCATCGATGAAGGTGCCTCTACATGCGTTATGTCCACATTTGTATGGTAGAAGTTGGGATCCCCTACTCTCCAGCAGTCCACCACTGCGTTACGCGCCTACGACGGTCGTTCGGCTCAACCCCAAGGTCTCCTAACCAATGTCCCCGTCCAGTTAGGTGGTAAAACCGTTCTCGTTGACATAGAGGTCATCAATGCCCAACTTGATTATAACTTCTTACTTGACCGCAACTACATGTATGCCATGAAGGTGGTTGCCTCCTCCGTTTTTCGTACCATGATGTTCCCCCATGATGGACGCGTGGTCAAGGTCGACCAACTCACCTACTACGATCCAAATGCCCCCGCTGCACCCGAAAATGTTCTCCCCATGGTTGAACAACCTGTTAGTGGTACCGCTACCTCGTTTGTTTCCTCCTTGGGACCTGGAGTTTACTCAGATTCGTCGATGACATCAACCTTCCAATCCATTCCTCCCCCATCATCTGCACCTGACGTATCTGACCTATGTACCCTTTCCCACGATACACAAACACCTAACAATCAACCGCCCTTGTTTCCTAAACCACTGTTGGTACCTAGCCACATTGGTGTTACACCTATCCACACAACCCCCTTCCTAGTCCCTCCCTCGGGAGTAGTAAGCGCCCTGATCATGGCTACCCTTAGCCTCCCTGGGTTAACCTTGGGATTACCTGTGTGGTATCTTTCGCCTCCCGTTCCCCCGCTGACACCAAACGTTGTCCTACAACCGGTGCAACCCATGGCTACTACTAGTCAACCACCTCCCGGTGTCAATACCCCTTCGTCCTCTACGAATCCCCCCCCTCTTATCAAGCACACTGGGGGCAGAGGCCCACAACCATACACTGATGTGCCTCCTCCCAAGACAGTTAAAACCCCTCCCGTTTTTCGTGCTTCCCCCAAATGCTCGTTGTGCAATGAGTTAGGCCATCCGACTCATCAATGTCCACAATTACCTGCATTACAGGAACACATGCAGATGCTTGACAACGACCCCAATATCCCGGTTGTCAAACTAGATCCAACCCCTAAGCCTCGTGATAAATCATTACGCACTAACCACCCTTGTGCCATATGCGGTGTTTACGGCCATTATTCACATCACTGTCCCGATCTCCTCGATTAAAGGGCAGCTCTCTGTGAGATGAATAATGTGGATCTTGAGACAACACCTCCCACAATTGAGGAGATTCACCCCCCGATCTCACCCCCATCCGGAGAGATCAACACCATTTATATGATCTCTTCAACTACCATTCCCTCGTCAACCGATTTGACAGCCCACACTTTTTGTACTGATGAGGAGATCTTGGAGGCTCTGACTGCCCCAGATTATCCCTGGGACGACATGCACCATCGTTCGTATTTCCTCCCAGAAGACTCCTCCTCCACCACAGCTACCCAATTCGCGGTTGAGTCCAAAGATTTCCTTCCGACTAAAGTTGACTGGTTTAAGGATCCTATTCCTGCTCTTGATGCCTTTGAGGAAGGTAACATGGCCAACATCTCTCCCGTGATCCACATAGATATCTCTCCCTCGGGAGGTACCCCTGAACTCATCACTTTAGGAGCCTCCTGCAATGAATTTGAGATTGAGGAGTACAAAAAACTCTTCCAAGAATTCCGTGATGTCTTTGCCTGGTCCTTAACCGAAATGCCTGGTCTTGACCCTGCTATCATAGAGCACCACCTTGACACCTCTGAGTCAAGGGGCATAATCGATTACCTCGACCCTGGGATAGGGGGCATGCTCAATAATTTTGACCCTGCCCCATCACATTTATCTCAGCATGTCAATGAACCCATCATTCAAACCCACACATATGTGATCCATAATCACAAACCCCATGCACATAGCATGGGGGCAAGTCATTAACCCTGCTCACTTTTTCACACTTGTGATCTCAACCATTTTTGAGGTCACATATCACTTGTAGATTTGATTTGATTTGATACACCTAGTATTCTTCCCCCATGGGTCATCATTTCTCCCCACCACTGCATCCTTGGCTTGGTGGGCTCACCTTTATTTGCAACCATTTTTTAACCTAGTTAGTTGCTTTGACCATTCCGGAGTCCTTATGACCTCTGTTTTTCGCACCATTTGCACCGCCGGATTCATATTTTTACGCTCGTGATGATGCTTGAGATCATTTCTCGCTCTCACCAGGACCAATATCAACATTGTGTCCCGACACCTTGTCGCCCCGGTTTGCGTGCCACATCGTCCGTAGCCCATTTTTTGATATACTTTATATCATCGGATTCATTTCTCCGAGCCCGTGATGATGCTTGAGATCATTTCTCGCTCTCACCCCCATATTTTTTGGGTATTTTTCCAAAATGCCCCTCGTCACCTCGGTTTGCGTGCCACATCGGTCGTTATCCATTTTTGACACTTTTTATATCGCCGGATTCCTTTTTCCGAGCTCGTGATGATGCTTGAAATCATTTCTCGCTCTCACTTGGTACAGTTTCAACATTGTGTCCCCACACCTTGCTGCCTCGGTTTGCGCACCACATCGACCGCCATCGGATTGTTCCACATTTTTACATGAGCCATTCACTCCTGTCATACTGCAATTATTTCATTATTTTGCCACCATTCATTACCCCGCAAGGAGGCCCACCAGTGTTCCCCCCTACCATCGTTCTTGGTCATCATAAATGTTCCTTGATTGAGCACTTCCTCCTTGCCTGGCCATTCCTTTTGTTCGGTATAATTTTATCCCTTTTTCGGGCCGGACAAGTCCTTTACGAAAAAGGCACTTAGGGAGTTTCTGTTAAGCTCTTTTCTGACTCCTAAAACAATGAAAAGATCACTGAGCAATCTTGCTTCCTTTCATGCTCATTAAAGTACCTGAAAGGGCGTCTATCTGGTATAAGTTTAACCCTTTTCCAGACCTGGTAGATTAATTACGAAAAATGAATACTCTAGTCGCACCGGCTAGAAGAGTTCTTCATTGCATCCTTTTATGCTTCTTTGGGCCTTGGAGACTAACACACGAAAAAGCAATCCCCTAGAGTCTTCTTATCTCTTTCAGACTGTCTAAAATTGAAAGCAACCACGAGCATGAACTGTCCTGGGCTCGTACAAATCCACATGACAATACCATTCCATTATTTTAGAGTCTTCTTATCGCTTTCAGACTCCTTAAAATTGAAAGCAATCACGAGCATGAACTGTCCTGGGCTCGTATAAATCCACACGATAGTACCATTTTTTTCACCCACTTCTTCTCGTTCCTTAACCCTTGAAGAAGTCCCCCTGTGCCTCCTGGCACTATGATCGATCATCTCGGCAGCACCTCCAATCAGGTCACCTTTGTTCAGAGTAGTCTGCAGTCTCCTGCCATTTTACACCAGCTTGACTCTCCCTCATCCCAGTTACTATCCTTGATCCATTACAGCTATGATCCCTTTCCCATCAGTCAGTTTCATATGCTGCCCGATCATCCCCGCCATCATACTCTGAACAAAGGAAGTTTGAGTCCACCCACTCCACTTGCCTAGTTATCCCCCACAGTTTGTCAGTCCTACCATCAGTACTCTCACACTTCGTTTCTCCACCTCGCGCTTCTGTCAAGGAAGCATCATTGCCTTGTTAGTTGCAGGTCTCCCTCTGTCGGCGAAAACCCCTCTATTCCAGAGGATAGACCCAGAGGTCCCTACGCCTTGGACCCATCACCATCAATGGTGAGTGCCTACGGACCATTTTGAGAGGAGTCATCATTGCCTCTCCGAGTGGTTTCTTCTCACATGCTCGACTTCAACACCTTGATCGCATCGTTGAGAATCGCGCAGGGCTTATATCCCTTTAGTTATTGGTCGAAGATCCCGGATCTCCCTCGACTCTAGCACATTGGTGAGTCACTTCGGAACGCCCAGTTATATGTTCCCGTGGATGTCCAGGTTGCGTCGACGATTGTATTCGGAAGCCATCGAGTTATATGCTTCCTTGAGTACCCAGTTCAGTTCCATTTCAGTGTACCATTGAGAGTATGACCCCTTATCACTATGATCCAGCAGCTCATCAGTTCCTCTGGTACCAGACTCAGTAGCACTATTGTCACTCCAGTGTATCAGTCTTTGAGCTCAGACATGGTCAGCCCAGCAGTATGTCCCAGATTTGTGTCCCCTCTGGACCCATATGATGTACACAGTGGTTCTCTATGTATCCTACAGGTCCCCCTTTTTCGGGCCTCACAGTTATTTTTTTTATGTATCTTGATACGAGCATGGGTATGCCCGCCTCGTCCATATATTGAGGTTCTTCCTCATTTATTATTTGAGGTCATGTATATGTCAGGTCCCCATATTTTGTACCCCATTGTTATTATTGTTCTATATCTCGATACGAGCATGGGAATGCCCCCCTCGTCCATATGATCAGATTATTCCTCATCCATTATTGAGGTTATGTACTTTTAGTTTTTTGTAGTTGGTTCGGGATCGTTGTTCCGGGCTCCAGTTTTTTTCTTCTCTTCTCCACACCCCAGGAAAACCATTCAAAGACTTATGATGTCTATCAGCCATACGATGAGCTCCTGCCCTCACACATCAGGGGGCAATCTGTTAACACCCAAAAAGTGCTCACTACCTCATCTACCGCATTACATGACTCATTTGTCCATATTTCCTACCATATTTACCTTCAAAACCCTCAAATCCCATGAAAAAGCCTCCAAAAGGCCAAAAATGCCTCCAAAAGGCCACAAAACCATCAAAAAAGCCTCAAAAAGGCTAAAAAAACCCCTTTTCCCTCCAAAAATATCCAAAATTCCTCCAAAATAGCAAAAACCCTCTAAAAAGAGAATAAAAAATATAAAATAATGAGGAAAAAGAGGGAAAATGAGGAAAAAACCCTATACAGCTGACGTAAACCATATGGTTCCCAAAACCATGGGCCAACACTGCACCACCAAAAACCTATAAATAGGTGATGGAGACCCCTCATTTCATATCCACAATCATAAGCACCCTTACTCTGCCAAAATAGCTCTTGAAACCCTAGCTCACCCTTGAGCTACTTTCACCTTGAGAGCCCCCTTTGGCCCATTCTCACCATTGGAGAAAGAGAAGGAGCAAGTTGGAGCTTGGAGCGACCCTCTTGGGCCATTGCAAGAGCTTCACCAACCTTCACATTGGAGGTAAAATTAATACAAAAACCATTCTTTATATCTTGTCTTTTCTGTTTCATGCATAACGGTTTAGAGTAATTTACATTTATGTTTTAGCATTTTAATTTACAATTTACTGAACTGTTACTAAGGAGTCCCTTCTCCTTAGTAGGTGCTCATTTGCATAAGCTAGGGGTAAAACCCTAGCTACACTTGGTATAGACGTTGGGGTCAGAATGGCATCTAGAAAAACCAGTGTCAAGGAGAAAGTTATCCATTTCGGCATACTAAGCTCTAGGAGCTTGGTTAAGGCCATATAAGGATTTCTTAAGGTGACAGACAAGGCTAGAGTTATTCTGAACATAGCCAGGAGGTTGTTCCATGTAAATTTCCTCCTGTAAATCACCATGTAAGAAGGAAGACTTGACATCCATTTGATGGACTTCCCAGTTGTGTAAGGCTGCAAGGGAAAGAACAAGGCAGATGGAGTTCATTTTTGCGATGGGAGCAAAGGTTTCATTGTAGTCAATCCCTTCAACTTGGGAAAAACCTTTTGCAACTAACCTTGCCTTAAGTCTTTCAACACTTCCATCTGATGCATACTTAGTTCTGTAGACCCATTTACATCTAACAAGTTTTCTTCCTTTTGGAAGAGGTACAAGATCCCAAGTATCATTCACCATTAAGGAATGATATTCTTCATCCATGGCTGCATTCCAATCTAGATTCCCTGAAGCTTCTGCAAAATTTTCTGGATCATGATTCTCGGAAACTTGAGCCAAAAGAGAAGAGGCTCGCTGAAACTGAGAACGTGTTTGACGTTGATCTCTAGGATCACCGGCAAGATCACCAGCTGCTTCACATGTTGAACGGACCCATTGAGGAAGCACTTGTGCTGGTGCAACTGGAGGAACATGAGCAGGCGGAGGTGGATTTTCATCCTCGCTGTCATCATCAGAAACTGGAGTTGGAAACCTATCAAGGAAGTTGGAAGAAGAAGAAGAAGGCACAAACACCGAATCAGGCTCGCAGGCCAAAGATGGCACAATCGTCGAGTTAGGCTCGCAGGCCAAGATATTTTCATCAAATTTAACATCTCTTCTAATGATTATATCATGAGAATGTGGTTGAAGAAGTCTATAACCTTTTACATCTTCAAAATATCCAACAAATATGCACTTTTCACTTTTAGGCTGCAATGCGTTCCGTTTTTCATCCGGAATGTGAGCCCATGCTTCACTACCAAACACACAGAAGTGACTTACAACAGGTTTAGTTTTAATCCATGCTTCTTTCGGTGTTATACCTTGTAATGCTTTAGTGGGGGTGCGATTAACTATGTAATTTGCATAATTAATGGCTTCAGCCCAAAATTGAAGACTTAGTCCCTTAGATTGGATCATACAATTAGCCATTTCTTTTAAAGTGTGGTTCTTCCGCTTAGCTACACCATTTTGTTGTGGTGTATATGGAACAGTGTGCTGTTGTTGGATGCCTTGTTCAGTGTAGAAAGTAGTGAACTGTTTGTTAACATATTCTCCTCCATTGTCAGATCTTAACTTAATAATTTGACGACCAGATTGTTTTTCAACAAGGGCCTTGTAGGCCAAGAACATGTTAAATACTTCGCTCTTAAGTTTTAGGAAATAAACCCAAGTGCATCTGGTGTAATCGTCAATGAAAGTTAAGAAATATTTGAAACCAGAAAAGGAAGCAGATGGAAGAGGACCACACAAGTCACTATGCACAAGTTCCAAGGGAACCGAGGCATGCCAAGAGGCATGTTTGTCAAAACTGTCCCGGTGATGTTTTCTGAGTACACAAACGGAGCAAACACCATCTCTGCAAGATACCATCGGAATACCTGTCACCATATTTTCTTTACATAGTTGTTGCAATGAGTGATAATTTAAGTGACCAAATCGCTCATGCCAAAGTTTGATCAAGTTATCACTATGAGCAACAAAAACTGAAGGGAAAGGTGATGACCCAAAGTTGTTAAACTTGTACAACCTGGTAATATCATCAACAATTCCGATAGCTAGGACCTGTTGAGGATCTTTAAAATCCTTGATTACAACTTGGTGAGGTGTAAAGGTCACAGTTTTACCTTCACCAGAATGAGTGATCTGATAGACTGATAACAAATTGCAGGAAATTCTTGGAACACATAGTACATCACTAAAATGACCATTATCTACTGGAACTGTTCTAGCTCCTACAACACTTAGAGATCTATCATCACCAACAAATATTTGTTTGGTGTTACATTCATGCATAGTAGAAAAGATGGCTTGATCCTTAGCCATATGATAAGATGCTCCAGAATCAATGAGCCATTCATTTGAAGTAGAAGAAGAAGATGCATTATAAGAATAACCAGAAGCACAAAGTGCATGTCCATGAGAGGCAGATTCTGAAGGCGAATCTAGGCTGATGTGGTGCTTCTTCATTGCTGCTTCCAAGGCTGCCATCTTCTTGAAACACTTAGATTCATCATGATTATCTTTCCCGCAATAGTTGCAATGACGCTCAGTCTTCTTGCCTTTTGGCTTGGATCCTTTGTCATTTTTTAAAGAAGGAGTTGACTAAGAGGGTTTTGGACCCTTGTTTGACTTATTATTGCAAAATTTTTGTTTCTTTGGAGGCTTGGACTTTTCTTTCTGTTGGGACAATAAGGATTTCCCAGATGTATCTGCATTGTTGATTATTCCAAGATGAATGAGTTTATCTTGTTCCCTAATCAAGGAATCACAAAAGGATTCATGACTAGGTTCTTGATAGCTAGCTGCATTCAATGATGCTTTCATGGAGTAAAATGTAGATACAAAAACAGAATATGCAGGTCCAAGTTTGGAAAGAATATGATAAATGAATTGTTTGTCTTCCCTCTCAATCTTACATTCTGCACATAAGAGCTTAAGAGTTTTGTACTTAGATATATAATCTTGAATGCATGAAAAGTCACTTGGATTCAAAGAAATCAACTCATTTTCGAGTTGGTGACCTCGAATTTCATTGTGTTTACCAAACACAGATTCCAACTTGTCCCAAGCAGTATTAGGTTCATCAATTCCAGATATGTGGAATCGCAAATCAGTAGAGATTGACATCCCAATCAATCCACGAGCTTCATCACATCTATTTGCCCATTTTAATTTCTTATCATCATCAGTGGGTTCTTTTTCTTTCCCTGTGGTAATTCTGAAAAGTCCCCTACTTCGTAGAACATCCTCCATACGAGATTTCCACGAGAAATAGTTGGAACTGTTAAGTAGAATATCATAATGGGCGGCCATATTTGTAAATTAATGGCTGTAAAAGCATAAACCAATACTCTGGATGTGAAGAGCTTGAAAAAAATAGGCGATTTAAAAAAAAAATGACACTGAAAACTGACTCTGTATGATGAAGTTATGTTTGAAAAAAGAATCTGTTGAAGATGTCCCCAATAGTGACGTGGTAGCTAGAGAATGTCCAGCAAAAAAAAGAACCCCCCTCTTCCCAAGATGAACCTTTTAACAATCACTTTACAAGAAAGTTGCTTTAAGTGAACCACTCTTGTAAAATAAGTGATTTCACTTTTACAATGATATTACTTTTAAATTGTGCAACAATAAAAAAACTTAAGTGACTCACTTGTATTTTTATTTTTTATTATTTAAGTGAGATGCACTTTTACAATAAAGTAACTTGAAATTAGAAATTGCATGCACTTTTCTTTTTAAAGTAACTTCCTAAGACTTGAAATCAAGACCTGTTATGGAATAAAGCAACTTTGAACCAAGTGAGCTAGATTAAAAGGTATGTAAAATATGGGAATGAGGAAGGGTTTTTTTTTTTTTTTTTTACTCTTCTTGCTCGGTTTGCGTGCTTGCCCTTTTTCCTGCAAAACAAACCACAAATCGAAACAAAAAAACTTTTCCACACTTGTGGAGTTAGATCTTGTTAGCTTGCCCGGAAAGTCTACGTTTTCTCTCTGTTTCTGATTTGCCGAGATCGCGCAAAGTGCATGGCAAAGAGCATACGCAGCCGAGAAAAACCATTTCCCTTTCTGTTTCTGATTTGCCGATATCGCTCAAGGTGCATGGCAAAGAGCATACGCAGACAGAAAAGCAACCATCCGAACCCAAAAAAAAATCTAACCATAAAAAAAAAATGAAATATGAGATTTTTTCGTTTTAAAAAACGAAATAAAAAAATGCGTCACTGTAACATTATACCTTCAGATCTGATGAAATACGCGTTTCTGGAGCAACCGGGAACCATTTTCGATCAAACAAAAACTATTTACCAATGGAAATGACGCTCCAGACGCAATGGAACACCTCCCACAGCCCATAAATGCACAAAAATATAAGAAATAGAAACCCTTTCGAGTTTCGGAAACAACAGTTCAAGATCTAGATCATAACCGGAAGCGGCACTTCATAAAAGCTCTGATACCATGTTCGGGTACACAGGGTACTACCAAAATAACGAACACCAATAGTAACCACTTCACACAAACAGATCACAGATCAACACACCGATGTTTTGACGTGGTTTAAACTCTCTTGAGGGAAACACTCCACGGCCCCGGCCAAATAGCTTCTACAGGACAATTTATTATGCAAAGAAAGAAAGTTACAAATGAGATTCTCATAATCGATCAACTAAACAATGAATCGCCATGCTCTTTAAATAGAGATCATGGACCAATCGGGTGTTAAGCCACAGATCAAGGTTAGGTTTGATCTAAGAGAAGTTGAGCCGTCGGATCACTCTATGTCGAGAACATATCGTGACCGTCAGATTAAGTATTTACAAATGCATACTAATGCATACTAAAGAAACACACTATCCCTAACGGATATATTACACAAGTTGATCTTAACTAACTCCTAAGTGTCTAAATATCCTAACACAGATAGGAAGAGCACTTCGGGGTGCTGCTTCAATATGGGATCAGGTGTGATCTATTGGTTTAGCAGGAAGCAATCCTTCGTAGCACTGAGTATAGCCCCAGCAGTGTATGTCGCAGCTTCTTCGGCTAGTTGTGAGGTAGTATGGCTAAGGAAGCTACTGTTTGATTTGTTTGATCTCCAGTTGGATTCTACTTGTATCTTTTGTGACAACCAGAGTTGTGTGAAGTTGTCCGAGAACCTGGTGTTCCATGACAAGTCGAATCATATCAACATCAAGTATCACTATATTAGGGATATGGTGCAGAGAGGAGCAGTGAAGCTCCTGTATGTTGCAATGGACGAGCATATTGTAGATGTGTTGACCAAGCCACTAGCTAGGGTGAAGTTCGAGTAATTCAGAGAAAGGCTTGGTGTTCTTCAGATCGAAGATACTTCCAAGAGGAAGTGATGGGACACAAATGCAGGAGCCCTTCCAAGCATGGTGGTGGGCGGGTCCTTCCCATGGCTGAGGATGTAAGTGTTGTGTGACGAGCATTTGTATGATGCTCCATGTGATGATGATCCGTATGATCATGAAAATCCATATAATGTTCCGTATGATGATGAGAATTTGGGTGATGCTCTGAGGTTGTGGCCGTGGATATCTTGTTAGGTTGTGCAATAGCATGTAATAGTTCCCTGGGAGATTTGCAGATACTCTTTCAAGGTTTTTCCTATGGAATATAATAATTCCTTGGGAGATTTGGCATATGCTCTTTCAAGGTTTTGCTTGGAGGGACATATAATAACTCCCTGGGAGATCTTGCAGGTTGTGCTTTGCACGTAATCAGTCTTGGGATGCTCTTTCGAGGTTTTGTCCGTGGCATATGATAGTGCCCTGGGAGATCTTGCAGGTTGTGCTTAGCACGTAATCAGTCCTGGGATGCTCTTTCGAGGTTTTGCCTGCTTGCATATAATACCACCCTAGGAGATTTTACAGGTTGTGCATCGCACGTAATCAGTCCTGGGATGCTCTTTCGAGGTTTTGCAAGGTGCACATAATCATCCCTTATATTCCACCGGATGGCTTGCTCGCAGAGATGATGAATACCTACATGGATGCTAGGCCTACATCCAACATGAAAAAAGGTTGGCTCTGTAGAACTTCCTATGACGAGAAGAATTGAGAGATAGCACCAGTGATCGAGATGACGAGTACAACATCAGTGACGATGATGCTCCGTGATCTAGTAATGATGATCTATCTCCAGTATTGAAGACTTGTGCCTATATGTATTGATGACCTGTGTCAATAGAATACCTTCCTAGTTAAGAGGGAGTGTTGATGTATTTGTAACTCAAGAAGATATTCACTTGTATATTGTATGTATTACATTTGTACTTTATTGTATCCCCAACAGAGATGTATTATTCCTCCGATTGGAATTGTCATAATTTGTACTTGCATGCATCCATATCTGCAGCTGGTGTGAATTTACTTTCATGTACAGTGTGAATTAGTTTTAGTATTTACCTTATACAATTTACTTTTACGTTGTGTGATTTACCTTCCATGCAACCTAGTTCTAGTACTTGTTTAGTTGGGTAATTCTTTGCCAAGACTATGTAATTGTTCATGCCAATAACTGTAAATAAGATTATTGAGCTACAACTTCATGTAGATAAACCAGTGCCAGCCGAGGAAACTGTAGCTTGCATATATTTTGCATGATAACCTTGAAACAACAAGACGTACCTTGGATTGATAATTAATGTTTGTAATTTTTATTGTTTTGATAAGCAATTGATTTTTCCCAACATTTTGGTGTCGTTGTCGGGGAGGTTATTATGGGCACAAAAGCACAAACTAGCATTTGTTTTAGTTGTATAGTCTCTGGTTCTACTAAGGCCTAAGCATTAAAAACAGAAGGTAAGAACTTATGTATGCATCACCCACCCTCTATATTTAGAATACCATGGTGGATTCTTGTCTCATCGATATCAGAGCACATAGAGCTTGATTTAGTATGCATAATAGAATAGATGCATGGATAGAATAGATTTTTTGAATGAAGACTCCTAAACACGTGGTGTAATAAGAGCCACACATAGTAATAATCTCTCTTTTGCAGGAAGTTGGTAAGAGGAAAGAAGCAATGGTGCATGAAGATTCCATTAGGGGAGGAACCAAGGGGATATATAAGCCTTCAAGATGAAGATGCACGATCATTATGGTATGGTGGTTTCCTTTCATTTTAATGTAAAATTTTGGATTATTTTGAATATATAACATTGAAAATACCACAACCACAAAATTACACAGATCTTATTTCAAAAATCATATCATTTTTTAGGAGTTGCAACAGTTCCTGTAACACGCTGCGTAAGTCAATATAGGCACTCAATGCTTGAAATTTTTGGTATGTGGATGTATTCCTTGAAATTTATATGATTACAAAAATTCACACCTATCTGGATCACTATTTGGGAGCTATATTTTGTTTATTGAATTTTGTGGCATTTTGGCTTGTTGGACTTATTGAGAACACAATTGGGGAAATCATGTTTTTAGGGACCATAGGGGAACATTTTTAAAAACCCGTTTCTATCCAAAGTATCCCTTGAAATATAGTTTCTAAGCCAATTTGAATTTTTCAATTTGGGTATCAAACGAAAAAGATATGGTCAAAATACTGACAAGGTGTAGAGTAGGAAGCTCAGGAACAGAATTAGAACAATCACTTTTGGGGTGACTAAATGGATGATTTTTTCAAACATGTTTCAAAGAAATATTCTCCTATGAGTTTATTTTACAACGCAATTTAAATCAATCAATTTCGATATCATATGAGCAAGTTATGCCCAAAATACTATTTGTCTATCCTAAATCAACACTCTGAAAACTCTGTTTTCCCAGATGTTCATTGGATTATTTTGAATATATGACATTGAAAATAACACGACCAAAAAATTACACCAATCTTATTTCAAAAATCATCTCATTTCTTAGGAGTTGCAACATGATGTGTAAGTCAAAATAGGCACTCAATGCTTGAAATTTTTGGTATGTGGATGTATTCTTTGAAATTTATATGATTAAAAAAATTCACACCTATTTGGATAATTATTTGGGAGCTATATTTTGTTTATTGAATTTTGTGGCATTTTGGCTTGTTGGACTTATTGAGAACACGGTCGGGGAAATCATATTTTTAGGGACCATATGGGAACATTTTTAAAAACCGTTTCTATCAAAAGTATCCCTTGAAATCTAGTTTCTAAGCCAATTTGAATTTTTCAATTTGGGTATCAAACGAAAAAGATATGGTCAAAATACTGACAAGGTGTAGAGTAGGCAGCTTAGGAACATAATTGGAGCAATCACTTTTTGGGTGACTAAATGGATGAATTTTTCAAACATGTTTCAAATAAATATTCTCCTATGAATTTATTTTACAACGCAATTTAAATCACTCATGAAAGTTTTCGGAGATTTCAACCCAACCCGGTTTTCAAGTCTCATTTTCATTGTTTAATGCCCAACCCAATTTTTGTCAATGGCTGGAAATAACATAAAATTTTCAGACTTAAAAAACACAGATGAAACTCAATATTACAGACATAAAATTAAATATTCATGCACACCATAAATAATTTCAGACTCAGAATTTTTGGCCAATAGCCCAAGAAAACCTACAAGGGGAAAACTTGTTAGAGAGAGATGATTTTATTTCTTCAGCAAATTATAGAACATAAAAATTATAGTCAAGATACAACTTATCTCCACTAATAATTTCACCCACAGACTGCCTCGAAAAATGTGCTGGAACTACCTTGATTTCTGTGCCTGTTGGAACCTTGAAATCCATGCTAGAAAATTATAGAAATACATATTGTACAGTCCTCGATTTCTGTGCCTGTCCTTTCCTCAGGATTAGTGTTGTATGGCCTCGAAATTGTGCTGATTGTCTCAGGAATTGTGCCTTGTTTTCTTGCCTTGAAAATTGTGTTGTTGTTCTCGGGAAATGTGCCCAAAAAACCCTCCTCAAAACTCGTGCCCAGAATTAATGTTGTATGGTATCCTCAGGATTTGTGCTGTTGCTAAATCTCTTTGCCTAGAAATTGGTGCTGCTCATAAATGCCCATGAACCTCCTCGAAAATCGTGCAATCTCTATCTTTCTCTCTTCACTTTCTTCTTCACAAAAAAGTGAGGCAAAATGCCTTCCCATGCTCTTTTTGACTGAACCCTAGGGTGAGTGAAAAGCCATCTAATCCAATGGCTGAGATTGGATTAGATGAGTGGATGAGATTAAATGCTCTTTTAATTTTATAAAAAATTAATTTCACTCACCTCACTTAAATTTATCAAAAAGTGACTTTAATCACTAAAGTCAAATTAAATGCTCATCTCAAGTCATTTAATGCAAGGGTCACTTTATTTCCCCCTTTTAAGTGACTAAGGAAAAAGTCACCTAGGGGAACACTTTCCTAGGTACAAAAATCAACACTCCCTCTTACCGAGGAAGGTGTTCTGCACCACTCCCAACTTGTCCCTGAAGAAGACAAACTTGCCCTGCCCCAAGGATTTTGTTAGAATGTCTGCAACCTGCTCATAAGTGGAAATGTACTGTAACTCCACAGCTCCTCTCTGAACATAGTCTCGGATGAAGTGGTATATGATCTTCATGTGCTTAGACCTGTCGTGAAAAACTGGATTCTCAGATAGCTGGATGCAACTCTGATTGTCACAGTAAATCACCGTGGGCTTCAGCTCCTGACCAAATAAATCTACCAATAACTTGCGAAGCCACAGTGCCTTGCAACTAGCCTGACTAGATGCCATGTACTTAGCCTCAACAAAACTCAAAGCAACAGAATTTTGCTTCCGATTGAACCACGACACTGCTGCCGAGTCCAAACTGAAACAACAACCGGAAGTGCTCCTCTGATCCATCACACTGCCTGCCCAATATGAATCGGTGAAGCCAACCAAACTAACACCACTCAAACTCCTGTAGTCCAAACCAAAATCCATTGTCCCTGCAAGGTATCTCAATACATGTTTCGCGGATGTCCAGTGCACTCTTCTAGGCTCCACCATGAACAAACTGAGAGTGTTCACTGCAAAACATAAGTCTGGCCTGGTGTTGACCGGATACATCAATGAACCAATGAGCTGACGCTATAATGTAGGATCTACCAACTCTTCCTCAGAATCATGTAGCTACTTCCAGTTGGTAATCATAGGCATGGACATAGGCCTGCAATCATCCATCCGAAATCTCCTCAGAATATCAGTAACATACTTTCCTTGTCCCAAGAAAATATGACCAAGCTCCTTCCAAACCTCCATCCCCAAATAATAGTGCATCAACCCAATATCTGTCATCTCATACTCTGAAGCAAGATCTCTCTTTCAAGCTGCAATGAGACGCTCCCCCCCAGTGATAAGAAAATCATCAATGTACAACAGAAGAATGAGTGGATCCCCATGAACCACAATGAAGTAAAGATTGGGATCAACCTCACTCTTCTGAAAACCCATTGACATCAAATATGCATCAATCCTGGAATACCAAGCTCGAGGAGCTTTCTTCATACCATACAAGGCCTTCTTCACCCTGCACACATGAGAATCCCTCCCATGAATCTCAAAGCCCCGAGGCTGCTGCAAATAAACCTCCTCTCGCAAAAGACCGTTGAGAAATGCGGTCTTCACATCCATTTGGTGGATCTTCCAACCCATCTCTGCTACCATGGAAATCACTTCTAATGGAAGAATATCTAGCAACCGGTGCAAAGGTCTCATCACAATCTACTCCCTCTATCTGTGAAAACCCTCGTGCCACAAAACGAGCCTTGAACTTCTCCACACTGCCATCTGCAGCATGCTTCACCTTGTAAAGCCACTTGGAAGTCACCACTGACTTCCCCTCCGGTCTTGGTACAATCTCCCATACATCATTCTTCATGATGGAATGGTACTCTTCCATCATGGCATCTCTCCAAACCTGATGTTGAGAGGCCTCCTCAAAAGTAGAAAGCTTTGACTCACGAATACTAGCAACTAGTGCCATACCCAATCCGTTAGGCCTCACAACTGTCCTAACTGGCTCGTAGGGCCTACCAAATGACTTTGCTTCCTTCAAGGTATCGTGAAGCCATTTAGGCTTCCTCTTCCTTGAAGGTGGCTCCCAAATTGGTCTATCCTCATATGAAGAACTGCCAGAAGTAGATGGCCCAACAACCTGTGAGCCAGTAGCAGGTGAACCCAAAGATCTAGAACCTGCAACTGGTGAACCTGTAACCTGAGATTCAGAACCTGTCCCCGAAATACCTGTTGGTTGAACCACTGTAACTGTAGAACCTATGCCTGTAACCTGTGGACCAGGTACTCTGGAAACCTGTGATCCAATGCTCTGAATTGAAGATACCTGTGTCACCTGAGGTGTGGGAGCTCTTGACTCCTCATACTACAAATCTCTAGACTTCCTGAAGGCTCTCTCCTCCTCAAAATTCACTTCCCGCCTCACAACAACTTTCCTGAGTGCAGGAAGATAAATGCGGAAAGCCTTCAAAGTCTCATCATATCCCACAAAGATGCCCTTCTCTGCAGTGGGATCCAACTTTGTCCTCTTCTTAGATGGGACATGAGAGTAAGTCAAACAACCAAATATGCGAAAATGTCCAACCTTAGGCTTCTTGCCTATGAACATCTCCTCAGGAGTCTTCCTCCCCAAGGCACAGTGGGGAATCCCGTTCTGAAGGTAAACAACTATATTGCAAGCCTCTTCCCAAAGAAAGAAAGGAAGACTTTGATCATGAATCATAGCTCTCGCTGCTCTCACAATAGCCCTGTTCTTCCTTTCAGCCACTCCATTTTGCTTAGGAGTATATGGAATTGTCAACTGTCTCTGTATGCCCTCTTGTCTACAAAAATCATCGAAATAATTGGAGGTATACTCACCCTCATTGTTTGACCTTAGAACCTGAATGCTCCTCCCTGTCTGATTCTCCACAAGAGATTTGAACTCTTGGAAGGTCCGCAAGACATCAATTGACTTCTTGCTCCTCAAGAAGTAGATCCAGGTTTTCCTGGAATAGTCATCAATGAAAGACACATAACACTCAAATCCTGTCAAGGAAACATATGACATAGGAGCACATAAATCTGCGTGAATCAAGTCAAGTACCCCTGCTGACCTGCTGTCACTACTCAGAAAAATAGTCTTGGTGTAGTTTCCCAAAGCACACCCCCTGTATACATCACTATGCTCTGTGCTGAACTCCGGTAGACCTGTAACTATACTCCTCAACAATCTCAAAGTTGGATGATGCAAATGGGCCATCCTCCGATTCCATAGCTTGCATAGATCACTGCTACTGCTCTATGCCAAAGCATGGCGGGGCTGAAATAAGAGCTTGTATAGTTTCTTGCATCTAACCCCAATGTCCAATGAGGTAGATGATAGGAAAGTCTTAGAGAATATACGCACATGTCCATCCACGAAACAAACCCCAAGACCCCTATCCTTAATAGTGGAAACCGATACCAAGTTCTTTTTCATCCCAGGGACAAACAACAAATCCCTCAAATTCATAGGACTCATGGACTCCCTCTGAAAAGTAATGGTCCCACAACCAACTGCTTTGAGAATGGTGTCATCTCCCAGTACAACCTCCACATCTACACCTATCTGTGAAAGCTCGGAGAACATCTATCGAGCACCTTTCATGTGAATCGAAGCTCCGCTGTCAATATACCAAGTGTTGGTGGTGGAAGCACCCATTTGATGGCCAGTCAACAAAGAATACTCCATCTCAGTATCCAAATCAGTGCTGGTAATAATAGAGGCTCTCTCTCTCTCAACATATCCAGCACAAAGAGAAAACTCTATCTGAAATATCTCTCCAAAATCATCAATATCCGCTGAGGCTGCTATCTGTTGCTTCTTCTTCTTCTTTTGACACTGAGAAGCATAGTGCCCAAATCCTTGACAAGCAAAGCACTTGAATTTGCTTAAGTCTTTCTTCTGCCCACCCTACTGCTGTTGCTGCTACTTGGACCCACCCTGCTTGGGGCCCTTCTTCTTCTTCTTGCTCTTTGTACAATGCCACATTATCCTCATCCTCCCTACCCTATGAAGAGTTGACCTGCAAAAGACCTCTCCTGGTCTCCTCCTGTACAAAATCATCCCACAGTCTATCCCAAGAAGGTAAGTTCTCCTTCCCAACTATAGCCTGCACAAAAGCACCCCAAGGCTTGGAAGCCCCATTCACTGCTGTCCGCACAAGCTCAGTACCTGTAACTACCTCCCCAACTACTACTAGCTCATCTCTAACCTAAGATATCTTGGTAAGGTAAGATGTCACTTGTTGGTAGGCAGTTTGGTAAGGAACAATCACAGCTTTGCCGATGCTGCGACACGTCAGAAGAGGTCGCAGAAGGAAGAAGGCTCTATTATTTTATGTATTTTTTTGAGTCGTTTGTACCGCAATAGGCGGGTTTTTGGGTCATTAGACCATATGAGATGTAATTTTGAGCTAAGTATACCGCAATAGGCGTGTTTTTGGGTCATTGGGACCGTGTCAGTTAGATTTTGGGTCATTTGTCTAGGAGTCGGTTAGGAAGTTGTTAGTAAGTGGACAAGCAATGTAAAGGCGGAAGCCGATATATAGACAGAAAGTTGTAGGTCGAAAAACATACAGAGCAAGAGATGTTTGGTATGCGTTTTATGCGTATGTCATGAGATCCAAAGATATTGCTGAAGTCTGTGATCTGCAGAGGTATTGTATTGGGTTTTTTTAGTAATAATATGATGTGATGAAACTATTTCTGTGCAATCCCGGTGTGCCTTCTGTCTTTTTATGGTAATGCAATGTTTCTTTGATGCAATAGTTGCTTTACTATTATAATTTGCCACAACAATGAATGTTTCCATTAATTGATGCTATGAGTATAATAATGCCAAAGTAAATGCAGAGATCTACTATTGAATGTTGCAATAAGATTAAGTAGTTGATGCCGCATACATCCTCCTTCATTCGGCGGAAACATGGTTCCGTCCACTCTCCTTTGATCGCCTTGGGTGATACTTCATCTGCTCTGCAGGTGTTGCTAGGTAGGGTGAAACCTATCTGGGCCGGTGCTCAGGGAGATCGCGGTGGGTTGGTGTCGATAGTGATGGGAACCCATGTCGACTAGGTCTGAGTTAGCAAATGGTTCCATTGCTAGGACCGTGTGCGAAGTGAAAGGAGGATATGTTGTGGCACCCGACGAAACCGGAGATCCAAGAATGGTTTGATCAGAAGTTGCAGGAATTTGTTGAAGAAGAAAGCCGAAACACTCGACTGACAGTATATCAGTGGGTAGATAGATATATTCACAAAGGTCCGTATGAATGGTTCTTCTGTGAGTTCCCGGTCCTGTTGTTCGAATGGTTGGCGAAGTTGACCTTTCAGAAGAGGAACTTCCAGGGTGGTGAGCCAACGACCTGGACCCCGGAGCTAATCCAAGAACTACAAGAAGTTGACAATAGAGCGTCGCGAGCTGTCGAAGTGTGGTTCGATAGAATCCTAGAGGGATATATCACTGAATTCACGGTTGATACGCAGAAGTCTTATAGTGAATCCGAAAGATATTTTTTCCGCGAACCTCAGGGAAGATTTCTGCTGTCACTCCAACTGTCCATTAAGATGCTTATTTGCGAAAAGGGTATATTAAAGATGCATATAGATCAATAGGAAACCTGGTGGGCAGAGGCCATGGGTATCGCAACAGCAGGGGGGGACATTGCATGGAATGATCAAGGGTAGATGGGTGCGGGTCACGTTGAGACTGTGAGTGAAGCTGAGGAAGAGAGTGGTTTTACAAGGGGAGGAGCGAGGTTTCGACAGAAAAAGAGGCAGAGGATAGGAGAAGGTCCTGCTACGATCGAACTGCAAGTTCGCAAAGGAAGACCACACGGGATGAAATGACCTCGTAGTCCAGACAAAGACGCACAGGATAGAGGCAGGACCTAACCCCAACAACAACATACCCACACCTCCGCTCACTATCTGTCAACTAGTGAGAAACACCTCTTCGAACCCACCAGGTCAACAAAACTTGATCGCTAGTAGTTCAGTACCTGCAGGAAGGAATCCCAGGATGGCGGGTGATGATGCTAAGTTATCTTTGTTCCACGGGAGTGGGACAGACAACCCAGAATAGTATTGGTTTTTGTGTGAAGCGGTCTGGACCATAAAACAGATCATTGATGATGCCGCTAAGAAAGGACAGCTAGCGACGATTCTGCGAGGTCGTGCATTAGATTGGTTTATGAAGTTTGTTCTATTCCCTACAGGATCCCCAGAGAAGTCACTAGATGAGATTCGGGATGGGCTGATTGCAGAATTTAGAAATCCCAAGTATGAGGCTCAATATATTACGGAATTGAAAGAAATTAAGCAGTATCCCAATGAGACGGTGTGGGATTTCGAACAACGGTTTAAGATGCTAATGGCAAGGGTTAGTTTCGATATGAGCGCCATCCAACATAAAGAGTGGTTCATCGCGGCACTGCTACCAAATATTCGGCTACCATTGATGCAACAAAACATCTCTACGCCCAGTGAAGCTCTGGAGATTGCAATGCGATTGGAGGCATCGTCGATTGGAGAAAATGTAGCTGGGATGTCACAGATCCAGACAAAATTGGCTAACTTGACCATCCAATTACAAGATCTGAAGAAAGGCAAGGAGCAACATGAAGAAGTCTGGTGTATGCGATGTCGGGGAGAAGGACATACTAAAGATAATTGCCTGGACTTTTGCAACTATCTAGTTTTGGGAGCACCAAATTTGTTGAATGGTGGTAGCATGCCGTGGTGTCATGTCTGCCACGTATACGGGCACAACCATGACAATTTCCCATACATGCAGAATATGGTCACAACCCCGAGGAATCTTTGTTGTACATTTTGCAAATCGGTGGGTCACGATGACAAGGATTGCTGTGCATATGGGTTGCTACAAGAGAGAATGTATGATGCGTTCTATGTAAAGGACGACTAGCATGCCGTACAACAGTTGCAACTGCAGCCGCAGGTAGCCCAGCCGCTACCTCAATCGTAGATGCAGTTTGTACCGCAGCAGCAGCAACCGCCGCAGTTCATGCCGTAATATGCTCCGATGCAGATGGCTCCACAACAGCCATAGTACGTACAACAACCGTAGTATGCACAACAAGGGCAAGGAATGCAACTGGCACCAATGCAACAACAGTTCAACCAACCACAGTACCAGCAGCCGGGAGGATACCGAGGAGGACGTGGCGGAGGATTTGGTCATGGAGGAGGATGAGGTGGTCGCGGATCTGTTCAATGCTATCATTGTGCGGTATGGGGACACTACCAGCGAGACTATCCACTGCTGCAGAACGAGTGTACGTTCTATTTTGTTAATGATCACACGATTGAGAATTGTCCGCAGTTGATTGCGCGATGGCAAGCAGGGAATACTCCCCAGTTGTAGAACCAGCCCTAGGCACATCAGCCTTCCCAGAACCAAGTGCAGCAACTAGTGCAGAACCAGAATATGTGGCCAAATCAGAATCATAACGTGAACCCACCCGAGAATCCGCTGCTGAACTAGACCTAGGGTGCGAACATCGCAACAATTTCTGCAGAGCCAAGACCGCAAGATGCTTCCATTGCTGTGGTCACTCGCGGAGGAAAGACAACTGGAGAGGACAGCTCATTGATTCAGTTATCCTGACAAAAGAAGGTATCATTTGACATTGATGCGGAGCGGGAGGCATTTCTTCAAGCACGTCGTGCACTAGAAAAAGACCGAGGTAAAGCTGTTGTGTATGACATGCCCTCTATTTTTTATGCTACTTCAGAAGTTGGCTTGTTGCGGCACTCCAACACACTTCAAGCATTTTGGGAACATTGTTTATCCCTGGCAAGAGATCTCGACTCTCTTGCTGCGAATGAAGCTCTGTTGCGACGACCGGCCCAGGATCGAAAAGAGTTCGTGGTTAATTCCTTACAACGACGGAAGATGGGTAAGGAGATGCAGATGAATATTCAAATTGGCAACTACGATGTTGATTCAGTTATTCTGGATCTTGGTTTGGATTTCAACATCTTGACTAAGCGGGCTTGGCAGAATATGGGGTCGACCCATTACAGTTCTTCCAAGGGAAGGTGGATGACAAAAAGCGAGCGGGACAACTCATAAAGAAGTATGGCTTGGTAATAGATGGTTGTGGGTATCGCACCTGTAGTATTAATGATCAGGAGGTACTCACCAGCGCCAAGATTTTATCCTACAAGGTGGTCAGGGGTGGTCGTCCTGACCAGTGCAACTCAGGGATTATCGCATGTGTAGTACAATGTGCGGAGGGCATCCAAATGAACTGGTCTTTGTTTTTTTTGAATCAATTAGCAGTGGATGCTGTGGCCATTCAGGGCGGTGAGGGTTCGTTTACATATTGCATTTGTGGCTTGGAAGGAGCCCGATGTGTACCAGGGCATGGAAGTTGAGGCTACAAAAGAGCGGCGGGGTGCGCGCTATCAGAACTTATGGTACGTAGGGGAACCTGAGCAACTCCGGGATTTCCAATTGCTATTCTGGCTCTACTGGGAGATGCTTTGCAATGCTGCAACAAAGGTACCGCGGATATCCGAAGAAACTGCGGCACGATTTAAGCCAATCATGCAGTTTGCGGTTCGGCCGCATGTTATTTATGTGCAGGCAAGGCATGAGCCTGGTCAGCAATGGTTGTTGACCCCTTACAAGGTAACGATTGAAGCATTGGAGGCTATCATGAACGACTGGCTAGCGGAATGGCATGAACCTATGACGTTGGCCGAGATTGAGGCTGGCGGGCCGGCAAAGGGTCCAGACCATCGTATATCGACACAAGACCCGCCCAGTCATCATGATTCTAATCAAGAGTCCATCAAAACACCGAAGGATGACAACAATGAACGTACCTTGTAAGAACATAGAAGAAAAGGGAACCAGGATCCAGCGACAATTAGTGGGCTGCCCCTGTCGACGGAAGCACACTTGGGTCGACTTATACAAGCAATCGCTGATGCATCCACCGCAACAGCTCAGAAAATGACAAGGGTGACAAATGAAGGATTACACACGCTCACTGCTCGTGTGGACTCCATGTATGACATGGTTTCACGACGGGCACCAGACGATGCGGTGGCACCACAAGTTAGCACAATCCGCACCAAGCCATGGGTGAGGAATGTGGAGATTCCCCCAATTGCGATTGTGACTGAAGATGAGGCTGTGAATGCCCTGATGCAGCAGCTGAAGAAGGTGACGATTAATGTGAACGTGTTTCCAGCGGAAGGGTTGACCACTATACAGGCATCTACTAGCCGGGAAACGACAGACCGACTACGGGAGATTAGTGGCATGTGCATATGATTGCAGGCAAGTGAGGCCGATGCAAAGCGCACCATTCAAGAATTGAATGACAGGGATGCTTCAGCACGGCAGGCTGTGGATGACCTCGAAGAACACATTAAGAGTGAACGGGCTGAGAAGGCACACGAGATCGAAGGACTAAAAAGGGAACACGATTTCCTTATTGCGGAGAAGGCCCATATGTGGGATGACAGTGTACGGGTCGACCGGGCCATCAAGAAAGCTTATTAGCATGTGCTGGAGCCCATTGAAGAGGTGGATGTGCTCCAATGGGTGCAACGACTGGCGCTTCCATTGTCTTGTTGCAGCAGGAGAATCAAGAGTTGAAGTCCCAGTGAATCTTGGTATGCCTCAAGTTGAATTTGACGAGAAAAAAAGGGTGATTGAGGAGGTCGCAACTCAGATGGAGGAGTTGGAAAAGGTTGCGACAAAGCTCATAGGTGATACTATACAGTTTTGGAGCCGAATTGTCCAGGACGAGCAGGTTGACCAGTTGATCAAGTATCGGCAGGACGCAGAGGGATAGTTGGCGACTCTCATGGCTGCCATGCACACAATGCCACCCATGGAACAGGTCGCCAAGTCTCATGACTTAAAAGAATTGCAGCAATGGGTTACCAAGGCTGATGAGTGATAGAAGAAGTGTGCTGCGTAGTTGGAGCAGTTTCAGGATGTCGGGGGACAGTTCATGACCTAGGCAGGTGAAGTGCTTCAGGCAGTACAAAAGGGTTGTTAACAGGTGATGAAAAAGCTCACTGTATATCCATCTGCAGAAGATGTGGTCGACAGTCAGGTGGTGGCTGCGGAAGTCAAGGAAATGGTGATGATGGTCGTGCAGCAGTACGAAGACTTCAAAGTGAATACGACAGAATACACCATGTCCAGTTGACGTGGCTCGAGGGCAAGCCACAAGATTGTGTTGGGGGCCTGTTGGCAGGAGGTTTGGTAAGGAAGAATCACAGCATTGCCGATGTTGCGACACGTCAAAAGAGGTCATTGAAGGAAGAAGGCTCTGTTATTTTATGTAGTTTTTTGAGTCGTTTGTACCGCAATAGGTGGGTTTTTGGGTCATTGGACCATATGAGATGTAATTTTGAGCTAAGTATACCGCAATAGGCGGGTTTTTGGGTCATTTGGACCATGTTAGTTAGATTTTGGGTCATTTGTCCAGGAGTTGGTTAGGAAGTTGTTAGTAAGTGGACAATCATTGTAAAGGCGGAAGCCTATATATAAACAGAAAGTTGTAGGTCGAAAAACATACAGAGCAAGAGATGTTTGGTATGCGTTTTATACGTATGTCCTGAGATCCAGAGATATGGCTGAAGTCTGTGATCCGTAGAGGCATTGTATTGGGTTTTTTTAGTAATAATATGATGTGATGAAACTGTTTCTGTGCAATCCTGGTGTGCCTTTTGTCTTTTGATGGTAATGCAATGTTTCTTTGATGCAATAGTCGCTTTACTGTTATAATCTGCCGGAACAATGAATGTTTCCATTAAATGATGCTATGAGTACAATAATGTCAAAGTAAATGTAGAGATCTACTGTTGAATGTTGTGCCAATAAGATTAAGTAGTTGATGCCGCATACATACTCCTTCATTTGGCGGAAACATGGTTCCATCCACTCTGCCTTGATCGCCTCGGGTGAGACCTCATCTGCTCTGCAGGTGTTGCTGGGCAGGGTAAAACCTGTCTCGGCTGGTGCTCAGGGAGATCACGGTGGGTTGGTGTTGACAGTGATGGGAATCCCTGTCGACTGGGTCTGAGTCAACAAATGGTTCCGTTGCTAGGACTGTGTGCGAAGTGAAAGGAGGATATGTTGTGGCACCCAACAAAACCGTAGATCCAAGAATGGTTTGATCAGAAGTTGCAAGAATTCGCTGAAGAAGAAAGCCAGAACACTCGACTGATAGTAGATCAGTGGGTAGATAGATATATTCACGACGGTTCACATTAATGGTTCTTCTGTGAGTTCCCGGTCCTGTTGTTTGAATGGTTGGCGAAGTTGACATTTCAGAAGAGGAACTTCTAGGGTGGTGAGCCAACGAACTGAACCCCAGAGTTGATCCAAGAACTACAAGAAGTTGATAATAAAGCGTCGTGGGCTGTCGAAGTGTGGTTTGATAGCATCCTAGATGGTTATATCACTGAATTCGTGGTTGATACGCAGGAGTCTTATAGTGAAGCTGAAAGTTTTTTTTTCGGTGAACCTCCGGGAATATTTCTGCTGTCACTCCAACTATCCATTAAGATGATTATTTGCGAAAAGGGTATATTAAAGATGCATATAGATCAGTAGGAAACCTGGTGGGCAGAGGATCTGGGTATCATGACAGCAGGGGGCACGCTACATGGAATGATCAGGGGTAGATGGGTGCGGTTCACGACGAGATTGTGAGTGAAGCTGAGGAAGAGAGTGGTCTTACAAGGGGAGGAGCGAGGTTTCGACAGGAAAAGAGGCATACGATAGGAGAAGGTCCTACTGCGATCAAATCGCAAGTTCGCGAAGGAAGACCACATGGGATGAAGCGACCTCACAGTCTGGACAAAGACGCACAGGCTACACCCAGGATAGAGGCAGGACCTAACCCCAACAGCAACATACCCACACCTCCACTCACTCTCTATGAACCAGTGAGAAACACCACTTCAACCCAACCAGGGCAACAAAACTTGATCGCTAGTAGTTCAGTACCTGCAGGAAGGAAGCCCAGGATGGCGGGCAATGATGCTAAGTTATCGTTTCTCCACAGGAGTGGGACAGACAACCCAGAACAGTATTGGTTTTTGTGTGAAGCGGTCTGGACCATAAAATAGATCATTGATGATGCTGCTAAGAAAGGACAGTTAGTGACGACTCTGCGAGGTCGTGCATTAGATTGGTTTATGAAGTTTGTTCTAGTCCCTACAGGAGCCCTAGAGAAGTCACTAGATGAGATCCAAGATGGGATGATTGCAGAATTCAGAAGGCCCAAGTCTAAGGCTCAATATATTACGGAATTGAAAGAAATTAAGCAGTATCCCAATGAGATGGTGTGGTATTTTGACCAGTGGTTCAAGACGCTGATGGCAAGGGTTAGTTTCGATATGAGCACCATCCAACATAAAGAGTGGTTCATCGTGACACTACCACCACATATTCGGCTACCATTGATGCAACAAAACATTTCGATGCCCAGTGAAGCTCTGGAGATTGCAATGCGATTGGAGGCGTCACCGATTGGAGAAAATATAGCTGGGATGTCGTAGATCCAGACACAATTTGCTAACCTGACCATCCAGTTATAGGATCTGAAGAAAGGCAAGGAGCAACATGAAGAATTCTGGTGTATGCGATGTCGGGGAGAAGGACATACTAAAGATAATTTCCCAGACTTCCACAACTATGTAGTTTCGAGGGCACCAAATCCGTTGAATGGTTGTAGCATGCCGTGGTGTCGCATCTGCCACGTATATGGGCACAACCATGACAATTTCCCATACATGCAGAATATGGTCACAACCCTGAGGAATCTTTGTTGTACATTTTGCAAATCAGTGGGTCACGATGTCAAGGATTTCCGTGCATATGGGTTGCTACAAGAGAGAATGTATGATGCGTTCTATGTAAAGGACGACCAGCGTGCCATATAATAGTCGCAATCGTAGCCGTAGGTAGCCCAATCACTACCTCAACCGCAGATGCAATTTGTACCGTAGTAGCAACAACCGCTGCTGTTCATGCCGCAATATGCTCCGATGCACATGGCTCCACAACAACCACAGTATGTACAAGAACCGCAGTATGCACAACAAGGGAAAGGAATGCAACTGGCACCAATGTAACAACAATTCAACCAACCACAGTACCAGCAGCAGGGAGGATTCCGGGGAGGATACTAGGGAGGACATGGGGGAGGATTTTGTCGTGGAGGAGAACGAGGTGGTTGCGTACCTATTCAATTCTATCACTGTGTAGTATGGGGACACTACCAACGAGACTATCGACTGCTGCAGAACCAGTGTACGTTCTATTTTGTTAATGATCACATGATTGAGAATTGTCCGTAGTTGATTTCGTGATGGGAAGAAGGGAATACTCCCCAGTTGCAGAACCAACCCTAGGCATAGCAGCTTTCCCAGAACCAAGTGCAGCAACCAGTGCAGAACCAGAATATGCGGCAAAATCAGAATCAGAACGTGAACCCACTCAAGAATTCACCACTGAACCAGACCCAGGGTGCGAACATTGTGACAATTTGTATAGATCCAAGACCGCAAGATGCTTCCGTTGCTGTGGTCACTCACAGAGGAAAGACAACTGGAGAGGATATCTCACTGATCTGGTTAGCCGGACAAAAGAAGGTATCATTTGACATTGATGCAGAGCGGGAGGGATTTCTTCAAGCATGTCGTGCACTAGAAAAAGATCAAGGTAAAGCTGTTGTGTATGACATGCCCTCTATTTTTTATGCTACTTCAGAGGCTAGCCCGTCGCGGCATTCCAGCACACTTCAAGCATTTTTGAAACATTGTTTATCCCTAGCAAGAGATCTTGACGCTCTTGCTGCGATTGAAGCTCTGTTGCGAGGATTGGCCTAGGATCGACAAGAGTTCACGGTTAATTCCTTACAACGACGGAAGATGGGTAAGGACATGTGGATGAATATTCAAATTGGTGGCTACGATGTTGATTCAGTTATTCTAGATCTTGGTTCGGATGTCAACATCTTGACCAAGCAGGCTTGGCAGAAGATGGGGTCAACCCATCGCAGTTCTTCCAAGGGAAGGAGGATGACAAAAAGCGGGAGGGACAGCTCATAAAGAAGTATGGCTTGGTAATAGATGGCTGTGGGTATCACACCAGTAGTATTAATGATCACGTGGTACTCACCGACACCAAGATTTTATCCTGCAAGGTGGTCAGGGGTGGTCGTCCTGACCAATGCAACTTAGGGATTGTCGCATGTACAGTAAAATGTGTGGAGGGTGTCCAGATGAACTGGTCCTTGTTTCTATTGAATCAATTAGTAGTGGATGCTGTGGCCATTCAGGCCGGTAAGGGTTTGTTTACATATAGCTGGATGCTACTCTTGATTGCATTTGTGGCTTGGAAGGAGCCTGATGTGTACCACCGCATGGAAGTTGAGGATGCAAAAGAGCGACGGGGTGTGCGCTATCAGAACTTATGGTACGTACGGGAACCTGAGCGACTTCGAGATTTCCCATTGCTATTTTGGCTCTATTGGCAGATTCTTTGCAATGCCGCAACAAGGTACCGTGGATATCCAAAGAAACTGCGGCATGATTTAAGCCAATCATGAATTTTGCGGTTCGGTCGCATGCTATTTATGTGCAGGCAAGGCGTGACCCTGGTCGGCAATGGTTGTTGACCCCTTACAAGGTAACGGCTGAAGCATTGGAGGCTATTGTGAACGACTGGCCAATGGAATGGCGTGAACCTGTGACGTTGGCCGAGATTGAGGCTGATGGGCCGACGAAGGGTCCAAACGATCGTATATCAGCACAGGACCCGCCCAATCATCATGATTATGATCAAGAGTCCATCAAAACACTGACGGATGATGACAGTGACCATACCTTGGAAAAACACAAAAGAAAAGGTCACCAGGACCCGACGATAATCAGTGGGCTGCCCTTGTCGACGGAAGAACACTGAGGTCGACTTATACAAGCAATCGCTAATGCATCCACCGCAGTAGCTCAGAAGATGACAAGGGAAACAAATGAAGGATTCCACGCGCTCGCTACTCGTGTGGAATCTGTGTATGACATGGTTTCACGGCGGGCACCAGACGATGCGGTGGCACCACAAGTTAGCACAATCCGCACCAAGCCGCGGGTGAGGAATGTGGAGATTCCCCCGATTGCGATTGTAACTGAAGACGAGGCTATGAACACTTTGATGCAGCAGCTGAAAAAGGTGACCATTAATGTGAACGTGTTGCCAGTGAAAGGGATGACCACTATGCAGGCAGCTACCAGCTGGGAAATGATAGAACGACTATGGGAGATCAGTGGCATGTGCGTATGATTGCAGGCGAGTGAGGCCGATGTGAAGCGCACCATTGAAGAATTGAACGACAGGGTTGCTTCAGCATAATAGGTTGTGGATGACCTTGAAGAGTGCATTAAGAGTGAATGGGATGAGAAGGCACGCAAGATCGAAGGACTAAAAAGGGAACACGATTTCCTTATTGCGGAGAAGGTCCGTATGTGGGATGATAGTGTACGGGTTGATCGGGCCATCACAGAAGCTTATCAGCATGTGCCGGAGCCCACTGAAGAGGTGGATGTGCTCCAACGGGTGCAGCTACTGGGGGCTTCCATTATCCAGTTGCGGTAGGAGAATCAAGAGTTGAAGGCCTAGGTGAATCCTGGTATGCCTCAAGTAGAATATGACGACAGAAAAAGGGTAATTGAGGAGGTCGCAACTCAGATGGAGGAGCTGGAAAAGGCCGCAACAAAGATCACAGCTGATACTGTACAATTTTGGAGCCGAATTATCCAGGATGAGCAGGTTGATCAGTTGATCAAGTATCGGCAGGACACAGAGGGACAATTTTTTGACTCTCAAGGCTGCCATGCACACAATGCCACCCATGGAACAGGTCGCCAAGTCTCAGGACTTAAAAGAATTGCAGCAATGGGTTACCAAGGCTGATGAGCGATAGAAGAAGCGTGCTACGCAGTTGGAGAAGTTTTAGGATGTCAGGAGCTAGTTCATGACCTAGGCGGGTGAAGCGCTTCAGGTAGTACAAAAGGGTCGCCAACAGGTGACGACAAAGCTCACTGTGCATCCATCTACAAAAGATGTGGTTGACAGTCAGGTGGTGGCTACGGAAGTCAAGGAAATGGTGATGACGGTCGTGCAGTAGTACAAAGACTTCAAAGTGAATACCACAGAATACACCATGTCCAGTTAACGTGGCTCGAGGGTGAGCCACAAGATTGTGTTGGGGGTCTGTTGGAAAGCGGTTTGGTAAGGAAGAATCGTAGCATCGCCGATGTTGTGACACGTCAGAAGAGGTCGCAGAAGGAAGAAGGCTCTATTATTTTATGTATTTTTTGAGTCGTTTGTACCACAATAGGTGGGTTTTTGGGTCATTGGACCATATGAGATGTAATTTTGAGCTAAGTATACCATAATAGGTGGGTTTTTGGTTCATTTAGACCGTGTTAGTTAGATTTTGGGTCATTTGTCCAGGAGTCGGTTAGGAAGTTGTTAGTAAGTGGACAAGCATTGTAAAGGAGGAAGCCTATATATAGACAGAAAGTTGTAGGTCGAAAAACATACAGAGCAAGAGATGTTTGGTATGTGTTTTATGTGTATGTCCTAAGATCCAGAGATATTGCTGAAGTCTGTGATCTGCAGAGGTATTATATTGGGTTTTTTTAGTAATAATATGATGTGATGAAACTGTTTCTGTGCAATCCTAGTGTGTCTTCTATATTTTGATGGTAATGCAATTTTTCTTTGATGCAATAGCCGCTTTACTGTTATAATCTGCCGCAAGAATGAATGTTTCCATTAAATGATTCTATGAGTACAATAATGTTGAAGTAAATGTAGATATTTACTATTGAATTTTGCAATAAGATTAAGTAGTTGATGCCGCATACATGTTCCTTCATTTGGCGGAAATATGGTTCTGTCCACTCTCCCTTGATCGCCTCGGGTGAGACCTCATCTGCTCTGCAGGTGTTGTTGGGCAGGGTAAAACTTGTCTGGGCCGGTGCTGAGGGAGATCACGGTGGGTTGGTGTCAACAGTGATGGGAACCCCTATCGACTGGGTCTGATTCAACATCTCTCCCTCTCCACCATTCATCTTTATACCCTTCATCTTCTCTCTTAGAACCATCTTCCAGCTCTCATTAGTGGTCTGGTATAAACTAGTCAAAGCACCCCACATTTTATATGCACGGTATTTACCTGAAATGTGTGGGAATGATGTGGTCTTTAACTGCATCAAGAATAATTCTCCTAGCCTTACAGTCCTTCTTGTTGAAAGCTGACAATGTTGCTGCATCTGTGGAGGATGGAATTTGAATTGGGTTGGCTGTAGTGTTCTTTACCACTTCATCCCAAAGTTCATTTTCCTCCAAAATCAACATAATCCTAGCCTTCCATGGCACAAATTTCCCTGTCCCATCTAGCCTATCGTCCAACCTAAGTCCTGTAGCCATCTCATTTCCAACTCAACAAGGTGCTGCCCACTGACAAAAGAAATCATTGACAGTCTGAAATAACTTTAGTTTTCTACCCACCAAGCTATGATACCATGAAAGTTTTCCTAGATTTCAACCCAACCCAGGTTTCAAGTCACATTTGCATTGTTTAATGCCCAGCCCAGTTTTTGTCAATGGATGGAAATAACATAAAATTTTCAGACTTCAAAAACACTGCTGAAACTCAATATTACACACAAAAAATTAAATATTCATGCACACCATAAATAATTTCAGACTTAGAATTTTTGGCCAATAGCCCAGGAAAAACCCACAAGGGGAAAACCTGTTGGAGAGAGATGATTTTATTTCTTCAGCAAAATATAGAACATAAAAATTACAGTCAATATACAACTAATCTCCACCAATAATTTCACCCACAGACTGGCTCGTAAAACGTGCTAGAACTACCTCAATTTTTGTGCTTGTATGAACCTCAAAATCCATGATGGAAAAGGACAGAAATCTGTATTGTACGGTCCTTGATTTATGTTCCTGTCCTTTCCTCGGGATTCATGTTGTATGGCCTTAAAATCTATGATGTTTGTCTCGAGAATTGTGCCCTGTTTTCCTGCCTTGAAAACCATGCTGTTGTTCTCGAGAAATGTGCCCATAAAACCCTCCTCATAACTCGTTCCCAGAATTAATGATGTACGGTCTCCTCGAGATTCGTGCTGTTGCTAAATCTGTTTTCCTAGAAATTCATTCTACTCATAAATTCCCATGAAGCTCCTCGAAAATCTTGCCCTCTCTATCTTTCTCTCTACACTTTTTTCTTCACAAAAAAGTGAGGCAAATTGCCTTCCCATGCTCTTTTTGACTAAACCCTAGGGTGAGTGAAAAGCCATCTAATCCAATGGCGAGATTGGATTAGATTAAATGCTCTTTTATTTTTTATAAAAAATTAATTTCACTCACCTCACTTAAATTTATCAAAAAGTGACTTTAATCACTAAAGTCAAATTAAATGCTCATCTCAAGTCATTTAATGCAAGGGTCACTTTATTTCCCCCTTTTAAGTGACTAAGGCAAAATCACCTAGGGGAACTCTTTCCTAGGTACAAAAATCAACAAATCAATTTCGATATCATATGAGAGAGTTATGCCAAAAATACTAATTGTCTATCCTAAATAAACAGTCTGAAAACTTTGTTTTCCCAGGTGTTCATTGGATTATTTTGAATATATAACATTGAAAATAACACAACCACAAAATTACACAGATCTTATTTCAAAAATCATATAATTTTTTAGGAGTTGCAACTGTTGCTACAACACATTGTGTAAGTCAATATAGGAACTGAATGCTTGGAATTTTTGGTATGTGGATGTATTCCTTGAAATTTACATGATTACAAAAATTCACACCTATTTGTATCATTATTTGGGAGCTATATTTTGTTTATTGAATTTTGTGGCATTTTGGCTTGTTGGACTTATTGAGAACACAGTCAGGCAATCATGTTTTTAGGGACTGTTAAATTTTCAGAATTTACTTCAATGTGATCTAGGATCTTAATTGAGAGAAAAACATGTACAGCATATCAATCATGGAGACAATAATGCAAGCACACAAGAGACACAAATATTTACTTGGAGAAAACCATAAAGGTGAAAAACCCCAATAACTTCCTCAGAGATAGATAGAGTAATGATACAACCATGAGAGATAGACATAACCTAGCAGCAGATCCTCCTCCTCCATAAGTGCACCACTCCTCCTTGAGTGCATGTGTGAGAAGTGAGTGAACAAATAGAGTGCCTCCCGCACTCTATCTATACTTGACTTGACTTGCCTTTTTACCTAACTCATGTAGGCTCGAACTTAACCACATAACATAATGCTGAGTGGGCCGACCCCCAATAGGGTGGTCTAATAACCCTTTGACCCACATGGCCGACCCCCAATAGGGTGGTCTAATAACCCTTTGACCCACATGACTTATACAGGGCCGACCCCAACAAGGTGGTCTAATAACCCATCAAGAATAAGTTACGACATTTACAATATAAATGACGACACTTCCTTATAGAGGAATAATACCATCTCTATAGGAATACAATATACATATATGTGAAATACATTCCGAAGTTACATATACATCAACACTCCCTCTTAACTAGGAAGGTATTTCTCATCACAGTTCTTTTAGCACAAGTCATCTTCTTTGGATCATCGTCACTGGATAATCATCATCGAGTCATCATCATCATCACTGCTGTTGCTATCTCAATCAATCTCTGAATCTACTCGTCATAGGAATTTCTATAGAGCCATTCCTTTTTCATACTGGATGTAGGCCCACCACCTGCAGGTCTTCATCATCACTGGCCATACTGTGGAATCCTCAGGACTTATTACGTGCGTCACAAAACCTCAAAAGAGCATCCCAAGATGGTACGGGTACACAACTCCAACCTATAGGATCTCCCAGGGTGCTATTACATGTGACCCCACCACAAAACCTCGAAAGAGCATCCCAGGATGTTACGGGTACACAACTCCAACCTGAAGGATCTCCCAAGGCACAAATTACATGTGGTCACCACAAAACCTAGCAAGAGCATCTCAGGATGTTACGGGTACACAACTCCGACCTGAAATCTCCCAGGGCACAAATTACATGTGGTGATGGAAAAACCTCGAAAGAGCATCTTAGGATGTTACGGGTACACAACTCCGACCTGAAATCTCCCAGGGCCCAAATTACATGCCATAGGACAAAACCTCGCAAGAGCATCCCAGGATGTTATGGGTACACAACTCCGACCTGAAAGATATCCCAGGGCACAAATTACATGTCCTCCCAGAGCAATGTCTCGAAAGAGCATCCCAGGCTGTTACGGGTACACAACTCCGACCTATAGTATCTCCCATACATGCTCCTCTGCACAACCTGATCCACAGCCACAAAGTATCATCCTGATACTCACCATACATCAACCTGATGTACACATGATCATCCTGATCATCATCACTGCAACTTCCTGCTGCATGTCATCTGGAGCAACATCCTGAAGCTCATCATCCATGATCATCCTGATCATCACTGCAACATCCTGCTGCATGATCCACCTGATCATCAATGCATCTACCTGATGCATACCAAGTATCTACCTGATACATATCATCATACATGATCCTCCTGATCATACAATGTATCCACCTGATACAAATACAAATACATGATACATATCACCATACATGATCCACCTGATCATACAATGTATCCACCTGATACATATACAGATACATGGTCCAAGCATCCAACATGATGCATATACAAAAACCATACACATGATCCAACTGATCATATCCAACATCCAACATGATGCGTACATATAAGTGATCCAACTGATCATATCCAGCATCAACATGATGCGTACATATAAGTGATCCAACTGATCATATCCAGCATCAACATGATGCGTACATACATACAAAAAATGATCCAACTGATCATATCCAAGCATCCAACATGATGCGTACATACATACATAAAAATGATCCAACAGATCATATCCAGTAGAAGCCAGAACATCAACCTGATGCTCATCATCCAGCGCTTACATCCACAGCCATGTGAAGGATCCTCCTTCCAACATGCTTGGAATGGCTTCAGCAAATGTGTCCATCACTTCTTCCTCGAAGTGTCCTCGATCTGAAGAACGCCAAGCCTCTCTCTGAAGTACTCGAACTTCACTTTGGCTAGTGGCTTCGTCAGCACATCTGCAATATGCTCGTCCGTCGTAACATACAGAAGCTTCACAGCTCCTCTCTGCACCATATCCCTGATATAGTGATATTTGATCTCTATGTGTTTCGACCTGTCATGAAACACTGGGTTCTTGGATAGCTTCACACAACTCTGGTTATCACAGAAGATACCAGTAGCCTCCAACCGGAGATCAAATAACTCAGACAGTAGCTTCCGTAGCCATACTGCCTCACAACTAGCTGAACAGGTTGCAACATACTCTGCCTTAGCTGTACTCAGTGCTACGCAAGACTGCTTCCTGCTAAACCAAGAGATCACACTTGATCCCATACTGAAGCAGCACCCAGATGTGCTCTTCCTATCTGCAGCACTGCCAGCCCAATCTGAATCAACATAACCCTGTAGGTTAAACTTTTGATCCGCCTCATACCTGAGTCCATAATCCACTGTACCCTTCAGGTACCTCAGAACATGCTTTACAGCAACCAGGTGAACACTCCTCGGATCCGTCAGGAACTGGCTCAATGTGTTCACAACAAAGCAAATTTATGGTCTCGTGTTCATCAGGTACATCAAGGACCCAATCATATGATGATACAAAGAGACATCAATCGGCTCAGATGAAGCATCACATAGAAGCTTCAGATTTGATGCCATAGGTGTGGCCATGGCCTTGCAATCTATCATCCCAAATTTCTTCAGTATATCAACTGTGTACTTCCCTTGACCAAGGAAGATCCCACCTGCACTCTGCCACACCTCCATACCTAGGAAATAGTGCATCATTCCCAAATATTTCATATCGAATTCAGCAGCAAGCTTCCTCTTAGTATCTGCAATCAGTCTGTCATCTCCTGTTACAAATAAGTCATCCACATACAAAAGTAGAATCACAGGATTCCCTTCCTCAACCTTGTAGTCAAGGTTGGAATTCGCTTTACTCTTGGTAAAGCCCAAACTGGATAGAAAGCTGTCTATCCTACCATACCAAGTTTTGCACACATATATGACTACACCATGCTGTCTTGAAATCCATCTGGTGCATCTTCTACTTCATCACTTTTATATTTCTCAATGCTTCCATCTGCAACATGCTTGATTTGATAGATCCATTTGGAAGTCATAACAAACTTCCCTTCACATCTTGGGACTACATCCCAAACAATATTCTTCATGATCGATGGATCATGGCATTCCATTTCTTCATCCCAGATCCTGGGAACTTCAATATCTTTAATATCTTTAATAAATATCTTTGTTGCTGGAACAAATGTTGTAGTCCTTTTTGTAGGTGAAGATATGCGGTCTTTCCTACAAAACAGGTTAAATTGCATGATTAGAAATATCTCATAATTTTCAGAACAAATTCTTACACATAAAGAAATATGTCATACAGTCATGCAATTGTCTTAGCCAATGCTTCAATACAACATTTATCCATATCCCGTAACTTTCTAGATGCCTTCCAATCTCTACCATAACATTGTTAAGAGTGTGCACAACTCCCAACATGTCAGCAAAGAGGTTTCATTCTAGATAAGTAGCAATGGAATGTTGTACAGTGCCATAGGCCAGTTACCCATGTATATTAGTAGTATACTGTTCATTAATGCAACTATTCTACTATGCACAATACATATCCTAAGTCTAGGAACATGAGCATATACATTATAGAACAATATTATTTAAGAAATGACAATTCAAATACTTATCTTTGTTTGTTCATTGGGTGGACTCCCTCTGAGTCTTCGCTTCCTTGCATGAGCTACTGGAGTCCTAATCTGAAGTAGCTTCTTCTACACCTTTTGATGTGGAATGTAGAGAGATGGTCAACTCCCTCTGAATATCTGCATCCTTGCATAAACCACTGGAGTGTACTCCCTCTTGATCTTTGCTTCCTGGATTACCTGTTCTTGAACTCATATTCATCCTTGGTCCCTATGCATGCTTATTAGTATCATGATTGTGTTATCCTTGTGATCTCATATAAAATCATACATTCATTAGCATACTATTAAAACACAATAATCTCAAGCATGTATAGTCATGACCATTTCAAACAGAAATAATAAGCATTAGCATTCAAGGTTTATGTAGTATTCTTATGGTTAGTCAAATCATAAGAAGCATAACATGTCTAAACCTATAATTACTCAAACCTATGACTCTTCGGGTTAGTTGAATCATCAAACAAGATAAGAGATATAATATGCATAAAACCTGTGATTATTCAAACCTATACCTTCATGATTCTTTTAGTTAGTCATATCATAAATTATGGTAAGAAACATAATATGCGTACAACCATGATTATTCAAACCTATGACTCTTCAGGAATAATCATTATCAACAACAGTATAAGATCCTAACACAAGGTAGGATTCTAGCTTGATATAGGAAAAACATACCTGGATTAGCATGCTAGCTATTTATGTCTAACATACCCGTATAATGTCTTTTGTTTCTCTTCAGTGACTTGTGCTAGTAACCTGCATGTCTCATAAGTTAACCATTGTATAAACAAGTTATACATACCTCGAGAGTAGATCTTCATGACAATGGATGAATCCTTGTCTTCATGTTACCATGATCATACGTTCTTGAAGTAGAACATGATTTGTCTTTCTTGGTGTACCTTTTGTGTTAGTAGACAATATAAACCTCATACAACACCATAATGCATTAGTATAATCATAAGTGTCAACACCCTAACCAATGAATATCTTCTATTGTGCATTCATAATTTTGTTAAGGTGATACGACAAATCTAAAATCAAGATTGTACTAACCATAATGACATGAAGACAAACATACCATGAACTTAATCATGAAAAAATATCAAAACATACCTCAATGAGTCATACCTATCGAGATTGCTTGTAATATTCTTATGTAAGGCCTTAGCCTCATCTCCCTCTGAAACAGGAACTCCTTTACTTATGCAGGTGACCAATCCATTTTCTTCTGGGATTAACCCAATCCACTTGATTTGCAAGAACTGGACCTGGAGCTAGATATGGGTTTGTTAGAGAAACCCCAAAAATTCAAACTTCCGAAAGGATAGAAATATGCGCCTTGATGAGCTGATCAAGCTAGTATATTTAGAATTTGAAAACTGCAAAGTTTCACTCCTCAATTTTGCCTTTGAAACTTTCGGATTCACTGGACGTGACCTTGAACTGGGGTTTGATGAAGCCCAATATTCTGCCCAATCAAAAGGTTTGATCCAAATCTCTAAGCTTCTATTTTTCTGAGGAGCTTCCAGCCGTGGTCACAGATTTCAAAAATTCTCATTTTTACAGAAGCCTTAATTTTCCACTTTTCTGATCAAAGTCCCGAACTAGGGTCTGATCAAGCCCGGCCTTCTGCCCAACCAAAAATTATGATTTTGGTCTCTAAATTTTTATTTTGATGAATAGCATTCAGCTGTGGTCTCTGATTACAAAAATTCCAACTTTTTCCGAAGCCCTAAATTTTGGAAGCCATGAATGAAGGTACTCAAAAATAATTCTGTTTTGACAGAAATATGTACCTGATTTTTTCTGGTGTAACTCCGAACCTTTTGATCCACATGGTCTGAAAAAGTTTCCTGAGATAGCATGACCTATTATCTTTCCATCCTGATAGGTCTGACCTCAATTGGATTCTCTGAGAGAGAGTTATTCCAAATGTCACAACGTGACCTGTTTTGGGATAATACAGGAGTGCGAACTTGTACGGTGTGCCACGTGTCACTGTTTGAACTTCGGCCTCTGAAAACTTTTATTGAGATATCTCGCCCTATTATATTTCCATCCTGATAGGTATGACCTCAATTGGACTCTCTGAGAGAGAGTTATGCCAAGTGTCGCAATGTGACCTGTTTATGGGATAATACAGGAGAGCAAACTTGTACGGCGTGCCACTTGTCACTGGTTCAACTTCGACCTCTGAAAAATTTTCCTGAGATAGTACAGTCTGTTTACTACCTATCGCTTTTTATGAAATTTCATTTGGAACTTCCTAGCCCAGGTTATGACCTTTTTCCCAAGGTCACCTGATTTTGAATCAGATCTGGAAGAGGCAGAAACCCTATATTGTACAGATCATAAATCACAAAGTACAAAGAATTAGAGGTTTTCCTTTGGAAACAAGGTACATGGGGATCTTAGCTTCGGCCTGTAACAATTTCAGATTTGAAAAATTCACCAAAATGGATTTATAGAGAAAGTGCTATGATGACTAGTTTTTGCTGTATCAAGCCCTAGCATCGTAAGTGCAACAAGTGTCATACATGCCATATCATGCCTTCTTTCAGGCTAGCTCTGATACCATGTTAAATTTTCAGAATTTACTTCGATCTGATCTAGGATCTTAACTGAGAGAACAACATGTACAGCATATCTACAGTATATCAATCATGGAGACAATAATGCAAGCACACAAGAGACACAAAGATTTACTTGGGGAAAACCATAAAGGTGAAAAACCCCAATAACTTCCTCAGAGATAGATAGAGCAATGATACAACCATGAGAGATAGACATAACCTAGCAGCAGATCCTCCTCCTCCATAAGTGCGCCACTCCTCCTTGAGTGCATGTGTGAGAAGTGAGTGAACAAATAGAGTGCCTCCCGCACTCTATTTGTACTTGACTTGACTTGCCTTTTTACCTAACTCATGTAGGTTCGAACTTAACCACATAACATAATGCTGAGTGGGCCGACCCCCAATAGGGTGGTCTAATAACCCTTTGAACCACATGGCTGACCCCCAATAGGGTGGTCTAATAACACTTTGACCCACATGACTTATACAGGGCCGACCCCAACAAGGTGGTCTAATAACCCATCAAGAATAAGTTACGACATTTACAATATAAATGACGACACTTCCTTATAGAGGAATAATACCATCTCTATAGGAATACAATATACATATATGTGAAATACATTCTGAAGTTACATATACATCAACAGGGACCATATGGGAACATTTTTAAAAACCCGTTTCTATCCAAAGTATCCCTTGAAATATTGTTTCTAAGCCAATTTGAATTTTTCAATTTCGGTATCAAACGAAAAAGATATGGTCAAAATACTGACAAGGTGTAGAGTAGGCAACTCAGGAACATAATTGGAACAATCAATTTTTGGGTGTATAAATGGATGAATTTTTCAAACATGTTTCAAAGAAATATTCTCATATGAATTTATTTTACAATTCAATTTAAATCACTCAATTTCGATATCATATGAGAGAGTTATGCCCAAAATACTAATTGTCTACCCTAAACAACACTCTGAAAACTTTGTTTTCCTAGTTGTTCATTGGCATATTAGACCCATTAGTTCTTCTTATCTTCAAAACATGTTTCTATTGGATATACCTACATGAATCAATTTTCACCTCCAATTGGAATCACATCAATCCATCCTCAAATGAAAAAGTTGTACTCAAAATAGTAATTGTTGGTCTAGTTACGAACTCACAAACAACACTAGCAAACAAGCTATTTTTTAGCAGATATAACCTATAATCTCATGGATATTTAAAACCTATTTCTAGTGGAAGTATCCCTATGAATTTATTTTCATTTACCTTTAGAATCACTCAAATCAGATGAGAAACGAAGAAGTTATCAACAAAATATCATTGGGTAGTCAATGTGGCCACCACTCCCCAATAGGTATAAAGTGAATTTTGCTTCGTTCATTTTTCCTTAGACTTGTTTCATAAGTAACTACTTGTTATGTTTTTGTGTATGTATTGGATGAAGAGATACTTTACACCTCTCTTCTTCCATGATTTCACGTTTAATTGCAGGCAACTTCCTTTTTTTGCAGATCTCAGGAAAATTACGAGGTCAATCCATGCACAAGTGATTCTTGAAGACAAATTTTATGCCAATGGGAGTTCCCTCCATATATACAATAATGAATATGAGATATCATGAGTTTTTTTTCCATGTTCAAATCTCAAGTTCCAAGAAGCTTAGTCCAACAATGTCTTAGTTGAAGACAACAACATGAAATATTTTTTCATTCTAGTTGCAAATGGATCCAGAATGAGATACATGAAGAACCAATTTGAAGGATTTGAAAACCAAGGATATAGAATTCAAGTTCCATTTATACATCAACTATTCCATTTCCACATCAATCATTCCATTGCTACAAAAAAATCCCTCCATAATACCTAAGGTTCATCATGCTCATTCACCAACACCATGGTATGCCTATGCATTTCCTTCTTCCCAATTTTACATTCATGTTGAAGTTCATACAAACTTCATTTCCTTACGTGGTTGAAATTCAAATCCAATGAATTTTTATGTCACCAATGTCATCAGATTAATTTCATCCTCCACCACTCCGTCATTTCCATGAATTTCTACCCCACCCACCCCTAACCCACACAATAAAGATAGCTTGGCCCACTTACAATGCTAAGTTCTCCCATTGTCTTACCACAGTTCCAAATAAAATTTGATGGTGAAAACTTGTCGGAGGTGCCATCAAACCTTGGAATGCTTGAAAACTAGCTTGCTGGCGGACATTGCTTGGGAACAAAATTTGTGATTGTGAAAACCCTCTGGGCGTAGTTAAATAAATCTTGTTTGAAAACCATCTTCTTGATGGACAAGGTTTTGTAAATAAATTAAGAAATAAATAATTCCATCCAAGTTTCTCTATAAATAAAGATTTCTAAGTTGATATTTGAATAAGGATTCCCAAGATTCATTACTACAACATAAGCTCATTCCACATCTCCTCATGCGACATGTTCTTAGCTCCAGATCTTATTTTACAGTTCATCATGCTATGAGCTCCAAGTTCCACACTATTCTTTCTTGCAAATATTTACATCATTGTGGACATATCAGATCTCTTTCCTCTCAGATGTGGCTACATATATCATGGATTTCATAGGTAGGTGCATGCATACTTGTAATGTCCCCATTTCGACCCCCTTTGCATTAAATTGTAAATGATGTAAATATTGTAATTTAATCATGGTGAGGAGCTCAAGGCCAAGGCCCCACCATTGATTTAACGTTTTATGTATCGACAATTAAAAATAGATGCCTATGGTTCTTGTGCTAGATAGGCACAATGTAAATAAGACATCATGTAAATACGAATTTTAATGAAAATACCCACAACTAGCTATGCAATGCAACAAAGAGATGGGGGCATGATTCTACAAGGAATAGGGAGGGAAATTATTCAAACCCTTGAGCCAATGGTATTAATCCATGTGTCAATGAGAAAACCCAAAAACCACCACCTACCCATTTTGGGATTATGGACCCAATCTTTTAATTCTTCCAGAAATTGGTTGAGGTAGTTAATGCCTTGGGAATGAAGAGGTATGGCAACCAATTTCGTGTATGGGCAAGCCATCAACCTGGAAAATCGTGTTTTGTCTCCTTGGGCAAGAAAACACCCACGAAATGGTGCCCAAAGCCATTATGAACCCACAATTTTTCCTCTCTCATGCAGTTTGATCTAGCTGGGTCTTTCCCTACACGTTTTTCATCCATTTTCTGCATTTTTCCCATGCCTGGGAGATCCTTTTTGCATTGTACAGCAGCTGGGAGAGAAGGGCCATGATTTGGGACTGTTATGGAGGCTGTTTTTGCCCCAGAATGTCCATGGACGTTTTTCTGAAAACGGATTTGGCTTCCTAGGGTTGTTCCCCATCTTCCAATTTTGTTTTTGGGTTTCCCACGTTTTTCTGAAGCTAATGAAAACCCCATCCTTGGGCATCTCACTGTAAAAACATTTTATCATTCCCAATAAGTGTGGTTCTGCTGTTATGTGCATCCTGGTTTTTATTTGAACCTATGAGCAAGAAACTTGGACTGGTAGTGGACAGAATTGGCTTGATAAACCTAGTGGAGGGAGTAACCTCTCAAGAAGATCAAGAGGGCTTTGGCTACTTTTCTATGCACACCTTGAGAGCACTAGAAAGGAAGGTATGGCTTGAGGGAATGTGTGGTAGTGAATGCAGCTAGGGTTTTACCCCTAGCTTGTGCAAATGAGCACCTACTAAGGAGAATGGACTCCTTAGTAGCAGTTCAGAAAATGTAAATTATTATGCTAAAACAGAAATATAAACTACTCTAAAACATGTGCATGAAACATAAACAACAAGATGTAAATAATGGTTTTTGTATTAATATTACCTCCAATGTGAAGGATGGTGAAGCTCTTGCAATGTCCAAGAGGGTTGCTCCAAGCTCCAATGTGCTCCTTCTCTTTCTCCAATGGTGGAAATGGGCCAAAAGGGGCTCTCAAGGTGAAAATGGCTCAATGGTGAGCTAGGGTTTCAAGAGAGATTTTGGCAGAGTAAGGGTATACTTGATTGTGAATATGGAATAAGGGGTCTCCATCACCTATTTATAGTTTTTTGGTGGAGTGCTGGCCCATGGTTTTGGGAACCATATGGTTTAGGGCAGCTGTATAGGGTTTTTTCCTCCTTTTCCTCATTATTTTATATTTTTTATTCCCTTTTTAGAGGGATTTTGCTATTTTTGGAGGAAAAAGGGGTTTTTTAATCTTTTTGAGGCTTTTTTGATGGTTTTGTGGCCTTTTGGAGGCAGTTTAGGCCTTTTGGAGGCTTTTTAGTTGGATTTTTAGGATTTTTAAGGGAAATATGGTAGGAAAATGGACAAATGAGCCATGTAATGAGGTAGATGAGGTAGTGAACACTTTTTGGGTGTTAACAAATTGCCCCCTGATGTGCGAGGGCAGGAGCTCATCGTATGGCCGATGGACATCATAAGTCATATATGGTTTTCCTGGGGTATGGAGAAGAGAAGAAACAAACTGAAGCCCAGAACAATGATCCCGAACAAACTGCAAGAACTAAAAGTACATAACCTCAATAATGAATGAGGAATCATCTGATCATATGGACGAGGCAGGCATTCCCATGCTCGTATCAGGATATAACATAATAATAACAATGGGGTCCAAAAAATGGGGACCTGACATATACATAGCCTCAAACAAAGAATGAGGAAGAATCTCAATATATGGATGAGGCGGGCATACCCATGCTCGTATCAAGATACATAAAAAGAACTGTGAGGCCCGAAAAGAGGGACCTATAAGATACATAGAGAACCACTGTGTACATCATAAGGGTCCAGAGGGGACACAAATCTGGGACATACTTTTGGGCTGACCATGTCTGAGTTGAAGAACTGATACACTGGAACAATCAACAGTGCTACTGAGTGTGGTACCAAAGGAACTGATGAGTTGCTGGATCATAGTGACAATGGGGCATACTCTCAATGGTACACTGAACTGGAACTGATCTGGGACGGAACTGAGTATTCAAGGAAGCACATAACTGGATGGCTTCCGAATACAATCGCCAACGCAGCCCAGACATCCACGGGAACATATAACTGGGTGTTCTGAATTGACTCACCAATGTGCTAGAGTCGGGGGAAATCTGGGGTCTTCGACAAATAATGGTAGGGATGTAAATCCTGCGCGATTCTCAATGATGCAATCACGGTGCTGAAGTCGAGCATGTGAGAAACAACCATTCGGAGAGGCAATGATGACTCCTCTCAAAATGGTCCGTAGGCACTCACCACAGATGGTGATGGGTCCAAGGCGCAGGGGCCTCTGGGTCTATCCTTTGGAATAGAGGGGCTGTCGTCAACAGAGGGAGACCTGCAACTATCAAGGCAATGATGTTTCCTTGACAGGAGCGCGAGGTGGAGAACCGAAATGTGATATTACTGATGGTAGGATTGACAAACTGGGGGGACAACTGGGCAAGTAGAGTGGGTGGACTCAAACTTCCTTTGTTCAGAGTATGATAATGGGGATGATCGGGCATCATATGAAACTGACTGATGGGAAAGGGATCATAGCTGTATTGGATATGGGATGGTGACTGGGCTGAGGGAGACTCAAGTTGGGGTAAAATGGCAGGAGACTGCAGAATACTCTGAACAAAGGCGACCTGATTGGGGGTGCTGCCGAGATGATCGATCATAGTGCCTGGAGGCACGAGATGACTTCTTCATGGGTTAAGGAACTAGAAGAAGTGTGTGTAAAATGGTACTGTCGTGTGGATTTTACGAGGCCAGTACAATTCATGCTCGTGATTGATTTCAATTTTAAGGAGTCTGAAAGCGATAAGAAGACTCTGAAGTAATGGAATGGTACTGTCGTGTGGATTTTATGAGCCCAGGACAGTTCGTGCTCGTGGTTGCTTTCAATTTTAGAGAGTCTGAAAGCGATAAGAAGACTCCAGGGGGTTGCTTTTTCGTGTGTTAGTCTCCAAGGCCCAAAGAAGCATAAAAGGATGCAATGAAGAACTCTTCTAGCCGGTGTGACTAGAGTATTCCTTTTTCGTAATTAGTCTACCAGGTCCAGAAAAGGGGTAAACTTATACAAGATAGACGCCCTTTCAGGTACTTTAACGAGCATGAAAGGAAGCAAGATTGCTCGGCGATCTGTTCATTGTTTTAGGAGTCAGAAAAGAGCTTAACGGAAACTCCCTAAGTTCCTTTTTCGTAAAGGACTTGTCCGGCCCGAAAAAGGGATAAAATTATACCGAACAAAAGGAATGGCCAAGCAAGGAGGAAGTGTTCAATCAAGGAACAGTAATGATGACCAAGAACGAGGGTAGGGGGAACACTGGTGGGCCTCCTTGCAGGGTGAATGAAATGGTGGCAAAATAACGAAATATTTGCAGTATGACATGAGTGGAGGGCTCATGTAAAAATGGGGAACAATCCGATGTGGCACACAAACCGAGGTAGCAAGGTGTCGAGACACAAATGTGGAAATTGTACCAAGTGAGAGCGAGAAATTATCTCAAGCATCATCATGAGCTCGGAAAAATGAATCCGGCGATATAAAAAGTGTCAAAAATGGATAACGATCGATGTGGCACGCAAACCGAGGTGACGGGGGTGTTTTGGGAAAAATCCCTGAAAAATATGGGGGTGAGAGCGAGAAATGATCTCAAGCATCATCACCGGCTTGGAAAAATGAATCCGATGATATAAAATATGTGAAAAACGGAGAACGGCTGATGTGGCATGCAAACCGAGGCAACTAGTGGCGTCTGAAAAATGGGCAAAAAATGACGGGGTAAAAATAATGCAACGAGGTGACCATCATGACGGTCTCATCGTGCTGATTCCAAAGGTGAAAATGGTTCGAGAAATGGACTCCGTATGGGGTCAGAATGGCCAAAACAAGAAAAAGTCAACTGACTATAAATAGTGAGTGGGCCCAACATGACAAGTGTCATTTGTACTATTTGACTTTGACTAGTGATCAGAGTGGACCAGATTTGAGGTGGCATTTCTGGATGATCCGACCGGCCGAATTCAGATCCGGGAGACACAGGTATTCCGTCAAACACATACCTACATGTTTTTTAGGGTCGGGGGTTGGGTAGTGGGTCCCAGGGTTATTTGCACGGTCCACATGGGGTGGACCGTGGGTTAGGGGGATGAAACCGCGGTTGGCAACCGCGAGTTTCGGGGTGAACCACGTGGCCGGGTACCGCGTGTTTCTCGTCGGGATACGCGGTCTGATATCGCGCGTTCCAGGGAGGAACATGCGGTGCCAAACCGCAAGGTTAGGTCGAACAGACGCAGTTAAGGACCGCGAGTGTAGGCCTGACAGCCGCAGTCAGAAACCGCAGCAATTTGCCCTAGAGCCACGGTTTTGGACCAAGTTATTCTTCCGGGGGGGGGGGAGGACTTATTTATTTGACATGAGTCTGATGAATATACTTTGTGTGATTGACAGGATGCCGCAGGTTCTGTGGAGAGAGCGGGAGATTCTGGATGAGATCATGACCGTGGTCCGAGGTGATCGCCATGTGCGATCGGTGCTGGGACTGTGCAGACTACTAAAGTTCGCATAGATACCCATGATACGGTCGGCAGTGTTGCTGCTGAACCGACTGATTAGTTTCTGGGAGCCGGACATACAGGATTTTCGAGTACAGGGTGAGAGGGTGGACCTCACCCTGACCGATGTATACTTCCTGACGGGGTTGCCCTGTCTGGGTAGGGTGGCAAACACGCAGCCGCGGGTATCTGCAGACATAGATATGGAGGACATGCTGGATAGGTACTGTGGTCTAGAGGCGAGGGTGCATAGGAATGCACTTCTGGTGAGAGACTTACAGGAGCGAGCAGTATAGGCCATGGCGGCATGCATGGTTCGGGTATTGGGGTCCCAGTCACCTGAGAAGGTGTCTGGGGGCCAGATGCAGATGGTAGAGCGCGTACTGGATGGGGTGTACTATGCATGGGGCCACATGTACCTAACCTGCGTTCAGCGGCAGCTGACAGCAGCGAAGGAATCTGGTAAGGGGTTTTGCTATGGTTCTTTCTTGTGTGCCTTCTTTATGGAGAGGGTGCCCACACTGCGGCCGCAGGTGCCGATCAAAGCAGGAGGTTTGAGGGAGCCGCGGATGGTGCGGTGGGGCGAGATGATGCGTCGCCATGGTGGTGGCGACGTGGGTAGGTATTTTACACAGGAGTTGTACCTGCAGTGGCTCCAGATACCATTGACACTAGACGACTTCCCGTATAGGGACATGGACTACACTGGAGATCCAGAGGTGCCACGAGCACCAGGACAAGCATGGGGACCCGATGGTACGTATGTTTTTGCTTTCATATTATGGATGTCAAGTCTTATAGATATGATAGTAGATTGATATACGGTTACTGACATATGGGTGATCTGCAGATGTGGGCCCGAGGCCGCCGCCAGGTCATGTGGCACAGAGGGGGATTGTGGTCGTTCCAGCTCTGCTTGGGCGAGGAGAGGTCCGTCGTCGCGATGCGGAGGGGACGCTGGAGTCGGTACGGGCACTACTAGACTGTTTGTTGGTGGGGGTGACTGACGAGGGATGGTGGGACGTCGATCCGGACGTGGTTCAGGATTGCATGAGGGCACCCCGAGAGTTCAGATCCATTGCGATCCGGGTGGCTATCTTGGTAGACAGGGCACGGGCACAGGAGCCCGTCGGGGATGAGGATTTGCCGGAGGAGGAGCGAGGGGAGGACTCAGAGGCAGCCGATGCAGGGTATGACTCTCATTAGGGAGTGCAGGGGACTCCCCCCGAGTTTTGTAGCTACGGCATGTATTTTATGAGGCTTTAGGGATGTATAGCCATTTTTTGTATTAGCTAAGTACAGGGGTACTCAGGACATGTATAGCACTGAACATGTATTTATATATATATATATATATATATGCACGTGGATGCACCTTTTTGTGATGTTGTTGTTTAGTTGTACGCACGTGGATGCGCTTTATGATGTGTGATATGTTTTACACTGCACGTGGATGCCCCTTGTGTATGGTATGTGATGCAACATGATGTATGTATGATTAGGCACGTGGATGCCCCTATGGATATACATGTGGTTGTATGGTTTATGTACATGGATGCAAATGTTGATGCAATCTTTTTGGGTTTTTATATATTTTTATGATATGTTATGGGATGATGATGCATGAGGTAGGTGTTACATGGTGTGATTGATGTGCCAATCTAGGATGTTGTTGGCCATCTGATCTGTGACACTATTTTGAGCTCTGGGGACATGGGTGAATGTTATGGATTCAAACTGTCGGCTGAGTTGTTTTGCTTGTAGGAATTTTCTAAAAAGGCAGGGATCACACACCTGGTAGCAGTTGTTGAGCTGGGAGACAAGTAGCTGGGAGTCGAGGAACACATGAAGGTGGCATATGCCCATCTGGAAGGCAGCAGTCAGGAGACCGGTCACAGCATCATACTCCGCCTAGTTATTGGTAGCAGTGCCTATACATATTCCTTCAAGGTGGATCATCTCATGTGAGGGGGAATATAAGACCCATGCTGCAGAAGCCAGGTTGGGAGACTAGCGGCTTGCGCCGTCAGTGAAGCCAGTGTAACAAGGTGGAAGATGGTCCATCTGTGTGCATGCAAAAATGATGAATGTGAGATGATGGTAAAAAAGGTGAAAAACAAAAAGAGAGCAAACTGTACAATGCGGACCAATGAGGCCGCGATTTCATTTATGGGTAAAAGCGCTTAAGATACAACCCATTATGGGGGTTGAGCAACGGGTGACCTTCGGAGTCAGATAATATGTATGCCCCCTTACCGAGGCAGGTCTTCACGATGTAAGGGCATTGCCACATGGATTCAAACTTACCTTTACCGGTTTTGTCGTGGGCTTGGTCATAGGTGAGGACAAGGTCCCCTTCGTGGAAAGTTCGAGGGTGAACATGTTTTTCATAACCGGCTTTGGAGCGGTTCTTGGCAGCTTCGATGTTCTGGAGAGTGGCACGACGGTCTTCATCAGCTTGTTCGAGTGTCAGCAAACGCTGCTCGAGGGGGGAAGTGTCGGGGAGAAGCTCAATGGAGATATGTAAGGCAGGGATTTGACACTCGATGGGGAGGACAAACTCTATGCCGTGAGCTAAATGAAACGGGGTAAAACCAATAGCGGTCTTAGTGGAGGTACGGTAAGCCCATAAAGCAGGGAATAGCATGTGGTGCCAATTGGACTTATGCCGGTCAACAGTGCATTGGAGGATGGTTTTGAGGATTTTGTTAATGGCCTCTACTTGGCCGTTCCCTTGGGGGTAGTAAGCAGAGGAGAACTGATGTTCGAATTTAAGGAGGGTGGATAACTCGCGCCAAACAGAACCTTCGAAGTGTGAACCATGGTCTGAGACTAACTGTTTAGGAACCCCAAATCGAGTGATAACATGGTTAAAAAAGAAACGGGCAACTGTGTCAGCGGTACAATTGAAGGTAGGCATGGCTTCGGCCCATTTGGTGAAGTAATTGACGGCGACAATGATGTATTTATGGCTGTTGGAAGATGGAGGTCTACACTCCATGAAGTCAATGGCCCACTTGCAAAAGGGACCAACGGTGACGACTGGGTGTAACGGAGCAGGTGGTGTCTGGGCCTTGGGGGCAAAAAGTTGGCAGTTATGGCAATGCTTGACCGTAGTGATGCAGTCGATGAACAATGTGGGCCAGAAGTATCCGGCGCGGATGACCTTTTGGGCAGTGGCCATCCCTGAGAAATGGCCGCCGCAAGCATCGCTATGATAGTCATTGAGGACGTGTTCAGCTTCCTCGTGTGTAAGGCAACGACGAAGAATTGTGTCAACCCCTCGCCGGTAAAGGACATCGCCTAAGAGGAGATATCGAGAGGCCTGGTGACGGATGCGACGACGTTCATTATGGGTGACTTTGGGTCTGAACTTTTGTGTGCGCAGGTATAACAAAATATCACTGTACCATGGGTCATCGGACGAGATAGTGAACAAGTGATTGTCGGGTAACTCATCGGATATTTGTGGGGATGGGAAAAGGGAAGGGAGATCGGTGATGAGCTGAGCAAGTGCGAGGGCTTTGGTGCTTTTAGGGGTTTTGAATGTAAGGTCATATTCCTGGAGGATAATAACCCATTTAGCAACACGACCTTGCAGTAGTCACCGATTTAGGAGATAGACCATGGGTTTGGAGTCGGCGATGACTGTGGTATGACTAAGTAAGATGTAGTGTCGCAGTTTTTGGACGGAAAAGACCACCGCGAGGGCTAGTCTCTCCTCATATGGGTAACGTAGGGGAGGTCAAGACAAGGTCTGGATGACATAATAAATGAAATGCTCCTGGTGAGAAGTGTCTTCTTGAACCAGGACTCCGGACACAGCATGCTCGGATGCCGAGACATAAAGGATGAAATCCTGAGAGAAATCTGGAGGGGAGATCAAGGGGGCTTGTGTGAGAGCTTTTTTGAGGGCTCCGAATGCAGCTTCTACTTGCTCATCCCAAACAAAGGGTATGTGGGTATGGAGCAGGCGCAAGAAACCATGAACGGTAGTGGCATAATCGGGAACGAAACGATGAAGGAAATTGGAATGCCCCTGCAGACTTTGGAGCTGCCGGAGCGTGCGAGGAGAGGGAAGGTCTAGGATGGCTTGGAATTTCAGGGGATCAACAGTAATTCCCTTCTGGGAAACAATAAAACCCAAAAATCGGCCGGCCAGAATGCAAAAGACACACTTGTGTGGGTTCAAGCGGATTTGGTATTTGCGACAACGCAGAAAAACTTGCCGAAGGTCGTTAAGGTGGTCTGATCGTTTCCGGGAACGAGCTGTAAGGTCATCAAGATAGACTAGCAGGATATGGACCAAGTCGTGGAAGCAATAGGTCATGGCCCACTGGAAGGTGGCACTAGCATTTTTGAGGCCGAAAGGCATGACGCGATAGGAAAAGGTGCCCCATGGGGTTGTAAAGGTAGTTTTGTACTGATCCTCCTGTCGGATCTGAATCTGATTGTATCCGGAAAAACCGTCCATGAAAGAGAGGACTTCATGTCCCGCACACGCATCAATGAGCTGGTCAATAAATGGTGTGGGGAATTTGTCCTTGGGACAAGCGCGGTTTAAATCGCGGAAGTCAGTGCATACTCGAATGGTGCCTTGTTTTTTGTTAACGGGGACGGGGTTTGAAACCCATGTGGTATAGGCAATAGGATAAATGAATCCTACCTTTGGTAGTTTCTCAATCTCTGCTTTGACAGCTCGGAGCTTTGAGGGATGAATGGGATGTTGTTTCTGACGGACGGGGGGTACATTAGGCCATGTGTCAATGTGGTGCTCTATAATGGCGGGGTCAAGACTGGGCATTTCGGTATAGGACCAGGCAAAGACATCATGGAACTCTCTGAAGAGGTTAGTGTATTCCTCAATCTCTTGCTTACTGCAGAAGGCTCCTAAAGTGATGAGTTCAGGGGCACTCCGGGGGGCAGCGATATCAATTTGGATGACAGGTGAGATGTTAGCCATGTTACCCTCCTAAAAGGCGTCAGGAGTAGGAATAGGGTCCTTGAACCAGTCGACCTTGGTGGGAAGGAAGTCTTTGGATTCAACCGCAAATTGGGTAGTAGTGCTAGAGGAAGATGCTTCTGGGAGGAAATACGAATGATGGTGCATGTCATCCCAGGGATACTCCGGGGCAGTGAGTGCCTCAAGAATCTCCTCATCAGTACGGAAAGTTTGGGTCGTCAAATTAGTTGACGTGAGAATGGTAGTGGGGGAGATCATGTAAATGGTGTTGACCTCCCCGGATGGGGGTGAGATCGGGGGGTGAATCTCTTCAATAGTGGTTGGTGCTGTCTCAAGATCCAGATTGTTCATCTCATAGAGAGCTGCTCTGTAATCGGGGAGATCGGGACAGTGATGTGAATAATGCCCGTGAATACCGCATATGGCACAGGGGTGGTTAGTGCGCAGTGATTTATCTTTAGGCTAGGGGGTGGGATCTAGTTTGACAACCGAGAAACTGGGGTCATCGTCGAGCATATGCATGTGTTCCTATAATGCAGGTAACTGTGGACATTGGTGAGTCACATGGCCTAACTCATCGCACAATGAGCATTTGGGAGGAGCACAAAATACTGGGGGGTTTTTGACTGTCTTGGGAGGTGGTACAGCAGTGTAAGGTTGGGGACCTCTGCCCCCAGTGGGTTTGGGAGTAGGAGGGGATTCGTGGAGGACGACGAGGTAGAGACACCGGGTGGTGGCTGAGTGGTAGTAGCCATGGTTTGCACTGGTTGGAGGACGACACTTGGTGTCGGCGAGGGAACGGGAGGCGAAAGATACCAGACAGGTAATCCCAAGGTTATCCCAGGGAGGCTAAGGGTAGCCATAACGGGGGCGCTTACTACTCCCGATGGAGGGACTAGGAAGGGGATTGTATGGATAGGTGTAACACCAATGTGGCTAGGTACCAGTGGTGGTTTAGGCAACAAGGGTGGCTGATTGGTAGTTGTTTGGTTATCATGGGAGAGGGTACATAAGTCAGACACTTCGGGCGTAGAGGACAGGGGAGGAATGGATTGGAAGGTGGATGTCATCGGTGGGTCTGAGTAAACTCCAGGTCCCAAAGAGGAAACAAATGAGGTAGCAGCACCACTGACCGGTTGTTCAACCATGGGGAGAACATTTTCGGGTGCAGCGGGAGCATTTGGATCATAGTAAGTGAGTTGGTTGATCTTAACCACGCGTCCATCATGGGGGAACATCATGGTATGAAAGATAGAGGAAGCGACCGCCCACATAGCATACATGTAGCTGCGACTAAGTAAGAGGTTGTAATCAAGCTGGGCGTTGATGACCTCGATATCGATGAGGACGGTTTTACCACCTAACTGGACAGGGACATTGGCCAGGAGACCTTGGGGCTGAGTCGAACGACCGTCGTAGGCGCGTAACGCAGTGGTGGACTGCTGGAGGGTAGGGGATCCCAACTTTTTCCATACGAATGTAGACATAACACATGTGGAGGCACCCTCATCGATGATGCATCGATGAATGACAAGATTCCGAACGGAAATAGAAACTTGGAATGCTAAGGTGGAAGGCAGGCGTGGTTCGGACTGGTCCAAATCAAATGCCATCAAATTCGAATCATTTGGGTCAATAGCTCCAATGGCTGAGAGTAAAGTCTTGCGCTGGGAAGGGCAGTTCTTCAAGACTTCTAACGCAGACATGGCTGCGGGAGATTGGACTAGGTCATCTACAATGTTGTAGTTGGACGCAACGCGTGCATTGGGGTTGTTGTTGATACGGCGAAGTGGGAAACGAGGTGCTTTGGAAGCGCCATCTATGGGAGACGGAGGGATACGTAACGCTTGATCAGTGGGATGAGCGTTAGTGGTTTTATCAGCGAGAGGGGCTTCAAAGGTGGAGCCATATTGGTTCCGGCGAGTCTGAAGGTTGACTTCAGCGGAAGACATCATCAACAATTGGTGGGTACCTGAGTCAAACATGGGTTGATCAGGAGCGGCGTATGTGATCTGTTGTTGTTGGGGTGGCGCATTGGCTTGGGGGGGGGGCAATGGCTGGGTGTTCACGACGCCTTGGGTTGGTAAGGGGTTTTGCAATACCAAAGGTGGTTGCTGAGGTTGCGGGGGGTTGGGCGGTGTTTAAGGAGTTGCATGCCCTTGGCGATGGGCCTCATCAACCCAAAGTTTCTGAGCTCACTCCAAATGTGGGAAAGCATGTGTGTAATGGCCATAGACCCCACAGATAGAACAAGGATGGTTCGTTCGCAAATTAGGGTTTTTAGCCTGCTTGGGCGGGAGATCAGGGTTTTGGTTAGCGGGGGCCGCGTTGTTATTGTTTGGGGGATTAGCCGGTTGACCGCCTTGGTCCGTAGGTTGGTTATTCCCATGATTACGGCCTTTGCCGCGATTCTTTTGGCCCTGGTTGCGTTGGTTGTTCTGGTTTTGCTGCGGGTTGTTTTGGGTGTAAACTTGCCCTTGAGCAGCAGGTGGGTTTTGAGGTTGTGCAGGTGTAGGAGCAGGCTGCGGTGGATGATAGGGAGGTGGAGGCTACGCAGGTGCGGAACCTTGAGGAGGTTGCTGATATTTCTGCGGAGCAGGTTGTGGGTTTGCCGCAGGGGCTGCCTGTGGCGGGTAATAAGCTGGTTGGGCTTGGGAAGGCGTAGGAGCTGGTGCAGCCTGCTGGTGGTAATAAGCGGGTTGGGCCTGAGAAGGCGCAGGAGCTGGTGCAGCCTGCTGGTGGTAATAGGGCTGAGGTGCGACCGGGGGGTTGTAAGGAGGGGGCGCATGACTGAAGCACTGAGGTGGACAGGTGGGCCCATGGGAATGATGGTGATGTGTCATAGGAGCATATGAGTTGGTAGCCCCAGACTGTGAGGTAGCCCGTGAAAGTTCGGGGCCCGGGGTAGGACGTGCTATGGAAAAGGGTTGGGGATGCGAAGAAACACGGCCAATGATGCCGTCTGTAGCGTGGGATGCCCCCGGCGCATCGTGCTGGGAGGACTCGCTGCGAGGGGTGTCAGGTATAATGGTATAGAGATAACGTGACTGGGCGTAAATGAGGTCAAACTGCTGTGCCTTAAGGATGGTCTCTTCTTCAGATTGGGGTCTTTCGAAAGCTACGTCCTTAGCAATGACAGGAAGAAGGGACTTGAGAAACCAATCTAGGAAGATACGGTCATCTAATTTGATCTTGCATAAGCTTCGGCGTCTATGCCACTCATGAATGTGGTCCGTGATGTGGGTAGCCATGTTTTGTCTGCAAGATAGGAGGATTTCAACGCCCGCGTCATAGCGGATAGGTAACTGGAAGAACTGCAGAAAGGTCGAGGCAAGGGAAGCAAAGGTGGCATGGGTCCCGTGGGGTTGCTCGATATACCACTTGGCTGCAGAGCCAGTGAAGGTGCGCTGTAACAGACGGAGGCGAATAGAGTCATCCACGATGGAGTTGGAGGAACACCATAGATGGAAGGACATGATATGGTTTTGTGGGTCCTCACCTGCCTTGCCCTCGAACTTAGGGATGTCAGAGGGGAGCTTGGTAGGCATGTGAGGCCATACAGGGTCGTGTCGGATAGGATCATTGGTTAGTCTGGCTAGGTCAGGTAGGTTGAGGCTAGCCATGAATGGCAGACTGGAAGAAGGATGTGACAGAGTAGTCGGTTGGACCAGGTTGGGGCCCATGCCCCCAAGTGGAAGGGCAGGGTTTGGGATGTTGCCCCCAAGTGGGGGAACTAAGGTGGTATAGGATGGTCCTGCACCACCATGATTAGTGTGAGCCACTGATGGAGTGGGTATAGGTATTCCGGTTGTGGGGATGGGAATGGTGACCGGGATGGTGGACGTGGCCTCCATCGAGGGCATTCCCAGAGCAGATGTGGTAATTGGTGTAGTGGTGGATGTGCCACCAATGGGCCCTACAACAAAAGGAATGGAAGTCGTGCCAGCCATGGGGCTAGTAAGGGAAGTGTAAATGGGGTTCTCAGACTCTTCTTCAGAATCGGAGGTAAAGTAAGGGGCGTCAATATCTGGTGACAGAGTCCTATGTCGCTGATGAGTGGAGTCGAGTGACAAGGCTCTAGATCTGTGATAAGTGGTATCAAGTGATGATGATCTGTGGCGATGATGTGTGGTGTCAAGTGAACCGTGCTGTGGGGGCTCACCCCTGAGGCACCGAGAATGTCTCGGGGACTCAATGGTGACAGATGGTGTCGAAACTCTGTGGGTTGAGGTGAGTAAAAAATAGCTCAAAAACCCTAATGCAATCGAGTGTGCAGAAGGAGAGCTCAAAAAACAAGGCACTCAGGCCAACAACCAACTCAAAACACCCACTGTAACAGCTGTGCTACAATAGGTGGAGTACCAACAAAATGGTCAGAATACCAACAAGCAGCAGGTTTCCTAAAAATAAAAAATGGTGGACTCACTAGACCAAAAGGAGGTAAGGGAGCATGCAAACACCTAACTAAAAGGTATTCTGACTCAACTAGACATATCCTCTGCAAGGTGATGAAATCCAAGTTAGACAATATGAATAGGAAAGCCAAGTGGCTAAGATGTCCCCCTACCGGGAGGGACACCGGGTAGTCAATCCTAGAAGAATGGAAACTAAGATACCCCATTCATGACATGTTCAGAAAGGTGAATCTGCCGTTTGGTCCTTTTACCGCAATACCCCAATACAGGGATATCCCGAAAACTGCGAAAGGTAGCCCTTCGGTTACTGAGTGGAGTGCGGTATTCCACTCAGGCCTCCGGAACCAGTCTCGCGACTTCAACCCTCCTAAGGGAGAGGCCCTCTGGTAAACTGGTTGTGACCATGCCAAAAAGTACTAGGGGATTTTGGTTCCCTAATTGGACAACAACTATGTCTCAAGTGTAAGTAACCGAGGGGTGTTATTGGAAGCCTATCCCCCCGATCCTACCTAACTACAAAGATTCTTTTGTGTTCCCCAAGTGGGGTTAGAATATTGGTTGAGTTAGATAGTTTTTAAGGCTCACTTGAATTATGTGACAGAGTGTGTGCTCGTGAGATAATGTTGAACCCAAGTAGAAAGTGCCACTAGGGAGGGCAACTTTTTAGCTAGCAATAACAATACAGAAATTAACTTTTAAAATGCACAATTTTCTTTTTCAAATTTAAAATGCTAAAAATGAAAAAACGGTTCTGTAAATGAAACAGAAAAAACTACAGAAAAATGTTGTAAGGAAGGGTGGCTGCAGGTAGGACAGAGGGCTGTGCTGGTGCAGAAAATAGTGCAGCAAAGTTCTGGGCTCAAAACTGAAGAAAATGCAGAAATCAAACCACGGGTCTGTGGCGAAACTGAGCAGTCAGACCGTGGGTTTGAGGGAAACAGGCGCGGGTTTTTGGCAGATAGACGCAGTCGGGACGCAGCAAAGGGGCTGAAAATCACAGTCAGGATGCGGGAAAGACACCGAAAGGCACCGGCGGGATGCGGGAAATGGGCCGAAAGCCACAGGCGAGACACGGGAAAGACGCCGAAAGGTGCCGGTGGATTGCGGGAAACTGGCCGAAAGCTGCAGGCGGGACGCAGGTAAGAGGGTAATAGCCGCAGTCAGACCATCCCAAACAGGCTAATAGCCGCGGCCGGATCGCAAGTAACAGACTGAAAATGGACGGCAGGTCATCGGAAACAGTCTGAGAGCCATGGTCGGGTCGCAGGTAAGTGCCTGAAAGACGTGGTCGACGTGCGACTGTGGGGGGAAAAAATGCGGTATACAACGGCCGAAAGGGATAACCGAACAGAAAAAAGATTTAAAAATTGTAACCAGAAATTCAAACTTAGGGGAGTCGCCAAAATTGTAGCTAGGGTTTTACCCCTAGCTTGTGCAAATGAGCACCTACTAAGGAGAATGGACTCCTTAGTAGCAGTTCAGAAAATGAAAATTATTATGCTAAAACAGAAATATAAACTACTCTAAAACATGTGCATGAAACATAAACAACAAGGTGTAAATAATGGTTTTTGTATTAATATTACCTCCAATGTGAAGGATGGTGAAGCTCTTGCAATGTCCAAGAGGGTTGCTCCAAGCTCCAATGTGCTCCTTCTCTTTCTCCAATGGTGGAAATGGGCCAAAAGGGGCTCTCAAGGTGAAAATGGCTCAATGGTGAGCTAGGGTTTCAAGAGAGATTTTGGCAGAGTAAGGGTATACTTGATTGTGGATATGGAATAAGGGGTCTCCATCACCTATTTATAGTTTTTTGGTGGAGTGTTGGCCCATGGTTTTGGGAACCATATGGTTTAGGGCAGCTGTATAGGGTTTTTTCCTCCTTTTCCTCATTATTTTATATTTTTTATTCCCTTTTTAGAGGGATTTTGCTATTTTTGGAGGAAAAAGGGGTTTTTTAGCCTTTTTGAGGCTTTTTTTATGGTTTTGTGGCCTTTTGGAGGCATTTTAGTCCGTTTGGAGGCTTTTTAGTTGGATTTTTAGGATTTTTAAGGGAAATATGGTAGGAAAATGGACAAATGAGCCATGTAATGAGGTAGATGAGGTAGTGAACACTTTTTGGGTGTTAACAGTGAAGAGAATACTTCCCTGTGCTGGGTGTGTAGGTATTGTGGGTGCCAAGCTAGATAGATCTTGTAAGGTTACCCCTGGCTCTATGCTTGAGCTCACTAGCTTAGCCACTCTTCCTTTCCATTTCCTAGCAGCCTGATAAGCCCAATTGTAGATTGGTTTGGCTCATCTTGGTGTATGCTTGGCTATGTGTGAGTCTGCTGTTTCCTAGTTCCTTGTAGAGATCATGCCCAGCTCGGGGGTGGCAGTTGTATCAAGAGGTTGATAAGCACAACTGGCCTATGGTTGGGTGGAACATTGCAGTTGCATAGCCAGTTGCTTGGGACTACTTTGTTAAGATAAGTATTCTCTTGTGTTAACTTTGCAATTATTATTTGATGAATATCTTGAATGTATGATGGATGTGTTATTGATATTATTTCCGCTGTGTATTTCTTATAATCATACATTCCATATGACTTTTATATATTGTGAATGCTTAGTTAAAAGTTCATGGGGCTAGATGCCTGGATTTACTATCACGATCCTCTCCATCATGCTGGTATGATAGGAGGGGATATTACAATACTTTTTTTCCTTTATTTAATCACAATTCATTGAATGCTATGAATTTGTATTTGGAAACACACTTTTTTTCCTTTGTCCCACTTCCTCTTGATTTGCTATCTTTCCAAGGGCGGCACAAAATTCTTCAGTTTTTTGGGGGGGGGGACACCATCATCCATAATCACTCTTTCCAAATCCCTCACCATCCTTGTTCAATCCATAAAACTCCACCATCCCATATCTACTTCCAAATTCAAAATGCACCGCAATATCTCCTACATCCAAGCATGAGGACTAGAAATTACCCTATTGTTTTCACACAAGAACCAATAATAGAAAGTCTTGTTGATGTCACAAAAGAACCAACAGTAAGAGAATAATAATCATTTCTATTGTCACATGAGAACCAACAGTAAGAGAAGGGGAAGCCTTGCTACTGCCTCACAAGGACTAGCTGTATGATACACATGCACAAGCCAAGGAAACTACTGGAAGAGTGGAATAGGTTGCCCCATAAGAACCTACAACAAAAGAAACTAATGTAGATTCCATGCCTTCACACAAGAACGTTGTCATACAACAGGGAGGGGAACACATTAAAAGCTATGAGTTCCTTAGTTTATTTTCATGGTTCACTGATCAACATTACTCCAGCCTTATAAAAATGGCCATCTAATGAAATATGTGAATGTCTATGCATGTGTCTAATGTCACCTCATAAGAGATTGTAACAATTATTTTCGGTAGCAACATCTATGACACATCCATTCAAGCACATCAACCCTATCAATTATGAGATTTGAAATTCAATGTGTTGAAGGTATTTTGGGAAAATTTTGAAGACAATCTTTTGTGCTTTTCTGAACACAATAAACATATTTGCAATGATTGATGTCAGCCTACATATGATTTTTTTTGAACAAATTGACACTTTGAACAAATTTATGTTTAATTCTTTGGTTGATACCATCCACATTAAATAACAACCCTATCCATGCATAATGGTTGAAAGAATGATCGTGATAGCAACAAAGGATTGTTTCTTGCTTGTCTAACTCATAACATCTTCATGATGATTTACTAGATTTAAAGAGATGAGTTGATTTCAAAGTTTGCTGCAATCTACACCTTTCCATATTTTTCCTGAAAGTATACTTCCATGGTATCATTTGAAGAGTGTTTAGTATTACAACGGTATGCTTATCACAGCTTCAAAAAGCAATAATTTTGAGTGCAATTAATGGGCATATTTTTGGGGGTCTAACACTGTTCCAATAGCCCTGCAACATTGGTATGGTTTTGATGTTTAGTAAAATGTGGCAACTTATGTTTGCAATACTAAAGGAGGTTTTGACAGCCAGCTATATGAATGGTAAGAGTTCACTCTTATATTTGCAACAACAGTAAGCACCATTTTTGTCAAACTTTCATCCTTGTGATCAATGATACTTGAAATAGTACACTCATGGTCAAATAAAGATGCCACCACAACCATTCTAGATACAACCCTATGTACAACTCTTCTTTCACCTAATGGTACATAAAATATTCAGTTTGGGGGAGTGATTGTTGTCATTCTTTGTGGAGTTTACAACCAACTGTCTTTTGTTAATTTGTTGGGCTAATTCATTTTTTGTTGGGGCACATTTGTGCTTACTTGGGTAGATTTACCTTGTATTTTAAGCATTTTTTTCTTGTTGATTTGAGTCATTACACAATCCCAGACATCTTGGTATTCCTAAGAATGAATATGGAAAGAGTATGGTGGTAGTGAACATAGTAATTAAATCTAAACTCATCTTTATGGTACTTTGCAGTATTTGGAGATTTGAGTTGCTTTGTTGATATATGAAGAATCTATTGTTTTCCATGTTTTTATCTGCAATCATGTTTATGATAGAATACAAAAAATTGAGTAATGTTTGGGTTTATAAGGACTATTCCAAGAGAAGAGCATTACTCAGGCTTGTGGTATCATGTATTTGCAAGAACTCATGATTAAGATGTATTGTATCGTGCTTGTTGGGAACTGGGGATAATTTCTTTTAAAAATGTTGAATATGTGGAAACAATTTTTTACACTCTCCACTCTTTTGAATTAATATCAACATGTTTCTAATCTTCCTCATCATCATGAGGGCCAAAGAATTGTTTCAAAAATCATCACAAGAGGATGCATAACATAGCACTATGGCATCTCATTAAAATCATACAGCTTGAGTGGTCACAGATTTCAACTCGAAAATAATAGGGAAACCAATTCTTCAAGGTGACATAATGGAGATAGATTTTGGAAGGATTTAAAAGTGGATGAATAAGATCATGCTTCCAAGGACATGTAAAACAAATTCATGGTAATTAACGCATTCACGTTTTTTTTAAATAAAAAAAAGTGCAAATTTTTTTTTAAGGGTATCTTGCAAATGGTGAACTGGGTTTTCATGAAACTTTGAGGGAAGAAGCATTACAAAATGAATAACAAACTCAACAAGTTTAAGCTCAATCCAGTTTGTGGTTTAATGAGAAAATGGTTAAACATTCTATTGTTACTTGTACAACCGTTTGTTTTTACTTCTACAACAATTTGCTGCTACTCCATTAGAATTTCTAAAACGCACTTGGGGGTTACTTTTGAAGGTATGTTGGCTATGATAATGAAACATAAGGCTGTTAGGATGTGTTGAATATTGTAACTTCTAAGAATATTATATTTTGTACTTTATTATTCCGGAGATGGTTCATCCCTCCGAGGTTATTATATTATGTATCCGGAGATGTTTATTCCTCCAATGGTTTGTGGTAACCAAGGTTATTAGACCCACCATGTGGGGGTCGACCCTGAGTTTGTTATTTAGGGGTTATTAGACTTCTCTAGGAGAGGTTGGCCCCATTAGGGATTTTGGTCAGTCGGGAACTAGTATAAGTAGAGTAGGAGAGCTCCTCATTTGACACACTCCCACAACTCAGAAAGTAGCGCACTTGTGTCTGGGAGGTCTGCATGTGAGGTAGAGAAGAAGGACAAGTTTTGGAGCACATCTTGTATTTTGGTTGATCATCTTATTGAGGAAAGCTTTGCTGGGTCTTCTACCCCATGAGGGTTTCCCAGGGTAAATTCTGTGTCTATCTTGTGATTATGTTTCTTTCAGTGATCTTGCTAGTCTATTTGGTTTAAACTTAACAGGATGATCTAGGTGACCATGGATTGAATAAATCATAAGTAAATCACTTTTTTTTTCATGATTGGCTAATTATGGCATGTGTTTTAAGATAGTTCTTTTATGAAAAATGTAAATTTTGAAAAATGGGACAACCATTGTTTGAAGAAGTTCTTGTGAAATTTTGTACAACAGATCTAGAGACAAAGATAATCCTCACTTAGTTTCACAAAGATGCACATGAAAATAGAGAAGAAAAAATGTGCTAGAACACAAGAAGATTGGAACTCAATTGGAATACTTTCCATGCATCTATTATTTAGCAATGTGTGTACATTTATAATACATCCTCAAGAGAGAAATTCGTGAGCCTTAGGAGGCATTTCAAAACCATACATGTGGCATGCTTATCTTGGAAGATTCACATGATTAGACATGAGTGATAGTTTAAACTTCAATCAGATGACCAGTTTAACGGATGGTAGGTGGCAGTTAACTGATTGTAGGTGGATTGGAAGCGCAAGAGTCAGTTAACCGCTAGTAGGTAGACCAAGAGGGTGCATTAGGGAGTTACAGGATAAAAATAGCTGAGAGAATATAAGGAAGGGTGCATAAGGAGGTTTAGTTGACAATCAGTGGTCTTCAACGTTGATATCAAGGAGAGTGCTCCAGATCCCTAAATTTAATGAGGCACCTAAAATTTAGGAGGTTGACTCAGCATGTCCCAAAAATCATGGAAGAGGGCGCATCAGTGGATAATGAGGCTAAATATGAAAAATCAATAGTCTGGTGATAATCACAATGATGAGGACTATGCACTAGGAAGTCAACAACATGGTCTGTGCACTAGGGAAAACAAAAAATGTTTTATGCCTAATGTCTAGATGGGTAATATATTCCAACACCCTCCCTTAAGCATGACTTATGTGAGGAAAATAAAAGAAATAGGGCCCTAGTAACAGAGACCAAAGGTCACCCTATACAAAAAGATTTTTATTTGTCCATATTAATTGAGGAATGAAGGAAAACCCAGTGGGAAGAAACCCCCCCTTCAAAAAGGACATTGGACACAGAAAGAAACAAAAGGTCTTCAAAATGTATTCTTGTTCACTTGAATGAGCTGAATTTACCGCTTCTTGGTGAGAGACTTGGTGAAGATGTTGTAGATGCCTTGATCATGCACCAATTTTTCAATGGAGTGTAGATAAAAACAATGTGCAGGATCCCCTTTGAACTTAGCTTCTGCTGATGGAGGAGCATCATATGAATGATTCTAATCATATATGAATACATAATCAAATATGGAAAAGAGATCTGTGCTATATCCTATCCAAAAGAAATTAATGAACTCAACATGATCAGTAACATGTGCAGCTGCATAATGGACAATGTAGCCATGTATCTTCATTTCAAACTGATTGATCACCTTCCTAATTTCACAATGGAGCTTATGAGGCTCTGGAAGAACAAAATAGGAACCATATGGAGTAAAAAACATCAATGGTGAAGTGTATCCATGAGCGAGTAGGATCACAGAAGGAAACGATGGTGCAATTGAATTGTACTTTTTGTTGAGTGAACCTGCAGGGTCTTTAGACTATGTAACCTTGAAATTCGAACTAGAAAAAGTGAGACCTTGTCCAAATATGTGGAATATCATTCAAAATAGGGCCAATGTGATGGAAATCCAACCACTGAAATATATGAAAGACTGGAATGCAACAAAAACAAGTGGCATAGTTTCAGAAACCATGGGTTTGTCAACTGGCGCACTTGGGGGTTGAGGAGTATTTTTTGAATATAATGGTGGGAAGTATGGATTTGTGGGACATACAACCATATTATCAAATTATACATCAGATTTAGATATCTTATTGGAAGGATTCGAATGGAATTGGAAAGTGTTTTATGGAGGTAAGTCATAAACATGTGAAAAAATATAAGAATTGAGAGGTGGTCCTGGTGAACTGATTTGAGATTCTTCCAAAGAAGGGATGGATATTTCTGATTCATACATATAAAAATGTGTATCTAAATCAGAAATATTAGAATCATAAGAAGGTGGTTTGACTTGAGCACTCAAAGCATAAAAATGATTACCTTTGTGAGTATCACTAAGACAATGTTCTTGGTGAGCATCAGGCTTTTCTAGTTATTTCTTTCTTGTGAGATCAGGAACATCAATGTTATTCCTTTCAAGAAATTGAGTCATTATTTCCAATTTATTCTTAATACAATATCTCTCAGAATGAAAACCTTTGATGCAATAAGAACACTTGGATCCCCCTTTCTTGTTCTTCTTCTTGGAATTGGAACCTTCATTAGTTGAGTTGGAACCCTCATCATTTGGCAACTTCTTATCTTTCAATTTTTGCTTTCCTTTGGCATTCTTGGATCCACAAGATGAAAGTGCATGGTCCTTGGAGGATCTCAAATCCACCATATGTACCAACTTGTCTTTCTCTTTGGTGAGAGAATCTATGAATGCACTTAAGGATGGCATCTTCGAATTTGAAACTGCTTGCTTGGTTGCATAGAATGTAGAGACAAATATTAAGTACTCAGGACCCAATTTTGATAGGATGGAAATAATGAGATGATCTTCTTTCTTCTCAATCCCACATTGCTTGAGCGGAAGCACTAGTGATTTGAACTTTGAGATGAAATCTTGCATAGTGTCAAAACTGCTTAGACTTAATGAGATCAACTCATTCTCCAATAGATGACCTCTTAGCTCATATTGCTTTCCAAAGAGGGACTCAAGCTTGGTACAAACATGATTTGGAGTTTTGAACCATCAATATCAAAAAGAAGATCTTGGGAGACGTTGAGACAAAGCAAACCATAAGCTTCATCCAATTTGTTAAACCATTTATCTTTCTTAACATCAACATTTGGTTCATTTTCTAGCACCATGGTGACTTTGTAGATACCCTTACTTCAAAGTAGGACTTCCATTTTTGCCTTCCATTCAGAATAATTGAAGGGAGTCAGAATCACAGCTTGAATCCGAGCCATTCTTTGCTTATGCGCTCCTTGTGAGACAATAACCTACAACAAAGATATGCAAATATTTCTTACTTCAACAATATGCACATTCAGGAGTGCATCACACCTGGGAAGACCACTTTGGATAAACCAAAATGACCGAAGGCAATTTCCCCAAGAATCATGTGAACCCTCCATTGCTTATGGTACAAAACTGGTAGCTGCTACACTTGAAAAAACTCTCTGGAAACACTCTAGAAGACTACTTTGCTCAACAAATCTCTGATACCATGTGAAATTTTACATAGCAGATCTAGAGACAAAAATAATCCTCACTTAGTTTCACATAGATGCACAGGAAAATAGAGAAGAAGAAATGTACTAGAACACAAGAATATTGGAACTCAATTGGAATACTTTCCATGCATCTATTATTCAGCAATGTGTGTACATTTATAATACATCCTCAAGAGAGAAATTCGTGAGCCTTAGGAGGCATTTGAAATCCATACATGTGGAAATCTTATATTGGAATATTCACATCACTAGACATGAGTGCTTGTTGCAACTTCGACCAAATGGCCAATTTAATTGATGGTAGGTGGCTTGGAGGGCGAATGAGTTAGTTAACTGATAGTAGGTAGACCAAGAGGGTGCATTAGGGATTTACAAACTAAAAATAGCTGAGAATCTAAGGAAGGGCACATAAGGAGGTTTAGTTGACAATTAGTGGTATTTGGTGATGAGATCAAGGAGAGTGCTCCAGATCCCTAAAGTTAAGGAGGGCCCTAAAATTTAGGAGACTAACTCAACATGTCCCAAAAATCATGGAAGCAGGCGCATCAATGGAATATGACAAATCAATAGTCCGATGATAATCATAATGATGGGGACTATGCACTAGGAAGTCAACAACATGATCTGTGCACTAGGGAAAACAAAAAAATGTTGTATGCATGTCTAGATGGGTAATATATCCCAACAGTTCCAAGGTGCTATTGGGAAATAATTGTTGCAATTGATCAGTTAGGAAATAAAAAAATACTAGCAATTGGTTTTGGTTATTGTGCATTGAAAATGGAAGCGACATAACATGTGTCCCTATAGCTTGATTGATGCCAAGGCATTGGGTTGCATGAGTACATACAACATATCTAGTTTGGGGGAGATGTTGGGCCATGGAATTGTTATCATTTTACATCATATTTTCCTTATTTTTAGTTCATGTTGCTTACCCATAACCTTTCATTAGTCCATTTTTATTCCTATATGCGGGATTTACACCCAAACCATGTTTCCATTGCATTTCGTTAGTATTTCATGTGAATTATGATTAAATATTAGAAAAATAACATATTTTGCATGTATATTTGAAATATGGATGAGTTTGATGACTTTTGCAGAAACAGTTCTAGGCCGCTTGCTGTTACTCCATGCCAGTTGCTACAATTCATGTAATTGAATATCCATGGAGTGGACACTTGATATTTTTCATATGAGGCATAATTAAGTCAATATAATCCTACCCTCAAAATATCTCAAAAAACCAGATCGTACTTTGTGAGAAATTAATGTTTTACTATTGTTGTTACTTTTATTGATGTTACTTCTGCAAGTAACAACAATCCGTGAACAAATTTGAAAATTCACGAAAATAATTTTTTCAATTATGGAAGATTCATCTTCGATTAAGATCTTCGATGATGAGAGAATATTGAAACAAGAGATGGAGACTAGTTTGATTAATTTTGAATAATTAGCAAAGATCTTCGGATTAGATTTGACTGGTTTTGAGATCCAAATTATTAGTAATTTGTTGAGGATATTTTGGATCTTCATGAGGATAAATTGAATCTTCATTTATTATTTGTTATTGAAAACTTGTGTATAAATAAGAGCTCCTTCTTCATTCCAAGAGGAGGACTCTTAGAGCAAAAAGTCCAAGTTATGATGGAATATAATTATATTTCTTTTGATCTCTTTTGTTGATGTATATTGTAGTTATTTAATTTCTCTAATTTGTAAATAGACTATCTTCTTCATATTGCTTAACATAGAATGTATTTTAATTTGATTCATTTATTTCCATAAATGTATTTTTAATTCTAATTCAAGTTTTTATTATTTATGCAAGTATGTTAGATTCGTAGATTAGCATGGTTGCAACTATAGGGTGTTTTCTTTCTTTGCATTTCTTTGATTGCTTTCAATTTTCGCAAGTGTGTTTCAATTATGCAAGAGTGATTTAGGATTTCAATTCTTCAACTAGTCTTATTGTCTTACTGCACATTGACGAGGCTGCTTCGGGAGACAGTTGATTCATATTCTTGATACTTGCAGCTGGTGTGAATTTACTTTCCCGTCTAGTGTGAATTAGCTTTACCATTTACCTTCTGCAATTTACTTTTATGTTGTGTGATTTACCTTCCATGCAACTTAGTTCTAGTACTTGTTTAGTTGGGTAATTCTTTGCCAAGACTATGTAATTGTTCATGCCAATGTTTGTAAGTAAGATTATTGAACTACAAATTCATGTAGATAAACCAATGCCAGCGGAGGAAACTGTAGCTTGCATATATTTTGCACAGTAACCTTGAAACAACAAGACATATCTTGGATTGATAATTAATGTTTGGAATTTTGATTTTTTTGATAAGCAATTGATTTTTCCCCACAAGCGAGTTGCAAGAAGGTCAAATATTAGAGAACAATGGTTGAAGCAACATATGAGAATGTCAAGGAAGAAAAGTGATCAGTTGTGGGAGGAAATGTGTGACATGGGAAGTAATGAGGAAAGGATGAACAAGTTGAAAAAGTTAAGATATGTAGAGATTCGGCCAATCCCTAGTTGAGAGAGAGAGAGAGGTATAACAATAGACAAAAACCTAGATAAAGGAAATTGGGGTGAATAAGTGTATATCGAGGCAAAATATGGAGGTAATGGATTCATTATGAGAGATGTTGGAATGCAAACCGATAATGCAGAGCCGATCCAAGTACATGTTGCGAAATCGTTGGAGATCCATTAAAAAAAAGGTAGTTGATACCCCCCTTTGTCGAGGATAAAAAGGCTATAAATTTGTGGATCCAACCCAATGTTGACCACTCCTCGAGCATCTATAAAATCATATGGAAGTCTCTTCTTTTAGTTCCCCTTTATATTTACCTTGGTACACTCATAATCGTAGAAGTATTAGTCATATGGTTGGTGTAGTTCTGGGAGGAAATAATAATGGTTCTAGCGCTAGTGCAACATCAAGAGGTCAACATAGTAGTTGTATTTCAAATCCAAGTGTGGCTTCAAATTTGATCTCACAACCTGGTCCTAGAGGATTCATTTTGGTAGGTACTTCAGTGACTAGGATGGCCGAGGTACATGGGGGATCTTTCATGCATTACCTAGAATTTTAGGGTAAGGGAGATGAAGAAGATGTGGAACAACACCAGTTTCTTTGCGAGGGTATTTGGAGGTAAAAAGGGTTTCCGTATGCCTTGAAATTGATAGAGTTCTAGAAAAACATTAAGGAGATGATCTCTACAATGTTATATGACATTTGTGGAACAAAGTGCTCCCAATGTACCACCTCTTCCATTTCCAAAGGTGAAAACATTGTTTATTGTGGAATTCTAGCTGCCAAAATTAGAACAATAGGGAATCACAGAGTTGAAAGAAATTCAACAATATGAGGGAGAGTTAGCTTGGAATTATACATATATATTTAGGGATGTGATGAGTAAGTAATCCTTTCCTATTCATGATACACATAACAAGGAATGGTTTATACATGGGTTTCTTATGTTAACCCAAATTCCCCCATCTCGACAAACTATTGATACTCCTAGAAGTGCATTGGATCAAGCTATGAAAATTGAAACTATAGATAAGTATCTAGGGAGTAATAGATCTTTTGTATCTATGGTAGGACCTAACTCATCTCAAGTGTATAATCATATAGTTGCATTAGTTGAGAAGATCCATGAGTTGACCCTTCCTAAGCTAGGCCAGAAACAAGTATGGTGCACTGGGTGTATGACAGAAGGCCATCATTCTTTGGAATGTCTAAGGTTGAGAGGGGGGCCTTCTCGCAATCCCTTGCTAGGAACTGGAAAAAGAAGATACTCAACAGGATTTGTGCAAGTAGGTGTTTCTACCCATTTTCATGGACAAGCACAATACCATGCTTTCCAAATTATGAAAAACTCTCAACCTAGAGAATGTTGTGATATATATAAGACATATGGGCACCCCCATCAACAATGTTTGATTTTACAGAAGTTGTAATATCTTGATTTTGACCCCATTGCATTAAAATGTAAATAATGTAATATTGTTGTAAAATCGTGGTGAGGAACTCAAGGCCAAGGCCCTGCCATCGATTTAGTGATGCATATGGTTTACATGCTAGCCAGGCACAATGGAATTGCAAATATCATGTGTAAATATGCATTTTAATGAAATACCCACAACTGGCTATGCAATGTAACAAGAGATGGGGGCATGATTTTACAATGAATTGGGAGGAAAACATTCAAACCTTTGAGCCAATCAAGTCAAGCCAAGTGTCAATGAGAGAACCCATAAAACCCTCAACTACCCATGTCGACTTTTGTACCCAATCATTCATTTCTCCCAAGAGTTGGGTGAAGTAGTTAATACCTTGGGGAATGGGGAGGTATGGCTGTCCGAATTCGGGGTATGGGAAAGCTACTCTTAATGGAAAATCATGTTTGGATTCTTGGGAAAGAAAAGAGCGATGAATTTCTCCCCAAGCCATTACCCATCAACCAGTTTTGCTCTCTCACGAGTTGGGAGCTGGCTGGGCGTTTTTTCTCCATCAAAATTCTGTGTTTTCCTTCATTCTCAACTGGGAGAAGGGCGTTTTTGTGTTGTATACCAGTGGGGAAGAGGGGGAATCGAATTGAGGTTCCATAGAGATCGTTTGGGGCTGCTGAATGCTTAGATAGTTAGGGGAGAAATCGTTTTCCTCCCTGTGATTGTTTTTCCCCATTCCACAATCCATTTTTGGCTGGAAACGATTTAGCGAAAACCCATGGCCCTCTTGTTTGTAAATCCCATTGTTAAACATGTGTATCCATGCCCAATGATTTTGCTTGATGTGTGAGAAAAGAGTATGTTGGGGTATGGGTTATGGCTATCCATTGATTTGGCCTGAGCTTGAATGCAAGTATCGAGAGATGAAGAGTGTTCATATTTAGCCTGATAAACCTAGCTGTGGACTCACTTGGCTTAGATGCAATGATTACTTGGCTGTGTATGAGTTTGAGTGTCCCCTTTTCCTTGTAGAAATTATGCCCAACTTGGTGGTGGTCTTTGAGTGCTGAAATAATACAGGCTGGGCAGAGACCTATGGTTGGGTGGAACGTTGCAGTGACATAACTAGTTGTTTGGGACCATTCCACAATAAAGATAAGTATTTTTCTATCTATGTGTTTTACTTCAGCAATGTATTAATTTGATGACTGTTATTATGCTGAATGCATATGATATGTGTGTGGATGAGGTTTATTTATGCTGTGCATGTTTGTTTAATTGCGTCTGCACCCATTGGTTTTAATTTGTATGAATCTAATGAATGGGGTTGAGTTTATGTAAAAGCCCAAAATTTGGTATCATGTTCCCTTCCTCGAATTGGGTCCACGAGAGGGGACGCGACAGATTGGTATTAGAGAAAAGGTTGCAACATTTGGGCCTTCATGGGATACCTATCACAGTTGCAGAGGTAAGTATTCTTCCTATTGCCTAGCACTATCAACAGGAAGGAAATAAAACTTTCAAAAAATTCAAAAAAATTCTAACTTTTTTTTGAGTTTTTTGCTAAGTCTGTGTCGGCGCAAAATCAAAAAATAGTGCCGAAACGATCGGCGAGTTTAGCCATTTTTGCTGCGACACAGTCGACGAGTTTATCCAAGTTCACGGCGACGCAGCTGGTGATCAAATCGCAAGCTTTCAGCGAAATGGTAGGAGGAGATAAGCTCAAAATCACCGAAATGGTTGGATGAGATAAGCTCAAAATCGCTAAAACGGTCGGAGGTTTAAGATCCGGTCGGCGGTCGGAGGTTTAAGACTCGGTAGGCGGTTAGCAGTCAGAGGTTTAAGACTCGGTCGATGGTTGGTGGTCAAAGGTTTAAGACTCGTTCGGCAGTGGGAGGTCAGTGGTCGCAGGTCGGCGTGAGATCGGTCGAAGATGAAAGCTTTAAAACGCCGAAACGGTCGGAAGAAAAACGATAAGTCCGCTGAAACAGGGAAAATTGAGTAGTTTCCCAGGATGAATTTCAGGTGTCCGAAAGGGAAAAATGGCCTTGAACTTATGTGCCAGATTGCACGTAATTGAAATATTTACAAAAAACAAATGAGGGCGTTGCCCTCGACCTGCCCTGGAGTGGCGCAGGGAAGCCACAAGGGGGAAAGCCCCCTTGACCCCCATTTTCCCCCTGAGACGTCGTTGATGACCTGCAGTTTTTACTCATAAGTGAAGGGAAGTTAAGAAGGGTCAAGCTGAACTTGGCCATATTTGTCTGAAAGAAATTGGTGCAGTAAGAAATGTTGACAAAGAGGGAATTTTCTCACCTTCAAACTATTTATGTTTATAGCATAAGAATTGCATGCTTGGAAAATAGCAAGAATGAATGTTATACACGTATGTATATATTGAATTGCTAATTGGTGAGAAGATCATAGCTAATGATTGCTTGTGTGCTTGGTAGGGAATCCAAGAAAAGGATCAACTGTGATGTGGAGGAGGGGCTCCATGTCATGATCAGAAATTGGAAGGGAGAATCCCTCCACTACCCTCTTGCTATTGTGCTTATAATTCTGAAGTTGTCATGCATATAGATTATGGCATAAGAATGCTGAAAATGCAAGAGATTAGATAGATGAAATGAATACGCACTAGATGGCATATTAATAAACATTGCACAATGCATGCGAAAGTGTTTGCGCATGTATATGATATTGCATAATGGTAAAATAGCGAGGTTTTACATATGCAATGAGCCACTTAAGATGATTATGGTGGTTTTTAATAATTAGTTGTGTTTGCATTGGTTGTAGGACCAAAGACAACCGAAGCATGGCTAAGGATGTGGATGATGATTGTTTCATATGACTAAAAACCTTATGAAGAAAGGTTGGGGCAACAAATCTATGTTCAAGAGGTTGGTGGTGGGATGGTGAAATCCTTGGTAAGAGGCCAACTAATCAGGTAACATCAAGCGATGTTAATGATAACCATGCAGGTAAGGGTTATTTGTGCTTAATTGCATGAATGTTGAAAGAGGATTTGGTAAGATCTCGTTTATTGGTTTGCATGTGGTACTGATTGCTTGAATGTTAATGTCATCCTACTGAGTATGGATAGGTGTGGGTAAGAAAAGGAAAGGAGCCTTACACCCTATATTTTCTTAGAAACCTCAATGCATTCATATGAAATTATATCATGCCATTTGTGTATGTTGGTTGTGAGTTTAACAACCAAAGCAAGTGATGACTTATGGTCCTGTTGTGGTAGTGCATGCCATATGAGACAGCCATGGTTAGGCCATAATATGTTGGAATGCATAGTATTCATGGATTAATGCAAGGTTGTATTGAGGGGTTATGCATTGAGTGGGTGCACACCAAAATATTATGTAAATGTTGTGAATGTGCATGCTTATGTGTGAGTGCACATGTTGAGATGCATTGTGTGAATGCATGGTTGTGATATATATGTTTCAATGCAGTTAGATAATAGATGAAATGGTGAACTATTGTTAATCCTGAGACCATTTCATGAGATGCTATGAATGCGGGAGAAATATTGCATGAAGAAGGTAGACATGTTGATGGGATACTAGAGTGATCTGTTGGAAGGACATAGTTGCATAAAAAGAATATGGCTTTGGCGTAAGAAATATTGGAGTTTTTATTTAAATTGCACAGATAATGTGACTGTGTCTTGCAATTTTATTATGATAATGATGCCTATACAAATGTACATATTTCATTGCATTTCAAATGTTGACAGCTGAAAGTGTTTGAATTATTGAATGTTATAATTCTGAGATCACTTCAGTGACTGTTGTAGCAATGAAAATATTATATGCATAGATACTCACAACGTGTTTGGCTGATTGAAGTTCAGATTTTAGGTAGAAAAGTCTTGCGTATGGCAATGAGGACAAGTCCATAGTAAAGACCAGGATCTACCATGTGCAGAAGCCAAAGGTTATGAGAAGGTTCTCATGGTTGTAACTTATGCATGAAACAAATCTAAAATTTTTCTGGTTTAAGGTTATGAGAATAATCTCATGGTTGCAAATCTAATTTCTGTAGGAAAACAAATTTATAAATTTCAGATTTGAAACTTTGCTAATAATGGCTAATGACTATTTGGATTATATAAAGTTGTGTCAGGAGGACATGTCGTGGGTGGATGTTCATGCATGGTAGGAAGTGTAAAACCATAATGGACAGAGTGATACCACTTACAAGAGACAAACAATATGAGGATGGCCTCATGGTTAAACAAATCAATTTCTGTAGGAGACAGAATTGTAAATTCATGTTGAATTTAATTATTAATGCCATTAACTGATTAGGGAAATCAGATTTGAATTTGATTGTCGAAATGTTGCTGACTGTTTGGATATTTGATAAGTGTGCTAGGAAGACACATTGCAGGAAGACCATGTGTGATGGCCTGCAAAAGCCAAAATCCATGGGAAGGACCCCATGCTTTGGAAATGGGTTTCGGGTGCGACGCCATAGTAAATTTTGATAATATCCTAGCTGCATTGCATGTTGGAAAACCATGTGAGTGAAATGGTGAAATTATGCCAAGAAGGCATGTGTGGGTTATGGAATGTGAAAAGATTCGGGTGGCAAACCGACGGACTATTGACTCAAAGAAGGGAGCCCCCATTCTTCGCAAATGAAGAAAAGATACATCTGTAAAACGTATGAGTATTCTGTAACCCTAACTAAGGATATACATGTCTGGTTATTAGATTTAATATGTAGAGCATGTTTTATTATTTCATTATTATTCCAGACTGCTTGAGTATGATTAGAGCCTACATGGCTCACATCTGAAAGGGAGTGCACACCTTTCTGGTGTTGGGTTATTATAGGGTTGTCAATATTGAATACACCCTAAGGGAATGGACGCATTCCTGGTGTTTCAATACTTGATAGTGAGTGTTATGAAATGTGGTTGCAATTTTGGGACAAAAATACTAATGAGTTTGCTTATCCTTCTTGTGCTGTCAGCTTACATATATGCCTAATAAACCTAGTCGGTGTACTGGATTGGCATTGGTTATTTGGATGTTGTGGAGGTATTAGTGAAGGATTGTTGTATGCCTGATAAACCCAGTCAGTGTACTGGCTTGGAATTGGTTATTTGGATGTTGTGGAGGTATTGGTGAAGGATTGTTGTTAAATTGGATGCCTGATAAACCTAGTCGGCGTACTAGATTGGCATATTGTTAATTTGGATGCCTGATAAACCCAATTGGCGTACTAGATTGGCATGTTGTTAAATTGGATGCCTGATAAACCTAGTTGGCATACTGGCTTGGCATGTTGTTAAATTGGATGCCTGATAAACCCAGTCGACGTACTAGCTTGGCATGTTGTTAAATTGGATGCTTGATAAACCCAGTCGGCGTACTAGCTTGGCATGTTGTTAAATTGGATGCTTGGTAAGCCCAGTCGCGTACTAGCTTGGCATGTTGTTAAATTGGATGCCCAATAAACCTAGTCGGTGTACTAGCTTGGCATGTTGTTAAATTAGAATGCCTGATAAACCCAGTTAGCGTATTGGCTTGGCATTGGATATTCGAATGATGTGGTGGAGCAGCATGTGTACTGGACAAACATCCAAGTCCATAGACGATCCCAAGGATTGCAAAACAAAGCATGACCCTGTGGACCAGAGAAGAAATGCACAATGCATATAAGTATTCATTTTCATTTATTTCTTTTTTGGAATAATGAAGATTTCATGTATAAGTCTTCTAAGAGCTAAGTTGATACACTATTGTTTCTTTGTTGGAAACCTTGGTCATTACAGGAAGCAAGGACCCTGAAAGAGCCATAAATGCTTGGTAAATACAGAGAGTAATTGGTGTTAAATTTTGAGCATTAATTCACAATACTCTAGGATCTTCACTGAGAGAATAACATATACAGTATATCAATGCATAACAATCACAATAAGCATGACAAGCATCACAAGAATCAAAAGCATGAGAGACAAGAGACACAGAGTTTCCGTGGGGAAAACCCTAAGGTGAAAAACCCCACAACTTCCTCAGAGATAGAGAGAGCAATGGCTCAACCAAAGTACAACCAAAATACACTGAGATAGTCTCCTAGTAGCAGATGATCCTTCTCCTCACTAGTGCGCCACTTTCTGAGTGAGAGAAGTGTGTCTTTCCGAATGATACAAATAGAGATCTCCTGATCTCTATTTATACTTAACCTGTTTGCCCAGTTACACTATGGGGCCGACTTGTCTATCTAGATACATCCAGAATATAATATATATTTCAGGGCCGACCCCACACATGGTGGTCTAATAACCCATCGGCAAGTACACACACTTGCGGCACTTGTCAATCCACATGATGACACTTACTTATAGAGGAATAACACATCTCTTATAAGGGTACAATAAATATATATGAAATACATAGATGAAATACATTCCAAAGTTACATATACATCAACACTCCCTCTTAACTAGGAAGGTATTTCTTGACACAGTTCTGCTAGACAAGTCTTCTTCTTGGGATCATCGTCATCATTATCATCACTGCTGCTGCTATATCAACCAATCTCTGACTCTACTCATCATAGGAAGTTCTACAGAGCCAGTCCTATTTCATACTGGATGTATGCCCACCACCTGCAGGTCTTCATCATCTGTGAGAACGGTTTGATAGAGGTGGCCTCTCAGGACTAATTTTATGTGCGGATGTAATACCGGAAAGAGTATCCCAGGAACATTTATGTGCCTAAGCATGATCGACAAGATCTCCCGGGATTGATTACATGCATCTCCTCCACAATACCTTTAAAGAGCATCCCAGGAACATTTATGTGCCGCAACACGACCGTCAAGATCTCTAAAGAGCATCCCAGGACTTATTACGAGCATACATCTCAACCTCTCGGATCTCCAGGAATGATTACATGTGGATAGAAAAAAACTTTAAAGAGCATCCAAGGAACATTTATGTGTCGTAGCACGATCGACAAGATCTCTAAAGAGCATCCCATGACTAATTACGAGCACATAGCTCAACCTCTCGGATCTCCAGGACTGATTACATGTCTCCGTAGTAATACCTCATCCCAGGACTGATTACAAGCACACAGCTCAACTTATCGGATATCTGAGGGCTGATTACATACTACATAGCAATACCGGAAGAGTACCCCAGGAACATTTATGTGCCGCAACACGACCGACAAGATCTCCTAGGACTGATTACATGTTGTTTGCACAACCTGCCACATATCATCTCTGACCTCCAAGTATCAATCTGATACTCATGATCCAACGGATCATCATCACACGAGGCATCATCCTGATGCCCATGATCATACTGATCATCATCATTGTACCATCCTGGTACATATCATCTGGAGCAACATCCTGAAGCTCATCATCATGATCAACCTGAACATACAATGCATCCACCTGATGCATACCAAGTATCTACCTGATACATATCATCATACATGATCCATCTGATCATACAGTGTATCCACTTGATACAAATAAAAATACATGATACATATCCACATACATGATCTACCTGATCATACAATGTATCCACCTGATACATATACAGATACATGGTCCAAGCATCCAACATGATGCATATACAAATACATACAAATGATCCAACCGATCATATCCAACATCCAACATGATGCATATACAAATACATACAAATGATCAAACCGATCATATCCAACATCCAACATGATGCGTACATACATATAAATGATCCAATTGATCATATCCAGCATCAACACGATGCGTACATACATACAAAAAAAAATGATCGAACTGATCATATCCAACATCAACATGATACATATACAGAGCAGTAACTGGAGAATCATCCTGATGCTCATCATCCAACGTTTACATCCACAACCATGTGAAGGATCCTCCTTCCAACATGCTTGGAATGGCTTCTGCAAATGTGTCCATCACTTCTTCCTCGAAGTGTCATCAATTTGAAGAACACCAAGCCTCTCCCTGAAGTACTCGAACTTCACCTTGGCTAGTGGCTTCGTCAGCACATCTGCAATCTGCTCGTCCGTCGCAACGTACAGGAGCTTCACAGCTCCTCTCTGCACCATATCCCTGATATAGTGATATTTGATCTCTATGTGTTTGGACCTGCCATGAAACACTGGGTTCTCAGACAACTTCACACAACTCTGGTTATCACAAAAGATACCAGTAGCATCCAACGGGAGATCAAATAACCCAGACAACAACTTCCATAGCCATACTTCCTCACAACAGGCTGCAACATACTCTGCCTTAGCTGTACTCAGTGCTATGCAGGACTGCTTCCTGCTAACCCAAGAGATCACACCTGATCCCATATTAAAGCAACATCTAGATGTGCTCTTCCTATCTGCAGCACTGCCAGCCCAATCTGAATCAACATAACCCTGCAGTTTAAAATTTTGATTCGCTTCATACTTGAGCCCATAATCCAATGTACCCTTCAGGTACCTCAGAATATGCTTTACAACAACCAGGTGAACACTCCTCGGATCCATCAGGAACTGGCTCAATGTGTTCACCGCAAAGCAAATATCTGGTCTCATGTTTTTCAGGTACATCAAGGACCCAATCATATGACGATACATAGAGACATCAACCGGCTCAGATGAAGCATCACATAGAAGCTTCAGATTCGATGCCATAGGTGTGGCCATGGCCTTGCAATACATCATCCTGAATCTCTTCAGGATATCTACTGTGTACTTCCCTTGATCAAGGAAGATCCCACCTGCTCTCTGCCACACCTCCATACTTAGGAAATAGTGCATCATCCCTAGGTCCTTCATATCGAACTCAGCAGTAAGCTTCCTCTTAGTATCTGCAATCAATCTGTCATCTCCTATTACAAATAAGTCATCCACATACAGGAGTAGAATCACAGGATTCCCTTCCTCAACCTTGTAGTAAAGGTTGGAATCCGCTTTATTCTCGGTAAAGCCCAAACTGGATAGAAAGCTGTCTATCCTACCAAGTTATGCACATATATGATTTCTTGTCATGTGTCTTAGAACCAAGTGGCTTCTCCACATACACTTCTTCTTCAACTACACCATTCAAGAAAGCTATCTTGAAATCCATCTGGTGTATATTCTATTTCATCACTTTTATATTTCTCTATGCTGCCATCTGCAGCATGCTTGATCTGATAGATCCATATGGAAGTCATAACAAAACTTCCCTTCAGGTCTTGGGACTACATCCCAATCATCATTCTTCATGATCGACGGATCATGGCATTCTTCCCGTATCCTGGGAACTTCAATATCTTCAATAGATAATTTTCTTTCTTTGAACAAATGTTGTAGTCCTTCTTTTATAGGTGAAGGTATACGGTATTTCCTACAAAACAAGTTAAATTGCATGATTAGAAAAATCTCATAATTTTTAGACAAATTCTTACACATAAAGAAATATGTCATACAGTCATGCAATTATCTTAGCCAATGTTTCAATACAACATTTATCCATGTTCCATAACTTTCTAGATGCCTTCCAGTCTCTACCAGAACATTGTTAAGAGTTTGCATAGCTCTCAGCATGTCCACAAAGAGGTTTCATTCTAGATAAGTAGCAATTGAATGTTGTACAGTGCCATGGGCCACTTACCCATCATATACATATTAGTAGTATACTGTTCATTAATGCAATCATTCTAATATGCACAATACATATCCTAAGTCTAGGAACATGAGCATATACATCATTGAACAATTTTCTTTAAACAAACAAATATGCAAGAAATGATAATTAAAATACTTATCTTTGTTTGTTGTTGGGTGGACTCCCTCTGAGTTTTTGCTTCTTTGCAGGAGCTACTGGAGTCTTAATCTGAAGTAGCTTCTTCTACACCTTTCTGTTGTGGAATGTAGAGAGATGGTCAACTCCCTCTGAATATTTGCATCCTTGCAGTAACCACTGGAGTGTGCTCCCTCTTGATCTTTGCTTCCTGGATTACCTGTTCTTGAACTTATATTCATTCTCAATCCCTATGCATGCTTGTTAGTATCATCATTGTGTTATCCTCGAGGTCTCATACAAAATCATACATTAATTAGTATATTCTCAATACTATCAAAACACAATAATCTCAAGCATGTATAGTCATGATTATTTCAAACATAAATAATAAGCATTAGCATTCAAGGTTTATATAGGACTCTTATGGTTAGTCATATCATAAGAAACATAACATGTCTAAACCTATGATTACTCGAACCTATGACTCTGGTTAGTCATATCATTAATTAAGGTAAGACACATAATATGCATATACCCATGATTATTCAAACCTATGTCTTTATGAACAATCATCATCAATCATGCCATGCATACTTATATAATAGATCCTATGATATAAGAAACACATACCTGGTCACCATATTTTCTAGTTATGTCTAGCAATGTGTTCTTGTTCTCTTCAATGACCTCATAACTCATTAGTTAACTTTTGCAAAAACAAATTATACATACCTCTATGTGATCCATGAATATGGATGAATCTTTGTCTTTATGTCACCATGGCATGTTCAGGTTGTCCCTTCAATTTGTACAAACCTCCCTCTTGCTCTCCAATCACTATTGCATCATCTATGGTATTTCCCTTTGGCCACATTAGGACTTGGCCATCCACAAATGAAACCCTCATACCTTTTGTATCCAATGCAGAGATGGAGAGTAAGTTCTTCTTGAGCCCAGGTACATAAAGGACTTCTTTCATCTTCAAAGATTTTCTAGAATCTAGGTTGTAGGAGGCTTCACCACTTCCTTTGATGGGATATTGATAATCATCTCCAAGTTTCACTTTATGGGGTGATTCATGTTCAGATAGATTTACAAAAGATTCTTTAAACCCAGTCATGTGTTTGGAAGCACCACTGTCAATTAACTAATCATTACAACCATGGGAGATAGTACTTGTGAGAGCAGAGATTATAACATACTCTTCTTCACTTGATGAGTCATCATCACTATCATCACTTTCTTCCCTAGCTTTCTTCTTTGGAGGTTCATCATCTTCGGCAGCATAAGCATGGTACCTTCTTTTGTTGCCCTTCTTCTTCTTGCTGAAGTTGTTGTTGTTGTCTTTCTTCTTCTTGGGACAATCTGAAGCAAAGTGTCCCTTCTCATTGCAATTGAAGCATCTGAGATCTTTCTTATCTTTATGATAATGGTGGTGTGAGAATTTCTTGTTATGAGATGATTCCTTCTTGGACTTGCCTTTCCTGGCATGTGCTGTGAGAGCTTGATCTTCATTTCCCATCTTTTCTTCTCAGGCCACAAGCCTAGCTTCTTCTTGAGAGCATTCCTCCCATAGTCTACTGAAAGAGAACAATTTATTTCTTGCAAATATTCCTTGAATAAAGGAGTCCCATGACCTAGGTAGGCTATTTAGAGTGGTCATAACAATTTCACCATTGTCCACCACTTCATCCACAACTTCAAGTTGTTCCTTGATCTGAGATACCTTGGAGAAGTAAGATTGAATGGTTTCTCCATTCAACATCTTGACCCCTTTCAATTGATTCTGTAGAGTCATCTTCCGATTTATGTTCTTCCCTTCAAATAACTTGGTCAAAGAGTCAAACATCTCTTTGGGTGTCTTTAGAGAAGACACATGGAGTATGAGATAGTCTTTGATAGAATCAACAATGATTCTCTTTGCCTTGGCCAAGTTCTTCTTATGCAATACCTTAGCCTCTTCATCCTTTGGGATAGGGATGTCTTCTTTTATATATGAGTCCAACTCATTCTCTTCCAGGATTAACCCAATCCTATACTTCCAAGCTTGGAAGTTATCAGCTCCTTCAAGCTTATCCTCAAGCTTGGTGTGGTGAGACATCTTAAAGAGTAATTCAAATGGAAATAGAAAAGATTTAGGTCTTACCACTTGAAATGCTGAAAACTGGATCTGGTCCTGGATTAGGGTTTGTCGAAAAAAACCCTAAAAATTCAAAATGTGAATATCAACTTTCTGAAAGGATAGAAAGATGCGCCTTGATGAGCTGATCAACCTAGTGTATTCAAAATTTGAGATCAGCAAAGCTTTACCCTTCAGATTTTCCTTTTTGTCCTCCAGGGTTCACTAGGGAGAGCCCTTAATTAGGGTTTGAGTTTCTTAGAGATCTACCCAGCCAAAAATCTTGATCCAAAGCTCTAAACTTCGATTTTTGCAGGGAGCTTCTAGCTATGTCTTCAGATGTCAGAAATTTCTATTTTTGTGGAAACCCTAATTTTTAGGGCCAAATCTGAAAATGCTCAGAATTGAATTCTGATTGGACAAATAGATTCGCCTTGATGACTAGAGTAAATCTACTATACTGCTTTTCCAAAATCTGTGGAGAGAAACCCAATAAACAAGAAACTCAAGTTTCCGTCATTGCAAAATGTCTTCTTCTCAGGTTAGCTCTGATACCATGTTAAATTTTGAGCATTAATTCACCATACTCTAGGATCTTCACTGAGAGAATAACATATACAGTATATCAATGCATAACAATCACAATAAGCATGACAATCATCACAAGAATCAAAAGCATGAGAGACAAGAGACACAAAGTTTCCATGGGGAAAACCCTAAGGTGAAAACCCCACAACTTCCTCAGAGATAGAGAGAGGAATGGCTCAACCAAAGTACAACCAAAATACACTGAGATAGTCTCTTAGTAGCAGATGATCCTCCTCCTCACTAGTGCGCCACTTTCTGAGTGAGAGAAGTGTGTCTTTCTGAATGATACAAATAGAGATCTCCCGATCTCTATTTATACTTAACTTGTTTTCCTAGTTACACTATGGGGCCGACTTGTCTATCTAGATACATCCACAATATAATATATATTTCAGGGCCCACCCCACATATGGTGGTCTAATAACCCATCGGAAAGTACACACACTTGCGACACTTGTCAATCCACATGTCATGGCTTAAAATAGATTGTGTTTAATTGCTTGAAATGAATTGTGAATGTTGAAATAGTAAATTTCTTGTAAAAGGATGAACATGAATGAGTTCATGTGTGTGTTGGGAAAGCATGAAAAGTGCAGGAGTATCATGAATTAAGGATGGACTTTCCATGTCAATTGGGAAAATAATTGACTGATTTTAATATTGTGTTATGCTTGGCCTGACAGGAATTGCCATGATGAATCTCACCAGTCAGAAATTGAAAGCCATTGTTTGTAGTTGTTGCTAGCCAAGTGTTGCTAGTAAGAAAAGTGAGAGCCAATTGTGCACATTGATCATGGAAGTAGGCCAAAAGATATTTGATTTGGCTGAAAATATTCCTCAAATAGTTTCTAGGACAACAAGAAGGTGGCATCCATGAAATTACAGACTTATAGATCAACTGGAAGGTAAATAAAAGGAACGGATTGCTATGGAGCAATGCCCACCTACAGAGATGGAAGATCAAATCTAGCAGGAGCAGCTTGTGGAAGCCAAAGGACTTGGTCCTAAAAGTTCAAAGTAAAGAGATGAAACCTAGGACAGACCTGCCACATTTTGTGAACTTTGAGGCATGTGTAAAGTGGGTATGTATTCTTAACTGTTGGAACACCGAGGACGGTGTTATTCCAAGGGGGAGGGGATTGTAATATCCCGATTTTGAACCCATTGCATTAAAATGTAAATAATGTAATATTGTTGTAAAATCGTGGTGAGGAGCTCAAGGCCAAGGCCCCACCATCGACTTAGTGATGCATATGGTTTACGTGCTAGCCAGGCACAATGGAATTGCAAATATCATGTAAATATGCATTTTAATGAAATACCCACAACTAGCTATGCAATGCAACAAGAGACGGGGGCATGATTTTACAAGGAATTGGGAGGAAAGCATTCAAACCCTTTATCCAATCAAGTCAAGCCAAGTGTCAATGAGAGAACCCATAAAAACCTCAACTACCCATGTTGACTTTTGTACCCAATCATTCATTTCTCCCAAGAGTTGGGTGAAGGAGTTAATGCCTTGGGGAATGGGGAGGTATGGCTATCCAAATTCGGGGTATGGGAAATCCACCCTTCATGGAAAATTGTGTTTGGCTTCTTGGGAAAGAAAAGAGCCATGAATTGCTCCCCAATCCATTACCCATCAACCAGTTTTTCTTTCTCATGAGTTGGGAGCTGGCTGGGTGTTTTTTCTCCATCGAAATTCTGTGTTTTCCTTCATTCTCAACTGGGAGAAGGGCCTTTTTGTGTTGTATACCAATGGGGAAGAAGGGGAATCGAATTGGGGTTCCATAGAGATCGTTTGGGCCGCTGAATGCTTAAATATTTGGGGGAGAAATCATTTTCCTCCCTGTGATTGTTTTTCCCCATCCCACAATCCATTTTAGGTTGGAAACGATTTGGGGAAAACCCATGGCCCTCTTGTTTGTAAATCCCATTGTTAAACATGTGTATCCATGCCCAATGATTGTGCTTGCTGTGTGAGAAAAGAGTATGTTGGGGTATGGGTTAAGGGTATCCATTGCTTTGGCTTGAGTTTGAATGCAAGTATCCAGAGATGAAGAGGGTTCAGATTTAGCCTAATAAACCCAATTGTGTACTGGCTTGTCTTAGATGCAATGATTACTTGGATGTGTATGAGTTTGAGTGTCCCCTTTTCCTTGTAGAAATCATTCCCAGCTCGGGGGTGGTCTCTGAGTGCTGAAATAATACAGGATGGGAAGAAACCTATGGTTGAGTGGAACGTTGCAGTGACATAGCTAGTTGCTTGGGACCATTCCACAATAAAGATAAGTATTTTTCTATCTATGTGTTTTACTTCGGCAATGTATTAATTTGATGACTGTTATTATGTTGAATGCATATGATATGTGCGTGGATGAGGTTTATTTCCACTGTGCATGTTTGTTGAATTGCATCTGCACACATTGGTTTTAATTCGTATGAATCTAATGAATGGGGTTGAGTTTATGTAAAAGCCCAAAATTTGGTATCATGTTCTCTTCCTCGAATTGCGTCCACAGGAGGGGATGTGACATAAGTACTCCTCTATTCCTAATACTATGTATTATGAATTTTGTGGTTCTACCAGCCATAGTACATTTAAGTACAAAAAAATGTAGGGTCTTGGATGTGTTAGCAGATAGATTGGATCACTTTACATTTCAAGTGTCTTATAATACACAACCTCAAGGAAGGGGAAGTGAAGGTCAATGTTAAGGAGGTGATTCCAAAGGAGGTAGAGCAAGAGGACGAGGTGGAGCTATTCGATGTTAAAATTGTAACAAGGTTGGCCATGTTTCCAGGGATTGTCCCTTACCGCGATGGCCCTAGTGTTATTATTATCAGGTGAATATCGACAGTATTGAGGACTACCTCGAATTGATTGTAGAGTGGAAATACAAAGTGAGGAATGTGCCGGTGAAATTGATTAACTCAAAACCCGAGGATGGTGTTGACCATAATTCCTTCAAATATTCAGAAGGCAGGGCCTAGAGCACCATGATTCGATCCCATTACCACAAAGGGAAATTTTCAAAAATTCCTGTGATATGTTTCAACATATGGAAGCCCCTTCATCGCCCATATTTATGGGACACTATAGGTCTCAAAATATGGGTTCGAATACATCCTTACTTGGTTGTAGAAAGAAATCAGAAGTTGAATCCCTAAGTACCTCTAAGAAAATTATTAATCTCTAGCTTAATCAATTTACTAGTATTCTAGAAGATGAAAGCTTAACATAGAAGTTACAAAACACTGTTTGGGACCTTGTGGGAGCTGAGGAATAGGAGGAACCGATCTAAGCTAACCTTCTTGAAAGGAATACTAACATAATAAAGAGAACGGAAAAATGGACCAGAAGGGAATTCAGGTTAGATGCTTAGGTAGATGGATTTGATATCAAGTATTTCATGTTAGATCTCGATTTGATGTTTATCCTTCCTCTGAAATCGTGGGAGGCTATGGGTATTCCTCCATTTGTATACTCTCCTATCCAATTGCGCTTGGCTAATCAATATAGGATCTTCCCCATAGGGAAGTTAGGAAATGCAGAGGTTGACCTATTCAGGCTAAAGACATTTTTTATCTTTGAGGTGGTTTAGATAATGGATAAGATCGATTCTTATCCTGCATTATTGGGGTTAGATTGGGCCTTTGAGAAATATGCTATCATCAACTTAAAGAATGAGATGATGAATTTTTAAGTAGTGGAATGAGATTCACCTATCCCTTAGATCTTTTTCAAGGACCTTAATACACAAAACATGTCAATGACAATGTAGCTAGGGTTTTCACCCCAGCTTGTACAAATGAGCACCTACTAAGGAGAATGGACTCCTTAGTAGCAGTTCAGAAAAACATTAAATGAAAGACAATACAGTAAAATGGTAATTATTCTAAACATGTGCATAAAATAGACAAGACAAGATAATAAAAAGGATTTTTGTATTAATTATACCTCTAATGTGAAGGTTGGTGGAGCTCTTGTAGTAGTCCAGGAGGGTTGCTTCCAAGCTTCCAGCTTTGCTCCTTCTCTTTCTCCAAAGGGTTGGAAATGGGCCAAAAGGGGCACTCAAGGGTGAAAGTAGCTCAAGGGTGAGCTAGGGTTTCAAGAGTGATTTTGGCAGAGTAAGGGTGTATTGGACTGTGGATATGAAATGAGGGGCCTCCATCACCTATTTATAGGTTTTTAGGGGTGGAGTGCTGGCCCATGGTTTTGGGAACCATATGGTTTAGGTCAGCTGTATAGGGATTTTTCCTCCTTTTTCCCTCTTTTTCCTCTTTTTTATATTTTTTATTCCCTTTTTAGAGGGTTTTTGCTATTTTGGAGGAATTTTGGATTATTTTGGGGGAAAAAAGAGGTTTTTTGGCCTTTTGGAGGCTTTTATGGTAGGAAATATGGACAAATGAGTCATGTAATGAGGTAGATGAGGTAGTGAGCACTTTTTGGGTGTTAACAGATTGCCCCTTGATGTGTGAGGGCATGAGCTCATCGTATGGCCGATAGACATCATAAGTCTTGTATGGTTTTCCTGGGGTGTGGAGAAGAGAAGAAACGAGCTAGAGCCCAGAACAACGGTCCCGAACAAACTGCAAAAACTGAAAGTACATGACCTCAATAATGAATGAGGAATAATCTGAACATATGGACGAGGCGGGCATTCCCATGCTCGTAAATAATAACAATGGGGTCCAAAATATGGGGACCTGAAATATACATGGCCTCAAATAATGAATGAGGAAGAATCTCAAGATATGGACGAGGCGGGCATACCCATGCTCGTATCAAGATACATAAAAAATAACAGTGAGGCCCGAAAAAGGGGGACCTGTAGGATACATAGAGAACCACTGTGTACATCATAAGGGTCCAGAGGGGACACCAATCTGGGACATACTGCTGGGATGACCATGTCTGAGCTGAAGAACTGATACACTAGAATAACAACAGTGCTGCTGAGTGTGGTACTAGAGGAACTGATGAGCTGCTGGAGCATAGTGACGGGGAGTCATGTCCTCAATGGTACACTGAACTGGAACTGAATTGGGTACTCAAGGAAGCATATAACTAGATGGCTTCCGAATAAAATCGCCAACGCAACCCGGACATCCACGGGAACATATAACTGGGCGTTTCGAAGAGACTCACCAATGTGCTAGAGTTGAGGGAAATCCGGGGTCTTCGACCAACAACTGAAGGGATATAAACCTTACGCGATTCTCAACGATGCGATCAAGGTGTTGAAGTCGAGCATGTGAGAAACAACCACTCGGAGAGGCAATGATGACTCCTCTTAGAATGGTCCGTAGGCACTCACCACAGATGGTGATGAGTCCAAGGCGCAGGGACCTCTGGGTCTATCCTCTGGAATAGAGGGGCTGTCGTCGACAGAGGGAGACCTGCAACTATCAAGGCAATGATGTTTCCTTAACAGGAGTGCGAGGTGGAGAACCGAAGTGTGAGAGTACTGATGGTAGGACTGACATACTGTGGGGGATAACTAGGCAAGTAGAGTGGGTGGACTCAAACTTCCTTTGTTCAGAGTATGATGGCGGGGATGATCGGGCAGCATATGAAATTGACTGGTGGGAAAGGGATCATAGCTGTACTGGATCGAGGATAGTGACTGGGATGAGGGATGCTCAAGCTGGTGTAGAATGGCAGGAGATTGTAGACTACTCTGAACAAAGGCGATCGGATTGGGGGTGCTGTTGAGATGATCGACCATAGTGCCAAGAGGCACGGGGGGACTTCTTCATAGGTTAAGGAACTAGAAGAAGTGGGTGTAAAATGGTACTGTCATGTGGATTTATACGAGCCCAGGATAGTTCATGCTTGTGATTGCTTTCAATTTTAAGGAGTCTGAAAGTGATAAGAAGACTCTGAAATAATGGAATGGTACTGTCGTGTGGATTTGTACGAGCCCAGGATAGTTCATGCTCATGGTTGCTTTCAATTTTAAGGAGTCTAAAAGCGATAAGAAGACTCTGAAATAATGGAATGGTACTATCGTGTGGATTTGTACGAGCCCAAGACAGTTCATGCTCGTGGTTGCTTTCAATTTTAGAGAGTCTGAAAGCGATAAGAAGACTCCAGGGGGTTTCTTTTTCGTGTGTTAGTCTCCAAGGCCCGAAGAAGCATAAAAGGATGCAATGAAGAACTCTTCTAGCCAGTGTGACTAGAGTATTCCTTTTTCGTAATTAGTCTACTAGGTCTGGAAAAGGGTTAAACTTATACCAGATAGACTCCCTTTCAGGTACTTTAACGAGCATGAAAGGAAGCAATATTGCTTGATGATCTTTTCATTGTTTTAGGAGTCAGAAAAGATCTTAACAGAAACTCCCTAAGTGACTTTTTCGTAAAGGACTTGTCCGGCCCGAAAAAGGAATAAAATTATACCGAACAAAAGGAATGGCTAGGCAAGGAGGAAGTGCTCAATCAAGGAACATTTATGATGACCAAGAACGAGGGTAGGGGGGAACACTGGTGGGCCTTCTTGCGGGATAATGAATGGTGGAAAAATAACGAAATAATTGTAGTATGACAGGAGTGAATGGCTCATGTAAAAATGTGGAACAATCCGATGGCGGCTGATGTGGTGCGCAAATCGAGGCAGCAAGGTGTCAAGACACAATGGTGAAATTGTACCTAGTGAGAGCGAGAAATGATCTCAAACATCATCACGATCTCGGAAAAATGAATCCAGCGATATATAAAGTGTAAAAAATGAAGAATGCCTGAAGTGGCATGCAAACCGAGGTGGTGAGGGGTGTTTTGGAAAAAATACTCAAAAGATATGGGGGTGAGAGTGAGAAATGATCTCAAGCATCATCATGGGCTCGAAAAAATGAATCCAATGATATGAAATATATCAAAAAATGGAGAGCAACCGAAGTGGCACGTAAACCGAGGTGACTAGTGGTGTCTAAAAATGCTCAAAAAATGATGTGGAAAAAATAAGAGAACAAGTTGACCATCATGACGGTCTCATCGTGCTGATTCCAGTGGTGGAAACAATGCAAAAAATGGACTCCGTATGGGTTCAGAATGGCCAAAACAAGAAAAAGTCAACGGATTATAAATAGTGAGTGGGTCCAACATGACAAGTGTCATTTGGACTTGTTGACTTTGACTAGTGATCAGAGTGGACCAGAGCTGAGGTGGTGTTTCTGGACGATTCGACCGACCATTTTCAGATCTGGGAGTTACAGGTATTCCGACAAACTCATACCTGCATTTTCATTGGGTTCAGGGGGGGGTAGTGGGTCTTAGGGGATTTGTTGTACGGTCCACGTGGGGTGGACCGCGGGTTTGTGAGGTGGAACCGCGGTCGGGGACCGCGAGGTTCAGGTCGGAATATGCAGTTAGGTACCGCGCTTTCCGAGGATGGACATGCGGTTTAAGATACAACTCATTACGAGGGTTGCGCAAAGGGTGACCTTCGGAGTCAGTTAAAATGTATGCCCCATTTCCGAGGTAGGTCTGCACGATGTAAGGGCCTTTCCACATGGATTCAAACTTTCCTTTACCAGTTTTGTCGTGGGCTTGGTCATAGGCGAGGACGAGGTCCCCTTCATGGAAAGTTTCAGGGTGTACATGTTTGTTGTAACCAGCTTTGGAGCAGTTCTTGGCGGCTTCAATGGTATGGAGAGTGGCACGACGATCTTCATCAGCTTGTTCTAGTGATAGCAGACGTTGCTCGAGTGGGTAGGTGTCTGGGAGAAGCTCGATGACAATGTGTAAGGCAGGTATCTGACACTCGATGGGGAGGACAGACTCTACACCGTGAACTAAATGAAACGGGGTAAAACCGGTGGCGGTTTTGGTGAATGTACGGTAAGCCCATAAGGCAGGGAATAACATGTGGTGCCAATTGGACTTATGCCAGTCAATAGTGCATTGGAGGATGGTTTTTAAAATTTTGTTAATAGCCTCTAGTTGGTCGTTCCCCTAGGGGTAGTAAGCAGAGGAATATTGATGTTCGAACTTCAGTAGGGTGGATAACTCGCGCTAAAGGGAATCTTCAAAGTGTGAACCATGGTCTGAGACCAACTGTTTGGGGACCCCGAATCGAGTGATAATGTGGCTGAAAAAGAAACGGGCAGCGGTGTCAGCTGTACAATTGAAGGTGGGCATGGCTTCCGCCCATTTGGTGAAGTAATCAACGGCGACAATGATGTACTTATGGCCGTTGGCAGATGGGGGTTTACATTCCATGAAGTTAATGGCCCACTTACAAAAGGGACCAACGGTGACGACTGGGTGTAATGGAGCGGGTGGTGTCCGGGCCTTGGGGGCAAAAAGTTGGCAATTATGGCAATGTTTGACCGCTGTGATGCAGTCAGTAAAGAGTGTGGGCTATAAGTAACCAGCGCGGATGACCTTTTGGGCGGTGGCCATTCCAGAGAAATGTCCGTCGCAGGCACCGCTATGACAGTCATTGAGGATGTGTTCGGCTTCCTTGTGTGTAAGGCAACGACGGAGAATCATGTCAACCCATTGCCGGTAAAGGACATCACCTAAGAGGAGATATCGAGAGGCCTGGTTACGGATGCGACGGCGTCCATCACGACTGATGTCGGGTCTAAACTTCTGCATGCGAAGGTATAACAAAATATCACTGTACCATGGGTCATCAGACGAGATGATGAACAAGTGATATTCGGGTAACTCATCGAAGATTTGTGGGGACAATAGAAGGGAGGGGAGATCGGTGATGAGCTGGGCCAGCGTGAGGGATTTAGTGCTCTTAGGGGTTCGGAAAGTGAGGTCATATTCCTGGAGGATAGTTACCCATTTAGCAACGCGGCCTTGCAGGAGCTGCCGGTTTAAGAGATAGACCATGGGGTTGGAGTTAGCGACAACTGTGGTATGACTGAGTAAAATGTAGTGTCGCAATTTTTGGACGGAAAAGACCACAGCAAGGATGATTCTTTCCTCATATGGGTAACGTAGGGGTGGTCCAGACAAGGTCTGGCTGACGTAATAAATGACATGCTCTTGGCGAGCGGCGTCTTCCTGAACAAGGACTCCGGACATGGCATAATTGGATGCCGAGACGTAAAGGATGAAGTCCTGAGAGAAATCCGGAGGGGAGATCAAAGGGGCTTGTGTGAGAGCTTTCTTGAGGGCTTTGAATGCAGCTTCTGCTTGCTCATCCCAAACAAAGGGTATGTGGGTACAAAGCAGGCGTAAGAAACCATGAACGGTAGTGGCGTAATCAGGAACAAAGCGACGAAGGAAATTGGATCGCCCCTACAGACTCTGGAGCTGCTGGAGCGTGCGAGGAGAGGGAAGGTCTAAGATGGCTTGGACTTTCAGGGGATCAACAAAAATTCCTTTCTAAGAGATAATGAAACCCAACAACCGGCCTGCCGGAACGCAAAAGACACACTTGTGTGGGTTCAAGCAGATTTGATATTTGCGACAATGCAGAAAAACTTGCCGGAGGTCGTTAAGGTGGTATGATCGTTTCCGGGAACGAGCTGTAAGGTCGTCAAGATAGACTAGCAGCATATGGACCAAGTCGTGAAAAAAATAGGTCATGGCCCACTAGAAGGTGGCACCATCATTTTTGAGGCCGAAAGGCATGACGCGATAGGAAAAGGTGCTCCATGGGGTGGTAAAGGCAGTTTTGTACTGATCCTCCTTACGGATCTGAATCTGGTTGTATCTGAAAAAACCATCCATGAAAGATAGGACTTCATGCCCCACACACGCATCGATGAGTTGGTCAATAAATGGCATGGGGAATTTGTCTTTGGGACAGGATTAGTTTAAATCACGGAAGTCAGCGCATACTCTGATGGTGCCTTGTTTTTTGTTAACAGGAATGGGGTTTGAAACCCAAGTGGTATACTCAATAGGATAAATGAATCCTGCCTTGCGAAGTTTCTCAATCTCTGCTTTAATAACGGGGAGCTTTGAGGGATGAATGGGGCACTGTTTTTGGCGAACGGGGGGTACATCTGGCCATGTGTCAATGTGGTGCTCTATAATAGCGGGGTCGAGACCAGGCATTTCGGTATAGGACCAGGCAAAGACATCACAGAATTCTTGGAAAAGTTTTTTGTACTCTCCAATCTCATGCTCACTGCAGGAGGCTCCTAAGGTAATTATTTCAAGAGCACCAGGTGGGTCAGAGATATCTATGTGGATGACGGGTGAGATGTTGGCCATGTTACCTTCCTCAAAGGCATCAGGAGTAGGAATAGGATGCTTAAACCAGTCGACTTTGGTGGGAAGGAAATCTTTGGACTCAACCGTGAATTGGGTAGCTGTGGTAGAGGAGGATGCTTCTGGGAGGAAATAGGAACAATGGTGCATGTCATCCCAGGGATAATCCGGGGCAGTGAGAGCCTCTAGAATCTCCTAATCATTGCAGAAAGTTTGAGTCGTCAAATCGGTTGACGAGGGAGTGGTAGTCGAAGAGATCATATAATGGTGTTAATTTCTCCGGATGAGGACGATACCGGGGGGTGGATCTCCTCAATTGTGGGGGGTGCCATCTCAAGATCCAAATTATTCATCTCGTAGAGAGCTGCTATGTAATCTGGGAGATCAGGACAGTGATGTGAGTAATGGCCGTAAATACCGCATATGGCACAAGGGTGGTTGGTACGCAGTGATTTATCACGAGGCTTAGGGGTTGGATCTAGTTCGACAACCGGGATGTTGGGGTCATTGTCAAGCATTTGCATGTGTTCCTATAATGCAAGTAATTGTGGACATTGATGATTCGAATGGCCTAACTCATCACACAACGAGCATTTGGGGGGAGCACGAAACACGGGGGGGGTTTAACTGCCTTGGGTGGGGGTACAACAGTGTATGGTTGTGGGCCTCTGCCCCCAGTGGGCTTGATAAGAGGAGGGGGATTCATAGATGATGAAGGGGTAGTGACACCGAGAGGTGGTTGGATAGTAGTGACAATGGGTTGTACCGGTTGTAGGACGACATTTGGTGTCAGCGGGGGAACGGGAGGCGAAATATACCACACGGGTAATCCCAAGGTTAACCTGGGGAGGCTAAGAGTAGCCATAATCGGGGCGCTTACTACGCCCGAGGGAGGGAATAGGAAGGGGATTGTGTGGATGGGTGTAACACCAATGTGACTAGGTACCAATGGTGGTTTGGGTAACAAGGGCGGTTGATTGTTGGGTGTTTGTGTATTGTGGGAAAGGGTACATAGGTCAGATACTTCGGTCGCGAGTGACGGGGGTGGAATGGATTGGAATGTTGAGGTCATCGGCGTATCTGAGTAAAGTCCAGGTCCCACGGAGGAAACAAATGAGGTAGTTTCACCACACATAGGTTGTTCAACCATGGGGAGAACATTTTCGGGTGCAGCGAGGGCATTGGGATCGTAATAGGTGAGTTGGTCGACCTTGACCACGCATCTGTCATGGGGGAACATCATGGTACAAAAAACGGAGGAGGCAACTTCCCACATGGCATACATGTAGTTGCGGCCAAGTAAGAGGTTACAATCAAGTTGGGCATTGATGACCTCTATGTCAATGAGCACGGTTTTACCAGACAACTGGATGGGGACATTAGCTAAGAGACCTTGGGTTTGAGCTGAACGGCCGTCGTAGGCTCACAACGCAGTGGTGGACTGCTGGAGGGTAGGGGATCCCAACTTCTTCCAAATGAATGTGGACATAACGCATGTAGAGGAACCTTCATCGATAATGCACCGACGGATGACAAGATTCCGAACGAAAACAGAAACTTGGAACGCTAAAGTGGAAGGCAGGCATGGTTTGGACTGGTCCAAATCGAAGGCCATCAATCGTGAATCATTTGGGTCAATAGCACCAATGGCGGAGAGCAAAGTCTTATGCTATGAAGGACAGTTTTTTAAGACTTCTAACGCAGACATGGCTACGGGAGATTGGGCTAAGTCATCTACAATGTTGTAATTTGACGCAGCATGAGCATTGGGGTTATTGTTGATGCGACGAAGTGGGAAGCGAGGTGCTTTGGAGGTACCATCGAGTGGAGCCGGTGGTATACGTAACGTCTGATCAGTGGGATGAGCGTTAGTGTTTTTGTCAGCGGGAGGGGCTTTAGGGGTGGAGCCATATTGGTTCCGACAGGTTTGGAGGTTGACATCAGTGGATGACATCATTAACAAGTGGTGGGTACCTGAGTCTAACATGGGTTGATCAGGAGCAGCATAAGTGATCTATTGTTGTGGTGGTGCATTGCTTTGAGGGGGAGCCAACAGCTGAGTGTTCACTATGCCTTGGGTTGGTAAGGGATTTTGCAGCACCAAAGGTTGATGCTGAGGGGGTGGGGGGTTGGGTGGCGCCTAAGGAGCCGCGTGCCCTTGGTGATGGGCATCATCAGTCCAGAGTTTCTGAGCTTGCTCCAAATGTGGGAAAGCGTGTGTGTAGTGGCCATAGACCCCGCAAATAGAACAAGGGTGGTTTGTTCGTAAATTAGGATTTTTGGCCTGCTTGGGCGGTCGATCAGGGTTCTGGTTGGCAGGTGCCGCGTTATTGTTGTTTGGGGGATTGGGAGGTTGACCGCCTTGGTCTGGAGGGGGGTTGTTCCTACGATTAGGGCCTTTGCCATGGTTTTACTGGCCCTGTTGGCACTAGTTATTTTGGTTTTGCTACGGATTCTGTTGGGCGTATACTTGCGCTTGGGAAGCAGGTGGGTTCTGGGGTTGTGCAGGTGCGGGAGCAGGCTGCGGTGGATAATAAGCATGTGGAGGCTGCGCAGGCGCTGAACTTTGTGGGGGTTGTTGATACGTCTGCAAAACGGGTTGTGGGTTTGCCGTAGGGGCTGCCTGTGGTGGGTAATAAGCATGTTGGGCTTGAGAAGACACAGGAGCTGGTGTAGCCTATGTGTGGTAATATGGCTGAGGTGAAACCGGGGGGGCGTAAGTGGGGGACGCATGACCAAAGCACTGAGGTGGACATGAGGGTCTGTGGGAATGGTGGTGATGTGCCATGGGAGCATACGAATTGGTTGCTTCAGACTGTGATGTAGCTCGCAAAAGGTCGGGTCCATGGCTAGGATGTGCTATAAAAAAGGGTTGGGGATGCGAGGAAATACAGCCAATGATGCCATCTGCGGCATGGGATGCCCCTGGCGCATCATGTTGGGAGGAATCGCCGCGAGGGGCGTCAGGTATGATGGTATACAGATAACCCGACTGGGCATAGATGAGGTCAAATTGCTGGGCTTTGAGGATGGCCTCTTCTTCAGACTAGGGTCGTTCGGATGCCACATCCTTGGCAATGACAGGAAGGAGGGATTTTAGAAACCAATCTAAGAAGATATGGTCGTCTAACTTGATTTTGCAGATGCTGCGGCGTCGACGCCACTCATGAATGTGGTCAGTGATGTGGGTAGCCGTGTTCTGTCTGCAAGACAGTAGGATCTCAACTCCCACATCATAGCGGACAGGTAACTGAAAGAACTGCAGGAAAGTCGAGTAAAGAGAAGTAAAGGTGGCATGGGTCCCATGGGGTTGCTCGATGTACCACTTAGCTGCAGAGCCAGTGAGGGTGCGCTGTAACAGACGGAGGCAGACAGAGTCATCCACTATGGAGTTGGAGGAACACCATAGATGGAAGGACATAATATGGTTCTGGGGGTCCTCACCTGCCTTGCCCTCAAACTTAGGGATGTCGGAGGTGAGCTTGGTGGGCATGTGAGGCCACGCAGGGTCGTGTCTGATGGGATCGTTAGTCAGTCTAGCTAGGTCAGGAAGGTTGAGGCTAGCCATGAATGGAAAACTAGTAGAAGGATGTGACATACTAATGGGTGTGACCATGTTGGGGCCATTGCCCCCAAGTGGAGGGGCTGGGTTTGGGATGTTTCCCCCAAGTGGGGGGATGAAAGTGGTATGGTACGGTCCTGCACCACCAAGAGTAGTGTGAGTCACTGATGGAGTGGCGATAGGTATGCCAGCTACTGGAATGGGTATAGTGAACGGAATGGTAGATGTGGGCCCCATCAAGGGCATACCTAAAGCTGGTGTTGTAGCTGGTGTGGTGGTGGATGCTCCACCAATGGTCCCTACAAAGAAAGGAGTGGAAGTCACCCCAGCCATGGGGCTAGTTGGTGCAGTGTAAATGGGGTGCTCGAACTCTGCCTCAGAATCAGAGGTAAAATAAGGGGCGTCTAGCTCGGGTGACTGAGTTCTATGCCATTGACGAGTGGAGTCAAGTGACAAAGCTCGAGATCTATGATGAGTGGTATCAAGTGATGAAGATCTCTGTCTATGACGAGTGGTGTCAAGTGAACCATGCTGTGGGGGCTCGCCCCGGAGGTGCCGAGAATGTCTTGGGGACTCAATGGTGACAGATGGTGTCAAATATTTGGGGGTTGTGTTGAGTGAAAAACAACTCAAAAACCCTAATGCAACCGAGTGTGCAGAAGGAGAGCTCAAAAAATATGGCACTCAGGCCAACAACCAACTCAAAACACTTACTGTAACAGTTGTGCTACAATAAGTGGAGTATCAACAAAAATGGTCAGAATACCAACAAGCAACAGGTTTCCTAAAAAATAAAAATAGTGGACTCGCTAGACCAAAAGGAGGTAAGAGAGCATGCAAACACCTAGATAAATAGTATTCTGACTCAACTAGACATATCCTCTACAAGGTGATGAAATCCAAGTTAGACAATATGGATAGTATAGCCAAGTGGCTAAAGATATCCCCCTACCGGGAGGGACACCAGGTAGTCAATCCTAGAAGAAAAGCAACTAAGATACCCCATTCATGACACGTTCGGTTGGGTGAATCTGCCATTTCGTTCTATCGCTGCGGTATCCCCATACGGGTGATACCCCAAGAACTACGAAAGGTAGCCTTCGGTTACTGAATGGATTGCGGTATTCCACTCAGGCCTCCGGAACCAATCTGGCGACTTCAACCCTCCTAAGGGAGAGGCCTTCCCAATAAATTGGTTTTAAACCGTGTCAAAAAATACTAGGAGATTTTGGTTCCCTAATGGACAACATCTATGTCTCAAGTGTAAGCAACCGAGGGGTGTTATTTGGATGCCTATCCCCCCGATCCTACCAAACTACAAAAATTCTTATGTGTTCCCCAAGTGGGGTTAGAATGTTGGTTGTGTTAAGTAGTATTTTAGGGCTCACTTGGATTAGGTGACAGAGTGTGTGCATGTGAGATGATGAACCCAAGTAAAAGTGCCACAGAGTGGGAAACTTTCTAACTAAAAATAACAATACAGAATTTAAACTTTGAAATGCAAAATTTTCTCTTTTTCAATTAAAATGCTGAAATTTAAAAAATATTCTGTAAATGGAACAAAAATAATACTGCAGAAAAGGCTGTAGGGAAGTATGGCTGTAGGTAGGACAGATGGTTGTGCGGGTGCATAAAATATTGCAGCAAAGTGTTGGGTTCAAAACAGGAAAAAGTGCAGAAAACAGACCACGGGTCTATGGAAAATCTTGGCGGTCGAACCACGGGAAACAGCTCAACAGTCGCGGACAGGTTGTGGTATTTTGGCCGAAAGACGCAGTTGGGCCGCGGGAAACAGGTTGAAAGTCGCAGGCAGGTTGCAGGAAAATCGCTGAAAGCTGCAAGCGGGACGCAGGAAAAAGGCCGAAAGACGCAGGCGGGTTGCAGGAAACTGGCTGAAAGCGGTAAGCGGGACGCGGGAAAATGGCCTAAAGACGCCGGAGGGTTGCAGAAAAATGGCTGATAGCCGCAAGCGGGACGCGGGAAAATGGCCTAAAGACGCCGGCGGGTTGCAGAAAAATGGCTGAAAGCCGCAAGCGGGACACGGAAAAATGGCCTGAAGACGCCGGCGGGTTGCAGAAAAATGGCTGAAAACCACAAGCGGGACACGGGAAAATGGCCTGAAGACGCCGGCGGGTTGCAGAAAAATGGATGAAAGCCACAAGCGGGATGCGGGAAAATGGCCTAAAGATGTTGGCGGGTTGCAGAAAAATGGCTGAAAGCCACAGGCGAGACGCGGGAAAAAGGGTTAACAGCCGCTGTCGAACCACACGAAACAAGCTAATAGCCATGGTCAGATCGTAGGTAACAGACTGGAAATCGCGGGTAGGTCACCGGAAATAGTCTGAGAGCCACGGTCGGATCATAGATAAACGCTTGAAAGATGCGGTCGGAACGCAACTGCGGGGGGTAAAAGACGCGGTTTACGGCAGTCGAAAGGGACAACCGAAAGGAAAAAATAGGAAAATATTGCAAAAACTAAAAAACATTTAAAACTTTAAAACTATAACCAGAAATTCAAAGGAACACAAGCAGAGTCACCAAAACTATAGCTAGGGTTTTCACCCCAGCTTGTGCAAATGAGCACCTACTAAGGAGAATGGACTCCTTAGTAGCAGTTCAGAAAAACATTAAATGAAAGACAATACAGTAAAATGGTAATTATTCTAAACATGTGCATAAAATAGACAAGACAAGATAATAAAAAGGGTTTTTGTATTAATTATACCTCCAATGTGAAGGTTGGTGGAGCTCTTGCAACAGTCCAGGAGGTTTGCTTCCAAGATTCCAGCTTTGCTCCTTCTCTTTCTCCAAAGGGTTGGAAATGGGCCAAAAGGGGCACTCAAGGGTGAAAGTAGCTCAAGGGTGAGCTAGAGTTTCAAGAGTGATTTTGGCAGAGTAAGGGTGTATTTGATTGTGGATATGAAATGAGGGGCCTCCATCACCTATTTATAGGATTTTAGTGGTGGAGTGCTGGCCCATGGTTTTGGGAACCATATGGTTTAGGTTAGCTGTATAGGTTTTTTTCCTCCTTTTTCCCTCTTTTTCCTCTTTTTTAATATTTTTTATTCCCTTTTTAGAGAGTTTTTGCTATTTTGGAGGAATTTTGGATTATTTTTAGGGGAAAAAGGGTTTTTTTTGGCCTTTTGGAGGCTTTTATGGTAGGAAATATGAACAAATGAATCATGTAATGGGGTAGATGAGGTAGTGAGCACTTTTTGGGTGTTAACAGACAATATGGAAAGAGATGACTTAGATCAGATTTATAATTTAACTGTGGGAAAGAGGGATGATTACATTAATCCCACACCAGATGATTTAGTAAGATGAAGGAGTATTCACTCCTTTGATGATAATTCTGAATAGGATTTGAATGAATGGAAAAATAGGAAACATGATATTTCCACATGATGATGTGTAACTATTGAATTAGTTAGATGGATTGGCATAGACATTTAGGACCCTCTTATTTATGATGGCATATCCAATTTAAATGAATTCCTCATAGAGATGAACAACATAGTTGTAGAAGAACATAAGGTACATGTACTAAATGTTTCACTATGATGTACTCCTTCAAGTTGATGTGCCACTCACAAGGTTGATCCTCTTACATGGTAGTTGGTTCAGAAAACTATGATCCACATGTTTGTTCCTTTTCCCAAGTTAGAATGTTTAAATATTTTAGGAAAGACACCTCAAAACTTTGTGGTTGTGGAAGTATATAGTGGGGATATCAATCCTTTTGTATATTTGGAGCACTATACACAACAATGGGAGAGGGAAGGACAACAACTTAATATCTGGGTATATAAGTTTAGTAAGGGTTTAGGTCCCATTTAAAATCCCTGTACTTGCATGAAGAAACTAGGAGGTTGTCTGGAGATTGGAAGACTCTACAAACTCATATTTGTGAGGATTTCTCCTTTGTAGGAAAATATGAATAGGTCACAATTGCATTAAATTTGATTAAGGAGGATTTGTGTACTAATATATTGTGGAATATATGTAATCCCCCATCTTCTAGTATCATCAAGAGTTCCTTAATTCATAGATCCCCATTAACACAATGACAACACCCAATTATTGTGGCAAAATTGATAAAGACGGTTCAAATTCAAATGATTTGGAGCACCTAAGGCATATATCATTCAAGGAGATAGAAGTCTATAGAAATGTACAAGTGAAGAAGCATGACAATACTAATGTTACCTATACACAACTAGTTAAGTTGCTGAAAATTAATATTAGCTCTGAAGACAAACCCAAAATGGCCTCTATAGGAGATTATTGGGATGACCAAACTGTGTCCAAAATTGTTTCTCTACTTGAAGAGTGTGAAGAAATGTTTCCACAAAGTTTTGTAGAACTAAAAGGGATTCAAGGTGATCTGGTAGAGATGAATATTACCCTAAAACCTGATGCAAATCCTATATAGCATCACACATACCAACTCAACCCTAGGGTTAAGGAGAAGGTCAATAAGGAAATCAATCATATGTTGGTAGCTAGATTGATTTTTCGTATGGATGAATTTGAGTGGATTACCACCATTGTAATCCAAAGTAAGAAGGAATCATGCGATATCAGGGTTTGTGTTGATCTTGGAAGTCTTAATTTAACTTGTGTTCATGATCCTTTTCCTACCCCCTTTAACAATGAAGTCCTAGATAAAGTGGAAAGGAAGGAAGTGTACTAGTTCACTAATGGGTTTTTGGCTACCATCATCTTAGAATTGTAGAAGAAGATAAAAAGAGACTACTTTATCAATAGAATGGGGTTCCTTTTCCTACATTGTGATGCCATTCGGACTGAAGAATGCTTCTGTAGTTTTCTCAAGGATTGTTATTGCTACCTTTAGGGAATTCATACACAAGTTTTTAGAGTTTTAAATGGATGATTGGATTATTTATAGCTTGTTGAAAGAGCATGTTAGTCTTATGAGGCTAATGTTTGACAAGTGTTGATGTTTTCAAATTTGACTAAACTTGAAGAAATGTATCTTTTGTGTTCCCTTTGGCAATTTCTTGGGCCATATTGTTTGTCATGAATGAGTTTTGGTTGACCCTGCAAAACTTGTTTTTATTATAAATATCCCACATCCTACGTCTGTCTAACAGTTGTATTCTAACTTGGGACACACTAGATATTATAGAAGATTCATTTGAAACTATGCTACTATCACAACCTCATTGGAGAAACTCATGAAGAAGACTGAAGCATTTATTTGGACCCTAGAATGTGACAAGGCATTCACACTACTCAAGGAAAAGATGGTAGTCTCCTCTGTCTTTGATTTTTTGAATGTAATGTATAATTACATGTACATTTGGACGTGTTAGGTATTTCTTTGGGAGGTCTTCTTACACAACTTGGGAAAGGTGACATTGACCATGCCATCTATTTCACTAATAGAAAATTATTTCAATCTGAATAAAACTATACCTCTAATGAGTGTGAAGGATAAGCCATGGTATATGCACTCCAGATGTTCCACCACTATTTATTGGGTGGCCATTTCAAGTTTTCATTGATCTACACTAAAGTATTAGTGAACAAGCCTTTTTTGGAAGGACATATTTGTTGTTGGTTGTTTTTTTTTCAAGAGTTTTCTTTTGATGTAGTAGTGAAACCAATGAAGCTTTATGTAGGACTTGGCCATTTATCTCGACTAGATTCAGGTGAGTTTGATGGCCTTGTAGATGATCAATTACTAGATGAAATACTATTTTGGGCTGAGGCCATTCTAGATTATTTGGAAGATATTGCTTTGTTTTTAACCACATGTTTTATGCCAGAAAACCATTCCTCAACTCGGATACATCACCTAGTTGTTTGAACAACAGATTACCAATTAATTGCAAGAAAATTATATAAAATGGTTATTGATGGGATCTTGAATAGATGTGCCATATTGGATCATGAACACTAGGATATATTGTGGGGATGTCACGTAGGAGTTGCGGGAATCCATTTCAGGGGAAAATATACAACTAGGAAGGTCTTACAAGCTGGATTATGGTGGCCAACCGTTTTCAAAGATTCTAAGAACTATGCCAGGACATACAATGTGTGTCTTCATGTTGGAAGTCTATCCCAGAGGGATGAGATTCCTATCCATCCCATTCTTACTCTTCAACCATTTGAGAAGTGAGTCATGTATTTTACTATTCCTATTAATCCACCCACACGACATTCAAAATCCCAATATATTATTTTACAACACGCTATCTTACAAAGTTGGATGAGGTAGAACCCATGAAGGATTGTTCTGTAGACACAACAGATCAGTTTAGATTTGAGAATATAATTTCCTAGCTTGGATGTTATAGGGGTCTTACTAATGACCATGGAATGCATTTTATGAGCACTATGTTTTCTACGATGACACTTGAATTCCCTTTTCAACATCGTAAAAGAAGTCCTTATAATCCACAAGAAAATGGAACTATAGACGCTTTTAACAAAATTTTAGAGACTGGATTAACTAATGTATGCTCAACTAAGAGAGATGAATAGGATGAGCATGTACCTACGATAATATAGAATTACGAAACTATACCAAAGTGGTTGTATAAGAAAGCGCCTTTTTAGTTGTTTTATGGTTGGGAAGTTTTTCTCCCAGCATAATTTAATGTTCCTAGTTTGTATATTGCAACTACTACTCACATGACAAAGGATGAATAAGATGTGGAATGGTTGACATAATTGATGCAATTGGAGGAGTCTATATTTCCAGCATATTTTGACGCTATTGTAGAAGAATTAAGACAAAAGTCATGGCATAGTCGACACATCAAGACCAAATATGTTTCCAAGGATGAGTGTGTTCTTCTTTATGATAGTAAGTTCCTAAAGAATCCAGTTAAGATTTAGATGCATTGGTTAGGCCTTTTTATTGTTTGGGACAAATATATTCTGGTGTTATCCATCTTGAACAACTACCTGTATGGGTGAATGGTGCTCACCTAAAGTCCCATTATTCACCTCATTAGCCAATGTTGTCAGCACTCTTGTTACAAGGAGTGAGGTAGGGTAGGAGTCTTAGGGAAAATTTTGGTTTTTGGTTGTTAAGGATCAATTGAGTCAATCTAGTTTGTGCAAGTTTGTATGGTTAGTGTGTTTTTGCTTAAGTTAGGTAAAAAAAAATTGTTCAAGGGGGAGAAAGTGCCAAGGTCTATAATATAATATGAAGTAGTCATTTGGGTGAAGTTAAGGGATGGTGAGAGTCTTTAATGGATGATTTGACATGTTTAAATGCCACTACATGTCAAATTGTTGTTAATGGTCCATACATTAATAACTGTAGAGTGTGGTATCATTTGCACACTTCAGTAAATGAGCCCGTCGTGTCTTAAAATTAACATGTTCAAATGGTTAACACTCTGTGTTTCTTCCTAAGTATTCACTTTGTGTTTGTGTAAGTGCTGAATATTTCGTTGGAGCCCTTTAATATTTTCAAAGTGTGCAGTTGAGCTTCTAGTGTGAAACCTCAGCCAATGGTCCAATTCCTGTATCAAATATGCTCAACAATAATGGGTAAGGATTATGGAAACAAGGCTTCAATGTAAAAAAAACCGCAAGATCCAAAGAGGTGGTACCAATTGATTTTTGTGATCCCATGATGCAGATCATCTATGACTTGCATGGGAAGGTAGAGCAGACCTAATTGGTGGAACATGATTTCTTTGAATAATATCTCTTCCCAGATATGAAACCAAATCTCTACATGGATTATGTGCAATTGGAAATAGGGGAGATAATCACAGTATGGAAGCCAACATTCGATCCCCTGCGCAATTCCACCCTTTCCATTCTGAGATACCTTCTAGTATTTGGAAGCGCGAGAGAAATACTGAGATGAACCAAGTCTTTAATTAGTAGGGCCCACATACATTCTTTTTGGATGGACAAATCCTATCCAATCCATGTCGATGATATTCACGTGTTAATTGGGATGTCTATGTAAGGGTAGGATGTTTCATCAACATTTTTAAGCGACAATAAGAATGCCCGAAATAAAGACGATCCCAATTGTATGATCGAGATGGTAGCAAGAGAGTTGGATGTGGGGTAGACATAGCATTGATTAATACCCCACAAATTAAGTTTTCCTACCAACTAATGTCAAGAAGGGTGATGAGAAAATACACCGGGGGAGAGTTCACCTTGGATTCTCTCTTTGTGGTGGAATTTTGTGTCTAAGGTATTCAACTAAACTGATGTAGATTCCTCATGGATGAAATGCTCTAGGCTTGTGTAGATGCCCATGGAGCATCCAACTATTTTATTTTTGGGTACTTGCTGGTGACCTTTTCTATGTGGAAGTGGAAACCTACCGAGGGCCACGAGATAGAACAAAAAATAGATAGAAGAGTCATGCCACTGCAATATGATCCTGGCAAGAGTTATAGTGATGCATAAAATTCCACTTTCAATGATGTTGCATTTGGGAAGTGGTATGATTGCATTATCACGGTCACCCACCCCATTTTATGAATTACATAGGTGATCCTAGATTGGAACGTATGAAAGATATTATATGAAATAGATAGAGATAACACCTTTTTCATACTTCGTGTTGCATACCTAATGAAATTCAAAGCTATCACCCTTCCCTACTATTTGATAGAGCTCCTCTTTGACAGGGAAGTTGCATAGTGTTCTGGTATGTAAAAGTAAAAAAATACATAGGGAACCACATATGTATTATCAAAGATCACAACTAGGACTCCTCGGTAAAAGAAACTGGTATCAAAGGATGAAATTTAGTGTAAGCGAGAGACTAGTGCTATGGAGGAAAATCCAAAGTCTAGATCATATATAGAAATTGTTGAGTCGTCCATTGCCCCAGAGCTTTCCATAATAATTGACACGTCTATACCTGATTTGACCCAACTGATAGGTAAATATGTTAAATCTTATCTTGGTCGAGTTGCTCAATTTTTGCAAGGCTCAACACTAAATAAGCTGTAGGTAGTTCGACCATTAAATACACACCCAATTAAGCTTGTAGTGGGTGCTCCCTCTTCATATTCCACCCCTACCATGATCACCACTGTTACGTGGTACCAGTACCAGCGCACCTTCAGATGCGTCCCCAGGGAGAGAGGGTCATTTTTTTCGGACCATGATGGGTGTTATCTAGCATTTTTCTAAGTGGAGGTTATGTCCAGACCCTTTGGTACTTCTCTTAGGAGTATTATGGCTTAGTGGCATTGATGACTTCGTCATTAAAGGGATTGTATCATTGAGGTTGGTGTCCAGGGATCCTAGGGATCGGTCATTGGGTCACATGATCCCCCACTTGTTTCATTGCTCTAGTGACACTTCTCTCATCCGTGAGGCTCTTTCCTCTCTTCTAGGTCACCTTAGGCACCCTCATGGTTCCTCTGTAGCCTAGAATCCTCTCTCCTTGGGCCTCTTCCAGACATGACATCATCATCCTCACCAGGTTGTACTAATTTTTTCAAGGGGGGTGTTGAGGGATTATCAACATTGTTGGGGTTAGATGGGGTATGACACCCCCTACCTACTCCATCCTTCAGTTTGGAGTATTTTGCTCAGTTTTAGCTATTTTAGACATTTTTGGGTGAACTCTGGGGAAAATGCCCCAAGCTACCAACATATTTGATTATTTTATGTTATAATTTTAAGTTGACATGTTATAATTTTAAATTGACATTTTAAGGCATGTAGGCCTAGTTATTTTGTAAAAGTGAGTGTGAGTACATATAAATACAGTCTCCTCACTTCATTTTCACAACACAACTTATGGTATAAAATTAATTATGCTACTCTTTTACCCTAGAAGGGCCTTATGAAGTGATGCATACCTCTTGTAGGGATGATTATTTTTTCTCTCGGATGAAGTTGGATTCTTTCTTTGTCTTGCTAATGCTTTGTGGATGCTAGAATGGTTGGAATAACTCATGCTCAAGTAAGTATTTTACATTTTTAAGGTTTGCTTGATGAATGATAGGTAAATTTTGCATCCATGATGATTTAATAGTAGCCCCAGAGCTACATTCTCTTTGAATAGGGCTTTACCTACTATCCTATCCTCATTGCATAGTAAAAACGCTCCCAAGAGGATGTTTTTACAAAGTTTGAACTTGGAGCTCCAACTTTGCCCTAGTTTAGGCTCTTGAAACCAACCCTAGAGGTTTTTTCAAGAAGCCCTAACCTAGTTGACAAGGAGAAGTACCTCCAAGAGGAAGGCTGGTCACCTTTCTCTAAGGCTAGGGTTTGGGGTAACATCCATTAAAACCCTAATTTTGTCCATTTTCTCTACATCAAACCCTAGTTTGATCATTTGTAATTATTATTTCAGGTTTAATATTTGTGTTTCTTTTTGTAATTAGTTTTATTTTTGTTTTGTATATAATTAAAAACTCTAAAATTTGAAACCCTAACCCTAGAAAATATTTTTTTTTTCCAAATTTCGAGCCTCCCACCTAAAGGCCCAAAAAACCTTAAAAATTGAAAATTTATAAAAATACTAAAAATTACCCTAAAATCTATCCCTAAAACAGTCCTAAACCCTTCCTAGCAGCATCACTGCCCCTTTTCTTCTTTCTCCACCTCTTTGCTGCCATCCTTTTTCTATTTGTTTTTCTCTCCATCCTTATCCTTCCTCTCCCATGATTCTCTCCACCTTCTTTCCCTTATCTCTTCTCCTCTTTTACCCCTTCTTTCCTCCCTTCCATTACCTAGGCCAACCATTAAAGGATTGACCTCCCTAATTAGAGGCTCGACCTCATCCCTTTAGTCCATTCCTTCCCTCAGCCTTGACTTGGGAGGACTCAGTCATTGATATGGAGGCCTCTCAGGGATCAAGCATCCTTCAAACAAGCCTTATCTTTGCTACACGAAGGGTCTGCAATAGAGTTGTAGACTGCTCATTTTGACAGTCCATTCCCTCTCCATTTGCACTTTCACCTACACAAGAAAACATACAAGGTTAGCTCTTCTTTACTTATTGTTACATATTAAAAAGGTGTTTCCATATCATAGGTAAGAAGGACTGAAAATCACTTTAATTGGCTGCTATATTACTGATAAAGAGGTTTGAAACTATACGTTTCTATTGGTTTGAAAATTTGATGTCAATGCATGAATAAAAGTAGTTGTAACTTGAAATACAAGATGGTTTCATTATCACTACTTACCTTGCAACTATTGCAATCATAATCATACTATTGGTACTCTGATATATGCCTGGAAAATGGTCAACTTAGAAGTGGTTGGTTTGTTGGTTTGGAACACCTTTAATATACACCTTTGTGCATGCTAACTCACTACTGTCCTAACCTCATTAATAACTTTTGACTTTGATATGTTGGTGGTTATATCTCATTCTCATTATTTATGAATGATGTTACTTACATGCTAGAATACCATTGAATGTTCTATTATTGATCATGCACACATTTACTTGATATTATTATACGTTGGCATTTGCACTCAATTAATGATCTATGCATATGGTCGTTGGCTAATCATTGATGAATGAATTTATTTCCATTGATTGCGAATACATTAATGTGATATATTTGATATCTATTAAGTGCTTAACTAACTAGCATGTCTTCTTCACTCGCAAAAACATATTGATTCAGGCACTGGTCACCGATTTGTTTACCTAGAAGATAGAAAATCTTAGGTGTTTTTGTAGACCATATAAGGGCTCTCCCCTTGGAGGTTCCGACTCTTCGAAGAAGTTGGAAAAGTGGCTAAGGTGATAATGGTCACATTATCCTACATTTTTTCATCGAATACTAGCCTTGCTAGTTCATCCGATAACAACCACAATGACTGTGGAAATTGTGGACACTGCTCCAGTGGACCCTTTCCTAGAGGAGCTAAAAGATTGGATCCAAACATGACTTGGGTTTATTGGATGATATCCTCAAGTCCTTTTAATATTTTGATAATTCTACCTCCATGGTTCCAGTCATTACCATAGATGATGATCAACTTGGGTCATTGAAGGATGTGCTTGGTGTACCAATAATACACAAGCTTAGGCGTGACCAAACCACATATGAAAACAAGCCAGTTATTGCATCCCTAATCACACATTTAGAGAAATATGCAAGGGTGATTTTGGATTTAACCTCTCCACTTGCACACATAGGGAAAGCGGGACATGTGACAAGAGGTAGTGATGGGTGAGTATTCTCCATGACCCCCTCAACTACCATAGTGTGAAACTGAGGAAGTAAGCCCCCAAATGTGACAATGGAGGAGGTGGGTGGGGATGAGGTGTTGGAGATTGTTTTGAATACTCCCCCTCACTCTTCCTACCCATTGGATAATTGATTAATAATGGTGCAACTGTAACAACTTGTGCAATATGAAAGGAAACATAGGTCCATGCTATGAATATACCAGGAATAGAAGGATGTGGTTCCATTTTTTACCACTGAGACATAGGCCCATATTTCATATAAACACCAGGAAAGTAGGCCACAAACAGAAGTAGAGGTACACAATTTAATAAATCAAATCCTTTGATTACTAGTGGATATCCCCTGAACTCTATGCCTCCAAATGGTCCTTCCATGACTCTAGGAAATTTGCAAGGTTGGTTCACTGCACAACTCCTCCACTTGATGCATGCCTCCAATTTTTAAGTTGAACAATAGATTGATAAGGTGGAGCAAAACCAATAGGTTTCTTAGACAACTTATCCATAAATGAAGGTACAATTGGCAAACATAATTGTGGATAGAGATGCTGAGCACCAGGATTGGGAATCTCCAGAAAGGACACTTGATGCTATATGTCGATAGCTTGTAGGAATGTGTCCTTAAATCAGAGCACAAAACCCTTTGATTTCAAAGGCCATGTCTCTTGAGAATCTGCAAGAGCGTGTTGAGATACTTTGTTCCTCTTGGAAGTACTCAATACAAGAAAAACACCTTGTAGAAGAGGTTTTTGTGGAGGTTTTCACTGATACAAGATTGGGAAAAAATTTCAAAAAAAACTCCGCTACAACCTCTGCAATTAGTAGTGGAGGTTTTTGCAGATCTCATTATAACTAATAAATTTTGGGTGGGTGAAAGTTTTAGCAAAGGTTTCTTTTAGTGCGTATATTGTAGACATGCGCTAATGCATATGAACTAAAAAGCACTAGTGCTTGTATAAGTATTAAGAACCTTGTCCCAATTCTGGTTATACGCCACACCGGTGTTCGTATAATTATTATGCACCTTGTTTTTCTATGGTTTATCGGTGCTTAGATAATGTTAGAGAACTGGTGCTATGTTATAATAGTATGTGAATAGTATGCACTGAAGCTCTTACAAAAAAATATGTATTGATTTATCTTTTTTGTGTTACAGGGCTTTCCAGTGCTCATATAAATAGTAAGCACTGGTACATACATAAAGTTTAATGTATCAATGTATATAAATTATAAAAACACTGGTGTGTATAATGTTAAATATACAACATCAAGAGACATTATCCAAACCAATCTTGTGTAGCCAAGATTGATCCTCCTGTATAGAGGTGAGCACTTTGATTGCCTTCCGTGTAAAGGTTATTCCTCCCGTATAGAGCTACTTGATCAAAGTAATGATGTTGTAAAGTCTTTTTGGACAAGACTATGGACTTGTGTGTCAAGTCATGATTATCATGTGAACCTTCCATATAAAGGTATCCATGAGATGGACCTCCCGTATAGAGGTGGAACTTCTGTATAAAGGTCATGATTTGCTTGTTAAAAACATTTAATGTTGTGTGATATATTATTAACCATGATCACCAGTTGCTATTAAGTCTCCTTTAGAGATTGATCACCTCTAAAGTGAATTACTTTAGCATATGATCATTTGGTCCAGAATAATATAATATGATCACAACATCCGATAATTATTCTTAGTATAATGTATTCTGATGGATAATTAAAGTTAGCACATATTGACCATGCAGTAAAAGATAAAGCATAGAGATCAAGAGAATTTGAAATTTTCCATGCAAACACTTTAGCTAATTAAAGAGAACTTGAATTGTTAAAGCTCCAGTTATAAAGCTTCAGTTAAGTATCAATGCTTCAGTTAAAGCATAAGTTAAAGACATGCCTCAGTTAACTAAAGAACTCACAATGGTCACTTCAAGTAAATCAATTGGCATGATTTTAGTTAACTAAGTTTTAAATAAGAAGGACTAGTTAACTAAAGTGTTTTCACTTTAGTTAAACTAAAAGGTGACACTTCGGTTAAAGAGAGTTAACTAAAGTGAATTAATTTAGCATATGATCATTTGGTCCAGATTAATATAATATGATCACAACATCCGATAATTCTTCTTAGTATAATGTAATGTGATAGATAATTAAAGTTAGCACATATTGACCATGCAATAAAAGATAAATAAATAAAACATAAAGCATAGAGATCAAGATAATTCAAAATTGCCCATGCAAACACTTCAACTAATTAAAGAGAGCTCGAATTGTTAAAGCTTCAGTTAAGCATCAATTTATAAATATATGCCTCATTTAACTAAAGAAATCACAGCGGCCACTTCAAGTAAATCAATCAGCATGATTTCAATTAACTAAGTGTTAAATAAGAAGGACTAGTTAACTCAATTGTTTTCACTTTAGTTAAACTAAAAGACGACACTTCAGTTAAAGAGAGTTAACTAAGTGGCAACAAAGAAGATCTAGTTAACTAAGTGTTATTGCATGATGACATGTGAGTTGTGACACTTGCATGTCGACACTTAAGTTAGCCACCTAACTAAGTGGGAAAGCTTTCAGTTAAGAGGTGAGCTCATCCTAAGTGAAAACTCGATGAGATAAAACACTGCATGAGAAGTGGGGTGCACCTCTGCATGCGAGATTAATACATCCAGTTTGAGGGCAATTTCATCCTGAAGTTAGAAGTTAAAAATAGAAGAGAAGAATGTATAAATATGATATACGGGATTGATGAATCCAATGTGAAGTGAATTGTCTTCTCCTTTGAAGGAAAGACACTTCTCTTTGTGCGGGGTATTGTTCGTGGTTGTTATTGTTGTGCTGGGCACACATGTAATTGATCTCTCTTCTCTATTGATTCTGTATCTTCATCAAGAGTGTTTGGTGATTTCTTATCTTTCGAAAGCAATCTGCTATGTTGTAAAAGAAAGCATTCTATGCTATCCATTATATTATATTGAGAAGAATTGTTGGGGTTTTTGTTCTCATAATTTTGAATATTTTTCCCAGGGTATATATTGTGTTATGGTTGTATGAATTTGATGGATTGAATTGTCTCATTACTTCAAATCTATGCATCTAAAAGAATTAAAGATCAAATATCAACCAAATTTCAACATGGTATCAAATCTCAGGGCGTGAAGGAGCTTAGTTTTGCATGCCAACTAGAGCCTATGTTGATCCTAAGAAGTTGAGAACAAGATTTGAATACTATGGAATCAATCTCTGTACTACCGAACGACCATATTGAGGGCACCTCAAACTTCAACACTTGGAAGGATACGATTCTCAACATCCTAGAGGAACATGACTTGGATCACTACATATTCATTTTGGTGGAGGATCCTACATCTAATGCAAGGTGCATCAAACTCAAGAAGAATCAAGATAAGGCCAAACGAGTCATCTATGATTTGGTAAAAGATAACTTGATTCCCATGATCACACCACTGAAGACCGAATGTTATGATACATTGACTAATCTATATGAGAAGAAGGCCTCGAGTCAAAAGAGGGAATTGAAGAATAAGATTTGAAACTTAAAGATGGATACGGATGAGACAATGGTATCCTTTTTCTCCAAGATCTCTCAGGTAAGATATCAGATTGCTAGTATTGGAATAGTGGTGGATGAAGATGATATTCTCCAAACTACTATTGATGGTCTCCCATCCTCATGGGAGACATTCTTGGATGCATTAAATGGACGAGAGGTACACCCTAACTTTGAAAGTTTGTGGGATGACTGCCTCCAAGAGGAGGGACGAATCCAAAGCAAGTCAGTGTGAATCAAAGAAGAAAACCTTTCCCTCACGACAATAATGAAGAAAGGAAACAAACCCTTCTTCCAAAAGAAGTTCTCTCATCCAAACAAGAAGGATTTCAACAAAGGACTTGACAAGTCAAAAGCTAGATGCTTGAATTGCAACAAGAAATTCCATTTAGCAAGAGATTACAGAGAAAAGCGGAAAGGAAAGTTTCATACTTCTACCACCATAGAAGATGAAATCACTCAAAAGAATGCATCCAAAGAAAAGGAGTCAAGAAGGGAGTATTATCTTGTCTCATCCATTTTGGGACCCATCACCACAAATGTAGACACATGATTGATTGAAAGTGGTGCATCCAAACATATGACTGGTTACAAGAGTGCCATCACTGATCTAAATGAGAAAGAATTCACATGCATGGTAGAGTTGGGGGACAACTCAACATATTCAATCTAAGGAGTTGGATCCACCTCATTCTAGCTGAGCACCGATAATATTCTACATCTGGAGGACATTCTATATGTTCCAGGCTTGAAGAAGAACCTCTTCTCAGTTTCAGTTTTTGAATACAAAGGATTCTGAGTTATCTTCATGGATAACAAAGAAATTTTATGGTCGAAGAACAAAAGCCTAAAATCTGCTGCTGTGATTGGAGTTCGAGAGGGACGAATCTACAAGGTACCCAAGAATAGCATTCAAGCTATGATTCACCACACTATCAATCCATGTGAGCTATGTCACAAAAGATTTGGACACTTACACTACAAATCACTACCAGGACTTCAAAATGTGGTAAAAGGTATGCCTATATTTGATTTTGAGCATGATAGTGTATGTCGGGGTTGTGCACTTGGGAAGAATGTTAAGAAAAGTTTTTCTAGTAGTAATACTAGATCTAAAGGGGTTATATATTTAATACATTCTAATGTATGTGGTCCCATGTCATCCCCCTCCCTTAGTGGCTTCTTATATTATGTACTGTTCATAAATGATGTTTCTAGGAAGTCATGGATTTGTTTCATGAAGGCTAAAAGTGAAACTCTTAGAAAATTTAAATAATTTAAAGCCCTATTTGAAAATTAGAAAGAAAAGAACATATTTGCATTAAGGTCTGATAATGGAGGTGAATTTGATTCACATGCATTTAATGAGCTATGTAGTGATGCTAGAATATGTATACAATTAATAGTACCATACAACCCTCAACAAAATGGGGTTGCCAAAAGGAAGAATAGAACCATATGTGAGGCTGCAAAATCCATTATGCATGATCAATACATGTCTACCTTGGTATGGGAAGAATCCAATAGTACAACTGTGCTCATTCATAATAGAATCCCACGTGCCATTCTATATGAGAAGACACTAGAAGAAATGTTTACCGGTGACAATCCAGACATCTCACACTTGGGGATATTTAGGATCCCAGTATAAATTCATGTACCGAAAGAAAAGAGAACAAAGATGGAGCCTTCTGCAAAGAAAGGCACCTTTGTGTGTTATAACGAGTCATCCAAAGCATACTGAATATATGTACCTAGTGAGAGACACATTGAAGTCATATGAGATGTTACCTTGCATGAGGAAGCTGCTTTCAAAAGATCAAAATAGATTCAATATGATTCAGAGATGGAGGATCTCGAGTCTGATTCTCCCCCTTCATATTTTGAGAGGGATAAGCTATAATATGCCTCAAATTCACTAGCTCCTAAAGAACCAATAGAACTGGTTGAGAGGTCACTTGATGAACCTCCTACTAAAAGAATATCTCCTTGGTGTCGAGACATCTTACAAAATGCAGAGAAACATGGAGCACCAATAGGCTCATACAAATAGCGCAAGCAACCTTATAGATATTTAGGGTATGTTACACTGATGAGTCACATCAGTGATTCAGAACCATCTTCATATGAAGAAGCTGCAAAGCAACAAGTTTTTAAAGATGCAATGACAGAAGAGTACAACTCTATACTGAAGAATTATGTTTCATTGGTTGTTCCCAAACCTGATGGGAATTCAATTGTGAATTCCAGATGGATTTACAAGATAAAGCATGTTGTGGATGGTAGCATTGAGAAGTATAAATCCATATTTGTTTCCAAATGTGTCTCTCAAAAAGAAGGCATTGATTATGAAGAGACATTTTCCCTTGTGGTAAGGCACACCACAATCCGAGCAATGATTGCACTTGCATCTGTTCTAGGATGGAAACTTCACCCGATGGATGTGAAGACAACCTTCCTCAATGGTGAGGTTGGGGAAGAGGTTTATCTTCAATAGCCTAAAGGATTTGTGGTGCATGGGAAGGAGTCCCATGTTGCAAGCTAAAGAAAGCTCTATATGGGCTTAAGAAAGCCCCCAGTGCTTGGTACTCTAGAATTGATAGCTATCTTCAAAAATTGGGTTTTTGTAAGAGTGAAGTTGATCCAAATTTGTACTTCAAAGTAGTGTAGAACCAACCATTGATATTGGTTCTATATGTTGATGATTTGTTTCTCACTAGAGAGGAACATTTGATTGCTTGGTGCAAGAGGGAGCTCACGTTAGATTTTGAGATGAAAGACTTTGGTCTAATGCACTACTTTCTTGGCCTTGAGATATGGCAAAGAAAAGATGAATTTTTTCCTATCTCAAGGAAAGTACATTATGGATATATTGCGTAGGTTTGTTACGATATATTGCAAATATATTGAGCCAAATAAATATTTTCTCATACAATAATATTCACCAAAAGACTTGGTAAACCAAATAAGCCATAATAAATGATATATAAATTGATGATAGGATGATAGATTACAATGGTGTCTTGGCCTTAAATATGGCTTGGAAACTTTATGTAGAAGAGACACCTCTTTTCATAATAACCTAACTATTAATTATTTAATTATTATATTTATTTATGTTCATTACATTGCCACTCTCTTAGAAAGGCTTTGTCCTCAAAGCCTTATAATGTTGTCGCATCGTTCCTTGCAACGTCGTAGCTGACGAAACATGTCAATACAAACTTCTTAGTGTAGAGCAGAACTTCTAATATGTGGATGGATCAATCCATCCGAAATTGATTTGTTGTGGACTATTGGGATTCCATACTGATATGTCATCAGGAGCTTTGGTCATATTAGTACCATTATGTTTCGACAGTTCCCACTTTTTTAGAATATCGGATTTTATGGTTGGGGTGTCGATTGGGAATTTTCACAATGTCATTTTATTTTAAGAGTATCATCATTTGAGCATTGATTTGAGCTGGAATTTGTATTTTCGTCCCTTGAGGTTTTAAGGTTTTGTTTTGTATCTTTTCCAACTTGTTTTATAACTGCATGTTATCATTTTGAAACTTCTTAATCAATTCTACTAGTGATTTTCTGTCATCTTCAGACTTCTTAAGTTGTTTCTTGAGATCTTCATTATGACTTCTGATGCAACTATTTTCTTCCTACTTGTTTAGAAGTTTTCCTTCAATGTCTTCAGTAGAGTGTTCTGCTTTCCGACTATTTTTCAACTTCTTAATTTTTGTGACTAATGTCTTATTATGGTTCTTTAATATGAAGATTTCTTCGAAATTTTTGGATAATACTTTATTACTTTTTGCGACCTCCAACTTGTATTCCTTTTTTGAGTCGTCATTTTGTTGTTGAATAACTTTGATCTGTTGTCGGCACTGGTCAACCTCTGATTCTTGATCCTCTAATTTCCTTCGTATACTTCAGTTCTTCGTCCTTGTCATTAACAAATTTGTTCAAGTGTATTACTTATGCTTTGTAATTATCTATTTCTTTTTTTATATCTTTATTTTTTAATCTATGATTGAAATCACTCTCATCTTTTAATTCCTTGATTTTCACACACAATATTTCTATATGATTTTTCTGGTCGAACATTTTTTGTTCATTGAACCGTTCTTGTATCTCATGTAGTTTAATCGTTACTTCCAATTTTGTATTCCGGTCGCGTAAATCTTCATTGTCTATTCGATAATGCTTTAACTTTGTTTCTAATTTTTCTATTTGAAGTCGCAAACAAGCTTCCATGATCTCTAACTCCTTCGATGATAGGTGGATGCCGATTTCTTTGACGAGTCTTCCTTGATTTCAACTTCTTCTGTAAATAATCTTCTCTAGATCTTGACTTCTTGTCTTCTTTCCCCTTTGATAATAGAGGGAAACACAAAAAAGTGTGATAACCCTTGATGTGACTCGTCTTTAAATAATTTATTTGTCTTCCCTTCTTCGTAATTAATAATTGTAATAATTTATACAATTATTAAATTGATATAGTAATTATTATTAAAGTATAATAATAATTGTGATATTATTATTAATAACTATTATATAATAATAATTACAATAATCATATATTATGGTTTATTTGGATAGTGAAACCTAAAAAAATAGGTTTTTATTGATTTATTTATAATAATATGTATTATTATTATAAATTTGGGTAAAATTTTAATAAAACAATAGTATACTATAATAATAGTATTAATTTTTTGTTTTTATTAAATTTGTTTTTTTGTCTGTAGGGTTTGAGCGTGAGGATGGTAGCGATTGAAGGGAGATGGAAGGGGAATGCGCATGGGACGGAATGCAGAGGGTGGAGTGGTCAGCTGGGTGGAGCACGATGGCTGACTAGAGCACGGTGGCATGGCTAGTTGGAGCATGGTGGTAGTGCAGAGGGTGGCGTGGCTGGCTAGAGAACGAAAGAAGGGTGGATGACGGCGATGAGGGGTGGTGTAGAGGAAGGTGGATGCCACATCTATTGTGTAGAGGGAGGTTGTGGAGGTGGAGGATGGGGTAGGTCGAGGAAGGTGAGAAGAGAAGATGGTGGTTCGTGGGAGGGAGGCGTACTAGTGTGGATGCATGAGTGGATGGCACAGTATGGATGGAAGTGGTGAGGAGTTATGGGTGCAACGATTGTGGGGATGCGCATGGGAATATGGGAGAACATGGATGGGTGTGGATAATAGAATAGGTGTTGCGAGGGAGAATGGAGGTGTGAGATGCGAGAGAGAGGGGCGCGAGGTGTAGGAGGGTGTGGAGTACGTAGACTACGTAAAGGTGTGGAGGACGACCCAGAGGGAGAAGCGCAGGAGGGAATCGATAAGGAGCGAAGGGAGGTCGACGCAGGAGCAGGGAAAACATGTGCAGATGTGGGGTGAGCTGGGGCAGCGAAGGAGTGTGTGAGCGCTATTGGTGGCAGGGGATAACAGGGCGTGGAAAACGGAGGTAGATGGGAGGAGGGTGGCGAGGAGATGTGAGGGAGGGACTATGAGGTGTGAGTTTGGGGACCTGTGTGATGGCAGCGTGGTGGAAGATGGAATGTGTTTTGCGTGAGAAGGAGAGACGAGGAGGAAGAGAGAATTGTGGAGAGAGTTGGACGATGGAAGTGAGTGTGGGAGGGTTTCAAAAAATGTGATTTTGATGGCCAAGGGCCTATTTTTAAAGAAGCTCCAATGATATTGGTTAAAAACCAGAATCAATGGGGGGCCAAGGAAGGGCTTGCTCCGATACAATAGTTCACTCACACATAGTTTTACCAAAATACTTGATAAAACATAAATAAAGATAAATAAAGATAATAATTAAATAATTAATAGTTAGGTTATTATGGAAAGAGGTGTCTCCTCTACATCAAGTGTCCAAGCCATATTTAAGGCCAAGACACCATTGCAATCTATCATCCTATCATCAATTTATATATAATTTACTATGGCTTATTTGGTTTACCAAGTCTTTTGGTGAATATTATTGTATGAGCAAATATTTATTCAGCTCATTTTTGGGTTTCCCTAAAATCTAGGACATTGTCCAAAAATCAGACCCTTGGCCCAAAAAAGTAAAAACAAAAAAAAGGGAAGAAGTAAAAAGGAAAAAAGAAAAAGAAAAAGGACGTTAAAAAAAGAGAAGAAGAAAGAAGACCCCACAAAAAAGGGGAAACACAACATAGGTTTTATTTAACCAACCCTTGGTTTTATAAAACCACACATGCCCATGGTTTTATAAAACTATCCCAACCCTTTGTTTTCATTGGATATTAAATAATAACTCATACCTTAATTAGGTTGAGTTTAGTCTTTAATTCTCTTTATTAAATAACATAAAAGCTAAAAGACAAGTGAGAATTGAACTTGGGTGGGGAAGGTAACAATCATTCTTTCCAACCACCTAATCTACACACAATCCACAAAGAAATTAATCTAAATCAAAAGGTTAACCAATGTGGAGATCCAGGTGCCTTTTGAGCACAACTTTCTCTATGTGAGCCTGCATTGTATGCAAATAAATGAAAATACTATTGCATATAATTAGAGATGAAGGTGGCAGTGTGTACAGTAATAATATTAATATAGTATTATAATTAATATTATTCCATAATAGTAAAATATTACAATTATTTGGGAAATATATAATATTAATGATACTATTATTATTACATTTCAATAATAATAATTATTAGGGAAGAGCATTTATTGTCGAAGAAGTTGAAGATCGATTGTCATCAAAGAAATAAAGTGGAAGGAAATTAGCTATCATCGAAGAAGTCAGGAATTATGGCGAATTTAAAATCAGAAATGGAGTCGTAGTTACAAGCAACATTGGATGAATTAGAGCAATATAAAGCGACCAATAAAGATCTTCAATTCGAGATTAGGAAGAAAAATTGTTTTCTCATTTAGAAGAACAAGAGAATCAACGCTTGAAAGATGAAAAATATGAGTTAAAAAAAACTAATAAAGAATTCAAGAAAATGTTATCAGATAAAGATGAGAAAATAACACATTTAAAAACTCATAATCAAAAGACTTGGTAAACCAAATAAGCCATAATAAATGTTATATAAATTGATAATAGGATGATAGATTACAATGGTGTCTTGGCCTTAAATATGGCTTGGACACTTGATGTAGAGGAGACGCCTATTTTCATAATAACCTAACTATTAATTATTTAATTATTATATTTATTTATGTTCGTTACATATATGATTACACCGATGGTTTCCAATTTGATGAAACTTCATGAGTCAGGATCTGGATCAGATCTAGTAGATCCCACTTTGTATCAGACAGTTTATAGGCTCGCTAATTTACTTGATACATTCAAGGCCTGATATATGTTTTGTTGTGAGCATTCTGAGTCCATTTATGTATGATCCGAGAGATAGACACTAGACAACTGCTAAGCATGTGCTTAGGTACCTTCGAGGTACAATTTCATATGGAATCAGATATGCCTCAAGTGGAGGATTCATGTTACTTGGTTATACTAGAATCAGACTGGGGATGAAGCATTGTGGATTGTAAGAGTACATCCAATTACTGTTATAACATAGGATCAACTATGATATCTTGGTCCAGTAGGAAGCAGGTTTCCGTATCCCAGAGCACTACCGAAGCAGAATACATAGCTGCTAGTGTTTCCTGCCGAGAAGCAGTGTGGCTTAGAAAGATACTAGCAGGGTTGTTCAGTGAAAAGCTTGAGCCTACAGTTATTAAGTGTGACAATCAGAGTTGCATCAAGCTTTCCTAAAACCGAGTGTTTCATGACAAGTCAAAGCACATTGAAATGAAGTATCAATTCACCAGAGACATGGTCAAGAAAAGTACAGTGAAAATTCAGTACATTGCTACTGATGAGAAGATTGCAGATGTGTTAACAAAATCTCTATCAGTGACGAAGTTCAAGTACTTCCGATACAAGCTTGGTATGGAAGAGAATGCCTCCCTTGCTGAAAGGGAGTGTTAAATATACTGCATCGGGAGACATTATCCAAACCAATCTTGTGTAGCCAAGATTAATTCTCCTGTATAGAGGTGAGCACTTTGATTGCCTTCCGTGTAAAGGTTATTCCTCCCATATAGAGGTACTTGATCAAAGTAATGATGTTGTAAAGTCTTGTTGGACAAGACTTTGGACTTGTGTGTCAAATAATAATTATCATGTGAACCTTTTGTATAAAGGTATCCATGATATGGACCTCCCGTATAGAGGTGGACCTTCTGTATAAAAGTCATGCTTTACTTGTTAAAATCATTTAATGTTGTGTGATATATTATTCACCATGATCACTAGTTGCTATTAAGTCTCCTTTAGAGATTGATCACCTCTAAAGTGAATTACTTTAGCATATGATTATTTGGTCCGGAATAATATAATATGATCACAACTTCCGATAATTATTCTTAGTATAATGTATTATGATGGATAATTAAAGTTAGCACATATTGAACATGCAGTTAAAGATAAAGAAATAAAAGATAAAGCATAGAGATCAAGAGAATTTGAAATTTCACATGCAAACACTTCAGCTAATTAAAGAGAACTTGAATTGTTAAAGCTCCAGTTATCAAGCTTCAGTTAAGTATCAATGCTTCAGTTAAAGCATCAGTTAAAGATATGCCCCAGTTAACTAAAGAACTCACAATGGTCACTTCAAGTAAATCAATCGGCATGATTTTAGTTAACTAAGTGTTAAATAACAAGGACTAGTTAACTAAAGTGTTTTCACTTTAGTTAAACTAAAAGGCGACACTTCGGTTAACAAAGAGTTAACTAAGTGAAAACAAAGAAGATCTAGTTAAATAGGTGTTATTGCATGACGACCCTTATGTTAAACTAAAATATGACATGTGAGTTGTGACACTTTCATGTTGACACTTAATTTAGCCACCTAACTAAGTAGGAAAGCTTTCAGTTAAGAGGGAAGTTCATCCTAAGTGACAGCTCAGTGAGATAAATCACTGCATGAGAAGTGGGGCGCACCTCTGCATGCAAGATTAATACATCCCTTTTGAGGGCAAGTTCATCCTAAAGTTAGAAGTTAAAAATAGAATAGAAGAATGTATAAATATGATATACGGGATTGATGAATCCACTGTGAAGTGAATTCTATTCTCCATTGAAGGCAAGGCGCTTTCCTTTGTGAAGGGTATTGTTTGTGCTTTTTATTATTGTGCCGGGCACACATCCGATTGATCTCTCTTCTCTATTGATTCTGTATCTTCATCAAGAGTGTTTGGTGATTTCTTATCTTCCAAAAGAAATATGCTATGTTGTAAAATAAAGCATTCTCTGTTATCCATTATATTATTTTGATAAGAATTGTTGGGGATTTTGTTCTCATAATTTTGAGGATTTTCCCCAGGGTATATCTTGTGTTATGGTTGTATGAATTTGATGGATTGAATTGTCTCATTGCTTCAAGTCTATGCATCTAAAAGAATTAAAGATCAAAGCTCAACCAAATTTCAACATACAATATATAAAAAGCATCAGTATTTATTTTTACTATGGGAACCATAATATTTTTTATTGATAAATATAATTGTACGTTGTTGGATAAATCAATGTTGATTTTGAACAATTGTTAGCACCGATGCTTACATTGGGGGTCTTGTTGGTGTTGGTGCCCAAGTTTTGGATCATTCACTACATTCTATGCCTGACAGCTAGAAGCAGTTGTGCGCCAATATAAGATAGATACATTGCACGTCGATTTTAGTTAGAGACTATGCACCACTAACAACTTGGCAGTTTTGGGAATTGTAGCCTATATAAAGGCCTATTTTGTAAGGGGTGGGATTCTAAAGGTGTTGAAGGTTCTGATACTTTAGTTCATTCAATGTTGTTATGTGGGTTTTGTGATGTAATTTTGTGTTGTCTATGCTATGGTGGTTTTCCATACTCTATTGTACTGATGAAATATCATTACGTTGTTGAGATGAGTCTGTAATAATGGATTGTAACTAAGTTTTGACAACAATATAATACAACTGTTGTCCTATATTCAATTTGCATAGTTTATTGATGAATGAATGTATGATGAATGCTTAGCAGTTGAATGGATGCATATTAACTTGTTAATGGTTAATTGACATAGTTAAGTAAGCAATGAATACAATGGTGAAGGAAGAGACTCTATCCTGCCATACACATCCTTGAATCAAGTATTTGTGTAATTTTCTGTGTGTGTCTCGGGTGAGACATTACTTTGATTTCAAAGTATTGAAAATGCCGATGCATGTGGGGTTTTGTTGGTAACCTATGTTGAACCTTGGGTCTGACTGAATTGACCAGACAATAATGGTTCCGTTGCTAGGATCTGGTAGGGTTTGTGAAAGGAGTATAAAATAATGAGGTGGAATCCCACTAAAGATGAGATCAGACAATGGGTATAAATTAAAGAGGACAAGTTTGCACTGAAAGAGACTAGAGGATTCTAGATCTCACTCCAACACTAGAAATAAAGATATCCTTACTCAGATCTGCATGAAATTTTCTTCTGTGAGCTTCCTAGTTTGATATATGAATGGACCAAGAGGTAGTCTGAGATACATAGCACTTGGAGCACTCCTTGGAAATATTATGGACTGAAGAAAAGATAAAAGAGCTAAGAAATATAGATAATACTTGGTCCAAAGTTGTTGATTTCTGGTTCCAATGTGTGAAAGAAGGGTATATTGTAGAATTTGCAGTAAGTTGTAGTGAATCCTATAGTTGCGCAGAAGAAATATTTGAGGAGGGCCCAAGAAATATATTCTTGGGGCATATTCCACTGTGCGTAAAGGTGTTTTTTGTTGAGAAGGGGCTAATGATAGTGAACTTAGATATCATGGCAGCATAAGCCCTGTGCTACGGTGGTGGTGTATGAATAAGTGGGAGAATAGCTAGGTGTTGAGATGGATCTAGAAGAGCAGATACTCTAGAGGGAGGAAATGCATGCAATAAGTGATGATATAAAGAAGGAAGTCAGAATAAATAAATAAGAAAATAAGTTGGCAGGGAAAGATAATATAGATTTGAGAGGAAAGAAGAATTCTAGATATGGAACTACACGACGATTTTGTGCAGAAGGGTTCTCTGTGCCAAAAGGGTGTGTAGAGGCTGGGAAAGATGAATGTTCAGAAGATGAGAGAATTCCCAAGAGGCATAGAATAGAATAAAGTGAGAGCTCCGATGAGAACAGTGATATCACACCCCTAAAGTAGAGAGAAGGAAATAATCAAGAATATGAGAGAAAAGAGAAAGTGCATACTACTGGAGGTACTTGCATGATTGTAAAATAGACTGCACAGCTAGATGGGTGCTCCCCTAGATTCAATATTGTGAGAAGAAATGCACCAAGAAGTATCCCACGCTTCGGCCCAACCACCCAATTCCCTTCATCAAATTAAGAAGATCAATTATTACTTGAGTTTGGCAGGAAGTGAGTCCTGAAGCAGCATTTAGAGGAATAGAATCTATTCCTAACCAATAGAATAAACCAGTTCTATAGAATTCAAGAAATAGCAGTGTTGTTCCTAATCCACCAGTTTCAAACACAAGGATCAGTTCACTTACACCTACAAGAATGGAAATTACATTAAATTCAATATAGAGATTGCTCTCCTTTCATGGGACAAGACGATGTAGATCAACATTGGTTTACCTCCGAGGCAATATGGTATGTGAAGAATATCACAGATGAGGCTTCCAAGATTGTGTAGCTAGAGACTACTTTTAGAGATAGAGCTCTAACTTGGCATATGAAGTATAAAAGTACTTCCCCCCTAGGCCTTACCAGACCTGAGAGTGTTGGAAACAATCAAAGATGATCTTCTGAAAGAGTTCCATAAAATGAAGTCAAAGTCTCATTGCATTAATAAGATCAAAGAGATTAATCAGAGAGTTGGTGAGTTCATCTGAGAGTATGACCAACGATTCAATATTTTCTAGACCGAATGAGTTGTTCAGATCCTAAATGTTGAGAAACGTGAATGGTTCATCACGAGTTTGCTTCCACATATCATAGTTCCACTGAAACAAAAGAAGGTGGGAACTCAATTTGATGCCTTAGAAATCACAATAAAGTTGGAAGAGACTCATGGCAGGGACATGTCACCAGGAATGGAATAGGTGCAGATGCAGCTTGATCCACTAACTGTGCAACTACAACAACTGTCTACTAGAAAGGCATTAAGAGAGAATGTATGGTGTAGATTTTGTAGAACATAATGATATCAAAAGAATGGATTCCCGATTCTAAATAACTACATAGGAATAGGTGTGCCTAGTCCTTTTCTTGCGGCACCTAAACTGAGCGGTACGAGATTTGTCGAACTTGGGGCCACACGCCTCCGAACTTCCTAACATTTCAGAAGTACCAGATCTCTATGCATGCACAATTCTATGAGTTCCAGAAGTCTCTTGGACATGATTTCAACAACTGTCATGCTCTATAACTGAAGAAGGAAAATACAATAGATGCCTACCAAGTCTAGGGCATAGAAGAAAATAGAGGACTTGATCTGGGAGGACAACAAGGGGCAGCACATGTTGGATTCCAAGGCCATGGAAGAGGCTATGGAGGAGACACAATACAATTGATTTGTTTTAACTATGAGGAGCTAGGCCACTTGGAAAGATTCTATACTGATCCATGTGCTCTGTGCGCATACTTCCATAGCATAAAACGTGCGACAAAATATTTTCCAAACTTGCTAAAGAAATGGGAAGACAAGAAAGGTCGTTGTAACATGGTGACCATTGAACCAAGGATGGAGAATGATGGAAAGGATCCAACGTAGGTGAATATAGTGACTCGAGGAGGAACTTGGACTGGCGAAGATATTCTTGGAGAATGTAGTATTAGCATACCAATGGAGTAGAAGATAAAGAAAACCATGCAATTTCCACCTAAGTTTGAAGCAAAGGACCAGCTATAGATACTACACGAAGCTCAGAGAGTGGTCAAGGAAGCTGCACAACGAGAGGAAGACCTATGTCGAGACAGGCTATGACGGGAAGATCAATTGCGTAGATTGGGAGAGGAAGAAGATCACAGAAGAAGACTACGAGAGGAAGAGCTTCTACATAGTATGCAAGATGAAGAATAAATATAGGATGCGAAGCATGAAGTTATGCATCACAAAGAAGAACACAACATAAATACTTACAAGAGTCACCAGGAAGATCCAAAAAGTACCTTTTTTATGAAGTTGTGTGAATATATTTAATTACCCTAATGTTGTTAATAAAGTAACAAATATTCTTGCAAAGTTACTAATGTCCAATGAATCCGAAGAACCTATTTATGTGCCACTTCCTGAAAGGAATCTGTGTAGAGTGGGAAAGAAAAGAAGAACCAAAAAGTAGTTCATGATGTCCCTTGAGTTAGGGGTATTTGAGATGAAATATGTAATGATTGACTTGGGGGAAGATGTGAACATTATTCCTAATAAAACCTGGGAGTTGATGGGGAAGCCGAAGCTAGTTTGGTCTACCATACAACTCATATTAGCTAACCAATATAAGGTATAACATTGGAAGGATGATTTATGTGGAATTAAATATTGATGTCATGAATACAATGATGGAATTTGAAGTAACTGAGATATTGGAGGATACTGATCCCTACCCAACTCTGTTGGGGATAGACTAGGCATTTGAAAACAATGCTATTCTGAACTTGAAGCAGAGACACATGTCCTTTGATTTAGAGGAACCACAACAAAATTTGACCCCAAAATACGATGAATTTTGACGAAATTGACCGTGCCATCGGATTTCATCTTTAAAATTATGATTTTTGCTTAATTTTTTTTAAATTGATATATGCAAATGTCGAATATACAACGAGTGTTGTCAGATATGTGATGTGTATATTATAATGGTAACTATGGTAATATCATTGGATCTTCGATGAGGTGTTAATTTTAGAAAATATAAATTATAGAAACATTTCGACATGTTGGCTATACAAGCGATGGTTTGTGGAAATTATATTATTCGCACTAACTGTTTTCCGTACAAAAATGCACAATTATTTCAATTGCTACTGTGATTTAAATTAGTGAAGTATGGATCTTTTTTTTTTAAGATCGATAATCATCAGTCAATCTCTTTATGAGAAAATGTCACATAACAATATTCCTGATCTAGATGAACAAAATCGACAATTGATTGCTAGATTGTGGGATGGACTAAAAAGAAAGGGTGATGGGAAATGTTATTGTCCATGTAGTCAATGTAGGGGCTTTAAAAGGAGAAGAATAAAGATCACAACATCCAGAAGACATTGTAGGGAACATGGACACGCTGAGGGGGATATGAATATCGTCCATTGGTAAGTTTTGCATTATATATGTCTTTATATTGATCATTTTTGTAAATGTATGTATCATTTTAATATTTGTTATATTAACTAATATCTATTGATGGTTTCATGTAATTATAAAGGAAAGAGATCCTATGACATATCGCCCGGAGGATGTGATTTCAGAACAAGTACCGAAGGAACATGGAGCTATTAATAATGGAGAACAAGTTAATGATCATATTGAAAAAGATGATCATACTGAGAACATAGTTGAAGATGATGGTACAGATACATTTATACATGATACATTTAATTTTAGAATGGATGATGATGATGATGATAATGAAAATGATGACTTTGATGATGTTCATGATTTACCTCTTCTTGAGAAGGCATACGAACCCCTTAATGAGGGCTCCAACAAAAATCTTCTCTCTACTATATTGTTGATAATGAACTTGAAGGTTATGAATGGTATTTCAAACACATCAGTCACATGGATGTTAAGGTATGTAATATATTCCATCACATATATGATCATGCTAAAGGTTATCACTGTTTGTCGAATAATTTTATTGTTAATTTATAAGTAAAATTAATACGGATGAAATGTGTTTCATTAATATTATTTATATATTATATATATTAACTAGTTTTTTATTTTAATTTGTTGTAGCTTGATAGCTGATTTTTTGTTACCACTGTCAAATATTTTACCTCTCACATATTGATATTTATCTGCCATCATGAAAGAAATCAGAATGCAAAATGAAGTAACTGATGCATGCCCTGCTGACCATGTTATATATTATAATCAACATGAATTTGAAACAGAATGTCCGAAATGTCATATCAGTAGATATCGAACAGATCAAGTAACAAAAAGGTTCCCTGCAAGGTTCTTTGTTATATTCTCATTATTCCACATTTGCAACGACTGTTCAGGTGCAAAAACATAGCCCAATTTATGGATTACCATGCACAAAACATAAGTCAAGACGACATTATTCGAATGCCTGCAGATGGTTATGCTTTTAGATATATGGAGGAAACATGGCCTCACTTTAAAGAAGAACCTCGCAATCTTAGGATTTATTTGGAAGTAGATGGTGTCAATCCATTTGCAGAGATGCGATCCATTTACTCGGCGTGGCCTATTTTTGTTATCAACAATAACATTCCTCCATGGTTGTCAATAAAGAGGGAACACATAATGTTGGCAATGATTATTCTAGGTATGTGTCTACAACATTTTTATTTTAATGTAGTGGCATATCATTTGTCGTATTTTGTTCCATAATGTCGTATATATATTTTTTATTTTTCTCTTATGTATGGTTTATATAACTAAATGGTTCTAATAATTATATATTTTATATGTTCAAATCAATCAGGTAAGTACCAAGTTAAAGATATGAATGTATATATCGAACCTATTATTGACGAGCTACTAAAGTTATGGAATGGAATCACTATGTATGATGTATCTAGACCAATATGACAAAGGCAATTTCAATTCCATGCAATGCTTGTATGGACAATACACGATGCCCCGGGGTTAACCCACTTTTGCGGTTTGTAATTATAAGTTCCACTTTACTTGCATTTATTTTTATGAACTAGTTGATATATTATGCACGCATGTTTTTTTAAATAATCCATTCACTTTATATATAATTATAATTGACATAGTTAATCCATCTCTTTATGTAGGTCTTCATACAAAGGGAAAATTTGTATGTCCAGTTTGTGGTCCTAAGATCAAATCTCGTTGTTCAATTTTTTTAGGAAATGAGGTGTTTGATGAGTATAGGCACTTCCTCTCTAAGAATCATAGGTATCGAACTACTGAAAAACATAGATTCAATGGGAAGCAAGAGACTGTATTAAAACCGTAGAGAATGACACCTCACTTATTGAAGTTGCAATATAATAGAAATCGTCAAGGTATGTATGGATCAAATTGTTTATTTATCATCGTATATGAAATTTTATGATTTTTTTTTATTGTGTGTTGTTTACTGTAATTGAAATTGATTTATGTAATTTCTTTATAAAATATGATTCATGATGGCCAGTTTGATCATGAAAGTATTAATGGGCTTCCATGAGGAATGAAAATTTATCCTAAAAAATTCAATAGGTTTCCCTACTATGAACACCTACAAATTGCTCATCTGTTTGATATAATGCATATCAGAAAGAATGTGACTGAAACATTATGGCGAATATTTGATGGAAGGAGTGACAAAGAAAAAATTGTCAAAATTTGCAATGACATTCAAGAAGCCAACCATGCAATGAAAGACGTCATTCAATTACATAGAAACAGAGACCAAATTAATATAAACTTACTTCCATGGTTGTTAATGGAGCAACAAAGTAATGTTGTAAAAGAAGTAATGCGAAAAATTAAATTTCCCATCGGATTTTGTTCGAACATGAAGAATATCATAACAAAGAAAGGTGATTTTGCGAGGGTGAAAACGCATGATTGGCATATCTTCATCAAGGTAATTATTATGGTATGCATATAATTGCTATATTTTTTATTCTAGTGCATATTGTTGGTATTTTTTGTCTACTTTTTGTAAAAAAAAATGAAATGATTTGTATATTGTTACAGTATGTTCTACCTCTATCTCTCCCAGACAACTTCGAAAACAATGTCAAACAAGTTATATATAATCTTGGGAAATACATGAGGTAAGTATAGATTTTTTGCATGCACTTAGTGTTTGTTTAATTCATTGTAGAACTTATATTTGACATTTGTGCACTAACTGTTATGTAATATAATTTATTTTTTTTAAATATCGTGATTGGTTTGCATCACTTGTAGATGTTTGTCATCTAAAGAAATCCATAAAGAAGATATAAAGTATTGGAGGAGAGAAATTCCTCGTCTCATGTGTGAAATGAAGAAGCATCTACCTTCATAATTTTTCAATGCACAAGAACACTACCTCATACACCAAGTTGAGGAGATTGAATTGTGTGGACCTATACACTGAAGGTCCATGTGGATGGTCGAGAGGCACTTGAATTTTTTGAAGGGTTTGGTTAGACAACAAGCACGTCCTGATGGTTCTATGGTGGAGGGATATATGGTATACCAAAACATGATGTATATTAGTGAATATCTTCCTAAATTAGCGTCAAAGCTCAATTTAGGTCGCATTTGTGATCTAGAATCCAATAACAATTTTGAAGGGGAGTACCTGAATGGGAAAGGTAGATTGAGGAAGGTGAAAGGTAATTATTACCTAGTGGATATTAATTAATATAGTACATTTGACTGTTGATTTTTATGTATATATCATACTTATTTTATTTTTAATATTCAATATGCAACAATTAAAAGTGTATACTGTGTTAAGTGAATATACATTTGTACTAAATTTTAATTTTATTTTCATCAAGCAATTGGTTAAGCGTGGGATGCACTTCATTTATACATCGCAAACAATCTTGATTGGATGAAGGTATGGATTGAACGATGTGAACAATATGGTCATGGAATATCATGGGAAGGTGTGGCTTCATTAGTTAAAGAAACTCATCGTAGTGGAGATACCAATCTTACACAAAGGGAAATCGATTTAGCATATGGTTTAAAAGATAAGCATGTAAGCATATTAATCATCCATACTATTTATGTTTTTGCAAATATATTGATGTACACGTTGATTTTTTTCCCTGCGGGGCATAAAAATGCACTTAATCACCAATTCATGATGTAATATTTACATGTATGCCTTGTTGTAGGTAAAAAACCATAAGGATATGTGGTGCAATGGTTGTAAATTTCGCATCAAAAAGTTGGATGAAAATAATAAAACATCAGATTGTGGGATATCTGCAGTCTTTCAGGTAACCAATGTTTCCTTTAGAAGTGACAGCCATCCATAACTTTCAGAAAATCGATACTATGGGTATTTGGAATATATTTTCCAATGTGACTTTAACTCCTTCAATGTAGTTTTGCTCATTGCCAAAGGATACAAGTTACGATTGAATCAACGCGATCCCAATAAAACTATTATTGAACATGATAATGGATTTACCATGGTTAATACAAGGTTGTTTGAGCCAAGAACGGAGCCCTATGTTCTTCCAAGCTAATGTGAACAAGTATTTTACTCTGAGGTTCCAGGTAGAGAGGGTTATTCATTTGCTGTGAGACACGATCCAAGGGGAAGGCCGGTAAAGTATAATGTAGAGGAAGGAAATGAAGAGGGTATTGAAGAAGAAGACAATGTTGAAGAAGATCAACATGAATTAGATGATCATGTTCCAGAGGAAGATGTCAAAGAATTAGTTGAATCAGATGATGTAGCAGACAATGTCCATGAATATGATATCGATGATGACATGATGATCAAAACTAACATCGATGACGATGATGATATGGTCAATCCTTATAATGTTGAATTTGGATCGGATGATACAAATGATGACTTGGATGAAGAAGATGAAGAAGATGATGAAGTCCATTGAAGTGTATGAGGTATGCCTTAATATATCTACTCTATATGTTTTGATTTAATATCGCGATAGAATTATTGAATTTTATTGGTATGTATAAATTAATTGTTTCTTAGTGTTTTTTACATTTTCCTGTATGTTGGCATATGTTATAATTAGAGACATTTCTTCTTAAGTATGAAAAAAAACACAATAAATGGTTTTTTTGTACATAGATTTTGTCGGGTTATGGGGGATTGAGAGTGACGTGAGAGGGGAGGGTCAGATGAGCTTCCACCTTCACGTGGTTGGACCTATTTAGTTGAGAATATTAAATTATTCTCGAAATAAAGAGAATATCAGTAAGGAAATGAACAATTATCATGCTAACCCAAATGGTGTGCTTGATCATGTACTGCACGGGGCCAACGTTGAAATATTTTCAATTTGTGCTTGTATGGACTGAAATTTGGCATGGTTAGACTAGACGCATGAATTGGCGGTGTGGGAGGGTTTCTAGACTCAAACATGACTGACAAAAACAATTAAACAATAAAAAACCAAACCTATAGATTAATTAATGTACTACACGGGGCCAACGTTGAAACTTTATCAATTTGTGCTTGTATGGACTGAAATTTAGCATGGTTAGACTAGACACATGCATTGTGGGTGTGGGATGGTTTCCATAATAAAACATGACTGACACAAAAAATTTGACAATCAAAAACCAAACCTATAGATTAATTAATGTACTGCACGGGGCCAACGTTGAAATTTGTTCAATTTGTGCTTGTATGGACTAAAATTTGGCATGGCTAGACTAGACGCATGCATTGACGGTGTGGGAGGGTTTCCAGACTCAAACATGACTGGAAATGCTATATTGTTTTGTATAATATTTCCAATGAGCCATCATTTTTCCAATTTCAATTATGGATGTCTAGTCTATGTAGGGCACAAGTTGCAACACACAACCTTGGCCTCTCTATGCACACAAATTCGTACTTTTGAATTCATTGATAAGATTTTGTTCTAAATCATATGTAATGGAAAATATTTGTAGACATAATTCTTATATCACCCTTAATACATGTTCATTGCATCCATTAAATCCATAATGCATCCCATCTAGATCTTGTTGACATGCAATTGGATTCAGTTTGATCTCATTTGACTTGTTTCAATCACCTAATATTGTTTCCTTTGGGGCGGCCATGTCTATATTATTTTTGAGTTATAAAAATATACCATATTATTAAAGTATATGTTAAATCTAATTGGGTCAAATTTCATAAGATGCAAGGTCAATTTCCAAAACTTTTAATGTTGGCCCCTTTTACTAGTCACTTGTAGGGTTCCATGTGAGTCGCGTCATGTAGTATATATTATGGAACACATTTTTCTCTCTTTTAACAATATTTAATGATTGAAATCTATATTTATATGTATAATATTTCCAACAAGCTATCATTTTACCAATTTTGGTTCTTTATGCTTAGTCTATGAAGGGCATCGCAAGTTGCAACATATAGTCTCATCCTAGAGGGGTGGAAATTTTCATAGTTGTGAATTCACTATCTATTCTATTGATGTCTCATTATAGTTAGTTAAGCCTTATAATACAATGTACTGTCTTTTACAATAAATATCCATGGTATGCCTCACTTGCTTATGTTATACAAGGCCGCAAATCCTCATTCCATATTTTCTAAGCATGCTACTCACCATTGAAAGAATTGAGAACACAAATTAAGCATCCCCAAATCTATTTAAGTCAATGCAACCATCCTCACAAAAGGTCTCTAATTCCATTTGACCATATACCGAAACTTTTCTTATAAATTGATAGCTTACTTATGATTTAGATTTTATCTAGGGAATTATTTAAAACCCATCCTATTTCTTTGTTTACATCTACATCCCAATTTTCTTCCTCTTTGTAACTTTTTATATTATAGTTAGATTGTGCTACAACTAGTTAATGGTATTTTCACACTTGAGAAAGTGATAAACCTTAGGTCCCTTTTCCTACATTTCTTCATCACGATATTGAAGGGGGGTAATATAATTAATGTATTTTGTTAATTGTATTCATTAGGTAGAAAATATAGATTATATAGTTATGCCATGTAACCATCCCACTTGAATGTTATAAGCATCATTTCCCTCGCCAATAAGCATTATCAAACTTCAAGTCGCATCACATTGGGACAATTTATCCTAGATAATCCAATATCATTTATTGACATCTCCACCCCATGGAATATTCATCCATATATTGAATAAGGAAATCATCCTAGCATTGCACTGATCACATTACATTTAACTCTTGGACCTTGATACTCAAGTATCAATGAGTATTATTTATGCGGCCTTGATACTTAAGTATCAATGATTATTACTTGTCCCCATCATAAGTGTTTTCGTTGAATTCCTATTGAGTCGAACTAATAAATTTTGACCAACAATTTTGTTTATATGGTCAGTATCCCTTATTATATTTTGAAAATATCTCATCTTGCACCAACTCTCCAAATTCCATCCAAAACTATGTAACACCTGCAATTAAAGATAAAAACATGTGTAAACATGGAAATAGATTCTTACATAGAAATATATTGATTTTAGTAAAAATCCAATTGTCAATCCCCCACAAATAGAAAAACTCCAAGATCCAAGATCCTCCACATCTTGGACATGATCTACTTGAATAGGATCTTATATAGTTAAGATTAGTTCTCTCTAGGCCTAATGTTATAGTAATACCTCCTCTAGGTCACATCACTAGCCCCTTGGCTAGAATCCTAGAAGGTAATTACATCAAAACAACACTTTTATATGGTTAAAACCACATAAATTTTCCACATTGATTACAAGTAAGGACAATTAGGTTTGAGCATGATTTCCCTTATTTAGATGTTTGTACTCCACAACAATTAAATTGATATCATTTGAGATAAATTAGCACTATCCCCATAAGGTTATTTATGTGATATGGGGTCAAAACTCTCCCCACAAGTCTATTGTGTGATATGGGCTCAACATTTTCCCCATAGGGTTAGTGTGCTCCCAAATTCAATAATCAAATCAAGCTTCCACACTCTATGCGCAAGGCTATTGTGCTTTCCCCTTCATTTGTCCCTTAAAAACTTAATTCTAATATTAAAATATTAAAATATAATATATAATGTAATAATAAAAAATAAAAAATATTAATATATATATATAACAAAATATTAAAATATATTGCATTATAAAAAATTTAAAATAAAAATATCAATATAAAATTTATATTATATTTAAAAACATAAATTAAAAACAACATCCAACTAACATTACCAAATCGAGCTCCACACCCCCATTAATAAGCTCATTCATGAACCCTGTCTCATTCTCAACCCCTGTCCAAGGTGAAAGTTGTTGCCATCTAGCCTAAGACTCTCATAGGAGATTGACACTGCAACAAAGGAGGCCCAAAGGAGAAGACACTGCAAGAAAGGAGAAGACACTGCAGCTTGAATCTGTCCAAGGAGATTGACGTTGTAGCAAACGAGGCCCGCGGAGGAGAAGACCGACCCCATAGAAAAAACGACACGCTAGGGAGGAGACCAAACAAGTAGTTGGACTGTCATCGTCGGTGACCCACAATGACATCAGTAAGTTACAACCCTTCATCATATTAGTAGAAAACAAAACAATTGTATCTCTGCATTTGGGATTTGAATTTGGTAAAAGGGTTTTCCTTTTTCAATTTTGTGTTTGGGTTGAGATTCAAAACAAACCAATTTTAATTAGTACGCTAACTTGGAATTGAGCATTGACTCTGCATATAACAAAAAAAATAGTCTATTGAATCATTAGAGGTTTAATTGTGACAAAATATGGCTATGCATTCCATAAGAGACTTGATCCTCAAGAATGGTCAGGAAAAAATCATTAAGAAACTAGTCATTACCTAGTTATTTAGCACCAAGTTCAAGTAATGAGATATATGTAATAATCCTTGCACTAAATTTATGGAAGATCGAGTAAAGCATAGAATTAGCATTCAAAACATATAAGGTTTGAGATAATGGTCATTCTTGCTCTATGGAACCAAAAAATCCAACATCCTCATACGTGTATTTTTTGATGGAAAAACAAGTTGAATCTTATTCCAAAAGAGTCTTCACAACACTAATGAATGCATAAAAAAACCTAAGGCTATCAATATGAAAATGATATGCATACCTAGAATACTTTGGCCATCGGGTTTCTTCCAAATCCAAGAATTTTCCTTGGATTTATCATTAAATGGATTTGCTCAAAGAATTAAAGCATTCAAAACATGAGTATCAAACATAGATTTTTAATTTTGTAAATAAGGAAAACACTTAGTTTTTCCAATAAATTTTCCACCAAATTGGTTTCAAACAAGTGCTTTCCTCCCAACAATAGGCAACCTAATCAGATTTCCACCCCGAGCTAGGACTATGAAACCAAAAGTTAAAAGACACGAACTTGGGTTTTATATCTAGAAAGCTACCACAATCCCGCTCAAAATAGATTTTCCCTCCAGGCACACACCCAACCTTCAGTCAACCAAAATTCCTTTCCCAAAAACCATACATGACACAAGGCCCATAATTTCCTTTCTATACTATCTAGTTCCTCAAGAAACTCACCCCCCTCCAATGTCCCATTGTAGGTAAAGGAAAAATGTTTTTTTTTCGATTACTCTTAGGGTTGTTGAATTGGTAGTTTGGGATAAACTTTGGGTAACTCAGCTCTTGGATTGGTAGTTTGGGATCAACTTTGGGTAATTGGTCTCTTGGATTGGTAGTTTGGGCTCAAATTTGATTACATTTTCTCAATCACACAAGGAATCATAGCCACTTCTCTTTCCCAATTTCACTCACAGGTTCAATCATAGATTCCATTTCGATTTCTCTGAGGTTATGAACAAAAAATATCACATACAACTCAATAAGAAAAGTATTGAATGTGAAGGAAAAATCTAGGTGGAAGCTTGCTTTCATCAAATTAGAATTCATATATCTTAGGCTTCCATGCATGCAATTGAAATTGATATACCTTAGGCTTGCATGAGACCACATATTTATTGGGTGAGAACATGTGAGGAAATTTGGCAAAGAAAGGTGGTAATATCATACCTTTGCTAAGAAACCTTAGGGAATAAAGGTTCTTGTTGTTGCTGCAACATCCTTCCCCAAATTTTTTGTAAATATTGGGGCCCCTCCTTGTACATTTTTGTAATCAAATGCTCTTTCTTATTTTGAAGTTTATCCTTCACCTTTTGGATAGCTTTAACTCTTGTTTCCCAAAGGAGTGTCCATTGATCAAATTTTTGATTAAGGCAGAAATCCTTTGTTGCCTTTGGCGCATGTTTTAAACTTAACTCTACCGCTTTGGGTGCGGTTTTTAACTTTAACTTCGCCGCCTTTGGTGCAAGTTTTAACCATGAGTAGGCCACCTTCCATGCAGCACTCAAAGCAATTTTTTAGCCGCCTTGGGCATGAATTTTAGCCTCATCCCGGTCGATGTTAGGGCGCAGTCTTTGGTAATAATCCTGCCGAGTATGGCGCATTGTTTAGCTTTGAAACCGCCGTGAAAATCTCTTATGCCTTTGCGCCACTTTTGCTTTCTCAATTTTTTCTTTCTCGCCGGCTTGCGCGGTGCAGTCTCCATCACTAAAACGCCCTCTGTTGCGCATCACCAAATCTTAAATCTACCACCCGCACTATCCTGCCTCACCTTTTGACGCAGTTTTTAAGCCCATGATCGCCACCCGTTGCGCCATTTATGAGTTTAAAACTCCCCTTGGAGCCAGAAGCGCTCCTCACCATCGCGAAATTTTAATGTTGCGCTCACCACCCACTGTGTAAACCTTAGGCACGAAGATGCCGCACGTTGAGCAGATCTTACCGTCACGATCACTACCCGCCGCACAAAGTTTAACATTTTGATAGTCGCTTTTGCACCTCTAATCCTTTTCGGCATTGGCACAGGTTTGTTTGGTTGGGAAATTAATGCCTCCTCGTGTGAAATTAAAATCCCTTGCATTGAGCCCTATGCACATTTAACTCGCGACCCTGTCACCCCAGTGCATTAATGCGTCCCCTATATCAATGCATAGAACGAGATTTTTGAGCTCATTCTACCTTTTTCGGGGAGAGCCATAGTTCGCTGTGTTCGCATTCGTCATTGTTGGATTATATCTGTCTCGGAATGCTCGCAGCTACAGGGAGCCATTGCAAAACTGACAGGTAGGTACCTCAAATACCTCCCCGTTTCATTCCTTTGGTTCATGTGTAATTCTTCCCCATTATGCAGTTTGTTTGTTTGGATATATATATATATATATATATCTACGCCATAGAGTCTTAGCATCCACCCCAGTCGTGAGCAAACTCCACTCCCACTAAAAATGGAGACCATGAATCAGTCCATACGAACCAGAGCTCGGAGAGTCCTATTACCATCATTGTGTCCCAATATTCTCCCATTTCCACGCGCTCGGCGTCGCCGGTGCCTTCCCCACACAACATACCCATTGATAAAGCATCCAGCTAGAGGCATCCTCGCCAAACCCTTCGCGTCAATTTGTTTAAATGCGTATCCCCAAACTGTGGCAAAGTTCTGCCGACATGTATAGCCCGAAACTACTCGCGGTAGTTGCAGAAATGAAGCATGCATTGAAGCCTTGATGTATAAACCAGGGAGCAGCCATAATGTTTTACTCTATGCCCACAATGAATTTTTAGATCAACGTAATCGCCCAAAGGGACTAAGTATTGAGCTAGGCTCTACTCTCACCTATTTCGAAACTCATCCTAGTCAGTCCTCCGAAGTTTGCAGTAGAATCCATCCCAAATTCCTGAAACGCCAACGACCAAAGATACATAAAGGTCACGTCTAGGTCCACGCTATTCTGATGTTGAGCAGTAAAGTTGTAATGCTTGTATCACTGTGTTGGTCTCAAAATTGTTTTTTGCGAAGTAATAACAATCATTTCCATAGTTTGCAATGCATGAAAGATATGCTGCTTTTGATTAGGAGCTTTATTATTACATGCGCATTTCTTCATCATAATGCAGTTGCATTTAAACCATTGCGCCAAAACGTTCAACACAACCCTTATTTGTATTACTTGGCTCATTGCAGATTGGAAATACATAAGAGATCCGCTCGGCGCAAAGCAAATCTTGTAGAATCGGATTCCGACGTAGAGATCCTATTAGACACATCTCTCGAGACAATGTTCGGGGATACGATGGCTACCACCGGGGTGCTTCCAGGAAGTTATGCTCTTGAATTTGGGTGGAGTGATCTTTATAAGCTCATCAGGGATCAAAATAACCCACAAATTCCTCTCGAAGATTCCATGGTTTACACGAATATTAGAAAATCCTGTCTTCATAAGGCGACGACTCGTCCCGAGTTGTTCCCATGTTCAGAGGTCATCGTTTGGATCATCCCTCATGTTCAAATAGATACAAGGCTGATCAACAACAAGGATGGGATGGCTCTGTCATCCTTCACACCCCAATTCATCACAACAATTTACAAATTGCCCCATCCAGGGACCTGGTTAACTAACCAATGGATAATGGATAATTCGGGGGACCCCCTGGAATCCGCTAGGAAGATGATGATCAATGACAAACATATCAGATGGAGGAAAAACAATGAATATGAGAGAAACCTCCTAAAAACTCCCTATCGACTTATTGCATTAATGCTAAGTCGGATCTTTTGTATGGCAAATGGAAAGGTCTTCAAGCTCGGGTGGGTACCAGTGATATTTCACGTGGCCACGTCTGGTACCATATTCAATTGGGCAGAAGTGATTTCAGATAGTTTGTCCTTGCAGCTAACTGCTACTCAAGGGGCATTAACTCAGAAGAAGGCGGACTTCTTCATGTCCTCCTACTTGAGGGATTGCCTACTAAGTAAGCAACCTTTCCCAGACATAGGCTGTTCATGGAATAGGAAAGAGACACCCCTCTTCATAGCATACCAACCTAAATGGGCAAGCAAGTATGCTAACCACTATAAAGAAATCTATGAGAAACTCATAATGCCGCTATATCAGCTTATTTTTGTGGAGGAATCGAATTGCATGTCTGAAAATGCAATGCCTATTATAGAAGAATTCGGCGACTACTATTTCTCTTCTAATGGCACATACATCCGAATGAGCGGAGGATCACAGCCTCCCTATTTTTTTCCCCGGTATGTGACCGATTTTGCGATCCACAAGGAAGCCTTGAGACAACTCTTCGGTACTGGCGGAATTAACAAGATCTTAGTAGATAGAAAGAAAGGCATGCACCTGCCCATGCCCTTCACCATCGGAGCATACAACCTCCCAAAGGCCAGCGATGGTGAAAACTTAGCTCAAGGCCTTGAGGTATTTCATTTTGGCACTATGCCTTTTAAGAGGAATGATCCCGATGGCAGGATCGCCAAACACTGCCTTAAAGTCCAAACCTCGTTTGATTATACACATCTCATGGACCAAACTGAAGAATTCTTCCGCATCGCCAGAAATTTGACTGAATTGGGGAAACGTTACAAAACGAAAAGCGGGACTAGTGCTAGCCCTAGACCTATAGGCTTGATCCAGAAGGAGTAGCAAGCCGCAGCTAGTAGTCTAGCAAAATCTCAAAAACAACAGGATGACCAATAACTACAGGATGAGCCTCACCAGCAATATGATTTCTAAAAGGGTTCAAAAGAAGAGGATGATCAGTACATGCAAGAGGTAGAAAGGCTTGGGAAAGAGCAGGAAGCAAATAGCCAACAAGAAGCTAATGCTGCCAAAATCCAACAAGAACAGGAGATGGAAGCTAAGCGTTTGGAAGATGAAAGAATCCAAACTACCGAAGCCGCAGAGAAGATCAAGTTAGAGGAGGTTAAAAGGCTACAAGACATCAAAGAAAAGGCCGAAAAGTAGGCTGCTGAACTAGCAGAAGAAGCTAGGTTACAAGCATAGAAGGACCAAAAGGACGCAGCTGAAAGGGCGGAATTGGCAAGGTTACAAGCCGAAAAGGAAGCTGCAGAGCTTGCAGAAGTAGCGAGGATACAAGCAGAAGAAGAAGCCAAGAAAGCGAGTGAACAGGGCTCGTTCAGTCCGCAAGAAATGGACTTAGATCTGCAAAAGATAGACCAATCAAGGATTGATGATATTGGGGTCGTTCCTACAGATGAATTGGCCCTAACCCCGTACAACCCTAGGTAGCAGCGCCAAGTGGCCAACCTGAATTCTGTTTATTTTCATGAATGGAAGAAGGCTATCATTGGTATATCAGTTAAGAAAATGGAATCCAGACCAGACAGCTTCGAACTCAGGGTATCAGAAACTACCCTTGTTCAGGGGATTAACCTTGACCCCGCTTTCACAAGGGAATGTTCTGTGTCCGCAGCTCAGGCAAACAAAGCCAATGTTGACTTTCTGATGGATGAAGCGAAGAATTATAGGGAGTTATCCTTCAAAATAAAAGCTGACAGGAAAAAGGAGGTTTCAGAGTCAAATGAATTGAAAAGAAAGTATAAAGAACTCATGGTTGAAAAGGAAGAATCAACTCTGACAATCCAGTAGCTCGAAAAGGAGAAGAATGCATTAGAAACGCAGTTGCTTTTTGTTGAAGGCACACATGAGCACTCACAGGCTCGTGTGTTAGAATTGGAGTGTAGTTGCAAGAAAGACCAGGCTTCATTCCATAGCTATTTGTGTGATCAGCAAGAGAAAACACACCAACTGCTAACATCAGTCTCAAAAGATATAAGTAACATAAAGGAGATGGTTACAAAGATGTGGGCCATTGAGGCAGAGGCACTTGATTCTAAGAATAAATTTGCTCTCCATGTAATAGAAATTAAAGAGTAGTTTGAATGGAGAGTAGGAAAATATGGTTTCCCTCAAAACTTGCGGGCCACAACAGAGACAAAATTAGACTTTGATATTGGTGTCTTCGAATTCTGTAGAGACTGCGGCAGCAAGTTGAGCCAAAGAATCTGCAGGTCAACCAAAACTTGCCAGAAACTTTACTCAACAACCCGGAGATCCTTGGAGAAGTGTCACATTGTTCTGCCAGAGAACATCTATGATTTTCCTAGTAGAGAGATACGCAAAGCAGAGCTGCAAGCCAATTTGAGCACAAAACTAGAATATCTCAATAAGGTAGAGATATTCACCCCTGAAGATCTCTGACATTTCATCGGTCAGGCCGCTATCCATGCATATTTTCTTGAAGACATTTCTCGGGTTGTGGCTGTGGGATCAACTTCTATCAAATCGGATTTGCGCCAATTTGAGATAATTCTCAAAGTAACAGTCGCAGCGCGGGGAAATACCATTCTCAAGGAAATAAACCAATGGGCTAGTTACATTCGATCTGTTGAGCAGTCCATGCAAGTAAGTTCCCTAGCTGAAATTGGAAGACCTTCAAAAGTAGTGCTGCCAGCACCAGTAATTTCCCCTGCTAAAATCAGCGAACCAACAGATGCAAGAGAGCCAGCTGAGGCAATCAGTACACCTGGGCCTTAGTTATTGTCAATGTGATAAAAGGAAAACATAGCTGGAATTTGTTTTTTTTTATATCTTGTAAAAGACAAATTTTTTTTTAGTTTGTCTTATTAGTCACTAGAAGACAAAATTTTGTTTCCCTCCTAGGTTTAGGTTTTGGGAAAAGAGAATATTGTAAATCTATAAATAGAAAGACAGAAGAAGATCGAAGGGCTTTTTTTTGGAGGAGAAAAAAGGGACTCTCGGCACTTGTGTGTAAAGGAATTTGCTGCATGTATTGGGGTTGCTTTTTGGCCTAATTAAAGCTTGGATGATTGCGTTTTTTTGCCAGGAACATGTGTCAAATCTCTATTGAGCTATCTCTGGATGCGTTTACATATGTTTTGTAAGTCCTTTCTTTACTACGCATGAATTGTTTCTAAATGTGATGAAAGCTTCTCATATATTTTTTCTGTGCAATTAATGTTTAATTCAAATGAGCAATTGGAATGTTTAAATTGAATCAGAGCTATCTCTGTAATCATTTATTTTCTGCTGGAGAAATGTCTTTAAGATTGAATGGCTATCTATGAAATCTTTAGTTATTTCTACAGTTTTATTGCTCATATATTCATTTTGCTCCTTGCAAGGATAGGTTAAATTTGCTTAAGATAGTCTAGATTTATTTTCAACTAGTTCTAGGATTGGTTTTGTTATAGTTTGCATCTAGATTAAATCACTTGCATATCATCTTTAAGATAAAATCACATAAACGGTGGATCGGGCATCAACCGGTGAAAACTTAAACAAATCTTTTTTTTTAGATCTTATACGGTAGCCGGGTCGTTAACCGGACGGATTCCCCACACCAAATGGTGAGTGATCTAATTGGGATCACCTATCGGGAAGAATCCCTTGCTGATTGATGCTACGATCTTCGAGGAATCAATAGTTTTTGGCACTAGAAGGAGGGCCTGAAGTGCATGGCTGGTAGAAAAGATCCCTTCATTAGAAGAAATCCAATTGAAGACCCGTTTGAAACAGTCGTTCCAAAAGATTCAGATCTGTAATCCAGAAATCAAGAAAATACAAATCCCGAATGTGAACAGCAAGAAACACTGTATGTTGTTCCTTTTGCTGAAGTAGCGAATTTAAGAAGACATACCTGCGCTTATGTTAGGCATCTCGGTGGTTTGAACACAATTCCATTACTTCCTAGACGAGCAACTCCTAGGAGAGAACCACAGTATACCAGAGACGCAGTATTGGTACAAAACTTAGAAGATCTGCTAGATCTATCGTTAGAACAAATTACTGAGCCGTTGGGAGAAATTGGATTTGAAACTCCTCCAGAGTTGCAGACTCCACAAAATTCTCCACCTCATACTCCGCATGGCTCTCCGCCGCGTGCTCCGAGAATCATGGCCTAGAGAGCAGCGGGAGCTCTAAATCTGGCAGGTCCTTTCCATAATCTGCCTAAGAACCATGAGAAAGTTTTTCCTAAATATGACCCAAGTAAAGGGATCACTGCAGAGGGTCATCTTAAAATTTTTTATCTAGCCTTGAGTCTTTTAAATGTATAACACAAAGATGTGGTTTTCTGACTGTTTCCCTACACATTCGAACCCAAAGTTTCTTCTTGGTATTTTAGCCTTCAAGCTAGTTCAATATCCAATTGGGAAGACTTTGAAAAATGCTTTTTAAAGAAGTATGGAAACCAGAAAACAGTAGCTACCCTAATGAAAGAATTGTTGTCCATGAGAATGGAGAAGAAGGAGAAGGTCCAAGAGTTTAACCAAAGATTCACTACCCTCCTGAATAATTTTAGTGATGCAGCAAGGCCTACTGAGGAATCATTAGTTGAGCACTACATGACAGCTCTTGACTCTACCATAGCCATGTTTGTCAAAAGAACCAAGAAAACTACCTTGATAGAAAACTTCAAAGAAGCAAGGAAGGTCGAAGAAGAAGCGGACAACATTTCCAAGCACACTCTAGATTTAGAGGCAAAGCAGCCTGCGTGAAGAAACCTTTTCTCTTAACCAGGAACAAGGAAGAGCCATCCACTGATATGGAAAACATGGTCAAAATGATGCAGAAGCTTTCCAACAAAATTGTGGATTTAGAAAAGGACAAAGCAGCCAGTACCTCCAGGAAGCCTTTCAAACCTTACTATAAGAAAAGAGAGGAAAATGGGAAGCCAACTCCACCCGTAAACAATTCCGTTGTTTTAAATTTAAATGAAGTAGGGATGGATCATTTATGTACTTTCCATCAAGAACAACATTCTGAAAAAAGTTGTCCATAGTGGATTAATTCAATGAGTTTAGTGATGAACCAAATGCTTGATGCGCAATCGTCAAAACAAAGGGATCCTCAAGAGGAACAAATTTCTGAGCAGGAGAAAACCACCCCAGACACCACCATGGTTCTCTGGGATTGGGCACCAACTCAAGAATCTTCTCTTGAAGATTTCGCTGATGAGTCTCGAGCAGCATCCATAAATGTTTCAACTAGGAGTAAAGGCCCCTTACCCGATCAAACGTTAGATGTTCCTAAAGCGAAATTTGCAAAGGAATTGCCGAAGCAACACATAACAATTATCCCACAGCAGCCCAAAGCAATCCTGACACTTACAAAAGAATCAACTACTAAAAAACAAATAACCAAATATTACTCCGAACGAAACAGAAACTCAGCCAAAGGTTTCGAAGGTATGCAATATGGGTTACAATATAATTGAAGACATTAAGAAGACTAAAGCCAACATCTCAATATTTGACATGTGCAGTCTACCCCAGCAAAGACAGAAGTTGTTGGAAGCTTTTGACCCACAGGCTAGTTCTTCGTCTGAAAACATAGAAGACAACCCTTCAAATGTCATGCCTCTGTCAATCTGCAGAAAGATTAATGGACAGCCAATCCCTTGTCCATCTCAAATCATACAGTTGGATAGGACTTCTGTTAAGGTCATTAATGAAATGAAATATGTCCTCATCATACTCTCAGTAGACCCTAGGGTGTGTCATTTCGTTGATATAATGATAGTTGATATCCTTGAGGCTTACGGTTTGATTTTGAGTAGGGACTGGTCTACGAAATTGAATGGTTATTTTGCAACAGACTAGTCTCATTTGCAGTTTCCTTATCAAAGTAAGCAAAACCAGATCAAGATATTGAGAGAACCTCATATGAAACAAAATGTAACTCAATTAGAAGAAAAAAACGAAGCTCTTGCTTTCTCGTCTTCAGTTTTGGGAAACTATTTTTTAGAGATTGAACCAGGAAACTATCAATCACAAGATGCTAGCCATAATCCAAATGAGTAGTCCGATCTCCTTCAGTTTTCTCGAACTGATGATATTGATTGTAACATAGTAGGACTAGTCACTAACGTAATTGTTAATGATACTAGTGTAGTTAAAGAGGAAGTTATTTTTTGGATTCTTTACTTTGATGGCTCCAAAACCCAAGAAGGATCAGGGGCCGGCTGTGTTTTGATTGATCCCAGTAGGAATAAGCACTTTTTATCTTGTAGATTAGAATTTGAATGTACTAACAACACTGCTGAATACGAAGCTCTAGTCCACGGGCTAACGAAGGCTATTGACTTAGGTGTCAAATATTTGAAAGTCATTGGTGACTGAGAAATAGTCGTCAGGCAAGTGAGAAACTCAAATTCACTGTCTTTCGCCTCATTTAAAAGGTTACCAATCTGAGGCTTGGAATTTGATTTCTTGTTTTGATGCTTTCAATATAGATTCCATTCCTAGATTGCAAAATGCTGCAGCTGATTTATTGGCTACTTCCGCTTCCAGATTAGTTCCTACAAATAATAAATGCTCTATTGAATTGATTTTCAGGCCATCTGTCCCAGATAACATTACGAATCTCAGAGTATTTGATGATGATGATCAGATCATCAGCTTCTTAACGAATGAAGATGCCTTCCATGAAGCCATAATAGACAAAGAGAAGCATGATTCAGACCTGCAAAGTAAAGACGTTGATAAAGGATATTTTATGCCTAAAGGAGTGAGAACTCTGGAAGCTTTGTTTGACCTACATAGAAAGTTCAAAAGACCAGTGAATGCTAAAAGTCATAGCTCCTCTATGACGCATGAATTGATTAATCTGGGTACAAAAGCTGAACCAAAATATGTAAATCTAGGAAAATGTTGCTCGCCAGGCGAGAGGGATAGGTTTATCAAACTTTTAAAGCAATACAAAGATGTTTTTGCCTAGATGTATGATGATCTGAAAACTTATGATACCCGCATTATTCAGCACATCATACAGATGAAAGCAGGCGTTAAACCTTTTCAGCAGCAATTGAGGAGCATGCATCCAACTCTTGAGCCTCTAATTCAAAAGTAGTTAAAGAAATTGTTAGATGCAAAGATTATTTTCAAGGTTTGGCATTCTGAATGGGTCTCCAATCTAGTTCCCGTACGCAAAAAATTAGGAGAAATCAGACTGTGCGTGGACTTCCAGAATCTTAATAAGGCTTCCGATAAAGATAACTATCCTATGCCCCCAATGGAACAAATCTTGCAGATGGTGTCAAGATCAGATCTTTTCTCCCCACTAGATGGTTTTTCGGGATACAATCAAGTACTAGTAGCAGAGGTGGACCGTCTCAAAACCACGTTCCGTACTAAATGGGGTACCTTTGCTTATCATAGGATGCCTTTTGGTCTGATAAACACAGGAGCTACCTTCCAACGATCCATGGACACCGCCTTCCGAGGTCTGAGCAGTCAGCGTGTAGTAGTCTACTTAGATGATGTGACAGTGTTCTCAAATAAAAGGGAAGACCATGTTTTACACCTAAGGCAGATTTTCGATCGCTGTAGGAAATATGGTATTTCCTTAAACCCCAAGAAAAGTGTGTTCGCAGTTCTTGAAGGGAAACTTTTGGGTCATATCATCTCAAAAAGGGGGATCTCAATAGATCGAGAGAGAGTCCAAGCCATTAACAAGATTCCCATGCCCCACAGTAAAAAATCTATGCAATCATTCACGTGCACTATTAATTTTGTCCGAAGGTTCGTTCCAGATTTTGCCCAAACAGTAAAACCTTTGCAGCAGATGATAAAACAAAGCGTGCAGTTTAAGTGGACAGACTTAGAGAAAGTGGCATTTAAAGATATTAAAGCTGCTATAGCCAATGCACCTTCCCTAAAAAGCCTAGACTTTGATAAGGACTTTATCATGTATACTTTTGCTTCAGACGACTCTCTCGCAGTTGTGCTTACACAGAAGGTGGAATCAGGGGATGAATATCCCGTCTCTTTCATGAGCATTGGTCTGCAAGGTGCTGGACTCAACTATCCTGTTGTGGACAAGCAAGCCCATGCTGTATTTAAAGCAGTAAAACAGTTCAGACCTTATATTTTAAAGAATTGGACTAAGGTCGTAGTTCCTCACCCCGCCGTTAGATCTTTGTTTGTCCAGAAAGAGCTAGGAGAATGAAGAGGCAATTGGGTCACTTCTCTCCAAGAGTATGATTTAGAATTCAAGCTAGCTACCATTATTAAAGGCCAAGGACTATGCAAGTTACTAACCGAGCATCTGGTTGATGAAGAGTTGGATTGGGAAAATGAAGCCGAGATGAATTTGCTTGAAGTGTGTCCTATTTTTACATCTCCTGAATCCTGGTATAGAGACCTTGTGCATTATTTGCAGCAGGGGTATTTGCCAGAACACTGGAGTTCTAAGCAAAGAAGGGCACTTCGTCTAAAATCAACAGCTTATCAAATCATTGATGGGGTGCTTTTCAGAAAGAATTTTGATGGGATTTTTCTCCACTGTTTGGAAAAAGGGGATGCCGATAACATGGTCAAAGAACTACACGATGGACCTGTTGGGGGTCACTATTCTGGGGATACCACCGCTCATAAAATCCTGAGAGCTAGGTATTATTGGCCCACTCTTTTTAAAGACGCTCATGCTTATGCGTGAAAATGTGATGTGTGTCAGAGAAGCGCCGGAAAGTTACCCAAGGCGGCAGGTCCCCTACAGCCAGTCATCATTTCTAAGCCATTCAAGCAATGGGGCATAGATGCTATAGGGGAAATAAATCTGAATTCTTCGCTGCAACACCGGTATATTCTTACGACCACACATGATTTCACAAGATGGGTGGAAGCAATCCCGCTGCGGAAGTTAAATGAGGATGCGGTCATCGAATTCCTGTAGAACAACATCATAACCAGGTTTGGGGTTCCAATTTCCCTAGTCTTTGATAATGCACCTTACTTTTCGTCTTTTAAGATAAATGAATTTGTTTATGAGAAATGAATTAAATTACACTATTTGGCTAATTACTACCCCCAAGGAAATGGATTAGCCGAATCAACCAAGAAGACTCTCATTCAAATTCTTAAGAAGACTGTGATAGAAAATCAAAGAGGTTGGCACACTACTCTCCCGAATGCCTTATGGGATAATAGGGTCACCCCCAAGAATGCCTTAGGTGTTTCCACATTTGCTCTTGTTTATGGTAAGGAATCCATTCTCCCTCCGAACACCTTACTCCCATATTTACAGCTCACTCAAGCATCTTGAGGTTGTAGCAGTCAGGTTCTGCAATCTAGAATTGACACCCTACTGAAGCTTGAAGAGTCCAGAATGAAAGCTAAAGACTGTTTCCACCAGCACCAGGATATAGTCAAGAGATGGTTCGATAAGAGAAAGTATGGCAAGAGATATTTTGAAGTAGGTGACTTGGTTCTCAGGTGGGATCACCCACACAAAGGTAAGGGAATGCACACCAAATTTCAGCAGTTATGGGTTGGCCCGTACCTAATTTTTGAAAAGCTCATTCCTGCCACCTATAAGCTAAAAGACCTTCAAGGGGAAGATGTAACTCTCCCTCTCAATGGTCTTGCTCTAAAGCAGTACTTTTCCTAGCCTTAGGAGGTTCCACCTTGTGTACATAAATAAAGTACTTTTCCTAGCGAATCGTCAGTGCCTTCCCCACACAACAGACCCATTGATAAAGAATCTAGCTAGAGGCATCTTCGCCAAACCCCTCGCGTCGATTTGTTTAAAGGCCCATCCCCAAACTGTGGCAAAGTTCTGCCGACATGTATAGCCTGAAACTACTCGCGGTAGTTGCAGAAATGAAGCATGCATTGAAGCCTTGACATATAAACCAGGGAACAGCCATAATGTTTTACTCTATGCCCACCATGAATTTTTAGAACAACGTAATCGCCCATAGGGACTAAATATTCAGCTAGGCGCTACTCTCACCTATTCTGAAACTCATCCTAGTCAGTCCTCCAGAGTTTGCGGTAGAATCCATCCCAAATTCCTGAAACGCCAACGGCCAAAGATACATCTAGGCCCATGCTATTCTGATGTTGAGCAGTAAATTTGTAATGCTTGTATCACTGTGTTTGTCTCAAAATTGTTTTTTGCGAAGTAATAGAAAGTCATTTCCATAATTTGCAATGCATGAAAAATATGTTGCTTTTGATTAGGATCTTTATTATTACGTGCATATTTCTTCATCATAATGCGGTTGCATTTAAACCATTGCACCAAAATGTTCAGCAAACCCCTTATTTGTACTACTTGGCTCATTGTAGATTGGAAATGCATAAGAGATCCGCCCGACGCAAAGCAAAGCTTGTAGAATCGGATTCCGACGTAGAGATCATATTAGACACATCTCTCGAGACAATGTTCGGGGATACACTGGCTACCACCGGGGTGCTTCTAGGCAGTTCTACTCTTGAATTTGGGTGGAGTGATCTTTATAGGCTCATCAGGGATCAAAATAACCCACAAATTCCTCTCGAAGATTCCATGGTTTACACAAATATTAGAAAATCCTGTCTTCACAAGGCGGCGACTCATCCCGAGTTGTTCCCATGTTCATAGGTCATCGGTTGGATCATCCCTCATGTTGAAACAGATACAAGGCTGATCAACAACAAGGATGGGATGACTCTGTCATCCTTCACACCCCAATTCATAACAACAATTTACAAATTTCCCCATCCAGGCACCTGGTTAACTGACCAATGGATAATGGATAATTTGGGGGACCCCTGGAATCCGCCAGGAAGATGATGATCAATGATGGATAGATCAGACGGAGGAAAAACAATGAATATGAGAGAAACTTTCTAAAAACTCGCTACCGACTTATTGCATTCATGCTAAGTCGGATCTTTGGTATGCCGAATGGCAAGGTCTTCAAGCTCGGGTGGGTACCAGTGATATTTCACGCGGCCACGTCTGGTACCATATTCATTTGGGCAGAAGTGATTTCAAATAGTTTGGCCTCGCAGCTAACTGCTACTTAAGGGGCATTAACTCAAAAGAAGGCGGACTTTTTCATGTCCTCCTACTTGATAGATTGCCTACTAAGTAAGCACCCTTTCCTAGACATAGGCTTCTCATGGAATAGGAAAGAGACACCCCTCTTCATAGCTTACCAACCTACATGGGCAAGCAAGTCTGCTAACCACTATAAAGAAATCTATGAGAAACTCATAATGTCGCTATATCAGCTTATTTTTGTGGAGGAATCGAATTGCATGTCTGAAAATGCAATGCCTATTATAGAAGAATTCAGGGACTACTATTTCTCTTCTAATGGCACATACATCTAGATGAGCGGAGGATCACAGCCTCCCTATTTGCTTCCCCAGTATGTGATCGATTTTGTGATCCATAAGGAATCCTTGAGATAACTCTTTAGTACTAGCGGAATTAGAAAGATCTTAGCAGACAGAAAGAAAGGCATGCACCTGCCCATGCCCTTCACCATCGGAGCATACAGCCTCCCAAAGGCCAGCGATGGTGAAAATTTAGCTCAAGGCCTTGAGGTCTTTCATTTTGGCACTATGCCTTTTAGGAGGCATGATCCCGATGGAAGGATCGCCAAACACTGCCTTAAAGTCCAAACCTCATTTGATTATACACTTCTCATGGACCAAACTGAACAATTCTTCTACAGCGCCATAAATTTGACTAAATTGGGGAAACGTTACAAAAGGAAAAGTGGGACTAGTGCTAGCCCTAGACCTAGTAATGGAAAGTCATTTCCATAGTTTGCAATGCATGAAAGATATGTTGCTTTTGATTAGGATATTTATTATTACGTGCGCATTTCTTCATCATAACACAGTTGCATTTAAACCATTGCGCCAAAATGTTCAGCAAACCCCTTATTTGTACTACTTGGCTCATTGCAGATTGGAAATGCATAAGAGATCCGCTCGAGGCAAAGCAAAGCTTGTAGAATCGGATTCCGACATAGAGATCATATTAGACACATCTCTCGAGACAATGTTCGGGGATACGTTGGCTACCATTGGGGTGATTCTAGTCAGTTCTGCTCCTGAATTTGGGTGGAGTGATCTTTATAGGCTCATCAGGAATCAAAATAACCTACAAATTCCTCTCGAAGATTCCATGGTTTACACAAATATTAAAAAATCCTGTCTTCACAAGGCGGCGACTAATCCCGAGCTGTTCCCATGTTCAGAGGTCATCGGTTGGATCATCCCTCACGTTCAAACAGATACAAGGCTGATCAACAACAAGGATGGGATGACTCTATCATCCTTCACACCCCAATTCATCACAACAATTTACAAATTGCCCCATCCAGGGACATGGTTAACTGACCAATGGATAATGGATAATTCAGGGAACGCCCTGGAATGATCGCCAAACACTACCTTAAAGTCCAAACCTCGTTTGATTATACACATCTCATGGACCAAACTGAAGAATTCTTCCACAACGCCTAAAATTTGACTAAATTGGGGAAACGTTACAAAAGGAAAAGCAGGACTAGTGCTAGCCCTAGACCTATAGGCTTGATCCAGAAGGAGCAGCAAACCGCAGCTAGTAGTCTAGCAGAATCTCAAAAACAATAGGATGACCAGCAGCTACAGGATGAGCCTCACCAGCAATATGATTCCGAAAAGGGTTCAAAAGAAGAGGCTGATCAGTACATGCAAGAGGTAGAAAGGCTTGGGAAAGAGAAGGAAGCAAATAGCCAACAAGAAGCTAATGCTGCCAGAATCCAACAAGAACAAGAGATGGAAGCTAAGCATTTGGAAGACGAAAGAATCCAAACTGCCGAAGCCGCAGAGAAGATCAGGTTAGAGGAGGTTAAAAGGCTACAAGACATCAAAGAAAAGGCCGAAAAGGAAGCTGCTGAACTAGTAGAAGTAGCTAGGTTACAAGCAAAGAAGGCCCAAAAGGACGTATCTGAAAGGGAGGAATTAGCAAGGTTACAAGCCAAAAAGGAAGCTACAGAGCTTGCAAAAGTAGCGAGGCTACAAGCAGAAGAAGAAGCCAAGAAAGCGAGTGAATAGGGCTAGTCCGGTCCGCAAGCAATGGACTCAGATATGCAAAAGATAGACCAATTAGGGATCGCTAATATTGGGGTCGTTCCTATGGATGAATTGGCCCTAACCCCGTACAACCCCGGGCAGCAGTGCCAAGTGGCCAACCTGAATTCTGTTTATTTTCATGAACGGAAGAAGGCTATCATTGGTAGATCAGTTGAGAAAATGGAAGCCAGACCAGACAACTTCGAACTTAGGGTATCAGAAACTACCCTTGTTCAGGGGACTAACCTTAACCCCGCTTTCACAGCAGAATGTTCTGTGTCTGCGGCTCAGGCAAACAAATCCAATGTTGACTTTCTGATGGATGAAGTTAAGAATTATAGGGAGTCATCCTTCAAAATAAAAGATGACAGGAAAAAGGAGGTTTCAGAGTCAAATGAATTGAAAAGAAAGTATAAAGAACTCATGGTTGAAAAGGAAGAATCAACTCTGACAATCCAGTGGCTCAAAAAGGAGAAGAATGCACTAGAAACACATTTTCTTTTTGCTGAAGGTGCACATGAGCACTCACAGGCTCGTGTGTTAGAATTGGAGGGTAGTTGCAAGCAAGACCTGGCTTCATTCCATAGCTATGCGTGTGATCACCAGGAGAAAACACACCAACTGCTAACATCAGTCTCAGAAGAAATAAGTAACGTAAAAGAGATGGTTACAAGGATGTGGGCCATGTTGAATATTGTAACTTCTAAGAATATTATATTTGTACATTATTTATTCCGGAGATGTTCCATCCCTCTGAGGTGATTCTATTATGTATCCGGAGATGTTTATTCCTCCAAGGAGTTGTGGCAACTAGGGTTATTAGACCCACCATCTCGGGGTCGGCCCAGTCAGTTATAATAGGGTATTTAACCTAATGGTTAAATACGAGCCTACATGTACTTGTGTAAAATATATGTCAGAGTAGTGTATAAATAGACGAGGTGTGTTCCTCATTTGACACACTCACACACTTGAAAAGAGGAGCACTTGTCTGGGAAATTTGCTAAGGAGGATTAGAAGGAGGGAGCACATCTTGTATTTTGGTTTATCATCTTATTGAGGAAAGCTTTGTTGGGTTTTCTACCCCATGAGGGTTTCCCAGGATAAATCTGTGTCTCTTGTGTTTATGCTATGCTTGTTGTTTCTTCAGTGATCCTGTATATCCTATTATTGTGAAATGGAATGTAATGCTGCTATTTTCTGTCTTATCATATTGAATTTTAACATGGTATCAGAGCTAACCTGAAGGAAGACAAGGTATGGCACTGACGACACTTGCTTTACTTACGACAATTTGAAGGTTAGGGTTTTACATAGCAAAAATCAGTCATCGTGGAACTTTCGCTATAAATCCATTTCTACGAAGGTTCAGGGTCTGAAAAGTTTACAGGTCGAAGATACCATCCCCAGGTACCTTGTGTCCAAAGTGAACCCTCATATTCGTTGTATTTTATGAGTTATAATCAGTACAAGTTAGGGTTTCTGCCTCTTCCAGATCTCAGTCAAAATCAGGTGACCTTGGAAAAAAGGTCATAACTTGGGCTAGGAAGCTCCAAATGAAATTTCATAAAAAGTGACAGGTATTACATAGACTGTACTATCTCAAGAAACTTTTTTAGAGGCCGAAGGTGAACCAGTGACACATGTCATGCCTTACAAGTTCGCTCTCCTATTTTATCCCATAAACAAGTCACGTTGCGACACTTGGCATAAATCTCTCTCAAAGAGTCCAATTGAGGTCAGACCTATCAAGATGGAAAGATAACAGGGCGAGATATCTCATAAAAAAAATTCAGAGGCCGAAGTTCAAACAGTGACACGTGGCACACCGTACAAGTTCGCTCTCCTGTTTTATCCCATAAACAGGTCACGTTGCGACACTTGGCATAACTCTCTCTCAGAAAATCCAATTGAGGTCAGACCTGTCAGGATGGAAAGATGACAGGTCAGGCTACTGCAGAAAAAGTTTTCAGAACTTGTGGAGCAAAAATTTCAGAATTATAGCAGAAGCAATCAGGTGCATATTTCTGTCAAAACAGAATTATTTTTAGCACCTTTATTCATGGCTTCCAGAATTTAGGGTTTCGGAGAAAGTTGGAATTTTTTTGAAGTCTGTAACCACGGCTGGAAGCTCCTCAAAAAAATAAGAATTTAGAGCCTTGGATCAAACCTTTTGATTGGACAGAAGGGTGGGCTTCATCAAACCCTAGTTCGGGCTCCTGTCCAGAAGATCCAGAAGTTTCGAAGGCAATTTTGAGGGGTCAAATTTTGGATATTTCAAAATTGAAGAATGCTAGGTTGATCAGCTCAGCAAGACACATTCTTCCATCCATTCAGAAGTATGAAAGTCAAATATTGAATTTTTAGGGTTTCTCTAGCAAACCCTAATCAAGCTCCACATCAAGTTTCAGGGGGAGTTGAGGCTAAGGCATTACATAAGAAGACTACAAAAAGTCTCGACAGGTATGACTTAAGGAGGTTCAGGTATGCCTTGAAATCTGATTCTTGATTAAGTTCATAATGTGTTTGTCTTCATGTTATTTATTAGTACAATCTTGATTAATGTTATTAATTGTCTTATCACCCTAGTAACAATATGAATGCATGTGAATGATCGAAGACATTCATTGATTAGGGCTATATGATTGTACTTATGCATTATGGTGTTGTGTGAGGTTGATGTTGTCTGCTAACAAGACACAGGTACATTACAAAAGACAAATCAAGTTCCATGACCATGACAACATGAAGACAAAGACTCACGAGATGACACTAGTGTACACTTGAGCATGCACAGTGGTACAAAATGAATAGAAGTTCAGAAGACATACAGAAGATCAAGCGGGAGGCAACCACACAAACATAAAAGATAAGTATTTGAGTTGTTATTAGAAATAGTAAATGATATTGCTTGTATGCATATTTGTATTCCTAGAATATATCATGCTGAGTGTAAACATTCATAAAGCATTGAACAGTATACTACTAATATGCATATGATTGGTACGTTGGACAAACATTCCATTGTTGCTTGTCTAGAATGAAACCTCTTTGCTGACATGCTGAGAGCTGTGCACACTGTCGATAGTATGTTCTGGTAGAGATGGAAGACATCTAGATAGCCACTGTATGCATACAGGATATGGGAAAGTGTTGTGCCAAAGTATTGGTCAAAATAGTTGCATAACTATGTAAATGATATCTGTATGCATAATAGGTTATCATGTCAAATATGATTTGATGATTATGAACTATTACTAATCATGTACTTAATTTTGATTTGTAGGAAAGATCATGATAAATGATGAACTCTGAACAAGCGATGGATGTTCAACAAAATATTTACAAATCAAACACACTATAGAAAGCTTGTGGTTAAGAGATTCTCTTAGAAAGAGGAAGAGAATCATGATGAGATGTTTTGCTCCAAGGGACTAGATAAGACCATTATCTTAATAATGTAATCAGGTTCTGTATGGGTTCCCAGGTCGGTAGTCAATTGATGAGCTTAATGATCATCATGGGTGATGTGGATCTCAACCTTTGCTACAAGGTTGAATATGGGTTCTATACACATATGACATGGATGCAAGAAGGAACTCACCACAGAGTTCGAATGATTTTGAGGCTCATATTAGTAGACCCATCTGACGAGAGATGGCACAGATAGATATGCAGAAGATCACTCAATGCTGAGTGTGAATAATGGACAATTGACAGCTTCATGACAAAGCTTGGGCTTTACCAGAAGTAAAGTTGTTCCTAACCTTTACCTTAAGGTTGTGAATGATGAACCTATCATACCATTATTGTATGACAATGATCTCTTTCTGACAAGGAATGAGAAACAGGTCATGAAAATGGTTGCAGAAATGAAAATGAAAGATCTCGGATTAATGCACTACTTCTTAGGTCTAGAAGTATGGCAAGATCCAAAAAGAAATCTTTTAATTCAAGGTAAGTATGCTGTGAAGTTTCTAAAAAGATTTGATATGTTGGAGTATAAAGCCATGGCCACTCCCATGGACTCCAACTTGAAGTTGTTAGTTAATGACTCATCGTATTTAGTGGACCTAACCCTATATAGACAAATCATTGGGTCGTTGATGTATTTAACAAATACTAGGCTAGATATATGCTTTGCTGCAAATACCCTAAGTCAGTATCTAGTAGAACCTAGAAAGGTTCACTTAATAACTACAGAGCATGTAGTGAGGTACCTAAAAGGTACATTAGATTTTGGTCTATATTGGAGTTCATGAACTCCGTTTACATGGTTACTCAAATTCTGATTGGGAAGGAAGTGCCTCAGACAGAAAGAGTACATCAGGTGGATGTTATAGTCTTGAATCTGCCATGATCTCATGGTTCAGCAAGGAACAATCTAGTGTGGCTCTCAGTACTGCTGAAGCAGAATATATATATAGCTGTCTACTCTGCCAGCTGTGAAGCAGTGTGGCTTCAGAAGCTATTATATGGAGTGTTTGACTTAGAAATGAATTCCACTATGATTATGTGTGACATTCAAAACTGCATCGAGATAGAAAATCTTGTATTCCACGATAAGTCAAAAACACATAGAGATCCGATACTTCTATATACGAGATATGGTGCAGAGAGGAGCTATCAAGCTCGAGTATATAAGCACTGAGGATCAGATTGCTAATATCTTGACTAAACCTCTATCTTGAGTAAAGTTTGAATACTTCCGAGACAAGCTTGGTATAGTCCAGAAGGACCCTCCTCGAAAGGGGGAGTAGCATAGTATCTGATAACAAGTCTGTCTCATCAATGATGAGGTTACCTATTTACTGCACCTAGTTACTTAGAATTATTTAGATTTAGGAATCTTATATTTTTTCTTTTGATGATAGATGTATACATGCTTTTGATGATAGATGTTATGCATGTTTTGATGATGAGGATACATGTTTTGTTATACATGTTTTGATGATGAGGATACATGTTTTGTTATACATGTTTTGATGATGAGAATACATGTTTTGTTATACATGTTTTGATGATGAGGATATATGATTGACACATGTTTTGATGAATTTCTTGGTAAACATGTGAGGGGATTGGATCATCCCTGGACTTCAATCCTAAAGAGAGCCGTAGACGTATGTCTTCAAGAATGAAGTCCTTGGTGGACTTGAGGGGATTGGATCATCCCTGGACTTCAGTCCTAAAGAGAGCCGTAGACGTATGTCTTCGAGAATGAAGTCCTTGGTGGACTTGAGGGGATTGGATCATCCCTGGACTTCAGTCCTAAAGAGAGCCGTAGACGTATGTCTTCGAGAATGAAGTCCTTGGTGGACTTGAGGGGATTGGATCATCCCTGGACTTCAGTCCTAAAGAGAGCCGTAGATGTATGTCTTCGAGAATGAAGTCCTTGGTGGACTTGAGGGGATTGGATCATCCCTGGACTTCAGTCCTAAAGAGAGCCGTAGACGTATGTCTTCGAGAATGAAGTTCTTGGTGAACATGTGAGGGGATTGGATCATCCCTAGACTTCAGTCCGAAAGAAGAGCCGTAGACATATGTCTTCGAGAATGAAGTCCTTGGTGGACTTGAGGGGATTGGATCATCCCTGGACTTCAGTCCTAAAGAGAGCCGTAGACGTATGTCTTCGAGAATAAAGTCCTTGGTGGACTTGAGGGGATTGGATCATCCCTGGACTTCAGTCCTAAAGAGAGCCGTAGACATGATGTCTCCGAGAACAAAATCCTGAATGAACAGGTAAGGGGATTGGATCGTCCTCGGACATTGGTCCTATGAATTGAACCGTAGACATGAGGTCTTCGAGAATTGAATAGGACTGGATTGTCCCTGAGCTTCGGTTCAAAAGGTACATGATAGGACTGGATCGTCCCTGAGCTTCGGTTCAAAAGGTACATGATAGGACTGGATCGTCCTTGGACCTCGGTTCAAAATGTACATGACAAATCCTAGAATTGTTCTAGGTTACATCCAGCATGAAATAGGGTTGGCTCTGTAGATATGATACATCCAGCATGAAATAGGGATAGCTCTGTAGATGTGATACATCCAGCATGAAACAGGGTTAGCTCTGTAGATATGATACATCCAGCATGAAACAGGGCTGGCTCTGTAGATGTGATACATCCAGCATGAAACAGGGATGGCTCTGTAGATATGATACATCCAGCATGAAACAGGGCTGGCTCTGTAGATATGATACATCCAGCATGAAACAGGGCTGGCTCTGTAGATGTGATACATCCAGCATGAAACAGGGCTGGCTCTGTAGATGTGATACATCCAGCATGAAACAGGGCTGGCTCTGTAGATGTGATACATCCAGCATGAAACAAGGCTGGCTCTGTAGATGTGATGCATCCAGCATGAAACAGGGTTGGCTCTATAGATATGATACATCCAGCATGAAACAGGGCTGGCTCTGTAGATGTGATACATCCAGCATGAAACAGGGCTGGCTCTGTAGATGTGATATATCCAGCATGAAACAAGGCTGGATCTGTAGATATGATACATCCAGCATGAAACAGGGCTGGCTCTGTAGATGTGATACATCCAGCATGAAACAGGGCTGGCTCTGTAGATGTGACACATCCAGTATGAAAAAGGACTGGCTCTGTGGCGGTAAATCCTAGATCTAATCTAGGTCACATCCAGTATGAAAAAGGACTGGCACTGTGGTTGGGATTGGATCGTCCCTAGACATGAGACTTGTCTTAAAGAGATAAGGATTGATCATCCTGGAACTTGATCTGGATTGCATCATCCATGGACCTATGTCCTAAAGAGAGCAGGATTGATCATCCTGTAATATGATCGTGTGATGACGATGCTGCCGATCGTCTGATGACGATGCTGATCGTATGATGACGATGCTGATCGTGTGATGATGATGCTGCCGATCATGTGATGATGATGCTGATCGTATGATGACGATGCTGATCGTGTGATGACAATGCTGCCGATCGTGTGATGATGATGCTGATCGTATGATGACGATGCTGATCATGTGATGACGATGCTGCCGATCGTGTGATGATGATGTTGATCGTATGATGATGATGCTGCTGATCGTGTGATGATGATGTTGATCATGTGATGACAATGCTGATCGTATGATGACGATGCTGATCGTGTGATGACGATGTTGCCGATCGTGTGATGACGATGCTGATCGTATGATGACGATGTTGATCATGTGATGACGATGCTGCCGATCGTGTGATGATGATGCTGATCATATGATGACGATGCTGATCGTGTGATGACGATGCTGCCGATCGTGTGATGACGATGTTGATCGTATGATGACAATGCTGTTGATCGTGTGATGATGATGCTGATTGTATGATGACGATGTTGATCGTATGATGACGATGCTGCTGATCGTGTGATGACGATGCTGATGATCATGTGATGACGATGCTGATGATCGTGTGATGACGATGCTGATGATCGTGTGATGACGATGCTGATGATCGTGTGATCGTGTGATGACGATGATGATGATGATGTTGATGATCGAGTAATATCAACTCTGATGATGTTGATGTTCCAGTAACTAGTTGAGTTACTGGTGATGATGAATTGAAGAAAGCTTCCGATGATATATAGATGATGTAGTCAATGACTCCTTGCTCCTGTAGATGTTGTTATAATATCCTTCTCGTTAAGGGGGAGTGTTGAATATTGTAACTTCTAAGAATATTATATTTGTACATTATTTATTCCGGAGATGTTCCATCCCTCCGAGGTGATTCTATTATGTATCCAGAGATGTTTATTCCTCCGAGGAGTTGTGGCAACTAGGGTTATTAGACCCACCATGTGGGGGACGGCCCAGTCAGTTATAATAGGGTATTTAACCTAATGGTTAAATACGAGCCTACATGTACTTGTGTAAAATATATGTCATGGTAGTGTATAAATAGAGGAGGTGTGTTCCTCGTTTGACACACTCACACACTTTAAAAGAGGAGCACTTGTCTGGGAGATTTTCTAAGGAGGATTAGAAGGAGGGAGCACATCTTGTATTTTGGTTTATCATCTTATTGAGGAAAGCTTTGCTGGGTTTTCTACCCCATGAGGGTTTCCCTGGATAAATCTGTGTCTCTTGTGTTTATGCTATGCTTGTTGTTTCTTCAGTGATCCTGTATATGCTATTATTGTGAAATGGAATGTAATGCTGCTATTTTATGTCTTAGCATATTGAATTTTAACAGGCCATTGAGGCAGAGGCACTTGATTTGAAGAATAAATTTTCTCTCCATGTAATAGAAATTAAAGAGTAGTTTTAATGGAGAGTAGGAAAATCTGGTTTCCCTCATAACTTGCAAGCCACAACAGAGACAGAATTAGACTTGGATATTAGTGTCCTTGAATTCTGTAGATACTGCGGCAACAAGCTGAGCCAAAGAATCCACAGGTCAGCCAAAACTTGCCAGACACTTTGCTCAACAACCTGGAGCTCCTTGGAGAAGTGTCACATTGTTCTTCCAGAGACCATCTATGATTTCCCTAGTAGAGAGATATCCAAAGCAGAGTTGCAAGCCAATTTGAGCGCAGAACTAGAATATCTAGATAAGGTAGAGATATTCAGCCCTGAAGATCTCTGACATTTCATTGGTCAGGCCGCTATCCATGCATATTTTCTTGAAGAAATTTCTCGAGCCGTGGTTGTGGGATCGGCTTATATCAAATCGGATTTGCGCCAATTTGAGATAATGCTCAAAGTAATAGTCGCAACGCGGGGAAAGACCATTCTCAGGGAAATAAACCAATGGGCTAGTTACACTCGATCTGTTGAGCAGTCCATGCAAGTAATTTCCCAAACTGAAATTGGAAGACCTTCAGAAGTAGTGTATCCAGCGTGAGTAATTTCCCTTGCTGAAATCAGCGAACCAACAGATGCAAGAGAGCCAACTGAGGAAATCAGTACACCTGGGCCTTAGTTATTGTCAATTGGATAAAAGGAAAACATAGCTGGAATTTGTTTTTTTTATATATCTTGTAAAAGACAGATGTTTTATTTAGTTTGTCTTATTAGTCACTAGAAGACAAAATTTTGTTTCCCTCCTAGGTTTAGGTTTTGGGAAAAGAGAATATTGTAAATTTATAAATAGAAAGACAGAAGAAGATCGAAGGGCTTTTTTTTGGAGGAGAAAAAAGGGACTCTCGGCACTTGTGTGTAAAGGACTTTGTTGCATGTATTGGGGTTGCTTTTTGGCCTAATTAAAGCTTGGATGACTGCGTTTTTTTGCCAGGAACATGTGTCAAATCTCTGTTGAGATATCTATGTATGCGTTTACATATGTTTTGTGAGACCTTTCTTTACTACGCATGAATTGTTTCTAAATGTGATGAAAGCTTCTCATATATTTTTTATGTACAATTAACGTTTACTTCAAATGAGCAATTGGAATGTTTAAATTGAATTAGAGCTATCTCTGTAATCATTTATTTTATGTTGGAGAAATGTATTTAAGATTGAATGGCTATCTATGAAATCTTCAGTTATTTCTACAGTTTTATTGCTCATATCTTCATTTTACTCCTTGCAAGGATAGGTTAAATTTGCTTAAGATAGTCTAGATTTATTTTCGACTAGTTCTAGGATTGGTTTTGTTATAGTTTGCATCTAGATTAAAGCACTTGCATATCATATTTAAGATAAAATCACATAAACAGTGGATCGGGCCGCAACCGGTGAAAACTTAAACAAATCTTTTTTTTTAGATCTTATACGGTAGCCAGGCCATTAACCGAACGGATTCCCCACACCAAACGGTGAGCAATCTAATTGGGATTGCCTATCGGGAAGAATTCCTTGATTGATGCTACGATCTTCGAGGCATCAACAGTTCTATCTCTAGAATCCTTGCCTTTCCCCTCTCATGGGCTTATACTCCCATTTTTCACATTGAAACCTACTTGTGCTTTATTTTATTAATCTTTCCATTTTACATAGTATTCAATGTAATATAAAGTGCATCATCGTCATGTTTGACCAAATGCTCATTAGAAAATATCAAAACATCACAAAAATGATGACCACCTCAACAAATCTATCCATTCTCTCATTAGGCCCGATCCTTGAGCTTTGAACTAGGAATATATACATGGTGTAAATTTACATAATGGATTCATTATACTTAGATCCCAAGGATCAACGCCCATCAAAAAATTCGTACAACATCCAATCACATCTAATCTAGGGTTCATATCAGGGGTATTACAGTCCCCTCCCCATTGAATTAGTATGCATTCAACATGCATTGAGTCTTCAAATTCAATTAGACATTTAATATGATTTATACTTGTAGAACAATACATGAGTCAATGAACATGAGGGACGATTGAAGGGTCCATCGAAAGATTCAACTAAGATTGTGAATTGGTCAACAGATGTTAGTCAAGTTTCGGGATGGATCAAACTCAAAATTTTGGAAACTTTGATATGTATGGATTGAAGTCCCCCTCTTTTGGAATGTTGATATTAACATGGATTTTGATAGCAGAGGAGAGATATTCTAAGAATTGTAAGGTGGGTATGTCACTTGTGAAAATAATAGCCTTTAATACATGTTTTTCTAACTAATTCATTTTTCAACAAAAAATTGTCAACCCTAAGATCATTACATCCAAAGGACAAAGCAAATCATGAATTGGAAACATTAGTAGATAGTCATGGTTGTGAAATATACCCACCAAATATGTAATGTGTTTATATGAAACATATGGGAAGAATGTGCAATTGAAATCTAGGATAGACACATCTTATATATTCCTCCTTGCAATCTAAATATGGTTTAATAATCAGATCATAGGTACTACTATATTAAAATCCATGCAACCACTAATAGTTCTAATTTATGTTAAATTAAATAAATTTTCTAATTGACCATAAATGACTAAGGTTTAGAGCATTTATATCATGGATTTGAAGTGGGAGAGTTTTGGTTGGGTTGTTTCAGAAGGGACTTAACGTGTGGAGACTAAATCTTTTCCTCTTCTTCACCCCTTTTTTCATAAGTTAATCCCTTTTTTGCATTAAATTGTCCATGATCATTTACTTGTTCTAGAGTTGGTGCTTTCCTTTCCCCATGGCTCTCTTGGGGTGAGGTGGTAATGGAAGGCCTTTTAGAGCCTTTCATGGGGAGGGTGGACCCTCGTTGTCAAATATGGCTACTTGGGGTTTATTCCTAATTAGATAATGGTATTTAGTTTCCTAATACACTAGGTGGGTTTCCTTGATCTCTTGGTGTAATGTGCCCTATTTCGAACCAAGACCTACATTTGAATGATACATACTCATAGTCAAGATGCTGGGACCAAATGGTGGTCTTTGTTTATAAGATTGATTTCTATTGCAAATCCTTTGTTAAAATCCATGTCGATGTAGTTGAATATGAAGGTAATGATGTTCCTTCAATAGGTTTCAACACTTTTGAAATGGAATTTAACATAGTTATTTTTTATCATTTTTTTTACTAATCATTTTTTTACTGATCACTACAAAAACATCATTGAAATGTGAGGAAAAGGAAACAAGGATATGCATGGATTGGGGTAATTTTCTATGTTGTAAGTTTTATTTTAAAGGGTTCCTATATCCAAACATATGTAAGAGTGTTAAGAGAAAATGTAAAACATATGAGTGAACTCAAGAGTATGTTACAAAACCAAGAGGAGGTTTGCCTTATGTGTGTATTCTTTGAAAACTAATAGGAATATTAAGTTGACTAGAGCTTCCCCATTGAACCTTCTTCAATATGAAGTGAGAATATTAGTTATGTGGACATACAGGTCAAATTTAGGGATGATTAAGGAGGATGAATGTACCATCCAATCCTACTTATATGTTGTAATTGAATCTAAGCCATGCATTTGAGGATTTGGAAGGTTTCTTTGTTGGGAGAGCTCGTGTTATTGCTTTACTTGGAGGATTCTAATTGGCTCTAGGTTTCCTATTTGAAGAAAAAATGCATGATTTATTCCCTCGGAATATTATGGAATTAAAGTAGTCATTTGAGAAGGTCAACCTAGTTGAAAAATTTACGAAAGAACAAAACCTATGATAAAATTTGGGTTACTAGTGCTATAAAGAACACAACCTATGATAAAATTTGAAATATATCCATGCATATTAGGCTAGTAAGCATATCCTTGTATATTTTCAATGGTATTCCAAACACCAAAATTTCTATTCGTTATAAATATTTTCCCTAAAATATTGACTCGAAAAAACAATCGAAGATCATGCTTTGAATCCTGGTAATGAATTTATTCATATGCTACAATTTTAAATATTGCATTATAGATGGTGAATATTAATTGTACTTTTCCAAGTTTCAAATGCAGAGCATGTAGAGGGTCACACTGTACAGGATGAGCCTAGATAGGAATACGAAGTACATAATGTGGCCACAACAGGTAAAAAACACCTTTGTAATGTTTTTTTTTAAATTAAATACTTGTCATTATAATATTAGAAGATATCAATGTAACATTTTCACATTATTGCAGCAATTCCAGACCCCTTGATGCAACATCCACGTCGCGAGTACTATAATAGGAAGACAACATGACAAGTTGATGAAGCCCCAAGAACTGAACAACAAGTTCCAGAAGATGAGTTTCTTGCTAATTTTGTCAAGAGAAAAAAAAACTAAAAAGAAGTGACTGAAGAAACACTATGTTTACTTATTTTTGATAATATAATGTCATGCATAATTTTTTGCCTATTGAATGAATGAATGGTTTAATGAACGTTACCTTTTATTGAATGAATAGTAAATGTTTCTTTATGATGAAATCCGCATGTTTGCACATGATTTTTTTTTCAAGTACATGCATTGGATATGGGGAATTGAGAGTGATGTGAGGGGAGGGACGGGCCATAAGAGCTTCCACCTTCATGTGGTTGGCCCTGTTCAGTAGAGAATATTAAATTATTCTCTAAACAAAGAGGAGCTCAATGAGGTATTTATTCTTGCCATCAATGAAGTAGCTTCAGTACCTATCATAAGTGATACCACACTATTATGATCACAAGATCAACTAGGTTTCAACCCATCAAATCCATCACACATGCAAGTGCTCATCTCAAGCACACAAGGGTTTCACCATTAAATAACCACTCGTAGGTTCACCAACCGAAATACTTGTCTTTCAAAACAACAATAAGGAAATTTAAGCCCAATAAACCCCCCTAGATATAAGAATTCAATTCCAACCAAAGATGGTCGCTTCGTCATCTATATCACATAAGTACACATCCAAGTACATCATCACATCACGTTCCCAAGGAAGGCGTCTCTCCAAACTACATCAATCATGACATCAGATCAATCTCCAAGTCATCCAAACAAAGAATCTCACCATGCTCAAGATCTTCGCGTTAGTGCTCTTGTTGAAAATAGCTCCATTTATTACCAATAAAACCTACCCTATACAATATGTAGTTTTTCCAAAACTAGATAATTTTTCCCATACTAGAGATTACATGATTATGATGGTTCACGGTTATCCAACTATGTCTAGATGGTCAATTGTAAAATGATTTCTACCGTGTTCTTCCCCCAACGGGTCCATTGACTTGTATGGAGATAGATAATTCCTCTCATACATTTACCTACTCTTATTCACTATTAATGTTATTAATGTTTAGTGCATATGTTTATTCACTTGTAAAGCAATCAATCAGATGTAGACAATATTTTCAGCCTCACCCCTTATTTGGTTCCACAAATATAACCAAAGTTTGCATCTCTCAACTTTCAAGTATATATTGTTGTTTCCTAAAATAGAATCCATTTAAGAATGATTGTATTAAAAAAAATATCCAAATTAAATTTCAAGAGTCTGGTCTGAAATGAAGATGTGGTATTTGTCAGGTCCATCTGCCTCATTCTTCCAACACATCCTATTTGGGAACATAATCTTAATAGTTGTGTTTTAATTTGTTATAGGATTTTGGTTGGATGCTTTAGGAAGGTAAAGTTGGGAATTCATTGACATCCTTACAAGTTCATATATTAACCTTTTTTTTTCTGTACATTCTTAGAGGAAACAAATGGCTGTCACTAGAAACAGAGAGGGGACTGAACTCCAAACACGTGGTCGACATGATCCATTTGTAGTCCCTAGTGGTGTGCCTCCTTTTCACAAATTTCAAATTGAAGGCAACACTTGCTTGAATAATGTATCATGGAAGTGTTTTTTCTAATTGAATATTGTGGCTAGACATCAAGTAAGGTTGGGTTCAATATTTAACTGTTGGACACAATGGCCACACTGAGAGGGGGGTGAATCAGTGTGAGAACAATTTAAAAATTTTCACCTTCAATTAATCAATCACAGTTTATCTAGAAATATGTTATCAATTACAACATCATATTGATCATAAGAACAATAATCACATCAAAGAGAGACACAGCAATATATGTAATGTAAGCTTTATTTATGGTAATGGAAGACTTCAATCTTCGCGATTACAATTAGCACCAACTTATGAAAAGAGTGCCAACTCTTGTAATAGGACCCATCCTGGTTTTCTTAGCTCCAGCTAAGAAGGGATTGAGGAGTCCAATCCTCAAGTGCTCAACTATCTCTGGTCAACACTACTCATCACTATGCTGGTCACTTGATGATTAATCTCTGTTGTTCAACACTACTGATATTCAGCTCATCACTCTCATCAACGCTGCTGCAACACTTCCAGGTCTGCTCATCGACACTTCTGGTCACTATCAAGTCATCAAACATCAAGGTCTGAACATGTCATCATCAAAGTCTGATCATCATCAAGGTCTAGTCATCATAGGGTGTATATCATCATCAAGATCAACTCATATCATCATCCTCATACAGTTCATCATCAAGGAGATTGTCATTGTACATGTACTATTGCATGCACTGTAATTTTTCAAGATCATCATCATACCATAGTATTCGTGTTCTTCATAGTGTATATGAATCAAAGGAATGCATGGAATAACTACACCACTGTATTCACTGTATATATACTTCTATGTTTGTGTCACTCAGTAGTGCAAGTCAACACTCATAAACATCATCATTATATCAATATCATGGTGTATATAAGGGATCAACACAACATCATCAACATCATATCACAATCATTGTAGCTACAAGCATACTACTATATACACCACTGTACTTACTTCACTAGTTGTGTAAAATCCATTGATCCATGACTGCAATAAACCCAAAATGAAGTGTTACTATTGCAACCTTCAGATGCATGTTAGTGCTATTGAGGTCATCATATGTTGTCTTCTAGGGCAGTCATAGAATGTTCAGTCCTGTGCTGGTGTATACCTAGGATGCTGGGCAACAATGACCATTATATTCCATCAAAACTGTACACCAAATTGTGATAAACCCTACTTTCAAATTCAGACTATTTCATGTATGAAAATTAGGGCTTTCTTCTTCTCTGCTATCCAATTGTTTAGGCTGAGTAGAATAGGTATGTTTCTCTTCAAAAAAGTGTGAGCTGATAAAGACCCCAAGCAAGACAACTAGGTCTGCAAAAGAGAGAAAATAGACTATTGTTCTGAATTGTATCTTTGTTGCTTCCACAGTCAATGAATTTTTTATTACCTTAGTCAAGTAAACTGTTGACTGCTCCTTCACCACCGAAAAACCTCAGTGAAGGCGGAGGCAATAGTTCTATTCCATTGAGCCAGTCACCCTGCTTGACCGAGAAGCGAAAGCGTGAGTCAATTCCATCGCAACATGTTCGGGATGCGAATAAGAAGCATATGAAATCCCCTTCCCCACCACTAGAACGATATCTAAAGGAGGAATAAGACACCAAAGAATAGTTCCCATTGGTAGGAACACCTGGAAGCAAACTGTTAAATATACAACGTCAAGAGACATTCTCCAAACAAATATTGTGTAGACAATATTGATTCTCCCGTATAGATATGAGCACTTTGATTTCCTTCTATGTAAAGGTTATTCCCCCCGTATAGAAGTAATTGATCAAATTAATGATGTTGTAAAGTCTTGTTGGACAAGGATCTGGACTTGTGTGTGTCAAGTCATGATTCTCATGTGAACCTTTCGTATAAATGTATGCATGGGATGGACCTCACATATAGAAGTAGACCTTCCATATAAATTCCATGCTTTACTTCTTAAAATAAGTTAATGTTGTGTGTTGTATTATTAACCATGATCACCAGTTGTTATTAAGTCTCCTTTAGAGATTGATCGCCTCTAAAGTGAATTACTTTAGCATATGATCATTTGGTCCGAAATAATATAATATTATCACAGCATCTAATAATTCTTCTTAGTATAATGTAATGCGATGGATAATTAAAGTTATCACATATTGACCATGCAGTAAGAGATAAAGAGATAAAAGATAATGCATAGAGATCAAGAGAATTCGAAATTTCCCATGTAGACACTTCAACTAATTAAAGAAAACTAGAATTATTAAAGCTTCAGTTAAGTATCAATGTATGCCTCAATCAATGCTTCAGTTAAAGCATCAATTAAAAATATGCCTCAGTTAACGAAATAAATCACAGTGGTCACTTAAAGTAAATCAATCAGCGTGATTTCAATTAACTAAGTGCTAAATAAGAAGGACTAGTTAACTAAAGTGTTTTCACTTTACTTAAACTAAAAGACGACACTTCAGTAAATCAAGGAGAACTCGAATTGATAACTACAATGATGTTATCAGGAATTAGTTAAATAGAGTTAAATAAGTGGGAACAAATAAGATCTAGTTAACTAAGTGACGACACTTAAGTTATCCACCTAACTAAGTGGGAAATATTTCAGTTAAGAGGCCAGTTCATCCTAAGTGACAAATCAGTGAGATAAAGCACTGCATGAGAAGTGGGGTACACTTCTACATGCAAGATTGATACATCAAGTTTGAGGGTGAGTTCATCCTGAAGTTAGAAGATAAAAATTGAAGATAATAATGTATAAATATGACATACGAGATTGATGAATTTAGTGTGAAGCGAATTCCCTTCTCCTTTGAAGGCAAGGTGGTTCTCTTTGCGTGTGGGATATTATTATTGAAGGCAAGGAACTTCTCTGATTGATATCTCTTCTCTATTGCTTTCGTATCTTCACCTAGAGTGTTTGGTCATCTCTTATATTCGGAAAGAAATATGCTATGTTATAAAAGAAAGCATTCTCTTCTATCCATTATATTATACTGAAAAGAATTGTTGGGGTTTTTGTTCTCATATTTTTGAGGATTTTCCCCAAGGTATATTTTGTGTTATGGTTGTATGAATTTCATGTGATTGAATTGTTTCATTGCTTCAAGTTTTGACATCTAAAAGAATTAAATATAAAATCTCAACCAAATATTAACATGGTATCAGATATCAGGGCATGAAGGACCTCCGTTTTGCATGCCAACAAGAGCCTACGTTGATCCTAAGAAGTTGAGCACAATATTTGAAGGCTGGGGATTCAATCTCTGTACGACCGGAAGAACGTCTTGACGGAACCTCAAACTTCAACACTTGGAAGGATAGGATTTTCAACATCCTAGAGCAACATGACTTGGATGCATACGTATCCATTGTGGTGGAGGATCCTACATCTAATGCAAGGTGCAACAAATTCAAGAAGAATCAAGCTAAGTCCAAATGAATCATCTGTGATTCGGTTAAAGATAACTCGATGCCCATGATCACACCACTGAAGACCGTGAAAGAATGTTATGATACATTTAATAATCTATATGAGAAAAAGGACCCGAGTCAAAAGAGGGCATTGAAGAATAAACTTCGAAGATTAAAGATGGAGACATATGAGACAGTGGCCTCCTTCTTCACCAATATCTCTCAGATAAGAGATCAGCTTGCTAGTATTTGAGTAGTGGTGGATGAATATGATCTTCTCCAAACCGCTATTCATGGTCTCCCATCCTCATGGGAGACATACTTGGCCATGGTAAATGGCCGAGAGGTACAAACTAATTTTGAAAGGTTGTGTAATGAATGCCTCCAAGAGGAGGGGAGAATCCAGAGCAAGTCAATGTGCATCAAAGAAGAAAACATTTCACTCATGGAAAGAATTAAGAAAGGAAAGAAACCCTTCTTCCAAAATAATTTCTCTCATCCAAAGAAGAAGGATTTCAACAAAATATTTGCAAGTCAAAATATATATGCTTCAATTGCAACAACAAAGGCCATTTCTCAAGAGAGTGCAAAGAAAATAGGAAAGGAAAGTTTCATGCTTCTACCTCCATAGAAGATGAAACTAATCAAAATATTGCATCTGAAGAAAATGAGACAAGTAGGGAGTTTTACCTTGTCCCATCCCTTCCGAGATCCATCATCACAAATGCAGACACATGGTTGATTCGCAGTGGTGCATCCAAATATATGTCTAGTTGCAAGAGTGCCATCACTGATCTAAAGGAGAAAGAGTTCACATGCATGGTAGAGTTGGGGGACAACTCAACATATTTGATTTGATTTGGATCCACCTCATTCGATATAAGAATCAGTGATATTTTACATGTGGAGGAAATTCAATATGTTCCAGGATTGAAGAAGAACCTCCTTTCAGTTTCGGTTCTTGAAGACAAAGGCTTCCGATTTATCTTCATGGATAACAAAGCACTTAATGGCCGAAGAAAAAATCCTAGAATATGCTATTGTGATTGGAGTTCGAGAGTGAGGACTCTAAAAGGTACCCGAGAAGTAAATTCAAGCCATCATTCACCACACTATCAGTCCATGTGATATATGGCACCAAAGGCTTGGACACCTACACTACGAAGCACTACCAAGACTTCAAAAGATGGTAAAAGGTATGCTTGTATTTGATTTTGAGCATGATAGTGTATGTTGGGGTTGTGCACTTGGGAAGAATGTTAAGAAATTTTTTTCCAGTAGTACTACTAGATCTAAAGGGATTTTAGATCTGATACATTTTGATGTTTATGGTCCCATGTCATCCCCCTCCCTGAGTGGCTTCTTATATTATGTACTATTCATAGATGATTTTTCTAGGAAGTCATGGATTTATTTCATGAAGGTTAAAAGTGAAACTCTTAGAAAATTTAAAGAGTTTAAAGCCCTACTTGAAAATCAAAAATAAAATCACATTCATGCATTAAGGTCTGATAATGGAGGTGAATTTAATTCACATGCATTTAATGAGATATGTGGTGATGCAGGAATATGTAGACAGTTAACAGTACCATACAACCCTCAACAAAATGGGGTTTCTGAAAGGAATTGTCATGTCCCAAATTTGGCATTGGGTCACAATGGCCTAATCACATTAGCCCTATTCATTAGAGTTTGTCAAATTGATGCTAAAGGTCAAATAATTGCCAAGGAGGAAAATTACTAGTTTCCTAGGTTTGGGGTGGAAGCTTTGGGATTTGGAATAATGGGAATAATAAATGATGTTTGAACATTAGAATGGAATAAATATTTAATAAAGGAGCTAAATAAATATATACAAGTGAAAATCAAAGTGGCATTTCATGATGAAGACACATGGAGGAGTGGGACCCACATATGGCTAGATTTCCCCACTACATTTGGCATCATTCTCTCACCAATTCGAATTCAAGGTGAATGGTAACACACTTGGGGGAGTCCAAAAGGTATTATTCATTGCATGACTCATCCAAGGTCGAAATATAGAGGAAGAGTAACTCCCATGGAAGAGGAAGAGGCAATTTGGAGCTAGTGAGACACTTGGGCTAGATTCCCTAGCTCTATGACAACAATGATGAAGATGCTATGACACCTATGACACAAATCAGACCTGAAGGCTGACATATGACATATATGACATGTCAGGGCTAAAAATAGACTCCAAGAGGGCGCTCAAGGGTGTTAGGGCAGCTAAGATGCTTCCACATGTGATTTGGTGGAAGTGGGAGACTAGGAATTGTTGTACAAGTGGCGTTCTTTGGAATCTCTTCCCAACTTGAGTTGGCATGAGTCTCTTGGAAGGAATTCGACCCATGGAGGAAATTAGAAGTTTATAAATGTCAATAACAAAGAATGAAACCAGCTTTTGATCATTTGTAGAATTTGCAATTGCATTTGTGAAGAGGGAGAGCTAGTGGATGACTAGTTTCTTGCCTTAGCCAATTTCGAGGGTGAAAGATTCCCATCCAAGTTGGTAATTGGAAAGGCCATTCAGGCCTTTCATTTGGAGCTTTAATGGAGTCCTTATTTGCAGGTGTAAGCTACAGGGCAGCTCATGGTTTCTTCTATTGCAGCTCACTCCTTCAACCATTTCCAGTTTTGATGGCATATTCTTGATCCTTGAGGGAGGGCGTTTTTGGTGAGCTATTGTACTCTTTGGGGAAGCTTTTAATGCCCCATTTCTTTTGTAATATGAATTAAATACTCTGTTCTTCATCTCCAAAAAGTTTCAGGTCTAAATTCCAAGTAGAAATGTATAAATCTCATTTTTAATGGAAGAACAATGCCATTTCCCCACTACCTTGTTGTGAGCCAATGTATTGATGATGATTTCGAATGAATGGATGGTTCTCTGATATATTTGTGATAAATATACTGCCATGGATGTATTATACAAGTTTCATGTACTGTACTTGAGCATTTGAAGCATTTTTACTCAGTTTAATTGCATTGGGAGAAGAAATAGTGCCATTTCCCCAAGGGTCGAATTGGGGATTTTTGCAGTTGAATGGGAGAGGGTGAGAACTGTTGTAATAAACCATTAATGGTGAATATGAGACCTTAATAACATAATTAACACATTACATACCTCTGTTCATAAATTTGAGTGGGTTTGGAGGCGTTTGGGAAGCCATTTTCAGTACTTACCTTAGGGGGATTTGAACCCCAAATTACTAGTAAAATTGCATACTTGGTCCAGAATCTTAAGAGAGTTTGCAGAGGTCTTTTGGTGGCCATATGTTATCCCTGAACATCATATTCAATTCATAATATCATTCATAAACCTTCCTTGAAGATTTGAAGGCATTTGGAGTCAATTTGAGACCTAGAGACCAATACTAGTCAAAGGGAAATCACTAGTAAAGTTACCTACATTGACCAGAATTGAAAGAGTATTTACAGAAGTGTTTTAAAGGTACAAAGGCATCCATGAAACACATATTTATGTTCTAATATCATTCATATAACTTCTCAGAAGATTTGGGATCATTTGGGGCAAATTTGGGACCTAGAGATCAAAACTAGTCAAAGGTTGAACCAAGGAAAAAAGTGAAAAATTGCAATTTTAATAAAATTCCTAACAAGGGACATTACAGTGGTATCAGAGCATGGTCCTTGCACCTGTGGATTAGGTACATACATTCAAGAATAATAGGCAGCCATGTCTTACTATTATGATGAATCCTATGAGTACAATTCTTATGAGGAATATGCAGATGCTTATGAGCAATATGAAGCAGAATGTGAATGGTACAAGGAAGAGATGCCATCATGCAACACTTCTTACAATTTCAAGAGAAATGAAGATTATTCTTATGACTTTAAATCTGATGAATATGAGTGTGTCACACCAACCAAGGATAATTCTATGAGTGAGTTCCAAATATGGAGAGCAAAATATAAAACCTTGCCCCAACAATATCAAAAATATCAAGAATATCTTGCTTTTAGCAAAAATACACAAAATGCCATGTCTTTTGAGTACTATGCTGAACATGTTTTTGAAAATAGGCCCAAAAATGAAGATGTGGAGTTAGTGAAGAAAGGTTTATGCCCTTCTTGTAAAAACCCTTGGAGCGAGTATCATATATGTGTGCATGAAATGATGTCCTCCTTGAGGAGAGCTTTTGAGATTTATTCAAGAAGGGATTCCAAATATAGTGATCCTAAGGAAAACAAGGGGAAAAATGAATCAGCTTGCTTGAAGGAGAAAAATGAAGAGGCATCACAAGAGCATGAAGAAGATTCTAATGAAAATATGGAAGATCATTTCGAGACACCTTCTAGCTTAGACATGAACCAAAGAGCATCTACTGATGGATGCTTAAACTATGAAGGAGTACCTACTGATGGGTGCTCACACCTCTATGTTGGTGACATAGAGATCACTTTTGAAATTGTTGCTGCAAGCCCAAGTTCCATTAAGCATGATAATGAAGACCTTGTAGTAGTTGAAGAAGAACCAAGATCAACTTCCCCATCACCACTTGAGCTTCATGAAGTTGGTCCAAGCAAAAATGAAGAAGATGAGGAGTTTCATTTGCAAGAGCCTCATTTTCTTGAAGGGTCCTTAAAGATGAATGAAAAGAAGATCCAAGAGTCCCTCAGCATTCTCCATGACACTCAAGCATTGGTGTCAAATTCTTGTTGGAGAGCTACTTCATTGGAGGAAACATCCTTCATTGAAGACATGGAGAAGATTCAAAGAGCAATGTGCAACATCAAAGATTGTCAAATGGTAGATTATTTGGAGGATTCTCATGACATGGTGGATCATGAGAAATGTGAGAATTTGAATGTTCTTAATGTGTTTGAAGATGAACTTGAAGAGATCCAAACACTTGATGTGGTGGAAGAGGAACTTGAATTGTCTTTTGATGAAAGTTATGCAACTTTTAAAGAAGAGCATGATTCCTCTACATTGGAACCAATCTATGACAAAGGTTTCCCACTTTTGAAGGAGCTGCATGATACTACCCACATGGCTACTTTCCATGATGAAAATTCTGCATTTTTTTATCATTTGGGTGAGTTAGTTCATTCTCCTACATCCTACAATTCCATGTTTTGCAGTATTAGTCTCAATGAAGTATGGGTGAAAGGGTTCTTTTTGATGGTGCCACATGAGGAGTATGGAACTCCTAGATTTACCTTTTATGATGACATGGTTGGAGCACATTCTTCTTCACATTTGAAGCAACATTATTTGTCACTTTATAATGATGCAAATCTACATGGATGCACCTATGATATGCATTTGAGTCACTTGAAGACTCATGGTTTTTCTTACTCAACACTTGATTCATTTGATGTTGGACGAACTTCATCCAACACTTGGGAGAATAGATTTATGATTGGAGAACATTTTTGTTGCAAGACACATACTTTGTTATATATTTATGACTCTCACATTCAGGGATGTATGGGTGAGACTTCTTTGAGTCATTTGAAGTCTCCTTGTTTTTTCTGCTCACTATTTGGTTCAGATTTTAGTGGAGATTCTTCATTCACTTCTTGGATGAAAGAATACATGGTTGAATATTTTGATGCATATCACATCCTTTTGGAGCAGCATTATAGGACATGGGATCATCACCTATGTCATTGGAGCAGATTTGATTGGTCACTTGAAGCTTGTATGCACTTGGAAAATGGTGGTCTACTTGCTTGGAGGTATAAGCACTTTCATGACTCTTTGATGAAGCATATCCTTGATGTACATTTTCATTATGTTGTTATGTACTTTGATGATATATATTTGGTACTCATGATGTTTGGAAGGATGCATACAAGAAAATGGGATCCAGGAATCCTCTTAACTAATGGTGTGGGTTGGAGAGCACTCTTAATTATTGGGGTGCAATACAAGCAATGGGACCCTGGAATAATTTTTATCTCATTGGTTTCAAATTTTTTTTGGGGAAACAAGCAGTATGGGAGATGGATTTCTCCACTTAATAAAGTGATTTTTATCAGAGTAGTGCAGCAGCAAGCATGGTGGTTCCTCTCTAAAATCTTCATGGAAACTCAAAGACTCAAGGTTGGGAAATTCAATGGCAACTTCAAAGAATTATACAGAAAGCAGGTTCTTCAACACCCATGTTTAAAATTGCTTGAGGACAAGCAATATTGGGAAGGGAGGATTTGTCATGTCCCAAATTTGGCATTGGGTCACAATGGCCTAATCACATTAGCCCTATTCATTAGAGTTTGTCAAATTGATGCTAAAGGTCAAATAATTGCCAAGGAGGAAAATTACTAGTTTCCTAGGTTTGGGGTGGAAGCTTTGGGATTTGGAATAATGGGGATAATAAATGATGTTTGAACATTAGAATGGAATAAATATTTAATAAAGGAGCTAAATAAATATATACAAGTGAAAATCAAAGTGGCATTTCATGATGAAGACACATGGAGGAGTGGGACCCACATATGGCTAGATTTCCCCACTACATTTGGCATCATTCTCTCACCAATTCGAATTCAAGGTGAATGGTAACACACTTGGGGGAGTCCAAAAGGTATTATTCATTGCATGACTCATCCAAGGTCGAAATATAGAGGAAGAGTAACTCCCATGGAAGAGGAAGAGGCAATTTGGAGCTAGTGAGACACTTGGGCTAGATTCCCTAGCTCTATGACAACAATGATGAAGATGCTATGACACCTATGACACAAATCAGACCTGAAGGCTGACATATGACATATATGACATGTCAGGGCTAAAAATAGACTCCAAGAGGGCGCTCAAGGGTGTTAGGGCAGCTAAGATGCTTCCACATGTGATTTGGTGGAAGTGGGAGACTAGGAATTGTTGTACAAGTGGCGTTCTTTGGAATCTCTTCCCAACTTGAGTTGGCATGAGTCTCTTGGAAGGAATTCGACCCATGGAGGAAATTAGAAGTTTATAAATGTCAATAACAAAGAATGAAACCAGCTTTTGATCATTTGTAGAATTTGCAATTGCATTTGTGAAGAGGGAGAGCTAGTGGATGACTAGTTTCTTGCCTTAGCCAATTTCGAGGGTGAAAGATTCCCATCCAAGTTGGTAATTGGAAAGGCCATTCAGGCCTTTCATTTGGAGCTTTAATGGAGTCCTTATTTGCAGGTGTAAGCTACAGAGCAGCTCATGGTTTCTTCTATTGCAGCTCACTCCTTCAACCATTTCCAGTTTTGATGGCATATTCTTGATCCTTGAGGGAGGGAGTTTTTGGTGAGCTATTGTACTCTTTGGGGAAGATTTCAATGCCCCATTTCTTTTGTAATATGAAGTAAATACTCTGTTCTTCATCTCCAAAAAGTTTCAGGTCGAAATTCCAAGTAGAAATGTATAAATCTCATTTTTAATGGAAGAACAATGCCATTTCCCCACTACCTTGTTGTGAGCCAATGTATTGATGATGATTTCGAATGAATGGATGGTTCTCTGATATATTTGTGATAAATATACTGCCATGGATGTATTATACAAGTTTCATGTACTGTACTTGAGCATTTGAAGCATTTTTACTCAGTTTAATTGCATTGGGAGAAGAAATAGTGCCATTTCCCCAAGGGTCGAATTGGGGATTTTTGCAGTTGAATGGGAGAGGGTGAGAACTGTTGTAATAAACCATTAATGGTGCATATGAGACCTTAATAACATAATTAACACATTACATACCTCTGTTCATAAATTTGAGTGGGTTTGGAGGCGTTTGGGAAGCCATTTTCAGTACTTACCTTAGGGGGATTTGAACCCCAAATTACTAGTAAAATTGCATACTTGGTCCAGAATCTTAAGAGAGTTTGCAGAGGTCTTTTGGTGGCCATATGTTATCCCTGAACATCATATTCAATTCATAATATCATTCATAAACCTTCCTTGAATATTTGAAGGCATTTGGAGTCAATTTGAGACCTAGAGACCAATACTAGTCAAAGGGAAATCACTAGTAAAGTTACCTACATTGACCAGAATTGAAAGAGTATTTACAGAAGTGTTTTAAAGGTACAAAGGCATCCATGAAACACATATTTATGTTCTAATATCATTCATATACCTTCTCAGAAGATTTGGGATCATTTGGGGCAAATTTGGGACCTAGAGATCAAAACTAGTCAAAGGTTGAACCAAGGAAAAAAGTGGAAAATTGCAATTTTAATAAAATTCCTAACAAGGGACATTACAGTGGTATCAGAGCATGGTCCTTGCACCTGTGGATTAGGTACATACATTCAAGAATAATAGGCAGCCATGTCTTACTATTATGATGAATCCTATGAGTACAATTCTTATGAGGAATATGCAGATGCTTATGAGCAATATGAAGTAGAATGTGAATGGTACAAGGAAGAGATGCCATCATGCAACACTTCTTACAATTTCAAGAGAAATGAAGATTATTCTTATGACTTTAAATCTGATGAATATGAGTGTGTCACACCAACCAAGGATAATTCTATGAGTGAGTTCCAAAGATGGAGAGCAAAATATAAAACCTTGCCCCAACAATATCAAAAATATCAAGAATATCTTGCTTTTAGCAAAAATACACAAAATGCCATGTCTTTTGAGTACTATGCTGAACATGTTTTTGAAAATAGGCCCAAAAATGAAGATGTGGAGTTAGTGAAGAAAGGTTTATGCCCTTCTTGTAAAAACCCTTGGAGCGAGTATCATATATGTGTGCATGAAATGATGTCCTCCTTGAGGAGAGCTTTTGAGATTTATTCAAGAAGGGATTCCAAATATAGTGATCCTAAGGAAAACAAGGGGAAAAATGAATCAGCTTGCTTGAAGGAGAAAAATGAAGAGGCATCACAAGAGCATGAAGAAGATTCTAATGAAAATATGGAAGATCATTTCGAGACACCTTCTAGCTTAGACATGAACCAAAGAGCATCTACTGATGGATGCTTAAACTATGAAGGAGTACCTACTGATGGGTGCTCACACCTCTATGTTGGTGACATAGAGATCACTTTTGAAATTGTTGCTGCAGGCCCAAGTTCCATTAAGCATGATAATGAAGACCTTGTAGTAGTTGAAGAAGAACCAAGATCAACTTCCCCATCACCACTTGAGCTTCATGAAGTTGGTCCAAGCAAAAATGAAGAAGATGAGGAGGTTCATTTGCAAGAGCCTCATTTTCTTGAAGGGTCCTTAAAGATGAATGAAAAGAAGATCCAAGAGTCCCTCAGCATTCTCCATGACACTCAAGCATTGGTGTCAAATTCTTGTTGGAGAGCTACTTCATTGGAGGAAACATCCTTCATTGAAGACATGGAGAAGATTCAAAGAGCAATGTGCAACATCAAAGATTGTCAAATGGTAGATTATTTGGAGGATTCTCATGACATGGTGGATCATGAGAAATGTGAGAATTTGAATGTTCTTAATGTGTTTGAAGATGAACTTGAAGAGATCCAAACACTTGATGTGGTGGAAGAGGAACTTGAATTGTCTTTTGATGAAAGTTATGCAACTTTTAAAGAAGAGCATGATTCCTCTACATTGGAACCAATCTATGACAAAGGTTTCCCACTTTTGAAGGAGCTGCATGATACTACCCACATGGCTACTTTCCATGATGAAAATTCTGCATTTTTTTATCATTTGGGTGAGTTAGTTCATTCTCCTACATCCTACAATTCCATGTTTTGCAGTATTAGTCTCAATGAAGTATGGGTGAAAGGGTTCTTTTTGATGGTGCCACATGAGGAGTATGGAACTCCTAGATTTACCTTTTATGATGACATGGTTGGAGCACATTCTTCTTCACATTTGAAGCAACATTATTTGTCACTTTATAATGATGCAAATCTACATGGATGCACCTATGATATGCATTTGAGTCACTTGAAGACTCATGGTTTTTCTTACTCAACACTTGATTCATTTGATGTTGGACGAACTTCATCCAACACTTGGGAGAATAGATTTATGATTGGAGAACATTTTTGTTGCAAGACACATACTTTGTTATATATTTATGACTCTCACATTCAGGGATGTATGGGTGAGACTTCTTTGAGTCATTTGAAGTCTCCTTGTTTTTTCTGCTCACTATTTGGTTCAGATTTTAGTGGAGATTCTTCATTCACTTCTTGGATGAAAGAATACATGGTTGAATATTTTGATGCATATCACATCCTTTTGGAGCAGCATTATAGGACATGGGATCATCACCTATGTCATTGGAGCAGATTTGATTGGTCACTTGAAGCTTGTATGCACTTGGAAAATGGTGGTCTACTTGCTTGGAGGTATAAGCACTTTCATGACTCTTTGATGAAGCATATCCTTGATGTACATTTTCATTATGTTGTTATGTACTTTGATGATATATATTTGGTACTCATGATGTTTGGAAGGATGCATACAAGAAAATGGGATCCAGGAATCCTCTTAACTAATGGTGTGGGTTGGAGAGCACTCTTAATTATTGGGGTGCAATACAAGCAATGGGACCCTGGAATAATTTTTATCTCATTGGTTTCAAATTTTTTTTGGGGAAACAAGCAGTATGGGAGATGGATTTCTCCACTTAATAAAGTGATTTTTATCAGAGTAGTGCAGCAGCAAGCATGGTGGTTCCTCTCTAAAATCTTCATGGAAACTCAAAGACTCAAGGTTGGGAAATTCAATGGCAACTTCAAAGAATTATACAGAAAGCAGGTTCTTCAACACCCATGTTTAAAATTGCTTGAGGACAAGCAATATTGGGAAGGGAGGATTTGTCATGTCCCAAATTTGGCATTGGGTCACAATGGCCTAATCACATTAGCCCTATTCATTAGAGTTTGTCAAATTGATGCTAAAGGTCAAATAATTGCCAAGGAGGAAAATTACTAGTTTCCTAGGTTTGGGGTGGAAGCTTTGGGATTTGGAATAATGGGGATAATAAATGATGTTTGAACATTAGAATGGAATAAATATTTAATAAAGGAGCTAAATAAATATATACAAGTGAAAATCAAAGTGGCATTTCATGATGAAGACACATGGAGGAGTGGGACCCACATATGGCTAGATTTCCCCACTACATTTGGCATCATTCTCTCACCAATTCGAATTCAAGGTGAATGGTAACACACTTGGGGGAGTCCAAAAGGTATTATTCATTGCATGACTCATCCAAGGTCGAAATATAGAGGAAGAGTAACTCCCATGGAAGAGGAAGAGGCAATTTGGAGCTAGTGAGACACTTGGGCTAGATTCCCTAGCTCTATGACAACAATGATGAAGATGCTATGACACCTATGACACAAATCAGACCTGAAGGCTGACATATGACATATATGACATGTCAGGGCTAAAAATAGACTCCAAGAGGGCGCTCAAGGGTGTTAGGGCAGCTAAGATGCTTCCACATGTGATTTGGTGGAAGTGGGAGACTAGGAATTGTTGTACAAGTGGCGTTCTTTGGAATCTCTTCCCAACTTGAGTTGGCATGAGTCTCTTGGAAGGAATTCGACCCATGGAGGAAATTAGAAGTTTATAAATGTCAATAACAAAGAATGAAACCAGCTTTTGATCATTTGTAGAATTTGCAATTGCATTTGTGAAGAGGGAGAGCTAGTGGATGACTAGTTTCTTGCCTTAGCCAATTTCGAGGGTGAAAGATTCCCATCCAAGTTGGTAATTGGAAAGGCCATTCAGGCCTTTCATTTGGAGCTTTAATGGAGTCCTTATTTGCAGGTGTAAGCTACAGAGCAGCTCATGGTTTCTTCTATTGCAGCTCACTCCTTCAACCATTTCCAGTTTTGATGGCATATTCTTGATCCTTGAGGGAGGGAGTTTTTGGTGAGCTATTGTACTCTTTGGGGAAGATTTCAATGCCCCATTTCTTTTGTAATATGAAGTAAATACTCTGTTCTTCATCTCCAAAAAGTTTCAGGTCGAAATTCCAAGTAGAAATGTATAAATCTCATTTTTAATGGAAGAACAATGCCATTTCCCCACTACCTTGTTGTGAGCCAATGTATTGATGATGATTTCGAATGAATGGATGGTTCTCTGATATATTTGTGATAAATATACTGCCATGGATGTATTATACAAGTTTCATGTACTGTACTTGAGCATTTGAAGCATTTTTACTCAGTTTAATTGCATTGGGAGAAGAAATAGTGCCATTTCCCCAAGGGTCGAATTGGGGATTTTTGCAGTTGAATGGGAGAGGGTGAGAACTGTTGTAATAAACCATTAATGGTGCATATGAGACCTTAATAACATAATTAACACATTACATACCTCTGTTCATAAATTTGAGTGGGTTTGGAGGCGTTTGGGAAGCCATTTTCAGTACTTACCTTAGGGGGATTTGAACCCCAAATTACTAGTAAAATTGCATACTTGGTCCAGAATCTTAAGAGAGTTTGCAGAGGTCTTTTGGTGGCCATATGTTATCCCTGAACATCATATTCAATTCATAATATCATTCATAAACCTTCCTTGAATATTTGAAGGCATTTGGAGTCAATTTGAGACCTAGAGACCAATACTAGTCAAAGGGAAATCACTAGTAAAGTTACCTACATTGACCAGAATTGAAAGAGTATTTACAGAAGTGTTTTAAAGGTACAAAGGCATCCATGAAACACATATTTATGTTCTAATATCATTCATATACCTTCTCAGAAGATTTGGGATCATTTGGGGCAAATTTGGGACCTAGAGATCAAAACTAGTCAAAGGTTGAACCAAGGAAAAAAGTGGAAAATTGCAATTTTAATAAAATTCCTAACAAGGGACATTACAGTGGTATCAGAGCATGGTCCTTGCACCTGTGGATTAGGTACATACATTCAAGAATAATAGGCAGCCATGTCTTACTATTATGATGAATCCTATGAGTACAATTCTTATGAGGAATATGCAGATGCTTATGAGCAATATGAAGCAGAATGTGAATGGTACAAGGAAGAGATGCCATCATGCAACACTTCTTACAATTTTAAGAGAAATGAAGATTATTCTTATGACTTTAAATCTGATGAATATGAGTGTGTCACACCAACCAAGGATAATTCTATGAGTGAGTTCCAAAGATGGAGAGCAAAATATAAAACCTTGCCCCAACAATATCAAAAATATCAAGAATATCTTGCTTTTAGCAAAAATACACAAAATGCCATGTCTTTTGAGTACTATGCTGAACATGTTTTTGAAAATAGGCCCAAAAATGAAGATGTGGAGTTAGTGAAGAAAGGTTTATGCCCTTCTTGTAAAAACCCTTGGAGCGAGTATCATATATGTGTGCATGAAATGATGTCCTCCTTGAGGAGAGCTTTTGAGATTTATTCAAGAAGGGATTCCAAATATAGTGATCCTAAGGAAAACAAGGGGAAAAATGAATCAGCTTGCTTGAAGGAGAAAAATGAAGAGGCATCACAAGAGCATGAAGAAGATTCTAATGAAAATATGGAAGATCATTTCGAGACACCTTCTAGCTTAGACATGAACCAAAGAGCATCTACTGATGGATGCTTAAACTATGAAGGAGTACCTACTGATGGGTGCTCACACCTCTATGTTGGTGACATAGAGATCACTTTTGAAATTGTTGCTGCAGGCCCAAGTTCCATTAAGCATGATAATGAAGACCTTGTAGTAGTTGAAGAAGAACCAAGATCAACTTTCCCATCACCACTTGAGCTTCATGAAGTTGGTCCAAGCAAAAATGAAGAAGATGAGGAGGTTCATTTGCAAGAGCCTCATTTTCTTGAAGGGTCCTTAAAGATGAATGAAAAGAAGATCCAAGAGTCCCTCAGCATTCTCCATGACACTCAAGCATTGGTGTCAAATTCTTGTTGGAGAGCTACTTCATTGGAGGAAACATCCTTCATTGAAGACATGGAGAAGATTCAAAGAGCAATGTGCAACATCAAAGATTGTCAAATGGTAGATTATTTGGAGGATTCTCATGACATGGTGGATCATGAGAAATGTGAGAATTTGAATGTTCTTAATGTGTTTGAAGATGAACTTGAAGAGATCCAAACACTTGATGTGGTGGAAGAGGAACTTGAATTGTCTTTTGATGAAAGTTATGCAACTTTTAAAGAAGAGCATGATTCCTCTACATTGGAACCAATCTATGACAAAGGTTTCCCACTTTTGAAGGAGCTGCATGATACTACCCACATGGCTACTTTCCATGATGAAAATTCTGCATTTTTTTATCATTTGGGTGAGTTAGTTCATTCTCCTACATCCTACAATTCCATGTTTTGCAGTATTAGTCTCAATGAAGTATGGGTGAAAGGGTTCTTTTTGATGGTGCCACATGAGGAGTATGGAACTCCTAGATTTACCTTTTATGATGACATGGTTGGAGCACATTCTTCTTCACATTTGAAGCAACATTATTTGTCACTTTATAATGATGCAAATCTACATGGATGCACCTATGATATGCATTTGAGTCACTTGAAGACTCATGGTTTTTCTTACTCAACACTTGATTCATTTGATGTTGGACGAACTTCATCCAACACTTGGGAGAATAGATTTATGATTGGAGAACATTTTTGTTGCAAGACACATACTTTGTTATATATTTATGACTCTCACATTCAGGGATGTATGGGTGAGACTTCTTTGAGTCATTTGAAGTCTCCTTGTTTTTTCTGCTCACTATTTGGTTCAGATTTTAGTGGAGATTCTTCATTCACTTCTTGGATGAAAGAATACATGGTTGAATATTTTGATGCATATCACATCCTTTTGGAGCAGCATTATAGGACATGGGATCATCACCTATGTCATTGGAGCAGATTTGATTGGTCACTTGAAGCTTGTATGCACTTGGAAAATGGTGGTCTACTTGCTTGGAGGTATAAGCACTTTCATGACTCTTTGATGAAGCATATCCTTGATGTACATTTTCATTATGTTGTTATGTACTTTGATGATATATATTTGGTACTCATGATGTTTGGAAGGATGCATACAAGAAAATGGGATCCAGGAATCCTCTTAACTAATGGTGTGGGTTGGAGAGCACTCTTAATTATTGGGGTGCAATACAAGCAATGGGACCCTGGAATAATTTTTATCTCATTGGTTTCAAATTTTTTTTGGGGAAACAAGCAGTATGGGAGATGGATTTCTCCACTTAATAAAGTGATTTTTATCAGAGTAGTGCAGCAGCAAGCATGGTGGTTCCTCTCTAAAATCTTCATGGAAACTCAAAGACTCAAGGTTGGGAAATTCAATGGCAACTTCAAAGAATTATACAGAAAGCAGGTTCTTCAACACCTATGTTTAAAATTGCTTGAGGACAAGCAATATTGGGAAGGGAGGATTTGTCATGTCCCAAATTTGGAATTGGGTCACAATGGCCTAATCACATTAGCCCTATTCATTAGAGTTTGTCAAATTGATGCTAAAGGTCAAATAATTGCCAAGGAGGAAAATTACTAGTTTCCTAGGTTTGGGGTGGAAGCTTTGGGATTTGGAATAATGGGGATAATAAATGATGTTTGAACATTAGAATGGAATAAATATTTAATAAAGGAGCTAAATAAATATATACAAGTGAAAATCAAAGTGGCATTTCATGATGAAGACACATGGAGGAGTGGGACCCACTTATGGCTAGATTTCCCCACTACATTTGGCATCATTCTCTCACCAATTCGAATTCAAGGTGAATGGTAACACACTTGGGGGAGTCCAAAAGGTATTATTCATTGCATGACTCATCCAAGGTCGAAATATAGAGGAAGAGTAACTCCCATGGAAGAGGAAGAGGCAATTTGGAGCTAGTGAGACACTTGGGCTAGATTCCCTAGCTCTATGACAACAATGATGAAGATGCTATGACACCTATGACACAAATCAGACCTGAAGGATGACATATGACATATATGACATGTCAGGGCTAAAAATAGACTCCAAGAGGGCGCTCAAGGGTGTTAGGGCAGCTAAGATGCTTCCACATGTGATTTGGTGGAAGTGGGAGACTAGGAATTGTTGTACAAGTGGCGTTCTTTGGAATCTCTTCCCAACTTGAGTTGGCATGAGTCTCTTGGAAGGAATTCGACCCATGGAGGAAATTAGAAGTTTATAAATGTCAATAACAAAGAATGAAACCAGCTTTTGATCATTTGTAGAATTTGCAATTGCATTTGTGAAGAGGGAGAGCTAGTGGATGACTAGTTTCTTGCCTTAGCCAATTTCGAGGGTGAAAGATTCCCATCCAAGTTGGTAATTGGAAAGGCCATTCAGGCCTTTCATTTGGAGCTTTAATGGAGTCCTTATTTGCAGGTGTAAGCTACAGGGAAGCTCATGGTTTCTTCTATTGCAGCTCACTCCTTCAACCATTTCCAGTTTTGATGGCATATTCTTGATCCTTGAGGGAGGGCATTTTTGGTGAGCTATTGTACTCTTTGGGGAAGCTTTTAATGCCCCATTTCTTTTTTAATATGAATTAAATACTCTGTTCTTCATCTCCAAAAATTTTCAGGTCGAAATTCCAAGTAGAAATGTATAAATCTCATTTTTAATGGAAGAACAATGCCATTTCCCCACTACCTTGTTGTGAGCCAATGTATTGATGATGATTTCGAATGAATGGATGGTTCTCTGATATATTTGTGATAAATATACTGCCATGGATGTATTATACAAGTTTCATGTACTGTACTTGATAATTTGAAGCATTTTTACTCAGTTTAATTGCATTGGGAGAAGAAATAGTGCCATTTCCCCAAGGGTCGAATTGGGGATTTTTGCAGTTGAATGGGAGAGGGTGAGAACTGTTGTAATAAAACATTAATGGTGCATATGAGACCTTAATAATATAATTAACACATTACATACCTCTGTTCATAAATTTGAGTGGGTTTGGAGGCGTTTGGGAAGCCATTTTCAGTACTTACCTTAGGGGGATTTGAACCCCAAATTACTAGTAAAATTGCATACTTGGTCCAGAATCTTAAGAGAGTTTGCAGAGGTCTTTTGGTGGCCATATGTTATCCCTGAACATCATATTCAATTCATAATATCATTCATAAACCTTCCTTGAAGATTTGAAGGCATTTGGAGTCAATTTGAGACCTAGAGACCAATACTAGTCAAAGGGAAATCACTAGTAAAGTTACCTACATTGACCAGAATTGAAAGAGTATTTACAGAAGTGTTTTAAAGGTACAAAGGCATCCATGAAACACATATTTATGTTCTAATATCATTCATATACCTTCTCAGAAGATTTGGGATCATTTGGGGCAAATTTGGGACCTAGAGATCAAAACTAGTCAAAGGTTGAACCAAGGAAAAAAGTGAAAAATTGCAATTTTAATAAAATTCCTAACAAGGGACATTACAGGAATAATAGAACCATATGTGATGCTGCAAAATCCATGATGCATGATCAGGATATGTGTACCTCATTATGGGTAGAATCCACCGGTACAACTGTGTACATATAGAATAGAATCCTGCATGACATTCTAGATGAGAATACACCAGAAGAAGTGTTTACCAGTGAGAAGCTATAAATCTCACACTTCAGGATCTTTGGGATCCTAGTATACATTCATGTACCGAAAGAAAAGAGAACAAATCTGGAGCCTTCTGGAAAGAAACGAACCTTTGTGGGTTATAGCGAGTCATCCAAAGCATACCGAATATATGTACCTGATGAGAAACACATTGAAGTTAGTCGATATGTTACCTTCCATGGGGAAGCCGCTTTCAAAATATTGAAAGAGATTCGATGTGATTCAAAGATGGAGGATCCTGAGTCTGATTCTCCCCCTTCAGAGTTTGAGAGGGAGAAACCAGAAGATGCCTCAGATTCACTAGATCCTGAAGAACCAATATAACTGGTTGAGAGGTAACCTGATGAACCTCTCACTAAAAGAAGATATTCTTGGTGTTGAGACATATTCCAAAATGTAGAGAAACATGGAGCACCAGTAGGCTCATCTAGAGTGCGCAAGCCACTTGACATATATTTAGAGTATGTTGCACTGATGAGTCACATCAGTGATTCAAAACCATATCCTCATATGAAGAATATGCAAAGCGGCAAGTTTGGAAATATGCAATGACAAAAGAGTACAACTCTATAATGAAGAATGATGTTTGGGAGGTTGTTCCCAAACCTGATGGGAAGTCCATTGTGACTTCCAGATGGATTTACAAGATAAATCATGCTACATTTGGTATCATTGAGAAGTATAAATCCAGATTCGTTGCCATAGGTTTCTCTCTGAAAGAAGGAATTAATTATGATGAGACCTTTTCCCATGTGACAAGGTACACCACAATTCGATCAATGATTGCACTTGCATATGTTCTAGGATGGAAAATTCACCAAATGGATGTGAAGACATCCTTCATCAATGGTGAGGTTGAGAAAGTGGTTTATATTCAATAGCCTAAAGGATTTACCCATATTCATTATTACAAACATTAAATTTTCATAAAATAATTTTTTTTCTAAGAATAAAAAAATACTTATTATCCAATCCAAACTTAATTACCTTAACAACATAACTAAAAATATTCGCTATCAGTGCGCTATTGTCTGTGACGCACCAGTGCACACTAAATTTTTTGAAAATTATGTGATTTATATGTAAACTATATTTAATATCTTTTTTATTGAATTGTACAGGTTGTATATTGATAAAAAAAATGTGTGATAAGAGTTCAAGTAACAATAATTCCAATCAGCACAATGGAAGCACATCCAAAAAAGCGAAGGAGAGTTCTTTGTGATTTATATATGAAATCAATGTGTTTGAATTATATGTAAGTTTAATTAATATGTGTTGGTTAATGTGTGTTGTGCAAAGCCAAAAAATAAGCTCAATATGATTCTTTGCAATCTAAGTGCAGAAGAGCGTAAAACCTTGATGGAAAATTTTCATAATGGTGAATCGGGTGAATAAAAAAGTATTATTCAATATGAGTTATTTTATTAAATATTTAGTAATAATATATTTAAGAATATTTGATAACATGTTTCAAACAATCTATTCCACATATCTTTAATGTTTTGCAGGGACCGACAACAAGGGACCAAAATGTCATCCTAAGAAAATAAAAATTATGGAAGATGTAAATGATGATGAATTGGTCCTTAGCTAATATGTACATATAAATAAATAATTCAACATTAAAAAATAATTTTCAATTGTTTTTTTGTTGAAAAGAAAACAAAATGAAACCCATTTAGCACATAAGACAAGATGACAAGGAAGAAAATGGCTTCAATAGCAAAGTTTGTGAGTAATTGTGATTTTGTTATAACAACTTAAGATTCCATATTTGTTATAATATTTATATCTTATTTTATTTTACACTTACCATCCTTGAATGTATTCAAAACAAGTGTTAATATACAAAGAAGAGACATCGAAATATTTGATTGACATTGGGTTAAGTATGGGTTGTGCGTATATGTTGGTGTAAAAAAAATTAATTGTGGACTTTGAAGGTATCTATGTTGTTTTACTTCTCTCAGTTTTTAATTAATGGAACAACAAAAATCCCTTATATTAAATATATGAATTTGTGATGGGGTATAAAACTTGCAGAAAACAAAGTATGAAGTGGAGCTAACATAACAGTTGTTGAAAAAAGGAATAAGATTTGGTTTTGAAAGAATGTGTATCGTTTAGGACACAATTCTTGCCTTGGTACATTTTTAAATTTACATAATGATCATGTATATTATCTATTTTAGTTTACACGATGTCTACCTATGTAGATACACTCATTACACTTTATTTTTATGTTTGTATATGGAAGTTATGAAGATGAGGATTAGAATCAAGGAAATCATCAAAACATTTGGCCAAATAACCCAATTCATGCAAGTAGCTCGAGCACTGACAACAGTTCCATTCAAGGATGATGATCAATATAATTGGATGTTAATGCAAACTATTGTATCTTTTGAAATAATTGTCTGTGAAAATTAGACATTTTGTATAATGTAATGGACATACTGTCCCAATTGAAAGACAATGGGTTATTAATAAGTGTAACAATTACATATTGAAATTTTGATTATTGTGGACTTTTATGTTGTCCCACTTTGTATGAAAAAGATATTCTTATTCATATATAATAAAATAATTTTTTGATTCTATTTCATTGTCCAATGTTGTTGTAAAATGTTACATCGTTGATTAAATATATCGATGATTAAACACTATAATGAAGAGGTGCGAAAACTGATGATATAAAAAATTAATCCAAAGATCATATCCAAATGCAATAATCAAAATTCAATTTATATGAATATTATTATAAGAAATGTGTCAATTTCTAATAAATAATGAATTATTTTAAAAAACTGCATTGTCACCAGTGCATTGTCATTAATGTGTAGCACTGGTGCATCTATGAGAAAAACGCCTCGAAGACTCACAACATTGCTTTTTCGTTATCAATATGCACTGGTACGTTGTAAAGGGTTCACATATGTGCTATAATAAATAAGCATTATCGATGTGTTATCATAAATAAGAAACACTAGTGCATTATTATTACCACGTCTGAAGCCACCAGTCTAATGCATTATTTACCTAGTTCTGCATTAGGGCTTTTATAACTATTAAAAGCATTGGTTGGGTGCGATATTTATATAAATTACCAATGCTTATAATATTGTAAAGAATTGGATGACGGATGCGGAAGGCGAACACGGAGGTCACGGTTTTCAAGTCAATGGCGGAACCCTAGGTTAACAGGTTGTTTGCTGGGCGGCCTGCTGCTGTCAGGTTGGGGCGCGGGTTGTCGGACGCACGAAGCAGTTTTGTGGTGAAATTCACGGTTTAGAACACCGTGCTTCTTTCCGGTTCTCTGTTCAAACCTTGTGCTCTTTTTTAAACCCTAGTTTGTTTGTTACTGCATCTGTTTTACCCGTGTTACTGTGGGTTTTTGTTTTTCCCTACAATGGCTACCTATGACGACAGGGTGGATTATTCTTTCAACCCATCTGACGATTTTCCCATATGGACACAACCTACAAGTGCCGGGTGGCATGTTGGGGTTTATCCTAGTGGATGTGAGGTGGAGGGTTTACCTGCTATTGATAACAGACCCGCTCTAGGGTTCTCACCATCTGAATTTTTGGCAATTTCTCCTGGCCCTGGGCCATTACCTGCTCCATTATCTAGTATCCCACCAACTGCTCCATTGAAGGAAGCTAGGTCACTTTGGACCTCGTAACAGGTTATTAATGAATTTGAGGGCTCGGCGGGCAGAAAGAAAGGGTCTATCACTGTAAACGACAGATATCAGGGCATTGTTGGCGGGGTTTTAACTTCATCGGACCTTCTTCCTGTATTAAACGTTGCGGAGGCATGGGAGGGCACGAGGGTGGGGCATTTGGAACTACACGAACAGCGTGGGTTTTCTAGTCCATGTGTGGGCTCTGGTACCAGCTCGAAAGATTAGGGTGGTCCTTCATCGGATGATACTACACATAAGGTGAAACAAGGCAGAAAGCGATGGTTGAAACTTAGCAGGACTAAATACAATTATGCCCTGGGGGAAGATATTGAGTGGAATCAATTGGTCAAGATGACCAGTATCACTTTGGTTGGAAAAGCATTGGGCAGATCCTTCTCTCTGCACACCATTGAAGCTTGGGTGGGGGAAAATTGGGCTGCGGTTTTAGGCTATACCCCAGAAGTAGTGGAGTTAACCCGCAACTGGTTTGCTTTCAATTTCCACGAGGAGGAACATACTAAATGGGTTCTTAATTCAAACTGGAGTTGGGATCACTGCCCGGTCATGATCAAACCTTGGCACCCACTGTTTGATGCTAGTCGGGAATGACTGGATATTGTTCCACTGTGGGTTCGGCTTCCTGGTTTACCTCTCCAATACTGGTCGAAGAGGCATTTCAGAGGGATTGGAAACATGATTGACAATTATTTAGATGGTGACTATAGTTTTCTTCACACCCATCAGAGGAAGGTTGCTCGTATTCTGGTTAATCTGAACATCAGAGATGGGTTAGTATCGGATGTTACCCTCAGCTGGGGACCCTATGTTTATGTGCAGAAACTGGACTATGAAAATGTTCCCTTTAGATGTCGTCGTTGCCATGCTTATGGTCATCCGGTTGCTGAATGTAAACTTCCGTTTTGAAGGAAAAATGATGGTTCACAAAAATATTCTATTGTTGTGGAGTCTACTCCCCCTCTGGATATCCCTTTGTCTGGACCCTCCCATAATGTGGGTTTGGTCGCGGATGAGGGACATGGTTCTCCTCGGGACCTGGTAGACCCTCGCTCCACTAGTATTTCTCTACCGGTTTCAGGTGCTACCACGGCAAGGGCTGATGACAGTCAACAGGAGCTGGGATTGGACGCGCCTCTTACCGGGAAGTCGTTACCTGGATCAACATCTATTGAGCCTACACAACCGGCTACTATCTCGAAACCGGGGACATCGTCTGCGGGTATACCTAATTCCATTAACCCCCTTTCCTTTCATTTTGTTTTAAAAAACTTTTCTTTCGAAAATCCGGACTGGATAGAGGCTTTAAAAAATTTGAATATCTCTTCGGCAATGGAGTTGGTGGAACCTACCTGTTTATATCCTGACCTCCCCCCTTCCTCAACAACAATGCCATATCCTGGGGTGATGCTGCTTGACTTGCCCCCTGAAGTTGATCCTGGCCCTATTGAAGCCCCCTCCTCCTCCTCCCCTACCACCTCATCAGACTCTGGTTATTTCCTGCATTCACTTTCAAAAATCTCCCCGGGAGGGTTGGGTGCTGGGGTAAACAAAATTGGTAAAAATGGTAAAGGTCGGGACAGGAAATCCCATCTTTCTAAAGCACAAACCAAGGCCAAGATGGACCTCATGGAAGGAAAACAGGTGACTATTGATCGGGTGCTTAGAGCGGTGCGTGCCCAGAAGAGGGGCCGTTAATGAAAGTTATGTCTTTTAACTGTCGGGGTCTTGCTGGTCCCCATAAAAGATCAGCACTACGCAGAGTGGTATCTATTGAACACCTGGATATCATTCTGCTTCAGGAAACTTTGGGTGTTGGTGAGACTATTATATCATTACTTGAAAGTTGGTTTGGTGGATGGTCCTTTGCTACCTTCGATGCTCGGGGCCGGTCTGGTGGTCAGGCTATTGGTTGGAATTCTCGTACGGTTCAGTGCCATAATATCTGGGGAGTGGAAGCGGCTTTTGGGATGACCTGCTCATATCTGTATTTTGGTGAAACTTTCACGGTAGTTAATGTCTATGGACCATATTTGAACCGGGTTCCTTTCTGGGATTCTCTTCTCTCTCACCCTTTGTTACAAGAAGGGAACCTTATTCTTGGAGGGGATCTGAATTTCTCTCTTGGACTGGCTGAAGTTTGGGGTAGCAGAGCTCGGCCAGACCCTTTGGATGACTTTTTCACTCACCAGTTGGTCACCCAAAATTTGTTGGATATTGAGCCAACTCTTCTTAAACCTACCTGGAGAAATAACAGAACTGGAGAAAATAGAGTTGAAAAACATTTGGATCGTTTTCTGGTGTTTGACCTCTTTGTAGATAGGAATTATTTATTGAGGCAGTGGGTTGGCTCGGGGGGCTCTTCAAACCACTTCCCTATTTTCCTGTAGATTCGTGATGGACCCTTGAAACCAGCTGGGCCACTTAAGTTTAATAAGATCTGGTTAAATGATGAGACTTTTATTGACCTTATTGGATCCCTATGGGTACCCTTCAACCCCAGGGAGGGCCTCTCTGCCTCTCAACAGTTCTCTGACAATATCAAAAGAATTAAAAGGCCGGTGAAGGTATGGGCTTATGAAAAGAACAATAGAGATGATAGAGAATTAAAGTCAATTGAATTGGAGCTGCAGTCCATATATGATTCTGGATCCGGGGGTCTGGGAACACCGGAAGAGAAAGTACTTTTGGTTTCACTGGAAGGTAGGAGAAATAAGCTATTATTGGAAAAAGAGGAAACGTGGCGTCTGAAAAGCAAGGATTTATGGCTATCGGCTAGGGATGAGAACACTAAATTTTTCCATGCATATGCCAAAGGATGAAAGGCATCCAATACCATTTGGAGTCTGGAAGACTCTTTGGGGACTACCCAGACGTCTTTTGATAGTATGGCCGGGGTTGGGGTAAATCACTTCAAAACACTCTTCAAAGCCCCTGCACAGACTAACATTTTGGATGTAGTCAGGATGGCACAATTTTTTCCTCGGTTTGTGGAAGAGGAAGACAATCACTCCTTGATGGATGTTGTCGCAGACGAAGAGTTGAAGGGCATTTTACAGAGCTTCCAAAAAGACAAAAGTCCGGGACCGGATGGCTGGACGGTGGAATTCTTACTGGCACTCTTTGAGCTTATTGGGAATGATCTACTGCAGATGGTTGAAGACACTCGAAGCTCGAGGAGGATCCCAGCTGCCCTGAACTCCACCTTTATTGCCCTTATACCAAAAACTGACAATTCTTCTTCTTTAAGTGACTTCAAACCCATCTCCTTGTGCAATTGTGTATATAAGGTGGTGTCAAAAATTATCGCCAGGCAGCTAAAAGGTATTCTGTCCAAACATATTTCAGAGGAACAATTTGGTTTTCTGGAAGGGCGACAAATACATGAGGCTATTGGAGTAGCATAGGAGGGAATCCATAGTATGAAAGCTCAGAAAATCAAAGGAGCTATAATCAAGATTGATTTGTCAAAAACATATGATAAGGTGAGTTGGCTGTATATTCATTTACTCCTCACTCACCTGGGTTTTGCTGTGGATTTTATCAGGTGGATTATGAGTTGTATTTCTACGGTATCCTTTGCGGTGCTCATCAATGGTGCAGCCTCTCCTTTCTTCTGGTCTGAAAGAGGCCTGCGACAGGGATTCCCACTATCCCCTTTACTTTTCTTGTTGGTTGCTGAAGGGCTTAGTAAAACACTGAAAAAAGCCTGTAGGGATGGTACTCTCCATGGTATCCAAGTGGCTCCAGATTTTTTTATTACACATCTGCTATTCGTGGATGATATACTCATTTTTTGCATTGGATCGGCTAGGGACATGGAAACTCTCTAGGACATCTTTCAACTTTTCTCAACAGGTATGGAGATCAATGAGAGGAAATCCACTCTATCGACTCACTTACTAAGGGAATGTGAGATTGCGGCTATTCGAAGGATCTTTCCATATACTTTTTTATGCCTTGAAGATGGTTTCTGCTACCTTAGGTTTCATTTAAAACCAAATGCCTATACAAAACAGGATTGGCAATGGCTTATTGAAAAAATACACAAGCGGTTGAAGTTTGGAGTCATAGGTGGCTATCGCGAGCAGGAAGGCTGGTCCTGGTGAAATCTGTTTTAGAAGCCATCTCGGTCTATTGGATGTCCCTCTCATGGATCCCTAAAGGAACGCTGGAGAAAGCTCAAAAATTATGCTTTCGTTTCATTTGGAGCGGTAAAGGATACTATGTTTCCCCATGGGTTCGATGGCAGAAAATCGCTATCCCAAAAGCCTTAGGGGGTGGGGTCTAAAAAATATTCATCTTTTCGCAAGGGCACTGGCAGCGAAAGGGGTGTGGAGACTGTTAAAATATGAAAGCCTTTGGACTAACGTTGTCATCCGGAAATATATTGCCCCTGTATCTATTGTGGAATGGGTGCGGTCGGCGGATAAGTCACATAATGGATGCTCTGTTATTTGGAAAGCTGTCATCAATTCTTTCTCTGTGGTTGGAGATCTGCTAACTTGGAATATTGGGAATGGACAGGCTCTTTGTGTTGGGGAGGATCCCTGGTTTGGGAGTGTTGGTCGACACATCTTATCAGGTGAATTGATTACTTCTCTGCGGGATATTGGTATAACTTACCTATCTCAACTGGCAGTTCATGATAGGATCCACCCATGGAATCAGTCATGGGTTGATGCAGAATCATTGGCACTATCTGTGGTTGAACGGGTGGAATTGAGATCTTATTACCATGCACTCATTTGATCACATATTCACATCCGGGATAGGGATGACTGCTTGGTATGGGAAGGGGCTCCGAATGGTTTGTACACACCAAAGGATGGATACATCAGCTTGAGTCACTTCATGAATCCACGTGAGTTGGTGGGGTGGTGGAAATCCATCTGGAAGATAAACTTCCCATTGAAACATCGTCGTTTTATGTGGAATGTCCTTGAAAATACCATCCCCACCTGGGATTTTTTACAGAGGAAGAACATGACCGGGCCGGGCTGGTGCATTTTGTGCAAAGCTAGCGAGGAAACTTGTTTTCACTTATTCCTCCACTGTCCATACACGGTGCAAGTATGGGCGGAATGCTCCAGAATTTCTAATACCCTGTTTAATTGGGCAGGGGATTCGGTGATGTCGGCCTGGACACAGTGGGTTTTGGACCCTATCGGAAAATCCTACATGAATCTTCCATTACTGGTGGTGTGGGGCATTTGGTTGGCTCGGAATGGAATGATCTTCAATGAAAAATCCAGTACACCGGTGGTCACAGCTATACAGATATGTGGATTCATTAAGGCCTACCCACATCATATCAAAGTTGCAAAACAAAGAGTTGTCCTAGCTCTGGAAATTGACGAGTCTATGCCTTGGGGTTTCTACGATGGATCTGCCTTGGAAAACAGCTGCGGGGGTGGGGCTATTCTACATCTCTCACTAACCCACTCATACCACCTTTTCTGGGGACTGGGGGAGGGTGGAAACAATTATGCTGAAATCATGAGCCTGAAACTTCTTCTCATTTTTGCTAGGGAGATTGGTTGTCAACAAATAAATGTGTATGGAGATTCAATGAATGTCACTAATTGGACTATTGGCACCCAACATTGCAGGGATCTTAGACTCGCAAACATTCTTCAGGACATTCTGCAACTAAAACTTTCCTTTTTACATTTTTCTTGCAGACATATTTTCAGGGAGAACAACAAGGAGGCAGACAAGGCTTCTAAGATTGGCAGGGACTTGGCAATGGGGATGTGGAAAGTAAAGGAGTACAGGAATGGAACACTCTATGAATACTATCATAGACCCTTTATTGATGAAATGGATTTTCATGGGCATGGAATGGAACAGGAACAGGAATAGTGGTTATGTTACTTAAAAACTATGGAGCTTTTTTTTTTTTCTTTTTTGGCTGTGGCGACATTTTGAGGTTCTATCATAAACTTTAAAGTTATTACTGTGGAGATTTCAGGAGGCTCGGGGAGCCACCAGACATATATTAGTTATCTTTGTATCTTCCTATCATGTTTTTTTTGGTTTATACTGACATGGACATATGTCGATGAACATACTGGACTGGTGTACTGAAACACTTTTTGATCCTTTTTTGGTCCTTAACTGGATAACCGCATGCTTCTACGCATATATAAAATGTAATTTTTTCACCTCTGCTGAAATAAAATTACATTTTTTTTTTTTCCGAGGAAAAAAAATATATATATTATAAAGAACTGGTGCTTTTATTTGTATAATGCATTGGTGCTTGCAATGTTTTTAAACCACCGGTGCAATTTTTAGTTTTATAGCACTAGTGCATGTAAGTTATAAAGCATCGTTGCTTAATATTTTGTTACGTACCAGTGTTATATTTATTTGTTAAGCATTTGTACTAATTTATTTGTAATGCATTGGAACGTTTGTAAATAAAGCGCACCAATTTTGAAACCTCCACTAAAACCTTTGGCCGCCGCATTTTATTTAATTCTAACACATTTTCGTAACAACCTCCACTAAAACATTCACTAGCAGTAACAAAGGTTGTAGCAGATATTTTTTTGACAATTTCGACCAATTTTGTAACACTAAAAACCTCCACTACAGTTTTTTTCCTTGTAGTGACTGGACAGTCTACGATTTGTTGAAAGACCATGTTGCTCTCCTTCGGCTAATGTTGGATCATTGAAGAAAGATGGGGTTTTCTTAGAATTTGTGGAAATGTATATTCTATGTACATTTTGGAAACATTCTAAGACATATTGTATGTAAAGATGGCATACTAGTGGACCCTACGAAAATTGCATCCATCGTGAATCTATAGGAATCTACGATAGTAAAACAGTTGTGATCCACCCTAGGTCATACCAGCTACTATAGAATATTCATCTGCAACTATGCATCTGATAATAGATTTTAAGGTAGTGTTATATCTACTTCAAACATGCTATATTACTATGAAATGGTGGGTTCCAATGTCAGATATGAAACAATTAACACAAATTTCCTAAGATCTTAGCCATTTTAGAATTCAAACTAAACTTGATAAGAAAAACTCAAACTCTTAAATGGGAGGAAAATTGAATCATTTCATTAATAGCAATGAAGAAGATACATACTTACAACGCTTGAGATGCATCCTTCTTCCTTTTCCATGAGCTATCCTTTCTTCACCCTTTCCTTTGATGAAGAAACCAAGCTTTCCAATCCTCCAAATCTCTCCAGCATGCCTTTGCTCTTCCTTTTGCCTCCTCTTACCATGCCCCAAATTCCTCTGTTATATAGCATTGGGAAATGGGCTCTCAAGTTTCTCTTTTCCATGTGGGATTATCTATTTTCATGTTTTTTTATTATTTTTGCTCAAAAACCCACTTTCCATAGTTTTTTAGGCCTGTTTCACAACTTGAGCATATTTAAGTACAATTAATGCACTTTTGTGTATTTCTTCTCACTATTTGACTGGTGGAGCTTAGTTTTGAACTTTAAATGAGTAGTTCAATCACTGAAACTTATCTCCTTAGGCTACCTCTTTCTTCACTCAAACCTTCAAGTTATGGAATTAGTGATTATATCAAAGAGGATTGTTCTCGTCTGTACTTGTCTTATGTCTTCATGTTGTGGGTGTGTTAGGATTGAAATTGCACTTAGTCCTTATGTGATTTTTCTCAAATGTTTCGTTCTTTATTTGATTTTCATTTTACCTTATTCTAAATTTTAATGTTTTTTATTGTCTTTTTATTTTATATGTTATAGTTATTGTTTTAATTTATTTTATCCTTTCTTAGGATTTTACCTAGTGGCTTATTAAGTATTACATTTCTGTCTAAGGTCTTCAAAATACTTATTTAAAATTTGCTCTAAACCCTATCTCTAAAGTTTAACCTTCATGTTAAGCTTGTTTGCCAAATTTTTCATGTGAAAGCATTCCTACAACGAAGAATCAAAACCACATACACTAGGGCGCTGCAGGAATCTGAAATCATAAAAGAACGTGGTCATTTGATGGCAGGTGATGCCCATTGCATTTGATGATTCTAGAAGACCTCCAGACACCTGTTCGATGTATCATGACACTTGTAAAACCCATTGTGATCTATCATTGAGGAAATTAGGGATTTGAGTGGCCACGAGTTCTAATTTGGGGGTTATGAATTTCAGAGTCGAGGACACCTATTTTGAAACTTCTTGAAGATTTTCACCCCAAGTTCATTTCCAAGAAATTAAATTGGCAAAGTTGCAGTTAAGACATGGGTAAGAGTGGAAAAATCAACAGGTTCAATCCTACAGACACAAGTTGGGCCATGCAGTTTCCGGAGTGTGCAGCATTGTTTACGGCAGCAGGGTGGTTCGGTTTCTTTGAAAAGATCACAAGTTTCAATGTTGAAGTTTCACATTTCTTTGCTCAGAATCTTTCCAGTAATGTTGTTAAGTTTAATACTCTTATGTTTGAGCTCACAAAAAGTTGAGTTGTTGAAGCCACGGTTTCAATGTTGAAGTTTCACATTTCTTTGCTCAGAATCTCACCAGTAATGTTGTTAAGTTTAATACTCTTAAGTTTGAGCTCACAGAAATTTTAGTTGTTGAAGCCACCGGTACCACCATGGATGGAGAATCGTGGTTTAAAAAGACTCCTTTCGAGTTTAACCCTAACAATTTCTTGTTACTAGGTAATGAAACCCTAGAATGGAGCAAAAGGGTTCACTTAACAAATTTTAAGCCATAATGGAGAGAGGCAATTGGAATTATACAAAGTTATATTACATGTGATGGCAGGTTCACGTCAGTGTTTAAGTATCATGTTAGGTTCTTGCTGCACCTGAACCAGCATTTCAGGATGAATTTGCCATTCTTCTTACTCAAAAGCCTCCAGAAAATGTCGAATAGAATTAAAGGGCATCCTGATCATACAAAACAGTCACTGTTTCATCATGGATTGATAAAGTTGGTTGTTTTAACAGTATTACAGAAGGAAAATAGAAGCTGGGTTCATTTTCTATTTTGGTCAGGGTTTACCACCGAACAGGATGAGCATGTAAAGAAGTTTTTCCAAATAAACAATCTATTTTTATTAAGAAATTCAAAACGGATGTGCCTAAAGACTTAGTACAAGAAAGCTCTCAGAAAACTGATTCACAAAAAGAATCCAGAAACCTTGAAAATGAAGAACAGGAGAACGTGTTTGAAGATGAGCAAGAGCACATTTTGGAAGATGAAGTAATGGAAAATACAGCTGGTTCTAACCCTGAAGAATATGTAAGTTTAATAGAGCAGAAGCAAAGTGTTATACCTGCAAAAGAAAACTTAACCTTAATATCTTGTGCAGCTAATACAAAGGATAAGATTTTGCAAGCTCCATATTTTAAAGCAAATGTAAAGTCTCTCATGCAGCTAGAAAGACCAATATGGAGGCCTAAGACAAGAGCTGCAAATAAACTCAGAATGAACAAGAAGAGAATCTTGAACCCTAAGCTGGAAAAAGAAAGGATTATTGTTATTCAAGACTCTTCAAGTGATGAAGATAACGAAAGCAAGGAGGAATTGAAGCCACAGCAAGGTCAGATGGGCATAGAAGAGGATTACCCAATGTCACCAGAACCAGTTCAAGAATGCCATGGAGTTTCAAAAGAGGAAGTTGCTCCCATTATGGAACAAGGTATGACTTCAGGGGTCTCATTTGCAAAAATAGCAATAAATAATAAGTAGGAAGAAGACACGGGGGGGTCAGTTTGTAGGCAATATCCTATCATATCCATTCATATTGCACAATAAACTATGATACAAAAATGAGAAAATATATTGCCCTATATTAAGGGGCCAAGGGGGATTAATTATGTTATATGACAATACAAATATTTAGGGTATACTTTATTACATGTAGTGTAGAAGCAGTGGAGGGAAGGCAAAGGGAAAGTCCTGTAAATATAATAGTTAGGATGATATCCTAAGTATTAATTCCATGTCTTAGATGGGGTGTAATAAAAAGGAAAACATTATAAAAGTTATCACAATAGTAGTCCAGGAACTACGTTTCATGGATAATAATAATCCAAAGTAAAAACATTATTCCATGGTTATGGACTCAATTCCATCTAGACAGATTGGCGTTAATTTATTTATGCTCTCAATTCAATCCTTGGAATCGTGCACAAAATTTATCACACTATATTGTAATGCTTTCATTCTACATAATAAGTATAGCATGGGATGCATTGCAATACAAGAGCCGCAGGGTGGCAATGTCCCCAACGTTGCCACCTGCCTATTGCGAGGGAACATATACTGTAGGAGGAATGAGAAGAAGCTATTAGCTAAGGGAGGAGCTATTTGTGCAAAGCAATGATTAATTGGTATAAGTCAACACGAACAACTCTCTCCTTCACCAGGAAGCTGAGACAAACTTGCAATTTCCCTGCAAGAGGTGGTCAAGTGTTTTGCTTGTCATCATTGGTTCCTTATACCGCTTTGTTGCAATGAAATCTCACATTATACTTCACCTAGAATCTACTAGTTTCAATCCTACAAGTGCCTCATGATCATACATGTGTTTATATTTATGCGTGCATATGTTTGATGCAAAAATTATATGGAAGTGCGTCCTCATAAACTCATTTTTCTATACTTTCTAAGTGCTCACCCTTTCATGAGTCGAGCATAAGCGTGACAGGTGTATGGTGTAATTCACATGAAACCCAAATATGGGGTATCTGGAATCTATGAAACTAGCGGAAACTCCCTCGAAAATAAAAAAAAAACTATTAGCTAGTAAAAGAATGTGAATATGCATTGATGGTTGAGATTCGCAAGTTTCAAATTTTTATTTTCTGAGACACGTTACGCTATACTGACTTTTCTCTTTTTAAAATGGTTTTATTCATTCCATTTCTATTTTACTAATGTTCTTTCCTTTAACCATGTTTGGTCCACGTCTAAAGCATGAGATGTGCACAAAACAAACCAGCCCCACCATGCACAGAGGAATCTCCTTAATATTTTTATTTTTGAATTAATATATCTCCTTCTCCATGGATAATAAGACTAATGTAAGCATACTTAGAAAAACTATAATAGAGCTCAACACAACTCTACGGGGCATATGAACCAATTATAAGTTTGCATTGACTTCCAACCTGCACCGTGATTGATGTGGCTTACCATGTGCCAACTACTATAAGCAATTTGAATTTGACAATTAAGGGAGTTAACAAAGTATTCAAGTTTATTAAGTAAGTTCATAATGTTCAATGACGAGTTCATGGTCTCTTTCATATGACATGAAGACACAGACATATAAGTAATGTCAAAATCAACACCTCACACTCCATTGTTACAAAGGTAATGACTAAATCTAGTTACACAATAATGAGTGATTCAAAGGTCAAACAAAAAATCGTTTCCACTATGATATGGTCCACATGCCATGACCAAGTGAGTTGGCAAGTATGCATTTTAGTTGGATCTATTATCATACTTGGAACTTCATCCTATTTTCAATGTGGAATTACTGTAACCTTGTAACACAACATTGTTAGACGGGTCCACACTATAACTAGAGCCATAGATTGACATCAATCCAAAATTTAGTGCATCGATAGATTAGGACCACATCATAGATATAAAGGTTAAGCATACATAGAAGAAGTTAATACCCCTTTGTTATACATTGTCCATTTAGGTTAACACCTCACTCAAGTAAGATGGTTTATCACATATCAAATTCAAAAGAAGGTTCTATATTTATATGTAGATGCAAACTTAACAAAGGCCAAATCAAGCAATGTTAAGGCATTAAATCTAGTAGTAGCACAATTTCAAACTATAATGGAAGAACAAACATCAAAGTAAATTTGAACCTCAATGCAAGCACAACTTAGAGCTCTAAACAACTTAGATTCGATATCACCTTAATGATAACTCTTGCGGGAAAAAAAAAGTCACTATCACCTTAATGATTCATTCAGCAATAGTAAATACCTTTGAAATTTAACACCACTTTATTTCATTATAAAAATGAAATATTTGTTCAATATAATTATTCTTATTCAATTAAAATAATTAACATCTTTAATAACTCCTTCATTAATAAAAACTAATTCATTAATAATTAAAATTGGTTACCTCTCTTAAATACATAAATATAGTGAATCATTAATTTAAGATAATAATAACTAGCTTTAAAATTGGCTACACCTCATTATACTTATAGTTAAAATGAAACCCACTCAAATCCTCATATTCCCCTAAACATTTGGATAAAGCTGATAAAGATAAATCTATAAGGCATGTCTTTTTTTAGAACCTCATCATACTTTTAGTGAAAATGATATCCACTCATACCTTCATAGTTCCCCTAAGGTTTGAGTAAAGTTGATAAAGATAAACCTATATAAGACATGTAATTGATCTATTTTTTAATTATTTATTAGTCCTTGCTAGGGGAGGGATTATAATGATGGTTTCAGAGTCAAAATTCAATTGACTTGTTATTATTATTAATTGTGTATGTTTTGTAGTTATTTTATAATGTTTCGTAAAACATAATTATTAATTTTAATTCTTTAAAAATAATAAAAAAAATTCTAATTTTTTAAATTAAAAAATGCTAAATTTTGATAGGCTACATGGTTTGATTTGACAAAATAGCCTTGGACGTGACAATAAATTTAAAAATTATTTTGTTTGAAAAAAATACTCAAATTGCCTACCACATACCTACACATGATTCTTAGATTCTTAGATTCAAAGCATCTAAGAAGATATGCAGTACATATACTAAATGTTTTGCAAATCTCTTGCATTCATTATAAAGAAGAAAGAACAAAAAAAATGCCTTTTTGTTATTGTTTTAAAAAGCCAAAGCATCTAACAATATGTTTACAAAATCCAAAGCATCTGACAGGATCGAGCTCCGTTGTACATATCTCCTGCATTCATTATCTAGAAGAAAGAACCATTTTTGTAACATAGTACATATCACTCATTAAGATTACAGTGAAAACTAGATGTGTTGTTCTTCATCTCCTTCATGGCTGCCAAATAATTAAAAAATGGACCTCAACCCTACGTATCACCAAATTAGAATGGAACCCTAAGATCGTTGGAAGATTAAGGATTTTACTGGAAGATCTTAGAAAGCTTTCATAGGTGCATTGATTAGGGTTGAGGCCTCACAATATTAGAGTGGTTGGTCTTGCCAGTACAAACATCAAGTGTAATGTCCCCATTTTGACCCCCTTTGTATTAAACCGTAAATGATGTAAATATTGTAATTTAATCATGGTGAGGAGCTCAAGGCCAAGGCCCCACCATTGATTTAGCGTTTCATGAATCGGCAATTAAAAATAGATGCCCATGGTTCTTGTGCGAGATGGGCACAATGTAAATAAGACACCATGTAAATACGAATTTTAATGGAAAAACCCACAACCGGCTATGCAATGCAACAAAAGAGATGGGGCATGACTCTACAAGGAAAAGGGAGGGAAAATATTCAAACCTTGAGCCAATGGTATTAATCCATGTGTCAATGGGGAAACCCATAAACCACCAACTACCCATTTTGTCTCATGTACCCAATCATTTAATTTTTTTCCAAGAAATTGGTTAAGGCAGTTAATGCCTTGGGAATGAAAGAGTATGGGCAAGCCATTTTCGTGCATGGGCAAACCATCAACTTGGAAAAACGTGTTTTGTCTCCTTGGGCAAGAAACCACCCACGAAATGGTGCCCAAAGCCATTCTGTACAGGCAGCCTTTGATCATTCACGCAGGGGGAGTTAGCTGGGGTCTTCCATTTACGTTTTTCATCTAAATACTGCATTTTTCCATGCCTGGGAGTCATTTTTGCAGTATATAACAGTTGGGAGAGGGAGGGCCACGTTTTGAGGACTGTAGGGAGGTCGTTTTTGCCCCTGAATGTCCAAGGACGTTTTTCTAAAAACGGATTTGGCTTCCTGGGTTGTTCACCAACTCCCCATTTCGTTTTTGTGGGTTCCCACGTTTTTCTGGGTTAGTTGAAACCCCATCTCATGCATTCCACTGTGGAAAACGTTTTCCTCATGCCCAGCAAATGGGGTCCTGCTGTTATGTGCATCCTTGTTCTTGGTTTGAGCCTGTGAGCTGAAGTGTTGGAGTGGTAGTGGATAGAAGTGGCTTGATAAACCTAGTGGGGGAGACAACCTCTCAAAAAGATCAAGAGGGCTTTGGTTACTCTTCTATGCATACCCTGAGAGCACTAGATAGGGAAGGTATGGCTTGAGGGACTGCACAGCAGTGAAAAGAATACTTCCTTGTGCTGGGTGTGTAGGTATTGTGGGTGCCAAGCTAGATAGGTCTTGCAAGGTTATCCCTGGCTCTGTGCTGGAGCTCACTAGCTTAGCAACTCTTCCTTTCCATCTCCTAGTAGCCTGATAAACCCAATTGTAGATTGGCTTGGCTCATCTTGGTGTATGCTTGGCTATGTGTGAGTCTGCTGTTCCCTGGTTCCTTGTAGAGATCATGCCCAGCTCGGGGGTGGCAGTGGTGCTGAGAGATTGAGGAGCACACTGGCCTATGGTTGGGTGGAACGTTGCAGTTGCATAGCCAGTTGCTTGGGACTGCCTTATTGAGATAAGTATTCTCTTGTGTAAATTGGCAATTATCATTTGATGAATGTTATGAATGTATGTGGATGTATTAAACGAATTTGCCTCTGCTGTGTTTTTTTTAAAGTTTAGGCATTTCCATATGATCTTGTCACAGAATCTTGAATGTGTGTTAGAGATCAACAGCATTGATTCGATCACCATCGTTTTTCCATAGTATGCATAGATACAGTTCTTTGCATCAATGATTTTAATTAAAACGTTTTGGGGCTAATTGCCCGAACTGAGCACTGTGATCCTCTCTATCACGCTGGTATGATAGAGGGGACACTACATCAAGGTACGTGGGATTGTGAAGATTTCCTTGAATATCGAACCTCGGTGTTGGTGATGCCATCCATTCTCTAGAGGGAAAGATCCATCCCCAAAAACACCCAGCTGCAAATTGTGGGGATTCCATTTTAGCTGAAAGGGAGGTGTCTATCTTGCTGTGAGCATTGTTTTTCTATTGTTTCTTGGCCATTCGACTACTTTGAACCTGGATAGGAATGCATTCCCCCATATTTTGACCCGAAGATTTACAAATGAAAAGAATATCAAGAAGTAGGAGCGCCTTCAGTCCTTCGTCAAGCCTGTAGTCATGTCCACCTTGAAATCGAAGCTCGCAAGTAAGTATTCTTATTCTATTTTCTACTATGTAACATCATTGCCTACATGTTTTGCTACCTTTTCTATGAAACATGAAAATGTCCAAAATACCCTGCGGAGTTTTGATTCCTTCACATTTCATTAAATTTCTACATGACTATCTTTATTTGTTCATGGAATTTGGGTACAATGGATCTTAAACTGGTAGCTTTGTGTATCGATCCGTGAGATATATATATTTCTTTTGACTCTGCTCTAGGCTTAAGACTCCTGGTTTCTTGGTTCTGCTCTACTCTTTGACCAGTAATGTCATAGTAAAATGCAATAACCTACCTTTTTCTATTAGAGGATAGTTTTCTTTTTATGTGAGTAAACAAATGTGAGTGTGTGTTTAATAATCCCAGCAAACAGTGTGAGAGAACAGTGGTTTATGTTATTACCTATTTACTCCTCTCTCTGGCTCTATCCTCCTTCCTCTTGCCAAAGGTTTATAGCAGCATAAAAGCGCTCAACGATGAAGCAATGGATTTCATCCAGCCAATTAAATAGAAACGTCCAGAAAAGTAATAGTTAAGTAATTATAAAATATACTTTTATTGTACCCTGATGAGAGGCAGGCATGTTTAATCCGACACGATCAACACGAGATTTTATTAGTCAAGAATAGCGAATGAGTGAGAAGGTTTCCTAGAATTTGTTCTACCGAGACTTTGTGCCTGTTCCCAACTCTGACGGCAAGCAAGCAAGCAGCCGCCTTTTTCTTTCGCCTGCAATCAATCTAGCAAGCCTGCAATAAGGCAACATGGTATATGAAGTAAGTAAGTTCTGTGAATTACTACACGTTTTTCTAATGGAATCCTACTTCACTCCTTTCACATAATATGCAAGGCTCAGACTTATCTTTATGCCAATTTCTATTTTGGGGATAGAATAGAAACATGTTAATTTTTTATATTAAAAGAGGGCTATGGAAGACCAATCAGCCACATGATACATAGAGTTCAACTATGCCCAATATCTCTGAGTTTTCTGTTAGCCTAGACTAGTTATAGATACATTGAACATGAATCTGACCTAAAGAGAAAAGATTTGTCGAATGTCTCTTATCCCGGATTAGTTACTGGCACATTCAACATAAATATGATCCTGAGAGAAAATATTTACAGAAAAAATATTTACAACATGGAAAGGAAAAATGGAAGATGATAGTATCAAATATGTAACAGTCCACCAATATGTTAATGAGACTGTAGAAAAATTTAAATAGATTCCTAATCAAATCCATAACCAAGTATTGGAGAACAAGTTCTAGCTACAAAATCAAGTCCTGTAATAGAAATGCAAACCACTAGCATATTAGAGTCGACGCTTTTTGGAAAAATTTAGATCCCAACCTATAGGGCATAATACAAATTAAAAAAAAAGGATAGCTAGACGCAGTTTAACACACGTCCATATTTGAAGCTAAAATTTTGAAATGCAATTATCACAACAAAAAGAAGCATCTTCACACAAGTTCTGTGCGCAAATTATATGTGAACGGAAATCACACACAACATTTAGTGGAATGATTAGTTAGTCTTCTACAATGGCCTGTACTCACTTCGCGTTATTTATTTTTTCTTGTAACACCTTCAAATTGACGTCAATAATTTTAGTTCTTCGTAAATTCCAAGGTTTAAATCCCTGCTCCACCTAATGAGTAATAAAAAATATTGTTCAAACGAGGGCTAATTCCATATCTCTTTTAAGATATCTGATTTGAATACCCCTTGCTTTTTGTGGCTGCATATATTATTCAATCTTTCTGGATTTCCATTTGATTTCTTCATTGATATTTTTGGGGATTTCCAATTGCTTTCTTCTTACATGATAAAATATAATGAAAATTATAGGATAATTATGATAATATCTCTTCATTTTAAATTGTATATAAGATATATGATAGTTATCAGAGTGTAGAGTTATATATATCCATTAAAATACTAAAGGAGTTTAAAAATAAATGATTTTTTTTTATTTAAAAATTGTTATTAAGATGCGTTGGAAGACAATCATAAATGTAATTAATTAATATTATATTCACTTTACCCACTTTTAGGAAATAATGGGAAAGAATTATTTGTGTTACTTGTACATTCATTTATTTTTCTCTTATAATGGCAGAGTTGCTTTCCAAAAAAAATCTTATGAGATTTACAATTTATAAAATTAAGTAATATTATGAAGAATTTGAAATATAATATATTATTGGGTCTTCGCTAGGTTACCAAGGTGGAATGAATTTATAGTGGTAGGGGTGACTCATAAGTTTTTCATGAGTATTTTGGTACTTGCCTCACAAACAATCTCAGTTCCGAATTTTAAATTACGGTTCTGACTTTGAAATTATTTATAGTTCATGCAGTGAGAGCATTCTCCTGAATTTGAGTGTATGTGTTAGTAATCAAACTCAAGGTATGAATATTCATGAATGTTCCCATGTTAAATCCAAGAAGAGGAAGGGAGCTTTATCTACTAATCCTTTGGACAAGCCTTTTGTCATACAAAAATGTTGTGGTCTCTTCCCCATAGAAGACTACCTTCTCCTTGGGTAATAGAATATTGAGTATTAGATTTAGTACAATGGCCTTCAAGAAGTGTTAGAGGGATGATAACTACAGGAAGTAGGTAGTTCTACAAAAATTTGAGCTAGATGTGATATTTTTCTATGAAATGGAAGCACTTTTGGATTGTTATTTTCATCGGACTTATTAAGACTAGTTTTCAATAAATCATGCATTCATTGTGTATGGAAGTTTGTATTAGAGAGCAAGAAGACTTTAGTATTATGTGTAAATATATGGAAATATGTTTTTGAAAACTAAATTTAGTTTTTTTATTGCATTCTTTGAATTATTGAAAGAAGATATGTACCTCTATTTGATAGTAAAAAGAATTTTGTTGATTAAAAATTTTATTGTTGGTTTTGTTTAGTTTTTGTACACCATCTTATGTTTTATTTGTTTTAAAGATAATGGTGTAAATATCTTTGTATGTAACATTTGTTTTGTTTCTTCTATACTGTAAATAGTTTTAGTAAATATAATAAGCATTTTACAATACAAATGTATTAATTTATTGGTTTTAACAATTTATTTTTATTTTTAACAATAAATGTTGAAGAAATATTTTCATAAATTTTATTTATTTTTGTAAATTAAAAGATTATGAAAATAAATAACATTTAAAATATTACCAAATTAAAATGTAATAAAAAATGATAAATAATTAAATTCCTAATATATTAATATATAGATTACTTTTATAGTATAAATTTTTATTTTATTTTTTCTATTTTAACTAAATTCTCAATGATATGATGTTACCTAAAATTCTAACTAAACCATAGGTAAATATCTTATAAATTCATCTAAATTTTAAAGTAAAAAAAACTAAATAAAAATATAATTGATATATACCAATTATCATTTCAATTTTTACTAACTATATCATGAATGTTAATTAAAATCCTAATTATACCATGTATAACATTAACATAGAATCCTTTTAATTGATGATGATGTTGAAAGTTAGTGTCTATGAGACCGACTTTGATCTACATTGATAGTAGCCAGGATAGGGAGATTTTGTCACATAATGTAGGTAACGTAATGTTATGTTACATTACAAAAATGTCGGCTCATAAAATAAAAAAATTATAACCAAATAAAATAATTAAAAAATTCATGTCAAACCCAAATTTACCAAACACAAGGTGCAAATGTTTTTTAACATATAAAAATTTTAAGGCAAAAAAAATTGGATCCCTATAGATGCTTCGTAAATCCGGGTTTAAGATAGATCTATGCTGTAAAATAAAATAAAAATTATTTTAATAACATTATCATAAATATATATGAATATAAAAATATTTTTAAACTATATCTTCTCATATCTTTCTTTTACAAATAAATGATATCATTCTTTTCTTAAATTAAATTCAACATTCTACATTATAATCATGGAATTTGATAAGTATAAATTTGATTACTTAGTATTTTGTCCATTAATATTATAATATTTATAATAAATGAAAGCAAAAAATATAAATATAAAAAGTATATTTTTTAATGCATATATATATTGAAATCCATCAAGATGTAAACATTTTTAGTTTGAAATCTAAAATAAACTCATAATATATTCTATACTATGGGACTATCAGTCTTTTACATTCTTTGTTACATTGATCTCTTGAGTGGGTTGCCTTTCACACATTTTTCCTTCCTCATTACTATTTCATTGAGTTTTCCACTATCTAAAACTACAAATTCATTAGTCGCTCCTGTAATCATGGTGGGATAATGATTAGCTTTATATTATTATTTTATTTAGCATCTGGTTTCCTTATACTAAGGTTCTTTAGGGCTCCTGCTTGTTACAACTTGATAATATGATATAAAGAGATATTAAAAATGGGTTGATAAAAATGGATACCTATAAAAAACTGGTGAAACTAGGGGTTTTCTTAATTGGTAAGGTATATTGGGAGAGAGGGTTCAACAATACAATTTTTGGAGGCATTTTCCAATATTTAGTGAAATTAGGGATATTCTTTAATATCCTACGAACGATCGTGCTATGTAACAAGTTCACTGAGTGAACCCCCCATGGAAGAAGATTTAATATTTAGGAAGCTGGATATTTCATGGTCATTAGACCAGGATTTGACATTGCCTGGAGAGGTGCATATGGATTCTGAAGCTGAAAATCTCAGGAAAGTTGTCCAACAACATAAGTCACAAATACAATTCCTAAATGAATCCAATGACAGGCTTGTGACAACAAATAAGAGATTAAGGGAGGACCTGGAAGATATCAATGCACATTATCAAGAGCTAATAGCAGTGGCAAAAGAAGCTCTGAGAAGAAAGATGGAAGCAGAGAATCAAACTGAAGATCTAACCAAGCAAATTCAGGATTTAAACAAGCAAAATAAAGTGTTTTCAAGCAGAGTTAAAATCTTGGAGACAGAGCAACTTCGAGACAAGAAGAAATCTCATGCACTAGAAGGCATAGCCATGTTAGCAGAAGTTGTTAAGCACTCGTGAAGGCCACCTTGTCCAGTTGTTCAAGTATTTCATTTTGTTATCATGTGCATAGTTGTTAATAGTTTATTGTCTTTAAAGATTCGAAGTTAGCATATAAATACTTGATTTAACTGCCTTGAAACTAAACCTAAAGTAGTTATGAAACTACCCTATTTTGTAAATGATAAAAGGAGGGAAATTTAGACCAGCGAGGGTTGGTATTTTGTTCAAGAAGGGCTATAAGGCTAAATACGTGGTGTATATTCAGACTGATGCTTATTACTCTCATGTAAGTTCTTTTGAAGACCGATACTGATTTGAATACATATATAAGCCACTATTATCTCTTTACAGATTTTGGTTGTGACCAGTTTGATCACTCAACTTATAATTTCATTTCTTGATTAAAGTTTTATTCATGTGAATGCTTATGAGTTGTGGACAAAATCAGTGCTTTGTTTATGAATGTTTATGGTTTATGTATGTCTTTTATATATTTATATCTCAGTTCTACAAATTTGTTTCATGATTTAGTGTTTGTATTAGTTTGATGATTAATTTGCTTCTTGTGGATGAAACCTTCAAACCAAAAATTATAAAAACAAATTTCATTTTTTGTTAGTTGTTTTGAGATTGTATTAGCCTGATCCCTTTGTAGTCTAAGGGCAATTTCTAGCACAAACAGGGCGCATAATAAAAATATGCTTCTACCTTCACTTTGTTAAGGGTGTTAATTTGATTGTTAACAACATCCATCACTAAACCATTGGATAAATTGATGAAAAAAATTGATACTTTCAAATGGAATGAAGATTGCGACAAGGAATTTAGCACACTTAAAGAGATAATGGTAAACGCCCCAATCCTAGTATTTCCTTATTGGAAAAAGAAGTTCCATGTTTATGTCGATGCATCAGGAATTGCTTTGGGTGTTGTATTTGCCCAGAAAGGAGAAGGAGAGATGACCATCCGGTCTATTTCACTAGTAAAAATATATTGCAAGCCGAGCGCAACTATACGACAATAGAGAGAGAAGGATTGGCTATGATTTATGCATTACAAAAGTTATGTCACTACTTAATGGGAGGACACTTCAAGTTCTTCGCGGATCACTCTACCTTCAAGTATCTTGTAAACAAGCCAATGTTAGAAGGAAGAATATGTAGATGGTTGCTTCTGTTTCAATTATTCTCTTTTGAGGTCATAGTGAAGCCCAAGAAACACAATCATGGACTCGATCATCTCTCTAGCATAGAATTAGGCGAAGCTGACGGACCATTGGATGACCAGCTACCAAATGCAACATTATTTAAGGTGGAATTTGTTCCAGAAACCTAGAAGAGATTTCATTATTTCTTACCATAGGAAAATACCTAGATGGTTATTCCCCGACACAAAAAATCACCTAGTTGTAAGAGTTGTAGAATATTAGTTAATTGCAGGACAATTATGTAAACTGGGAATCAATGGAATCCTGCGCAGATGTGTATTATATCATGAGCGTGAAATAATTTTGTCGAAATGTCATGTTGGATTTGTTGGTGGAAAATCCACAAGAAAGAAGGTGCTTCAAGTAGGACTATGGTGGCCTACATTATTCAAGGATGCTAAGCAATACGCTCAAAAATGTGACATTTCCCAGCATGTTGGTCAACCATCCAAACGAGATGAACTCCCATTGCATCTAGTCCAAGTGCTACAAACATTTGAGAAATGGGAAATCTACTTTGTGGGACTGATCAACCCATTGGGAAAAAATTCATAATGTCCTTATATTATCATATCAATAGATTATTTAACCAAGTGGGCAGAAGTCGGACTTCCAAGACTGTTCTGTAGAGACAACTGCACAATTTATTTTTGAAAACATTATTACTCCATTCGGGTGCCCAAGAGGTCTTACAAGTGATCAAGGAAAGAATTTTCTGAACAATACTATTGCCTAATTGACAACTGATTTTTTTTATCCAGCATCATCAAATCGATCCATACCATTCTCAAGCGAATGGCATGGTGAAAGCATTCAACAAAATTCTGTAGAATGGCCCAACCAAAGTCTATTCCACAAATAGGAAGGATTGGGATGAGAAGATTCCAACTATATTATGGGTTTACAGGACTACCACTAAGAATATTCACAAGTAGACTCCAATTCGGTTAGTGTACAAGAGAGAAGCAGTAGTTCCCACGGAATTCGTAACTACAAGTCTTTACAATGCACATGCAACACATATGATAGAAGAATCATTAATTGCAGAACTAATGGAACTTGAAGAATCTCATTTTATGGAAGAATATCACGCGATAGTGGAAAAAGGGTGATAGAAGGTATGGCATGATCACCATATCAAGAAGAAACAATTCGACAAGGGTGACAAAGTACTATTGTATAACAACAAGTTTATGAACCATCCAAGAAAATTGCAGATGCATTGCATGGGACCATTAATTGTTGTAGAAATCAAGGATTCAGGGGCTCTGAAACTTGTGTATTTTGATGGTATCTTGCATCCAGGATGCGTGAACGGTGCATGCATGAAGCCCTTTGTATCTACTCATTAATTTCGCAATAAGCCACTCCTTCTCTCCGGAATGAGTTAGTTAGGAGTTAGCATCTCCTTTTTAGTATAGTGATTTTTATTTTCTATCTTTATTTGGTTTTCATAGTTTAGTTCATTTGTTATTACTATTCACCATTTTGGTCGGGGAGGGACCCACAATAGCAATAAATTGTTGTTAGTGCCACATTTATATAGTATAATCACCTTATCCATCAGCCATTGGTCACTTGTGAGACATTGCAACCTCTCCAAGTCATTCAATGTGTCATCATTGAAAAAAATTCCCATTCAACATGACGAGAAACCCCAGCTACCTAGCTATCCCACCCATGTGATCCACCATTCATTATTACCCCGCTCATACATGTAGGATTCCCAAACCGTTACATTCGAATTGTGTGGTTTCCATCATTGAGATCCTAACCCCATCGCCAGATCCATGATGCATCATTTCCCATCCAATCCACGACATGTGAAAGGCCATCCCACATTCATTCCACATCTATAAATGAATACATAAAATAATTTCGCGATCACAAGTCATTCTCCCATGCCTCGTCTTGTTGTAGCCATGCAAATATCCCCCCCAACCCCTGTTTGTATCCCGTTGTTTTTGTATGAGAAGCTATCTACCGTCAGGATTTGCTTGGTCGCTTCCATGCAGAGCACCCCATTGATCGTTCTTAGTCTCAGTTCACGTTATATGAACATTTTAATGCACACCGCTTGGCAGGAATTTCGGGGATCATGTTAGATGAACATTTCAAGAAATTGAGATGTTCTTTAGACGAGAGTTTCCCCTAATGTTTCTACCACATCTCACTATGTCAATCCCCCTTCTAACACCATGAAATTTTAATGGGAGTTTGAGAGAGTGACACATCACAAACCAAGACAAAATCGCTAACCTTTTTGGTATCAAGTCCCATGATTCATTCTTGTTTCTTAGTGTCCTTGATGCTCAACATATCATCTCTGGAAACCTAGTATTTTGTTGAACAGGAAGACAATAATTTTCCATCTACAATGGATTCCTCAAGAATGAATATTTTAAAGATGAAATATCGTTTGCTGAATCTATTTCCTATAACACCACAACTAGGCGGGGCATAATATTTCTTGCAACCATTTTTACTCGATGCAGTACATGGTAATTTTATTCAATATCACTTATATAGAGGATAAATACCAATGTTGTTAAGTACCAAAAGTAGTACATTGATGTTGCTCAATACCAAAGTTGGCTCCTTCATTTGAAGGAACAATAGTAGAAGATGCATAAGTATCGATAACGCAAAAGAGTTGAATCGAGGGAGAATCAACCTTTGTGTTCGGGGCCTGCTAACTCCTTCATTTTTTAAGAAGACCAAAAAAGGCGGAAGAAGCGAAGACCAAGGGAGTAGAAGCTGCGGAAAAGAGGTAATGGTTGCAACAACTTTTGGACTAGTTTTGGACCTACTCCGCAAGTATAAAAGGAAGTGGAAGGTAAGCGAGAGAAGGAGAGGGAAGAAAAGCATAAGCACATCTGAGCATGAGAATATCAAGAGCCAGTTGAAGATATATATAGCTATATCTGCAGCAGGAGTTATCTATCTGGGTTTTGGGTTTTATTTGTATGAGGGGATATCCCATGATGGTTAATTTCGCGGTGACTATAAGGCCTTTGAGCCATTGTGTAAAATGCTAAGATGAAAAATTATTTGATGTAATGAAAATGATTATTAGGCCCCTTAAATTTTTTTGTTATGATTGTCTCTGTTGTGTTTATTTATGTTTACTATCATGATATATCTGAATGAATAATGAATATGAATGAGTGATGTTCTGATACATTTTGATGAATGATATTGTGATGCTTGTTATTGTAAACCCTAAATCACAACCATACAATTAACCAATCCCTGTCTTATGAAGGTTTTGGTTGTGCTTTGTGTGAGACCTTCCCCCTTAAGGAAATTAAAAATGCTAGTACTCTAGAGTACAACGATGCCCTTTTGTTGGTACATGCGCAAGAACCCCAATCTCAATTTTACATCAATGCTTCACAAATATCACAATCCAAAAATTTTAATATTTGTTATGTTGGATCACAAGTAATAGATTTGTGGATGTTTCAATAGAATTGTAAAGGAGCATGTCTTAAAGTTGTAAGAAACCTTTGACATAGGTTAAACATGAAAATCTATTAAATCATTCCATGTCACATTTATTCCAAAGCTAACCTTTGTAACTCTTGCACAAAACTTGGTGAAGTTTTTAAAATCCCATATTATTTAAATTGTCAAATTTACCATAGGGTTTCATTGTGAATGATTTTGGATTTTGATAAGTGTTATAGGAGAATTTTTAAAAAGGTGAAAAATTCAAGAATTTTTTCCCTTTGTTGAAAGTTGGAAACTCTAACAAATCAGAGGTAGATAAAATAAATTCTCATCTTAATTTAATGTAAAAAACAATTACAGAATTTGTGAATGTTGTGCAAAGATAGAAGAAGAATATTTTTATTTCTGGTCTCTTGTGCCCTTTTCATAGCTTTTGTAAGGGTTTCTCCACATCATTATGTGAACACATTGCTTTGATTCAAAAGAGCCACTTTGGTAATGATCATCAAACATCCTTTGATGCATATTAAAACATGTTTTATGCTTGTCACATTACCTCCAAAGTTTAAAATGTGGGTACCATGTGAAGGCCACACAATGGTAGTATGATCACTCTTGTCTTGTATATGAGCGGGAAAGTAAGGGTTAATGAGACTTAAAGGATTGACAACACAATGTTTTATTTGAAGGAATTGGGAGAAATTTATTTCTATTATATCTTTGCATTGTGAATTTATTATATCTTTGCTTTGTCATTTTTTTCTATTTTTAACCCATTCATTTACATCCATTTGGAAATCCTAACATGAATACATTGGGGTAACCATTACAGAGGGAGACAACATTATTTTCCATGCAATAGATCCCTTATGATTTGACATCATAGAGGTTTTCAAGTCCATCTATTCTCCTTTATTTAATTCTTACGAAAATTACTTGGTACATCATGCAAAACCTATGAAGTGTTTGTAGTTATGCAATCTCATTATTTTAAATGATGCTAAAGGAATCTATGTGAAGGATGTGAAATTCATATTTTTCAAGCATGCCATTGCATTTTTTGGAACCTTGTGATCTGTATAAGCTAAATATTGGTTGGTCACCACTAATTTACTATGACCTAATTCTTTATTAAAATATTTAGATTAAGTTAGGTTTCAAGTTTATGGAGAAGTGGAATTTTCATTAAATGGATTATAATCCACACAATGCACAACATCTCTATCACCATCATAATCATCATGATCGTTCCTAAAATCAGTAATTACCATCTAATTTTCTCGCTGCAACCTGTAAGATATCAAAGGCGAATATACAATGTTTAAGGATCTATGAGATCTTGAGAGGAGAACATGAATATTTTGGTAGTTCCATGTTATTAAATCATGAAACAAATATGAAGTGCATGAAAGTAAATTATGATTCCCATGGTGTGAGCAGAGGTGTCAAAGCTAAAGAGATTGAGATGAAATTGCTATGAGCAACACAACTTGGTCAACATTATGAATATATGAGATGTTTCCACAAGGTGTGATATGATGTTCTTTATGATCCAAATATCATACTAAAGAGTGTGAAGAGATATATTAGCATATCAAATTGATATATCAAGGGGTCAATGAAGATATATTTCACAATTGATTTATTTGAAAGAACCTACCAAGATATATTCTTAATCATGTGAACTAATCTCTTGCATGTGAATTGAATATTCCAAAAATATAACAAAGGAGATATTTTAAAGAACACAAACAAATATATCAAAACATATGAAGATATATTCCAAAAGTGTGAATGGAAACATTTTTTAAAAAGTATAAAGCATTGAAGTATACATGTGAATGTGAGAATGACATGATGGAGATTTTCTAGCAAGATGTTAATAAGCATTTCAAATTTTCTCTAAGATCAAAGGATATCCTTATTATAGAAAGGATAAGAGGATGAAAGAATTGTCACTTTATGAATCTCATGAACATCAACGTGAGAAGAGAAAATCGAAAGTTTCATCTAAATTCAATGTAAGCCAAGAGTTATTGCAAAGCCAAGACCAAGTGAAAATAAGTATAGATGACAAATATAAATTATTGAAAAACTAAAGTAGAATTTGATGAACTATCTCAAGAATCAAAAGCTCTACATGATAACATTTTCAACATTGGTGAATGATCTTCAATAGAATTAAAATTAAAGAATTTATTGCAAGAGAAATATAAACTTGTTTTTAGTTGAATATATTCCATGGAACATTTGAGCTTATCATAGTAACATTGCAAAGTGAAAAGTTGATCAAAATGTAATGGCAAATATTCAATACGGCTATTTTTCCCCTAGGAATCTATTTAGTATCAAAATTGTTTAATAGAGTTAACTCTACATTTCCTCATCTATGAAGGTTTTAAAATGAAATATTAATCTAAGGGAGAAAATTCATCAAGTTTTAAGGAATATCAAATCAATTTCCCTTGAGTTTCCTATACCTAGATATACAAGCCAAATGTTTCTGAGATGCATGGATTTTAAAGACTATCAATATACAACATCACGACAAGTCCGTAGGAATTCAGATTAATTCACAAGGAGGAAGTTTTCCTTTTATTATAAATATGATACTTTCCTTGTGATTACAAACTCAACAATGGTAAAGGAAAATGATAAATAGTGAAGGCGGGGCTTTTCTAAAGAAAATAATATATAATGGTAAATACAATCAATGCTTCTTGAAACATAATCAAATTATCACCTAGCTAGAGAATCAACAAGGGATATTTTGTTTTATAATATCAATATAATGTATATCAGTAAGTACTCCCAAGTATTTTCAATATGCAATGTGAGCTAAAGATCCTCCATGAGAGCTAGAGAGCTTGGCTTCAATTTTGGCTCGTTTTGTCTTAGTTTGATATCTAATTTTGATAAAAAAATTATGGGTTGGGATGGTGTTAATATGCTACATGGATTTCATATGTTATTCCTTTTCATTAGTGATACTAATTATACATGGAAACAAAGCGGTAGAGATTTGTTCTTTGGATAATTTTTCCAAGGTTGAGGAGCTATTGAAAATGCTAACACATCAATTCCATAACTTGTTAATGTTGAAAATCAAGACCGAGGATTTAATCTAGTAGAAGGTTAAAAATATATATATGAGAATTAAGGATATCAAACTCTTTGACAATAAAGTGAATAATTGTCTACTCTTGTTAAATGAAGCTTCAACTAAGTCACATTTGGGTCAAGTAGTTTTCTCTATAGTGAGTGAATACTATCATAATGCGAAGTAAATAAAGTGTCATAATATTGATTGATGAGATGAATGATATCAATTGAAAATGTCAATTTAGACCTTATATTTATTACGAAATTTTGAATTGCACAATATCAAGAAGGTTAATAATTTATTTTATCAGAGCACAAATAATACTTAGTTATGAAGACGTATGTATTGTAGATTTCACCTTTGTCTTGAGTTTTTTCATGAAGTATCAAGGAATTAAGTGTTTCCTAAGGTACTTTGATTTCATTAAGTAAAAGTTTTAAGTTGATTATATTTGCAAAATTGGATAAAATAGATAAATGTGAGGATTAATAAAATTCTTTCTTGTGCAGATATTGGTAAAAGATGTGAAGTTTTTTTTATGAAATCAATCATAACAAATACAAGGATTGCCGAACCTAGATTGGGTATCATAACAAGAGGTGATATGGACATATAAAAGTGAGCTTAAATACAAAATACTAGTGATACATAAGAAGAAAACTCATTGCTTTTAATAAGAAATCTGACCTATGTAAATAAATAATTGTAATTATGAATATTATCCTCAAATATCATGTTGAATAGTTAAGTGGAGAAAAAAACAATCTATGAACAATTTTATGTATAAATTTAAATTCAAATAATGTCCTCTCCAAGGAAAAGGAAAAATGTACAAGGGGCCTTAAAATAACAAAGAGGGATACCAAGAGTTAAATGAGTTGGAAGGATAAAAGACATTAAGGATTTTAGATAAATAGAGTTTTTGTGATTTAAGGGAAAGGGGGAATTTTGCTCGTAAATATGTAAACTTCTTTATGAAATTCTAAGGAAAAGAAAACTTTATTAGCTAAGCCATTTGGATAAAAAATTCAGTACTGAGATTTTGATTTGTAGAACTTCTTCTACTACTTTGTTGAGTTTTGGTATAATTGTAAGGATGTTCTTCTACAATGTAGACTATTCTCCTATGTAGGTATTATTTCTTGCTCTTATTTGTCTTAATTGACTTATTTGTCTTTCAAACTATTTTCTATAGTTGTAAGAATAATGCTATAATTAGTTTCATTTTTAGACTTTTTTGGTATACATCTAGTTGCTTATATTTCTATTCATGTTTAGACAATAATTGTTTTCTTAGGATAAAAAGTAGTAATATATATAGTGATATGTTTGTATTTTTTTTTTTAGGTTAGGCTAGGTATCATTTTGCAATTTGGATATTATAATAGTTGTATTTCATTTATTGCATTTCAAAAAACCTTAAATGAATGACTGAGTCATAACCGGTAAAACCCCAAGTTAATAATGGTTGTTGAGTCAAAATCTAGATAGGTTTCCAATACCAAATGGTGAGAATTGTAATTGAGAATTTTCACCAAGAAAAATTCTTGTTTATTGCATGGAATTTTGACTTGTCAACACATAACTAAAAAACTATTATCTCTTTCAATTCGATCTTTGTGTTCTTGGTTTCTTTGTGTGTTCAATTTTTGTAATATATATTTTTCTATGTTTTTACAATTTTATTTTAAATTAACCTCCATACAATATCCTGTCAAGTTTGACTATCATAATCAATACTAAATAATGAGACCCTCTCCAAGTTTCATTTAGTTTTTCCATTAAAATGTGTCCTTCTTATTAGTCCATGCCTTTCATGCTGGCAAGGACTCTTGTAATCGGCTTGCAGCCTTTTCTATTAATCTACACGCAAATCAAAACTACCATTTCAGACTTAGCCTAAGTTTTAAGCTTGAGAACTAGTTCTTTACCAATGAAATCTTGAACATTGAAGAAATATGCAAATTGTAAACTTGGATTGGCCCTTATCTCGAACATGAGTTGCTTCTGCTCTGGATTGTCTAAAATAGGCTTTATATTGACATAATATTTTGGTTTCAGTGTCTCAACTTATATCAAGTTCAATTAGATATACACATATGCAAGTGTAGATTCATCTTATCCTCCTGGTTTTGTGTTGTACCTCATCCCTGCATTGCATTGCATTGGTGTATTGTCCAAAATGGAGCTTTGTCTCATCGTCTATTACGCTAATTGCATGGATTAAACGTGGTGAGCGGTGAGCTCTGACGATGATGAACTGGGAGAGGCAATATGAAGAATGTGACAGATATAATTAGCAAGTGCAAGTCTAACGCTCATTGCAGGGGTGGTGAGATCCGTTTCCGAAGCAGTAATAATGGAATAGTTGACAATGCTATGATATTATATTAGCTCGGGAGTATTTTCTCAAAAAAATAATCTATTGTAGGGGTCCCTACTCGGAACTCACTCTGGGCCCTATTAGGTACTATGGGAATATTTTAATGAGCATCTTTGACTTAATATATTTTGACTTATTTTTCTTTTTCTTTCAAAGTGCTAATATCGCTCTATCTACATATTCTAGGCTGATGAGGTAAATGCTTTATAAAGGTACTCTGCAAAATACAACGTTATTGTGAGAAAATTGGATCAATATTCTGAGAGCGACATAAGATGTATGACTGAGATAGAGAAAGTGAACCCTTAAAAAAAATAGATTTGCCTTCGTTACTAGCATAAAATATTTCACTAAAAAAAACTCCAATCAAATTTGAATTCATCCAAATGTATGATTTGTAATATTAAGGGATATTGAATCGTAATTTTTTTCCCGAGCAAGGGGCATTGACATTTGTTTGGGAAACTAAGATCATCTTTGCAAGGTAAGTGAACCAGTGCGACTTAGTGCCATGGTTTCTTAGGGAGACACACACAAAGTTAATATTTGTATCAATGTGTTTTTAGAAAAATGTTAATAAATAAAGAGATAAATTCTATAAATAAGTTAATGATGGCCATTTTAAGTCCCCTTATGTTTTATATTGCTCTTCGTAATTGTTCAAGACTACGATGCAGGCAGTGCAAAAACACCTAGTTGATGTGCTAGTTGCAGTGTGTTAGATTCAGTCTTGGTGGTTTATCTTGAACAAATTGATCCCATTAAAGCACTTGTTTCAGCATCATAGCCATCGGTGGAAGCATCACTTTGAGTTATATATCATTAAATTAATCGAGTTGAAGGAATACTAATAACATTGGGAGCAAAGGCAATAGTTTTCATAAGCATATGGAGATCAAGCTTGTTCCTTGGATCTATACTATGTATATAAAGATCGATACCCTGCGGCGGGGGACGTTGCATTTTACCTTGAACCACTGGTACTTTTCCCAATATCCCCGCCTATTCTCGATTATTGTTGTCCTTGTCGGCCATGGATCCCAATCTATGAGGGGTCCATCGTTCTCCTCCAAACTCTGATGTTACGGCCTTTCACACCTCGGTTCAATCTCTGGGAAAAACAATTTAGAAGTATCATGCCTCATATCTTGTGAAAAAAATGGATCGGATTATGGAAGTGACTCCCCCTTCATCCTCATATTGAAAGAAGGCTTTAGCTCTTGCTTACAGGGGACTTATTGGGCAGTTTGCTAGCATATGGCCTTCGTCCAGGTCATATGGAGATAACAAACTTGAAATCATTGTTCTACATATCCATATCCATGTGGCATATGGGTTGCCACATAACATATTACCACCTTCTTTACATAACATATTACCACTTCCTTAGCAGCAATGCTTGCTAGGAGTAACAATTTTGTTTCCTCGTTTCACACTCAATATATTAGATGGAGACTATACTTGTTAGACCAAATCAGATATATAATGAAATGAACATGTCCTTGTGTCTTTCTAGCTTTGATCTAGTTGCAATTACCCATGGGAGCAAGACTCCTTGCCCTTCTAAACTTAGAACTTTCATTTTTAAACTAAACCTAAAGGCAGAGGCTTGCCTGCAGCTCCTCTTGTTTTCTGGATAGCTTTCATTGTTTGTAGAATTGTATGTTAAATTAGATTCCACACAAAACCATTTCAAAGACCTTTTTTTGAGTTATTATCAAATTAATATATGATAACATTGTTAACATTTATCATTATGGTCTTCTAGAATTTTTACATTTTTAAAAAACAAAATCCTTCAAACTTTATTGCTATACATGATAAGGTTACATGCATTATATACAATAAAACTAGTCATACAAACTTTAACCATAAGAAAAATAAATAATGGAAAGGAAATGAGTAAATACACCAATCAGGTTGCATAAAATAGCCTTAAATATATCATAAATCAAAATAGATAATCAGGTTGCATAAAATAGCCTTAAATATATCATAAATCAAAATAGATAATCAGGTTGCATAAAATAGCCTTAAATATATCATAAATCAAAATAGATAGACTATTAAGCAAGGGAAAATATTCATATAAAACATTTATTAGGATGGTTCCCACATTAAGAGGAGTGTGCTTGTCCTTGGGGTTAGCCCCCATATATACATAGTAGGCCCTTGATCATCCAAGATTGAACCCATGTGTATGTTTCCTTTCCCAATATCCTAATGTCATTTTGGCTTATAGATAGAAAGAGTAATGGCGAGAACTTATCAAATGAGGGAATTCAAGTACTTGAAGGTGTGGCTAGAAACTATACCCTCACTCACAAATTGCTCGACCCGTAATTTTATGTGGAAGGAAATGAACAATAGAATCTCAAGAATGGGATAAATAAGTTGATGAGTAATCATTAGGTAGGCTTTGTTCATTGAGCATGGCACCAAGTCCCATAATCTTATCATCTTCTGCATGAGCAACATCTACATCTCCATTTTTCTCCTCTGTGACGGTATTTGGGATGGGAACTTTCTATGTTCTTCAATGGTTATGTTACATTGCAATGTTCATTAACAATTATGTCACTTTCATGACATTCATCAATGAATATGTCACATTGCAACATTAATCCGGGATAACTAATGTCAAATTGTTATGCTTCTCAATCATTAGGTTACATTGTGATCTTAATCAAGAGTTATGTTCTACTCGATTTGAATGACTCTTGTTTTCCATGGTTGACTATGGTTGATCATGTTTGATGATGGTTGTCATCATTTCTCATTATGACATGCATCTTGGTTGACTTGTGTCAAATTGCTACGTTCCTTAATGGTTATGTTGCATTGTGGTGCATCACAACATTCATTAAGGGTTATGTCACAATGATCTTGGTTGACACTAGTTTCCCATGGTTGATTATAGTTAACCATGGTTGACTATGGTTGATTAAGTTTGACTTTGGTTGAATATGGTTGATTTTGGTTGACCATGATGTCTATGGTTGAGCATGGTTTATTATGTATGACAACGCCTAGAAATGGTTTACATCAAACCATGGTTTAATAATGTGGTAGCACATTTTTATTGTCTATATATGTGTGTGTGTGTGTGTGTGTGTGTGTGTGTGTGTGTGCTTAACATATTTTTAGTGGTTTTAGTTAAGCCCAATCATTACTAAAGTTGGGATATGTCACATTTTGGCGGTAAAAATATGGTTGTGTCACATTAATAGCGTCATTATTAACTTGGTTATTTCACATTGCATCATCAATCTTGTGTGACCTATGTCAAATTGCTACATTCTTCAATGGTTGTTACATTGTAATCTTCATTGGCTCACTTATTTTGAATTGCTACTTTCCTCAATAGTTTCACTGCATTGTGGCATTCCTCAATGGTAACTATCTTACATTGTGGAATTAACAAGTTAACCTTAATATTATGTCACCATATGACACTAAGAGGTTTATAATATGGTTATATCTATTGCAATGTTCATCTCGGTTGACTTATGTTGAATTTCTATGTTCCTAAAAGATAACCTCACATTGCAACATTCATTAAGAATTATATTGCATTATGGAATTCCTCAATGGTTATTTCATATTGCAACATTCATCTTGGCTTACTTATGTAAAATTTATATGATCGTCAATGGTTATGTAACATTGTGATGTTCATTAAGGGTTATGTTACAATGAGTTTGGTTGAATTCGGTTGGCCATAGTTGACCATGGTTGATCATGTTTGACTATGGTTAATAGTGGTTGAACATGATATCCATGGTTAACAATGGGTTATTACAGATAACCATGTTGACTATGGTTGAACATGGTTAACATCAATATTATCTAAAAATGTGACACTAATGTTGAAATATTGTAACTTTGAAGAATATTCTATTGTATTTTATTATTGTAATTTATTCGGAGATGTTTTATTCCTTTGTCAGGATGTCATTATTGTATTTGGTCATCATAGAGTCATGAGGTAAATCCTCCCATGTAAGTCGAGGAAATAGATCCCCTCGAGTCAAATGTAATGGGGTTTTTAAGTCCCCTAAAGGAGTCGGCCCGGTCAGCATTAGTTGAGTGGTAAAGTTAGTTGAGGACGACATGTCAAGTTGTAAAATTAAAGTAGAAGTGAATGCATAAATAGAGAGATAGGATCTCTCATTTATTCATTCATTCACACACACACTCACTTGTGTAATTCGCAATGGAGAGAAGGAGAGAGAGGTCTACAAGGAGAAGGAGCACTTGTTTTGGGTTTTGTCTTTGCACTTTTGATGGGTTTTCTTCCCCTAGAGGGTTTCCCAGGATAAATTTGTGTCTCTTGTGTTTATGCTGTGTTGTTATTCTTTCAGTGATCTTGTATATGCTATTGTTGTGAAATTGAATTGAATACTGATGTTATCTATCTTATCATATTGAATCTTAACAACTAAGAGGTTGATAATATGGTTATATTTACTATGGTGTTCCACTTGGTTGATTTATGTCGATCCACTATGCTCCTCAACGGTTTATGTTGCATTGTGATGTTCATCAATTTTTATGTCACATTATCAAATTCCTAAAGGGTTATGTTGGATTACAACATTCCTCAAAATTTATGTCACATTACGACATTCATTTTGAATGACTTATATCAAATTTCTGCATTTCCTAGTGGCTATGTTGCATTTCAGCATTCATCAAGGGTTACATCACATTGTTACATTAAGAGGTCAACCACATTATTAATGTGCTTAAGATATGCCTATTGACATTCATCGAGGGTTGTGTTGCATGATGTTCCTCAAGGCTTATGTTGGATTGCAACATTCTTCAATGTTTGTGTCAAATTGTGACATTTGTCTACATTGACTTATGTCAAATTACTACATTCCTCAATGGTTATGCTTCATTGTGAAATCCATCAAGGGTTATGTCACATTGTGGAATTAAGATGTTGTTCTCAATATTATGTCAATAACAGAATGAGTTTTATAATATGGTTATATCTATTGAGATGTTCATCTTGGTTAAATTATGTCAACTTGCTATGTTCTTGAATGGTTATGTTACATTGCAATGTTCATTAAAGATTATGTCACACTTGTGGCATTCCTCAATGGATATGTCACATTGCAACATTAATATTTGATAACTTATGTTGACTTATTATGCTCCTAAATCATCATGTTATAGTGTGGCATTCATCAAGTGTTATGTTCCATTGACTTTGGATGACTATGGTTTGTCATGATTGACTATGGTTGATCATGTTTGACTATGGTTGACCAAGTTTTACCATGGGTGATGATGTTGACTATGGTTGAACATGGTTGAGTTTGATTGGACATGGTTGGGTATGGCTGATAACGGTTAATTATATCTTAGTATACCATGTAGACATGTTTTAAATATAGTTGACTATAGTTGACTATGTTTGACTATATTTTAACCAGTTTTTACTATGGCTTACTCTAGTTGACAATGACTTGAAATATTTAATCATTTTGTGACATGAAGAGGTTGACTTCAATATTATGGGACATATGTTGTTATGTTTGACTTCGATGTTATGTCAAATTGTGACACAAAGAGATTATTGTGATTTTCATCTTGGTTGACTTATTTCGACTTGCTATATTCCTTAATGGTTATGTTGCATTCATAAATGTTTATGTCAAATTATGATGTCCTTGAAGAGTTATGTTGTAGTGTGACATTCCTTAATGGAAATGTCACATTGTGAGTTTCATCCAAGCCAAATTATGTCAAGTTGATCAATCATTTTTTGGGATTATTTTTGTATTGTAAGTCATTAAGCTATGACCCATATCCCATGAGTATAGTTGCAACTAACCGATTTCTCATGGTTTTTTACTAGTCCACGTAGCACTCATTGCTTCACGTGATGCTCACACAGGTCAAGTTACTACATTCCTCAATGAGTTTGTTTCATTATGAAATTCATCAAGACTTGTATCAGATTGTGACACCAAGAGTTGAACAACGTTCTTAATGTTCTTAATATATGATTATCGATGTTCACCTAGAGTTATGTCACATTGAGACATTACTCACTAAAGGTTATGTCACATTGTGGCATTCATCTTCACCAATGTCAAATTGGTACATTTCTTAATGGTTTTGTTGTTGCATTGTGATGTTCGTCAAGTGATTTGTTGATTTATGATGTTAATCATTGGATATGTCACATTGAAACATTCATCTTGGCAAACTTATGTCAGATACTACACTCATCGATGGTTATGATGCATTGTGGCATTCATATCGGTAAATTAACTTTAAAAATTAAGAGTTTAAATATGTAAAGTAATTTATGTTAAGAGTCATTTGTTAGTTTTGGCATTATTTTCATAATATGGTTATATCTACTGAGATGTTCATCTTGGTTAAATTATGTTGAATTTCTATGTTTTTTAATGGTTATGTTACATTACAATGTTCATTAAGGATTTTGTCACATTTGTGATAATCCTTAATGGATATATCACATTGCAACATTAATCTTGGTCAAATTATATCAAATTGTTATACTCAATTATTATGTTACATTGTGGCATTCATCAAGCATTACATTACATTGAGTTTCATTGAGTTTGGGTGAATTTTATTTGCAATGGTTGACTATGGTTGATCATGTTTGACTATGGCTAATGATGGTTGATTGTATTTGACTATGGTTGGCTATGGTTGACTGTGGTTAACCATGGTTTACAATGGTTGACCATGTTGACTATGGTTGAATATGATTGAATTTGGCTAAGTATAGTGGACCTTATAGACATCGTTTAACCATGTTTGGCAATGATTATATCTAAAACTTGTTAATTGATCAACAATAACTTTCAACTTATGCATATGATAATATATTTTTTTACTATTTGAAAATTCAAACTCTAAAAATTATGTGTTTTAGAATCCACATGCCTATATTGAAATATAGTTTTTTTAAATTGTCATCATAGATATTCCATTTGACGTGAAAATAAAAAAATAAAAAATAAAAAAGCATAGACCCCTAGGGTGTAGAACAATTGATGATAGGGCACATTGTTAAGGCATTCCTTGTGACGTCGTGGGTTCAAACCTCGACCGAGCCATATATATTGCGCATGGAGTAGCACTGATATGGTTAAAGATATAGTGGTAGAAGTACAAACCCAACCCAAATTTCCAATTCCCCTAGTGACAAAAAAATTACATTATAATGGTGAAATATTTCACAACAATTGAAAAAGGAAGGAAATGAACAACCCATCATTAACATACTTCCATGTCGAGACATGAGTCTAGTCACGTTGTGGGATTCTAATATAGCAACCTAAAAACATGATTTTTAAAAGTTGAATAATATCATAAAATCATGTTAAAACTAACAAATGACTCTTAAAATAACTTCGTTGACATATTTCAAACTTTTAATTTTTAATTTAATTTACCAATATGAACAATGAATCAAATTAATTTTAAAAAAATGTTTTTAAGAAAATCATCATAAATAATTATAAACAACAAATCGAATTAATTTAAAAAATACTTTTACAACGAAATGTATGGATTTCGCAATGTCTTAAATACATAATAAATGTATGGCAAGGGAATGAAATGTATGGAGTTCGCAATGTCTTAAATACATAATAAATGTATGGCAAGGGAAGGAATCAATGGCTTTCAATCACTTCATTGTTCATTCGTTGCTATTTCAATTGCTGGAAACAACAAATCAAATTAATTTTAAAAAAAAATTCTAATAAAATACTTTTCTAAAACTGTATTTTGTGTTGCAATCTACAAATAGTGAACGGGTTTGTTATGGATTTGGAATTTGGCATAGTTGTCATTTCACTACACGCAATCTTTATCATTTTAAAAATATAATGAAAACGTAATTTTTGATTTTCGACGTTCATGTCAACCCATTTTAAAATAAAATTAAAAATATAATGAAAACGTGATTTTTGGTTTTGGACGTTCCAGTCACCCACCAATGGACTATGCAAAATGATAGAATTTTGTTTTGTAGAATTCAAGCAAGAAGCCAAAAAAAGAAATATCAGCAAAACATCTTTATCAAATCGGTAATAGTAATCATAACAAATGTCAAACTCACATGTCTGATCATTGGTTTCAGTTAACCGAATGATTTAAAATATAAACCAACATACATCAATGTGTGGATGGATTTAGCAATGGAGTACAAAAGTATACCAGAAATTAATGGTGACCAGAACAAAACCTCGTCATTGTTATGATTAGTACCAAAATCCATGGTCTAGCAGTAAACTACCATCGTTCTTCTTCAATTTGCCATGTTGTTGGTATGCTCTTTAAGGGGAATTCAAGAAATTTGATCTCTCTCGATGCTTGATATATGTGGATTTAAGATGGACCTGTGTTGTTTTATCTTAATTCTAAGGATGTGGACAACAACAAACAAGCTGCATTGGCTGCCCTTACTATCATGCACCATGTTGCAATAACTATCGCATACAAACCGATGGCAATCACCCGCGCTAGTTGTTAATCATTGGACCCATGTTTATCACCGGAGCACAAACCTCTCGTGTCATGGATTGTTAAAAATTTTAACTTATGCTTTTTTAGGACGAAGGACAAATATGCTAGTTAGAAAGATCGTGATTATACACTTGTCTTACTTCTCCTTGAATTTAGTTAGAAGACTCTTCCTCCTCCACTTACAAATTATAAGAGGTATGTTATCATGCCTATTGACATAGAAGTATGTTACGCTTATTGATGTAGCTAGCAATAACCACATTAATAATATTAATGTGTTGTATATGTTAAGAATGTGCTAAATATATGCCTATTTGCATATTTAGACACATTAATATTTTTAATGTGGTTGTTGCTCATGGTTTATTATGGTTGAATTTGGTTGGCCATGGATAAAACTATGGTGGACATTGGTTGACCATGGTCAAACATTATTGCCCATGTTTGATAAATTGACTGGTTGACTATGGATAACCATGGTTCACTATGCTTGACCATGTTTAACTATGGTTCATAATGTTTAACCATGTTTATCCATGGTTTCAAACTATCATTCGCCATGCTTGAGTCCATTTCACCATGTTTGAGTATGGCTAATGATGGTTTGACCATGGTTAATTATCTTTGACCATTGTTAACCATGATCATACACATTTGACTATGGTTGACTATTTTTTACCATGTTTTGACATGCTTGAGTACAATTGAATAAGGGTGACTATGGATGACTATAGCTAACCATAGTTTTCTACAGTTCACCGTGGTTGAAATATGGTTGACTTTGGTTGACCATGTTTGAGTATGGTTGAATTTGGTTGACCATGTTTGAGTATGGTTGATTTTTGTTGACTATAGTTGACCATGTTTATGATTGACCATGGTCAACTTTGGTTAACCATGTTTGACTATGGTTTGGATGATCATGCTAACTATGGTTGAGCATGGTTAAATTTCATGTATGGTTTGCCATGGGTGATTATGGATGACAATGGTTAGTTAATATTGTTTATAGTAGAGCATGTAGACATGGTTAAACCATGGTTGAGTATGGTTGAACAAAAGTGACTATTGTTGACCATGTTAGTTGATAGTAAGAAGTTTCTAATATGATATTTATATATATTGCAATGTTTATCTTGGTTGACTTATGTGAACTTGCTATGCTCCTCAATGGTTATGTTTCATTTTAATGTTTATTGAGGGTTATGTCACATTGTGATGTTTAATCAAAGTTACATTGGATTGCGATGTTCCTCAATGTGGTTGACATGGTTTGCGTCAAGCATATTCATTATTGAAGTTTGGTTGTGTCACATTGTGATGTTAGAAAATGTGGTTGTGTCACAATAATAAAATCATTATTGATGTAGTTATGTCACATTGCATTATTCATCTTGCATGACTTATGTAAAATTACTACATTCTCGAATGGTTATGTTACATTGTGGCATTCATAGTGGCTCATTTATGTTGAATTAATACATTCCTTGATGGTAGTATTGCATTGTGGCATTCATTAAGTGTTATGTTACAATGCTAAATTAATTGTTTGACGTTAATACAATGTTAGATTGTGATACTAAGAGGTTTATAATATGGTTAGATATATTGTGATCTTCATCTTGGATAACTTGTGTTTACTTTCTATGTTCTCTGCTTTCATGGCTAGAATCCCCCTCTAAGGGAAAACCCACATCTTGACAAAATTTAAGAAGTTGGTTTTAGAGGGTTTTGTGGTTGTTTATGTAGGAGAAGAGCGAAGACAATTTACCACTAGACATTTACTGAACATTTGACAAAATAGAAAGTATTTTTTCTTTTAGGTTTCTATGTATTTCTCTTTCATTTGCATATCAGGTTTTTAAAAGTATTTTCTCATTTATTCTCCTTGGATTTAATAGTTTTTAGGGTTTGTTTACTTAGAGGGTTTTCAAGAAAATTTCCATACCTAACAGATTTGAGGAATCGACCTATAGAGCAATGGAAGCTTACATCACTAAAAGATGAACTCGTGAGGTGAAGCATAACCATGAAGGGTGTGAAGGAATATTTGTTTAAAACACACATTATACAACTTGACAAGAAATTTGTACTCAAAACAAGAACTCTACCCATAAAAACCCATATTTTTGCATAAAAAACACCAAAAACAACCCCCATATTGACAATTGTTACTACCAACATAAACCTTTTTTTAGGGACAGATATTACAAGTTTCTTTAAAGCTCGATCAGTTCCATTGTAATAAAAACCATAAATCAACCCCCAAATTGAAAATGGGTGTTACTAGCAGCACCCCATTTTTTCAGGAGCTAAAATTACATATTATTTGAAATCTTGGCCTTAACAACTAGAATCACTTCAATCAAAACCCTAAATAAACCCCCAACTCAAAATGTGGTGCTACAATGACACACTTATTTTTTATTCGAGGCTGAAATTACAATTTTTTTGAAATCGTGGCCATAACAGTCAACGATGTTGCAACAAAATACCAAAATCGATCCCCGAATTGAAAAATTGTGCCACCAATAGCAACCCTTTCTTTTATGGGGTTAAAATTCAAGACATTTTGAACCACGAGCTAAAAAATATATTAAATTTTTTTAATCACTTTAAAAACAGTATTAAAGAAAACTTTAACTAAAAAACCATTAAAAATATTAGAGAAAACAATTTAAAAATTCTAAAAATAAAACAAATTTCAAGAAAGAAAAAATACAATATAAATAAAATAAGAATTAAAAAATGATAATTTTGAAACTTAAAAGAGAAATTAGTGCCACCTCGTTCCACCACTCTTCCCCCATACGTGTAAAAGGAAATGGGGAGGGGAAGTTAAAGGGGGGAGCTCAATTTCGGAATTGAGCTCCCCCTTTAACCGCCTTTATAACATAAGGGGGCCAAGGAGGCTGGAACGAGGTGACACTAATTTCTTTTTTAAGTTTCAAAATTTTAAATTTTTTTAAAAATATATATTTTGTTTTATTTTTAAAGTATTTTGTTTTCTATTTTCAAATTTGTTTTATTTTTGAAAATTTTAAATTGTTTTTTTCAAAAATAATTATATTTTTCTAGTTAAATTTGTCTTTTTTTAGAATTTTTAAAGTGTTTTTTTTTTATTTCAATATATGTTTTAGGTTATGGTTTTGAAATTTCTATAATTTTAATTCCATGGAAAAAAGGGTTGCTACTAGTAGTACCTTTTTTTTATTTGGGCGTTGATTTTGGCATTTTAGTTGCAATGTCATTGGTTGTTAAATATATGGTTTTAAAAAATTTGTAATTCCATCCTCGAAAAAAAATAGGGGTTTCACGGTAGCACCAATTTTCAAGTTGGCAGTTTATTTAGGGTTTTAATTGCAGTGGCATTGGTTATTAAGGCCAAGGTTTCAAACAATATGTAAATTTAGCCTCGGGAAAAAAATGGGTGTTACTGGTAGAACCCCATTTCAATTCAACTGTCAATTTATGGTTTTTATTACAATGGCACCAGTCAAGATTTAAAAAAACTTGTAATAGTATATAATTTTAGCACCAAAAAAAATGTTTCTATCGGTAGCAACAATTTTTGGTTCAGGGTAAAAATAGCCACTAAATGCAACCTATAAAAAATGAAGAAATCTGGACCCAGGGTTGGCAGGTGCGATGGGGAGTTATCTTCGACTCCAAGGGGAACAATATGAAAGACTTTTCCTAGGGTATTGGAAGGAAGACGAACAATGGAGCGGAGTGGCTTGCGCTCATCAAAGGGCTAGAGATAGCTCTAAGTTTGGGAATCGAGAACCTGATGGTTATTGGGGACTCTCTGATCGTAATCCGAGGCGCTAGGAACATTGTTAACAATAGGAAGAACCCATCCTCCAAACTGCACCACCTTCTCCTCAGCATTAGTAAAGAATTCAACAAGGTTTCCTTTTGGCATGTTTTGAGAAATCTTAATGGGAAAGCTGACATAATGGTGAATACCGGAGTTGGACTCCCTTATGGCTCCCTCGAATGTGATAATGATCTCAACAAATATATGGATTCCCTAATCTAGGGCCTCCACATGGAACCTTGGTCCTTCACTCCTCCTCTTATAGAACTTATAATCTTTTGAATTCCAACTATAGAAATTCCAAGCTTTCGGTTTTGGGAAATCACACCACCCATAGTGACGACCAACTCTATCTTCATGAGATTTGGAGGCACTTAAAAATTTATTGCAGCTGGTCGGCTGGACAAATGGCCAGCATGCGTCGTCAGAGGCACAGTTTAAGATAGGGAATGTAGGTATATCCTCACACACTCGTTGTTTTCCCTTCATTATGGATTGTGTTGGTCCTCTCGTCGGTTTTGTGTTGGTTTTCGCATAGGCTATTTGTGTCCGCGTTGTTTAGCAGGATGGATCACCACTCGTTTCCTCCGGTTGGGGATAATCGTTGCAGGAAATGATTTGGGTTCAACAAGTCTACTGGCCCCAATACTGCTTGCAACAGGGCGTTGCCATTGGTTGATGGAGAGGTTGGAGTCTGGATGGACAGAAGGAATTCTGGGCGTGTCCTCTACCACAGGCAGGACGGGGCTGGGAGTGCTCAGAATTTCGATGAGAGGCACAGCCACATGAAACATGACTTGGAAATGAATAGTCGACTTCAGGAGCTGGAAGGTCAAGTCCGGATAATTCGAAATGAAAACTTGGAATACAAGGAAATCCTGACTTGCCTCCTCTCTCTGTCTCAAGCAACACATCATGAAGTTAATATTCAGAGCAGTCTGGTGGCTAACAAGATGGAGCACCTGGAGAAGACGTTGGGCCTTTTCTACCCGTAAAAAAAACGTAAACCTGGTGTTGGAAACAGAGATATGGCTGAATTAGAAAGGAAGATGGAGAAATTGAAGAACTTCATGGCACAGGCAGGGAACTTTGTCGACCTAAGCTCGGATAGGAACGGGGCTGCTGAGTCCAGTGGAGCAGTCATGAACACCAGTATTCCTTAGCTGCAAGTTGGTCGGTTCAGTCTTTTTTTTTTTTGCTATGTGTTTGTATTAGCTCTATAGTTTTTACTCTGCATTTTTGAAAGCCACAAACTGGGAACAACTCTTAAGGAACGACACTTTTCTGGACAACTCCAATTTTCAGTCCCTTGTTTAATTTATCAGCATATATATGTATTTCTTTTGTATTAGGTTATTAGGACAGTTTTTCAAATGCTACAGTTTTCATGGAACTAGAAGGATCTACTCTAGTTACAAGCTTGTAAATGATGATCAGGGAGAGCTAGATGCTGCCATGCTAAGGGAGCAATCAGCCCCTGCATTTTGTACTTTCCGACTCTACTTTTAATCAAAACTTATCAACCGTTTGTGTAAAAAAATAAAAATAAAAAATGAACTCTGGATGGTTTTCATCAAATTGGATAATGTGTTAAAAATCTTAAGGAAGCCTTTTACAATGACCATGGTTTACTTGTTTGCACATGGTTTATTATGCTTGACCATTATTGTCTATGGTTCAAAATGTTTGACCATGTTTATCCATGGTTTCATATAATGGTTCACCATCGTTAACCGTATTTCACTATGGTTCACCATGTTTGAGTATGGATAATGAAGGTTTTGCAATGGCTAATTATGTTTGACCATGATTAACCATAAATGGGCATGTTTCTATTAATGTTGACTATAGTTGACCATGTTTGAGTATGATTGAACAAGGGTGACTATGGATGACTACAATTGACCATGTTTGAATATGGTTGACCATGTTTTTCTATAGATCACCATGGTTGAATTTGGTTGACCATGTTTAAGTATGGTTGGATTTTGTTTGCTACGGTTGACTTTGGTTGATCATGTTTATGTTCGATCATGGTCAACTATGGTTAACCATGTTTGGCTATGGTTTGATGACCATGTTGACTATGGTTGCACGTGGTTGACTTTCACTGTGTATGGTTAGTCATGGGTGACTATGGCTAACAATGGTTGATCAATTTTACCTATAGTAGAGCATGCAGACATGGTTAAACCATGGTTTACTTTGGTTGAGAACAAATGACTATGGTTGACCATGTAGGTTGATAGTAAGAGTTTTGCAATATGATTATATCTATTGAAATGTTTATCTTTGTTAACTTATGTCAACTTGATATGTACCTCAATGGTTATGTCACATTCTAATGTTCATTAAGGGTAATTCCACATTGTGGCATTTATTAAGGGTATGTGCGAATGTGATAATCCTAGTCAATGGTTATGTTGTGTTGTATCTCATCATAACATTCATCGAGTGTTATGTTGCATTGAGATTGGTTGACATTGGTTGTCCATGGTTAATTATGGTGAACCATGGTTGACTATGGTTGGTCAAGCTTGACTGTGGTTGAATATGGTTGACTATGGTTAACCATGATGTCTATGGTTGAGCATGGTTTATTATCTATGACAAATTCTAGAAATCCTTTGCATCAAACCATGCTTTAATAATGTGGTAACACATTTTTATTGCGTATAAATATATATAGACATTAATATGAATGTGCTCAACATGGTTTGCATCAATCAAATTCATTACTAACGTCGGCTTGTGTCACATTGCAATGTTAAAAATTTGGTTGTCACAATAATAATGTCAATATTAATGTTGTTATGTCACATGTGTCATTCATCTTACATGACTTATCTCTAATGCTACATTCTTGAATGGTTATGTCACATTTTGACATTCATATTGGCCCCACTTATGTTTAATTTCTACATTCCTCAATGGTTATGTTTCTATGCGGCATTCATCAAGTGTTATGGTACATTATGACATTAATATGTTGACCTTAATATTATGTCAAATTGTGACACTAAGAGGTTTATAATATGGCTATATCTATCGTGATGTTCATCTTGGTTTACGTATGTCGACTTGTTATGTTTCTAAAAGGTAAATTTCCATTGAAACATTCATCAAGGATTATATTGCATTGCAACATATCTCAAAGGGTTTGTTGTATTATGACATTCCCCAATGGTTATTTCACATTTTGGCATTCACCTTTCCTAACTTATGTCAAATTACTATGCTCGTCAATGGTTATGTTACATTATGGCATTCATTGAGGATTATGTTGCATTGTGTTTGGTTGGTTGTAGTTGGCTATGATTGATCATGGTTTAATGTGTTTGATTGTGGTTGACTATGGTTGATAGTAGTTAACCATGATGTCTATGATATACCATGGTTTGTCATGGATGGCCATGTTGGCTTTGGTTAAACATGGTTGGATTCAATATTCTCTAACAATATGACATTAAGAGGTTGATAATATGTTTCTATTTATTATGATGTTCATCTTGGTTGATTTATGTCGAATTTCTACACTCATCAATGGTTATGTTGCATTGTCATGTTTATCAAAAATTACATTGTATTATCGCATTCATCGAGGATTATGTTGGATTGCGACATTCCACAATGTTTATGTCACATTTCAACATCCATTTTGGTTTTCATTAAAGTTTATGTCACATTGTGACATTTATAGGTCAGTCAAATTATTAATGTCCTTGATATACACCTATTGAAATTCATTAAGGGTTATGTTGTAGCATCCCCATCCATCATTCTAACTAAAGGAGTGGGCAATTACAAATATCATGTTTCTAAATTTTACCTCACATACAACCATCTTATCTCCTCTAAATGTTTACAATTTCTTTGTCACAATGTAAATTTATAGTTAATTTCACAGTATAGTAATTAGTAATGGAGAAAAAATCATGAAGGTTTCCTAGTATGAAATATGCATGAAAAATTAGTGATATAGTCCAATGGATATGAGAGGATTATTGAAGAGACAACTAAAATTAATTCTAACCATAGAAGTAAGGACTCTTGCAATTTTCATTAAAGTATATCCATCCCATTCTTCCATAACTACATGAGAATAATTTTCCCGTCAGCCTCACACATGCATTCAATGATTGGATTTAATAATTCAAAGTTAGGTAAATGGTTCATTTAAGGCACATGTAAAAATGGATGAATTCCCAGGATGTCACTTGGAAAAACACGATTTAATCTCCTATATCCCCCTTTTCATCTTCCACTCTAGTGGAATCATATCCCCTCTAGTTCTCTTTATACAACCATATTGGCTCATTTTACTATTTTCCAACATAATATTTACGCATATTTTGAGTCATCATAACAAGACAACCACATGGATCATATATAAATATTTACATTATACATGCCTAGCCATTCACTAGTCAAGCCTTGCCCTTGAGCTTTGCACTAGGAATCCATATTTGCTTATTTATATAATTTTACATAATATGATTTAATACATTATAAGGGTCAAAATTGGGGGTATTATAGTCCCCTTCCCCTTGGAATAACACTACCCTCATTTTTTCTTGAAAGATGGAAAAAATGGATATGCATCTTTCATGGAATCCTCTAACTCACATGTAGCTTGATCGGGACCAAAGTACTTCCATTGCACCTTCACATGTCTGATGGCTAAATTTCTGAGCAATGTAACTTTCCTATCAAGGATGCATAGTGGATATGTTTGGAACTCTCCCTTAGGTTCCACCTAAATCACATCCCAACCAATCACATGGTTAGGATCATGTACATATTTCTTAAGAAAAGAAACATGAAAAGTATTGTGAAATTTGGTGTTAGCAAGAAATTTCTATATATAAATAGCCCTATCCTCTCAAGCACTTCAAATGGACCACAATATCTTGGCGACAACTTGCAGGCACAACTTCCAAGTCTCACAGAATTTTTCCTTGGCCTCACTCAAACATAAACATGATCCCCAACATTAAATTCCATATGCACTCTATTTATATCTTACATAGTTTTTTATGTATCTTGTGTCGCCTTCAAATTATACCTAACTTATATTTGCAACTTCTTGTTCCATTTTCTTAAGAATTTCTGGTCCAAAAACAATTATGTTCATTGAATTATCCCAACTCATTGGTGTCCTACACGTTTTGCCATATAAAGCTTCAAATGGACTCATTCTCAATGATGATTGATGCCCATTGTTAAATGTAAACTCTAGCAAATGTAGATAGCATTCCAACTTGGATGGTTTATCCATCACATACATACGAATAATGTACTCAATCACTTGATTTACTCTTTATATTTTTACATTTGTTTGTGGATGGTAGCTAATACTAAATTCAATTGTGTACTGAAATCTGCAAAAAAACTTTTCCAAAAGTTAGATGTAAACTTTATATCTCGATCATATATAATTGCTTTGGGAAAAAAAATTATGGTTTTTGCAAACCAGAATGTGTCAAAAGTAACCTACTAAGGTTTATGGTAACTTAAGTAGCAGATCAAGAAAGAAAAATATAATAACTAACAAACTGAATTTAAAAACTACACTAAACATGCAAGTAAATGGGATTAAGAACAATAAAGTAAATCTAAGCTAACATCAGATACATTCTTTAACACACACATTGGATGAATCAAATAATGGTTTTATTTTCATTAAAGAATAGATTGTACATGAACCAAGGGTTACCTCAGAGTAGTAGTGACAGGGGGGCCTGCATCTTTGTGAAGAAGGAAATGAGTGGAGAGGTTCAATGTCAAATGAGAGGCCTTGGTAGTGTATTTATAGGCACAATAGATAGCTTGATGATGAGGATAGGCTTTCCTTTTCTATTTTTTGGATTTTTCATTTTCTATCCTTATTTCCAATTTGAGTTTGTCATAAGGATTATGCCAAGTTTCCTTTTTCATTGAGTGTGAAAAAGGAGAAACTTCCAAAAACAAGTCAAGGAAAAAGGTTGCTAACTTATTTTTTAGGTAATTTAGCAATTTAATTTGTAAATTGGCCCTTTTTGGAATATGACTTTGGTTTTTTGTGTTTTACCAAGGTTCAAAGGGTGGAAATGCAGTACGGTCACAATGTATGTGTATGATGGGGCTAGTGACTAGGTAGGTGAACAAAATGTAGGTGTTAATAGATTCCCCCCCGATGTGTGAGATTAGGAAATCATCACATGGCCAACATACATCATAAGATCTTCTTTTTCCAATTGATAAATGTGACGGTGGTGTGGAGAATGAAAACTATGTTAGAGGAAGCATGTGCTTCATCAGGAATATAGGGGCCCTTACCTGCAGATACAACACTCAACATGGGTGAGATACATATAATATCAAATATATGGATGAGTTAGGCATTCCCATGCTCGTATCAATGTCTCAAAATATAAAGTGGATATAGTCCCAGAAGGGGTCTGATCATTACATAGATGAATGTTATGTAAAATATAAGTCTCCAATGATAGATTGAAGAAACTGGATTGTAATCATGGTCCAAACACGGATGATCTAAAGAACTGGACTTGGAACAATGGCATTCGTAAAGAATCCAATATCACAATATATGATGTCTAGTTGGGTCTGAAGGGGCCCAACAACTATAAGTACTCAAATACTTGGAATCTGAATCTAACAGGTACAATGAACTGCATCTAAAACTGGATAAACTAGGAAGCATATGAATGAAGGGATTCCCAACACTATCGCCAATGCATCCCAGATATCACAAGGAATATAATGTTGAAAGGGTTCCTAATAGACTCACCAATGTGTTGGATTCAAAGGACATTCGAGGTATTCAACCAAATGATGAAATAACCAATACCGTGTATGAATCTCATCGGTGTGACAATTTAGATGATGTTGAGCACATGAGAAACACTCATTCTAAGGGGCACTGAGGTCTCCCCTCGTGTGGTTAAAGGGGCTCATCAATGAGGTTTATGAGGCCAAGATACAGGGACCTATGAGTCTATCCTCTGGAATAAATGTGTTAATGTCGACAGAGGGATACCTGCAACTAACAAGGAAATGATGTTTCCTTGATAAGAGAATGAGGGATACAAACATGAAGTGAATGTAACAGGACACGGGATTGAGACACTGTTGGGGAATATGAGGTAAAATGAGTAATAGGGACTCAAAATTCCTTTGTTCAGAGTACGACGACATGGCTGACCTGACATCATATGTGAAATTAATCTTGAGGAGGGACACAATTGGGATACTAGGAACTATGACTGCAATGGGGGACACTCAGAGGGGGGGACTGATGACATTAGAGAGACTCCAAGGGTGACTCATCATATAATACTCTAAACAAAGGCGAGCAGGGATGTTGTTGTGAATAAGGGACCATATGCGATCTGTAGGGGTGCTAAGAAGCACCATTAGTCAAATGGTTTCTCCAATGTAGGGGAATTGAAGATCAAGTGTGGAACTATACCTCATAATCATAGGTATATGGGGGTATCTGGATAAAGGGGTGTTTAAAACATCGTTGCATCATTGGTGTTGAGGTGAGAGGCGCTCTCAGTAAGAAAATTGGTGAAGTAAGGAGGTAAGTGTTAAATCATGTTGGTTCAAATGACTATATGGGATCAGATGAATGTTCTGATGGCAGGGTAGGACACTGGTGGGAACCTCCTTGAAGGAAGATGGATGGTGGAAACAACATAATGACTACAGATGGATGAGGTGGAGGGCTCTTGAACGTGCATTAAAAACAACATAATGCCATGATGAACAACAATGTGGGATTTCATAGGGTAGGCCAACAAGTGAGAGTTTGTAACTAATTATGTGGCTTCATTCCAGGATAATAGACTACATAAAAAACCTGATCCTAAGGGGATAGAAATGGCACGGGTTCCAAATGAAAAGGATACTAAACGATCACCCATGTAAAGGTATGTTCTAACTACAAGGTAAGGGAAAATGAAAGGATATATGGGCTTGGCCACTTACCCGGATAGAGTGGGGGTCCTACATGTGTAAAATGGGATGGATAAAGAGTATGCATACTATATTCTGTGGGGGTGATTACCTATATGCTGGTTTGAAGTGTTATACCTGAAAGGATTGGTCGTCTACTGAAACAAGTGGAGTTCACACAACCTGGACCTATGCACATGGAGACGATAACCAAGTGTAAAAGGTGTGTCAGGAAATCAAACCAAATATACAAGTGACTTGTGACATCGAGAAATGGTCGATATCACGAATGTGAAAAAGTGAGCAGGATTAAGGTCTTACGTCCATGATGTGGGCATGGGGTTTGTGATTATGGATCACATATGTGTTGAGTTGAGCTACGGGTTCGTTTAAATACTGATATAGATCTGATATGGCAAGGTCAAAAGGATTTATCATGCCCCCTATCCAAGGGTCAAAGTAATATATTATTCCCCCCATCCTAAATGTGTCAATGTGGTGCAAATGCTCTCTTGGAGAGGTATCGATAGGGAATCGATCAATTGCTAGAAGGGGGTGTAACATGAGGTTATTAGCCATGGTGGCACATTGAATTGGTGATATGATGATGGGGGATGCAGGATTGTGGGGTGGATGACCCTAGTATTTCCAACAAGGATGATGCTGATGGGTAGGAAGGTGTGGAGGCATGCCTCCATGCTATGGGCGTGGGATTTCCTCATCAGTTCGGAAGGGTTGATGCAATCGTATTGGTATGGATTGATGATGAAGGGTCATTAGAGGATAATATGAAATAAATGGTGTTCATCTCGCTCAAATAATTCATTGTACTTAGGGATCTGTAGAGAATAGGTGCAAATTAGCAAGTACTTATCGATACTTGGGTAGGTCGGGACAATGGTGAGAGTAATGGACATGGATACCACATACTATGCAAGGATGATTGGTGCACAATGACTTGTTACGCCTCTTATAGGTGCTAGGAAGATGTACCACCATAATATTTTTTTCGGGTTCATCATCCAACATCTGTATATGAGTGCGCGGGATAGGAATTTTTGGATAGTTTTGGGTAGTGTGACCGGTAATGTCACACAGAGAGCAAGGAAGAGGTGCTTGATTAGATAAGTTCTTAGGAGTAGGGTTCATGGATTTGGTCATATTTTTCGACGGTGTCGCATTCATTCTTTACCCCTATATTTTTTCTTGGGGGAGGATTTGAGGCATTGGTTGTTTCCTTTAGGGATCCAGGAGGAGGAGGATTGGAAGTACCAATGGGTTGAATAGGTGTCAAAACAACCCATGGAGTGGGAGGCAGATTCAATAGGGTGATATACCAAATAGGGAGGACTAACGTCAAACCCAGGAGGTTAAGAGTCACCATTCTAGTGTGCTCATGATTCCAGAAAGGTGGAAACAAAAAGGGGATTTTATGAATAGGTGTGGATCCCCATTGGTTCCTAGTTAGGTGGTTGGGAGAGGGGGAAGGTTGAGGTGAAGTTTGTGATTGGGCCATTACTTTACTGGATGAAACCGTACATAGATCGTATATTTCCACCTTTGGGGGTGGAGGAGGTAGAGCCTGAACTTTTCCTATCATGGGGTCATTTTGAAAAACACTGAGCCTCACATGGGTGAAAGATGGGATGGAGGCGCAACTAATACTATTTCCAACAGTGGGTAGAATTTTTCCGGACAAGTCGGATCCTTGGGATTGTAAAATGTTAATTGGTATAACTTGATCATCTTCTCTTCATGAGGAAACATCATAATTTGTAATATGGATGAGGCAACTGATTTCATCGCGTACATATAGCTACACCCAATAAGGAGCTTCTAGTCATTGTTGGAATTAACAACCTCGATATCTATTAACATTATCTTTCTAGCTAAGTCTACGAGGACATTCAGGAGAATGCCCTGACGTTGAGTTGCATGACCATCATAAGCATGTAATGTTGTAGTTGATGGTTGCATCTTAGGGGACCCAAGATTCTTCCAAAAATGAATTGACATGACGCAAGTAGAATCTCCTTCATTGATAATGCATCGATGAATCACCAAGTTTCGAACGTTCATCGGGACTTGGAAGGCTATTGAGGAGGGCATCCATGGCTCCATTTTATCCAAATAAAAACTCATCAAATGGGAATCAAAGGGATCAATCACACCTAGAACTGATAATAAGGCTTTACGTTGCACTAGGAAGTTCCTAAGAACTTCCAGAGTTTGCATAGAAATAGGGGACTGAGCTAAGTGTCTATAATTTATGGGTTATCAAATGGATTTATAGGTTGGTTTCCACCTCCCTACCATTGGATTTTTCCCTTATTCTTTCCTAGATTATTTTTCTTGGGATACATTTGTTGAGTATTGGGTGCAACTTGGGCAGGTACATGTTTTTGGGAGACTGCTTCCCCTTGTAGGAAAGGAGGAGTAGCAGGGTGTGGCTACACTAGAGCGGCTAGAAACTGGATAGAAAAAGGATAGTATGGGTTCATGGACAAAAAGGGCACAAAGGCAGTAGAAACACTGCCACACATGGTTCCACTACAGGAGGTCCAATGAGTATGGTGAAGCCGAATCAGGAGATGAATATGAGGTATTCACTCCTGAATGGGATGAGGGGTGCGCTAAATCGAGGACATAGCTCAGAACTGATGAGGATGAGGATGAGGATGAGGATGGAAAATGGTGGGGGAATTTACATAGATATAACCACTCATTGGGGGAGGCTTAGGTAGGTAGAGATTGGGATGAGATGCAATAGTGCCAATGACACCATCCGTTGCATGGGATACGCCCGTCGAGTATCTCTGGGAGGAATCTCCATGAGTGTCATCCGGGATGACGGTATAAAAATACCCAAACTATGCGTATATTATTTCAAACTATTGATATTTTGGGATTCTTATTCCTTAGTTTGTGGGTGCTTAAAGGGCACGTCTTTGGCGATGGGGGGTAGGAGGGACTTAAGAAACTAGTCTAAGAAAATCCTATTGTCGAGATTAATCTTACAAAGACTACGACATTGACGCCACTCATGGATATGGTATGTGATGTGTTTGGACAAACTCTGGTGACAAGACAGGATAATCTCAACTCCTTCATCATATTGGATGGGAAATTGAAATAATTGCAGGAACATGGAGGCTAGAGACACACAATTGGAATGTGCCCCATGTGGTTGCTTAATATACCACATCGTTGCAACACCAATGAGGGTTCTTCGAAATAAAAGTGGTCTAATAGAATCATCCACTATGGATTTGGAGGAACACCATAAGTGGGAAGACATGATGTGATTCTAGGGGTCTTCCCCAACCTTCCCTTCAAACTTTGGAATGTATTAAGGGAGTTTGGTAGGCATAGGGGGGGAATTAGGATCATGTCTAATTGGGCTATTGGTCAGTCTAGACAAATCAAGGAGGTTAAGACTAGCCATGAGCGGTAATCTCGCAACCATTGATGTGGAGGAACCTTCTGTGGTCTCGTTCGTGTTGGTTGTCGTGGTGCCTCCACTGATAGTTCTATCGATGGTTCTGTATGGTGCTTGGTGTACCTCCATCAGTATCCATGGGGATACTAGTGTGTATGTGTATCAATGATATTAACTGTAAGGCATCAGAATTAGGTGATGGTGTTGTGTGTTGAATTGAGGTATGGCACATGGGGTCGACCAAGATAGAAACTAGAGGACCAAACTGAATGGGTTCACCTTGAAGCCTCTGAGAGTATCTCGGAGCATCAATATTGATTGAGTCTAAATTAATAGAGGTGTAATTCTATGATCAATAAAATCTAAAAAAAATAATCCATCCAAGTGTGTAGTAGGTGAGCACAACAAAATGGCGAACAAGCCAAAAATAAGCTAAAAAAACAAAGGCAAGGTGATCTCAACAAAATGGTAAACAAGCCAACATGTAGCAACCTTAGAAAAGAAAGAAGACCCACTAATCCTAACAGATGTCTACTCAATCAAAAACAAAAATACCAATATAATATTCTTCTAATCGTTTCCTCTATGCAGTTATCACCTCCCTATTAGACAAAAAGAAGCAAGAAGTTGAATTGGGTCTTCCAATTACTGGACCGCAATAGGGGCATCAATCCTAGCTGGACCCAACAAATGAAGATCAAAAGGATAGTTACATAGTTGGGACAGTTACAAAGTTGGGGCCACAACTGAATTTTTCTGTCCTAGGTCTCCCCCCACCAAAGGGGATGTCCTATAGGTAAGATACCTAAGAAAAGGATCTCTAAGATACCTTGTTTGGGTACATTAGGAAAGGTTACCTGTAGCTTCAATCTGAAGATAGAAATATGGATGATCTTACGAAATGAGGGGACGATGCACCACCCATCCTTCTGATTCCAATATTTCCACTTATCCCTGTAAAACGAGAGCCCCCCCCACCCCGGCAAATCGATCTCAACTGTATCCCAAGTACTAGAGTATTTTGGTACCTTAATATGACAACCTCAATGTCTCATATGTGAGCGATAAATGGGAATTATTTGGATGCCTATCCCTAGTGACCTAACATAGCCACAAAATTCTTTTCAGTTCTCAAGTAAGATTAAGATTGATTGAGTTAAGGTTAATTTTAAGAGGTTGTGGTTGGGGTCATGAACCAAGAATAGGGTGTGGTATGTGTGCACATGTGGTGTGTATAGCATGTAGTACTAAGAAAACAAGTGTTGAAAGGAAATGACAATACACAGTACCAAACACATATTTTTCATGCAATCATCATTCCATAATGAACAAGACCAAAATTCGACATTTAATTTCGAAGTAAAGCAGCATTGATTTTTTCGCTACAAAACGTATTGAAACAAGGAAGACACAATCCTAAATTTATTTGAAACAAAATCAACAAGAAGCAAATACTAAAAGTGGGTTTTTTATTTTCCATAGAGTTTGACAAATGAAGATCAAAGGATAACTACAACAAGCAAATAATCACAAGCAGAGCAAAAATGGGACTGCAAACAGATAGGGGATGAAAAATCAAAGCAATCTACAAAGGTAAAGGGGTAGAAAAAGGTTACAGGGGGCTAAAAACTACTGAAAGATAGTCAAAAAGGTCGCAAGTCGCACTTATTGGGAAAAAGAGATTACCTGGATCGCACTAAACCAACAAATAGCCATGACTAGAGTGAAAACATTAGGAAAATGGTTAGGTCCTATCCCCTTATGTATGAGTAACCATTTATCTAGCATCCTTGTATAATCCCTTGTGTTGATAAACAAATCCCTCCTCGTTTCTTTTTTTTTCAACGGATGTCTCTATCGAATTCAACACATTTATTCTAGAGGACATTCTATACCTTGGCCCCATTGCTATAATCGATGGGTCACCTTGGACCAACCAAGGAGAGTCCTCATTTCTCCTTAGATCACTTGGTTATCACATGCTCAACTGCAACACATTTTCACAACATTGAGAATGGTACAATATGGTGTTTTTATATACCAGTTTGGTCAAAGATCCCAATATAATTAAATCGAGCAGCTACCACTAGTAGATCCTAACCATTCACACAAATCCCAAGTGATCGAGGGTTCATATTAGGACCTTGTCATGAATGGATGAGATTAAATTGTGAAAGTTGACTAAAGATCCTTATCATTCACAAAAATCATATGTCATCAGGAGATAATAAGAGGACCTTGCTACAAATGGCCTAGGAGATAATATCTATAGCTGGAATTGTAGAAATCTCCATCTCAGAAATTTAGCCAATATCCTGGATTGTAAACCTTGCTTTGATTGGACTTCCTTTAAGTATTTGGGCATTCCAATATCCCACAAAAAAACAACTTCATCCTCATGACTCCCCATTCTCGAAAAAAATTAAAAGAAAAATAAACTCCTGGGGGTCTCGCTGGTTAAATTTGTCAAGCAAAGTCATTCTAGTCAAAGCCGTTCTCTCCTCTATCCCAATATTCATTGGTGCCATTCTATTGGCCCCATCCTCTGTTACTAGTTCAATTTGTTTGGAAATCAGAAAGTTTCTTTGGCAAGGTGGGAAAACTCAGGGCAAGAAATTTCATCTAGACAATTGGAAAATAGTCAAGGAAAAACACCAAAGAGGGGGATTGGGTATTCGAGACCGAGCTATAATGAGCAAGGATTTGGGAGCAAAAATAGCTTGGAGAATGATAACAGGTAAAAAAGAATGGTGGAAGGAGGCCATAAGGAAAAAGTATATTAGGGGATCCAGACAAAGATGCCTAAACAATATGAAAGAGAAGAAAGGGACTGCTATATGGAGGTTAATACATTCTTCAGCAGGACTGATAAAAGATAATTTGTATTGGATTCCCGGCAATTGGAATAAAATCAACATATGGAAGGTCAACATTAATGGTGATCATCCCTTAGGGGAAATCCAAAAAATCCAAAATGTTAAGATCTGGCTTCAGGATATAGGAATACAGAAATTGGCAGATATGGCAAGCTGGACGTCTATGGGGAGGTGGAAGGAATGGAAACTCTTGGAGTCATCGGATAATATAGCTGAAAGCTACAAAGTATGTCTTCAACTACTGCATGGGAAATCCCCAATCAGCACCAGGGAAAAGGATGTTAGAGGATGGGGGAAAGCTGGAAGATACACAGTCAAAGATGGATACGATCTTCTCACTTCAACTCATCCTCCAGCTCAAAAAATTTGGCAGAAAGTTTGGAGCTCTGACAGCATTCCAAAAATCAATTACTTTTATTGGATATTGGCTCATAACAAACAACTGACTGCAGACAATCTAAAGCTTCGTGGAATTGAAGGCCCCTCTAGATGCCATCTGTGTCAAAATGCAGAAGAAAAATCTCAGCATTTATTTCTTGAATGTAGCTATGCCAAACAAGTTTGGAACTTAGTTCTCAGCCCTCTTTCAAATGTCATTTCAATTCCCAAGCAAATACAACAAATGATGGACAATTGGATCAATGGCCTTCAGGGAGGAAGAAAGAACAAACCAACTTTGACTAGAATTCTAAAGCTCCTCCCAATGAACATATGCTGGCAGTTATGGTTGGAAAGAAATCAAAGAGTTTTTTAAGAAAAAAGGAAGACAGAGAACAGAATAGCTAATAAGGTCATATCTCTCACCTCTGAATCTCTAAGATCAAAGGGGATAGCAATTCAGCATCAAGAAGCATTAAGTTGGCACGAATTTCAGTGGTGTCAAATCTTCACAAAAGAGAGTTCTCTTCAGTCCAAAAGTTTATCTATCCATCATGAATGGGAGATAAGGAAACAAAAACAGACCTTCGAAAAGTGGTGGAAAAGCCAAGCAAGATACACAATCTTTTTCGATGGGGCTTCCAAAGGAAACCCAGGGGAGGCAGGTGCGGGGGGGATTATTTTTGATCCAGGAGGAAATAAGGTTGTTGACTTTTCCTGGGGATTAGGTTTAAGAACTAATAATGAAGCAGAATGGTTGGCGATGTATCATTCTCTTGAGATAGCCTCCACCTTAACCATGGAAAAGCTTCAGGTCTTGGGAGACTCCACGCATGTAATGCAAGCTATGAGGAATGGTTCTCTTATTAGAAGATCTAAGAGCCAAAGATTTCGAAAAATAATCAAGCTCCTTTCCCTTCCTGCTGACACTCTTTTTTTCCACGTCCTCAGAGATCTTAATTCCGCAGCTGACAATTTAGCCAACATTGGAGCCACATTGGAAAAAGGGCAAATATTACACAATGAAGTCTTGGAGTATTGGTTCATTCCTTAAGGGATTGTTGAATAATGAAAAAAAAACATTTTCTATGGTTTATGGGGAACGTATCACTCATTGTGGGCATCGGGCTTCTCCTGCCCGCGTCCTCCCTTGGTCAACATGCCATCGCCCATGTGCCTCCACCGTGGGCATTAAAGCTCCCACGCACAAGCATTTAATGAGTCAGGTTTGTATTTGGGTCTCGCTTCAAAGTATGGAGCGCCCTAATTACTTCGCCCTCGACCTGGAGCTCAAGCAGTTGACCCTCTCGGTCTCTGTTATTGACCCCCTGCAGCTTCCTAAAGAAGAATCCTCCTACAACAGTTCGTCTTTCAGCAATATGTATGGGGTTAGGCAAGCTATTGCCACGTTCAGTCAGCTAACCTCGGATATAAAGGTTTACTTGTGCAGAACGTACTCGGCCGTTTGCTCCATTCTGGACCAAAAAAAAGAGCAGAACATGGAATTCAAGTACATTCATTCTCGCCTTTCTTGTGTTGAGTCTCATTTGGACAATATCGACAAGAACATCATCGATCTTCTGGGAAAGGTTCATAGTATCAAAGAATATCTTTCTGTTTTCATTAGCAAAACCCAGTTTAGTCAAGTCTAGGAAGCGCCATCGGTTAATCAAGGAATGATGGAGGCCGCCTCTTTCCTGCAGCAGAATTACAGATAACTTTTCTTCTTAGAAATTTTGGTGAATGTCTTCTTCACAGGTTTCCTTTGCACTCCACTATCTAAATGTTTTTTTGCCTCTTATTATGTAAACAATTTGTAAGGGTTTATCCCAGTAAAATGTACAGAGTCTTCAGGAAGACAAGAAGCAAAGACTATAAGGGCCGAAATTTTCTTAAATTCTGCATTTTCCCTCTTTCTGAAGCAAAATGTTGGCTCAATTTTTGTAATGAATGGATGTGCACAGCCTTTTATATATATATATAAACTCCTCTATTTTTGTTAAAAAAAAAACATACAGGGGACGATTTCTATCAATATATGGTTTTGTTCGACCATCTCTTCCATTTGTTTTTTTCAGTTTGCCTTGCTCCATTTTCTTGATTTTCTGTATGTTTGGTGCTGCATGTTAGCTTAGGATAAAAAAATGACATGCACCTACCTTATGAGACTCTTTAGACACTTTATTTGTTGAGTTTTGCTTCTTTCAGTCCAGGTCGCACCTGTTGGCTTCTTAAGTGTGGCCGAGGTCACTCCTTTTTCCCATTTAAGTGTGACCTGTCACACTTTTCTCTTCAAAAAGTGTGAGGGTTAAATACTGGACTTGATATTTCCTTTTTAAATTCATGGAGGCATGGTTGACCTAGTAGTATATGTATGCCTCATATGATAAATGATCAGAGGAGTGATACAAAGGGGTATCCAAGAAAATAATTGCAATAGGAAATATGCATGGAAGAGACTCATGGAATACTAAGTTCAAGGGGTATTTAGACGGTTACATTAAGAGGGTTCCATGGGTGACTCATCCCAGAATGATCTAAAAAAAGGTGACCAAGGATGCTCCTATAAGAGATAACATACAATTTTCATTTGTGTGATGGAGCAGATTGAATGGTTTCCCAAATAGAGATACTTGAGAAAAATGATAACCAAGGAGATAAGTGTCCACCCAAATGAATCGATGATACATTTAATAGAAAATATAAAATACAAGAGGTTGGACCCTGATGGGAATCTCCTTGGGGGTAGATAAATGGTGACAATATGTTGTAACTTTTACAGTATGGATGAAGTGGTGGACATATGATATGTAAAATAAAACAACCAATGCCATGATGTGAAAGTGTGGGGTATGTCAATGAGTGGACTCGAGAAGTAAATGAGGATAAATTCAAGGTCTTAGAATATACAAACTCCCATACCTATGGATAAATAATGGCATGGGTATGAAAATGCACTCAAATCACTAATAAGAAGTAAACCATGGGGTAAGGCTCTATTGTCAGGTAAGGAAAAACGAAAGGGGGATTGGATGAGGCAACTTTCCCAAATGGGAAAGGTCCTATAGGCATAAATGGGATTAAATAAATAGGTCCAATCCATAATATGTTTGCAAAAGGGAATCACCTATATGCCATTTTGAGGAATTATACCTATAGTGATGGTCACATGTGGATAAACATTATGATCCTGGTGCAACCTGGACCTCATACATGAAAAAATACTAGAGTATAAAAGTATGTTAGGGAAATTATAAAACCAATATACTACAAGTAGCATATAAAATAGAAACAAGACGTAAATTACATGCATTGGAATGATAATAGGAAAATAGAGGCTTCTTGAAAAAATTCTCAATCATAAGATAATGATGATGCAACTAGGAAGAGCATGAAACAAGGAATCCAGTGATATGAATAGCATGCCAAACAGAGGTTGTATGAAATATTATAATTAAGGTGGTACCCACAAAATTACGAATCATTGTCACTATTCATTGTTCAAGGAGCTCATGGGACCCAAGATTTTAACTACTCATGTCTTCCATTCCAACTTCCATTCCAACTGTCAAGTTGGAAGTTGGCGGTCTATCCCAACTCTTATTTTTTACCTATTTTCTTTTGTACTTTATGGATTCTTGGACTCATGGGAGACCTTCGAAGAATCTGTGGTTCATAATTATTTTTGGGTGATTTAATGTGATGTCACAGAAAATCAACCAATAGGTGAGGCATGTTCACGAAAAATTTCCCGATAGGTGTGACACACATGCACGTGTCATCATAAAAAGTGAAAAGTGTTTACACTTTTTGGTAAATTGGTTTGCACCTTCATCACACCTTTTCTTTCTAAAATTGCATCGTTGACTTGCACCTTTTTATGAAAATGGTGCACATAAACTAGTAGACTTTATGGATAAAATGCATCCATGAGGGAAAAATGGTGAGAGAGAGACTTCCTAACCCTTCGAAGAGAGATCATGGGTGACCTAGGTGTGCCAGGTATGCTTTTACAATATGGAATTCTCTAAATCCTTGAGAACCCACTTGTGCAAGTGGGCATTCTTTTGTTGACGAAGATCATTTAGTAATAGGGTGCATATGTAAGAGTGTTCATCATGAAGGGTGAGAAGATAGAGCTTACTCTTTCTAACTTGTACTTCATGATGGGACTTACCTTGTTTGGAGTGGTAGGAAATGTACAACAAGTCCATCCACGAGACTTTCCCATGGAGTACTTTTTAGAGGTCCACTACATCGAGGGTGTTGTACTACATGATTCCTTTATTTGCATGGAGGGTATAGAGCGCTTGGAAACTCATGAAGTGGTGGTAGAAATAGTTCATGTGATGAGATCTTGGGAACACATAGGTTTATGAGTGGTCAAATGATAACCATCAAGAAATTTCTATGGTTCTCTTATTTTGGATGGGCCTAAATGTTCTTGGAGATAATGTAGTAATAGTTTCCCTAGTGCAATAAGTTACACAATGGGTACTTTTCCTTCAGTTTATTCATATGTGCCTAATTTTTCTAGATGGGGTTGACACTTTATCCCCACCATGTTTTTAGGGATGTAGGATTGATGGAGCCCCGTATGTGGTGATGGGGATACCTAATGCTAAGGGGTGAGGGTGGCATCATGTGAAGCATATCTTGTCAGGAATTATTTTCCCAGTGGTGCCAACTTCCCATGTCCACCAAGACAAGCTTTAGGACCTGAAGGTAAGCTGACTTGGTTAATTTTTTAATTTTTTTACACAATCTCATAGACGATAGCAAGATTATTTTATATGATACATGTTACTGATGACTCTCCTCTCATATGTGTGAATATGTGGGATCAATCCCTTATATTAAACACCAAGGATGATGAGGATATATTAAGGAGGTAAATCATACCCCACCATCTCAAAGGAATCAACAAGGAGTAAACATAGTCCTTGTAGGTCATCGTCGAGATATTGAATAGTTGTTAGTTGGTGTGATTGAATATGAGTAGCAACATTTGTATGATGAGTTGGTTGTCATCTACTTCTAATATCCAACGGGGGAGCAATAAATTACATGTAGGATTTTCATAGAGGCATAGTCCATTTTAAGACATAATGAGAGGGGATGTACCCCATATCACTAATCTTGATACTGATGAGGAGGACAATGATATGGGTGATGACACTGATAATGATGATTAGGCAATTAGTGGAACTACCACCATGCTTTGACTTGTTATTTTGTTCTATGTATCACATAATATTTTGGTAGATATTTGGATTATTTTTCTATACACTCCTTATGTTTTGTATGATATAGATAGATAGATAGATACATAGATACATAGACAGACAGATATATAGATAGATAGATAGATAGATAGATAAATAGACAGACAGATATATAGATAGATAGATAGACAGATAGATAGTTTATATACATGATCCTTATACATGATACGATGTTATATATGTTACGTTTCTTTATGTACACATGGATGTGATGATGATTATGGTTATATACATGCATAATTTTCTTTCTTATTATTGATGAACGATATGCCAATGTAGAATTTGATTTGTAGTACTATATATGTAACTATTGAGACTCATGGGTATATGAATGAATGTAATGAATTCAAATTGTCAAACCAGTTGTCTAGACCATAGATATTTTGATGTCTATCGCATAGACATGAACATGATGAATACATAATTGGAGGGAATCAATGATAAGTCCAATCATTGCATCAAATTCCACCTAATTATTGGTGGAAGAACTAGCATACACACCACTAACATGGAGACAATGAGACAAGGAATATATGGCCCAAGGTTTCGAGGAGAGATTCTAAGAGTGCCTAATTGTGCCATCGACATAACCAATGTAACATTCGAGGGAATGATCCATATGATAAATGACAAGAAAACAAATCATAAGGCTCATACAAAGAAAATATTATATAAAACATATATGGTACAAAAAATTGATATGTGTTGGTATCATGGATATAATTTATTCAAGTATAACCCATTGCAAGGGTTCTTGAGTAGTTGACCATCTGGACTAGAAAGAAAGTATGTCTATTTTTCCAAACAACATTTTGTTATGTAAGGGACTTTCCACACTGATTCAAACTTTCCTCAACCAATTTTATCATGGGATTAATCATAGATAGGGACTAGATCACCTTCATGGAATGAACAAGGGTGAACATGATGATGGCAATGAGATTTGGACTATTTATTGGCTACTTCAATATTCTATAAATAAACACATCAATATTCATCAACTTGTTCCAAATCAATTGGTCATTGTTCCAAAATAGAGGTGTCTATAAAAATTTCAATTTCTAAATGCAAGGATGGGATTTGACACTTGATGGATAAAAATGACTCCATGCCATGTCAACCAAGTGAAATGGAGTAAACCTCGTAGAAGTTTTGGTTGATGTATGATAGAATTATAATGTAGGAAAAAGCATGAGATGCCAGTTGGATTTGTGTTTATCATCTGTCTACTAGAGTATGGATTTGAAGAATTTATCATATGTCTACTAGAGTATGGATTTGAATACTTTATAATTTGTCTACTAGAGTATGGATTTGAGGACTTTAATGACATTCTCAAGTTGTCCATTCCTTTGCATGTAATATGAGGATGAAAACTAATTCTCAAATTTCAAATGGTAAGTGATATATTCCTAAACAATGTATTCAAAGTGCATGCTATGATCATATACTAATTTCTTTGGAATACCAAAGAAAGTGATGGCATGGTTGAAGAAAAATGGGTTCTTATGGCAGCAGTATTATTATATGTTTTCATGGCCTTGGCCCATTTACTGAAATAGTTGATAGCCACTAAAATGTATTTATGGTCACCAGTCAATTTGGAAACACTCTTTGAAGTTGATATCCCTATTGTATAATGGACTAGCTAGGATAATAAGGTGTAATGGGATGAGGGGTGATCTTGACTTTGGGGAAAAGCGTCGGCAATTTTGATGATTCCTTAGTACCTAGATGCAATCGGAAAACAAGGTGGGCCAAAAATAACCACATGGATTATTTCTTAGGTAATTCCCATATCGAAGAGATGGCCTCCTCGCAGCTAACTATGATAGTCATTTAAGACCCATTTGGCCTCCTCAAAATTTAGGCATGGTCATAAGATAGTGTCGACTCCTGGTTAATATAGAATGGCATCAATGAAGAGGTAACGAGGATATTGGTAGCATATTCAATGACAATCATCGCAAGAAAGATGAAGGTTGAATTTATGAATGTGAAAATAAACAAGGATGTCCCTATACCAAGGATTGTCAAAAGAGATGGTGAACAAATGTTCATCTAGAAAATCATAACTAATAGGGAGATCAGTTGTTCCAGTAAGGAGGTATGAAATAAACTTATCCAATTCCAAGTCCTTTTTACTCTTAGGAGTAGTGAATTCAATATCATATTCTTGGAGGATAAGTATCCATTGGGAAACATTTTCATTTATGGCACACCTACTCAAGAGATACAACATGGGATTCAAGTTTATGATGTCTATCGTTTTATTTGTAAGTATGTAATGGTGCAACTAATAGAAGGAAAATACAATATATAAGGTAGAATTCATACCATGGTTATATGACAATGAAGGTCTAGATAGGTTCTTACTCACATAGTAAATTCCATGTTCCATACGATTGTCACATTCTTGAACCAGAACTTTGACCATAGTAAAAGGAGATGTTGAGATGTAAAGGTTAAAATCCTTGGACAAATCTAGATGACTAATCAATCATGTCAAAGTAAGAGAAAATTTAAGTTCTTGAATAGATATTTGATCATGTTTGTCCCAAATGAAGGGGATATCATAATTTAACAAATTCAAAAATCCATGAATGCACATGACATAGTATGGTATAAAACATTGTAAGAAATTTGATTTGTCTACAAGGCTTTGCAATTGGCACAAAGTATTTAGTGGGGGGAGTTCAAGGATGGCTTTAAATTTGGAAGGATCAATAGTGATCCCTTGTTTGGAAATGATAAATCCTAGAAAGAAACTAGTAGGGGAACAAAACACACACTTAATTGAGTTTCAATGAACGTTATATTTATGTCACCTAAGAAACATTTTGCATAAATGATCTATGTGTTGTGGTTGTTTCTTTGAATGATAAGTTAGATCATCCAAATATGAAAGGATAATATCGATTATTTCAACAAAGCAATATGACATGATGCACTAGACTCGTGGCTCTATCATTTTTTAGTCTAAAATGAAAAACTCGATAGGAAATGTCTCCCCAAGGTGTGGTGAAGCCAGTCTTGTACTAGTCCTAAAGACAAATTTGGATCTGATTGTAACTTGAGAATCCATTCATAAATAGGAATTTGTGTCCCACACAAGCATCAATTATCATATCAATAAATGGGGTTAGGTAGTTTTCCTTTGGACAATCTTTGGAAAGATCTCAAAAATCAATATAGAGGTGCATGGTTCCTTGCTTGTTGTTGACATGGAATGGATTGGATAACCATGTGGTCTAAGCAATCAAATATATGAATCTTTAATTTTGAAGTTGTCAATTTCATATTTTATGGGTGGAGATTTGGAAGGGTTAATAGGATATTATTTTTAGTGCATAGGATCTACATCAATCCGTGTTAATGCGATGTTTCATGATAGTTGGGTAGAGTCTTGGAATTTTGACATAAGATGAGGCGAAACCGTCATGGAATTATTGAAAGAGAGGTTTATAGGATAAAACCTCTTAAGAGGTGTAGAAATCACCAAGTAAAAAAAAAATAGTGACACCAATCTTAACTGAAATGTCCACTTTAATATTGGGTGTTATGTTCACTGTGTTCCCCTCCTCAAAAGAATCTAGAGTATGAATTGGGCCTTTAAACTAGTCAACATGTCCTAGAGGAATTAAATCTCACAAGTCAATGGAGAATTGTTCTAAATACTCAGTAGATGTTAAGGAAAACTTAGGGATGAAGTATGCATGATGGTGCATATCATACCAAGTGTAATCGAAGTTAGTAAGAGATTCAATAATATATTCATCTCTTTGAAAAGTAGGGGTTTAAATGTCAAGGAGGTTCGTCATTATTGGAGGTCATGATGAGGATGAAGATGGTGTTGAAGAGAGTGGATCACCTAATGAAGAAACATAATAAATGGATACAATTTCTTCACTTGGTTGGTTAGGTAGACATTTCTCTTCAATGACTATGACATATGGCTCTAAGGACTACTAATGGAGTTCAGACAATGTTACATGAAAATCTTGGAGGTTTTTGCAATCATGCAATGGTGTGAAAAGTGGTCATAAATGCCACAAAATTCACATGGGTGGTTGGTACACAATGCCTTATTACATTGCTTGGTAGCATCAAGGAAAGTAATCTAGACTATAGGAATGGACAAATTAATATTCCTATCTTGGCAATGATATGACTATGCAAGAGAGGAAATTAAAGACACTGATGGGTGGCATGACCAAGGATATCCCAAATGGAACAAGGCATTGGATATTTAATTGGTGTTGTATAGATGATTGTGATGGTCATATCTAGGGTAGGTTGATTTGTCATGTTCTTGGCCTTTCCCTGTGCCTTCTTATTTATAAAGTTGGTTTAGGTGGGTGAGGTGGATTCTTTACTAACATTGAGAGGTGGTGCATTAAAAGTATCGATAGGTTGGATATGTTTTAACATGACTTGACATGTGGGAACTGAGGGTATTTGGAAGTTTGAGGTACCAAACAAGGATCGCCAAAGTGAACCCTGGAATTTTGATGGTAACCATCATAGAGGTTCCTACAATTCTTGGAGAGGGAAAGAGAAAGGGACTTGATGAGTAGGATATCCCACCTATTCCTTCCCTACTATTGAGATAGGTTTAGATAAAAATTTATGTGGCCATAAGTGGTTTCCAATGTGATGGTGCATAGATCTGAACTCCCTTCTTGATTAATAAGAGGGGGAGAGCTGAAAAAGATTATGATTAATGTAGAGTCTTGGAATATTCTAGGGAAGACTCTAGTAAACAAGGGCATAAATAGGATTCCCTCAACAATAGGTAAAACATTCTCTAGGTTGGACATAGAGCTAAGATAGTGATAGGTCAGATGATCAAGCATGATGAAATTACCATTGTTAGGGAACATCATAAGATAAAAAATAGTAATTTGTCACTTTCATGGCATACATATAGCTACACCCAAACAATATTTTGTAGTCTAATTGGGCACTAACAACTTCAATATCCACCAAGATAGTTTTGTCTGCTAGTTCAATGGGAACATTTTGGAGGAGGCCTTATAGTTGTGAAGATAGAACATCATATGCACATAAATTTATGAGGGATAGGATAAATTCGTGGGATCCTATATTCTTCCATATGTGTATTAGTATAACTCATATTGAGGCCCCTTCATCAATAATACACCAATGGATAATCATGTTCTTAATGGTCACAGGAACCTGAAAGGATACCAAAGAAGGAATGTGTGGTTTAACTCTATCTAAATTAAAAGTGATCAGATAGGAATCAAAAGGATTAATTGTTCCCAAAGGAGATAGAAGGGAGTTTCATTACACATGATGATTCTACACAACTTAAAAGATACACATGGTTTTTGGGGACTAGGCCAAATCATTAAAAGCACTATAGTTGTGGGTGTTTTAGTCCTAGGAGTTGCATAGGTTAACCATAGTACATCACATATATATAAACGATCACATGAACATATAACATAAAGAGATAAAAGAGTAAGTGGGACAACAGTGACAAGCCTTTGTATTAATAGAGATAAAATATTGTACAATATTCTCTATGTCCTTGGCTCATAAACCTATATATACAATTTACAAGTAGTTATTTGGTTATAACTGTCAGTTCAGTTGGCTAACCAACCAACTGGACCGACCCAACTATGGTTGGTCGAAGGACCTAGTCGGCCAGTCGACTAGGCTCCTCCAACATCTCCCCCACCAACAAAACATTTGTTCATCCCGAAGAGAACAGGAAGATGGAAAATTGAAGGATTGTTAATACAAACTCTTATTCAAATATTGTTTATGGTGGCGGTATACTAGATGTGGAATTTAATTGATCGTCTTCACTGCAGATTTCTAATATTGCTTTGGAAGAAGAGAAGATAGAGCTAAGTATTTTCGGATAATAGATCTAGTACTGAACAACATTTGCGTACTATGTCTAGAACTAACTCAACATCGGCTAACAATTTAGTCTTGTAAGGCACCAAAGAGACTTCAACTTGTTGTTTCAGAGAAGAAGAGTGTCCAATAAAACAAACAGTTGGTCTACTTGAAGCTCCACAGTCGCTCAAGCTTGTGAATCAACTAGTAGTGAAAGATGGGGGCTCGGAAGAGTGAATGGTGATAAGGATATGAGAATTAACTCCTGATTATAGAACATCGAGGTCTCTCAAAATTTTCATATATCATGAGTTGTGATATTCCTATCATTCGTTGGTCAACTAAATATTCATATATCATGAAAGGTGATAGGTAACGATCAATGAGGTGTGACAAAATTCATTTGCATGGCTGCAAATATTCTCATAGAATATTAAGGGGAAAGGAATGGGACTTTGGAAAGAAATTTGCATGATTTCCATCGGATTTCGGTTTGGTGGGATGCAGTGTCTATAATGATTTTTATAGCTAGAGGAAAGGAGAAGGAGTGTAATTTTGATATGATGTGAATTAGACTGAGGGGGATATGAAAAATGTTTAGGTAAGGTTTGAAGGTTGTCATGATTCTTTCTTGCAAAAGCCATATATTTTACCTGGGAATCATACTCATGCCAGCAGAGCAATGCCTTGGAAATCGAATTCATGTCGTGACGGCATCAATTTTTAATGATGGCACCTCAAATGGAGTAGGTGACAGCATTAATAGCGGTGCTGGTGATTGACAGCTATTTCTCTCATGTGGTGAGTCTTTCACTGTAAGCTTCAGTCAATGATCGTCGTAGCTTCTTCGTCGGGGTCAGTCATGGTAAAATACGTCATAAGGCACTCGTTCAGTCGATCGACTTATTCTGTGATGGTTTGAATGCTCCTTCAGTCATCGTCGATAAGTTATGGGTGCGTTTTTGTGACTCATCCTCCTGCTTTGTCTTTCCTCGTCTTGCTTACTCTAGTCTACCATCATTGTATTGCAATTATTCGTGCCATTATCCATGTCTTAGATCCTTTTTATATCGGTTTTGGGTATGTTAATTTTTTATAATTGCTTTTCTTAACTAATGTAGTTAGACTAACTAATATATAGATTAATTGAAAACCTGGGGCACGAAGGTCGACCAAATGGAGATATAGCCATTGGTCAATGTAATTTAGGTTCTATGCTTTGTATATTTAATTTTAATCTTTCATCATTGATGATTTTTTGTGAAACTCTTCTGTGTAATGTTTTTAGTCGAATGGTCCCATTGTTATTTATTTCTTCAACTATGTATGGACCAAGCCAAGCTATATGCAGTTTTTTCATCTTCACTGATTTTTATATATATAGATAGATATATATGTATGTATGTATTTTATGTTACGGTCACGCCATGCTTTTTGTTGTTGTTTTTGGACCTCCTGGTGATGAATTGCTAACTGGAATTGCTCTTCTAGTTTTGTTAAATCGAAATTTATGTTTTGTTTGGATTTGTCAATGTCTAATGAATTATATTTGCAATAATTGGTGCTTTATGTTTAAATTGTGACGGGATGACTACTTCTTGTCCATAGACGAGTTTAAAGGGAATTTTTCATGTCGACCTTTTATAGGTTGTTTGGTAGGCCAATAAAATAGTAGGTATCTTTTCATCCCAAACGTCCTTATTGATGTTACAAAGATTTGTTAATTCTTTGGTTAAATTTTTGTTGAATGCTTCAATAGATCCATTCAATTGTGGGTGATATGTTGATCTCTTTTGATGGTCTATCATAAATTCCTTCAGTAGTATTGCAATAGTCTTGTTGATCAAATGTGTCCCTCTGTCATTGATAAGAGTAAGGAGACATATAAATATTGTAATGATGTTTTCATATATAAATTTAGCAGTTACTTTATTGGAACATGCTTCGACGGGTTCGGCTTCTGCCCACTTCGTGACATATTTGACTGTTATAATAATATATCGGGATCTAGTCCATCAACCAAGAATGGAAAAAGATCCAACAAAGTCAACAACCCATATTTCAAATTTTAATCTTGGATTAACATATATTTACGGCATCTCATTATTTGGTATAGGTTCGACTATTGTTTGACATATGTCACATTTTTTCACCTAAGTTCTGCAATCTTTATGTAGCGTTGTCCACCATAGTCCTGATTTTAAGATTTTCCTTGTAGTTATGTTGGCTTGATAATGTCCACCAGTAGGTCCATTATGTGCTTCGTCAATGATATCTTGTGGCTCATGTTCTAGGACACATCATCGAAGTACTTCATCTGGACCTAATTTATATAGGAATCTATTTATTAGTGTATGGCGCAGCTTTCATTGTGAGTATTTTCTTTTTCTTTTATGGAATTCCTTCTGGAGCTTTTACTTCTTCACGATGTTGTGTTATATCTTCCAATTCCATTGGTACAGCTTCAACTCTAAATAGATGTGTGTCGAGTAGTTCGTCGTCGATCTCGGCAGGGTCTTCTCCTATTTCTATTCTTGATAAATGGTCGGGTCTGACATTAGTCTTTCCATGTTGAACTATTATTTCGAATTGAAATTATTGAAATAAAAGTAGCCATCTGCATAGATGGCCATGATGGAGAAGTTTATTTACTAAATACTTGAGTGCTTGATGATCAATGTAAAATATAAAAGGATTAGATAGTAGATAATGTCGGTATTTTTGTAATGCGAAGCTCATGCCTAGAGCTTCCCTTTATGTTTTAGAATAGTTTCTTTTTGCCTTATTCAGCTTTCTGCTAACATACATGTTAGGGTAGTCCATCCCAGAATCTACAGGTTGAGTAAGTATTGCACCGAATGCAATACCAGATGTGTCAATATGGACGTGAAATTTGATTGACCAGTTTGGAAACCGTAGTATTGGGGCTTCGACTAGTTTTATTTTAAGTAGTTCAAAAGATGTCGCACATTCTTGTGACCATATAAAATCTTGATTCTATTTTAGTAATTCTTCGAATGGGTATGTCATATCAGAATAATATCTAATAAATTTTCGATAGTAGCCTATGTGACCCAAAAGTATTTTGACCTGATTTGGGTTTACCGATGGTTTTAAGTCAAGAATAACTTTAATTTTAATGGAGTCAACTTTAATTCATTCCTTGCAAATGGTATGTACTAAAAGTATTCCAATTGTAGTTGAAAATATGCACTTTTTAATATTCAACGATAGTTGTATTTGTATTCATCGTTCTATCATAAGTCAGAGGTATTGAGTATGATCTTCTAGCAGTGAGTATATTGTCTAGTCGTCGAAGTAGACAACCATGGTTTTTTATAGATATTCTTGAAATTCTTTTATCTCTATTCTTGAGAATATTGTTGGTGCATTCGTTAGACCAAAGGGCGTGACCTTATAGGAAAATGATCCAAATTCACAAACAAATTTTGTTTTATGCTTATCTTCTTTAGCAATAGGAACTTGATTATATCCAAAAAATTCATCGGTGAAGGAATAGGATTCATGACCTGCAACTTCATTGATGATTTCGTCGGCGAAGTGTGTAGAGAAAGGGTTAATTAAAGTTACTTTATTTATCCCCTTGAAGTCGACACAAGTTCGTAATTTTATTGGGTCATGTTTCTTTAATTGGACAACCATGGGGCTGGCCCATTCCGAATGGTCGACTGGATATATGATTCTGGTAGATAGCATATTTTCTATTTCTTTCTTTACTATGTCTTTATACTTATGTGTTAGTTTATATGGTCACTTCTTGATGGTTCAAGTGTCTGATTTTATGTTGTTTTTCATTTCACCCATTTCTTGTACTAATCCATTTAAATCTTTGTAATATCTTGGAAAAACATCTTGATATTCTTTTAACAAATTAGTTATTTATGTTATTTGTAGGTCAGACTAGTAGTCTCCTATCTTTTCCATCTTTGGTTGGTCATAATTTGAAAGGTTGACTTCTTTTGTTTTAATTTGTGCATCCATCCATTCTGGTGCTCTTGTTTCATTAATTGGTCGATCACCTTCTTTAAATTCTGTAAAGGCTTGAGGGAAATATTTTTTAGTAGGTCTTTCTTGTTCTGTCTTTTCCTTTGCGTCGACTTTCATCAAGGTTTTTATAGGTTTTACTATGCAAGGATGATTTTTTTCCATCTAAATATTTTGCCTGTAGTTTTATCATTTTCAATTTCTAGTTGAGTTGACTGATAGGTTGATTAGGTCGTGATATTATTACATATCAACTATGGTCATTCTACTGGGGTCGACATAACATTGCTCATTGATTGTGTAAAAATTTTAATTTATTTGACTACTTCTTTGATGCATCATTCTTCCAGGTTAAATGACAAATCTCTTATAAAAATATCCTTCAACTCTTTCCAATTAAATGTTTCTCCTCTAGCTTCTTCCATCTTATACTATTTGTTTGGTAAGTCTTCCAATGTATCTAGGAATAGATGAGGATATATTCTTTCATCCCTGTATTCCAGTCGTTTCCATTCACTTTCGCATATATTAATATGGTGAACTGGATATTGGCCTTGTAAAAATTTTGGTATTTTCGGTTTGAGATGTGGTTTCTTTTCTCCAAAGCATTCGACAAAATATGTCAACGTCGTAGTCCATGTTTGGAGGCGGGAATAGTGTGTATCCAACCATCTTGATTCCTGGATAGTGAAGGTTTTGACCAAACTTTGAAGATGGCCTTGTTCACTAATGTTTTAAGAGACTTTGAATATATGTATAGTCGACGATTCTCATTCTTTGTATTGAAGCGATGGAATACTTGTCAGTTCCTTCTTTGTTGGAATGATCGTCGGGTATTCTCTTATTTTCTTTTCAAAAAAAATTGGAATAATGGATATAGTAAAGCATTGTTGCACTCTTTTTCTAGGAATGGCTTTGACCGACTAGCATTCACGAGCTTGTGCTTCATAGTTTTCCATTTTCTAGTTATAAATTTTCGAGTCGGAATTGTCTCTGATAGACATAAGAGTTCCCAAGTGGATTTCTCCATGGTCGTTTGGTTCCACGGAATCTTCATTATTTTGGAATATTTAATATAGTGGTCGGATGTCGGCGTCGTTATCGTCAAGTTCGACCCATGGTTTTCACTGGGATGGGTTAATAGGTACAATTGATTTATTTCCTTCTCCTTTGAGTTTATTTCTATATTTTTCAAGCGAAATAGAATCTTCCATTTTTCATCCCCAAGGTTGACCAACTAAAACTGGGAAGGATGTAGATCCTTCTCTTGGGTCTATAATTTCAAAGTCGAGGTATGTACTAATTCCCATATTGTAGTTTTGACATTTTTCAATACTCCATTGGGTTCAAATAGTCCTTGGTCAGCAAGTTTAATATATATTATTGATTCTGCTAGTCGAAGTTGACCCATGCTTTCCCATGTCAATCTTGTCATTATATTAGCTTGCAACCCAAAGTCGAGCACGACTTGTGAAATAAAGAATCCTTCAAATTCTAGGTCGATGAGGGGGTTAATATCTACTTTATCTTGTTTATTCAGACTACAGATATTTTTAGTAATTCTTTCATTCTATGAGTTATTTCTAATATGATACATTAAATCAATTGATCGTGCAACTGCTTCTTGTTTTGTTAAGAGTTATAATAACTCATTGAGCATTTTATTTCTATGTTCTGCATTATTTTCTTTTGAATCAATTTGTGCAAATATTTATGTAGCATTGTAAAATATTTTTTTATGCTTCATTGGATTAGGGTATTCTTCTTGTTTTCTTGTTTTCTTTATATCTTTGTAACCGAGGGACTATCCCCACCAATTCTTGTACCTCGTCTGGTAATAATTTAAAAATTCTTAGTATTTAGTGCTTCATTTTTAGGAACACAAGACAAGGTGTTAACATTCTTTATTTTATTAAGTGCTTCTAGCATAATGGGGCACTCCTCTAATTTTTTCTCCCCAATGCCACATTTTGTACAAAATTTTACATATGTCATGTATTTCCATGGGCATTCGGAACTTAAATGTTCTTCATTGTAGCACACGAGCATCGTGGTTTATTCTGACTTGGTGGTCAGTATACTCGATTTTTATATCTTCCTCGATAGTTGTATCCTTCTTGTTGATTGTTTCCATAGTTGCGATGGTCAGTATTCCAACTGTCCTAACCTTTATGTTCGACCATCTGGGTCTAGTACATTGTGTGGTAATTTGCAATAGTTTTTAAGTTCTTTATGCACTCTATATTCAAATGTTGTGTTGTTTGAAAAATTCCACGCCATTTTTTATTTACATTGTCGTCATTATACGAACAGTTTTTAGTCGAGTGAGGCTCGAATATTTCATAGATATCACAAATTAGCTTGTCTGTGCAATCTTGAATTTTTCTGGCTTTCGTTCTTCTGGAAACATTTTTGGGTTCTCTTCCAGTTGTTCCATTTCCCTTTCGTATATGTTACGATCATTATGATATTTCATCTTTTCATCATAGGGACACGTATCTTTGGTATGTGCTTCTCGGAGCATATGGTAGCCCATAGGTCATTATGTCTCATTGTGAGATGTTGCAATGATTTCTGCATAGTTTCAATATTTTCTTCAAGTCATTTTATGGAAGGTCTAGTTAGGTAATGTCTTTGTTTCTACTCTTAAAAAATTCTTCAGGACGTCATCATATGATGTGTATTCATGCATTAGTAATGGCGCCTTGATTCTCAGCTGAAGGCATTCGACAAAGAATTGGATCACTAGCGTCGGGTCCATTTTTTATGGCATATGACTAAGGATATCTTTAAATATTTTTTCATATTATCATACATACTCTCCTATTCTTTGTTTAATATGATTCAATTTGTGTCCAACCAGATGCTTGGTATCGTCGGTCTTAAAGAACTCTAGAAAGTTATCTTTTATTTGTTGTTTTGTCTTTGGATCTTCTTCAAGAAAGTTAATGTACCAATGACAATACCATGTGAGTGTTCTATTTCTAATTCCTCCTGCAAACTGTGCAATCTATTAGTTCTCATCATCGATGAGGTTAGCTTTCCAAAGGCCTTCACATACAAATCGGTGTTTCTTAGGGTCACCATCCCCTTCAAAAATAGGAGTATTAACTACAATACGGAAAGCCATATTAATAGATCTAGTTTTATTTATACTTACTATAGAAAACTAACTGATTGGCCGACTTACTACTTGAATTTTACTATTGGATTCTTGAGGATGTGATTGGTACCACCACAGAAGTACTTCTTTTGCAGACTCTTCGTCGCAAGTTCAGTTCTCTGATGGGTTAGGTGCTTCAATCAATAATGTTGCTAGCAGGGGGTTACCTCCATATGTTCTCAATAAAATAAGTTAAAAGTGTGTCTTCCAAATTCAGGTGTGAAGGTAATCCAATTGCCATGTTTCCGAGCGTTGAATCATCAACCTATCTCCAATTCATCCACATTTGTCTAGTCAATTCCATATACTGATGTCGCATGGATTTAGTCCCATGTCGCACTCGAATATTTGTCTAATGATCGGCCTAGTCGTCATTATCATTGGTACAAAGTCGACAAGAGTCGAAGCTTCTAGGATTGCAATACGCAAAGTTTTTTGAGTCAACACCATCACGTTTGACTGATCTCCGGGTGTTGGCACCTCGCCTTTTCTCTCATCAAGTTGAAATTCCCTCGACTCAGGAAGGTCTTCCGGCTGCTCGATCATCTCACTCGGATTCTTCATACTTATTTTTTCGCATAATGGACTAGCAATATTTCAGCTACTCTCGTCGCTTGTACCTTTTTTCTCTTTCTAATTTATGAATGTTTGTTACTTATTTATGAGCGGTTGGGCACTTGGTTACTCGGAGCAGACTCAAATTTTTGTAGGGATTCATTCTTTTATTCTTCCTTCGAATACCATCATGCTTTTATTCAGAAACACATGGATGGTGACCCCCCATTTTCAACCCTACTCTTATTGTTCAACGAAGGTTGATTCAGCAATGGACTTCATTTGTTTAAGAAATATTCCCACTGATGTTCATTGGAGAAGTGGTCACACTCTTTTTTCTATTTCTCCCGAACTGATGCAATAGGAATGTCCAACAGAGGTTGTGGTTTGACTATATGACCAGCTCCATTTTCAATTAGGAATTTGCATAAAAAACTTGGTATAGAAAAATAGAACCCTTCGTGAAGGTCGACATAAAATATTCATCGAACTTGGTCGGCGGATGATCTTTCTTCTACAACTTGTTCTTCAAATAAATCTTTGCATATCTTTTCAAGCCACTCGCATAGATTCGTTTTTCCTCTGTTGTAGATATTATGCATTATAAGTATTTCATTTTGGGCGCTTAACTTGGTCATGAACAACGTCAAGGAATTTCTTTATTTAACAGGGAACTGCTTCTTTAAATATTTTATGGGACTCAGTGAAGAAGTTCTCCCTTTCCTGTGCAATTGTTAGCTTGTTCTACCTTGCATAATTCTGGATGTAATTTGCTATTTTATTTTCCCACCACTCTCGAATCTCTTGTTCAATTAGCATTTCATTATGATTATGTACTATTGCAAATGGAACCAATGTTGTAGTCTTAGGAGTTCCATAGGTTAACCATAGTACATCACACATATATATATATATAAACAATCACGTGAACAAATAACATAAAGAGATAAAAGAGTAAGTGGGACAACATCGACAAGCCTTTGTATTAAAAAAGATAAAGTATTCTATATGTACTTGGCTCACAAGACTATATATATAATTTACAAGTAGTTATTTGGTTATAATTGTCATTTCATTCGGTTAACTGGCCGACTAGACCAACTCGACTATGGTCAGTCGGAGGACCTAGTCTAATAGGCTCCTCTAACGGTGGGAAACTCTAGAATTAGGTTAATGTGATGTTTTGCATAAGGGGACTTTTTCTACCTAAGGAGTAGGATCAATAGTGGGTCATAGGATATGCAAAGGTCCTTTTGATAAAGTTGAATCATTTTCCTTCTCGAAAATGATAGGTTCAATTAGCATACCATATTAATTACGATGGTTTTGGTTATTGAAATTGATAGAGGTCCTAAAGATGTTCTGGAAATAAGGATATCAAGGATTGGTTGATGTAAATTATTAATTGGGGTGAGGAACCATTGGTTGAGTTGCTACTATCCCATGTGTGGGAAATATATTTTTCAATAACATAGGTTGGGTTGTAGGAGAATGGGTTGGTTGAGTACTGGGTTGGCCTTGAGAGGTAGTAACAACCTCATGCTTATTGCCCTCATTCCATCGCTAATGAGATCTAGTAAGGTTGGGAAATGGTGAGTATAATTATCATAAATTTGCAAAAGGAACATGGATGTTTAGTTTGTATTTGATGATTCTTACCCTATTTGGGTAGTTTATTGGGATCTTGATTTGCAAGGTTAGGATTACCTCTAGTATTAGAAGAGGGATTAGGAGGTTGGAATCCACCTTCTTGGTTTTGGTTATCACCTATATTCTTCCTTTTATTCTTATTTTTGTTAGTGTTAGGCTACACATTTTGATTTTTGGGTGTAGGATCTTGGCTGGGCATTTTTTTCTAATGATAAACATAGAATTGTGGAAAAGAGGAAGGTTGAGGTTTTAGGAATAGGGTGTTTTTTTATTGGAGGGCCTAGTGGATGGATAGGGAAAGGATAATAGGCGTTATGGATTTTTGGAACCACATATGCACTAGAAGCACCACTACATTAAATGCCATGAACAAGGTAAAAATTAAGAGGAACTAAGTATGAGGTACTCATTCCTAAATATAAGTATGACCATGAGGGATCAGGGGGGAATAGGTCATATGTAGTTGCCCCATGTTAGAGCACTCACCACTATATTTATTTCCATATGATTGAGTGCTAGGAGGAGGTGGAATTTGGTTGTATGGATGGGAGGTGGATGCAACTATCTCAATCACTCCATCCACAAAATGGGATTCCCCCTTTTGATATGTTTGTGAGAGTCACTTCAGGGGGCATCTTGGATGATGAAGTAAAAATACCTCAATTGAGCGTAGATCAAATCATATTGTTGAGCCTTCATGATGGATTCCTCATTGATTTACAATCATTTATAGGTGACATCCTTCGCTATGATGGGTACGAGAGATTTTAAGTACCAATCTAGAAATAGGTATTTATCTATCTTGATCTTACATAGGCTTCTTCTCATGTGCCACTCATGTGTGTGATATGTGATATGGGTAGCCATATTTTGATATCATGGCAGAATAATTTCCACTCCCTCATCATATCAGATAGGTAATTCAAAGAACATGAGAAAAGGAAAGGCTAATGACACAAAGTTAGGATGTGTCATAGAAGGTTGTCCAATATACCAGTTCACTGCAACACCAATGAGGGTTCTTGGAATAATCATAAATGAATGGAATCATCTGCAATGTTTTTAAATGAGGAATATCATAGATGGAAATACATGATATGGTTAGATAGATCCTCTCCAACTTTACCTTCAAATTTTTGGATGTTTGAGAGTAACTTAGTGGGCATCAGAGGCCATGTGAGGTCATGGAAAATGGTGTCATTTGTTATCTAAGTCAAATAAATTATATTCAAACTATATATAAAAGTGAGGGTTGGAATTTAAGATATGTTCAAATTGATATTTTTGTTTACATCCATATTGGTATTTGTATGGGGGCGATTGGGATAATTGTTGGGTGGGGTAATTCCAAACATGTTGGCTACTGGATTTAGTAATGGAGTAATGCTTATAGGTAAAGGTGATGATATGGGCTAGAAGGATATTGAATCTAATGATCCTAATGGGGAACTAGGTGATGGGAGGATACTGATGTTCGATTCTCACACATTGAAGGGGACTAATAACATGGTTAAGAATCCAAGGGTGGGAGGTAAACCTCCAAGGCATAAAAAATTTCCAAGAGGTACAAGAGGCACAATATTGACTATGGATTATTTAGCCAATAACTCAACCAATATCTATATGGTAAACTACTGATATGGGTTCAAATTAATCACCACTAATTCTGTGATATACTTAATTAAATGGAAAGTGCAATGTGGGTGCAAAAGGTGATATAAGCAAGTAAATAACTAATGTAAAAAATTAACACCCTAGAAATAAAAATTATCACTAATTCTAGAAGAAGAGATGTTCAAGATAATGTGACAATAAATAAATAAAACCTCGAATCTTCTTCAACAAGTGGTATAAGAGGCTCCACTGGTTGATAAGAAGTAGAAATTTAAACAAGGGCCTTCCAAACACTCCAACTGATGGGATGTCTATTGCACCAATGAAGTGAGTGAAGGTGCAAATGAGATAGTTATAGTGAAGGATACTGGGAGTAGATCCAGTTGACTAGCAAATATATGTCTTGCGTGCACTCCCTCCTACAAGAGAGACCTAGGTAAGTACCCAAATAATTGTCCAGCAAGCTACCTCTTCACAAATTCACAAGTATATTCAACAATTTACCTTTCCTTCAAGTTGAAATCAAATGCTTGGGGGATCTTCCATATAGATTTAGGAGTCTTAATCATACTTCCAGTTGCAATCTTGGAATTATCCACTCTGAATAGCATGCATGTTTCTAAATGGGATTTAAAATGCACCTGGAAGAAATGATTTTAAGTTTCGTAATTAACAACTAAGTTTCAAATGTGAATGATTGTGGCAAAATATTTACATGTTTATCCCCAAAATATTTACTTAACTTTAAAAAAAAATATTCCTCAAGTGAGGAGTTTAGTTAGATATACTGGGAGTTGATTTTAGGCCCAACTTGGCATCATTAACCAAGTGTTGTTTGTTTTAGGGGTGATATGTGTACACATGTGGTGTTTACAACAAACAAGACTTCTTTGAAAAGTAAATGATAAAAAAAAAGTGCAATGAAAATAATGATAATGTTAAAATATCAAGAAGTATGGATTCTTTTTCTTTAAACAAAACCAACTACTCTTCTAAGCATGTAAAGATACACTTTTCAAAATTTTCCAATATAACATTCAAACGATAAAAGAACTAGTGCAATCTAAAAATGAGATGAAAGAAATACTAATAGCACATACTAATAATGAAAATGGTGTATTTTCTTAGATAAATTATTTCTAACAAATAGAAGGATGCAATTTAATACTTAAATGTTTGCAAAGAAAAGAGAAAAACTCTTAACTAATGTAAAAGGGATTTCCAGCAAATAACTAAAACCAATTTTAGAGTTATATTGTTGAAACTGAAAGAGATTGAAATAGATCCTAAAGGAAACAAATACTAAATTTTTTCAACCCTTTCTTTACCTACATTTCCCAAACCAAAACCAAAAAATAGTCTATAGAGATTGTAATGAACAACAAGAAAACAATTGATTCTAATAGGTACACCAGAATAGATTTCAGAACTAAGTTGCAAGACTGAAACTAAGAATCAACTCAATTCACAAAAAAAATTGAGGTTTTATGCAAATTCACAATTATCCTAAGAATTTTTACAACATCGGGACACACTTTTTCCATGAAAAAGTGGAAAATGAACTAGAAATATAAATTTATGAGATCTATCCATGGTCGAGGACATAAGGTTCTCCACCCATGTGAGAATCCATGTCACCTATCTAAGGGAAGGTAACAACAAACAAAAAATAGAATAAGAGAAAGTAAATTATAGCATCATCTACCAAAGGACTGGAACTAAGTCGCACATACCTAAGTATGAGTTATAGGTTTCATCCCTAGTAGAGTTTCTAAATATGGTGTTGGTATTTTAGCACAAAACCATACCAAAAATTATGTACTCATTGTTAGCACTCAAAATGACCCTCAAGGTTGTGGGAAAGGGCACTTCAAGGTAACCACGAAACCAAGCTTTAGGAAAGAGAGTTGGCTTCTATCTTTCCAGAGAAGGATCTCTCAATGTTTGTTTATCGAGGCCAGATACATGAATTAAAATTAAGATCATATTGGTGTTTGGTTGAAGCAAGGTGAACATTCATTGGGCGATGGAGTCAAATTACTTAAAATAGTGAAGGGGCAATGTTTTGCATAAGAATTCTTAACAGAGGCATGGTAGATACTCATTTACAGTCAAAGATTTGTTTGTGTGGTGATAGGGAATAAAATAAGAACAATCCATTAACAAAGAGCATTATAAAATGAATTCTGCATTAACTTTAGTAGAGAAAGATTTGTGGATGATTGGAATCAAAGAAACAGAGCATAAACATATGAATTCTTCCTCAATATACACTTATCCAAACATGAAAATAAAACAATATGGCATAGATAACAAGGACACATTCACATGAAGAAAAGGAGGTATAGACTGTAAAAAAAATAACACAAGAATATATGCTTCAAATCATTTGCTCAGCTCTGCCAATTTTATTAAAGAAGTGTCTCAAATTCACACAGCACAAGGACTCATAGGTTCAAACCAACAACCCTTTCTTTCCATTACATATGAATATATATAAGAGTTGATAACCTCAGTTCTCCAGATTGAGATATTCTACCCTAGCTTCCAAACAGAAAGTTGTTACAAAATTCGATGACACCGATACAGACAATTTCATCCTCTTCGAGAATTAGTTACAACAAAAAATAGAAAATGCTGACAGGTAGGCTTAACAGCCTTTACAAGTGCCCTCGAGCATTTACTAGCTAGTAAAAAACAAAAATCCTTGGTAACTATTTGCTTAGGATACAAATCTTCATGATCCTCGAATCATTATGGATGCAGTGTCAACTTGGCCTTTCCATACTTCTCAACGGTCTTCCACTGGTTTGGAGCTGGCAAGTCTAACGTGGCCACCTCCTTCAACAAGACTTGCATATTTGTATGTTCCTTGTATGAGCAGTTCCTAAGGGGTGCGCAAACTTCTTTGAAGACCAAAACTAGTTCAAATTCCTTTACCAATTTATCCACCACTGTTTTTCCTAACAGTGACTGGTTCATGCCAGCAAAGTCTGTATGATCTAACTTGCATCCTATCAACCTGCTTTTATATTCTTCTTGTGTCATCATGGTGCCATCCTCTTCCCAAAAGAGGGGAAGTCCCTTCTTGAATAGTGGATCAAACATCTCTCTGAATAGTTTTACTTGATGTGCTAAAATGTCTATCCTTGCCTGAATTGTGTTCAGCTGGTGATGCTTGTTCACCGCCTTCCTTGACCAAATGATTGTAGACAATATGTCCTTGATGTTAGCATCCTTCAACTCGTCCTCACTCAACCCGTTCAGAAACTCAATGGCATTTTGAGCACACTCCATGGGCTTCTTGTTCAATTTCTCTTTTATTGTTGTTATGTTTTGCTAAGCCAACTTAATCACCTTTTCTTTTTCTAAAACAAAGTCAAGGTAAGGCCTCAATTTGTCTACCTCAGCAATGATGTCATCCCAAATAACCTGCTTGGCTTCCTGGAATGAATTCTGACCTGTAGCTTGCCTTACCAATTCATCATGCTTAACCTGTAACTATAGGTACTTGGCTTCCCAAGTCTTCCTCTCCTGCTCCTCCTCTGTAACCCTGCTTTCCAGGTCTGCTTTTGCTTCTGCAACCTTTCTACTTCTAAATCCCTTGAACTTTCCTGTGCCATGGCTTGCACAATGGAGAAGTCACCGGATTCAATGGAGGAAGGGGTGATCATGTTCTCCAATTCTTTTCTCTTCTCCTGCAATTTCCTTTCAAGGTCTTCGGCTTTGGATTTCAAACCTTTCTCACTTTCCACCACAAGATCTATATCCACCTGCCATTGCTTTTCCTTCTCTTCAAACTTCGATAATTTAGCTTTGCAGTCTATCAGCTCATTCTTCAATCCTTCCCTCTTCTTTTCCAGATCTGTCAATTCAGAGGCTTCTACCAGCTGGGTGGAGGGGATCTTTAGCTTCTTTTTTAATGTCTAAATGGTATTGTCTTTGTCATTTAGAAGCTTATGAATGATAGCCCTTTTTTCTGCCTAGCCTTTAGTAGCCAGTATGTCAACCTACAGCTTCTCGATTTGTGCCTTGTGGGATTTGTTCTCCACTCTTTCTTGCCTAAGCTGATTTCCAACCTTATTCTTACTGACCTGCAATTTGGACAATTCTAGTGCATCCTTTAATAGTTTGGCATAGATAACCTCCCCGATTTCTTTGTGCAAGTGGATCATATCAAGAACCGGGATATCTTCCAAGTTCATTTTCAGCTCAGTGGCTTTGTTTTCGGTAGTTAAGGCCAAGTTCAGGGTGTTCTAGGCATAACTTCTGCTAGCTACCAAAGACACATCTTTATTGGAAATCTGCCTCACCTCTGCATTCAGCTTAGACTCTTATGAGGTTGCTTATGCACTCTCTTTATACTCATCCAGCAACTCTGCTCTGCTTTTGTTTTGTGTGGAAGGCTCAGTAGTTGTTTTGTTGAACACATATTCCTTGACCTCGAAGGCAGGAACCTTAATCTTCACTTGTTTCTTCTTTCCTTGACCAGCTGTTACCGGTACCAATTGTTGCTCATGTTCTTCTACTTTCTGCCTTTTGGTATCTCTTCCTGTGTCTTCATCTATATCCATGACATCAATATTTTCCACTTTGTTGGACCCTCCAGAGCCACTGGCAACGAGTATGACTTCTCCAACTATTAGAGCCAAGCAAAAGGAGCCAGGTAGTGGGGGTATGGTTGTCTGCACCAGAGAATTGGATTCATCTTGAACATCCACATCCATCTGCCCTTTGTTGGGATATTCTAACCAGTTGGTAGTCTCTGCCATACCTGCAAGCTCAAAATGTATAAAACCTTTTATGTTGCTTTCTTTTCTTCTGTTTGAGATGATATGGTTGGGGTCATAGTTAATGGCTTCATTTGTTCTGAATCCCATCTCTCTTACCATACCCTCAATGGTTTTAATGGAAGCCTTGCTCTTGACAATGAATGGGCCTACATCCCATGGAAATGCAATATCCAAATCCTTTTTAGGGTCCAAAAAGTGTTCAGTCTCCACTCTCAGCTTATTCCTGATGAATTCCAGTGTAAATACTCTAGGGGTTAAGAAAGATGGCAGTACATAGGGTGAATGAGCATACCCATAAACTCTGATTGTTGTGTTGTGTTTTGAGAGGAACCAGTCACCTATCTTCTTCTCAGGAGAAGGCTACAGCATCTCCTTCATTTCAGTTAACACTCTTGGCAGTTTCTTCTAAAAGAAAACATAGTAAACCTCAGATATGAGGTTGTTCATGAATTTACTGTAGTCTGTGAGCATCTCCTTGGTAAGCATCATCTTAGGAAGCTATAAGTTCTCTTCATTAAAGGACGGGAACATTCTCAACAGATATGACTGGAATCTGAAGCTTCTAGTTTTGTGGAAGTCCACTAGCTAAGAATGGATATTCTCAGCTAGGGACTCATCAAATTTAAGGCAGGCACACTGTATGGACTAACTTGGATCATCAAAATCAAGTGGACATGTGCTGAGGACAAACAATAGGCTCATTAAAGGCTCAGTGACGTACATGTCTGTATCTAGTCCTAGGAACTAGCTTAACATAGTTATAACACATTTGGATTCTTCAGTAAAGAGATGGATTTCAACTGGGAATGAATGGCTCTGCATAGGGATTGTCTGAAATATTGAATTAGGGCTTCCTCCTTGTATTTTTTAGATTTTTGGCAGAACTCATCCTGGATTGACAGGACTTTCCTAACAGTGAAGGGATTTATTAGGCACAGGATCTTTGAACTAGATGTGTCCATAATTACCCTCTCAGAGGAGGAGTAATTGGTGGCACACCAGTTGACGAACTCGGGACAGTTGAGGGTTTGGTCAACTGTAAATAAATGGAAAAATGACTGGTAAACCTTATGCACATCTATATTTTGCTCCCTAATCACCTTCAATCTATCCTTTACTGTCTCAATGGAGCCATTTACCAAAATTGTATCATAAACCTCAACATCTTTATTTTCTAACAGTTCGTCTACATTCGGGAGCTCAAAACCTGGGGGCTCTACCTCTCTCAGTTCAATCATTTAAATAGTTTTGTATGGGATAGAAGGCCTACCTAGTTAATGACAGTTGGTCCGAGCTTCTGGCTGAGTTGTCTGCTTCTGCACAATCATCTATCATTTTCCAATGCAACCGAATCAAATAGTACTCAGATCCCTGTGCATTCCATTTTTATATTATTTATCCTTTTCTTATCCATCTTGCACCTTTAGCTATAAAGGGATTCTTTGGTTCGTCCATCGTGCATGATCGATCTGGTACTGTCGATCTCTTTCCCTGCTTAACTCCACAGTCCCGTGTGGTCTTCATCCTTTCAACTGGCTCGCTCCTCGCACCTTAGATCTGCGTAGTCACTATCGACCGTCGATCTGGATCTACTTTGCACCTTAACCATCCAAAGATGCGGCCCCTGCCAAGGTTCATAGATTTGGAAAGTGTAAATAACCCATGCATGTTAAATCTATGAACTTCACAACCACCGTCGATGCCTTCCCCGCCATATCTGCATCGTTGAAACATATGGTCCCTACCAAAACTTCGCAAATTTGCAAAATCCATTTCCCCGCGCACTTTGAAATTGCGAACAAAATAATGACCGTAGATCCTTTTTTCCAACCGTCGATTTGATTTCCAACTTGCTTGCTGGCTGGCACCATTCCACCCATGCTTAAACCCCTCCATCTTATTTTGCGAGGTCGTATTTCAACCGTCGATCTCCACCACCGCGGATCTACTCCATCCATTTATGCCTCCATATAACCTTGAGCGGGTTTTCACAGTCCATTTTCATTGCAATGTTAAACTTAAGATTATTGAGAATTTTCATCCCGAGCTTAGGAATAAATGCTTTGAGATCCTATTTGCAGCCTCTAAGTCGCATAACTTGAAAAACTAGGAACGTATTCATTATTTTCAGTGATCTAACCCTCTCCAACTTTCAACTCAAAACTGATGCTAACACTCATGGCTTTTTCATATTAAGTAGTACTAGTTCAAATTATGTGAAGGAAAACAAATAGAACTAACAACACCCTTGATCTTTATGCGATAAAAAAGTAAATAGGACTACCTAAGAAGAAAGACATAAGGCATGAGAGAAAGAAATTATTTTGTATTAATAAAATAATAGATATAATAACATTATGAACAAGGATTAGGAAATACTTCGACAAACACAAGCCATCGTAGGGCCACAAAATCACTATTTAGGACCTAAAAAATTCACTAAAATTTTAGGACCAAAAAACTGTAGGAAAAATACCAAGGGTGGAACCATTCTAAATCAGTGGAACAAGTGGGTAGCCACCAATATCCACATGGATCAGTCACCCCCCCCCTTGAGGATAAGTGGTCCCCATTGTGTCAAGTTCCTCCATCATATGGGGAAACCTCTGTTGAATCTTACTCTTGGTGAGACACTTTCCCTCGTGAAGAAGTTGCCCTTATTTAATGACCCAATATAGTTGGATGTTATGAAGGTAGGTTCCATTCATCTCTATGTCGGTGATATGACTAACTATCACCTTCTCAATGTAGTCAAGATTGAGTTATATAGGGGCCAAGTGCTCTACCACCTCTAACATGTCTAAGGTGTTGATGTATTTGTAACTTCAGAATATATTTACTTGTATATTACATTTGTACTTTATTGTATATCCAACAAAGATGTATTATTCCTCTGATTGGAAGTGTCGTCATTTGTATTTGCAAGTGTCGCAAGTTACATTGTAAGTGTCGTCATTTGTATTTGCAAGTGTCGCAAGTTACATTGTAAGTGTCGTCATTTGTATTGATGGGTTACTAGACCACCAGTGTGGTGTCGACCCTGGTTAGGTCATGTGGTTGGGTTATTAGACTTGATTAGCAAGTTGGCCCCAGTGAATTATTGGCAGGTCAAGTCAGTGTATAAATAGAGAGGTTGTGTCTCTCATTTGATTCATTCATTCACTTCTCAAGCTCACATAGCTAAGAGATAAAGTGGCGCACATATGGAGGAGGAGGAGCATCTGCTAGAGACATCTTATTGGGTTTGATCCTTGTGATCTTGTATTGGGGTTTATTCTATCTCTGAGGAAGTTGTGGAGTTTTTCACCTTCTTGGTTTTCCCCGAAGAAACTTGGTGTCTCTTGTGTGCTTGCATGATTTTGTTTATGATTGATATGCTATAGATATTCTGGACATGTTATTCTATTAGAGATCCTAATGATAATGGAATGGAATTATCGAAAAATTAACATGGTATCAGAGCTGACCTAAGAAGAAGGCACTATGCAGCTGCAGAAGCTAGGGATTCTTAATTTTTGGGTCTCTCTCCACATATCATCATAGGCAAGAGGCTAGATTGAATCTCCTAGCAAGGGCGCATCTTTCTGTAGAGACATAATTCAATTTTGAGCATTTTCAGTTTTTGGTCACTGCTGCGGGAAATTAGGGTTTCGGAGAAAGTTGAAATTTTTGGAATCTGAATCCATGGCTGGATGCTCCTCTGAAAAATCAAAATTTAGAGACAAAGATCGAACTTTTTGGTTGGGCAGAAGGTCGGGCTTGATCAAACCCTAGATCGGGATTTTGATCGGAAAGATGGAAAATTAGGGTTTCTACAAAAGTTGGAATTTCTGAAATCTAATACCATGGCTAGAAGATACTCTAAAAAATCGAAGTTTAGAGATTTGGATCAAACTTTTTGGTTAGGTGAAGCTCCGGGAAAATCAAACCCTAGTTTGGGGTCCTGCCTAGTGGATCCCAAAATTTCAAAGGCAATTTTTGAGGGGTCAAATTTTGCAGTTTTCAAATTTGGAGTATACCAGCTTGACTAGCTCAGCAAGGTGCATCTTTCCATCCTTTTAGAAGTTTGAAATTCAAATTTTGAATTTTTAGGGTTTCTCTGACAAACCCTAATCCAGCTCCAAATCCAGTTCTCAGCAAATCAAGTGGTAAGTCCTAAATCTCTTATTTCCATTTGAGTTTCTCATTAAAATGTATCACCACACCAAGCTTGAGGATAAGCTTGAAGGGGATGATAACTTCCGAGCATGGAAGTATAGGATTGAGTTAATCCTAGACAAGAATGAGTTGGACACTTACATAAGTGAAGAGGCTCCAGATCCAGAGGGAGAAGAGGATAAGGCCTCACACAAGAAGAACTTGGTCAAGCCAAGAGAATCATTGTTGATTCCATCAAAGACCATCTCATATCTCATGTGTCTTCCCTAAATACACCTAAGGAGATGTTTGACTCATTGACCTAGTTGTTTGAAGGAAAGAACATAAATCAGAAGATGACTCTACGGAACCAATTGAAAGGGGTAAAGATCCAGAATGGAGAGACCATCCAATCCTACTTTTCTAAGGTCTCTCAAATCAAGGAAAAACTTGAAGCTATGGATGAATTAGTGGAGAATGGAGAAATTGTAATGACCACTTCGAATGGCCTTCCTAGGTCATGGGACTCCTTCATCCAAGGAATCTATGCAAAAAAGAAATTGATCTCTTTCAGTAGACTGTGGGAGGTATATTCACAAGAAGAAGCTAGGCTTGTGGCCCGAGAAGAAAAGATGGGGAATGAAGATCAAGCTCTCACAACACATTCCAAGAAGAGTAAGTTCAATAGGGAGCCATCTCATAACAAGAGATTTTCACACCGCCATCATCATAGAGATAAGAAATATTTGATATGCTTTACATGTAATGAGAAGTGACACTTTCCCTCGGATTGTCCTAAGAACAAAAAGAACAACAACAACAACAATCTAACAAGTATGACTTACAGGTATGTTTTGAAATCTGTTAAGTTTATGATACGTTTGTCTTCATGTTATTGAGTTCAGTAACAATCTTGATTAATTTTAGACTTGTCTTATAACCCTAGTAAAAGTATGAATGCATGATAGAAAACATTCATTGATTAGGGTTATGACACTTATGATTGTTCTAATGCACTGTGGTGTTGTATGAGGATAATGTTATCCGCTAACATGAAAGGTACAAATCAAGTTCTAAATCAAGACCATGGTGACATGAAGACAAAGACTCATCCATAGTCATGGATCACATAGAAGCTATACTTACGAGGTATGTATATTTTGGTTCTACAATGGTTAACTTGTGAGTTATGCAGGTCATTGAAGAGAACAAGAAGACATTGCTAGACATAACTAGCAAATATGATAACCAGGTATGTTTTCCTACATCAAGTTAGAATACTACCTTTTGTTAGGATCTTATACTTTTGTATGATTGATAATGATTATTCATGAAGTTAGAAATTTAAGTAATCAAGGGTTTATGCATATTATGTCTCTCACCTTGATTGATGATATGACTAACCAAAAGAGTCCTATGGTCAAATAAGAATATGCATGAGTAAAATAAGTCCTCCCTGAAACCTTGAATACTAATGCTTATTATCTGTGTTTGAAATGATCATGACTATACATGTTTAAAATTATTTTGTTTTGATAGTGTTGAGATTATACTAATGAATGTATGATTATGTAAGAGATATTGAGGATGGAACAATCATAACACTAGTGCACACTTAAGGATGCATAGTGGTCCAGGATAAATATAAGTTCAAGGATAGGTAATCCAAGAAGCAAAGATCAAGAGGGAGCACACTCCAGTAGTTCTTGCAAGGAAGCAAAGATTGAGAGGGAGTCCACCCTACAACTAAACAAAGATAAGTATTTGAATTGTCATATATATGATTACTTAAATTATGCTTTCCAGTCATACTTATGTTCCTAGATTTAGGTTGTGTATTATGCATATTAGAATAATTGCATTAATGAACAGTATACTACTAATATGCATGTAATGGGTAAGTGGCCTATGGCACTATACAACATTCCATTGCTACTTATCTAGAATGAAACCTCTTTGCTGACATGTTGGGAATAGTGCAAACTCTTAACAAATGTTATGGTAGAGATGGAAGGCATCTAGAAAGTTATGGAATATGGATAAATGTTGTATTGAAGCATTGGCTAAGATAATTGCATGACTGTGTGACATATGTTTTTATGCATAAGATTTTGTTATGAAAACTATGAGAAGTTTCTAATCATGCAATTCAACTTGACTTGTAGGAAAGATCATGTACAATCACCTACAAAAGAAGGACTACAACATTTGTTCCAGCAATAAAGCTATCTATTGAAGATATTGAAGAATCTGAAGTTCCCAGGATCTAGGATGAAGTAATGGAAGGATTTCATGATAAGTCGATCATGAAGAATGATGTTTGGGATGTGGTCCCAAGACCTGAAGGGTAGTCTGTTGTGACTTCCAAGTGGATCTATAAGATCAAGCATGCTGCAGATGGTATCATAGAGAAATACAAGGCGAGTACTTGCTATGGCTGCAGTGATGAAGTGGAAGATACACCAGATGGATGTCAAGACGGCTTTCTTGAATGGTGTAGTCGAAGAGGAAGTGTATGTGGAGAAGCCACTTGGTTTTGAGATACACGATAGGGACTCATATGTGTGTAGGTTGAAGAAAGCCTTGTATGGCTTGAAGCAAGCTCCTAGGACTTGGTATGGTAGGATGGACAATTTCCTATCCAGTTTGGGCTTTACGAAGAGTAAAGCGGATTCCAACCTGTACTACAAGGTTGAGGAAGGCAATCCAGTGATACTACTACTGTATGTGGATGACCTGTTTGTTACAGGTGAGGATGGGTTGATTGCCGACACGAAGAGTAATCTTGCTTCCGAGTTCGAGAATAAGGACTTGGGTATGATGCATTACTTTCTAGGTATGGAGGTGTTGCAGAGTACAGATGGGATATTCCTTGGACAAGGGAAGTATGCAGTAGAGATCCTGAAGCGGTTCGGGATGATGGACTGCAATTCCATGGACACACTTATGGTATCAAACCTGAAGCTCTTGAGCGATGCTTCATCTTATCCGGTTGATGTCATGGTGTATCGTCAGATGACTGGGTCCTTGATGTACCTGAAGAACACGAGACCAGATATTTGCTTTGCGGTGAACACATTGAGCCAGTTCCTGACGGATCCCAAAGGTGTTCACCTGGTTGCTGTAAAGCATATTCTGAGGTACCTGAAGGGTACAATTGATTATGGGCTCAAGTATGATGCGAATCAAAAGTTTAACCTGCAGATTTATGTTGATTCAGATTGGGCAGGCAATGCTGCAGATAGGAAGAGCACTTTTGGGTGTTGCTTCAGTATGGGATCAGGTGTGATCTCTTGGTTTAGCAGGAAGCAGTCCTACGTGGCATTGAGTACAGCCAAAGCAGAGTATGTTGCAGCTTGTTCGGATAGTTATGAGGCAGTATGGATGAGGAAGCTACTATCCGAGTTATTTGATCTCCAGTTGGATAATATCTTTATCTATTGTGACAACCAGAGTTGTGTGAAGTTGTCAGAGAACCCGTTGTTCCATGACAGGTCGAAGCACATTGAGATAAAATATCACTATATCATGGATATGGTGCAGATGTGTTGATGAAACCACTAGCCAGAGTGAAGTTTGAGTACTTCATAGAGAGGCTCAGTGTTCTTCAGATTGAAGATACTTCGAGGAAGAAGTGATGGGACACATTTGCAAGAGCCATTCCAAGCATGGTGAGAGGAGGATCCTTCCCATGGCTGTGGATGTAAGCGTTGTTTGATGAGCATCGGGACGATGCTCTAGTTACTACTTTGGATATGCTTCAGTTGGATGCTTTGTATGATCAGTTGGATCATGTATATGTATATGCATCAGTTGGATGCTTTGTATGATCAGTTGGATCATGTATATGTATATGCATCAGTTGGATGCTTTGTATGATCAGTCAGATCATGTATATGTATATGCATTAGTACGATGCAGTGATGAGTATTAGGACGATACTCTGGATGACATGCATTAGGACGATGTAGTGACGATGATCAGGATGATCATGTGTGATGAGTATCAGGACGATACTTTGGATGATATGCATCAGGATGATGCAATGATGAGTATTAGGATGATGCTCTGTATGACATGCATCAGGATTATGTAGTGACGATGATCAAGATGATCATGTGTGATGAGTATCAAGATGATACTCTGGATGATATGCATCACAACGATGATATGATGATGATCAGGATGATCATGTAAATCATGATGATGTATGATGAGTATCAGGTTGATACTCTATGGTCGTGGACAGGTTGTTCATGTAGCATAGAAAAGATCCTGGGAGATCCTATAGTCTGAGCTAGGATATTGTTTCGATGTTTTGCTATTGGAGAGGCATGTAATAAGTCCTTGAGATCCTATAGTCTGAGCTAGGATTCTCTTTAGAGTTCTTGCAGGTTGCAAGACACTCTTTTAAGGTTTTGTCGAACCACATAGAAAAGATCCTGGGAGATCCTATAGTCTGAGCTAGGATACTCTTTCGAGGTTTTGTGGTGGGGGGTCACATGTAATCAGTCCTGGAGATCCTATAGTCTGAGCTAGGATTCTATGTATAGTTCTTGCAGGTTGCAAGACACTCTTTTAAGGTTTTGTGACAGTCAACATGTAAAAGATCCTATATTCTGAGATAGGGTTTGTTGACACACATAATTAGTCCTAGGATCCATAGTATGGCCAGTGATGATGAAGACCTACAGGTGGTGGGCCTACATCTAGCATGAAAAAGGGTTGGTTCTGTAGAACTTCCTATGACGAGCAGAATTCAAAGATAGCCCAGTGATCGAGATGTCAAGTACAGCAGCAGTGATGCTGATGATGTTCCATGATCCAGTGATGATGATCCAACTCCAGAATTGAAGACTTGCGCCAATATGTATTGATGACCTATGACGAAAGAATACCTTCCTAGTTAAGAGGGAGTGTTGATGTATTTGTAACTTCAAAAGATATTCACTTGTATATTACATTTGTACTTTATTGTATATCCAATAGAGATGTATTATTCCTCTGATTGGAAGTGTCATCATTTGTATTTTCAAGTGTTGCAAGTTACATTGTAAGTGTCGCCATTTGTATTGATGGGTTACTAAAATACCAATGTGGGTTCAGCCCTGGTTAGCTCATGTGGTTGGGTTATTAGACTTGATTAGCAAGTCGGCCCCAGAGAATTATTGGCAGGTCAATTCAGTGTATAAATAGAGAGGTTGTGTCTCTCATTTGATTCATTCACTCACTTCTCAAGCTCGCATAGCTAAGAGAGAAAGTGGTGCACATATGGAGGAGGAGGAGCATCTGCTAGAGACATCTTATTGGGTTTGATCCTTGTGATCTTGTATTGGGTTTTATTCTATCTCTGAGGGAGTTGCGGGGTTTTTCACCTTCTTGGTTTTCCCCGGTGAAACTCTGTGTCTCTTGTGTGCTTGCATCATTGTGTTTATGATTGATATGTTATAGATGTGTTGTACATGTTACTCTTAGAGATCCTAATGATAATGGAATGAAATTATCGAAAAATTAACATAAGGGAGGTGGAAAATATGGTTGAAGCGGCTCCACATTCAATATAGGGTGCAAGCCGAGGAAATCAAGAATAATTAATTCAATATTATCCTCACCCATAGCCTTGGTGATGGGATAAGGCCCATATCATATTAGGTGGAGCTTATGATGAGGTCCCATGAGGTTCTCTTTCTACAAATGCAACCATACCTTATCTCCAACTTATAACTTGTGTGGAACCCAATGCTAATCATGGTGCTATCATACTTGGCATTGCGTTTCTTCAAATTATCATGGACTTGTCGTTGGATATATTGGATCCATTCAATAAATTTGGGTGCCTAATTAACCTCGATTTGAGCATAGGAGGATTTTTCTTGTGCATGCACAATGGGAAAAACTATGTCAATTGGGGCCAATGGTTGGAACCCCAAGCACACCTAAAAATGGATGTAGCCAATAGAGCTATGAAGGGATCTATAGTAGTTATGTTTAACATAGGAAATGATCTCATCCCATATGCATGCATGTTTATATTTGTACATTCTCGGGATATTCCAATCATCATGTTGACTACCTATGTCTATCCATCTATATAGGATTGGAAGGAAATCAATTTGGTCATCTTGGTGTCCATCATCGACCATAGGATGGACCAAAAACTAATTAGGAACCTATTGTCTTAATCTAAAATAATGGTCCATGGGAACCCAAAATGAACCCAAACACACTCAAAGAAGATCTTAGTAGTGGCCTATATGTTGATGTTATTCTTAAAAGGTGTTAAAATGGCCATCTTAGAGAACTAGTAAACAACCAAAAATACACAGTCATTTCCATGCTTGAATGAAGGGAAGCTATACATGTAGTCCATGGAGATAGAATCCTGGGGTCTGTCTAGGGTAGGTAGAGGATTGTACAAGCCTTAATTCATGATGGAAATTTTAGCAATGGCACAAGTGGTGCACAATCTAATATGGGCCTATTGACATCCTATTGGAGCTTTGAGAAGTAGAAGTAATTTTTCATTACTGTCACTATCATCTCCACACCAAAGTGCCTTGGAAATCGACTATAATGTGCCTCAAAAATAATATTCTCACACTCACTTGAAGGAACATAGAGGTGTCCCAAATGGCATAAAATTTCATCATGAGGATGAAAATATGAGATTGGTTTTCCTGCACGTATTGTTTGATAGGTAATATCAAATCCAAGGTCATTGTCATATAATTAGGGCCACCCTGAGGTCTCATGTTCATGAAAGCTAAGCATGGTAGTCATCGTTGCAAATGGAGGTCAACTAAGGCATTTTGCAACATGATTTGTGATTCAATTCTTATACTTGATGTTCAAGTGGAGTTGTTGTAGGTATGTCGACCACTTTTAATGGCATCTTCACTCTTGAGAAGACAACATATGTATACTAGGCCATTAGGAATTGGAGCTCCAGGTATCAAAACAATGCTTGACCTAGCAACGTAGGGACACCCTTGTTAGCAAAGTGAATATATCCTTGTATTCTTTCACTATCTTGTCCACCTACTTATATTGTGTATAGGGACCCTAATAAAAGGTTGTGATAGTTATAGTAATTTTTCATTAACCTTCTGACTAAATCATGAAAAGGAAAAATTTTCCAGTTTGAGAGATCACCGTCCTGCAATGTTTTGTTGAGATCAAAGAAACTATGATAGTTGGAACTACCTCTAATATCATGTAGAGTTTACCTACTAAAGTTGCAGTGATGTTATGGGGCCTAGACTCATAAAGTGAATAAAGTTTCCATATATAATATTTTCCTAAAATAACATCACAAACTTCAAGTGGTGAAACATGACACAATGCCTCATCTATGAAGGGATTGATGTTGTAGGGAAGGAAACATCGCTAGTTGATGTGGATGTCTCATCCCTAGATCAACCATTTATTGGTGTACAAATGGGGCATGGCATTGGTGGTAGCTACAGTCTCTTGATGACTTAGATTAATATTAGGCTCTTCCAGTTATCACTTTCAATAACAAAATATAGCAGAGTACCTTGTACCCACATTTGTGAATGGGAGAGGTGCTCACATTCCTTCGGATCCTATGGCTCTTGTATTTGGATCTTTACGGTTGCATTTATAACACTAAATCCTCCATTAATTATCCTCTCTCCCTTATTTAGTTCTGAGTCAAATTTTGAGCCAAGTTCTAACTTTGAGGATTTCAATTCGGCGAGAAATGACTACCTCAAGCAACATTCATAAGTGTTGTGCCAGAGGATTTTATCGAACTAACACCACTTTCCAATGTCCTTCTTTGACTTCTTATTACCCTTCTTTTCCTATGGATTCGACTGGTTCTCCTAAGGTTAAATATCCTTGCTTTGTCCTTTGTTCTATGAATTAGATACACCTTTATTGTGCTTCTATTGCAGTTGATTTGAAGACCTAAACTCCCACTTCTTCTTATACATAAATGCTTGCTCAATTTTAATGGCACATTGATAAGCAACTCCCATCGAGGATATGTCTAGGAAATTCATCTCCATTTGGATGTACATATATAGGATATTGCGGTACTGTTGAGCCCAGAATTGGCCCTTTTTGACCATCATTTATCAATGTCCCTTCCCTTGTCTTACACCAATTACCTTGGCAATTCAACTTATTGTCCTTATCTATTCCCCAAATTACCAAGGTATGGCCGATTATTGTTTTATTGTGTTAATACTTATGATTGTGATGATTAAAGCTGTGCATCTCTTAATCTGTGCTAACATGATGCGATTTATGAAGGTAGTAAGACAATAGACTGCAGGAAGATCGGAGCTGAACAAGTCATGAAGGAACGTTCATCGCTTGTGGAAGGTTCCTTGGGGCTTAAATCGTCAATCAAGGCACAGTCGTGGCAGGGCAGCTGTAACAGAAGAACTATCTTAAGTATGTCGCTGCTCAAATCCAGCTGTGAGCTGGAAGGACCGTCACTCTTGGGACAATTAATACTTCTCTCATATTTGGATATTTTAGTTCTGCCACGCATTGTAACAGCTAGATTATTTAGGGCGCCTGAAGATCAGAGATCTTCATGGCTGCCCAATTATAGGTTTAGATGTTGCAAATTGTATGTATAAATATGGGGAATTGCCTCGACTGAGGGGTTGGACAGCAAACAATTAATTTACCTTGTATTAGCAGCCAAGCCAAAACTGTGTACTCATCCTTCTGTTAATATAAGGAGTTACTTCTGAGTTAAAGAAGAGTGTTGTTCAACCAGCGTCTCTGTGTGAAGACTGGGCCCGTCTTCCACAGAAGAACTATCTTAAGTATGTCGCTGCTCAAATCCAGCTGTGAGCTAGAAGGACCGTCACTCTTGGGACAATTAATACTTCTCTCATATTTGGATATTTTAGTTCTGCCACGCATTGTAACAGCTAGATTATTTAGGGCGCCTGAAGATCAGAGATCTTCATGGCTGCCCAATTATAGGTTTAGATGTTGCAAATTGTATGTATAAATATGGGGAATTGCCTCGACTGAGGGGTTGGACAGCAAACAATTAATTTACCTTGTATTAGCAGCCAAGCCAAAACTGTGTACTCATCCTTCTGTTAATATAAGGAGTTACTTCTGAGTTAAAGAAGAGTGTTGTTCAACCAGCGTCTCTGTGTGAAGACTGGGCCCGTCTTCCACAGAGATTGCTGCGTTAATTTAGGATTTCATCTTTCTCGTTGTGTGATGCTTTGTTCTTTCTTCTATACGCAGCAGCAATACTCATTGTGTGGATTTCTCAGTGATTGATTATATTTTTGTGAGATTGGTGAATGGTATCGAATAACAGTCGACTGAGTCAGGTTTGTTTTACATATTTCAATTTCTGTTCACACTGCTGTGTTCATCCTACAGCTGAGACGTAATCCCAGGAGCTCTTACAAATTAGCTTTCCTGATTATGTGTTGATTGATTTATATTTTGCAATCCAGTTTCTTAGAACAGTTGCTTTAATCTCTTTTATCAAATTCTAGAGTAATGTTCAGGTCATGCTTTATGATTCCCAGCAGATTAAATTAGACAGTTGATTATTTTAGAATGCAATTGAGACTTCCTTCCTGCAATTGTTGATTAGATCTGATCTTACTTCTGCTTGATGCATAATAGAAAAGAATTGTAGTATAGCAGTTAGAAGGCAATTGGGATTGCATAGATTCTTGGGGTGGACATGGATGATAGAAGATAAAATATTCACTTCTAATGGTTTTGTGTTTAAGCATATATTATGCACTTGTCCTTTGAAATAAAAAGACTTTCTCGGGTTGACAATAAATTTCATACGCTCTGTGTGTTGATATTTAAATATCTGCAATTAGAGTGCTTGACAGGTACTTTATGACCACGTGTCATTTGGAGTCTTTGATACCCATCTTTGAGTGTAAGGTATGGAAAATATTAGTGAATTTCGGCACGGTTTGGTCTCTCACCTAATGCAAAGTTGTCCATCTCATGTATCGGTCATCATAGTTTTTGATAGGGTATAACTCCTCCTTAAGGGAATTAAAAAAATATGCCCAGCTGGTTTTTGTCTTGTAATTTGTAGATTCATCTTTGGCATGTCTCTCATAGTAATTGTCCCACTAATATTTTACATGGGAGAGGACCTCAGGAGTGTGAAGATAACCTTTTCATTGTTTTTTTTTTTAATAGAGTAATAACCCTCTAGAAAGTTTGTGACCATTTCTCCAAATCATCTCCATCTATTTGTCCTTCAAATAAAATAATATTAAATTCAACTTGTACCTTGAAGGGTGTCATGCCTTTGAAAATGTTTTTGGTTAAAGGTATCTCTCTACTATCATTGGCATTCATCGTAGGATTTAGGAAAAATTACCCATCATCGTGTTCCCTTGTAACCTGAGGAATTCCTCCAGAAATAACTTAATAGGATCTCTCCTTCTCCGTAATCTCTATTTTCTTCCAACGTGTTAGGTTGATTGGAATAGAGAGAGTGGATTTCCCCAAGCTCAATTAGTTTGAGACCCAACTCCTAATACCTAGATCTCAAGGACATGCACCGAGAAACAACAAAGAGCATATTTCTTTGATACCATTGATTTGATTATCTAGAGAATGAAGGAAGGAGGAAATATAAATTGGAAACACACGCACAAAGATATTACAAAGAGAACAGTAGTACAATAAAACCCAAATTTTATTAATGAATTAAATGGAAAAAGATTGTAAACTGCAAAGCAATACAAACCAGTTGGAATGGCGGTAGCCTATTTCTAAAGAGAGATGTGTCGGTTATGCTCATTCACAATAATACATTAGAAGAGGCCAAAATTTTGTTTTAACATAAAATGTGAAACTGTAAGAGGAAAAATTCTAAATATCCAAAACCCTAACCCTATGGGATGAAGTAGCAAAAGGAATGTGGGCCCTGAGGAATCTAGTTGATACATCAACTTCCCAAGCATGCATCTTCCACATAAAAAATCCATTTGGGGCACATCATAGCTCGTTGGGAAAATCTCTATGAGAAGAAAATTTTCATATTAGTAAATCCTTTGGAAACTCTAAGCTATCCCAGGGCCAAAAAACATTGTTTAAGGAATCAAAAATGTACCAAAGTTCAGGTCCTTAAAAAATTTAGAAAAAATTCCAAGGTGTGGAATAATTCTAAATCATGGAATAGGTGGGTTCCCACCAGTACCCATGTAAACCAAAGACATATAAAAAACTATTTTTAGTACTAATATTTTGGTGATGTGCACTTTCAACCATTGGTACACCTTTTTGGAAGGTGAACAATATTTATAAGCAACTAGATTTTATTTTGGGGGGCACTTCGTAGTTTTCAAGGTTTTTATCGTAGCGATTGTACATGGATTTTTATGAAAACTATGTGCAATGACCTTTTACAATCAACCTTTGGGTTTAGCTCGATTTTTTGTCACAATAATGAGTTCATGTGATGATAGAGGTGATGGAAATGGAGCTAATGTTATTGAAAGTGATGTATAAAGATGATGAGGCTCATGACAAAGTAGGTGAGCAAAATTATGTTGTTAACAGATTTTGACTTACAGTGGATACCATGGACCAATGTAAAAATCGTCAGTACATTATGTGTGAATTGGTTCGAGTTCAGTGGGAAATGCATTGGTGCACAGTGTAAATTTCATAGCCTTAGAGGAAGTAACCATGTTGACTCTCTAGTGGAAATGATGGCACAAGATGTGGGAGGAGACTCTTTGGGTTGAGGCATGGTAAAGGGCCATGCATGTGATTAAGATAGATTTTCATATTCAAAATTTGAAGGAAATGGAGAGAAAGGTGAGAGCCCTTTTTTAAGGCCCAAAACCACAAATTTGAAGGTTTATATAGGAAGTGAGGATCAGTTGTTACCTTGTTCAATAAATTGGCTAATTTCTTAAACCTTCCTATAAAGGTGGTTTAGACACAGTCTTAAGCAGGTGGTAAGGTGGAAGACTCAGCAATGCATGGCATTCCTAAAATCAAGGAAAAGGATGACATATCAATGCATGGATATATATCATACCCAATGTTGTTTCTCCCCTGCATGGTGAAACAAGAGGAAAATTCTATTAAAGAACTCCAAGTGACCAAGGGTATCCTACATGGCTTGCATTACAGTGTTCTCACTACATGTAATGTACTATAAGGTTTTGTTAATTTTGGGTCTATTTATTAGGCGATAATCTATGATTTTAGCACTTTTAGATTTTGGATAGGAAATTTCAATCATTTGAAACAAACTTGGACCTGAAAGTTTGAATTCAAACTATGATCCTATTTTGTTATATTTGTATTGTAAATCCGACCAATTCTACCATAACCCTTTCTAATACAATAATATTAACTATTTAATAAAATTCAAACTATGATCCTATTTTGTTATATTTGTATTGTAAATCCGACCAATTCTACCATAACCCTTTCTAATACAATAATATTAACTATTAATATTAAAGAAAATGAAAACAACACTACCCATACACTTTTATATAGTTTCTATAAATTATTTCTTATTGATTGAGATTTTTCTATAAAAGGACGAGTAACATTCAAATAGTGCATATAGAGTTCCATCTCCTTTTCATACCTTGAAGCATAGTTACCAAATGACTATGCACGGGCAAGGGTAAGGGCATGAAAACCAATGAATATGACCCTGACATGGTTCTGTCAAAATCCATATCTAATTCCATCCATGTGTTAAAAGCAAGCACTCCATACGTAGTAAATTTATAGTTTGAATGACCTTCTTTCCCTACTTTTTAATCATTTGCATTTTGTCTTTAACCTGCACAGTCTATGCATTTTGTCTTCAACCTGTACAGTTTATTTGATTATCTAAAGTTTATATTTTCTTCTAAATGGTGGTTCATCGTTTGTTAGAAGGTTAGTTCACCCAGAGAATGCCAATGCTTACTATTCTAGATAGAGAATCAAGGTATGACTAAAAATAACAATCATTACAATACGGGCTCAACAAGAGAATCAGGTCACTTACAAGAATTGAACTTGGGTTGGGAGGGCAACAATCATTACTCCCAACCACCTAAGCTACAACCAATGGACTAAGTCTATATACTATTACTACCTCAGCTTATTACAAATTAATTAATAATTGTATTTTTATATCTTTGTCTCAACACATATTCACGATTTTTTTAGAAACACTTCCTATATTTACAAGGTCATATTTACAATCATACCCACTCATGGATTTGAACTCGAGTCTCCACGTTAATACAATCCCAATTACCTCATTGCTTGATGATACCACATAATTTCTTATTGGTTATATTCACGAATTTTAATCGAAATGAAAACTTTTAATATAAATTATTTGTGAATCGTACCGAATTCAAATCAATTTTCAAATTCGAACTTGGTAACTATACCTAAAAATACTAAGGAGTGATATTTTCTTATCAAAGTTGAATTTCTCTCAAAGAGTTTAATCAATTTCGTCATAAACCTATCATAATTATAAGTCAAATCAAATTACATTTATACATACAACAAGAGAAATAGTTGCAAAGCAGCTAGTCATTTCCTTGTGATTATGCTTATAGTTCGGATATGATTTATATGTTTATATTTTTTATTATATATGATATTATTTTTGTTACTTATTTGTTATTAAAATTACTATTAATAAAAGCTAATTCATATCTTTATTTTTAAAAGAGTTAGCCACTTTCCTTGCAGTTAAAATGGTGTTAAAATCTTGTCAAGGATACGGTGGTCCGTTGGTGGGGTTAGATGGATTTCATTCCATCCACCCGGGTTCAATTCCGTTGAGACATCTTCTGGCTTAGATTACCCGCCGACAGTTTGCTCGACCTACCATCCATGGTATGTGAGGAAGTTTGTTCAGATTTCCCATGCGTTGTTAGCTTTCCTTGATTCCTTCGGAATAGCAGGAAGGTGATTTTTCCACAAAAAAAAGCGTTAAAATTCTAAATATTTTAAATATGATATATATACAACTAAACTAAATTATGGTAAATTTGTGTGACTATATTTACCATTTGAAAGTATATATTATGTCAAAAATATATATACTTTGTAGAATCGTTAAACTAAATGCATGTTATTATAAATTTCAAGGTGTGTAATATTTAAAATATATATTTTGTAAAAGTAAAAATGAGTATAAATAATAGCGTGCAATTATATCTTACATGTTGATAAAAAGTAAATCAAATATATTGTATTAATTAAAAATGTGCATGTCATTAAAAATGAAAGGACAACATATATATATATATATTGTTTGTGTAACCACAAAAATTTATATACAATAATGCTAAGTCAAAAGAGGAAAAAAAATGTATATTAAAAAAACTTATATTCATATATTCTTATTACTTAAAAATATATATGCTAATAAAAAGATAAACATATGTTTATACATTGTCAATGTACTATAAAAACTTATGTATATTAGTGTTAGGTTAAAAGGGAAAAAATGGTTATTATTAGTTCATAAAAAGTGTTTGTTATGTGTGTGTGTCATTGATTGACTTTTTAGAATTAGAAATTAATTTTAATATGAATATGCTAGATTGCACAAAATGATATCATTAATAGAATTGTATATTTATCATTAATGACAAATACAAAAATGATTGTATTAATTAGCATTAATGAAACCTTTAGTACAAAGACCACATGTCAAGTTAGAAAAATATTTTGAATTTTTAAATTTTGAATTATTATCTTGTTTAAACAATTTCACAAGTGTACAAAAATGATAGTATTCATTCGCATTAATGAAACCTTTAGTATAAAGACCACATGTCAAGCTAGAATTTTTTTTTGAATTTTTAAAATTTAAATTATTATTTTTTTAAACAATTTCACTTCCAACCAAGGTAATTTTTCACTTCAAGGCCTTTAACCAATCATAAAATAGAAATAACAAATTTTAAATATTCAACAAAATAATTTATATTTTCAAAATATTAAATTTAATACATAAATATTACAACATATTGAGAAACATTATGAATTTGTTTTAGGATTAATATAAAGTCAAAGTTTATGTATGATCAACGATGGTTATATTTTAAACCCATCCCCTCGACTTGTGCCTTTTGCAAAAGATCGTGTTTTTCGATTAAATGCAAAGATATGGAGGACCTTTCCCTCGTTTCTAAGCTGACTTCCTATAAAAGCATCCAGTCTTGACTTCATCTCCTACATTTCTTAGAGTGCTCCTTCCGCAGAGCGGGGTCATCTTTCCATGAGGTGTTAATGTTGGACGGAAGTGACAGTGCAATGGAGAAGGACATGAAGGAGCCCCTTTCTGCTGAGGATATCACCCTGAAACAAGTTCTGGAAGAAATTTGTGGTCTGAAACATGACATGGTGGACTTCAAGAAAATGTCAAGATGTGTTTTTGAGGTGGTGAAGGAAAGTCTGGAAGAAACAAGACAAGTCTTCTTGGACATTTCATGTCTAGACTCCCATGTCAGGAAGATGTGGAAGGTGGTTACAAGGCCCAATCTGGAGAAGTCGAAGAAAGCAAGCGGTGCCTGATTGATATGGAGAATACGTTGAGGACCAAGTTCGACGGGATGCGTGGGATGGCAGTGAAATTAAAGTGCTTCATGTAGGAACAAAGCGTGAATGCCTCTGAAAGAAATGAATCATGCTTTGTGCAACTGAAAGAAATTCTTGAATAATTTCAAGCAGACATTAATGGTATGTATAGAGGAAACAGTGGCCACTCTCGCGACCAAGCCGAAGCTTCCCCTATGGACGAAGTCTCCACCGTCCATCCTGATGTTGATGACAACCCTCCATGTTTCATGTCCTGTTTCCTAGTTTTTTTATATGTTTTTTTGCCAATATATCAGTGGATAGTTTATCAAGATATATACAATTAGAAATAGTAAAACAAATTTTGATAAGCATTGCAATAAAGCTCAATATCTTACTGAGTAGTATGTGGTCCTAACCTGCATTGAAATTCTATATTCAAACTTTAGTAATACTTTTTTGCTACCTCGAGGGCTCCTGTAACTTTTGTTTTTTATAATATACATAAAGGATTTTCTTGTTTTTGTTATAAAAAAACCATTGTTTAAGTCCAATTTATATTGTCCATGTTCTAGAAATCTTAATAAACAACTAAATGGTATTCTTTATAATACTTTATGCCAGAACTGGTCATACCAATAAATCAATGTTTCAATCGCGGTAAGTCTTTACATAACATAAACACCACTCGATTCATGAATTACAATAAGAGGGTATTATGAAATTTTGGAAATTTTGATCATATATATTTTAATGATTGTGTATTTAGTTTTTTGAGAATATTAAGTGAGGTTTACAAATATTAAAGTTATTATATAGAAAGGTGGTATGAGATTTTGAAATTAATATTTTTTATATAATTTACAATATTTAAAAAAAAAATCGTTATGTATTATTAATATAGATTTATTTATAAAGATTTATTTATCAAGAGATTAAATATTTTGAGGTACAAATATTTTATATTATAAAATTTACAAAGAGAAGAAATAGAATCGAATTATAAGGATTTCCTTACGAATTGAAGCTTGAAGACGGAGGAGGGAGGTTATGAGAGGAGAGCGGTGGGCGCTGGGCAACCCAATGCAGATGACAGCAGGTCGTCTACCCTGTACGACAAGCTGCACGCTTCCCAAGAATGGATCCAGCCGTGGTAACAAGGTCTAATTCTAAGTATTTACCGGGTTGTTTTTATTTTTACTGTTACTCTTTCATTGGGAAGGCACCTGTTTTATTTTAGGGTTATGATGGACGAGGTGGATTACGGTAATGACACATTGCGGCACCAAGACATATGGAGCTCGCCACCTAGCGTTTACCGGAGTTTTGAGGGGAATAGTGGTTTAGGGTTTGGAGTCTTAGCAGGTAGGCGGACTCCCGATGGACCACATGCAACCCCGAAGGCCGTCATTCTGCTATTCCAGACTAGCTCGTCGTTCTGGGAAGGTCCTGCAGAGAGTTTTGTGCCGGAGGAGCGCATTGTGAGCATTTGGGGTGTTAGGGGTTTCTATACTTCACCTTCTCCGGAGCCATTGAGTGCTGGTATTGGGGAGCTGCCGAACTTCATCAATTCCTCAGACAGTCTCAATCCTCCTTCAACTGTGTAGGGTTTCAGAGCCGAGAAGGTGGCCAATGAGGATAGACGGGAAGGCTTTTCGTCATCTCCCAGAGGTTTTGTGGAAGCAAATTTGGACTTTCCCGAACAACGTGGGTTTCCTAACCCATCCGGGGATTCTGATCAACGGGACTGTGGTCGTGAAGTCGGAACAGCAGGGTTGAAGGTTAAGGAACAACGCGTGAAGAGCCGAAGGAAATGGATTAAGAACACGGGAAAAGCTCCTAATTACGCGCTTGGGGAAGACATTGGCATTCAGCAGATAGTCGGGATGGTCAAGTCGGTGCTAGTGGGTCGGGTCTATGGAAAGCCTGTAAGTCACAAGATGGTGATCTCGTGGGCTCGGGGACTTGGCTTGGTCATTGTGGTTACGTCCCTCATGTTGTTGGGCTCTCTGGAGGGTGGTTCACTTTCCATTTTTCCTCGGACACACACGCGCAGTGGGCATTAAGCTTAAACTGGTCGATCTTTAAAGTTCCACTTTTGCTTAAGCCATGGAATCCTCTCTTCGATGCTAGCCACGAACGTATGGATGTTATCCCGCTCTGGGTTCGGCTTCCGGGTCTTCCTTTACACTACTGGACCGAGGAACATTTCAGGAGGATAGGTAACATACTGGGGACTTACCTGGATGCAGACTTTTCCTTTGTGGCAACTACGATGCAGAAGGTTGCGCGCATTTTGGTGAGTATCAATGTCAGGGAAGGGTTATATGAGGGCATGGACTTGAAATGGGGGCCTTACACATTTGAACAAACCCTGGACTATGAAAATGTGCCATTCCGGTGTAGGCAATGTCATGAATATGGACATCCAGCTATTGAATGCTCTATGCATGTTCGTATGAAGTTTGGTAATACTCTGAAGCGACGGATTGTGGCTAAGGAGGTCGGGCTGACAATGGAAGAGGATACTGAGGACCAGCAGGTGTTTGTGCGTTCTGATTTGGGGGTTCCTATGGAGGGTCGGACAGATGGAGAGGTTCCTACAAGCGATGAGGAGGTAGTTGACAATGTGGAGGAGGAAGGTTCTGTCCTGGTTGTGGGTGTCACTGTTGTCACTGAAGAGCCAAAAATTACTCAGCTACGGGATTCAGCACAGGAGGGACCTCTGCTTTCCTTTCTTCGGTCACCGAACATGGCAGCAGGTTCTTCTTTTGTTACCCTTACAAACCCTTCCTTCTGTCTTTTTATTAAAAACTTTACTTTTCCTGGTCTGGATTGGGTGGAAGGCTTTAGGAATCTTCATATTTCCCCATAGTTGTTGTCATCTCTTTCGGTTCCTTTTTGTTCAGTGGATTCACCCCCTGTCTTGGATCCTCTGTTGTTAGATTGCTCCCCAGATAATAACCCTGAAAACCCCCTTGATCTGCTGACTACACCTTCCGAACCCTCTTCACCCACTAGCTCCTCGGAGTCTAGTTATTTTCTGAGGTCTATGAACAAGCATTCTGCTGGGGGGCTGGGGAAAGAGAAGACCAAACCCAGAGGCAGGAAATCCTTCATTTCCCAAGTTAAGTCCAGAGCCTGCTCGGACCTTAAGAAGGGTAAACAATTGTCTATCGAAAGGGCACTTAGAGCAGTAAATGCCCATAAGGAAGGGATTCGATGAAGGTTATGTCCTTAAACTGTCGAGGTCTTGTTGGTCCCTCCAAAAGACCTGCACTGCGTCGGATGTTGCAACTAGAACATCTTGATATTATGTTGTTTCAAGAAACTATGTGTAGTGGTGAAGAAGATGTTAGTAGACTTAAGGTTTGGTTACCGGGTTGGGGTTTTGAGGGTTTGGATGCCAGGGGTCGCTCAGGAGGTTTGGAGATCGACTGGAATGAAGCTAAGGTGTGCGTTTCCTCTCTTTGGGGAATGCATTCGGTGTTAGGCATGACTTGTAAGTCATTGGATTTTGACAGGATTTTTACTATTGTTAACATTTATGGACCTTATTGTGATAGAGAACCGTTTTGGAATGCCCTGCTGGATAGAGATCTGCTCAAGGGAGATTCAACGATCCTGGGAGGGGATCTCAATTTTTCTCTTGGGCATGCTAAGATTTGGGGGCCACACGCTCAAGTGGATCCTCTTTCAAACTTTTTTATTAGGAAATTTTAAGAAGGTAATTGGATTGATGTGGAGCCTGTATGCATGAAGCCATCCTGGAGAAACAAGAGAGTTGGTTTGGATAGAGTGGCAAAAAGGTTGGACCATTTCCTTATTTCTGAACAGATTGTGGAGACTATTTTCTATGTCAGGCAATGGATAGGGTCGGGAGGGTGTTCAGATAATGAACCGATTTTTCTGGAGTTGAAGGCAGGCCCTAACAAACCTCCCGCGCCCATAAAATTCAATAAGGTTTGGCTGGAAGACCCAACCTTTTTTTAACTGTTTCACCAACATTGGATATTGTATCACCCGGGCTCTGTTCATACTGTAGCCTTTCATTTTGCGGAGAACATTAAATCACTCAAGGAACCTATTAAAACATTGGCTACAGCTAAGAGGAGTCGGGATGACAGGGATCTCAAGTCTATTGAAGAGGAAATTACCTCTATTTCTTAGGGAACAGGCGATGGATTTGACTCTCAGGCATCAAAGGAACATCTTGTAAATCTGGTGGACAAGAGGAACAGAATCCTTATACAAAATGAAGAGGCATGGAGACTGAAAAGTAGGGCCATTTGGCTAGAAAGTGGGGATGATAATTCTAAGTTTTTTCATGCATACGCAAAAGGCAGAAGATCTGTCAACACAATATGGAGCCTTGAAGATTCTGATGGTAATTCTCAGGCCACCTTTGATGGATTGGAAAGGGTTGGGGTTAAACACTTCCAGGACCTTTTCAAATCCAACAACAGAGTGAATATAGAGGAGGTCATCAGGGTAGCTCAACTTTTTCCTCGGTTTGTTGAAGAGGATGATAACCGGATGTTGATGGACAGCATTACAGGGGATGAACTGAAGGAAGTTTTGAATAGTTTTCAGAAGGACAAGAGTCCTGGGCCTGATGGTTGGACGATTGAATTTTTTATAGCACTTTTCGATATTATTGGTGATGATCTCTTACAGCTAGTTGAGGATACTAGAATGGAAGGCAGAGTACCTACCAGCATAAACTCTACTTTCATTGCTCTAATTCCTAAAGTGGACACCCCTTCCAATCTTAATGATTTTCGTCCTATTTCCTTATGCAACTATGTGTATAACATTATAACAAAAGTGATTGCTCGAAGACTCAAACCTATCTTATCTACACATATCTCAAAGGAGCAGTTCGGGTTCCTTGAAGGGCACCAGATTCATGAAGCAATTGGCATAGCCCAAGAAGGCTTACACAGTATCAAATCCAGAAAGCAGAAAGGAGTAATTTTAAAAATTGACCTATCAAAGGCATTTGACAAGGTTAGTTGGCTTTATATTCGACTTATGCTAACACATTTGGGGTTTGAGATTGGTTTCATCCGCTGGATCATGAGTTGTATAACCATAGTTTCCTTCTCGGTATTAATGAATGGAGAAACGACCCCCTTCTTTCACTCAGGTCGTGGCCTGCGTCAGGGATGCCCACTATCTCCCTTGTTATTCTTATTGGTGGTTGAAATCCTGAGTAGGGCTATTAAGGAAGCTAAAAGAACGGGAGACCTTGAAGGGATACTGGTAGCACCTGGCACCTCTCTAACACATCTGCTCTTTGTGGATGACATTCTGATCTTCTGCTCAACATCAATAAGGGAAGTAATTAAATTTAAAGAAATTATGGATCTCTTTTCCATTGCAACTAGAATGGAGATTAACGATGAGAAATCCTCACTTATTGTTTCTCTCTTGGGTGAGGAGGAACTACACACTTTCACTGATTTGTTTCCCTTCCAGCTCCGTACCCTTCTTGAGGGGTTAAGATATTTGGGCTTCCATTTAAAGCCAAATAACTATTTGAAACAGGATTGGGTATGGCTCTTGGAAAAGTTGGAAAAAAGATTAAAAAGCTGGAGCTTCAGGTGGCTCTCTCGAGCTGGTAGGTTGGTATTGGTGAAGTCGGTGCTGGAAGCCATTCCAGTGTATTGGATGTCCCTAGCATGGATTCCGAAGGGGATTCTGGAAGCAGCTAGGAAAATTTGTTTCATATTTTTGTGGAATGGCAAGGAGGATGCACATGTGACTCCCTGGGTGAAATGGGAGAGAATAGCAACTCCAAAAGCTCTGGGAGGATGGGGACTCAAAAACATTTTTTATTTCTCTAAAGCATTGGCAGCAAAATGTGGATGGAGGTTAATCAAATCAGGGGGCTTCTAGGCTAGAGTTATGATTCAAAAATACATTGAACCAGATTCAGTGGATGAGTGGATTAGGACCCCGCACAAGACCCATAAAGGGGGGTCTGTTATATGGAAAGCTCTGGTCTCCTCATTTCATGTTATTGAACAGAACCTAGTATGGGACGTAGGCAATGGGTTGAAGCTGAGGATTGGTCGAGATCCTTGGGAGGGATGTGAAGCACAGCACCTACTATCAGCAGGGCTGATTGAGGAACTGAGGCAGAGGGATATTATTGTTCTCCATCATTTAGCGGACGTGGAGAATATCTGGATGGGAAGGCCTATTTGGAGGAGAGCAGAAACCTTTGGTTTAGATATGGTTAAGGAGAATGAACTAAGATTTTATCTGAGGGCTCTTAGTAGGGATCAGATTTTTCTCAAAGATGGAAATGACACCTTTGTATGGGATGGGGATCCCTCGGGCATATATACTCCAAAATATGGTTATCAGTGGATCAGTGAGAACTTCGGGGACAGAGAGTAGGTATGGTGGTGGAAATCTATTTGGAGATTACAGTACCCTCTCAAGGCTAGAATTTTCATGTGGTGTATCTTGGCTAACAAGATCCTGACATGGGATTTTTTGCAAAAAAGAAGTCTACAAGGTCCAAGTAGGTGCTACCTGTGTTATCAGAATGAGGAAAATGTACTACATCTGTTTCTCCATTGTAGCTTCATCAAGGAGGTATGGAAGGTTGTGTCTAGAATTTTAAAGGTAAATTTCCTTTGGGAAGGGAATTCCCTTGAGGAGGCTTGGAGCCGGTGGTCACATAATCTTGTATTTGTCACTTACAAAGGTCTTCCCCCTATTGTTATTTGGGGAATCTGGCTATCCCGGAACAATTGTTTGTTCTTGGACAAATTGGGACTTCCATCTTTAGTGTCCATTAACAGTTGTGGCATCCATTTATCTCTCCAGCGTAGCAGACAAGCTACTATTCCTAGAAATATTCAACCGGTGGATATCGATCGAACTCAGCCATGGGGTTTCTTTGATGGGGCTTGTCAAAACGAACAATGTGGGGGAGGGGCTCTTCTTTTTATGTCTCCTACTCATTTTTATGTGATGTCGTTTGGATTTGGGAGAGGGACCAATAACTGGGCTGAGATTCTCAGCCTTAAGCTATTACTCTCCTTTGATATGGAACACTTTGTCAGTAATATTTCAGTGTTTGGGGACTCAATGAATGTGATAAATTGGGTTAATGGCATGTATCAGTGCAACAACCGGAGAAATGTTGTTGTTTTGGAACAAATTCAGAGCGTCTCTTACACCTTTGATACTTTCAATTGCAGGCACATATTTTGGGAAAATAACGCAGAGGCGGACAAAGCCTCGAAGAAAGGATTGCTGCTAGGAACCGGTATTTGGAAAATCATTGAATTTAAAGACGGGTTTGGCAGGGAACTGTACCACAGACCTTTTATTGAATGATCTTTTGAAATTTTTGTAATTTTGGAAGTATGATGAACTTCTAATGATTTCAGCAGAACAGTAGGTTGATGTAAATATTTACATTCTCGATTTTTATTTGTTCCTAAAAAACATGTACAGGCAAGCTTAAAATATTTTTGTAAAACTATTCCGATATGCTACAGGATCTTAACACTCCTTTGTAATAGATGTTATTGCTCACGTGGTGAGAACATCACTGCTATTTTCCAACAAAAGCTTAAAAGCTAGATTTAGTGGCTACTTCTTCCACTCATGCTGAGTGATGACGTTAAATGTAATTTCGTACTCTTAAGGATGAAATGATATACGCTTTTTTTTCGAGGAAAAAAAAAATCATTGTCAACATTTTTTAAAGTTTGGATGAAATCTATACTTGTATAATCTCAAATATAATATTAATATAATTAATCTAAGTATTATATATATATATATATATAATCCATACTTTGCATTATATTAAAATTTCATATTCTCAACTATATATAATAAAGTAAGAAATTCTATTTTTCCATATTCTCAATTATCTTAATAATATGAGAAGAAATTTGAGTCTCAACTACATCACTAAAAAAGTTAACTCCTACTTTTGATTGCAAGAATATCCACTTTTTTTATATTATTCATAGTTACATTACATTAAAATTCCATAATCTTCACATGAACAAACTCCATAATATCAAATATATTAATAACAAGAGCCACGGGGTGGCAATGTCCCTGACCTTGTCACTAGATCTGTTTTGAATGTGAAGGAACAATAGCCATTACTGAGTAGCAATTTTAATTTTTTTATTAAATTCAACTATATTTAAATATTTGACAAACTGCAGCAAAAAACAACGATGGAAAATACAAAGAGTAACAAAACCTTGATGCTCAGATAAATGATGTACTACCAATAAAAAAAGGCATACGCAATGAAGCATTTGAAGGGAAGTTGTCCACAAAGAAGGAGTCATCCAAACTACCATCACACTTAGAAGTGCACGAAGAAGGTAGCATCATTGAGAAACCATAAAAAGAAGAATATAAAGAAACTCCATTGGGAAGGCTACGGAAACTCCAAAATATCATCACCGCAGAAGCCATTTGCAAGTTCAACAACTGCTTCAACCAATCATAAGAGAAACCATGCAAACAAGGATGCACATAGAGTTTCCAAGTCTAAATTTTTTGCGAGCTCAACAACTACTTCAACCAATCATAAGAGAAACCATTCCAACAAGGATGCACATAGAGTTTCCAAGTCTAAAGTTTATGCATATTTTGTGAAAGAGGCTCACAGATTCCACTAATGCTGAGATTTGCATGCTTGCCAACTTTTTATGTATAGCAATCATAACTTGGCCACATGCTAGGAGAAGGAGTGCACTAACATGGACAAAGCCCCAAACATGAAATTGACTAACATGGACAAAGCCCCAAACATGAAATTGACTAACATGGACAAAGCCCCCAAATAAGAAATTGAGAGCCTAAGCAAGGACAAAACCAATTGTTGGCTTGGTTTTGCAACCAAGCTTAGTGCTATGGGCACCTGCTAACTAGTAGCAGCAGTTTCAATAGAAATAAATAACAATAAACTAAATCTAAACTAAACTAAACTAGCATGTGCATTTTGAATTAAAGAACAAGAACAAGAAAGATAAAAAATAATTTTTGTATTGACAATGGGGCAAGCAAATGCTTGCAAGAACAATACCTCCAAGTGATGAAGGTTGTTTGAATGGCTCCAATGGTGAGCAGCTCCAATCTCCAATGGGTCCTTTCTCCAAGGTTGCTACAATGGCCAAAACTCAAGGGAGATTTTGGCAGCATGAGGATAGGAATATGGATGGATGTGAAATGAGGAGCCCCTACCACCTTTTTATAGGTTTTGGTGGTGGGGAATACCATTTGTGGTTTTGTGGAAACCCAATGGTATTGACCAACATGGTTTAGGTACTTTTCCCTCCTTTTTCCTTTTTTGAATAAAATTAATATTTTGATTCCCTTTTTAATATTTTGGGAATTTTGGACCCTTTTTTAGGGTTTTTTATGCCTTTTTAGGAAAAATAATCTTTTTAAGTGGGAAAAGGGGTGTACTAAGGTCTTTTGGTGACCTTTTGTTGGCTTCAGAGGCTCAGATGGTGGAAAAGTGGACAAATGGGTCATGTGAATAAGGGAATGAGCTAGTGAGCACTTTTTAGGTGTTAACACCAATGAGAGTTTATTGTGGATGACTAACCAAGAAACAATAAATTGAGAGTCTAACCAAGGACAAAACTCTCAAACCAATGAGAGTTGATTGTGGATGATACCCCACAAAAATGGAACAGAGTTTCAATTCCGTTAAAGGGCCTATATTTTCTAAACACGGTCATTGTTGCATCATCTCTTTGACCCAAAACAATATTTCCTCCATTCAAAATTGTACGGTCCTATTCACTCTGCCTCTTGTAGTGACACAACAGAGATATTTGTATGTCCAACTATGGAATTTTGAAATTCCTTGTAAATCTGATTTCCTCCTCTTCCAAACCAAAACCAACTATCAACTTTCTACAAGGTCCATTTGTTACTTCCATTGACTCAAATTAGTGTTTTTGGTACGTCATCAACAATATACAAATATATTATAACCCGACTAAAATAACAAAACGGGTTCATGATTACATCATGCATAGAAAGCTTCCAGGGTGGTTGTAATATCGTGATTGCAGGATACACACTCAATCCCACTTCCCTATTCATGGCATGGGGGTTGTATAATATATATTACTATAATACGAATCTTTTATACATTTTAATGGTCCAAATCAAATCAGTAAGTTACCTGTTCGAGGCTGAAAGTATATTGTCACGTCCCCACCCATCATACCAGTGCAATGGAGGGGATCGTGAGGCTAAAACCGGGCATCCAGCCCCATGTACCTATTAAGTAAGCATTCATTACATATGAAGAGGCATAAATATTTACATTACACAGCAGAAGTAATTTCATTTACACATTCGCCATACATTCAAGATATTCATCAATTAAATAATTGAAAGATGGCACCAGAGAATACTTATCTTTAACAGAGTAGTCCCAAGCAACTAGCTATGTCGCGGCAACGTTCCACCCAGCCATAGGCTCTTCGACAGCTTGTACTGAGTCCGTCCGAAGGCCACCCCCGAGCTGGGCATGATTCTCACAAGGGAAAGGGAACATTCCAGCTCAACCACTGCCCAATAACCATTTTATCTCAGCCAAGCCAGAATAATGGATTACCCATCACCCATACCCCAACATACTCTTTCTTCCCACAACAAAACGACTATTGACAGGGTTACACATTTACAACAGAGGTGTTCACGAAACAGGGTCCACATTGGTTCTCCCAGCTCGTGGTTCACCCAATGAGCTGTGGAATTTTGATTTCAACCCCAGGGAGCAAAACCGATTTCTCTCCACGGGTTAGGATCCCTTCCAATGGCCTAAATGACCTCCAGGAAGATCCAAAACGTTCTGCTCTCTTCCCCCACTGGTAACCAGCACAAAAACGCCCCTTCCCAGCTAAAAGATGAAGGGAAACACATAAAAATGAGGGAGGAAAACGCCCAGGCAGCTAGAGCTGCGTGAGAGAGCAAGGCCATGCTGAATAATCCCTTAGGCAGCCATTTCGTGGCTCTATTCTTGCCCCAAGAGGCCAACACGTTTTTCCATGGAGGGTGGCTTGCCCATACCCGATTTTGGACAGCCATACCTCCCCATTCCCAAGGCATTAATTTCCCCAACCAACTCTTGGGAGAAATCAATGGTTGGGTACAAAAGTCAACATGGGTAGCTGAGGGTTTGATGGGTTTTCTCATTGACACTTGGCTTGACTCTATTGGCTCAAGGGTTTGAATGTTTTCCCTCCCAATTCCTTGTGAAATCATGCCCCCATCTCTTTGTTGCATTGCATAGCTAGTTGTGGGTATTTTTTATTAAAATGCATATTACATGCTATTTGAATTTCCACTGTGCATTGCTAGCACGCAAACCATATGCATCACGAAATCGATGGCGGGGCCTTGGCCTTGAGCTCCTCACCATGATTTCCTAACAATATTACATCATTTATAATGTTAATGCCATGGGGCCAAACTGGGGACATTACATATATGGTTTTCAATAAACAGTCGTATAGGTAACTTAAAATCAGTAATTTAAATTTTGAAGCAAGTAAAATGTAGAAGTTTAGCATGTAAATTTTCAACTGAAGCAATCTTCAGCTTAGTTAATTAGCAAACGACGCAGAACAAAAATTAGAACTGAACTTATTTGATGTGGAACAAAACATAAATTTTACCAATAATAGAAGAAAAGTTTACAAAAGATTAAGTATTTTACATTAGAAAAAAGACAAAATACAGATAGAGAATAAAACCCATGTATTGGGAGAAAAAATTATTTTGAATTATCCAGTATAGGAAGCCAGCTCATAAAAGGAGTAGAGAGCTTGAGAAAGGCTGCTAAGGACCTTGAACAAGATTCCAGTATCCTCTAAGGAGGAGGTACACAGAAGCATACCCCCTTTTCTCTTCTATGCACGAACCCCTTCCCCTTCAAAACCTATGTCCAAGTTGTATTTTACCTACAATAAGAAAACAAGAATCTATATTTTACGTGCAATAAGTAAACAAGATGAACAAGAGCATAACGGTTAGTAAATTAAATGAATTTTTCCTTTTATATAAATCCTACTATGATAATTTACTATCTACATGTGAATGTGATTCATGTTAATTTACAATCTACATATGAGTGTGATTCGGTATCTCTAAGAAATATATGATAATTTACTATCTATATATGAATGTGATTCATGTTAATTTACTATCTACATATGAGTGGGATTCGGTATTTCTAAGAAATCTTGTGTACAGGAGCTTTATGTCAATAATATTAGTATCTAAAAAAAGATAAAAGCATCATAACTATTTGAGAGAAACTGAATAAATGATTCGTAAATCTGCCATACTAAATATCACTCCTCCTACATAGTTTCTTAGGGTCACCTAGAGAGAATCTGGAGAAGATTGTTAAAAAAAATTCCTAACCATGCAAGGTAAGGAAGAATGTCAAACACTTTTTCTGATGTCCTGAAAATAATCTGGAGATAATCTTTTTGGAAATACCAAACTTGAGAAGAAAAGTAGGATGTTTAGTGACATTAAACAAAATGGTAATGGAACACATAAACATGTCCTAAAATAACTCACACATACACAGAGAACATGCAAGTCCTTTCTTGCATAATGTCACAAAGAATTCATGAATAAAATTGCAAGGCCTAACAAGTCCTAAAATCGCAGCCTACATAGAATGAAACTAATGAATTTCAATCAGACAACTAAAGAAATATCATCATATAGTAGAAAGGTTCACGAATTCTGTTCACTTTGGTCAGTTTTTTCTTCAATGCTATAGCCCTAAAAATTGGTGACAAGTATACTTTAGCAACAAATTCTCATTTTCAACAAAGTTCTGAAAATCCCTAATCAAGCATCAACTGATAGAGAATCTCTGATGTTGATACCTCCATCAAATTAACTTCAGAATCTTTAAGAATTACTGACTTTTATAAAATATTTTACCTCTCTGAAACTTGCCAATCGTCACAATATCAAAACTCAATGAACAATGTTTTTAGCAAATTCCAAAACTGCATATTCTTCTTCATTGCAGCTCATGTTTGTCATTTACTCTTAACATACCTTTCTTGTAATGCATTCAACTATTTACTTGGACCAACCCAGAAATTCAATACCACGCAACAATTGGAAAAAACACTTATGATGCTTGAGCTTTGTAAAATTAGCACTACAAAAACTACCCACTCTGAGGAGTAAAAGAATCAACTGAACGTGAAATCATATTCAATGCCCAATCTTCAAAGAAATCTACGTCGATTGCAAAGTAGACCAATGAAATGCTTATACCCTGGTTTCTGAACCCTCATTTGAATAGGATTATTTAAGTCGTAAATGGCATTTACTTTAATGCATAGTAATCTTCAAGAGATTATTTTACCCAGTAGGAACCAAATCATCTCTTGCTAGTATTGATATAAAGGCTTAATCTCATACCTGCATACATAGCATTGCAAGTCAATTGCAAGTCAATTGAGTTAGCAAAATATTGAGACAATGAACCCTCTATAAAAATTTTAAAGAGAACAACAATAATAGGAATAGACGAGGCCAGCGATTACCATGTAATTTACTCAGGGTAATAGAAATTCATTTACGAAACAAAAGAGACTAGAGGAATGCAACTCCATTGAACGCCTGTTAGGAATAATTGAAATACCTTGAATTGAATCAAACATTTACCCAGATTCATATGAGGAAGAGGAGAAATTGCGAGAAAAATATGAATGAAAAATTAGAAAGCTACCTAAGTAAATCTATATCATTCTCAAGTAGCAAGTTTGTGCTCCAAATAAAGCCAAGGGTAACCTTCGTTTGCTGAAACCATTTCGAAGAATGCCCTGGCAAAAACCTCTGAGTATGAGAATGAAAATTCCAGAATAGACTAGACTCATGCAAGGGGTTTGTCTCTTCACTCAGCTCGAAATGAGCCAGCTACGACTAGTACTAGATGCCAGTTGGTGTATCAAGTGTATACAAGTATGTCATGGTACTTCACATCCACGGTCATATCAATTTGACAAGTGTATTGAAAAAAAACGGTGGATGCTATGTGTAATAATTTCCCATCTGTCTGCATTTACTAAACCATAACTAGCTGGCTGGAGGAAGCCCAATATTCAATTTCACCTTTGAACGAAGAGGCATCTAAATATAAATTTAAAACCAACATAAAATCTTGGAAAAGAAAATACCATTGGAAGCTTTGCTAACATACAAAAGAAAAAAATATTTTAACAAGGAATTTTTGACATTCATCCGGAGCCTCCTTCTGAAGTGATTGAAAGCGTTCAGTTGAAGTACTTGACATCTGAAACATTACAATACAACAAAAGCTGAACCATGAGAAAAATTGAATAATAAGAATATAAAAATGATTAAGGCTGATAAAAAGCACTTGCCTAAAACAACCATTTTGAGCCAAAGCCACACACATTGAAGCAAAACTTCTATATTTCTACTACATACCAATACAAGAACTCGTTTTCTGTAAAGATAAAGAGCAATAGCTCGGCCAAGTTTGGAGGTTGCTCCTGTCAAGAATACCTTCTTCACATCAGGGTGGATCTCATTAATAATGACCGTTGCCATCAAGATATTTCCATGCATCCGTATTCTCAAATTTGGATGTTTACGAACAAACAGAGTACCTCCCCCATTCAGAGCTTCATTCTACACACAATATGAAGGAAATCAGTAAATATTGAAGCAAAACCCAGAACCAAAATATTTCCACTATTAGTTATGGAGGAGAAATTTATGCCGATTCCATGATTCTATAAAGCTAAAACAAACCCTTGATTCTACAACCATTAGAATTTGCCGAAACGTGAGGAACTTAATACAACCCAGGAGGAAAATCGGTCTTTACTTTCAAATTTATATAAAGGGAAAGGTAAAAGAAGGCAGGATCCACCTTGTTCAGAGCTACAAGGCTTATGACCTTGACACCCATTTTATCGGAGCACTGACGGTCTCCAGCCCAGAATCCTAAGAGTCCAGGTGGAGTAAGCCTAGTTGAGTAGTCCAGTCGAATAGCGGAGCATCCATCCCTCGGCCCAGTCGAGTAGCCGACCGATTTCAGCAACCAAGTATCCAAGTAACATTCAAATAGCGCAGCCTCAAAAGTTGAGTCGCCTAGTCGACTCGTATCCGAGCCAAGCAGCAGTTGAGTAGCAAAGTGGAGTCCAAGGAGAGTATCCAAGCGGAGTAGCAAAGGCAAGCAATGACCGGCTTACTACAACGATTGACTATTGTTTATGAATTCTAGCGATGACCTAATGGCAATGAGCTCTTAGTAATGACTTTAAGCAATGAAAACTGGCTGCTATTTTCTATTAGTGACAACTGGCTGTGGACACTGGCTATGAAACTAGCTAGCAGCTTCTGTGCAAACCGAATTCCTCACTCAAAATTGCATCCTCGATTAGATTATTGATGCCTTCTCGGGAAAATGGCAAGAAATACTAAAATGAAATGGCACTGCATGACAACTAAAAAAACCCTTGATCGACCATCCGTCCTCGCAAGGCCATTGCATCGCCCTCCAGCCTTGTGCAGTGAACTAACATTAATCGCCCTGCAATTGTACAAAACATCGAGCCCCGGACTAAACCATCTATGACGCAAGCGCGCCGCCGCGTCTTGGGGCACAGAGCCCCAGGACAACGTCACCATGTACACCACCAATGAGAAACCAGTTAAATATATTTTTTAAAATTTCAAATAAATAAATGTTTTTTAAATTATAGTCTAACTTAAGCTAAATAAAAATCAAAATTTATAAATGCATATTAATCCAACTTCTCGATTTATATATGTCAGGGACATAACAATGAAAAAAAATTCCCAATACCAACAATCAAGTAGGAATTTTTACTTACATGATGAGATTACATAATCTCAACTATAGTATTCATGTTTATATTTTATTAACTTTCCACGTGTAAATCTACATAAAGCGTGTAAATCTACATAAAGCATGGTAAGGAATTAATACCACCACTCCATACATTAATAACAAGCATGTTAACACATTGATTACACGAGTTGCATTATTTACTTTTCAAATAAATATTTACACATTAATAGAATTGCATGTAAGATTTGATTTTGTTTGATTTGATTATTACATTAATCATATTCAAATTATTAATGTGAATCTATACATTAATTATATCAACATATTATTAATATTTATATTATATTAAGATTGCATATTTTTAATTATGATGATGATAGTTATTAAAGTTTCTTGAAACCAATTTTAGTATATAAGATCTTAAATGTGAAAACACACTTAGTTTTCTTTAGAGTTTTACTTTTTACTTAAAAACTTTAAGAAAAACATTCTTATATCATTATAGTTTGATAAGTTAAGAAGTTAGAAAGATCAATATTGTAAAAACAAGACATTAAAAAAAAATATTTGACATATATATAAAACAAATAAGATATTTTATATTCACAACTACATTACTAAAAGAAAGTAATACAGCTAATTACAATAAATTATATATTATCAACTATATTATTTAAACTTGTATTATTTTCATATAAATTCATGCCAAAAATGACATGCACCTATTATTATTCATTGCAAAAAATTATATGTAATCTTTATTTTCATAATTACATTATTACAATTCCATAACCCTCATTAGAAAAACTCTATAATCTCAACTGTATCCTTTATACTTATATTTTATTAACTTTTTCATGTAAATTCACAATGTGTAGGGGTAAGGAATTAATATAACTACTTCGTAATCTTCTAATAAGATCTTATATAAATAGAAACATTAACAACAAACATGTTAACATATTGAAAACACTATTTGCATTATTTATTTTAAATAAATATTCATACCTTAATAACAATTAGTCATACATTATTATTTTATTATTATTATTTAATATGTTTTAAATAAATATGATAATCCTTACAACATAACACACTTATTCAACTGCAAAATGTTTATCCATATCTTAAAAGATAAAGTTGGACTTCTAATTAGAAAAAATAATGTTGGCCAAGATAACATTCGGTTCATTTGCCTCCTTAAGGAAAAAGTCTCACTTACAAAGACTTGAATCTCAACTTTGTGGAGCTAAGTTGTCATGACTCAACTCGACAAAGCTACATCAAGAGGCCAGTGGTCAATCTCATGACCAAGCTTTCACATACAAAATAGTGTATACATACAAAGCCAAGCATACAGTATATTTGAAAAATACTGTTAGTTATTTTATATGTGAAAGACATAGAGATTAATGAAAAATTATAAAGACAAATCTATTAATAAAAAATGGTGTAGTCTAAATATTCTATGTTTTGGAGACGAGAACATCTTTCCCAAACAAATAGTTCCAGCCTAATGTTTTAGGATTTTGACCAGCAACCAGCTCCAGCAATTGGCTGTCCCTCTAGAATAGCGACCAACGACCCTACCGAGGAGCGTTCTTCTACAACGATCTTGCTCAGCTCACGCCATGGGACCAAGAGGGGGCCCCAAGGTCCCTTCTCCTCCTCCACCTGAGATAACAACCTTCAAGAAATTAGTTGCGGCTGGTTCCAAACGGTCAGCGACTGAAACTCAACAGAAATTCATAAAGAAGCTCAAAAACATTCCCATAGTTGCACTTCCAGCTGAAGAATCCTGTCAGGCTGCGCTGAATCTTGCAGAAAGAGGGCTCATCGGGAAGTTCACCGGCCTATGGCCCTCCCCCCAAAGTCGTGGAATCATGGGTGTAGAGGAACTGATGTCCTCTTGTCACTAAAGGAATCAAAATTTATCTCGTCGGTAAGGGCTTCTTTGTTTTTGTCTTTGATAATGTAGAAGATCGAAGCCTCATCTTCAGGAATGGTCTTTATTTTATGGGACCTCAGGGACTATATTTAAACAAATGGACACCTGACTTTGATCCGACACAAGATGTGTCGTCGGCGGTTCCAGTATGGGTACGCCTCACCCATTTACCTCTACATTGTTGGAATCCGAAGTCACTAGAGTCCATCGGCAACACTCTCGGGATATATATTGATCATGCAGAGAAACAGGACCAGTACTCTTGCGCGAGAATATGTGTTGAGGTGGACCTGGAAGTGGGGTTACCAGAAGCCATCAAACTTACGGTGCCAAACTGGTGTCACATCCAAGAACTGGATTACGAGCAGCTTCCATTTAAATGCAGACATTGCCACGTATATGGACATTTTGCAAGGCATTGCAAAAAGAAGGTTGAGGAAGACGTTGATAATTTGAAAGGAGAACAATGGACACAGGTTCAGAAAGCAGCCCCGTCACAACAAAACAACAGAACCAAACGTAAAGGAGCGCCTCTGGGGACCAACACTCACATTTCAAGGTCGACATATGGAGAAGGGAGCTCAGACCCCTCATTGGTAGCAGCTACTAAAAATCCTTTTGAATTTCTTAGCACAGTTCCAGAAATTTCAGAGCCAATAATCGAGGAGACCGAGCAGCAGAGTGCTCCTCAAGCAGTGGAGAAGGGAAGCGTAGAGGCATCCCAACCCGGTGCTCCTTTAGGCATCTCCCCTCCCCCTTCCTATGTAGAAATGATAAGAAAGAAGCCACCAAAAATCTCTGGGTCCTCGGAGGATGAGTCTTTCGAAAGACCTTCGAAAAGAGCAGGGAGGAAATATCATAAGGAAGCTAGAGAAGAGGAAGCAGAGACGCAAAAAATGCAAGGACACCAAACCACTATCGAAATGTCCATCGGGATAAATACCATAACCAGGCATCTCAAGGGTGGTTCTACCCTCTCCAATCCTGGTAAATAATGCGATTAGTCTCTTGGAACTGCAGAGGTCTAGGGAACCCTATGAAAGCCGAAGTAGTGAAAGACCTTTTGAAAGTTGAATCTCTCGAGATCCTCATGCTGCAAGAGACTAAAATTGAAGGGGAAACCCTTCTCGACATCAGTAAATCGAAATGGAAAAATAATGCAGGGAATGCCATAAGTGCAAGAGGTTCCTCTGGTGGTCTTGCAACCCTGTGGTCGGAGGACATGGTCTAGAAAGTTCCTTTGAGACTCAACATTGGATCTTCACTGAAATTCGACATTCCTCAAGTAAGTTAACCTTCTCACTCTTCAATCGATATGTCCCTGTCCTCTCCTCTGAAAAGAAAGAGTGTTGGCAATCACTTTCATATTTTCTAGAAATCTACTCTCCCACGAACATTATCTTAGCCGAAGACTTCAACATTGTTCTTGACCTGAAATAAAAGAGAGGTGGTAACTATGGAAGGGATCAAATGCTTCCCTTTGTGGAGGATATTGTTCAGAATTGGGATATCCTAGACTTTAAACCCTCAAAAGGATTGTACAATTGGACAAACATTAGAATTGGAGCAGACCAAATCTCAGCCCGCCTGGATAGGTTTCTTGTTCATAGCTCATTCCTGCTGGAAAAGAGGCTAATATCTTCAAAAATCCTCCCAAATCTCACCTTTGATCATAATCCCATTGTAACATCTCGAAAATTTCACTTAAAAAAAAATTTAAGTAGCATTAATTGTTAAGAATGCTAATTGCGGAAATAAAATGTTTGTTAACTACTTAACTAAAAGCAGTTTAACATAAATGACAAATCGTAATTTTTTTACACATAATAAGACAACAGTTTGTTTAGAATAAAGTGTAATTCTATAAATAGTATTTAATTTATCATATGATACAGTTTCTTGCAATAATTACTGACAGCTATGTTTGAATGTTGATGAAGGGGTTCCTACTGGGTGCCCTAAGGTTTACTTAGCTCGATAGCTAAAGCATTGTACCTGTTTCTTTTGCAGATTCGCAGTTAAGGTATTAAGTCAATTCAAGATCTTCCAGTAATTTAATATTTGTTTCAACTAGCCGTCGTTGCAATAAGATAGCGAAAGTAAAATAGTACATAGAAGATGTTAATGGTATGGATCTTAAGTTCGTTCTTTAAATTTAACAAGTGTTATTCTAGCTAGTTATACAGTTTTGCGGAAGTCACTGTTATCACTTTCGGTTCAAATAAATGGTGTTACAACTTCTATGTTGATTTGCGTCATAGAAACATGGGTTATTTTCATTCTGATACCTGCAAGGGTAAGATCATTTTTATATTCCAAGGTACAAGCATATGGTGATTTTACTACTACCATAACAAAGTTCGTCGTGATGTATCCATTGAAATCTGAAGTTACAAATGCGGAAATTATAGCAACTAGAATTTATCCTTTGATTTACCTTCATATCATTTATGGTTTTCATGTAACAATGTATTATACCTTCAGTTTCAACCATACCTTCAGTTTCGACCATAGATGTTTGATGGTCAGCTTGACGATTTTCCAGCGCTGCATTTATTCTGGGCATTTCTCTTGCGATATCTCCAACTGTAGGTTCTTCTTGCATAGTGTCAATATTGTTGACTGTCATTTTGTTGTGTGGGAAATCAGCTTTCTTGTGTGGTCCACTGCAGTCGAAACACTTCAAAGGTCCTTTTTGTTCAGCATACCTATTGTTGTTATTATTATTACTAGGTACATTCTTGGCAGCATTAAAATTCTGTGGTGCATTACTCCTGTAATTATTATTACTTGGAAAATTTCTGTTATTAAAATTTTTCTTAAAACTTCCAGAATTTTGATTAAAAATCTTCTTTTTGTGATCAAAATGATTAGACTTATTACTCTTCCAGCCAGTTGTTCCTTCTCTTTTTCTGTTTTGATCAAAACATAAATTAAAGTTTTCTCATGGCCTCTTCCAAAATGGAAGGGTTATCATACTCGATCCGGTCTTTTATATTGAAAAGTAGACAACTGAGAAACCTTTGCACTGTAGGCTTTTCTTCGACCATATAAGGTACATACCTCAGCAAGCTAAGGAACTTGCTGCACAACTCTTTCATGTTCATTATACCCAACTTCAAATCGTAAAACTCTTTTGACTTATCTTCAAAATATTGTTCCGACAAAAACTTCTTTTTAAACATATTCCAGGTTACTTCTTTTTTCTGTTATGCTCTTAATTCTTTTAAGATACTGCCACCAAATATATGGCTTTCCAGCCATATTGTAAATAGCCATCTTGGCTTTTAATTGAGAAGAATAGTCGTAAATATTAAAGTACTTCTTCATTCCAGACAGCCATGCTTCAGCTGTCTCACCCTTCTCACTTTCGCCATTAAAGGTTGGTGGCATAATCTTTTTAAATTCTCCAGTAATATGTTCATGATGCTTATGTTTTCTCCTTTTAGAGTAGCAATCACTGTTACTGCTGTCATGATCAAAGTCACTATTACTTTGATCAGATTCAAATGATGAGTAACTATTCCTTTTATCATTTCTTGCTTTCTTATGTTTATGTTTATGGGACATTGTTTCAAAATCAGTCTTCATTTCTTATTTTCTGCCTCTTTCATCATTATGGTAGTTCTCCCTCAAATTATGTTTTAACTCCTCTTGTACCTTCAGGATCCATTCATTCTCTTCTTTAACATCTCTTAACTCAGATTTTAAATCATGTACAGTGCGTAAAAATTTGGAAGACTGATTATTTAATTCAACATAAATTCCTTCCGGATTATTATTATTAATACGTTCATTACGAGGAGATCTGTCCTCTGCTGATTCTTCTGGTATTTCCATACCTGCAATTCAAAGGTCAATCTGTTCTGTGCAAAAATAAAATTGAAATAAAAGTTAGTAACATAAACTTTCTGATTTGTTTTATGTTTGCGCGCGTGAGCCTATTTTAGGCCTAGAGTTTGAACTCACGCTCTGATACCACATGTAACATCCCGAAAATTTCACTAAAAAAAAAAAAATTAAGTAGCATTAATTGCTAAGAATGCTAATTGCGGAAATAAAATGTTTGTTAACTACTTAACTAAAAGCAGTTTAACATAAATGACAAATCGTATTTTTTTTACACATAATAAGACAACTGTTTGTTTAGAATAAAGTGTAATTCTATAAACAGTATTTAATTTCTCATATGATAAAGTTTCTTGCAATAATTACTGACAGCGATGTTTGAATGTTGATGAAGGGGTTCCTACTGGGTGCCCTGAGGCTTACTTAGCTCGATAGCTAAAGCATTGTACATGTTTCTTTCGCAGATTCGCAGGTAAGGTATTAAGTCAATTCAAGATCTTCCAGTAATTTAATATTTGTTTCAGCTAGACGTCGTTGCAATAAGATAGCGAAAGTAAAACAGTACATAGAAGATGTTAATGGTATGGATCTTCAGTTCGTTCTTTAAATTTAATAAGTGTTATTCTAGCTAGTTATACAGTTTTGTGGAAGTCACTGTTATCACTTTCTATTCAAATAAATGGTGTTCCAACTTCTATGTTGATTTGTGTCATAGAAACATGGGTTATTTTCGATTCTGATACCTGCAAGGGTTAGATAATTTTTATATTCCGAGGTACAAGCATATGGTGATTTTACTACTACCATAACAGAGTTCATCATGATGTATCCATTGAAATCTGAAGTTACAAATGCGGAAATTATAGCAACTAGAATTTATCCTTTGAGTTACCTTCATGTCATTTATGGTTTTCCTGTAACAATGTATTAAAATAATGAAATCGCATAACATTTTCTTATGTGCAAAGTATTGATCTTTAACCCATGTATCGAGACTCATGCTATATAATTGTAACCTATTGTTAGTAGAATCATATGCATTACATATATATATATATATATATATATATATATATATATATATATATATATATATATATATATATATATATTGACCATGCATTTATGAATTATGTGTTTCTATTTTTAATATCTCTACTTGTCATTATATAATAATATTTGATATAGTGCGGTTTAGAATTTCTCAAAATATTGTGATGCTCGATGGTATTGGGTTCTATCTATAATGCACTTACCATATATATATGCAACAACATATTTTTTTGAATAATATGAATACCATACGTTACTTACCATGTAAACCTCATAGGTTATATGCAAAATGCGACTCATGCAATATAGGTATTAACTATATGATTGCAAACATTATAATGAATGTATATCTATTTTAAAGCGTTGAGATCATACTATATCCTAGCTACAACATGATATAATATATGTGGGAATATTGATAATATGTGATGTTTATTTACGGTGATACTCACTCCAATGCAGTGTTAAATGGTGAATGACTGGTCTTAACTACTTCGCAGTCCTTCGATGGTTGATATTAACGCCTCTGAGCTGAGCTTTTAATGCTCTCGTCCATCCTTTCAGTGGAATGCTTCGTTGGTTATCTCGGTGACTGATCCCATGTGATTTCTTGTACAAAATGCTGATGATGCTCTGAGCTGTAAGATAGAAATTGGTTGGCATTCCTCCAAGCTGGATTGAGTGTTGGTCGAGTTATAAATGAACGTTGTAAGTACCGTTTCTTGAGCTTCGTGATCCCCAGCTGGCTTGATCTGCTCCGTTGATTTGGTTATGTCCTTGGGTTTGGGTTTTTTACCTAACTTCTCATGCGATACTTACGCTCCGTATTTCTCCTTGGCATTCATTTGATGGGTCTGGGATTGAAGAGAGGCCAACCGACCGCTTAGCTATAGGGTTTGATCTCTGGTTGCTTGCAAACTTCATGCACGAATTTGATGGTGGGATCTCTGGTTGTAAAAATGATAGTTTCAGAGTTTATAATGAAGTTTGAGTGATGATAGCCCTTTGGCGTTCGCCATGTATGTTGATAAAGGTTTTCCAGGGTTTTAGATTCATAAGTCTTGTCTGAGAAAGAAAGCAGAGTCTGCATGCTTTCTCTGTTGCGGCTGTTAGATGGATTCGAATCTAAATGCTATCAGCGTTCTAGCTTCTTGCTCCTGCAAACAGAGGTAATGTTTTGACTTCAGGGTTAATGTTTGCACTATTTACTATTTGAAATTGTGTAACTTCTTGTTTTAGATCTGTGTTTAACCTCATAGTAATTTCTATGGCAGGTATTTCCTTTGTCTTGGAGGTTATAGTGTTGAAAGCTCAATGGAAGTTGATGGCTCGCTTCAATCGGTAATCCCCTGTGGCATAACCCTTCGTAGGTTCTCCTGGCATATCATTATGATGATGCAACTCGTTCAATACCTGTTACTAGATCCTGGCATCGTTTTAGCAATAAACTTAATGTATTGAATGAAATGTTTTAAATTACAGAGGGTGAACTCTCGTCACGTTTTTAGAACCGGCTCGGCCGAGTGTTATTTTGACATTTTGATTAAATGTAACGATCTTAGGGAATGAAACCCTCCTATGTATATATGAATATACAGTGTTTAAGGTTTTGGAAACAACTGTGGTGTAGATTTGTATTTGGAATGTTAAGTGATGTTTGACTAAATTTTATGGCGTTTAAAAGAATGGAGATGCCGAAAGCCATTAGGCTGTAATGATGAATAGGCATGCGTTTTTATTTAATCTCTGTTTTCTATACTGTTTATAAATAATAACTAGGTGGCTTGGCCACATTTTAGGGTGGCTGTTCAGATTTTGAATTTTGATACGAAAGTCTTGTGATGAATGTTTTCTGATTCTACCACTTGATAATAAATATGGTTTTCGTTTTCAAATTAGAAATGAATTTATTCGATTTCTCGCCAAGAGTTCTTCGCTGAAAGGGTATTATCCCTGGGTCGACTAACCATACAGATAAATGTGATTTGAAAACTCAGTCCTAAATGTAAAAACCTAGAGTGACTCTGTAGTGTAAAAGAAAATAAATATAACAACAAAGAAAGACAACCGAATCAATAGAATTTATGTGCTACGGTTTTCGGCCATGTATCAAATACTTGGCAAACTGTTTTTAAATGAAAATATCAGAGTGTTTATACAACGATAAGTGTGATATGAGTAGATCGTTTCTGTTCCTTCATTGAAATTGATATATATACTGCAACTATCTGCACTTAATACTTGTATTAATTTTGAAATAAACTGTTGATGAGGAATAGAATAGAATTATTGCAAGAATTGAAAAGAAGACATAGAAACGTAGAAACCCTAGTTTATTCTATTACTAAAAGAAAATAAAAATGAAATAAAATACTGAAAGATGTTATTTAAATTACAACTGTTACGGTTTCCTAAATATTGTGTAACAGAGAGCTATTTTCATTACTTAGATATGATATCTGTTTGTTTTCGAGATATATATACTTAATAATAGTAATGAGTAATAATACTGTGTACTTAGGAAATATAAATATTTTTGCAGCTGCTAATTCAATACAGTTTGGTGAAAGAAAGTACAGTAAATTTTTAGAATATTTAACTGATGAAAGAATAATAAAAGAACATAGAATTTATTTTATTTCCTACAGAATATTAAATATAGGAAGAAAAAAATTAATAAAATACTTCAGTGTTGATCTTCTCATTCATCTGGAAATATGCCTATCAATTTATCTATTTTAATCTCTTCTCTGTAATAGAGTATGATGCAGATCCATTAGCATGGGGAAAAATGCAGAGAATATTTATTCAATTTATCGTTACTATTCACAATCTTAAATAGATTTAGAAACTGAAAAATAGATGCATCTAAACAAGAACACAGTCTGTAAATAGGAATTAAATATTTGCAGATAAACAAATTGTAACTACTTAATAACAGATAAACAAATAGAACCTGTAAATGAAGATAGGTCCAACACCCAAGGAGGCCTGTTCCTCCCAACCTTTTCCAGAAGAAGCAGCCAAACTGCTGGCTTCCTGTGAACCCCCGAGCCTGCTTACTGAACTACTAAGTAGATGGAATCTGTCTAGAAGCAAGGCACTAAGTAAAACTTCTGCACTCAGTAGTATAACTTTTGCACTCAAAATATGCCTTCTGCACTCAGCAGTAATGGGCAGACTCACAACATGATCAAAAAGCTTAGCATATCCCCTCATCGAATCTCTTGGGTGCAAGCACAGCAAAACCCCAAGGTAAATTTCCTCATCAGGAAAAGTGATGAACCTCAGTTCATAATTTGATGGCTATTATATAGACTTCCTAGGTCTTTAGTGGTCATTTTTTTAATAAATGAGCCTCAAGCTCCAGTCCCACCTTCCAGGGCACTATGACCACATTTTAAGGGAGTTGTCCCATACCAACAGCTAGTTAGTTGCATCATGATGCTACCACTTGTCCATTTCCTTCTACCCTAGATTCCATTCCACCTAGTGGGTCAGTAACCACTCTTTCAACAGTCCCCTTAGGTGTTTGTCTCCTATTTATTTATTAAATAATAAAATATTGTGCAAATTACAGTCATCCTTTGGACACTTGTCCAACATAAAAACTTTACAATAAAAGTTAACATAATGTTTCCAACATAAAATGTTCTTCAGCTAAAAGGGTATGGTACACCCATCCTCTTACTTTTGGAAGAGGAAGAAAAATTGGGCCCTCTACCTTTTCGTTACAGCCCTCTTTGGACAAAAAAACAAGGTTTCATGGAAGTAGTGCAAAAGGCCTGGTCCACTCCAATCTCGACGTCCCCCAGCTTTGTGTGGGAGCAGAAGCTCAAGACTACGAAGCTTGCCTTGAAAGATTGGATCAAAAATCCCATTAACACCCCCTCAAGTCTTCGAATACAGGTTGTTCAACAGCTAGCAGATTTGCAAGTTGAAATGGAAAGCAAAGTTATCAACACTGTAGAATTAGAAAAGGAACATGTTGCTCAAATCAAAACCTTTCAATCCTTCCACCACAAAGAAGAGTACTGGAGGTTAAAGTCTCATAGCTTGTGGATTAAAGGTGAAGATCGAAAAACCTCATTCTTCCATCGACAATACAAATCATGTCTTTCTCAAAATCATCTTTCTGAAATAACCTCTTCAGATGGGACGGCTACAAAGACTTTGAACAACTCAAAGTGGTAGCAGAAACACACTTTTAGAACCTTTACAACGAAGATGGTGTTGGCTGCGACGAGATCACTTCTTATTTCCTCTCCCATATCCCCTCCCTAGTAAGCAGGGAAGATAATTCATCCCTCATGAAGCTAATCCGAGAAGAAAAAATCTACAAAGTAATATGGTCCATGGAGCCGGACAAAGCCTTAGGGATAGATGGCTTCTCAATTCAATTTTACAGAACATACTGGGAAACTATAAAAGTTGATTTGCTAAGAATGATCAAAGCCTTCCAACAAAGAGCTAAAGTGGGAGGTAGCATTAACTCCACCTTCTTGGCCTTAATACCCAAAGAATCAAATCCGAGCTCTTTCGACAGATTCAGACCAATTTCATTGTGCAATGTCTCGTACAAAATTCTTGCCAAGCTAATGGATAACAAAATTAAGTCGTTGCTTGGGAATATCATTTCCCCCATTCAAAGTGGTTTTGACAAAGGGATACATATCCTGGACAATGTTATTCAGGTGTAAGAAGCCATGCATTCCAGTCACCAACGGAAAGAGCAAGGGATGCTCATAAAGATTGACATGGCAAATGCCTTCGACAGGGTAAAACTTTCCTTCCTTTATAGAGTTCTTCTCTCCTTCGAGTTCAGTCTAGAATTTGTCAATCTGATTAAAGCTTGCACGGGAAAGCCTTGGATAGCTCCCCTTATGAACGGAAGACCAACAAACTACTTTCAAGCCTTGAGGGGAATAAGGCAAGGCTACCCCCTCTCCCCCTTTTTGTTCATCCTGATGGCAAATTCTTTAAGCAGAAAGTTGTTTGCAGAGCAGAAGATTGGGACTGTCCCAAGTATAAGGCTGTTGAAATGCCTCGATCCTATTAATCATGCTTTATTTTTTGATGACTCCCTTTTGTTGGGTGGAACCTCCTTAAAGATAGCAAAGGCGTTTAAACAAATCCTTCAAAATTTCTAGTCTATCTCTGGAGCTCTCATCAACAAAAGTAAAAGTGTCATGTATGGGTGGAATGTAGACTAGCAAACTATTCAGAGAATAGCTCACTTCATGGGGTTCTCGGGACATGCCACATGGGAAAAGATCAAATACCTTGGTCTCCCCTTAACTTTGGGAGCCAATAAGTCTTCGATGTGGCTGGAATTTTTGAGCAAAATCAAGTCCAAAATTGCATCCTGGGGTGGTCAATGGCTCACTAATGCTAGGAAAATCCTCCTAATAAAATCAGTGCTCTCTTCCTTACCAATCTATCAGGCTTCTTTCCTTTTGGCACCAATTTCGATCATGGATCAGGTTTCAAAATTGTTAAGAGATTTTCAATGGCATGGAGGAAAAGGAAATCAAAAGAGATTCCATCTAGTTAGCTGGGACACTATCAAATGACCTCTTGTTGAAGGCGGCTTACAAATCAAAGATACCGGGCTTTCCAACCTTGCTTTGGGTGGCAAAATCCTATGGAAAATGTAAACTAACAGCAAACACCCTGTAAGTCAAATTTTAAAGAAAAAATATCTCAAAGGGGTATCTTTGAGAAATCTCCAGGCAAAAAACACCCCAAAAGGATCGATGATTTGGAACCTCTGCCGCGTGGGTTTAGAGTTCTTCCAAAAGCACTTGTATCGCATACCTGGAAACGGAAACAAAACTCTGTTGTGACACGACGGCATCATGGGCCATGCACCTCTCATCAACTCAGAAGAAATAAAAGACGTGCATCTCTGGCTTACTCAGAAAGGCATTCAAACGCTAGCCGATATCTCCTCCTGGAACATCACAGGAAACTGGCAGTCATGGTCTCTCCCTAGAGTTCCAAAGCACATGCATTTACAACAGAGCATCCTCTTAGCAGCATTGACGGCTACATCTCCCATGCATCAGCAAGCAACAAAAACATGGGGCTGGGGAAAGACTGGGACTTACACCACAACGCAGGGATTCTCCTCCTTACAAGCTCATCACGTGTCGATTCACTCTTCATCCTTTTGGAAATAGGTTTGGGATCCTTTTGGTCTACCCAGAGTCAATTTTTTCTTCTGGACTTTAATGCACAAGAAAGTCTTGACAAGTGACAACTTGGTTAAAAAAGGTATAATTGGTCCTCACCGATGCGCCCTGTGTTGTAATGCTCTTGAAACCATGGATTACTTGTTCATGGACTGTTCTTACGCCCAAGAAGTATAGAATATCTGCCTTCACGACCTTAATGCAGCAGTGCCATCTCATACTTCAATGGTTGCTCTATACTCCTCCTAGAAGGAGAGATATCCACAAGCGATCCCAAGCAATTCCTTATGGATTCAAATATGGCAGGCCATCACCGAGTACATTTTCTGGAAATTATGGTAGGTTAGAAACAATCAGACCTTTAATAGCACTCTGTGCCCCCCTTCGATGGTAGCAGTTAAATCCAAAGCTCTCCTCCTTGAAACAGTGGCCCAGCAACCCTTCAAGAAAGAAAATACTCTTCTACCTGAAGAAAAGAAATGGATGGTAATTTATACCTTCAGAGATAGAAAAATGATCATGGCTCAACCTTTCGACATTCCAGGTTGGAAACTACGAAACTTGGATGCAAATTTTCAGGAATGGTGGAGGAAGCAGGGTAAAGCTTCCATTTTTTTTTATGGTGCCTCCAAAGGAAACCCCGAGATTGCCGGAGCAGGAGGAGTAATATATTCCCCGGAAGGCACAAGAAAAGATAGCTTCAGCTGGGGATTAGGACAGAGAACCAATAATCAGGCAGAAATTCTTGGGTTGTTAAAAGCTTGTCAGATAGCACGTCAAAACGGATACATAGAAATACAATTTTTTGGAGACTCTGAAATCCTGATAATAATTTTAAACACGAATGACCATTTCAGCAATCCAACTCTCAACAACACTCTGCAAAGGTTGCGGTACATGCTACAAGATTTCTCCTCCTCCCTCTTTTTCCACATCCTTCGTGGATCGAATAAGGAAGCGGATACCAAAGCAAACATGGGTTGTCTTTTTCCCCAAGAATCCTACAGAATAAATGATGAAGCACCTTCTTGGATCCATATTCCCTCATTTCCAGTTTTGTAAGGAAAGGAAAACGCATCTCGGACATGTTGGCTTTTGATCTCTTATAATGATGGTTGCTTTGGGCTAGGCCCAACTGATATCCAAATATAAAAAATACCCGTTTTAGTTATAAAATATATATATATATTCTATGTTTTCAATCTCTTCCGAGCTAGATTCTAACCAAAACCAATCGTAAAGTCCAAAACATAGAATAAATAGACTGCTCCATAAAAAGTTATAAAGATATATAAATTTAACAATATATTGTATATACTTATCAAAATATAAAATGAGATGAATTTTTTATAGGTGATATTTTAATTTTAAGATAGAGGTTATATACTCAAAGTTGGCTATGAGTCATAAATGGTTATATTCCAAGTCATTATTGGAAGGTTCACATTGGTGTGTTAACTCTCGACAAAAAACTTGGCTCTATGGTTTTTGTAGGATATTAAATTTAGTGTTAGAACTTGAAAAGTCAATGTTTACATGGTGTTCAATTCTAGGAGAACTACTTATAGGAAAATCAATGTCATACTTGAATGTAAAAAACATTTTTTAGGATATGAAACTTAGTGTTAGAACTTGAAAATTCAATGTTTGCATGGTGTTTAATTTTAGGAGAACTACCTAGGAAAACCATTGTCATACTTGAATGTAAAAAACCTACACCATTATGGTCATGCAAAAGCACTCAAGCACCTTTTATGGTTTTGGCGTCTACCCAAGTTTGTCTAGGCATGGGGCAAGTATGTGTGTCAACAATATCTCCCTACCTAAATCACTTGGAATATTGTGTTGTTAAACCACTAGCTTCCCTAGCTTGTCAAGTTTTAGTCTACGAGGATGTTGTTCCAAGTTGAAATGTTGCTTTAGCTCTAGAAAGGATGCAATGATGTTTATTTATTTTTTTGTCTTGATGCAAGTATTTTCATTGTACGATGGCACTCTAACCAGTGTTGACCTATCTATGTAAATTACAATGCAAGTGCGAGAAGTTCAAATGGAGTACCTCCAACAACTTTTAAAGTATTGGGTAAGGCCCCCTTTATGATGAACAAAGAGCCACTTAACCCCTCTAGGTCGACCTCTGTATCATCACACATGAAAACGTTATGCCCCACTATACGCTTAATAGACATGTGTGATAACCCCATGAGCAAGGGAGAAGTTAGAATCCCCTAGCCCAACAATTGAATGACAAGCAGTTTCATATCTTGGCCCTAGAAACCCCCTTAGACATCTAGTGATGGTTGGAAACCTATACAACTTGGTAACATTAATCCCTCGATTTCTGGTTGGGAGCCACCCTTGAATGGCCATGACCAACCTCCTCATGCAATTGGTCTGGCCCCTTGTTAGAGCTTTATGCTTGGGCTTATGTCTCTAGACATTGTATGACTTTATGACTTTGAGCATTTGCTTTGGGTCTCTAATATGTGGGTGCTTTGGCCTAAGCTAGAGAACAAAAACTTTGTTTTTATTTGTGTTTGTAGAAGCTACACGCATCCCTTTATGTTTACCATAGTTAAAAGAAGCTTTAATAAAAAATAAAAAAAATAAAATATATATATATATATATCAAAATAAGATGATTCCATCTTAAAAAATAAAATATATTTTACAATGCCATATAAATAAGATGTATAACATGTATATACAACATTGATAAATTGCCTGGGACCTGATGGTTTCACTTTAGAATTCTTCCTGGGGTTTTATGATCATATCAAGGTAGACATCTTGAAAGTGGTACAGGAGTCTCAAAGGTCTGGTAAAGTTCTAGGAAGCTTAAATGAAACCTTCATAACGTTGATTCCGAAGAAACAAAGGAACAACTCCTTTGATGACTACAGACCGATTTCATGTTGTAATATGATCTACAAAATAATAGCAAAGATAATTGCCCAGAGACTTAAACCTATTTTGAGTGAGATTGTAACAGAAGAACAATTTGGGTTCATTTTCAATAGACAAATCCACGATGCAGTATCACTGGTGCAGGAAGCTTTTCATTCTATAAAAAAGGAAAAGCATAACGCTTTTGCTTTGAAGTTGGATTTATCCAAGGCATATGACAGAGTGAGTTGGACGTTTATGAGGATACTCTTACTACAAATCGGAATGGATTTAGAAGTGGTCGATTGGATAATGGGATGTATTCAGTCCACTTCTTTTGTAGTCGTGATTAAAGGAGCTCCATCCTCTTTTTTTAGACCTACTAGAGGAATCCGACAAGGATGTCCTCTCTCTCAATTTTTATTCCTATTAGTTGCAGATGCTCTAAGTAGATTAATTCATCATGCAAGACGATGCAAAAAGGTCGAGGGGGTGAAAGTCGCCAAAGAGGAACTAACACGCACTCTCTTCGTAGATGATGTTTTAGTTTTTGGCAATGGCACTACTTTAAATATCAAATCCTTTGAGTCATTGCTAGATCTTTATCAGAAAGCTACTGGAATGAGGATAAACACAGAAAAATCAGTGTTGGTTCATAATGATTTCCCGAAAAATCTTTTACTCAGTACTAAAGAAATTGTATCATTCCCAACTGCTCCTCTTTCAGAAGGTGTGAAATACCTAGGTTTCTATCTCAAGCCAAACTGCTATTCTTTTCAAGATTGGATCTGGCTATATAAGAAAGTGAAGACTCGGATCTCTTTATGGACAAACATATTTTTGTCTAGAGGAGGTAGATTGGTTCTTTTGAAAGCGGTACTGCAAAGTATACCAGTTTACTGGGCGTCAATTGCTTACATTCCCAAAGGAATCTTGAAAAAAATCAGGAAATTATGCATCGCCTTTTTATGGACGGAAAGCAAACAAAATGAAGAAATTCCTCTAGTGTGTTGGACTACTCTCACCCTTCTAAAAAACCTTGGAGGTTGGGGTATAAAAAACCCAAAACTATTCTGCAGAGCTTTAGCGGCCAAGACACTTTGGAGATTGACACAGTGCCCAGACTCTCTGTGGGGCAGGGTAATAAGATCCAAATACTGCAATAATATCCCAATTGATGAATGGTTCCGGGACCCCTCCAAATCATACAAACATGGGTATGTCGGATGGAAAGCACTAGTACTCGCCTTTCCACTTATTGGAAATTGGACTGCTTGGCAGATAGGTGATGGCAGGAAAGTAAGAATTGGTGCAAATCCGTGGGTACGTGCGGGAGACAACTTTCATTTATAAGAAGAATAAGAGATCATCTAAGATCACAAAAGATTATGGTGATAGATGACGCCCAAGTGCAACACCCTCAGCATAGAGGTAGATAGGGATGGAAAACTTCGCAGGAACTCGCCTTGACAGGAGAATTGGCAGAGGATTGGAATAGGTTTATAAGCAAGCTACTTACCAACTTCGTGCATCTGGAAGATGGTAAACAAGATATTTTAATTTGGACAAAAAATGGAATTAACGTGGTTTTTACAGCTAAGCTGGGATATGAGGCAGAGATTCAAAATTTCTCATGGAGAGAATAAATGGTGGTGGAGCACCTTATGGAAAATCCATTGTCCTGTGAAAGCTATCCTGACTCTTTGGCTGGCCCTAAATGAAAAACTATTAACTTGGGAAAATCTAAAGAAGAGAGGTTTTCATGGACCTGGTTTCTGCGTCTTATGCAAATCCAATGAAGAGTTGTCTTCTCACTTGTTCAATTCGTGTCCTCATACAAGGGAAGTCTGGGACATAGCATCAAAGATTTTCTCCAGCTCTAGGATAGCGAAGAGGGAAGATTCACTAGAGCAGGGTATCCAAGGATGGTGGCATTCAGCAGGGGTACGTAATTTTGAAGCATTTCCAACACTATTTGTTTATAGCATTTGGGAAGCGAGAAATCAAGCAATTTTCAATAACAGAAGAATCCCATCAGAAATGACAACGGAAATCCTTGTGCAGAAAAATTTTGAACACAAAACCTCCGACACAACCAAAAAGAAGAGAACAATTACAGCCCCATACATCAACAAAAACAAGCCATAGGATTTCTTCGATGGCGCAAGTCAAGGGACACCGTCTTTAGGAGGTGCAGGAGGAGTCATGTACTTATCAAACACATCTAAAATATGTATCCAATTTGCACCTGGGAGGGCCACTAACAGTAGAGCAAAGTTATCTGCTCTATGGGCAGTTCTCAAGTCTACCCAAAAAAAGAAAGTATCAAGAATTCAGCTCTTTGGGGACTCCAAAATGGTGATAGATTGGGAAAATGGAAAATCTCAGATCAAAGCTCCACACCTGCAACACCTTTGAACATAAATTAAATTTGTTATATCCTCCTTTGAATCTATCTCCTTCTCTCATGTATATAGAGAACTCAATGAAGAAGCAGATAAGCTATCCAAGATGGCTTTGGCTTTACAACCTGGGATGATAATAGAGGGGGAGATCAGCAATGGATTTTTTACAGAGTTTATAACAATGTTTTGAGCATACATTGGGCTCGGTTATGCTTACTGTCTAAGGAGCACAATACAGTTGACCAATCTCGGAATCTCATGCACAGAAATGTATATATTTGAACTTGAACGATTTTTGTATGGAACAATGAAGTGTTGATGTATAAAGAACACAAAGATATCTGAAAATGATCAAGATTAAGGATATCTAACCAAATATTTTACTGAAATATAAATCTCTAGAGGACAATTCATATTCACTCTTTATTTAAAGTGATTGATATTTTCCTTATAAAAAATAACATTAATAAATTTAAAAAAATATATAAAAAAAATTAAAACATATATAAACTAGCTTAAATTTATCTTAATTTTAAATATTTTCAATCTTTAAAAAAAATATTTTAAATAAATTTAATATAAAAATAAAAATAAAAAAGCATTTTTACTCATCACCCTAGTTTATTAGTTTATGGAAATCAATTTTACTTTATTATTCAATTATGTAAAAGTTTATTGAAATCAATGTTATTGAATTATGTAAAAGTTTATTGAAATCAATTTTACTCTGCTATTCAATTATGTAAAAGTTGTTTAGATTGTTTTGGAAAGGATTTCAAACATCATCCAATCACTTTCTAACATTATAAACAATTTTACTTTCTATTCATGAAAACTTTAAAAATATATATATAAATAAATTTAAAAATTTGTGTTTATATAATTAATTAGGTAATTATACAAATAATTAATTATATATATATTCTCATCATAATCTACATATCACCTTAAACCAAGCTTAAATGTAAATAAAGACTTTCGTTCTTTATTTTATGTTATAATTAATTATATATTTTATACTAATAGTTAATTATTTATAATCCATTTAATGTTATAATTAATTATATATTTTATACTAATAATTAAATATTTATAATCTATTTAATGTAAATTTTTATTTTTATTTTTGTAATTGGGAATCGGCAAGTGAGAAGGGGTTGGTACTCATGTGACACGGGGTTAAGGGATCCAATCCCATCCACTACCACTATACACTTAGGTGTACCCACACAGCTCACAAGCATCAAACACACCCTGCGGGCTCATTCATTTTAATTAGTAAATTTCTTCATTAATATTTTCTCTAGCATGCATATGAAAACTTTATAAAAAATTATTGATTATTAAAAACTTAAACCAAGTTTGAATTCAGAAAAAGATTTTGATACTCCATTCTTTTTTAATTAGTAAATTTCTTCATTAATATTCTCTCTTGCATACATATGAAAACTTTATAAAAAAGCCCCAAGAGGTAGCTCAATCGGTCGAGCACCCGTAGTTAGGCCTCCCAGCATGTGAGGTCGCGGGATCCATTCTCCTCGACACTCTTGGGGTTAGGTACGCAAAATGTGCCGAAGGTGTGAGGTCCCTTCGGGTGGATCCGCCAGCTATTATTCCGTGGATGTAGCGATGCCGGCCAGTGGGACCGGTACGTGAACCACATTGAAAAAAAAAAAAATGAAAACTTTATAAAAAAAATATTGATTATTTAAAACTTAAATCAAGTTTGGATGGAGGATTTTAATTTAGTAAAATTATTCATTAATACTTTCTCTTGCATGTATATGGGAAATTTATAAGAAAAAACATTAATTGTTAAAAATATTTAACAATTAAAACATAAAAGAATGTTAAGATATTAATATTCTCATCTATTAAAATATAAAAATGTTAAAGTATCAATTATGTATAAATATGATATGGGTAAAAATTATAAAAAAATGTTGAATTATCAATTTTCTCTTGCATGCATATAAAAACTTTATAAAAAAATATTGATTATTAAAAATGATTAGCAATTAAATTATAAAATATAAATAAATTTATATGTTTTCTCATCATAATCCCCTTGGTGTCACCTTAAACCAAGGAGGATTTTAATTTAGTAAAATTATTCATTAATATTTTTTCTTACATGGGAAATTTATAAGAAAAAACATTAATTGTTAAAAATATTTAACAATTAAGAAATAAAAGAATGTTAAGATATCAATATTCTTATCGATTAAAATATAAAAATGTTGAAGTATCAATTATGTATAAATATGATACTGTTTGGTGTCACCTTAAACCAAGGAGGATTTTAATTTAGTAAAATTATTCATTAATATTTTCTCTTACATGGGAAATTTATAAGAAAAAACATTAATTGTTAAAAATATTTAACAATTAAGAAATAAAAGAATGTTAAGATATCAATATTCTCATCGATTAAAATATAAAAATGTTGAAGTATCAATTATGTATAAATATGATACTGGTAAAAATTATAAAAAAATGTTGAATTATCAATTATGTATAATATGATAGGGGTAAAAATTATAAAAAAATGTTGAATTATTTATGTATAATATGATATGGGTAAAAATTAAAATATAAAAAAATGTTGAAGTATCAATTATGTATAATATGATATGGTATAAATTTTATATTCAAATTAAAGAAAATAAAACCTTCCAATATACCGGCCGTGTTCACCTTTATATGTTAAAAAATCCATTTACAATTTCATAATTAAATAAAAAAAATTAAATATGAATATGATATAAGCCATTTCCAATTTCATAATTAAATAAAAAATCTAAATATGAATATGATATATTTGCATAAGCATATCCAAAATTTAAATATGAAAATGTATTTCTGCTGAGCATTGCAAAGGTTTGTGAGAACAGTGTTGTAGGAGCATTAGCCAGGTGTTAGAGAAGTTTGACTTCCAAAATTATTTAGTATAAATACTCATGTCACATCAAGTGCAGGGGAAGGAAGATTTGGGGATTAAAATATACCTGTAATAAGCCTATCCAAAGCTTCAGCATTGTCTGACTTCAATATTACTAATATAAAGATTTATTTCACACTAAGCGGTGTGGGAGTTTTGGGGAGTATGATATTGCTTGCATAACCATATCCAAAGCATAAGAATTACAGAAGCATTCTGCAGCTTTAATTTTACATTGACATCTTGGTGGCATGGCTGGTTCTGGTTCTTTGCTCGATGAAAGGATCCAAAAGCAACCAAGCTTGTTTAGGCCCAGACAAATCTGTTCAGACTGCCATTTTCAGTATGTTTGATCAAGTTTGGTGGATTTGAGTACGTTGACAAACTTTTAGACATGCTTATTTCCAGATTTTCCCAGTCCAAAGTACACTCTTATTCTCATCAGCTTTGCCGAGTCATTACCATGTCTAAGTCATGTAGTTAGTGCAGTAAATGAATCATATGTAGAATTTACTGGGACAACTAGTTGCACAAATACTTATTAAATCAATTCGAAAATTTTGCTTCCATGCAAATTATCCTTTTGCAGTGATTACTGGCTACACTTAACAACGTTAACCCTTGGTGATCCCATTTTCCGAGATAGTAGCAAATATACAACATTACACTTAACAACGTTAACCCTTGGTGATCCCATTTTCCGAGATAGTAGCAAATATACAACATGACCAACACTAGCTATTTCAGTATGCTTCATAGCGAAATTGCAAGGCTTTAAACAAAAATGTTTTTTGGATTTTTTCGACTTCTGGCCACTAGACCACACCACCGATATCTTCCACAGCATAAGCATCACATAAGTTGAGTATTAAAACAATAATTTTCTGCCATGCGAACATTTAAACTACTTCTTTGAGCAGTTAATTTTAATGTGTCCAGTCACCCAGGGTCTGAGTGACTATTATACTGAGCAAATAACCAACCAGGCCAATAGAATGTTTGCTGCTATCAATCTTTGACAACCCTTACAAGTAATTGCTCTAGGACAACTAGAAAACTTGCTAGATTACTGGCTTAAAACAAAACCCCCAAGGCATGAATTCAATTCAAAAACTCCCATCATCAGTCTCCTTCAAAATCCATGTACATCATAAGCCTAAGACAAAGTATCTAGTCTGCTGATTTCCGATATATACAAAATTTACTTGCATTATCTCAGTTGTAAGCTTATACAAGATTGTAGTGAGGTCACAATTAAAGGGATCCCTCGCGGTACGAATATGAAAAGCAAAAGGAAAACATATGCAAGAGCTATACCAGACAATCAAATGTCAATTCAATTTCTTACAGGAGCTTCAGTTTCGGCCTTGGCCCTCTTTGAAAGTTTCAAGTCAGATACATCAAATTTTGGTCTATCGAACTCCTCATGCAGAAAAGCACAGCTAGCTCCACGACGACAACCATTTGGTGTGTTAAAGTACAAGCAGGGTTTGCGAAATTTGGATCTATTTGGATCTCCAAATGCTCTTTCATTATTAGCAAAATTACCACCTTGGCACTTTTGTTCTTCAAACTTATCTGCCCCACCATGTTGCTGAATAAGGTCTCTGTAGTACTGAATACCATGTTGATGTTTGATCTGATCATTGTCATTTTGTAAACCATGTTTTTGGATAAGATTCTTGTAGTATTGTTCATCTGGAAAACTTGATTGATTCACTGAGGCGGCTGTTGATGCAGTTGTTGAAACTCCCATAGAAGGCTGACATACACCCATAGTGGTTGAAACAGAAACTGTCACAGGCATTGACGAAAGATGTGAATTTGCCTGTCCAGCCATCGGAGGCAATGGAGGGGAGGAAGGCATAGATATAGAAGTCTGTGCCACTGCTACAGGTGCACCAAAGCTTTTCACTTCCGTATTACAGAGATGTGAAGCCGCTTGAAAATTGCCACATGCCATTTCACTTGTAACTAGACTGCTCCTATTAATTCCAATTACTCCAGAGGAAGCAACTTGGCATGCTCCTTGCAGTCTGGACATAGTTAATAGGCTCTGATCGTGGCCAACATTGCAAGGAGTGTTAGGTGCATCATGCTTGCTGTCAATTGCCTGCAAATTAGGCATCAGGTCCATTTGAATATTATTATTTCTTTTGAGCTGAGATGTCAATGTTTCAATTATTTGTGGATTACTGAGTATTTTAAGCACCATATCATGATCGAACATGTTTCCCTTTTCATTAGATTTTGCTATTGCAACAAAAGCAGCAGCTGCAGTAATGTCAGGTTCTGTTGCAGGTTTAGATATGGATAAAGATGACTGTCTTTGCTGATCAACACTAGGAGTGACCACAGAAACAGAGTTGCCACCTTGGGACGATATTCCCGTAGAATTTGGTTGTATTTCTATCATATTCTGCATAATCCTGAATGGCTCATATGAACCTATTCCTGTTAAGATCGGCAATCACAACTGCATTAGCTACCTAGTGGTTTTCATACAGAAAAATATAGAATTTAAATCAGAACAAAGCAGTATTTTCCTTGCAGCTTAATCATCTTGGGCAATAATTAGATATACAATAGATCTACAACTATTACCCTAGAGCAAATAATAAAGTGGAACTGAGATGACAATAAGCATCACCTACCCAACTCTCCAAAATCTTGCGATGAAGGCACTTCATTCAAGTCTCCAGTTTCATCATCTTCCACAGGAATCAATGGAATCATAGGAGTATCAGAATCACAATAGTCCTCCTGCAGCTCCAGTGGCTCTATGGGACTGCAAGTAATTCATGCAAGTCTCATAAAACGTTTGACATCATAGCTATCTAACCTAAAAACATAGAAGGCCTAAGAACATAAAAAATATAGCCACCTTGGTGGAATGGACGATGGGCGTGGGTATATAGCCTCCAAATTCCGGACTTCTCGCTCACACTGTACTTTAACTTCTAAACTTTCATCCCCAGCAACTACTTGCCATGAAAGATTCATGACAAACTACACAAACATCTTAAAAAGGCTCAGTGACAAGATCTCTAAGGGAAAGAAAATATTTGTAAAGACCAGCCCTAATCGAATGACCTTATTAAAAACAAACACCGACATGACAGCATAGAATATTGTTGATATACATCTAGAAATCTTCATAATAGACATTGTTTTAACGTACTTTATGCATTTTGCATGTTTTATACCACACATGATCAAGCATTGATTTCTGCATAACAGAACATATGAGTGAGAGTGCAAGACCCCATATAAGAGCAAGAAATTATGTTCGCATACCCTAGGGGGGCAACACCAGGTGGTCTCAGGAACAATTGAATCTTCCTGTATATTCTGCTTTGTATAGTTGTCTCCAAAGCCCAGCAGCTGATTACCTTCAGATCCAGAACCATATCCATGCCACAACCGAGACTGTTTTGCCTGTAGATGGTCTTGGTCAGCCAGGCCAGACTGAAATGGGGCATCTTCAGCAAGAAACAGTCTCACCTGAAAATGAAAAGTTGACATTAATATCTATCTCATTGGTCTGTAAGAAGAATAGAGAGCAAATGTCATAAAGGAACCTGAATCATTCTGCAGCAGATAACTAATACCAAACTTGAAGGTGTGCAGGCATTATTTGATCGGAGATGATGTATGCAACAATCGTCTCAAAAACACAACTCAAAATGCAGTCCAGAAAACAGCTTATTTGATACAAAAATAATGACATCCCGGCCTGACTGGATAAAATAAGTGAGAAGCCCACTGGAAGTGATGCATTGTTATGAGGTGTGCATAGTTTCAAAGCTGTAAGGTTGTTCTAACAATTGGAATCAATTAAAAATGAACTACTCAAATCGCATAACCACAAATGAAGAAAGCACGAAATATTTAGTTTTGCCACAATGGGCCAGGGCCAATACTGTCCAGACGGTGTACAAGGAACAAAATAAACATTCCCAATTTGGAAGGAATCAAAGCTGTCATGGAATGGCATAAGCAACAAATTGTTTACTGGTCCAACAAAAATCTTTAAGCATCAAAGAAACATTGTAAGAGCCACTAGAAGCTGTAAGAGTCAAGTTTCTGACATATTTCTGGATGATTTATAGTATATACAGATAAGATAAAGATGAGTTTGGGCACAAAGGTTCAAAAGATGCAAAGATTCAACTTAGTGAAAAGAGCAATCGCATACTCTTTTGATTATGTAATGGATCAGAAAAAGTGGGACTTCCTCCTTGATACAAGTGTACAGTAAAACTATGTACGTACATATGATGTTCGGCAATAAATAGAATTGCTCTGGAATTGATTGTCCTTGGCATTTACCAGATTTTGATTTAATTCATCTTAAATATTAATGTCCACCAATTGCAGAATGAGACTGTAAAAGATACAAAGAAAAGTGAACATTGGGAGTGCTACAGCATCTCCAGGAGAACTGCAAAAGAACAAAAATAAATGGGGACATCGGTAGTGTTAGAATATTTGGACACTTAGGAGTTAGTTAAGATCAACTTGGTATAATGTGTCTTTAGGTAAAGTGTGTTTCTTTATTATGCATTTGTACTTATGTAATCCGATGGTCACAATATGTTCTAGACACGAGTGATCCAACGGTTCATCTTCACCTCGATCTAAACAGCTATTGATCCATGGCTTAACACCTGATCGGTCCATGATCTCTATTTAAAGAGTATGGAGGGTCATTTGCTTAACGATCGATGGCGAGAAACCCATCTGTAAAATTTGTTTTTCCTTTGCATAATATATTGCCTCAATTAGCTATTTGGCTGGAGCCGTGGACTATTTCCCTCTTTGAGGGTTTTAAATGCATAAAACGCCGGTGTGTTGATATGTGATCTATTTGTGTGAGCAATTTCTGAAGGTGTTCAATCTTCTAGAAATATCCTGTGTTTGTCAAACAGATAGTGCCAGAAACAACACTGGGAAAAAGCAGGAAGAGAGAGAGAGAGAGAGAGAGAGAGAGAGAGGCTTTAAAGAGGATACAATCAAGCACTACAAAATCCAGAAGAAAAAAATGGGCGAGGATTTGAAGAGTGCCAAGGAAGAAGCCTTAAACCAAAAATGTTGTCACCTAGCAGATCTCAAACATCCAACAGCAAGAAAAAGTTGGTAATAAGATTCCTGCTAACCTTTAGCTGGGTGCTCTAGCATCTGCACTGCCTAACTGACCTTGTAATAAGATTTGTCATGAGGCCTCTTGTAGTCTGAACTATCGAGAGACTGGAAGTAAGAGGTAATGAATCTAGAATTATCTAGAGGCTGGAAGTAAGAGATAATGAGTTAGGAAATTGAGCTAGAGGGACTTGTAAGCTACAAGGTAACTACAATCTAAAATAAGCGAGAGTAAAGATGAGGTCATGCTTGAAGTGCATGTAAGAGTGGAAGTAGTGATAAAGCTTAGGAGTTGGGAGCTCTTTTGGCTCAGTCCATGTCCCTTTCAAGTGGGATTTGCAGATCTCTATTCTAATAATTCTATTAATATCTCTCTCTTAGTGAGTTAAGAGGCATAGAAAACTAACTTCATGGGAGAAGGTCTCTCAATATCTAGGTTTATGTGTTGAAGAGAAGCTCTAGCATGCCAACTAGTTTCAACAGCTTGACTAGCAAGTTGCATAAATGATTGGACAGTTAAGAAGGGATGTATATTACAAGACTAAGTGGGAGTCATCAATGCACTGAATCTTGTGCAACATAGTCATTGCATGGAAAATCATTGCAGTGAAGAAGGTACGAGCATCAAACTCAACTAAGATGGTAAAGTATAGAACTATTTTCTTGGTGTGAATAGGTTTTGAAAGCATAATAATATGTACCCTTGCAATGTGGTTATAACATGTTTACCTCAAGAATGGCCTCAATACCTCACAACTGTAAGGAGAGAAGATGCCAACCGAGTGTCAATGGGACATATCTTAGCTCATATATCTTGAACTTGAAGCTAGAAGCATTGTCTTTGCAAGGTTGTTAGTGTTGCATACCCTTTATTCAACTTTGACTCTGCTATTAGGATGAGGATAAAAGATGGGCTAGTGAATACCACTCCTAGATAAGTGTATGATGTTGCCACTTCTACCACTTACCATTTATGAGTGAGGATAGTATTGGATACCTCTTTATTATACATGTTGAGGCTATAATCTTCGTGCAAGGTTGACCTGTAAACCATGGTCATTACAAAATGAGCTCAATGATTTGAGTTGTTTTTTGATGCTTGCAACTATATGGGATAGAAGGACAATATCATCCACAAACAATACAATGGAAGCAAAACTTGCAACGATGACCTGTAAATCATGGTCATTACAAAATGAGCTATATGAGTTGGGTTGTTTTTGGATGCTTGCAACTATAGGATAGAAGGACAATATCATCGATGAACAATAAAATGGCAGCAAAATTCCAAATGTGAAGGCAGCCAACTTTCCATGGATTTTGAAAAGATCCTCCAAATCAATACTATAAACTTAAAGCCCAAAGAGTGTGGGTGAGAGTGAACAACCATGCTTGACTCCTATGGTGCTATGTATGCTATGTTACCATATCCACCATGATGAATATGATTGTCATTGATGACAATACATTAATGACAAATGACAATGAGTTGAGGTCAAAGACAAGATGACAAGGAGGACAGTACTTAGCAAGCACAAGTTGGTGTAAGACATGGCAAGGACAAGGATGACTAAGGACATGGCTGACATAGAGGACAATGACATGAAGAACACACTGTTGACATGGCTAGGACAATGAAGGACATGACATTGGATGGCAAAGGTGACTAGGCAAGCATGGACACAAGGACATGGAAGACCAAAACATGACAAGTGTTGACATGGAAGACAATGGCAAGCAGCATTGAGGACATGACAAGCAAAGGAAGCATGACAAAGGATGACATGGTGAAGGACTTGACAAAAGGTCATGACAAGGCATTAAGGACAAAGGAGGAAAGCTACGGGCATCTGAAGGTCCCTTGGCAAGCATTTTACCAAGGAAATGAGGCCCCTTGCGGGCATTTTGAGATAGCCCATGCGGGTATTTCATAAGTCCCTTGCGGGCATTTTAATATGGGTCCTGTGGACATATGAACAAGCCCTTGCGGGCATTTTTAATGGAGGATGCGGGCATATTTATGAGCCCTTGCGAGCATTTTAGATGCCTCTTGTGGGCATCCTTTAGCACTCATGCAGGCATCTGCTAAAGCAACTTGCGGGCATTTTGATGGAGAGTTGCGAGCATCTAAAGAGCCCTACTGTGGGCATAAAAAGAAGCATGTTGCGGGCATTCCAAAAGCTCCCTGCGGGCATTTTCAATGAAGGTTGCGAGCTTTTTGTAAAGCCTATTGCGGGTATTTTTATGGGGATTGCGGGCATCCCTTGGAGGCCCATTGCGGCATTTTATGGGAGTCATAAGGGTATGAAATGGAACCCTTGTGCGCATATTGAGTGGAGCCTGCAGGCATTCTGGAAGGCCATGACATGGCATGAAAAAGATAAAAGAAAACCTATGATGATGTGGCAACAAAAAATCAAATAGATATATATCTATATATATATATATATATATTTGTCAAGGATAACATGGAAATGAAAAATATCATTTAATTAATTGAATTATTAAATGATAAAATAAATTGAACTTGACATGTCGGCCTCCTAAATACATGGAAAGGAGAAGTATAAATAAAGAACAAATCTTTTGTTCTAAGTGTGAATTTTGTAGAAGATTTTGGGAGGTATAAGAGAGCTCTGTTTTTCGGGGTTTTAAGGAGAGGAGGACAAGTTTGGTGGCAGCAGCATATTCAGCAGGTCCAGCAGTAAAAGAAATTTTTGTATATCTCTGATTTCTGGGGCAGCAGGTTGGTGAGGACATGGACAGCAGAATGAAGATGACTATGGATAAGCTTATATGAGACAGTTTTTGTTGATAATCTAGGGCAGCAAAAGTAACATGATAAATGACAGTTTGTGGATATGCTGATGAACAAGATGAAGTGTTGATGATATGACTGACAGAATAATGATGATGTGTTTACAGTGATGAGATGTAATGTGATAAGAATGTGTATGTAAATACAAGCTGGGCCTTGTAATTATTTTTCTTAGTTGGATCTGAGAAAAAGACCAAGCTGAGTCTTGGAATAGAAGTTGGTGCTTCTGATTCAATTGAAGCTGATAGACCCCCTGATTGTAGCCGATTGAAGAAATACAAAAAGATTACAAAGCTCATATCTTGTGTCTCTTGTTATGTGTTGATGATAATATGTTTAACTTGATGAATGACATGTTTCAAGTTGATGATTAATGAAGTATAGTCTAGAGATTGATGAAATGTTAAAATGAAATGATGAATGATATAAGAAGAAGTTAAAATTGGTAATAAGTGTTCACTCACTGATTCACCCCCCCCCCCTCGCAGTGAGCTATTGTGTCCATCACACCACCCCAATGTGTAGGATATACGGATCCGATACGGATTCAGATCCAGATCTGCCAGGATCTACCTAGGATCCATCATGAAAATGGATCCCCTACAAAAGGAAACCTATCTTGGTTCCATGAAACGGATCCTGTGAAAAATCAAACAATGCCTAGAAATTTCAAACGAAACTTGAAACTTCCATTGCTTCTATGACCCAACGATCCTCCAAAAAAACTACTTTTCAATCAAAAACTTAAAAAACCCTAAACACCTAATGGATAAAAGCATAAACCTCATTCCTGCTCAAGGTCTAATCTATCCTTATGTCAATACCTGCTCTTGAACTCTCATATATCAAGGTCTGCTCTCAACATTTTTATTTGATTTATCTTTATGGTCAAGGTCTGTTGTCAAGAGTTGGATCTATGTTTATGTGCTATGTTGTTGCTCACTTCACCCACACTATTATGTAGTCCTACCATAGACTTCAAGAAAACCACTTTATTCCTTGTCAATATGGACATATGGATGTGGCTCACAAAAACAATATTATGACCTGCTTCATGTTTATGTTGAAATGGTTTTTAAAATTATCAATATCAATCATGGTTATAACTGTTGGCACTATAGTTTGTATGCACGATAGATTGTTTAGACTGCGGACAGTAGTATTTCGTTATATGTTATAAGTTAGCATAGTAGTAGTTTGTTTTATGTGTGTGCAATTAACTATAGAGAACACGCTCTCTATAGTTCATTGCATGAACATAAAACAATAAAACAAACTAGTACTACGCTAACATATAACATATAACAAAATACTACTACGCAGTCTAAACAATCTATTGCGCATACAAACTATAGCACCAACAAGGTGGGGAATTTAATACTGAAGTCACTCCATTTCCTATGTCGAAATTCCATATTTGGCAACATAGTTCAAATAGATAAATCCAGCAAGTGATGAATCTGACATTTCAATGGTGGTATACAAACATGATCCAGGCAACCGCAGAGTCCTACCGTATTCCACCGCATCTCGTGGATAAGTATGATGACTTTATTTTGTTTTCAATTGATTATATAAATTGTTCCTGACTCCCCGTGTAGATCCACAAGCGCAAAACAATGTGTTTCCTTTTTGCATTGCAAAGGATGTGCAGATTAAGGCATGGGAGGAGCAGATCAAGGTCAAGAAGTAGTCTATTTCTACGTTGCCCATGATTGTGCGCATAGAATCCATGACAAAAATTTCCATGCGTACTCGACCGATTGCCTCTACAAGATCAGATCAACAACAATTATCTTCCAAGGTGATGTCCTTCTAGGAAAAAGCCAAGCAACATTATTCCCGGTACATAATATATAGGCTAAGATTTTTAAAGCATTGGAATTGGATGACGCTCTAAAACCGCAACAAGGATCAACAACTACAAAGCAAGTTGCTACGTTTGTGCATGATTTTGAAGTTTTGTTGCAGTCGTTTGCTAATTTGGACAGTCAGTTTCAAGAGTTTGTTGATCAATTAAAGCAAGAGCTACCATCAATCCAACAGCTTTTTTCCAAATGAAGACTGTTGGCTCGAGGGTGAGCCAAACATAGTGTCGGGGGCTTGTTGGCACTATAGTTTGTATGCACAATACATTGTTTAGATTGCGTACAGTAATATTTTATTATATCTTATGTTAGCGCAATAGTATTTTGTTATATGTTATATGTTAGCGCAGTGGTAGTTTGTTTTATGTTCGCACAGTGAACAATAGAGAGCGCACGCTAAGGTATGTAATGTTTGTAACTGCAAAATATTATATATATTATGCATTAGTTAAGAAAGGTTAAAGTAGTAGAAAAGGATTGTTAGTTAAGTAGTTGCTAAGAATAGAAAATAGTTGGTAATTGTCGGTCATTATGTATTAGTTGAAAAGGTTGTCGATATTACTGGTATGTCGAGATTATTGTTCATGTTGTTCTGGCAGTATCAAAAACTGTAGAGAAGATTGTTGAGAATATGTAAATGACGAATCTTTTCCCCTTTAATACAATTGTCGAACCTATTATCACACAACTTGTAGTTGCCCCTAAAGATGATCCTATCCAGGATGGTAGAGGTGTTAGGCAACTAAAGAGGTGACCCAAGACGGCCTCGATTCCCAAGGATGATTGGTTGTCACGCCAATTGAGGCACTCTTCACTTTAGATCAAGCTAAAGCGAGATCAAGGGGGAGACCCTTACTAGCCACTGAGGGCTAGTGAATCAACACAAGACACTCTAAAGGTTACGAATGAAGCACAAGAGTAGATCTTGGTGGATAAAATCTAGATCTAGGGAAACGTGGTGGTTTATGGGAGTTAGAAACCGGTTGAGGAGGCTTAGGCAAAACAAAGATTCTTACCATAGAAGAAAAGTACCACTTATGAATTTAGGAAAGTAGATCTAGATGGGTCTAGTTCATATGAAGAATACCCAAATTGGATCTATCTAGGGTTTAAGCAAATGAGGCCAAAGTGGACCCAAAATAGTAGATCTGGGTGTTAGATGACTAGATCTAGGTGCTTGATGAATAGATCTATGAAATTTAGGGGGGTTCAAGCATACCCAACTGACAGATCTGAAAAATGGATCAAAACCCAAGGAGGGTGTCCCACCTAAAGGATACTAGTGCTAGATCTAGGGGAAATGGAGTTGGATTAAGTTGAAAATTTAGATCTAGTGTTTTTATAATTATTCCAAAGTGGGTTTTGATGGTCGTACTCAAATAGGTACTTGATCTATCAAATCTAGAAAACAAGTGTTTTAATGGTGACAATTGGATTAAGCCCCAGAAAAATAAAATAAAATGCAAACGTACCTGGAAATACTTGCTACTAGCCTTGTGTGGTCTTCCCTTTCCAATCAATTACGAGCGTTTTCCATGCCATGCCAAGTGAAATCGCTATGCCCTCCAAGAGACCAAGTCGCCCTCCTCCTGCAAAAGAGATCTACAAAGTAAGAATCGATTTGCAAAGAGAAAGATGATAATCAATGAAGAAAGACACAACAAGCATCAAGATGATCCAAAGATACAATAAAGATACTCCCTGAACCAATAACGACTTGAGGAAGAGATATGGAGCTCAATCACAATAACGCCCCCATCAAATCGCTATCTCCATCAATGGTACGGCCCCCTGCAAAAATGGTTTAGCAAAGCATAGATCCGCAAGAATGCTAGAAAGAAAAAGACTTTACAATCTCCACACAACACATTCGACAAAGCTTCCAAGAGATTTTGCAAAAATATTTTATTATCCAAGATATAAAGAGCCAAAAGTCCCTTTACAATGAGGGGGATCTCTTCCTTAAATAGGAATGAGAGAGACAAAAACCCTAACCACTTTTTAAATGATTGGTGGAGATCAAAAGATATAACAGTAATAATCAACGGCTAAGATGAGCCAGAAATACAATACATCGATCAACTCAAAAATAGAGGGGGGTGCACTCCCTAAAACGTCCAAGGGGGACGCACCTCATGATAAATAACTAAGACACATGATATAAGCACATGGTGGGGCTAGGAGGTAATCATATCCTTCACTAGCATGGCCCCATGGCACAATAATAAATAATATGATAAGATAACATCATAATGTGACCATATGACCAAATCGTGGCCCGTCAAATACATAATAAAATATCCAAAATGATGAATACTGGGACGTGTGGACCCCACTGATGTCGGAACAAGTGCTAGAAGGTGTGGACATCATTATCAAAATATCCTGGATCAATCTCATGCCATTTCCTTGCCCCAATAAGCCAAATCGATTTCCTCAATGAGCCATCTCTGTCGGAAAACCACCTCCAAAAGTACAAAAATGCTTGTATCTCCTTACCAAATGTCTGGACACAAATATGACTGCACCAAAATGTCTGGAGATGGGGTAATATGGTAATAACGACTAGTTGGACCCCCCATCTCCTCAGGAACACCCTAGGAGAACGTGCTAGCTCAATGCGAGTGCTGGTCAGGCCATTTCTGCATGGCAAAACTGGAGAAAAGTGGCAATCTGATTATATCATCACCTGTAAGTGCCCGTAACTGATAACTTAGTGCACCAATGAGCTCAAATTGCTCAAATCTACTAGGAATGAGTACTCAAACGTTGTGTGACCATCAAAGGATACCTCTATAAACTCATATGCCCGGAATAATAAAAATAATGGTCCATAATAATAATAATCATAAAAAAAATCCATCAAACCGTCATCTAAAACTGCTGTCAGACGCATGGAACCATCTAATGGACACATATGAGCCATGAATAATGCATCTCGAACACTATCTTCCCAAACTCATCCTGGGCTCTGCGGTTGACTTGGTCAAACTGGGTTGACCAGGTCAAGAATGATCACAATAGTGATCCAAACCATGAATAACTGCTGCTGTAAGTACAAATGGTTATGATATGCTCCTTCAATTATATTAGTAGCTAGACCAAAGCATAGAGTGATGTTAATTGGCGTAAGCATGTAATTAATATGAATAAGATAAGCTTAGATCAAAGTAACTAGCTACTAAAAACAGGATTTTCAAGTGTATACTCGTTCACTAACTTGAACAATTTGCTAACCATGGGTGAAGGTGAAAAAACAAAGGCTAGGCTAGGCATGGTGATGAGATTTCTCCCATACCTGGCTGAGCACCTGAACAAGTAGAGGCACCTGGGTGAAAGCAAGGTAAGCATCTCTATGTCATCTTTCCCTCTAAAGGAGGGACACGTTCTCTTCTACTCCAAGTCTTTCGAAAAGGTATTCGAACTTCATCCTGGAAAGAGGCTTGGTGAGAACATCTGCAATCTGGTCATCTGTCGAAATATATTGTAACTCGACCACACCTTTCTGCACCATATCACGATTGAAGTGATATCGAATCTCTATATGCTTCAACCTGTCGTGAAATGTAGGATTCACTGACATCTACACACAGCTTTGGTTATCATAGTGAATCACGATTGGCTCTGGAATCTGGCCAAACAATCCTGCCAGGAGTTTACGAAGCCATACTGCTTCTCGGGCTACTGTACTAGCAGCCATATGCTCGGCCACTGCAGTAATGAGTGCTACTGAGTTCTGCTTCCTGCTGCACCAAAAATCACTGCAGAACCCAAACTGAAGCAACATCCGAAAGAACTATTCCTATATGCAACACATCCAGCCCAATCTAAGTCTGTAAACCCCTGCAATCTCAGGTCACATTCTGAAGCATATCTCAGACCATATCCCACGGTGCCACGCAAGTATTTGAGCACATGTTTTGCAGCAATCTAGTGAATCTGCCTCGGCTCACACATAAATTGACTGAGAGCATTCACAGCAAAACATATATTTGGTATGGTGTTCATCGGATACATCAAAGACCCAATCAGCTGGCGATATATAGTAGGATCAATCAAATCTAAATCTGAAGCAGAATCCCTCAGCTTCTTCAAATTTGCATCCATCGGAGTAGCCATGGACTTGCAATCCAACATTCCGATTCTCTTTAGAATATCTATGGTGTATTTTCCTTGACCTAGGAAAATCTCCTTCTGCCTCCGCCATACTTCTAATCCCAAGAAGTAATGTATCAATCCAAGATCCTTCATTTCGAACTCAGAGGCGAGTTTCTTCTTACACCATATGATAAGTTTCTCATTTCCGGTGAGAAACACGTCATCAACATATAGTACCAAAATTAGTGGCTCATCATCCACAATCTTGTAGTAAAGGTTGGGGTCTGAATCACTCTGATGCAACTTCCACTCCATGGCTGAAATACTAGCAATGATCGATCTGGTGGAAGTATACAAGAGCAAATGTCTCATCATAATCGACTCCCTCTTTCTGAGAGAACCCTCTGGCAACAAATCTAGCCTTGTGTTTTTCAACACTCCCATTTGCTCTATGCATAGTCTATTGTGCCCATCTAGGCCTCTTCAGACCTACTGCAATATCTCTGGGAACATCAACTGGCTTAACTGGATCAATGGAATCGATGGGTTCATCCTCTTCTGCTAGCTCCTTCTTGAATTGGAGGGGGAGATGATCTCATCTCCTTTGGTTCTAGCATTTCTTCATCATCGATCTCCATGTTTGATCCTCTGCCTTTCCTGACAGCCATCTCTTCTTCAAAGGTCACATCCCTGTTGACTTCAATCTGTCTAGATCCAAGGATGTAGATTTTGTAAGCCTTTGAAGACACAATATATCCCACGAAAGTTCCCTTCTTGCCTGAAGGTTCTAACTTCGTTCTCTGGACAGCCAAATATCCGAAGGTGACCCACTTCTGGTTTTACTTCTGTGAAAGCATCCTCCAAGGTCATCCTTCTAGGCTGAGAGTCGTATTCCTGGAAGCTTCCTGTTGAACATCAACGGGATTCATGTGTCCACCACTTGTTCATTCGGAACAAGTCGCATCATCCTTTTCTTGTAGGCCATATCACATGGTCTTTTCCCTACAAGTCAAATCCTGACTAATGATTAGTGACATTGCATAATCAATGTAATGACAATAGTTTACACAGACATCTCGGCTAATACTTTAGCACAACAATCATAAACATGTCTTTCAAACACATCTGGGAACTATCTGGATGTCTGTTATCTCGATTCTCCACTAGAACATGCCATTAAGAGTGTGCACTACTCTAAGCATGCAAGAAGGAGATATCATCTAGACTAGCTCCAACATGTGTTCGTGAAATGTTATGTAGCTCAAATAAATAAAACAAGGTAAACTATATCAACTGCTCAACATACTTCCTGATAGATCTGCATATAATTAAGACATATAAGACAACACAGATCTATGTAAGCAAGAAAACCAAATACTTATCTCTTATTGGTTTTGTGTGTGGGCTCCCACTGCCTTCTTGTGGGAACCATGAGAGATCTCTATTCTTGCATTCTGGATCTTCATATCTCCAAGAAGAAGAACTATGAACGATCATCATTCCTTGACTTCTTGTGATGATGGTCTTCTTCTACATCAATAGTTGGGGCTTCATGCTTCCTTTTTATTGAACTTCAACAATCACTGGCATAATGACCATATGCCTTGCACCTGTAGCACTGTATCTGAGACAAATCCTTCTTCTCCTTCTTCTGATTTGGAGGAGGACTAGATCTCCTATCTTGGTGCTTGTGTTTGTAAAAATTTCTTCCCCTTCCCTTACCTTTCTTGGCATGGGATACGAATGCTTGATTCTCCTCAGGTTCAGCGCCATGAAGTCTTTGTCTTGCTTCTATTCTTGTCTCTTCCTGAGTGCAATCTGCCCATAGCTTATCAAATTTGGGTAGCTTGGATCTACCGCTTATACTTTGAATGAAAGACTCCCAAGATGGTGGGAGACCATTTAGAGTGGTAATGACAAGCTCCTTATCATCAATGGGATCTCCACTGGTACTAAGCTTGCCCCTTAGTTCTGTGATCCTCATGAAATATGAGGCAATGGATTCAGACTTGGACATCTTCATATTTGATAGTTAGTTCCTCAATGTGAGTGTCACATTGATACTACTATGTTCAAATAGCTTCTTTATGGTTTTGAACATCTTTCTAGCAGTCTTCTTACACCTGAGATTTGAGGAACCAAGTGATTTCTAACTGATTCCACTAAAACCCTTCTTGCTCTAGCATCATTCTTTCTCCAGCGAGATTTGTCTTCTTCGGCCTCTGGTTCTAGGACCTTCTCATTGACAATATGCAAGAGATCATTCTCTTCTAGTAAGAGAAGAACCTTAGACTTCCAAGTGATGAAGTTGGAGGCCCCTTCCAGACGATCTTCAACCTTCATTCCAATCATCTTGACTACAGATTTGGATCAGAAACACTAGCAAGAGCTAGGTCAAAAATGAAAGTTGGAATTTTGGAAAACTGACTCCACAGGTAGATGCGCCCTAGCAAGGCGAGTTGAGTAGAGGTAGGGCTGAGCCAAAACTGTGGAGAAAATAGGTCAGAAATTGAAACCCTAATTTCTGCTACAGCTACAGAATTGGGTCAAAAATTGAAAATTCTCAGAATTGAATTATGTCTTCACCAAAAGATGTGCCCTCCTTAGAGCGAAATTCCCAATGCTCTTTTTCTTCCAAAAAGTTGAGTGAAGACTTAGAAGATGAAACCCTAGTTTCGACAGTGTTCCGGCAATGTTCTGGCAGTGGCTTCTTCTAGTACCGCTCTGATACCATGTTAGTTTTTCATACATTCATAACATAATAATTCTGTTGCATATATAGGATCACTAGAAGAAAGACAAAGCACAAAACAATAACACAGAGTTTATCCTGGGAAACCCAATCGAGAGAAAACCCAGCAACCTTCGTATAGAGATGATAATTCTGAGAACAGAGTATAATAATGAGAGAGAAAAGATGGAAATGCTTTCCAAAGATAGAAACCCCAAAATAGTCTTCTCCTTCTGCAGGTGCGAACCTCTCTCTCCAAGTGATGCGAACTTGTGTGAAGTGGATGATTGAATAATGAGGTGAACTAACCTCTTATTTATATAAGTGCCAAACTGGACTTTTCCTTAATTGGGCCGACTTCTCTTGGGGAGCAATAAATAAATTAATTTTAATTTTTCTTTTGCTTGCTTTTCATCCCAAGGTTTACATTGATTCTTTCAAGGGTTTACATAATTAATTACATCAAGTTCATAAAATACAATCAAGTACAATAATAATAATATCTTAGGAGGTACAATCAAGTACAATAATAATCTTAGGAGGTACAATCAAGTACAATCAAATACAATAATAATATCTTCCGAAGTTGCACAAAATCCAACAGACACCACCTCTTCTTTGAATTCATAAATCCTCACTCTGCAATTCCCTTGACTCCAACACTCACAGCTCAGATTTGCAGAAAAGAATGACACAAATGAGGTGATTTCAGTGTTACATAGATAAAATTTAGGTTTTGTTAATGTTTCTCCCCTCACCACCTAAGCAAGTTGATTTTCCTTTTCTTTTCCCCTTTAACTTGGTCGTTTTTGGTCTTTTTGTGTACTTTAGGCCCCTTTCTACTGTCTGTTTCTTGCAAGCAGGAAACCTGCAAGAAATAGCCAGCAGAAACATGGACTTCTCTCAAGAAAAACAGATAGTTTCTCAAGAAATGGGTTTCTTGTCCAAAAGTAGAAAACTAACATCAAAAATGGCATTTCTGGTGCCATTTCCATTTCATTTCGGACAGGTTTTTCACAGAAATATCCCTATCGGAGATTATTTCTAGTAACATAGAAATAAACCATTCCTATTTCCAGAAATCAAGAACATATTTCATCCCCCCCCCCCCCCCGGAGTTAGACAAGCACATCCAAGCATAAACAAAACATCCAAGAGAAGATTTCAAGACATGCAAAGCGAGCTAAACCCAGAATTTCTTTCTCACAGATATACACGCATGGATATTCCTTGCATGTCCAGTAAAGAGTGATATACACACATGGATATTCCTTGCATGTCCAGTAAAGAGCTCTTGACTAGACTATCCTAGTCCATGCAGTACAAAAAGTATGTGAATAAACAAACCTCGGGATCAATCAGTAAAAAATTATTTCAAGCAAAGAAAGCAAATGCAGAGTTTTAAACAGAAAAGCAGGCCCAAATCTTATACTCCTTATGAACATAGCAAGTCTGGTTTATAAGACTTGCAACTAATTTCCCCTCAAAATAAACATGATTGCCAAATGTAAGTATAATAGCACTTGTAAAAACACAATTGAAATGAATAGATATAAGGAAGAGTAAACCAATATCCTTTTCACCCAAGCTAACAAGAAAGGGTGTGACTTCAGATATCATTGCTAGGAAAACAAAAAGGAAAGCATGGGCTGTTCTCTAGAGTAAAATATTAGTGACTCCAAAGCTCCAAATATCGAATAGGAAGTGTTGCTACATATCATGATTCCTTACCAATTGCACATTCAAATAGTGAAGGGCTTTCATTCTGGGACTCCCTTAAAGAGCATTCTAGTCGGTTGGAAGAAAACAATTAGGTGAAGAAAGGTCCTACAGCTCCATTGCAGAGACATCTGCACTAAGCTTGTTCGACTGATGTTAAAGAAGCTAGATGGGGAAGTAAAACAATCCTTGTTCTTCTACGTTTTTCTGGTAAAACAATCCTTGTTCTTCTACGTTTTTCTGGTACGAAACAAGCCCCTTTGAACAGGCTCATTGCTTCAACCCAGAATACAATTAATCCAGGTAATGGCAGAATACCAAAAACTAATTTGCCAAATGCAACAAAACACGCCAACAGTTCACAGAAGATCAAAGGCAGAAGAACACAAGGCCACTATGTGCTAGACAGAGCCATTATCTATTTTCACTGTTCCTAACATACATTAGTACAGTTGTGCCCAGTTCAAACCCAGGCATATCATCCAGCCTGCTCTGGGTGCCTTTTTCTCTGATTTTGAGCTGGCGAAGCTCGGGGTTCAAATGTAACTCTATGTATATTATTATTAGCCACCTATTTTCCCACCGTGGCTCAAATGTAACTCTCATGTATATTAGACACTCCCTGCAAGAAGCTGGATACGCTCACTGTATGTGTGCATCCAGAGAAGGCTGCATTGTTTTGCTCCTTAACCTCATAGGACTCGATAATAGTAATTTCATCAATTTTCCCAGTAATAGTAATCTTCAGTACTACTGACCAAATAACTCAATTTTTAGCCAAGAAATATGAAAAAACACAAGACAATAAATGCACATAAAAAGCTGAAAGACATGCCAAGAAGCTAATAACAGTAAATAGTCATCTTATCCAGTCAAACAAATCCTCAAATTCAGTTTAAAGTATTCACATGTTCCTCAATCCCATGTTGAAAGAAAAAACAGGTCGCTAGCCTTAAGAAAAGCAAAAGTAAAAGAGGGGGGGAAATAGACCTGGCACAAATTGTACTCGGGAGCCCATGATACTCTCTTAACAACTCCTTGATTCTTAGGCTTTGTCTGGACAGCCTTGGGGGCAAGACCATTCGATACCCCAGTGCCTTCCAATAACAAAATTGCAGCCATCAGAGGTCCAGAGCTCAAACCTCACGAGATTGCCTCTTCCAGATGTCAAACAAAAGCTAACACTACCCTTGATATTACTCTACTTAAGCTTCCTGATCATATAATGGGTCCTGTTATATCCCATTGATATCACAATTTCTAATGCAAAAGCATCTCATGACGTTTCTCTGACATACTATTTTCATTTACCGCCCAATAAAAAAGACTTGGGTTTGTTGGAAGCTTCAATCAACAGAAATCTTGTAAAAAATCTTCTGGGCAGTGGATCTTATCAACAATCCCCAACCTCGTTACATTTGGAGACAAAACAAAACACAAAAATAGATAGAGGAATCCCAACCCAAAGATATTACAACATAGTGCTACAAACCAGTGCTCTGAAATTGCCGAATAGCTTGATATTGAAGCCTAGGCAATATGTAATAGAGAAAGTGCTGTCATGAAATCTCCAAAATCCAGTTGGTTCTAAGATATAGCAATTGCCGCCGCAATGCTTTTGGCTGGAAAAACATATTCATGCTGCCCTGGATCGCGTTTTTAGTTTTGAAAAAGGGTATTGAAGGTATGTACAGGATCAAAGCATACCGTAATCATGAGAGGGAAATGGTCGACGGCATACCCGGCTGCACCTCACGCCCACTACCTACCGCCTCATTCGCCTCTCGATATTGTCATTATTGCAGGACGGGCATATCCCGTGTGCTCGTTCGAAGATTCCAACCGTTGATATATCGACACCTAAGCTAGTTTCGGCCTTCCGGTGCCGCCTCCTGTCGGTTTCGTAGACGCCCTTCGATCGTTGTAATCGGACGATCGAGGAAACCTTGTTTTTCTCGCAGCCTTATCACCGCTAATGTCGGCACTCCTTGTTTTACGATGGATTTTTTTGGTTATTAATATTATTATTGTTATTATATAGAATTTAAGATTGCATAATCCACAATGAAGGCTATCCGGAATTTTTTGTGATTGTTATTATTATTATTTATTATTTATTTATGTATAGAGTTTAAGATTGCATAATCCACAGTGGAGGCCATCCTGACTTTCGCTCCGGAACTTTGAAGTGTCGGATATTATGTTTCGGAAAATCTTTAGCTCCGAAACTTTGGAGTGTCAGACATTTTGAAAATGTTATCTTACATGTTGTTTCGTCTCTTCGATTATTTGAGCATAATTTTTGTACGGTGGATAATGGTTTTCACGGCAGAAAAGATCATTAAAGGATGAATATTTAGAAAACAAAATCTAATATATTTTTTTCAAATTTGAGATATAGATTTAAATATCAATATTAATAATTTAATTTTATATATAATAAATATTAATATTGATTTAGTTTGATTAATTTTAAATGTAATAAGTAGTAAATAATATTAAATGTTAATAAAGAATTAATATCACAATTCTATTTTCATGATTTCTATCATTTCTCATGTAAATTCATACATGTAATATATTGATGACATTATTTGTATTATATTAATTTTTTCAAACATGGTAATAAATGAAGATCACTATTTCATAATTTCCTAATAATAAAAATGGGTGTAATTTAAATATTATATGTTTTAGATTTTTTTAGCATATTTTAAGTGTCTTGTTTTATAATCATATATATTAACTATGGAAATTGGATAATTTGAGTGTTATGGAGTATTCAAAGAATCATAAATCTATTAATGGATTCAAAAACACAATTTAAACACTTTTAAATTTAAATTTTACCAAAAAGAAAAATACACCAAAACCCACCATAAAATCCAAAACTTAGAATAAATAAACTACTCTATAAAAATGCTCTCATGTTTATCCACACATTAATAACATGTTAATAACACTAGTTGCATATGTAATACCATTGCTCTATGCTCTCTTAATGAGTGTTCTCACTTATACCAGATTAACGAGATTTACATATTAATATATAGTATAGTTTTTACTGTTGTAAAAAAAAAAAGTGTGCTCACTTAAGTTCACATATTAACAAGAGCCACGAGGTGGCAATGTCATGCGCCATTGAGATCCATGGAGCTCAATTTTCCTAAATAAAATCTTTATGAAGTTAACAAACAAACAAACAAAAATCAATTTAAATAAGAAAGTGTGCCTTTAAAAAAGGGTTTAAGTTTATTTGAAGAAAATAATTGAAAACCACTCTCACTCAATTAGAGTACAAATTTTCCAATCCTGATATCCTTGGAGCTCAATTTTCCTAAATAAGATATTTGAAATCTGTATGTTGTAAGTTGACATAATAAGGTATTATGTTAAACAAAAAAAATCAATTTAAATAAGATTTTTGAAATCTTTATGACCTGAAATGACATAATAAGATACTACTCAAACCAATAAAATCAATTTTAAAAAAAAAATTGAATTGACAATAATAGGATAACATCCTCCATGTTAGTAATAGTATTATTTTCCCTATCTTTTTGCCAACTATGATAAATCCATTTTGCACTTTATTTTTTCTCATACTACTGCCCTTTTGCCCCAGATTGCCCAATTGTCGAACTGAACAAGACACAAAGACCCAAAATAGGCTATAGAAGACACAAAGACTAAGAATGGGCTACAACAAGTAAGTGCTTTCTAAATGATCTTGTTTATATTATACAATTTGGGGTGGACAAGGAAGGGTAATCTTCTTATATTCGAATGGAGCATATATGTGTGTGTGTGTATCAATTTACATGTGGTAGCTAAGGCATAGATAACTAGCACTTTGTGGCACTTAACTTATAACCTTTGAATATTCACTTAAGTTAAGTGACTATACTAATTGTATATTGATAAGTAATAAGTAAGAATTTTATGCTCAATTGATTTATGATAAAGATACCCAAAATTATATAATTCAAACCATAATAAAAATAACAGTGGTAATCCTATTAAAAATATAAAAAAAATACAAACTTTCACGATCATATATTTTTAATAATATTTTATTAAAAAAATTAATATAATTTATTAAAAAATTCCATGACTTAGTTTTTTATCAAATACACAATATATAAACTTAACTTATTTATTCAAACTTAGTAATATATACTTTAGCAAAACAATAAATAATGTAATGTGAACTCTCGAGTCCTTAGTTAGTTTGGTTTATGGATTTTTCATATTACAAAGTATGTCTCCCACTACCCCACATATATAAGAGGGGATGTTTTCTTAGAATTGCGGCTAGTACATAAGTAGAGCATGTAATTTCTTGCAAAAAAAACCCATGGAATGACTTATGGATCGTTCCATATGAAAAAATCACTTTGTCCATTAGTTACTACAATGTTCTCCCATGCCCTTCAGGCATTCTCAAATTTGTTTAAGTAATATCTTAGGGGTTTGTTAAATTTTCATAATTCTATTCTCCTACATGTTGTTACCGATCTATCAAATTTGCACCAGATTATGACCTAAGTTATTTTGCCTATTTTTCTCATAGCACATGGACTGCTATGATCTATTGTCTCCTCAACCCTCCAATAATTTGGAGTCTTCGACAACATGTCTTTCTTCTTCTTTGTTTAGCTTCTCTCTTAATGGATTAATATTGATTGCTCTAAAGTATCTCTGACTTTGTGCATACACACACCTTTGTCTTTCAAAAATCACTTGAAGGGAAGTTCTAGAATAGCCTTGGGTGAGGAAGGTACCTTCGAATTAAAGGAATCAAGCGTTTCATACTTTCACTTTGTTAGTCATATATGTGATGTATGATTTTCTTGGTGTATGTTTCAGTTATTGCACGTATATTTGGAGAAAGTTGTCCAAATCTACACTGTAGGGAATCTTTGACAAGTTCCTAATAGCTTCAAGTAGGTCCTTGACATCCTTAGGATACGTGTTGTTTGCTTCTAGATCTTAGTCTAAGTAGGTTTCTTTCCTTTTCATTCTCTTGCTCTCTTAATATCACATCTAACTAAAGGTTTTACCTAAATACTGGATCAATAAACACTAGGTTATTTTCTAGATTGATTCCCAAAAAAGTGAAAAACGAATAAAAAAAATGTTTGAGGTTTGTTTGTTTTTTTTTTATTCAAGTTTTTTTCCCTTGTAAAATACAAGAAAAATCATAATTTCCATTCCCAATGAAGAGAAATTACATTCTATAAATGCTCATTACTGTAATACCCCATTTTGACCCTTAGGATATATTAGCTTTTAATGTAAACAATGTATACATGTGATGTATGTTTTCCTAGCATGGAGCTCAAGGCCAAGGCCCCGCTAGTGGAAGCTCGAATTTTATTTAAAAGGAAAGTATTAGATATTATGTTACCCATGTGCTATTTAGCCATGGAACATTGTAAAAATGATGTAAATAAACATCATGCAATAAAATACCAAAACTGGCTATGGAAGCAACTAATGAGAAGGGGCCATGTGTATCCACTAGAGAGTGGTGAGGGGGTTGTGGGATTGAACCATAGGCTGCCAAATGTCATCTTGAGAACCCATTTGACTTTCTTTGCTGGGATTTAATTTTGTGTAAGAAGGTTGTTGAAGAAATCAGTCCATCGCTTCAATGGAGCATGGGCAGCCCAGAAATACGTATGGAGGAGTATGGGATCTGTTTTCTTGTACCACAAGTCACTCTACCTCATGGGAATTGGTTCTTCCTCATCCCCATTCCATTATTGAACAGCCAGCATCAATTTTCATCCATTACGAATTATCAGCAGTGAGAAAAACCAGAAATCGCAACTTTGCAAAAACCCAGGTTTTGAAGAGCCATAAACGCCCAAAATTGGTATTTGACAGTGAAATCCAATGGGGGATCCATAGATATGAACCTTGGGGCGAAATTGAGAGGATTAGATACGCCAAAATCCATTGGAAAACCCAGTTTTTATAGCCCAGAAGTCCAGTGACGGGATTGAGTTATTTGATGACAGAATTGTGAGAAATCCAAGTGTGAATGTTTGAACAGAGGATTGGATTGCTTGAATTTAGCTTGAGATGTCTGTAGCTCTGTGGTTGAGCTCATTGGCTTAGCATTGCTCTCCTTTGTCTTTTGTATGCTTGATAAACCCAATTGTGTGTTGACTTGGCATAGTTGTTGAGTGAAACCATGGCTGTGAGTGAGCCCATTTAGTTCCTCCTTAGTAGATACACAACCCAGCTCAGGGGTGATCTCTCAGCTGAAAGAATATAGGTTGGACAAAGATCTATGGTTGGGTGGAACGTTTCTCTCACATAGCCAGTTGTTTGGACAGCTTCTTCTTCAAGATAAGTATTCTTCGTGGTTTAATTTATATGCATTATGTGTTCTGCAACGTGTTAATTCTGAATGTTAATTGTTCATGTTAATGAGATGAAATGAATATCTTAGTATGGTTGATACGAAACTTGTGCATAGCTTGAGAATGGGACTGATTCTCTGTTTGATTGATTCATCATCTGCTTGGGATAGATATGTTGATGCATCCCCTTCTGCGTGTGTGTCATTATGGTTATTCCGCTGTGTTTATATTGCATATGTATTTGCACACACAATTTTTATTTATCCATGAATTTCTTACTAACGAATGGGGTTAAGATTGTCAAATAAGCCCGGTATGTTTGGTCATGTTTCCTTCCTTGCATTGGATTGATGGAAGGGAATGTGACAACTACATTTCAAGGCCATCTCATGAATTGTTGTTAGATTAAAAGGACTCAAAATATACCATAACTTAATCACATAAATTTTTGAACTCAACTATTTCTACACATCAAACTCTCATATATATGAATTTTTTATACAAAAACTAACCCAAAGGCTTTTTCAACAATCCTTTCAATAATGTTTCAGTAAAAATGAGGCATACTAACATCACAACTTTGAAATATGATCACATAATAGGGTTTGGACATAAGATTCCATCACTAAAAGATAACTAACAACTACACATAACTAAAAGAAACTAGATAAAAAAATATTTTCATTACAAGATTGGAAAGAGTGATAAGAGAATATGACATCCTTTTATTCTAGCATTATTCCCATTCCCACCTCATGTTAGAGACCTTCTTGGGAAAGAGCATATGCCTTAGCATTGAGCTCTCTCTAGATAGGGCATCCTTTGATTCTAGCACTATTCTCATTCCCACTTCATGCTAGAGACCTTATTGGGAAAGAGCATATTCCTTAGTCTTGAGCTTTCTCTAAACATGAGCATAAGAAATGGAACTAAAAAAAAAGTAATCCATTTGAACTCCTCATAAATTGGACTAAGAGATAAGTTCTCCATCATATGAACTTCCTTCATTCAATTAATAATCACCATGGAATCACCAAAAACCTAAATTTGTAAAGCCCCTTTATCAATATAAAGCTTTAATAGAAGTTTGAAAGAAATGAGTTATGCGTAATTATCACTTCCCCCACCCACCCCTACCTTGAACCTACATATATGAGATTCATCAGAATAAATTACCCCCCCTACCCAACATCTAAGAAGATTGCCTTGGCAAACTCCATCAAAATAACTCCATACACCAATCTTATCAAATATATTTATTTGATAATTTGCCTTATCAAATATGACTTATCTTTGAGCAACACATTGGAAATAAAGGATGTGTTTGACCTCAAAATATTTTCATTCCAAGCAAGCCATATGCCCTAGGCTACAATCAAAGGAAGAGCTAGATTCTTTTCCAAAATTTTAAGCACTTATGTATAGATTTTGCTAGCATTATAGAACCCCAATCAACATTATAGAACTGCATTTGATTCTTCCTTGTTTGCCAAGATCCCGGTGCAATGCAAAAGAGCCATAAAGCAAACTTTCACTTAACATTAAATCTTAAATCTATTGTTGGAGACATTGCCAGTTAACTTTAAATCTTAAGAGATCCTTTAATCACATATATTTTTTCTAATCACATAAATCACTCATTATTCTTACATAAAGTTTTAAAATATATATTTATTAATTAACCTTAAATTTTTCCAAATATATACCCATAATATATTGTTAATATAAATAATATTTATTCTTATGTAATCACTTAAAGTTTAAAAAAATCATTTTACAATTTTCACAAATAAAATAATTGACTTTTTGTTATGTTCAACCACTTAATCAATATTAATTCCATTAATTCTGAAATGAAATTTCTATCATTAAAAATAAACATTATTTAAAACAAGTAAAATTAGTAGCAAAGCTGCTTATACCTGCCTCTTAGAAATATTTTAATGTAATAGTAGTACATGATTAAAAATTAAAAGTTAAAATAATTATGTAACATTTTAACAATGTATTAATGTTGGATAGTTTGAAAGCAAACTAAAAGTGACATGTCTTACTTTATGCTTTTAAAAATTGAAATATATATGTCTTACTCTAAGCTTTTAAAAATTGAATTATATTTTGAGATATCTAAGTGTTAGCAACTATTAATCAAGTAGTGATGATGACATTATGAAATGTAAGATTAGTACAGTTAATTTTTTTTTTTTGTATAAAAAAAATATGAGAATGCCACAATAGGGTTTTGGGTGAATTCTTGTGGGAATGCAGAGTGAGATACACGGCCTGATGCATGAGCCAGATGAGGGTTTTGGGTGAATTCTTATAGGAATGCAGAGCCAGAGACACACGGCCTGATGCATGAGCCAGATGATACGTATATTATTCAAATAAAAAACCTCAATTGCAGAGTTTATTGTAGGCAATGATATCGTTCTGTCTTAAAATTTAAGATTGTTGAATTTAACGACATTTGGCAGCACTTGCAACACTGACACTGAACATCTCCACCATCCAGATGGCCTTCGGCAGTGATCGACCCTTGTCGTTCACCACTCCTTCCAGAGAGGAGTCCTGGAATTACTACATGGTGAGTGATGGCTGCATGCTTCAATTTTTTTTTATGTAATTAGCATTGGCAGAAACTGAAATTTTGTAATAATAATGAATGCAAGTTGCAATCCCATTGGAAAATCTGAAGGCTGCGAATCCGTCTACCAATTGAGTGAAAGAGGGGAGGTAATATTTAGTAAGGCGCTGCGTGTGTTAAAAGAGGGTGTAGCATTTGTGCTCAAATTATAAAAACTGAGTTTACATGACCACTGCACTTCGCAGGAATAAGCATGCATTTTACCCTATCTATAACCATCGCAGTATAGAAGGATTGGCCTTACTTCTCTATAGAATGAAGAATCTATAGTTTTTTTTCTTTGTGCAGTGCCTGGAACAATTACAAACAATTACGATATGCACATTTGTGTCTAATGTGCTTCTACAACATTACAATAATCAGATGCAACATACTAAATGATATGGTTCATACAGTAACATATACTGTGAGCAAGGGAGAGTCATGTGGATGACCCTGTCATAACTGTGTATTTAATCAAGCATTATTGCTCGAGGAACATCCCTAGGAGTGATTTTCGGGAGTATTTTAGTGGTAATTGCTTTAGAGAACCTGTTACATCAATTCATGTATACCGTAGGTAAGGAAAAGATGGTTCATTTATTCCAGGGGATTATCTCTCTCGGTAGGTTCCTGGCATCTATAATACGTACATAAACTCATTGAGATTGAAAAAGTAGAGTCCCAAGTGGACCAGTTATGTATTTGATTAACCTTGTAACAGAGATGCTTTTAACTTGAGATGTTAATTTTGCAATCTCTCCTATAATTCAATTTCTTTTAACTTAATCTAACCCCTACTCAGCTTCTTTGACGAACTATCTCTATTAAGATAGAATAAAGGTTGTTATCAAAGTGAGTATGTTATTTAGCGTAACATATAAAAGAAAGGCATCACCTGCCGCCCGTTTCACCCAAACCAAACCCTTTATGCCAAATAAGTCAAAGTGTTGCAAACATTTCAATGCACTCTACATCTGGCAGCCATGCATTATATATCTATTTGTTAATCTATGTAGTATATCTATGTCAAGTAAAATATTTATTTTTTAATAGGTGCATCTCTATTATGTAACAACTGGATCGAATTTGCCTTCGTTTTCTGCCAGCCGTTTGAGATACAGAAAAGTGATGTCGGCGGACGACTTCGGCTACTAGCCTAGATTCTTGTTCATATCCAGCCGGATGCTTACTTTGTTGCTGGCCCTGGTATATATATATGTATATATACATACATTGTGTAATTATTTATGTAATCTTCAGTCTAGATCTGATGTCTTTTGGTGTATATTCACAGCTTATATGCTGAGTGAAGACGCTTGGAATCTTCTGGAGATTGATGCACACAGGACAACCCAAAGGATTTTCAAGCGAGCTCTCTGTATCCGCAGAGACAACAATGTGAGTATTGCTCTCTGATTCTTTAAAATCTATGCCAAACGTCTCTGTTTGAGCAATAACAGTTGTTATAAATTAACAGTGATGTTGATGGAAAATTCAGGTGAAGGCCGAGACAGAGGCGTTTATGGGTGAGGCCAAGCAGAGGCTGTGTGAAGCTGCACTCAAATTGGGTGCGGATTTTCTGGTGATGGGTAGCCATGGCCATGGTTTTCTCAAGAGGTACGTTCCTGCTCTCAAATTTTGGGGGCATTCTTCTGTTTTATCTGTACAGTCTGAGGAGTTGTGTAAATCTGATGAATTTGAGGCATCTGCATGGATTTGAGTAGAATGGAGTCTGATTGATTTGAATGGGATGTGCAGGGTTATTTTGGGAAGTGTGACTGAGTATTGTTGTGAGAATGAAGTCTGCCCTATTGTAGTGGCTAACAAGAAAGTCTGCAACAACATTCTGCCATGAAAAAAAATTTAAAAATGATATAGCGATGTCTATAGTTATGGCCTTAGTGTATAGTAACAGAGGGGAACCAAATATACTACTTTATTTTGTTAAGACTTCTTCAATTATTGGATGTCCATGTAGCTATGTTGAAACCATGAATTTGGAAAATTCATGATTCCTCCATTTGTATATCGGGGATGGTGGTAAAATCCCAGTCAGTTCTCATTTGCCAGTAAACACATCGATGTTACAAATTCCAACTTATTACATCCTGATACTAGTAATGTTATCACAAGAATCAATGGAATCAGTCTTGTACATCCATGATTATAAATTCAAATACACTAAATGTACGGCCTCCTCTAGGCCATGGCCAACGTCTCCTGCTCCTTGCGCCTGCGTGAGATGTTCGTCCCCTCTTCCAATGGTGTAGGCATTTCCTTCCATAGTGGTTTTATTTTTATTTTTTGCAGTTTTATTTTTATTTTTTACAGGTTTCATATGGCAGCGGAGATGCTCTTTGTCTATGGTGGTGGATTTGAAAATATGCATTGATTTCAGTGAAAGGCGGTGAGAGGCCGTGTTAATTGTCACCGACACAGTGTAAGCTCAATGAAAACTATACACTATACACTTTTATTTTTGTGAGGATTATTACTACCATACCATGTCAATGAAATGAAATGTATGGAAGATCATTATTAGCATACCTTGTCAATGAAATGAAATGTCTTTGGCCAGCTATCACATGCATTAAATTACCTGTCATTTGATAGACCTTTGTTGTTATTTGCAGATGAAAGGCAGGGAAAGAGTAGCAGTGAAGGCGGTGAGGTTCAGGAGGAATCAATACATTGTATGCGATGTTATGAGAAGATTGTGGCAGCTGTGTTATGAGAAAAGATTGTGGCAGTGCTGAATTAGCGGTAGTGCTGAATTAGCGGTGAGCTCAGAGGACCAGCTATGGCCCGTGTTAGTGTCAGACAATTATTACATGTACTAAAGATTATTATTACATATACCAGGTAGCAATTTTAAAAAAAATTAAATTTTATTTTATTTTATTATTATTTAAAAAAAAATGTCACGTCTCACCAGGGGTATTTAGTCAAATCAAACTTATTCACCAATCATAAAAAAGTAATATGAAATTTTAAAAATTTAGAAAAATATTATTCATTTTAAAAAATTCAAATTAATAAACAAAATAACGTAAACTTTGAAAAACTAGTGAAAATTTTAATTTAAAATTATAAAGTCAAAAGCATCGGCAACCAAGTGATTGCTATATAACCTGCCAGAGATAGATATAAAAAATCTAACTCTCCACTAATTAACTCAGCCTACTTTACTGAATCATCGATACTACACAAAATATATCTAAACTTAACCAATTACTTTTCATACAAGATAACGAATTGAAACAATTATAAATACATCCTAAACCAACTTTGTCTTATACCATATCCATCCCTTCTTTACCTTTATGTGTCCTAAGTGTATAGGAAAATAAGTTAATGATTAAAAAATATATGTCCAGAAAAGAAAAGGTTCACATCGAATAGGAATAGTTTCTTTGTCAACATTGATATTCCACTTGAATATGTGTAAAGAATATTGTTGTTTGATACTTGTCCTATGTTAGATAAATTAACTAAGAAAAGTAATTAACTAGTAATTGTCTAAAAGGTGCAAAAGTACGTTAAAAGTGAAAAAAAAAATAGTAAAGTAGATGTGATAAAATGAAAATAGAGCAATATGGAAAAAACAAAAGACAAAAGATAAAATTGAAATGAGTTTGAAAATTTCTTAAAAATGTACAAACATTGAAGACATATCTATAATATTAACGATTAGATTAGGATAAAAGTTGTGTTAGATAGGTAGATGCATAAATGGAGGAGAACATCAACAAGCATTAGCCTAATAAAAAATCAAACATTAAAGCATGGAACAAGGTCCTAGGACAAGTGGAGAATGTAAACATTATTTACAATAAAGTTTATGTGCAAAACAACTTCACATGTAAAAAATACAACTTGATAAGTCTTTGTTTATGATTAGGACTAGAGCCACCATGTTTGTTGTATCATGGACTCTCAAATATGTATGTGTAGAGTTTTTTGTGATGTTTTAAATAGATGGTCCACTCAATTTTGAACTTTGCTGGTACTTATGGACACTCAAATGCTCTACCGTCATCCATTGTTTTCCATCAGGGAGTTTATGTACTCCATAGCATTCACTTTCATCAAGCCCTAAAATTGTTGGGAGTTTATGAGCTATGTTTCCATTTTAGCAAGTATGCACATTCCTCTTTAAATGAAAGTGGCAAAAAAGTATAGATAGTATGTCAGTTAAAAAGCAAAGACAACTCATAGGTGTGCATTGCATGACTTTTAACACTCTTATTTAAATTTATGGATACCAACATACTTAATAAAAAATGTATTTGTACATTGAATGAGTCTAAACTATATTGGAACTATAGTTGCAATAAGTATATGTGTATTTCACCATAGATGTATTTCAAAAGATAAAGTATTCCTTAATTGAGTACATGGATTTTAAGTGTTACATGATCTTCTCGATTCTTCAAATGTTTTTGGTAGATCCCTTAAGGGTATCCAAATATTATGATAGAAGTATTGGGGGAATTTGTTCACGTTCTAATTTCCTTGTATTTCTTTATAGAAAAGACTACCTTATCAAGTCTCCCCTATATATGGGCCTCATTAGAGCATTGGTTTTTCAATGATCTATTATCCTTAGAGTGGATTCCAAAAAAGGTAGAAGAGTTGGCCTAGTCTACCTCCCATTGTTCTAAAAGGTAGTTCTCAGAAAATCTAATTGTTGATGGTTTTCCCTTGCCATTGATCCATCTACCCTAATAATGCTTGTGAGATCATTGTAAGATCCCCATTCATTGCGTGTTTACAAAATACATGCATGCTTGGACTTTTGGTCTCCTTAGAGATATTGAATTATAGATTTCTACCAATAGAAAAGTAATTTCTTGTAGATGAGATCAAGCTTCAAGGATGTATGGAGTTTTCTATCTCTAGAAGATCATCATTGCATCTTGATTATAAATTGGGTAGACTCATTGCCGGCAACAATCAAATAGTGTGAAAACAATCAAATTATAGTAGAGGAAATATTGAACAGAAAAAAGTAACAATTTTGAAATGTACCCATAATATGAGCTTAAAAGGAAGTGATATTATAAGGTAACCATAAAGCTTGGACAAGATACATTGATGAAATGGGCAGCCATCATTCCCTCATATATTGTATTGACCATAGAATCTAGTAGGATCAACCATCTTGAACTTTGAAGTCTTTGTCTTTCAAACCCTATCCACTCATTTAGAAATATTCCAACACAGAAAAGACAAATCAAATGACATTTTCTCGATGGTACATATCTCCCAACCATTTGCAATATATATCTATATACAATTTGATTTCCATTTTTAGTATTTTCTTAAAATTTATCCATATAGGTGAAGATTTCCATATAAATATTCACAATGATAATCAAATACTTTTATCCATAAATAATGGGATGACCTCCTTAGTATAGGTGAAGATTCATGCTATTAGTGCTTAGAAATATCCCTACCACATCACATGTTAGATATTTTAATCTTTAGATCTTCCTCTTACATAGATGTTAATCATTATAGTTTTGAATAGTTTAAAGTTATTAAGATTAAAGTAGCTTTGATAACACTGATTTGTACACAGGGTAGGATTTGTTACCAAAATTATGAGAGAACTTTTCACTACTTCATTTGTATCATTTTTTACCTTTTTTATACTAATTATGTAGAAGATTGAATTCACTTTTATCTAGTTTGATATGTATGTAGACAATAGACTTATATCCCTCACATCTCACGAACATGGATCTTTTATGGAAATGTAGTTTGGTGTGTAGTCTCGTAGTTTTGTATAGATCTCTATTCTTAGAATGACTCCAAGGTTTATGTTCTCAGTGTAACCTACATGCAAACAAGAATTTGACAATGCAATGACAATCATGACTTTGGGGTCAAGTTTATCTCTGGTTAATCACCAAGCGGGCATACATGAAATGGTGATACTTCTTGGATTCAAGGCTTGTGTTATTCCATGTTTGCAATGCTTATGTTAAGGTTCCAATTGAGTGACACGCACTCCAACATTATATGTAAAAAAACCATCAAGGATTCATATCCAATTTCCAATTCTTTCAATCATGAAGTGGTGAGGACACAGAAGTGGGGTGTCCTCTATTGTGAAAGCGGTGCCTACTGGGGATTGGAAATGAGACCAAACAAGGAAATGATGGGGTATAGAGGATGGTACCCTATGAATTCTCTCAACCTTCTTTGGATTGTCTATTTTAGCACCTTAAAACTTAAACCTAGATCTATCAAGCAAGAGAGGAATCAAATTTCTTGAGTTTAAGATAAAAAAAAATACACCTCAAGAAATTGGATCCCTCTCGGTGTTTAATAGATCCAGGTTTAAGATGAATCTATACTAGTTTTAATATCAATTCCCACACACATATATTGTTATATGCATGTCCATATAAATAGGAGAATATATCATAAAAGATTAAAAATATTTAAAAATTAAAATAAATTTGTAATTTTTATAATATTTTATTATTATTAAAAAAAAGACGTTTACATTATACAACTTAGGATATATATATATATATATATATATATATATATATATATATATATATATATATATATATATATATAAACTTTAATAAAAAGCTTGTAGCCGATTTATTATGTCCCCGACATATATGAATCGGTCGGAGGCATTAGTTTGGGTTGCTGTTGATAAATATTTGCTGGACGCAATGTTTAACTTTAGAGTTGGTAATTTTTTTTTTTGTTTTAATTGTAAATGGGTTGTTTTGTTGGCTTGTGATTGGGGCCGTCCGTGGTGACGCCCGCCTCGGATGGTGTGGCCCAGGAGGCGGCGGCGCGATGGCGTCATGCCTCGTTGTTCGGGATGTCCTCGGATGTTGTGACCGAGGTGGTTTTTGTGTGCATGGTTTAAGGTCTTAAATGCGAGCAGTGTTCGAGGTTGGTCATTTTATTGTTCCGTCCTTCCACTTCCGCTCTATTGCTGTAGATGGAGATGTGTCGTCGTTCCAGCTCCGGTGTGGAAAGAAGCTGGCTGTGGGTCGTCCTTCCCCATTGTTCCAGGTCGAGATGTGTCGTTCTTCCGCTCCGGTGTGGAAAGAAGCTAGATGTGGGTCGTCCTTCCCCTGAGGTCTTTCACTTGCAAATTCGGTGGCAATGGCGTAGTTCGTCTGGTTCAGTTTCGATGTGGTTTTTTTTGTGTTTAATGCGAGGTGTGGGGTTTTGTGTGCATTGTTCGAGGTGCTCCGCGGGGTTTTGTGTGGGTTGTCCTTCTGCTGCGGTGTGGAAAGACGTTACGTGTGGGTCGTCCTTCCGGTCCTGATGTCCTTCACCTGCAAATTCGGCGGCAATGGCGGAGTTCCTCTGCTGCAATTTCGACGTGATTTTTTTTGTGTTTAATGCGAGGGCTGGGGGTTTCGTGTGGTTGTGGTTTCGACAGTTGTGAGGTCGTAGTTTCATATGCACTGTGTTGGCAGCCCAGAAAATGGGTGAGCAAATAAAATGGTTGGATGCGATGGCGAATTTATGTGTAGCATTTATTTCGCTATGGCGGGCTGTAATTTATGGCGGGTTTTTGGTGGTTTTATCAGCGTTCTCGCTTCAGCCTCCTCTACCATTTTTCAGTTGTGTTGTTGTCTACTCGGTTTGGACGATATCTGCAGCTGTTGCTTTCTGCCGGTTTGAAGTCTCAGTGCTGGTTCGCTGGTTCAGTTATGCGTTTGCATTTTTTTGTGCAATTTTTAAATGAAAACAAAAGACAGGGTTTAGGGTTTCAAATGTAGTAGGGCTTGTTCGTTGGTTTCTGGTAGTTAGGGTTTTTTTTAATTTCAAAGACATGATAAATGATTTTGCTGCATCTGGGTTGAATTTTGCGTTTGCAAAGGAATGGTTGTCTTTTGTTGTAGACGGTTGCTATCGGCATTGATGTTTAATCAAATAAGTTAATTAGGATTTTTGGTGGTTTTATCAGCGTTCTCGCTTCAGCCTCCTGTATCGTATTCGGTTCTGTTATTGTCTGCTTGGTTTGGACGATATCTGCAACTGTTGCTTTTCGCCGGTTTGAAGTCTCTTTACTGGTTCGCTGGACCAGGTATGCCTTTGCATTTCTTTGTGCAATTTTTAAGTGGAAAGAAAAGACAGGGTTTAGGGTTTTAAATGTTACAGAGCCTGTTGATTGGTTTCTTCTAGTTAGGGTTTTTTTATTTCGAAGACACGATAAATGATTTTCTGCATCTGGGTTGAATTTTGCGTTTCCTTGCTTTTCGCCGGTTTGAAGTCTCTTTACTGATTCGCTGGACCAGGTATGCCTTTGCATTTCTTTGTGCAATTTTTAAGTGAAAAGAAAAGACAGGGTTTAGGGTTTTAAATGTAACAGAGCCTGTTGATTGGTTTCTTCTAGTTAGGGTTTTTTTATTTCGAAGACACGATAAATGATTTTCTGCATCTGGGTTGAATTTTGCGTTTGCAAAGGAATGGTTGTTTTTAGTTGTAGGCGGCTGCTATCGGCATTGATCTTTAAGCAAATAAGTTAATTAAAAACGTGGTTTAGGGTTTCAAATGTAACAGAGCTGTTGATTGGTTTCTTCTAGTTAGGGTTTTTTTTATTTCGAAGACACGATAAATGATTTTCTGCGTCTGGGTTGAATTTTGCGTTTGCAAAGGAATGGTTGTTTTTAGTTGTAGGCGGCTGCTAACGGCATTGATGTTTAAGCAAATAAGTTAATTAGGCCATCAATTAAGTTAACATGGACCATTTTTTAGCAAACGGAAGCAATTCAGTTATGGAAAATTGGTTCAAAGGGGCAATGCATTGAAGCTCGAGTAGGGTTTGGAAACAATATGTTTATGAAGATATGTGTTTGAAGAGGAGCCTCGCATAGGAGGTAGCCATCTTTAACATATGAAGTTGGTTTCTAGTGGCTCTTTCGACGTGGTTTTCTTTGTTTTTGATTAGTTTTTCTATAGAGTACTGTTGCTTTGCTTTGATTAGTTTTCTTTCAAGTTGCTGCTTCACGGGCACAATGTGAGCGACCTTGATAGAAACTCCTGTTCCTGTAGCAATTTCCACTCCTACATCTGTAGCCACCAGAGCTGGCGAGTGGTTAATCCCATTCCTGCTAGTCCTTCCTTCTGCATGCATGTTATACACAGTAATCAGGACTAAACATTAGAGAATTTTGATTTCATGTTACGAGGACGAAAAAATATTAGCACCACTCGTTACCAGAATGCTGATATATTGGAAATCAGCTTTGATAGTGTTAAATAATGTTGTGCGAGGGTGGTGGTGGGGTCAAGTGCACAAGTTGATTCACCCACTACCCCCACGTTCATGGTAGTGAACTCCACATATGGGTGTTGCTTAGTAATTAAATTGAAAAGAGTAATTCTTCTTGAAGTAATTAGTGCAAGTGTCTTTTTGCATTATATAATCTTACTTTGGAAGCATTGCCAAGTTAAAATCCAAATGGACAGAAAACACAATTATTGCCTGCAATTGTTTAAGTTTTACTGCTTTTCCATCGGGCAACACTTTTGCTATGACTGTTTCAATGTCATTTTCGTTAGCAATGGCTTTAGCTGTGCCCCAGTTGTCACCTGTGACCATAATGTCTTTCAATCACAAGGTGCCCAGAATATTCACAACGTCCATTGCTTTTGGCTTCATTGGATTTGATATGGGAATAACTGCAAGTGCAACTAATACTTCTGTTTTGGCTTGTTGTTCAATCACTTAAAGATATTTATCAACATCTGTTGCCATAGAAATTCTTGATCCTAGGATCATCTGCCTGTTGCCAGCCACTATTTCTTGCTGTTGACCACAGCCTTGATGCCCTGGCCTGTCACACTTTGAAAATCTTGTGCTTCGAAGAAATTGGATTTGTTTGAGTCTGTTTCGTTTTTCAATTTTGTGGCATGCTCAACGATTGGCTTTGCCAGAGGATGTTCACTGTTACTCTGCAATCATTATAAATAATTAATCATAATCTTAATATAATATTATATAACATTTATAAATTAATATAAATGTAGTAACAATTAAATATAATAATATTAATATGTTGCATATTTATTAATATTTTATGAAATTAATGAATATATTAGCAGGGTGATCATTATTAATGAACGGTAATAATTGTCATTATATCAAATCCTTTAGGAGGGTTTACTCAATATAAAAAACAAGGGTTTTAATACTTGCCATCAATACCCAATTTGCATGTTTCCATTTGAGATTTTTTTTGGATATTGTCATGAACGAAATTTTTACAGAGACAAAAGTAATTTTATTGGGGCTTCGTTGGGGTATGATTTACATACATAAGTTCAGTGGTATACACTAGTTATATAATGCTTTTCAATCACAAGGTGCCCAAAATATTCACAATGTCCGTTGCTTCTGGCTTCATTGGATTTGATATGGGAATAACTCCAAGTGCAATTAGTACTCCTGTTCCGGTTTGTTGTTCAATAACTTGAAGATATTTATCAACATCTGCTGGCATAGAAATTCTTGATCCTAGCATCGTCTGCCTGTTGCCAACCACTACTTCTTGCTGTTGACCACATCCTTGATGCCTTGGCCTGTCACACTTTAAAAATCTTGTGCTTCGAAGAAAATGGATTTGTTTGAGTCTGCTTCGTTTTTCAATTTTGTGGCATGCTCAACGATTGTGTTTGCCAGAGGATGTTCACTGTTACTCTGCAATCATTATAAGTAATTAATCATAATCTTAATATAATATTATATAACATTTATAAATTAATATAAATGTAATAAGAATTAAATATAATAATATTAATATATTGCATATTTATTAATATTTTATGAAATTAATGGATATATTAGCAGGGTGATCATTATTAATGAAGGGTAATAATTGTCATAATATCAAACCCTTTAGGAGGGTTTACTCAATATAAAAAACAGGGGATTTAATACTTGCCATCAATACCCAATTTGCATGTTTCCATTTGAGATTTTTTTTGGATAGTGTCATGAACGAAATTTTTATAGAGACAAAAGTAACTCTATAGGGGCTTCGTTGGGGTATGATTTACATACATAAGTTCAGTGGTATACACTAGTTATATATATATATCTATCTATCTATATATATATATATATATATATATATATATATATATACGCTTTTGTACAGATTATGGGAAATAATGCTTGTTTATCAATTGCATAGAGCAATAGGTCCAGGAGGTATCTACAATCATGAAACATTTTCTTTTACATCGCTAGATTTTATACTTCAGAATGTTTTTCAATGATTCTGTTTTTGTTATTGTTATTAAAAATAACTCATTTTTAAGCCATGTATGGACTGAGATGGCATATATAATTTAACGCTATATGACATTTTTAAATTTTTATGCAACATTGTTAGCTTGGCATATACCTTATATCATGCTGCAAACTAAGATGCAAATTTAAGTAGCTGTATCTGGCAGTAAACGGTTGCATTACAGATCCTACAGACCCTAACTGTATTTAACATATTTAACTTGTAATTTTCAGATCCTGGATAAAATATTTTAACAGCATCATATTTAATTTGTACTTTTCAGATTCTTCTTCAATTCATGCAAGTCTTCTGTACTAAATGTCTTTTCAGATCCTATTTCAATTCATCGAAGTCTTACCTGTTAAATGAACCCGACCATTGTAATCTTAATTCTACATGTCAAAATTAACAAAACATCTAAATGTCAAGATATGACACCACAACAAATATATATGCGTTTTTGTGAAAGTTTCAGGTCTTGCATCCGGATTTAATGAACGCCATTATTCGAATATTGTGTGCTTAACACAAGTATCATTTATTATGTCCCTGACATCTATTTTTCGGTCAGGGACATTAGTTTGGGTTGCTGTTGATAAATATATGGTGGATGCAATGTTTAACTTTAGACTTGGAAAAATTTGTTTTTTTTTTAATTGTTAATGGGTTTTTTTAATTGTTCCTAGCTAGGGTCTTTTGAGAATTAGGAATGGTCTAGGTAATTGGCGTTGCACCTGCTAGTATGTATATATTCAAAGTCCATTTAGAACAATGCGCCAGGGAAGCCATGATGATACCCTTGAAACTGTCAGTTATGTTCATTGGGAAAACAATAATAAAAAATATAATGAAACAACTAAGAATCATTATGCACAAGCATGAACATACTTTTAAAAGGGACATTTAGGAGATTAGAATATAAATGGCTCTGTTCCCATCAAATGCAAAGAAGAAGAAATGGTTCATCGATCTGATATCGAGCCATCCTTCATAGTCTATTGTCACTATTGCAGCAGCAAGGATAAACTAGCTTGATTTCCTGGTGTTGAGGGGTCTATGTTTTCTTTTTCTTTCTGCAATGCTTAGTTTTCTGTTTGTTTTGATTTGCTCTGTGCTCCAAGATAAGGTGATCATAATATCATCTTATCGGTGAGGGACATTAGTTTGGGTTGCTGTTGATAAATATATGGTGGACGCAATGTTTAACTTTAGGCTTGGAAAAATTTGTTTTTTTTTTAAATTGTTGATGGGGTTTTTTAATTGTTCCTAGCTAGGGTCTTTCGAGAATTAGGAATGGTCTAGGTAATTGGCCTTGCAGCTGCTAGTATGTATATATTCAAAGTCCATTTAGAACAATGCGCTAGGGAAGTCATGATGATACCCTTGAAACTGTCAGTTATGTTCATTGGGAAAACAATAGTAAAAATATAATGAAACAACTAAGAATCATTATGCACAAGCATGAACATAATTTTCAAAGGGACATTTAGGAGATTAGAATATAAATGGCTCAGTTCCCATCAAATGCAAAGAAGAAGAAATGGTTCATCGATCTGATATCGAGCCATCCTTCATAATCTATTGGCATTATTGCAGCAGCAAGGATTTACTAGCTTGATTTCCTGGTGTTGAGGGGTCTATGTTTTCTTTTTCGTTCTACAATGCTTAATTTTCTGTTTGTTTTGATTTGCTCTGTGCTCCAAGATAAGGCGATCATAATATCAAACCCTTTAGGAGGGTTTACTCAATATAGAAACAGGGGTTTTAATACTTGCCATCAATATCCAATTTGCATATTTCCATTTGAGATTTTTTTTGTGTATTGTCATGAATGAAATTTTTGCAGAGACAAAAGTAACTCTATTGGGGCTTTGTTGAGGTATGATTTACATACATAGGTTCAGTAGTATGCACTAGTTATATATATATATATGGTTTTGTGCAGATTATGGGAAATAATGCTTGTTTATCAACTACATAGACCAATAGCTCCAGGAGGCATCTGCAATGATAAAACATTCTCTTTTACATTAGTGCATTTTATACATCAGAGTGTTTTCCAATGATTCTGTTTTTGTTTTGAAGCTTTTTAATACTCCCAAAAACTGTTACCAGAATTTTCCTTGAGAACATTTGGTTCTAATCTTCTCGATTGCATACGTAGTATGATAGTTATCTGGTTCTGATCTTCACTATTTGACATATACCTTAAATTTCGCTGTAAGCCATCTAAAATATTAAATGGCTTATTTATTGGCTAATTCATAGCGCAATATATTAAAAACAACTCATTTTTAACCCATGTATGGACTGAGATGGGATATAAAATTTAATTCTATATGGCATTTATAAATTTTTAGACATCCATGTTAGGTCGGCATATACCTTAAATTGTGCTGCAAGCTAGGATACAAATTTAACTAACTGTATCTGACAGTAAACGGTTATTATAGAGAAGGGAAATGTCAAACTTTTAATTATCCTTTTTAAATATATGCTAAGTTTTGGGCAACGTAAGTCCTTAGTTCCTTTCAACTGTAGTGTTGTCGAAGTCACATCCCCATAGTAATTTATTTTGAGATTTGCAAGATATTTTTTGTGAAATGTAAATCTTCGTTCTCGTATAGAGTTGTGCGTAGCATATCGACAGATTGAGTGTGCTTATGTTTTTTTGAGGCAGTCTGCAAAGACAAAGCAATTTCATTTGATTCATAGATGGTTCAGTTTTGCAACATACATTTTCCTGATCAAACTATTGAAATCTAAGTGCTGTCTATATGGCTGGAAGGATAAAACTTTTTCTGATCAAACAACTGGAATCTAACATCTCTATATATGTTTGGAAGTACAAAACATTGTCTTTTTCTCTTATTAAGATAGGGAGGAAAGCATCTGCTTTTCATCCTTTTTGGAAAGTACAGATTCATTTTCCTTTATTTAATTTTCTAAAACAGAAACCTGATTGTGTATGCTCGGGCCAATGACGATGCTTTCTGTTTAACTGTAGTTATCAAATTCATGTTTCTTCAAGCTAAGAGGGTAGGAGACTTTGTTTAGGGGACTTACTGTGGCCAATTTTTGGGAAACAACAGAAGATTCGACATGAGTTTTCTCCTAAGATCTAATTGCAATGGCAAGAAACTAAGATCCTGCGTTCTTGCATCAACCTCATGCTCCCAAGGGTCAAGGTGGCCTTTGGATGAGATTTATCTCATGGGGGGAATACTTGCATATTCGTTAAAGTTAATTCATAGTGGAATAGATTAGAAAAGTCATCCTCTGGACAAGGAGTAGTGTATCCCTTTGTAAATAGGAGAATGTTATAGAAAATAATTTCAAAAAACTTGAATATTGTAGAAAGATGATTCAAAAAAATGATTGCATATTTAGTGTCTAATTTAGTCTTCCAGTAGCAAGTGTTGATATTAGTCTTCAAATACTTGAATCTTGAACCGATGCCCCCACAAATTTAGAAAATTATAAATAAATAGTAATTTATTATTGCTGATTAAACATAAATAAACATAGGGCAATCCACAGATCTGATACCTTTCTCATTTACATTGATCAAAGTGAATAGATGAAGCTTTGAAGATTGATTGGTTATCAATTATCTAGGATCATGAAATGAATATGATACGTTACCTATGAAAATTGAAATCATCTGTTCTACTCTCATATAGATTTCAGAGTTTATAGTGGATAGTTTAATCATTTGTGTAATGTCTTTATCCCTAAACTATCTGCCATGTGGCCTCAGTTTCAGTCCTTGTGATGGGATGCTTGTTTGCTGAACTTTAGACTGTGTTCAAATGTTTGAATATTTGTAGTTGTTCCTACTATCAAAGTTATGGATGATATATTAGCTTCCAAAATCTTTAGAATATGCGAGAGTTTGGCCTTTTGTATTCAAGAATTGTTTATGAATAGGTGTGATAAATGTCGATAGCTATTTGAAAAGTCTATTGCGAAGGTCATTGTTTGATCAAAAGGAACAAATAAAAAAACAGTTTTTTTCTATTTTAATTTTTTTTTACGGTATCAAGAGTGTGAGAGGATTCTTGGGTGCTACCATTGGATTGTGAGCCATGTGCAAAATGGTGCCTTGCAATAAGGCACTTCTTGAGAACCTTTCCTTCTTGGGAATCTTGGTGCATTGTTATTTGTAGATTGCAAATGATATGGAACATCCCTAACATGTCACCAGGTTTCATATTCAAAACCTGGGAGATGATGGGTGTTAAACTTTTAAAATTTGGCAGCAGAAGATGGGACATGACAGAACACATGCCCACACAAATTTAGAAGATATCAATAAATGGCGATTTATTATCGTTGATTGCACATAAATAAGCATAAGGCAACCCACAAATATCATATCCTTCTCATTTACATTGACGGAAGTAAATAGACCGACCTTTGAAGATTGGCTAATTATCAAATATCTACCATCATGAAATGAATATGATACATTGCTGATGAAAATTGAAATCATCTCATCTACACTCATACAGAATTCAGAGTTTAGAGTTGGCAATTTATTCATTTGTGTAATCTCTTTATATGTAAACTATTTGCCATGTCATTTCAGTTTTAGTCCTCGCAATGGGGTGCTTGTTTGCTGACCTTTAGACTATATTTAAATGTTTAAATATTTGTAATTGTTGCTTCTCTCAAAGTTAGTTACTGCTCCAAGCTGCCACTAGATGACACTGGATGTCCACTGTCAACTTGTAAAAGCATCTGATGTCACTATTCACTATTGTATATACAATTGGCAGTGCCATGATCTTCTGTTGAGCTATAGTGGCTTGTAGATGCCTTCTCCAAATCTGTTGTAAGTTGTTAATGTCTACAAACTCTGGGACAGATTCTGTATAGAAAAACATGTGCATAAAATAGAACCTGCTGCGGACTGCTGTAGCTATAGGGTGTTTTCAATAGGGCCGCTGAAAGTTGCTGTAACCTGTGACCACGTTTAATAGGCTTGCTGAAGCCCAAGAAGAGAGCGCACCTAACTTAGGGCAATTTTAAATAGGCAAAAGACAAAGGAAGCATGAAAACTCTAACTTTTTCAAGGAATATGAATTAGTTATTTTAAGAGAAAAAGCGTGTCAAAAAATCTGCCATGAACTGAACTTTTGGGAGCAGACCGAATTGATGGATAAAAAAGAAGAAATTTTATTTCTTATTTCGATTTTAGATATTTATTTGCTTTCAATAATTTTACTGAGACTGATCCATCAATATATATATATATATATATATTTTTTCTATTTTCTTCAAATGGGACCGACCTATGACTTCACAGATTTTTTTCATTGTTTTTAGTTTTCTTTTTTTCATTTTGTGAATACATAGATCAAGGCAATTGGTTCTTGGGTTCCATTCTTTCTCAACAAATTATCCTTTAGTATCTTCAATACTTTCTAATTGTGACAAAATGTGATTGTGAATCGCATTTATTCAACTACAACATTGGTAAAGCTCATTGTCAATCATTTGAATTTACAAGCGATTTCTGTTACAACTGCATATTCTGATTTCATGGAAGAGAAAACACATTAAAAAGCCACTAGGTGGCAATGTCATCGACATTGCAATTGCTTTGGCTATGATTTGCGATGGCTAGGGGTTTTATTAATCAATTTTGTTTTCAATAATTCAATTGAATCTGATCCATTAATATATATATGTATATTTTTTATTTTATTGTCTTCAAACGGGGATGATCTATGAGTTCACACATTTTTTTGATCATTTTTATTTTTCTTTTGTTCACTTCATGTGTACATGGATCAAGCTAGTTGGTGCTTGGGTTCCATGGTTCTTTAGCAAATCATCTCTTACTATATTTAGTGCTTTGTAATTGTAACAAAGTATGCCCATGAGTCACATCTATTCAACTTCAACATTGGTAAAGTGCATTGTCAATCATTTGAATTTACAAGCAACTTCTGTTACAGCTTCATATTCTGCCTTCAAGGAAGAGAATACACTTGGAAAAGCCACTAGGTGAGAATGTCATCGACATTGCACTTGCTTTGGCTATGATTTGCAATGACATAAAACCTGAGCATATGAAGCATAACCCAATCCATACTTCGTATTAAACATCTTGAACTAAACATAGAAGAACCACCTTGAAATTGGGCCAGAGGAAGTCCGCCATTGTCGCCGAATTTGACATCTGAACTACGAGAACGACAGTTGGATTGCAAAAATGCAATATTGCCACAGCCAACGTCTTTCGACATTGACACCTACAGAAGCAGATGGACGATCCACATGAATCTCACAGTTGCTAAAAGCATAACTACAAAACCTGCGCATATGAATTAGAACCAGCCGATACCTTGCATTAAACACCTCGAACGAAGCATAGGAAAAACACCTTGAAAACAAAAAAAAGATAACTATGGATTTAGGTTTTCCATTCAACTTATGCCATAGATGAATGATTGAACATGGCATTGTTGTTGACATTTGTAATGATGTGTACAACATATGCAACTTCTATACAACATATATGTAGTAAACAACCTATGGTCTTTATCTTGTACTAATTTTTACCTCTATTATCTTAACTATAGGGTCTAGCTACTAGTAGTTGTATATGTCATTACATTCCCTCTTTATTTGTCAAAATGGCTTGTGTAAATAGCTCTTTTGCTTTCGCACATCACATTGCCATATCTTTAGCAACAAATAGGGTATTTGTAATCTGTCCTATATGAAAACAACTTGGTAATTGGGAACAATACATGGCCTTATTGTTATAATGGTTGTAATTAGCATTGTTATTGCAATTACTATGCTTATTGTCAAATAAAATGCATACACAATATTAGAGAAATACATATCAACCTAGCTATAGCCTTTGTGTAAACTATATTCATTAAGCTCATATATATTAGATACTACATATGGTATGTAAAAATATGTTTTAATACAAATTTACTAGTCATATTCCCATAATATATAGCAGATAACTTGTAACTACTGACCTAGTGGTGGTGATCAGTTGATGCAGATTAAACGGCTAAAATATTTTGATCGCAATTTGCTTTCTCATCAATTGAATTTCAATGACATGAGAAAAACTAACAAGAAGAAACTTGAAATTGACTCTATATAAAAATATGATTTAACTTGTGCGTTAAATTATAAAACATTCCATAAATATTGATTACTTTTAAAGTTTAGAAACATGCCTTAATTAAATGCTAAGTGTTCTATTATTTTGTCATTTACATAGTTAATTGTTACATGTTCCTTGTATCTGACATGATAGAACTTCCAAATGCTAAATTGGGTCAAATTTCTACGATTTTTTCCTTGCATTTGTATTGTTCGTTTCAATTACATGTTCAGACCCAGGAATAATTGTTGGTTGCTTAACTGTGGGAAGTACTTGGGCATAGCCCTAAAACTCATTGTGAGGAGTACCACAGGAACCCTAGAGTAACTAGCTCATTGAGAGGACTTGCCAGTGAAATGGGCAACAACCCCTACCTGATTGACTAGTTCCCACCCGTGAGGTGAGCCAAGAGTTGTCGTTCGTGGCAAAGCGGTTGTCAGTTTTACCTGCACCGTGAAGTGAGGGGTACTTCCCCAACATGCAAGTCGTCAGACAGCATTGGTATGTGAGTGAACTTCATGAACCATTAGGAAGCCATGCATACTTGGGGTCCATTTCTTTTCCCAACTAAAAAAAAGGCAAATTACATTTATCTATCTCCAAATCAATACTCAAATCCAGATCTAGCCCTGTTGCAAATCCATATGCAGATCTTGATCCATTACAAATCTAGAACCATTGTTGATGCATTATATATCCATTCCATTGTCAATTACTGTTGCATTGTCATAGATCCATTGCAACCATGACAACCAAATTTGATATTATATATTCATCTTCAAAGTGATTGCAAGCTTTTATGCTATTGCATTATTGGTGCGCCACATTTCTTGAACGATAACCATATATTGTAAACGATAGGCATATATGGAGTTATAATTAGTGTGCCAATCCACTAGATGTATCGATACAAAGTTGCATGTAAATGCATTATGCTATTGATAAACACTATGCAAATGAAGTTTATGTGTCAACAATTGTTTCATATAAAATTATAGTGAAATTGGACATAGTAAATATTTTTTTCATAGCCCATTATTATTATACTTTAAATCATTGTGAAAAAATTGTTATTGTGAATTGCAAACATTTTTAAAACCCTAGTTTTTGAACCCTTGCCTTTATTCCAATAGATGTCAATGTCAATTGCAACCTTCTATTGCTACTGCATTTCATCATTGCTAGTGGCTTTTTGAAATTTTCAAACTCATGTGAAGACATATTTTATGCAATAACTAAGTGCATTTATGGAGTTGTGAAAATTGACAATTCTATGCACTAGTCCACGTCTCTTCTTAAGTTGTTGTTCTTATGAAATGCTACATTTTTCATTTTCGATTTCAAAGACTTTAATTCACTTGTTTTTCCCTTCTATTGCATGTTCTTGATTGCAGTTCAAGTGACTAAATCTAGTTGATTAGTCAATATGTTAAGATCCATGCACTTGCAACCTGCTACTTCAAAAGTCTTATCAACAAAAGACAAAGTTGGTGATGCAATTGATGTTGCATTCTCAAAAAATCATTTGCTATGGTTGGAAGCTTTCCATTTCCAAAATGGAGATTGCTTGTTCGATTCATTTCCCATTCTTTTGCATTTTCAATACACATCAATAGAGATAAGAGAAGCAATTCTTAACCATTAATCCTTCCCTTTATTCCAATAGACGCCAATGTCAATTGCAACCTTCTATTGCTATTGCAATTCATAATTGCTAGTGACTTTTTGAAATTTTCAAACTCATGTGAAGACATATTTTATGCAATAACTAAATGCATTTATGAAATTGTGAAAATTGACAATTCTATGCACTAGTGCATGTCTCTTCTTAAATTGTTGTTCTTATGAAATGCTACATTTTTCATTTTCGATTTCAAAGACTTTAATTGACTTGTTCTTCTTTTCTATTGCATGTTCTTACTTGCAGTTCAAGTGACTAAATCTAGTTGATTAGTCAATATGTTAAGATCCATGCACTTGCAACCTGGTGCTTCAGAAGTCTTATTAACAAAAGACAAAGTTGATGATGCAATTGATGTTGCATTGTCGAAAAATCATTTGCTACGGTTGGAAGCTTTCCATTTCCAAAATGAAGATTGCTTGTTCGATTCATTTGCCGTTCTTTTGCATTTTCGATACACATCAATAGAGATAAGAGAAGCAATTGTTAACCATTTCTCTCATCAACTGGCTCAAGGAGATCCTCTTGCAATATCTTCATCAAAATTGGAACTTTCACCTGATTATTTGTTCCAGCTACATGGTTTAAAAGACAAAAATCTTTATCTACAACTGATGTCTCAATCAGCGTACATTTCAGATAATAACAATGCCTGTGGATTATGGGGTGATATATTTTGCATAAAATGGTTTGCAAATTGGTTGAATGCAGCTGTCGCTGTTTGGTCTTTCTCAACAAAAAGAAGATATCTCTACTTCAATTCCACTCTTCCTGGTTATTGCTATAACATTTTGTTTCATGATCATATACATTCTGCTGGTCACTTTGAACCATTGTTAGCTTGCAAATCATGTGTCATTGAAAATATTACAGCTCAGGAATTATCAATTGACATATTCAACAAATCTTGTCCAGAAACTTGGACAGAGATTCAATGTTTTAGACAAATACTTGTACAACAGGATCTTGAAATCTTCTCAACCATTCAAGGCCATTGTGCAGACTCTTTGTTTGAATCAGTAGCAAAGTTGTCTAACATCTTTGACACAAGTAATCTTCGAAAGACAATATCCCAAACCTTCTTCAATTGCATACAATCCAATGACAATACAACATTGAAATGTCTGTTTACATACTTGCCATTGTCTATGGTAAATGAAACTTGTACTATTTCTAGTTGGCAAACATTTGTCTTAAATTTGGCTGAGCCTTTTAGCATTGGGTATATAGAAGGTTGTAAATTTGCAATTCAATGGATGTGTGAGATGTTGAAAATAAATATTTCCATTTGGGACACATGTTCTTGCAACATTCAGGAGCAATATCAATCAACAAAAAGATCTACGAAAGACATTTTCCTATTGCAACATGCAAGATGCAAAGGTCATTTGCATTTCCATCCACTAGTTAAAAAAAACTTTCACAAAGGTTCTTTCAACAAGGAAACAACAATGTCAAATGACTTGTACATTGATGCAAATAATAACAACAAGATCAACCAATCAAAAATTCCTTCCACTCATAACATCAATAGAACATATTCAACAGATACACAAACACAACACAAAAGAAAAACATATGACAATTTACAAAAACATTGTCAAATGAAAAAACAAATGATACAGAATACAAAGACATTGGACATACAAAAAAATATGTCTAATATCAATGTAGACTGGGTCAATGAAAATATTGACATACTTGGGCAAAATGCAAAGCGAGTATTCAAGAACCTTCGCTCAATAAAAAGTCATATGCGTTTTGCAACAATGGAAAAGTCCAAAAAACAAAAACAAAAACCAGAACAAGCCAATATCAACCAATCAAATATTCTTCCTAGTCATAGTGTGAATAGAACATATCCAGTAGATATACAAAGACAACAAAAAAAAAAAACAAATGACAGTCTACAGAAACATTGTCAAATGAAAAAACAAATGATAGAGAATACAAAGACATTCGACACAAAAATAGCTACGACTGACATCAATGTAGACTGGTGCGATGGAAATATCAATATACTTCGGCATAGTGCAAAGCAACCATTCAAGAACCTTCACTCAACAAAAAGCGATATGCGTCTTGCAGCAATGGAAGCTTTCAAAAAACAAAAACAAAAACAAAAAGCAGAACAAGCCACTATTCAATATTTAAAAGCAATTGAAGATACACCTACGAATGCATGTTGCATATGCAAACGCTTGCATTTTAGAAAAGACATATGTCGCATCAATGAGAAAACGCTATTTTCATTGAACTCATTGCCTTGGATGGGTATGCCAGCTTCTTTTGCGCTTGACCTATACATTTGCAAATTTTGCAAAAAAAATGTATCCAATAGAGAGATTCCTGTATTTGCGGTTCCATTAAATATTCGATGTAACACTCCATTGGCATCTGTAGATATGTTAACGCCATTGGAAGAACGCCTTGTGTCTCCAAGAATTGCATTTTCTCAAATACGTCAACTTGGTTACAAACGGGCTCAATTAGGCTTGACTGGCGCAATTATAAACGTCCCCTCGTCTTTGGACAAGATACAAAAGGTTTTGCCAAGAAACCTTGATGATGACATGACTATTGGAATTATGTTGAAACGAAGATTGGAATACAAAAATGCTTACATCTCTGGAAATGTGCGTCCTAATATTGTCATGGTTGCATTGAAAAGTCTTTGTACTAGAGATCTTTATAAATTAGAAAAAATTTGTATCGCTTCTGATTGGGAGGCAAAGTTCACAGAGCTATCAACGAAAGAGGCTATTGACTTTCCTTTTGACAATTGCACTGACGACGAAAACAGCTCCACAAGTTCGGATAAAAGCAATAAGAACATTTCCGATGCAGAGTTTGATCCAATAACAGAAACATTGGTCCATGGCTATGCCGAGACACATGTTATTGATGATTTGAGTAGCAAGCTTCTAGAAATTGCACCTGCTGAAAACCAGAAGCCTCTAGGCATTTTCCAGGACAAATTCTCTGAAGAGCTTAATTTCCCAACACTTTTCTATGGATGTAGTCGCCCAGATGACATCTACAAGCGGTATCGACATCAGCAAATATTCCAATGGGAGCTAGAACATGAAAGTATGGCTTTTGAAGCTCATTCTACAAACTTGTTCTTTAAGACAGTCAAAGTACTGATACAACAAATTTCTAATGCTACATGGATATCCATTCGCATAGGTGAATTGAAAGGGAAAAAACTAAAAGCAAAAGATGTCAAGTCACAAAGCAATCTTGAAAACATTGTAAAGTCTCCAATTGCATTTCGTACTTTGAGAACTATTCGAACATCTCCAGACTATTTTGAAAACATGAGAAAATATATTTTTTCAATGGTTAGGAAACTAGGCCCACCAACTTTCTTTGTTAGCTTCACTTCTGCAGAACATATATGGAAACCATTGTGCAATGCTTTACAACATCTTCAAACAAAAAACGATTGCAATTCCACATTATTTCCCTCGCAAAATGATATCGATGCTTTGATTAGAAACCATCCTGTCATTTGCAGTCGCTATTATAGACACAAAATGAACTCGCTGAAGTCATTGATATTGAAAAACAACTCTCTCTTTGGAACCGTGAATGATTACTTTTTCACAACTGAATTTCAACAAAGAGGAAATGAACATGATCATGGTCTTCTTTGGATTGAGAATGCACCAGTATATGGTAAAAATACTGAGCATGAAATAACAACTTTTGTTGACAAATATATTTCAATAGATTCTTCTTTGCTTACTGAATAATTAAAAAAGATTCAAACCCATCGACACACACGTGCATGTAGAAAACATCAACGGTCTAGATGCAGATTCTGATTTCCTATGTTTCCGATCGATGCCACAACAATTTTACAGCGCATTGACAATGAACTAAACAATCTCGATGAAAAAACAAAACTCCTTACTTTTGCTCTTGAATCTAAGCAATATGAGAAAACCATATGCTTTGAATCATTTCTTGAAATGTTGAATTTGGACAAAGACAACTACATTCTGCTATTACGGTCCTTGATTAGCCAACCCACTCTACTGCTAAAAAGACATCCAGCCGATATTTGGATAAATCCATTTGCAAAGAACATTCCAAAATTGTGGCAAGCAAATACTGATGCTCAATTCATTTTAGATGCTTATGCTACGGCAACATATGTAACTTCATATATTACAAAACTAGACAGACCTATGACAAAGGCATTAAAAAAGATCAAGGAAGAGTCGATTGCAAACAAATCCGGACAAATCGAAACAATACGCAAATTAGGAAACACACTCTTAAACATGCAACAAATGTCAATTAGACAAGCGGTCCATATCATTCTCTCTTTGCCTTTGCATTCATCATCAAGAAAAACAATTTTCATCAACACTGCTCCTAACGATAAACGAGTTGTTGCGTTGAAAAAATCGTCTCTATTGAAAAAAGAATCAGATGAATCTGAAGACATACTTTGTCCTTCAATAATAGATAGATACATTGAACGTCCTAATGAACTTGAAACTCTTAGTCTTGCTGAATATGCTTCCTTTTATTGCTTCATAGACGGAAAAACAATCAAAAGAAATAGACCATGCATTATTCGATATATTCGATATAGACAAGAAAAAGATCCAGAAAACTTTGCCCGGGAGAAGCTATTTCTTTTTGTCCATTTTAGACACCTGGACAATTTTCTAACTCATTCGCTTCAAACTTGGACACAAGCATATGAGCAATACAAGTCACAGATATCAATTGTCGAGCAAAAATTCTTCCCTAAGGCAACAAGCAAATGGGGTGACCTTGACATTACAAAGGATATTGTTGAAACACAATTGGAACTTGCTAATTCCTCTAAAGCAACGTTGGAACCCATGTATGATACCATGGCTTTTCAAAAAATTGATATCCATAATGATCTTGTTCATAAAAAAAAACTACTTTGCAACAAGACCTAAACCTTTGCAATTTCAAAGAAAAACCTTTTGTCCCTAACATGGAACAATATATTGCAACAAGAAGAAACCTAAACAATGAACAACAGTCTATAGTAAAAGAGATTGTTACTAGAAAAAAACCCAATCCTTCCAAGCCAATATACTTATTCCTAACAGGAAGTGCTGGTACAGGGAAAACACACACTGCAAAAGCCCTTTTCAATGCTCTTGTTTTGTTGTATGATAAAGCACTTGGAAGTGACCCATTGAAAAGGAAAGGGCTCATTGCAGCACTTACTGAAAAAGCAGCATACAATGTTGACGGCATCACTATCCATTCTGCTTTTAAACTTCCCCTGAATTCTGGCAACTTGCTCCCATTAAGTTCAAATACATTAGATATTCTTGCAAAAGACTTTGATCAACTTCAAGTGTTGTTGCTTGATGAAGTGTCTTTAATAGGTTCGCATATGCTTTATAACATAGACAAACGTATGGGCGAAATCAAGCATTCTCCAACAAATCCATTTGGAAATGTTGATGTCATTTTCTGTGGTGATTTATTTCAAGCTGAACCTGTACATGATTCTTGGATTTTTGAATTTCCAACTTTTCGACAAGAAAAGTTCCCATATAGTTTTTGGCTTGACAACATAAAATATTATGAACTTACAAAAGTTGTTAGACAAGAAAATGACATTTTCATATCAATTTTAAATAGAATCAGAAAAGGCCTACAATCGGCTAGTGACATTCAATATTTAAATGCGCATTGCCATAGACCAGCACCTATTGATCCGACATTTCCATACTTGTATTATCGAAACAAAGATGTCGATTTCCATAATTCAAAAATGTTGTCACATGTAGAAACAGAAGCATTCACATTCATAGCATACGACAACAAAATTGATGAAGCTGACGTCAATTATGAATGGCAAAAAACAAATCAACTTCCCCAATCAATTGTATTGAAAAAAAACATGCTTGTTGAATTGATTGGTGGAAACTATCTCATTGAAGATGGACTTGTAAATGGAACGGAAGCTATTTTTCGGCACTACGACAAAACCTCCTCAGATGTTATCTGGCTTGAGTTTCCTAGTCTAAAGATAGGTGCAATTACACGTGCTAATATGCATTGTCTATACAACAATTCAATAAACCATACTTGGACACCTATCAAAAGAATATCAACACAAATCTTGGTTGGCAATAAAAGAAATTTTATTAGGATACAATTTCCAGTTCAATTGGCATGTGCTAGAACAATCCATAGAGCACAAGGTTTGACACTTGAAAAAGTTGCATTTGATCCAAAAGGGGTTACAAGGCATGGCCTTGTTTACACTGCACTTTCTCGTGTAAAAACCATTGAATGTCTCTATCTTGTAAACAAATTAGAACAAAAAAACTTTAGTGTTTCATCAAAAGTACTTGTCGAATCAACTAGATTAATAAAAGATGCATCATTGCAATTTCAATATGGTCTAAAGTCAATTCCTTGTAATCAACATCTTATTATATGTTCGCTTAATACACGTAGTATGGTCCTGCACATTGAGGACATTGCACATGACACTGAACTATTAGAATCACACATTCTATGCCTGCAAGAAACTCATTTGCATTCGCCTCCCATGCACACAATATTTGCAAACCAATACACATGCATTGCAACTTATTCAGTGCGTTGTCTCGTAATAGCTATCAAAAAAGGGATTTCGATCTTGCAGACCGCAACGTACAATGGAAAATTTGTTGAAGCAATTGTTGTTGATCTTAAACTTCGTAACAACACCATGAAGATTATAAATATATATATCAAACCAAATACTATATTTGACAAAGTCAATTGTGCACTCAATTGCATTTTGTCAGAAAACAATAATATGGAAATGCCTATTGTCCTTGCCTGTGACTTCAACATTGACATGTTGAAGGAAACAATGACTAAAAAATTGATCCAGTCATATATGCAGGCAAAAAAACTGAAGTTGAAAACAAATCATATCACAACTAGCTATGATTCTATGATTGATCATTTTTGGACAAATTTAGATCTTGATACAATTTCATTTACTATCTCAGATGCATATTGGTCTAACCATTTTAGCTGTTTTTTATCGATTCCTTTTGATTCAATATAATCTACCTGCATTGCATATTTCAAAGAATATATACATGATATCGTCCTTGCCTTCTTTTATTTGAGTTTTTGAAATTTCAAAGACATTGATTCTCAATTTTTAAAACTAGAAGCAAAAATTTATATAAAAAAGCAAACCAACATTTAGCAATTAACTTCTTTCTTTTCTTTTGCAATGAACAAAGTATTGGCCAATTGCCTTGCTTTTTCAACCTCCAATTTTCTTTTTCCTCATGCGTACTCTGACATGCTACCCATTATTTTGTAACGATCATTGACTAATATGCATTGACTATTATCTATGCACAATAATTTGGGAAAAAAAATTAAACAAAACAAAACAAGAGAAAAAAAACACTGTTGCTTTAGCTATAAACATCAGACAATAGCTTTTTGTCTAGTTTTATAGACCACAATCAATGTTTTGTTCTTTTGTAGCATCATGTTTCAAATGCACTTACCTAAACTTTTTACAATTTTCTTATTTTATTCATTGACTATTCTTTAATCAGAAACATTACTCAAACAAACTCCAATGTTATGTACTTTTATTGATAGATATTCAAATTATAGTTATTGACATCAACACATTTGTTTCTTCTTTTTTATATGCCAAAACCCAATGCAACATCCCTTCCAAAATTCTTGACAATTCAATTTGCTTTAGTCTATATCTATAAAAATTTATGTTTTCCATGTCAGTACTAATGATTTGAGACCTAGATCATTTTTCAGAATTGGTAAAAAAAAAAAACATATTCAGAAGATATAGACAAGAGAAAGAAACTTGCCAGAAGCACACCATTGTTCCAATGACATCTACATTGAACATCCCATCTGATGAGGCAAATATTTCTTCTTCACAAGACGTTGCAGAGACAGGATCAATTGCAACATCGTCATTGCCCATCTCCAATACAAAAACAACCAGTCCAAAGAGGTGATGTTACTTTGCATCGAACCTAGTCATTTTTTTTGTCTTAGATTTCTGCTTCTTAATTTTTTTCTCTTCTACTGAAATCTAAGTTAATTCATTTTACCAATTTACTTGTACATAATCTATATTCTTTTTCATGTCATTGCCTAAAAGTAATGTAATTTTATGTACATAGCTATCAACAACAGACAATTGTAAAATCTAATTGCTCCTTTCTATGTTCATCTTCTTATGTTCACAGATTAAAGCAAGCATTTGTTCAGGCATCATCTATTGTAGAATTATGTACTATGTCTCATGCAAATGTTTTTGAGGGAGATATTTTAACTGTCTATGGCCCTGCACAGAATCGAATGCAAAATTCACCTGTGAAGACAAAGATTCTGCATGCAGACCTTGTAGACAAACATGGTTTCATGACAATTACTATTACAATGAATGATATCCTGATCAATAGAGTTGGCAACTTCTTGTTGCCTGGAAAAAGTGTTCGAATTATTGGATTTGAATTGAAGAAAAGAGGCCAATATGATCGTGGAGATGCTATAAATTCCATAGCAGTATTGCCTTCCAGCTACATTGAAACAATAGATCAAGTGTGCAAGACACGTTGTCTACCTCCAGACACTACAATTACTGAGCTGGTTTCATCTAATGAAGCATATGTTGTTGGTTCAGTTGCTGCCATAGTAGTTGCATGTGAATACAAAAACAAGCAATTGGATTTCCACATCAGGGATGGTGAAACTCCAAATGACTATGCAACTGTACTGTCAACTTGCTTTTGTTCTTTCCAAAGCCCAAATTATTTATTTATTTATATATATATATATATATTTTTTTGATTTCATTGTTGATTGCTGATACAACTGCATCTCCATCTCAGTTTATATGTTTTTTTCAATTGCAAATTATTTATACATTTTATTCTGACTTTTTCTTTTTCATTTTCACAGTTCCAAGTCAATGACAATTATAAAAATTTCTTTCTACAAGTGCAACAACAACTTGCACAGGACGAGCCACCACTCTATTTATTCAAAAACATTGTTCGTCCAGGTCCAAAAGGCAGTCACCTGATAAAGGCCTCCCAGGCCACATTTATTGATCCACTCAATGATGAGTTTGCAATTCAAGATTTGCTTGTGATTGTTGAAGCTAAGACACAGGTCAGAGACACATTCCATTGTTCTTTGTTAAACTCTGAAATCACTGTAAGAATTCTTCTAATTCATAACACAAAATAGAAAAAAGAAAAAACAACATACTTTATTTGTCTTTTCACATATGTTCTATCTTTTCAGTTATCATCCACTGTTTTAAAACTTACCTGTTCATTATATTTTATCATAAACAAGAAACAATCCATATCAACTGTTTTACTAACAAGATTATCTATCCAATCCATATCGATGAAATCAAATATGTTCTAGCTAGAAAAATGCCTATTTGAACACTGTCGCAGAACAATTGCATGGGTCCATGTCTTTTGCAAAATCCTATTTGCATTTGTGCTATTACAATATTTAAAAAGACAAGATATTGTTTCTTTTTTTCCCACCTTTTCTTTCGAATACTTTTAGTAACAGGTCTAATTTTTTTCTCCATTTGTTCTTTACAACTTGTATTTTCTCCTGCATCATTTCTATATACTTGTACTTATCTCATACTCTGTATATTTTCTATCTTGAAAATTGCAATAGATATATGGATCGCTCAAAATTAAAAATGTTTTTGCACCACCATTCCAATGTACATGCGCAGAATGCAAGCTTCCGATGTCACGTCCCCTCCCATCCAACCAGCTAGATGGAGAGGATCGTGACGGTTAAACCGGGCATCTAGCCCCCATATCCATTCATTAAACAAGCATTCAAATTCAAATGAATAAAAATATAGACATACACAAATGCATAACAGATGTGATATTAAACTGGGCGTCTAGCCTTATGAAACGTTTAACCATAAGCATGAACATAATATAACAGAGATAGATGGAACTGTATGGCTTTAAGAAAATCACAGCGGAATATTAAGAATTTCACATCCATCATACATTTAAGATGTTCATCAAATAAGTATTTGCAACTTAACACAAGAGAATACTTATCTTATACAAAAGTAATTCCACGCAACTGGCTATGCAACTGCAACGTTCCACCCAACCGTAGGCCAGTGTGCTCCTCAATCTCTCAGCACCACTGCCACCCCCGAGCTGGGCATGATCTCTACAAGGAACCAGGGAACAGCAGACTCACACATAGCCAAGCATACAACAAGATGAGCCAATCCAATCTGCAATTGGGTTTATCAGGCTGCTAGGACATGGCAGGGAAGAATTGCTAAGCTAGTATGCTCAACCACAGAGCTGAGGATGTCCCTCCCAGATCTATTCAGCTTGGCACTCACAATGCCTACACACCCAACACAAGGAAGTATTCTCTTCACTGCCACACAGTCCCTCAAGCCATACCTCCCTTTCTAGTGCTCTCAGGGTGTGCATAGAAAAGTATCCAAGCCCTCTTGATCTTCTTGAGAGGCTACACCCTCTACTAGGTTTATCAAGCCAGTTCTATCCACTACCAGTCCAAAACTTCAGCTCACAGGTTCAAACCAAAAACGAGAATGCACACAACAACAGAACACCATTATGGGGCAAGACAAAACGTTTTTTTTTACAGTGACAGGCAGGAAAATGATCCCCTAGACTTCAGAAAAACGTGGGAAGGTTAAAAACGAGCAATGGAGGATTGGAGAAAACCCCAGGTAGCAGAAAACGTTTTTAGGAAAAACGCCCATGGCAAATCGGGGACAAAACGAACTCCCTACAGTCCCAAATCGCACCCCCTCCTTCCCAGCTACTATCCAAAACCAAAAACGGGTTTTTTTTTTTTTTTTGGGCAGGGAGAACCCTGCGTTTTTGCTCAAAAACGTGACTGTAACTCCCAACCTTCTCTACCTGCGTGAATCCCTGAAGACTGCCCATTCCTCATGGATTTGGGCACCATTTCGTGGGTGGTTTCTTGCCCCTCAAGCAAAAACACGATTTTCCAAGTTGATGGCTTGCCCATGCACGAAAATGGCTTGCCCATACTCTTTCATTCCCTAGGCATTAACTGCCTTAACCAATTTCTTGGAAAAATTAAATGATTGGGTACATGAGACAAAATGGGTAGTTGGTGGTTTATGGGTTTCCCCATTGACACATGGATTAATACTATTGGCTCAAGGGTTTGAATAATTTCCCTCCCTATTCCTTGTAGAACCATGCCCCATCTCTTTTGTTGCATTGCATAGCCGGTTGTGGGTATTTTTCATTAAAATTCGTATTTACATGATGTCTTATATACATTGTGCCCATCTCGCACAATAACCATAGGCATCTATTTTAATTGCCGATACATAAACGCTAAATCAATGGTGGGGCCTTGGCCTTGAGCTCCTCACCATGATTAAGTTACAATATTTACATCATTTACAAAGGGGGTCAAAATGGGGACGTGACATCCGATGATCCAAAGCACCACATTCTGTTCTTTTTGTAATGAAGAAAGAGCTCCAGCCTATGAGCATATCTTGCAATGTAAACTGGAAACAGACCAGGGAATCCTCGAATGCAGTCTTCAAGGTGCACACCTAAAAGAATATTGTCCACTTGTTGCAGCTATCTCATATGAACAATATTCCCAGGCTGTTACAACAACAATTCGTCATCTGCGCAAATTCAACCAACAAGGCCTCTTCACTCTTGCAATGAACAACAAAATAATCAATTGCAAAAAACTCTAGGCACAAGGTATGCACAAGCAGCTGTTAATCTGAAAATAAACACAACTTTTTCAACTTTGTATTTCATACCTTGTCTCTATACAGATCTTGTTTGAAACAAAAACATGTTCATTTTCAAATGACTTAAACAAAGAACTACAATTTTTTTTATAAAAACATTGCAATTTGATCTTCAAACATGCACCATGATTAATAAACTAAATACTAGATTTCATCATTAGCACACAACCATAGTTTTTTGAATGCCTGAAACAATAAAACAATAAGCTTTCTTAATTTTTGTTGATAGTTTAATCACCCTTGCTATGTGTAACTTTCGATTGCTTCAAATATTACTTTTTTTTACTATCAATGATCAATAGCTATAGTCTTCACATTCAATGATGACAGGCTAAAGTTAACATGTATTCAATTTGTTAGTATACAATTTATTTAATCATGTTCTAGAATACAACTTATCTAATAATGCTACTGTGTTTGTGACCCAAAGCTCTTGCCCTTCTCTCAAATCCTTTGATTTAGATGCAGAATTTTTGGAATTCAAACTATGCATCTCATCCGACTGTCAATGCAATAGATTTTTATTACGATGTAATGTCTTTGTGCATTTATACTAATTTCTCTTGACCTAATAACAGGGATAACAGGAATTATACATAGCTTTAACATATTCATGAATGTAATCAGACTTTAGCATCAAATTCATATATTGAACCTCGCCAAACCCTCTCACAAGGTTGTGCAAACCACTAGATGAAAATTGCATTCAGACCTTGCATGTTTATTGCTTTTACCAAGTTATTCTAGCCCTTGTAACAATTTTTTGGTTGGGGGCATTAGTCCAGGTTCCTGTTGATGAATACAGGGTGGACACAAAGTTTAACTTTAGATTTGGACAAATTCTTTTTTTTTTAATTGTTAATGAATTATTTTGTTAGCTTTTGATTGCGGTCGTCTGCAGTGACACATGCCTTAGATGCTATCACATAGGAGGCGGTGGCATGATGGTGTCACAACGCAGGGTGTGGTTTGTCCTCGGATGCTGTGACTGAGATGGTTTTTCATTTTGAAGCTGTTTTTCCTGTGCTTTGTTTGAGGTGTTTAATGCGATGTTGGCTGCGTTGTACTTCATATGCGCACGTTCTGTCATTGTGGGTCTAACAACTCCAATATTTTAATTAAAAATATTGAGGTTTATGTCTTCAAGGTAGCAAATAGTATTGAAGTTTTGTTATAATTAATTAAAACCCCATGTCTCTAACTGCATACTCTAATCTCGTAAATGTCCCTTTGAAAATTATGTTGATGCTTGTCCATAATGATTCTTAGTTGTTTCATTATATTTTTATTATTGTTTCCCCAATGAACATACCTAACAGTTTCAAGGTTATCATCATGGATTCCCTGGTGCATTGTTCTAAATGAACTATGAGTATATACATACTAGCAGAAGAGGTGAACTGCGAAATGACACTATTCCCACAGCCAACTTCTTTCCACACTGACAACTACAGGAGCGGAAGGACAACCCACAAAAACCTTGCAACTGCTAAAACCCATTGATACACTACTCCTTGCCTGGAGGATGAGTATAAATCAACCCTGTTTAGGATCTGTTACATTTGAAACCCTAAACCCTGTTTATAATTAACTTATTTGCTTAAACATCAATGCCGATAGCAGCCGCCTACAACTAAAAACAACCATTCCTTTGCAAACGCAAAATTCAACCCAGATGCAGAAAATCATTTATCGTGTCTTCGAAATAAAAAAACCCTAACTAGAAGAAACCAATCAACAGGCTCTGTTACATTTAAAACCCTAAACCCTGTCTTTTCTTTTCACCTAAAAATTGCACAAAGAAATGCAAAGGCATACCTGGTCCAGCGAACCAGAAAAGAGACTTCAAACCGGCGAAAAGCAACAGCTGCAGATATTGTCCAAACCAAGTAGACAATAACAGAATCGAATACGATACAGGAGGCTGAAGTGAGAACGCTGATGAAACCACCAAAAATCCTAATTAACTTATTTGATTAAACATCAATGCCGATAGCAACCGTCTACAACTAAAGACAACCATTCCTTTGCAAACGCAAAATTCAACCCAGATGCAGCAAAATCATTTATCATGTCTTCGAAATAAAAAAACCCTAACTACAAGAAACCAAAGAACAGGCCCTGCTACATTTGAAACCCTAAACCCTGTCGATAAATCCCATCCTAACGCTACCTTGACACTTGGAAACATGAGGCTGAGAGGAGAATGCAAGAAGAACTTAGCATCTTGCCATCTCCATGAGATCCTAGACGAGAACTCATGTCTCATCTTGTCTCATGTTCCATGTTCTGTTGTCCCGCAAAAATTGCCCATAGCAAATTCACTAAACAGATTCTCTTATCCTCTTACCTTGAAGAAACATGGATTTGATAACTAAAATTAGGCAAAAATCATTGTCATTGCCCCAAAGCATACACAACCAGGTTTCTGTTTTAGAAAATTAAA